>CM074719.1:431199303-433599303 GCA_037306005.1 Rhinophrynus dorsalis | reverse complement strand
GGGTGACAAGAGAATGTTGCCCCAATCAAAAGAGTGACATTCTCATGTCCCACACTTAAAGATCACATTAAGTCTGTTTTTTCACAACATCCTGCCCTGGAACTTTTACCACATTGCCAGTATATGCTCCCTCTTCCCTGAACTATGTACCTCATGTGCTCCTCTGCATTACCCACAGTGTGTAACTCATCCTGAGTCTGCCTGGCCACAATATAAAGTCCATTAAGTTTCAATAAGATACCAAAACGGCACAGTCTAGCAGCAATGGCAATATGGACTCAGCAATCTTGAAATTATTAACCCTTTACTGGGTGTGTGTACGTGCACCACCTGCAGCACTACAATAACTAATGTTGCAGACTTAATATTCTTGTCCCAGAACCAGATGAGTTACATGCTGAGGAGGAGCACGTACACATGCTAGACTAAGCACACTCAGTATATGTTACACACTTCAAGTGGCTCAGAGGAGGACGTGAAGTATATATTGCAGGGAAGAGGGACATTGTGCTGGGAGAGTGCTGTAACACTATACTGGTGAATGAGGTACAAGCCCCAGGGCAAGAGGAATTGAGAAAACAGACCTTTAAGCGGGCGACATGAGAATGTCGCTCTTTTGATTGGGCCAATAATGTCACGTTGCCCATTTGATTCAGTTGTCATTTTTAATGCACCATTTTCATGGTCGCCCAAGACAAGGCTACATTTCAATAGGATAACGAATCTGGACTACCCTGTCCTAGACTGTCACTTCTACAGCATAATCATCTGTAGAAATAAAGAGGTGCAACTGTACCATAGAGAGGGAAAATGCAAATTTCCATTGATTTGGCAATGTTTTGGAGACCTTTCTATAACTCAAGGGGTTACTAAAAATCTATTCTTAATAAAAAAGTACTATTTAAATCAATGAAAATGTTGGGAGTTTTTATTGGTATGTTCCAGAATTGCTCCTGTTTTGCATTCCACATAAGCCCCTTAGTTGTCACACTGTTGAACATCATGTGATAAAGTGAAAGGACACACTATTTTATAAGACTATTGTAGGTTCTTTTCACCTCATAAGACACATGGGGGGGATTCATAAAGTGGAGTTGACTTCTCTAGTGATTTCGCTTCTCCAGTTCCTATGTAATTCTATGGAACCTATTCACTGAGATCTCTCCAGCATAGGCTCTATAGAATAACATAGGAACTGGAGAAGTTATCTCCACTTTATCACCTCTTTATCACACCTTAGTGCATAACCCCCATAGAATTTACCCATTCTTCCATTATTCATAATATATTTGTATTATTTCTAATTTAATATTTTTAATTAATATGACTGTTTGTAAAAATAAGAAACTTTCCAGTGTTTCGGTTTAAGAATCTGTTTGTTGAAGAGCCTGGAAAGGAGACCCTGTTTGGGGCTGCCATGATTAGGTGGATGGTGGGAGAGACACTCATACGCCCAAGTCCACCATCAACCCAGTAAACACTTTTCTCCTACCTGTATTTACACACATAAACTGATTCCAGATGATGCAGATACAGTATGAAGCTGCTTTGTTGTATGTTTGTGATGTTATGTGCTTTCTTTTCCTCCAATCCTTTTGGATAAAGAGATGTAGAAAACATCTATGAAATTGCTGGTTCATTAGGCTTTAGGTACCTATGGGAAAGCTAAATTTGTCTCAAAGAAAAGAAAAAAAAACAACCCAGTTAGCTCATTAGAAGAATGATGCACTGCTAAAAATTCATGAAATCTCTTTGATACACAAATTACTTGACAGAACACCAGAGCCAGAACCTTGGATATTATAGATTGGTTTACATTGTAAATGATTACTTAATCCCCGCCATGCAAGAGAGACCTTAATTTTTTTTTAAACACATATTGACGCAGTCTTAATCCCATTGTTTTATATCAGGAAATGGGTCAAGAAGAAGAGTTTACGTTATGCACGTAATATACCTTTACTTACTTAAACATTTCCATACATTTTCATGTCCTAGCAATTTATGTAAATATGTAAAATTACTTGCGCAAACTTGGACAGATGCTATTTTAAACTGCTATTAAATGTCTTTTTTTTATGCCATTCAGAATTTTACACACACTTTATAGAAGAATGCTAGAGAAGACTAGAGGTTGGGTTAAAAAGAAACTGCGAGTAATTTTGGTGCAAACCAACTACACTATAGGGAGAGAAATAAAAATGACCCAAGTTCACAGTGATTCAAATGGGAGTTTTGACTCCTTGAATGCTAGAGTGGTCTCCAATGGGAGGCAATGGGGGTTATAAAAAGGTGATAACGAGGAGATAACTACTCCAGTTTCTATTTTATTATATAGAGCCAGTGCACTAAGCTCTTCAAAGCTGGAAAAATCTTAGTGCATAGGGTCTATAGAATAACATAGGACTTGGATAAGTGATTTCACTGGAGAAGTTATCACCTCGTTATCATGTCTTTATCATGCCTTAGTGCATAACCCCCAATGTGTTGGAGATCTCTCTAGCATTCAAGCTGCAAAAGCACCATTGAAATCAATGAGATGTTTTTCTTTTGGTTGATTGGCTTGTCCCAGAAATACTGCCCTTTCCTTTTCATCTAAAGGCCCTTAGCAGAATATTTACAGGACTGTAGTATAGTGGAAAATATCACAGTCTGATTTAGGTGACAACTAACCTTTTGGTTCTAGAGTGGCCTCCACCACGTTACAAAGTACAGTATTGGAGAAAACATTATAACCTGAAGTTTTAAGACATTAATGCTTAACCCTTTGAGTGCCAGAGAGGTATCCAACGCAAAGCATTGCACACAACGGGTTAACGGAACACTGAAATACCTAATAACCTCCCACTTATCTTTATCTAGGCGGTGACCATTGAGATTTTCTCACCAAATTAACCCTTTGAGTGCCAGAGGGGTACACAATGCATTATAAAGCAATGCATTGCGTACCCCTCTGGCACTCAAAAGGTTAAGATCAGTGGGGTTTTATTATTAGGAAGTAGCACTGTTTATATTAGAGTTTAACACAGTGCTTCTCAACCTTTTTTGTTCAAGGCGCCCCTAATATGTAGTAAGAAATATAAATATATAGTTCTTGTTAGGTCTCACAATCATAATAACAGAAACAAACATATTGCAGAACGAATTCTATAAATATACATTTGGAACTCAGAATCAATTAACCCCTTAAGGACCCTTGACGTACGTATGATGACGGTCATAGTACGTCGCATACTTTTTACTTACATCGCTCTACCGGGAGCGCTGTAAGTAAAAATAGGGCCTGAAATTGACCGCTCCAAGATCGGAGCGATCTCTATCAGGCCCCATAATGACACGCCGATACACGCGACAGGTCACGTGTACCGGCGCGTCCAAGTGCTCCTATGCGGTCATTATGGGATGGAAATGTCCCAGGACCGCCGGTCCTTAAGGGGTTAATCAAAGTCTTTGTAGAAAAGAAGAGGCACCCAACGTGGATAACGGTGGCACACCAAAGTGCCATGATACCCTGGCTGATTTAATCTTTGAGGCCTTGTTTCTTATCAATATTTTTATGTGAGAAATTCTAAAACACCTTCTCTCCCATGCACGTTAAAGTGTTAGTATTGGTCAGTGAACTGTAAAATATCTCTGTTGTGTTAGAATGTTAACAAACCATTATGACATGTTTCCACTGGTTGGACAAGTTTAGGTTTGCACATATAATATAAATATTTGGCAATCAGTTCACAGAGGTGGATTCCACAGAATGTAAAAAATTATATCCAGTAATATTGCTGATTTGTAAACAGTTCTGTGTCATGGCTGGTGTCTAGAAATACAGATGTATACATGTTAAAGACAGGGGAACTAAACTACTATACATTGGGATACTGTAAATTTCATCACTATGAAGCACATTGTATGAACATTTTCTTAAAAATTATAAATATGTGTCTTTTATATAGAATCTGGTTGGCACCATTGCTTTTATCTTGCTAACAGTGGAACAACACTGTAAGACTTTATGTATTCCCTAATATAACATGTGAGATTCCACGAGGAAAACTTGACAGTCAACCTCCTTTTTGACTTTATGAAGAAACATAGAATTTGATAGCAGATAAGAACCCATCTAGTCTGCCCATTACACCTACTGTAAAAACCTCAAACCTTATGTGATCGGTCTTGTCTTATGTTCAGGATAATTCTGTAAGTGCCTCAATTGTAAAGTCAATTTACCTATACTTTTTATTATTTTTTTCATCTTCAACTATATTTTATATACTTTTATGTTCCTGACAGGGAGCTATGGATTTTTTTGTCTCTCAAAAAAGCTTTTTGTGTGGGACTGTGAAAGCAGGGAAACAGAGAAAGATAGCAGTATTATATAAATAGTTCTGCTTTCACTGTACCTAACTGGAAACTCTCTGGAAACAGACATTCAAGAGGGGAGATGCACTAAGCATGATGCTATGGTGATGTGTGTCGGGCAATGTATGGAAAGCACTTTGGTTTGGTGATGTAGAAGCCCATCGCCATATCACTAAGAATTAGCATGCAGGGTTGATGAATGGATATAAAACATGCAGGTTCCTGGTGAGCTCAAAATAGCTTTTATTAGTGTTGTTCTATTAGTTACATACGTGTATACTCAGGAGAGCTGTAAGAACAATATTCTGGCTAACTATGGTAAGTAAAAGGTTGTCTGCACATCAGATCCTCAGTTTTACAAAAACAAGCAACTTTTTTCTTGCTACAAATAAATCAGTGGGGTTTCGTGTCATGTCATATTTTTGGCCTAAGCATGGAAAGCTTGCCTGTCCCATCAAGACACCCCTGATTCAGGCAAATCTCTATTCGCCTACAGTATGTGAACATGTATTTAGTATAATGCAGTTAAAAATAGTGACTCCACCTTACCTCTCCTGTGAACAAAACCCTTGTGAGGGAAATGAGGGAGGCATTTATACCTGATTGGGGATCTACCAACCAAGAGAGGAGGAGCCAAAACCTACCAAAACACATACAAAACATAGAAAACATACAGGTTCCTGTTGAGCCCAAAATAACGTTTATTAGTAGTGTTCAATTAGTTATATATGTGTATACTCAGGAGAGCTGCAAGAACAATATTCTGGCTACTTATAGTAAGTAAACACAAATGTTGTCTGAGCATCAGATCCTGAGTTTTACAAAAAAGCAACCTATGATTAACTGCTGGTGAAGTGGAAGGGATGCCCTTATTCACTGGGGAGAGGAGACGATGTGCTCAGACTTCAGTACCACAAACAGCATCCTTCCCTAATCATTTCAGTGCAATTGGGAGGTGCATTGCATACCACTGTGGCACTGACAGGATTAAAGGCTTGCGGCTTGCTCCATGTGCTTGTCCCCTAAAGCTGTGATGCAGGCAGGAAACATATAATTTCAGTACTCTGTTTCATACATTTGCCGTCACTTTGCAGAAGCGGGTGGTGGTTAATGTAAAAACCTCAAGTAATTGACCATATTTGACAGTTTGTATTTTCTCTTTCTCTTGTGACTAATGACAGGAGCAGAGAGATGGCTCCATTCAGTGCAGCATGGTGTTTACATAGAGTGTATAGTCAGTGTGCCAAGTTCATATATATCTGTGTCAATGTTTTGACAGGACGCATATGTGGTCTTACTCCAGACTGCATGTAAAGACACAGACTGCAGCATGCGCCCACACACACATACACACACACACACACACACACACACACACACACACACTGAAAATATATTTGCTTGAGACTGTATGACATGCACATTTGCTTTTAGCAGGGTGCATGTTCACAATAATCTATCATAATCATCACCCATCTTCCATTACTTCTGTTCCCCCACTTCACAATTGTCCTATAATACTAGAGATCTCTACTTCACCACTTTTGGTTCCACACTTAGTCCCTAAGTGTCCCTATCTCAAACAATGTAAATCAAACTCTAGCATAAATGAAGCAGACAATACATTCTACAACCATACTTATCTTCACAGTGAAAAAAGAAGAAGAGCTAGCAGTGAATACAATGCCTCAAGGATCAGTCCTCGCAAACAACCACGTAGCCCAATGCATATCACCCAAAGGTGTCATAAGCATACTTGGGAACTTTTGAAACAGGGTTACCCGGAGGGTAACCCTGTCAGTTCCGACATAGGAAGAAAATGACGCGACTCGCGTCATAAAAGGGGCGGGGCTTAGTCGCGGAGGGGGGGGCGGGACAGAAAAAACAAAAAAAAAACTGCAAAAAGTCTCTAAGAGGGCGGGGAGTGGGAGGAATCGGGCGGGACAGAGCACAAGTGGGCAGAGTTTCTATTTAAACTCTGCCCACCCGGTAATCCACACATTGCCCCGGAGACCCGGTAATTCAGGCTGAAATCCGGAGTCTCCGGGGCAAAACCGGAGAGTTCCCAGGTATGGTCATAAGGGGATGTACTGCTTGAGATAGATTCTTCAGCACATATATCACTTGCACTTTATGGTTTATGAGTAGGCAGCAGTTAATTACCTATACATTTGTCACTTTGGATGACATATTATGATGGTATTATGTATTGCAATACATTTGTACCTACTAGCCTCATGTGTCCTCTTCCCTATATGTTCTTAAGTATGTTATCTATGATTCATGTTCTGCCATATTATATCATAATAAAGATTTTGTATTTTTTGATATATTGATTCATGGCTGAGTGCCTCTGTAAAGGGTTTTTGCTTTATAGGGATTTCTTCCCCTTCAGATTCAGTCAATATGTCATCAACACCACTTATCCACCATATCACCACCCTGACCCTTATCGCCCTTTAGGGCATCTCCCCCATGGAGCTCAACTGGGTCATGAAAGTATTTAAAAAATAAAAGGAAACTATGCCTGTAAATCTTGTGAGGATTAATTACCTGCCAAGGGATTTTGCCTCTTTGTCACTTAGTGATGTGAAAGCAGTGGTGATGGGGGCATCCATTTTGTCTTTTCAGCTATCTGAAATGAGACAGCTATGGATCCATTAGCAAAAGCAGACTTTATTTTGAACATTGTACAACAAACTAGATGTAATAGCGGGTAGAGACATAATTATAGTCTTCTGTAAAGAATGAAGACATGAATGATAGTAAGACAAACCCACATTTACCTCCATAGGAGTTACATAGCAACAAGGACAAAATGAACGCTCATAGAATTTTGAATGTATTGGTTCTGTCAATATTATTACTGAATATCATGTTCATGGAGGAATACATGATTCTTTGTTTTAGGGCCCAATTACCCCAAACTCCTCCCACTCCTCTTTCTTTCTAAGCAGCCTTCAGTTGGAATAGTTTTGGATCCTTAAGTAGTTATGTAACTGAGTGGTAATGTTCCTTTAGTGCACTGCAAAGCACAAGAGATATTTCTAGCATTCAAGGGGTTAAGAAAAAATGACTTGAGCCCAGGTGTATCAATCATTCTCAGTCATTCTTTGTGATTCACCTTATTCACGCAGGGGATGTAATTAAAACAAGGTTTATTTTTGCATTCCGCTATGTCAAAGCTTTTTTTCACTCCTAGTATATATAGTGCAATAGTATAGAAGTTAAGTGTATATTTTCAGGTTAAATCATTCTCACCTTTTTCCATGGCAATGCAAATCAAAACAAATTACTGAATGCAGAAGTCAGCTTGCCTGTTCTATATTATATGTGTGAATAGATAAATTAATATTATTTCTACAGTGTCACAAGAGTATTCATCACCTCTCTATTTTAGGGTTTAGATACAACAGGGTAAACACTGTGCTTTACAGTGGGAGATAATAGGAGTGGTGTCCCTGCAATAGAACTTACAATAAGAACTGAATGAGTGAGGCAGAGAGTACATCAGGATTATGTGCAAAATTTTGCACAGGGTGTGTTAGACATAGCAGTAAGTGGAAAGTGCTTTGGGTAGGAGAAGAATGCTAAGTGGTAGAGGAACAGATCTTAAAAGTAACTAGACCAGCAATTGACTGGGCAAGGATGATTGAAGATTATTTTAATAACACCTTGGGGTAAATTCACTAAGTGGTGATAAAGACGTGATAACGAGGTGATAAGGTGGAGATGACTTCTACAGTTTATAGGAAAAATGAAAGAACTTTTGTTAATTTGTTTTTATCATTCATTTATTATTAAACTAGTTGTTAATTTTAAATATATTGGCTGATCGCTTTAATTTGGAAGTTCTAAGCTGGGACCATTGGACGTCTGGAGTTAACCACTGGAGTGCCTTACAGGGGCAGAATTATACCCATGTTGCTATAAACAGGTTGTATGTCCAGAAAACAGATGATCACCAATTGTGAGTACGAGAATTACCACTAAACAATCTTAATATTATTGATCTGAACATAAAGTGCCCCCCTTTGTTCTTTGTTTTTTCCTGTGTTTCCTCCTTCTCTCTTTGAAGGTATATTCTCAGGGGAGCAGCTGGCTGAAAATATATCTGCATGGTGGGCAGCATAATATCCCCCACTTGCCTACTGAGCCAATTGATATACAAGTGTGGCCATTTAGAAATGTGAGTTGTTTACCTATTTTTCTATATCATTGAACACAGTTGTGTTATCCATATGAGCACCTCCTCTTCTTCTCTTTGTTCTTCTCCAGGTCCTATGTTATTCTATGGAGCCTATTCACTAGGATCTCCAAAGTTACAGAAATCTTAGTGCATAGGCT
The DNA here is from genome assembly GCA_037306005.1 of Rhinophrynus dorsalis. NCBI lineage: Eukaryota > Metazoa > Chordata > Amphibia > Anura > Rhinophrynidae > Rhinophrynus > Rhinophrynus dorsalis. The sequence goes on along the minus strand of CM074719.1, from coordinate 433,590,600 downwards.
CCATAGAATAACATATGAATTGGAGAAGTGATATCACTGGAGAAGTCATCTCCACATTATCACCACTTTATCACCGCTTAGTGAATCTCCCCCATGGAAAGCAAGGGGTTGCATGGACCCAGAAAAAATCACTAGATAATTCATTTTAAGCCCTTAGATTCTATTATCCAATTTAGGAAATAAATCATAATTTGGCATCACATCCATCATTTGCCTCAGTAACTTTTGAAAACCTCATGTATGAATGTTTACATTCATTGCTTCTTCCAATGTATAACAATATTTTCCATATATCTTGCGTCTATTTTCCAGTATATTGCTGATTGTATTAATTATGCTTCACATCTGACTGGAAGTCCAGCATTTCTTTTCCTGTGCATTTAGTTGCTCCCTTGGCACCATCATTAATTTGTTGACGTAGTTTTTGCTCAGTGATTTGAATTTCCTATAAGAGCCAGAAATCTGTACATGTAACAAATAATTGAATATTTCCTGTCTTTGATGAAAGGTCATGTAAATTATATTTTCCTCTATACACAAAGCTTCTATCTCTGCAGTCTGTTTGGGTCAAATATATTGGAAAGCACACACCCAACTGCAAATTAGTTTATTGTCTGTTATTATCTTAGAGGCCATTTTATTTTTTGTCAAAAATTCATTCTTGGTATAATAATGTAGAATAAGTATACCCAACAGATCAAAGCAGGGATGGGGAAGCTGCAGAAATCAAATTATAGTTCAACTACAAATACCATCGACATTAGATTGTCATTGGCCATCTGAGGGTGAATGAAACTGTGGTCCAAAAACAGCCATAAGAAGCAGATTTCCCATATCCACTATGGCTAGGTTAAAGTAGAAGTTTGATTGCAATGTATTGTGGCACCATTCAAACACACCTCTGCTTACACTGGTGATGCTTACACTGGAGGTGGAGCTGATGGCTGATCCACAGGGTTGTGAGTCAGATATAAATCAAGGTTGTGAGTCAGATATAAGGAGACACCTACTTGGACCGACCATTGCCTGGATCATTGCTGTGAGCAACACATCAATCCAGTCATCCATCTGCACTATCTGCAAGAGGCTCCATAGGCTGCCATGCAGATAAGCACTGCAAAAACTTTGCTGAATCCTGCATTGAAAGCAGGAAAGTTTCAGCAATCTACATTTCAGCTGCATGACAAGTGAACTGCCCAATCTGCAGGAATTGGTGCATTTAATGCAGAGAAGAAAATACTGCTTTAAATATGGAATTGTGATCAGTCATTCAGTCATTCAGTCATTCAGTGTTCTTAGGGACTCCAGTTACTATATATTCAGGCCCAGTTAGGGGTGGCATTTGCCTGGGGTGGCATTTGCCAGGGGTTGCAGTTGGCACCTTTCTCAAAGTACATCTTTATCTAAGTACTGAGAGTTAGGAAAGAGAAATAATATGTTAATATCTATCCAGTATACTGCATTGTATGCTCTATGAAGACAGTCTTCTAACAACTTTCTCATCTTCCTTACAGGTATGTGTTTCCCATCCAGTCTGCTTAAAAATCTTGTGCTGTAACCCAACTGTTTATTAACTATACAGTCTCCTGGTATGTACTAATCTACCCTTCACCTGGAACTCCAATCTCATCCAGTCTCCCTCTACCATTTAACCCCTTGTTGTATGTACTAATCTAAATTAGCCATTTTGACCCCCTGTTCCAGTCTCCATATTGCCTTCCTCCCCCATTCCTCTCCTATATCTCTCTGTGTCTGTTTCTTATCAGAGATTTAATGGTGTCACACCTGAACGCACTCAGAGCTCTTCCATCCCAAAACAATTTGTAATTTGGAAATCCCTCAGTCAGTCATTCAGTGTTCTTAGGGACTCCAGTTACTATATATTCAGGCCCAGTTAGGGGTGGCATTTGCCAGGGGTTGCAGTTGGCACCTTTCTCAAAGTACATCTTTATCTAAGTACTGAGAGTTAGGCAAGAGAGTTGGACAAGAGAGAGACAGCTGCTGCAGCCATCTAAAGACAAGAGGCAAGTAAACAGGCTGAATTCAGAATGAAGAAACAGTCATTTTCACCAAGCACTGACATTTGCTTCCTCTACTGAAACTACTGACCACCTGATGCAAGAAACCAGGATTTCCAGCCACCATTAACCATTACAACTTCTGCCTCTCCTGATCATCATTGGACTACTTCATTTAACCCTGCACTGATTCCTACCCTCACCAAGTACTTTGCAGTTCTGCTACTGACTCTCCTCACCATCCCTGGCACCTATACCCTCTGTTCCGTGGATTGACCCTTGACTGCCAAGTCATCTGTACTCTCCTGGATTACTGACTGTTGCACATCTCTACTGCCCCATTCATTAACCCAACTATGGGCAAATTAACTCCTTGTTTTGTCATCGCCATTCTCACCTGCATAAGACTCTCCTCCTCCTGTGTCCACATTAAGTGTCACGCCATTCACATTGCACCCTCAATTCTTCACTCACTTCTCTGCTCCCATGAACTTTTTTCATTCCTCCGCTCCCTACCACCACCATCTCCTTCTACCCCTGCAAAAAAGCCCCACTGCTTCAAATCTCACTCTCACCTTATGTCCCTGTCCCTTCTCCTCCTACTTGCTACAGGTGACATCTCACCTAACCCAGGCCCCCCTTCCATTCTCTCTTGGACCACAGAACCCACTCACACACGCAACACTCACAATCTAATAACCGTACCCCGTCACCTAACCTCCTCCCCCCCTTTTGTTTTGGTCTCTGGAATGCCCGCTCTGTGTGTAACAAACTAACAGCTGTTCATGATCTGTTAATTTCTCATTCCCTAAACCTCCTTGCCATCACTGAAACTTGGCTCACATCATCAGACACTGCCTCCACTGCCGCACTCTCATATGGAGGCCTTCAATTCACACACACACCGAGGCCTGGCAACAGGCAGGGAGGGGGAGTAGGCATCCTGCTGTCCCCTAACCATATATTTCAGGTACTCCCCACTGTTCCCTCTCTTTCCTTCCCTACATTTGAAGCTCACACACTTCGCCTCTTCTCTCCCCTCCCCCTGCGTGTCGCTGTCATATACAGGCCACCTGGTCCCACTGCACAATTCCTTGATCACTTCACCTCCTGGCTCCCTCACTTCATGTCCTCTGATGTCCCTACTCTCATCATGGGTGACTTCAACATCCCTATAGATAATCACAACACCCCCCCTGCCCTCAAACTCCTCTCCTTAACAACCTCCTTAGGCTTATCGCAGTGGACCAGCTCTCCCACACACAGTGATGGTCACTCCCTCGACTTGATCTTCACTAACCTCTGCTCGGTCTCCAACTTCTCTAATGTCCCCTTTCCCCTCTCTGACCACCACCTCCTCACCGGTAACCTCATCATACCACGCAAACCCATCACCCCCGCCACAATCAAGCGCATGCGGAGAAATCTACATTCTCTTGATAAGCAACAATTTTCCACCTCCCTGCAGCCTATCCTCAACCCCATCCTCACACTTACTTGCCCAGACAAAACTACTGCTCTCTACAACAGCACTCTCACTTCAGCCCTTGACATCGCTGCACCTGCAACTCCACGCCACCCACGCACAACCCCACTACAACCCTGGCACACAAGACTAACGCGATACCTCCAAAGGTGCTCACGCACTGCTGAAAGGCACTGGAGGAAATCGCGCTCCACAGCCGACTTCACACACTACAAATTCATTCTCCGTTCGTATAGCTCTGCCCTCTCCCTGGCTAAACAGTCATTCTTCTCCTCTCTAATTTCTAATCTTTCCTCCAACCCCAAACGCCTTTTCTCAACCTTCACATCTCTTCTAAACCCACCAACACAAACACCTTCCACTAACTTCTCTGCCCAAGATCTCGCCAACCACTTCAAGAACAAGATTGAATCTATCAGACATGACATTTCATCACTACCACCCTCACCCAGCCAGCCCAGCCCTGTCGCCTCTCCCACATACACACTAAGCTCCTTCCCACCTGTCACTGAGGATGAAGTCTCCCTTCTCCTCACTCGCTCAAACCTAACCACATGCCCTCTCGACCCAATCCCATCTCAGCTCACCCAAGAACTCTCCCCTCTACTAACTCCAATCCTTACTCACTTATTCAACCTCTCTTTGTCAACCGGCACCTTCCCATCCTCTTTCAAACATGCACTAATCACTCCCATCCTAAAAAAACCCTCCCTGGACCCAAACTCATTGTCAAATTACTGGCCAATTTCCCTACTCCCGTTTGCCTCCAAGCTTCTCGAGCGCCTTGCATATAACCGGCTCACTAAATTCCTCTGCTCCCATTCCCTGATAGATCCCTTGCAATCCGGATTCCGCCCTCATCACTCCACTGAGACTGCCCTCACTAAAGTGGCCAATGACTTGCTCTCAGCCAAGTCTAAAGGCCACTACTCCCTACTCATTCTTTTGGACCTGTCAGCCGCATTTGACACAGTCGATCACCCACTCCTCCTCCAAGCCCTCCACTCCCTAGGCCTCTGCGACACTGCACTCTCCTGGTTTTCATCTTATCTCTGCAACCGCTCCTTCAGTGTTTCATACTCCGGCTCCACTTCCCCACCCCTCCCACTGTCTGTTGGTGTGCCCCAAGGATCAGTACTGGGACCCTTGCTCTTCTCAATCTACACTGCTTCCCTTGGAAAACTAATAAACTCCTTTGGGTTTCACCATCATCTCTATGCTGATGACACCCAAATATATCTTTCCTCCCCAGACCTCTCTCCTTCCCTCCTGTCCCGAGTGTCTGACTGTCTGTCTGCTGTGTCTTCCTGGATGTCCTCCCATCAACTCAAACTTAACCTTAGCAAAACTGAACTAATTCTCTTCCCTCCATCTACAACCAGCCTTATCCCAAACATTACCCTCACCGTTAACAACACTTCCATCACACCAACCCCTACAGCACGCTGCCTGGGGGTCACATTTGACTCTGCCCTATCCTTCATTCCTCACATCCAGTCAATCTCCAACTCATGCCGCCTCCACCTCCGCAACATCTCTAGAATCCGACCCTTTCTCACAGAAGACACTACCAAAATTCTAATCCAAACACTCATCATGTCCCGTCTTGACTACTGTAACTCTTTACTAATTGGCCTGCCTCTCAACCGACTAACCCCGCTACAGTCCATAATGAACTCTGCTGCAAGACTAATCTACCTCACTCATCGCTTCTCTAACACCACACCCCTCTGTCAGTCCCTACACTGGCTCCCGTTAGCATACAGAGTAAAATTCAAAACTCTGGTGCTAACTTATAGAGCCCTCACTAACACTGCATCCCCCTATATTTCATCTCTCATTTCCAAATATACTCCCGCCCGCCATCTTCGCTCTGCACATGACCTTCTGCTCTCCACAGCTCTTATCACATCCTCCCACTCCCGCCTACAGGACTTCTCCCGTGCTGCACCTGAGCTGTGGAATTCCCTCCCCCGCCCCACTAGACTCTCCCCCAGCCTTCAAATCTTCAGACGCTCCCTGAAGACTCACCTCTTCAGGGAGGCCTATCAACTGCCTCCATAAACATCATCACCAAGATTCACCCCTTGCACGGACTACTGCACTCAATGGCACTTCTCACTCCCACCCACTGACTGGCAGTTCATGTGGCAGGAGGCACTTAAACACAATAGCACTTACTCCTTCTGTATCAAACCTACCTTCCTCTAGACTGTAAGCTCTCACGAGCAGGGCCCTCTGATCCTCCTGTTCTACACATCTGATTGTACTATTTAATACCACTGTATGTCTATTCCCAATTGTACAGCGCTGCGGAATTAGTTGGCGCTATATAAATAAAGAATAATAATAATAATAATAATAGTCCTTAAAGGGAAAGCAATCATTCTGAGAAGCTGGTGTCATGCTCTTGGTAGCCTGATCATGTCTACTTTTTGGACTATCTGTACTCTTCATTTATGCAAGTTAAGCTGGTAACTGGGGTATATATATTTGATAACTGCAGACTAATCCCACTTTAAAATCACCCAAATAATAAAGTGATAGGGCAATGAAACTTCAGTGCAGGGGATGAGGGTCCTCACATCATCCTGGTAAACTGAAAGGGATAACAATTATCACATTTTATCAAGTATTCTCCAATGGAGAAGACTTAGAAAATAGCAGCCTGTGCAGTCTCAAAATGGCTTTCAACAACAGCTTGAGGGTTAGAAAAGTGACCCCTCATCTGGATGCAACCTAGTAATTTGTGGCTCTAAGACAATCTCCTGGTCAGCTGTCAATGGGGAAATTCACCGCCAGGACAGGAAATTGAACTATGTGTCTCAGTTTTGCAGAACTATCACTTAGACATAAGTGTTTCCCAATTAATTCTTAGTATAGGGTAAGCACTGAAACACTGTTATAATCTTTATTAAAGGAATAGTAATACTTTAATATTACTATTCCCCATATTGTAGATATTTGAAAAATAATTTAATTGCCCCCAGGTTCATCTCTCAAACCTTTATGGTTTGACAGATAACCGATCACAAAGTTCGACCACATTGGCCACCTCCACATTGCCCCCATCTCCACATTGCCCCTCAATCTCCACATTGACCCTTCCACAACGCCATTCAGTCTCCACATTGCCGCTTCCACAATGCCCCTCAATCTCCACATTGCCCATTCCAAAATGCCCCCATCTCCACATTGCCCCTTTCACATTGCCCCCATCTCCACATTGCCCCTTCCACAATGCCCCCATCTCCACAATGCCCCTTCCACATTGCCCCTAAATCTCCTACCTCCCTGGTGGTCCAGTGGCAGAGGACAGGTTTGTGCATCTTTCTGCACAGACCTCTTCTCCCGAGTGGTCCTCTTCAGTAATGCAGAGCGCTGGAAGATGATATCATCTACCAGTGCCCTGCACTACGAGAGTGCCGGTCTGCAGGAGGGAATACTGATCTCCCTCTGGCAGACCGGCACTCTCGTAATGCAGAGCCCCAGTGCTCTGCATTACTTAATTGCGGGCGTCAGCTGAGGGGGTCGCAGGGAGAGGCCGGGCCCCTGGAGTGACAGGCCCGGGCGAAGGTGCTACTCCTGTGACCCCTATAGTTACGCCACTGATGAACGCTCTCCCTGGGGCAGCTGGGAGGGAAGAGAGAGGAGAAATAGAACGTGCTGAAGTGCTTTGCCGATCAGAATAATGGGACATAATTCTTCGGCAAAGCTCTTCTGCGATTGAAGAGGGAATATTTTACTTAGATTTAAAAAAAACAAACAGATTTCCTAGAATAACTTTTATTAACAAAATGTATGGTAACTCCATTTTATAAGGTGATACATCCCCTTTAAATAACCTATATACTTCCATTAAAAACAGGCTATACCTGACTTTAAGATTAAACCCTTTGGGTGCCATAGAGTTATCCAATGTACTGCTTTGCAATACATTCAATACCCTTCTAGCACTGAAAGGGTTAGACATTAAAACTGTCCAAATACATACATATGTTGCCACACAATTCTTACTTCGGCCAAATCAATTCTGACTCCACTTTTCAAAACTGATTGGTCTTAGTATGTATTGAAAATGTTTGTAAATGTTTAAATATCCACATGTCTTTTCAAGATAGTTTTACAGACTCTTTATTACACTGGTTTTAAACATTCCCCCTAAGTTCCTTAAAAACATCTGGTCACCTTAACACAAGTTTAGTTTGTTTTACAAATAAGTAAAGTCTGCCTACATGTTTACTGTAAAACAAACCATTTTTAAGAAATGATCCAATGTATTTTGGCAGCACTGTGTGCTAATTCCTTGCACAGTATGCTAATTTGCTCTCTTTGACGACAAATGTAGCACTTACTGTACTACTGAGTGCTTGAGCTCTGCCTAGATTAATTCATAGCACATTGTGTGATAATATGGGTTCAGTAGATAAACTAATTATCATGAAAAGCCAGACTGTGTCACCAATAAATAAACATTGATTTCTAATACACTATTGCTATTACAAACAAATGGCTAGTATGCAGCTTTTACTTTTCCTTAAGATTAATTTAATTTATCTTAAGGTGTTAGGTTCATTTTAATGTTTTGATACTGATATTATCAATGGAAACCTCTGGGGCTGTCTGGTATAACAAAAGACAGCCAGTCAGCAGGAGGTAGTTTTTCTGGGATTACTTAGACAGATGTCTCAGGAAACATATGTGTGAACCAAGACACATTAGGAAGAATGTACTAATCTTACAGTGCAGCTCATTTTCTGTAACATTGGCACACAAATAATGTGGCTGGGCTGTGGGGCGTGTGTTAGAGTATGCCATCACTTTATTCCATGCCAGTGAATATTCTCTGCTGGCACTCTGTGTGCAAGTCCCAAATTCCTAACCTATAGAATGCATAGGAAAATAGAGTAGTACACTGATTTCCTCTTTGCTTTTGTTAGTAAATGGTGCTCAGAATGGAGCACAGAATTCTCCCAAATTCCCATATACTCCTATAATACACTCACTTTGGAGCAAGCAGTTTATATGGGAAAGTTGTCAGTGTAGCTAGCTTAGTACATAGGAGATAAGTGAAGCAATAGTGAATTGATTCCAGAATCTGTATTAGTACAGAATCAAGATAGTAATCCCCGCAAGAGAGGCTGATGTACTGGAGTCATTCTTAGACAAAGTAGCGGCACCATAGAAGACAAGTAAAAATTCTCAAATTCTCATTGATCAAAATGGGGATTTTAACCCCTCGAATATTAAATACTTCATCTCCAAAATATTGCATAGTAATACATTGGTGAAGTATAAGCATTCAAGGGGATACAACACCTGTTTAATTCAACAGAAAATGTTATTTGTGGCCTATGGTGCTTATTTTTTCCCCAGAACTGTTCCTGTTTTGATTATATCAGCCTCTTTGTGTTCTTCATATGGCCCTGGGTCACAGATTAATCCTATGTCTACCTCAAGAACAGATCTGATTAGCAGAACACCATCTTGTGCGTTTGTTGAGGTTATGAGGCAGTCAGAAGACTGGTTGGGTGTGATGAGAGTTGCGGTCTTCAGCAGCTGATATGCCCAGTGTTGCCTACATATGCACCAACCTATACTAAACTTTAACAACTACAACAAAATGTTATGGTTAATACACATTACCCAGCCTCAAAATGCACACTTATTCACAAAGTCTTATAGGGTGAAAGTAAATAGGTCTATTTCTTCAGATCAGTAGTATGATAATGACTACTGTGTCTGATAATCTCACACCAAGATGAATAGTTGATTTAGTGGTTGGTGAATAGATAATGAAACAGAGATATCAGATGAGCTTGGATCAATTTGGGATAAAAAAAAAATCAATACAGTAATGTGACAAATATCAGACACTCACAACAAATATTCAGTCTTATTACACATCAGGGAGGAATGAGGCTGAGATTAGTTTTGAAAACCAATATTCAATAAATTCCAGGTCTGAGGTCAAATCATTGGAGTCATGCTTAGGGATAAGCCATCTATAGAATGCAATTCAACCCTACTTGTTTTTTAACTCTTACTCTTTAGAGTGGTGAAAGGCATATATCTGGATGGTATTACCTAACATGAAATTATTCAAGCCCATTTAAATAGCAGCATTTACTGTACTCTTAGGCAACAATGTACATTTTTAGATATATAACTTCTATCTGCCTTAAATGAATGCATAAGGGAGGCTAGAAAGCACATTTTTACTTTTGATATCAAGCTTGTTAGGGCATTCATCTGGTTTAGGTTGTATACATTATATTAGAAACCTGCATAAAAAGAATGAATGAATGAATAAATTAACATGCTTATGTATAAAGCACCACAATGTGCACAGCACTTTACAATTTAAAAGTTTGGACAATACAGGGAGACACGTACTTAGCAAAATATACACTATAAGTGGCTTTCCTGCTTGAAAGCTTACAATATAAAGGGAGAAATACAGAGTAAATGAGTGTTAAGTGTGGCATTCAGTGCTCGCACTCTTGTGCAGATAGGGGAACATAAGTAAGTAAATTATAAGAGCCTTGGATGTATAACATCAGTGCCTTGCTGAGAAGGTTAATTCAAAGTGAGACTTGAAGACTGCAAGAGAAGTACAGTGGTGCAGGCCAGGAGTTAGAGAATTGTACTGATAAAACCAATGAAGGAAAAGGGTTTGATAAGAGAGTGAACCGTGGGCACAGAAGGAACAGAGATAAGAATGTCCTGGCTGATCATAAATGGCTAAATGGGGTATAACAGGAGATCAGAATGGAAATGCAGAAATGGGCAGAGGAGAAGAAGGGTCTTGAATGAAACAGTATTTTAGGGACAAACCTAGGTGACAGTAAAGAACCTCATGCTGCTGCATTCGGTACAAATTAAAGTGTATAGCATTGTTAGGCAGGAAGAACAGAGAGAAGAAGGTAACAGTAGTTTATGCAGGATAGGATGAGTGTTTGTATAAGTCTATTTGCTGTGGAGGAACTAATTAAGGGATGGTATGTGCTACGTTACACATGAAAAAGAGCCAGGATTTGAAGGATTTGATGATAGGATTAAAATGAAGAAAGAATGAGAGAGCAGCATCAGTTATCACCCCCTAGGTACTGTATGTCTGATACCGGATTTATAGTCATCTCATTTACTGTCACCTGGAAGGGGACTATTGGGCTAGATCTCAGAGGGAACAGAAGTAGTTCAGTTTTTGATATATTGAGTTTGAGATGCCTATGAGACATCCAGTCTGAGATAGCTGAGGGACTATGTGACTTTGATTTAATATCAGGAGTCAGCTGAGGGACAGATAAATACTGCTGGGTTTCATCTGCATAGGGGCGATATTTGAATCAAAAATAGTTAATAAGTTAACCAAGTGTTATTTTCTATATAGAGAACAGGAGTGGGTATAGAACAGAACCTTAAGGTACACTAACAAATATGTGGACAAGAGAGGGCAAAGAAGTGTCAATACAGAGAATGAAACATTGGTTAGATAAGAGGGCAGCCAGTTTAGGGCTAAGTTACAGATGCCTAAGAAGTGAAGAATTTGGAGGAGGAGAGCATAATCAACTGTCAAAGCAGCTGGAAGATCAACCAGAATGTATGTATAGCTTTATTTATATAGTGCTGCACAGTGTATGCATGCCTTACAACAGTAGTATTTTACAATAAATAAATGGGGATAAAATAAGTCTCACAATCACAGAAACAATAGGAAAGAGATTCCTGCCCCAAGGAGTTTGCAGTCTAAATGGGTAATCAGAGGCAGACAGCAGGTTAAGAGGGTATCAAGTGCTGTGAGTTAAAGTGTGATTTTGCCAAATGGCAGTGCATGGTGCTAGTGCTTCAGAATATAGTATTTCAGGGTAGCTTTAAAGATGGAGGGGGATAGTTCTGAATGTAGGGAGATAGGTATGGCATCCCAGCGGTAAGAAGCAGAAAATGAAAAAGGTTTAAGATTGAAGACAGTTGATAGTGTGGATAGTGTAACAAGAAGGGTGGTGTGTGCTGAGGTGACTGAGAACATAAATGGCAATGAGAGAAGATACATTTAAAGGTCCGAAAAATTACTTTGTGAGTGATACAGTGCTGAATTGGGAGCCATGTGTGATATCTGAAAATTATGTGAGCAGGTCCAGTTTTGGACAGATTGCATAGGGGAAGATAGAAAGACAGGAGGCAGGGTAAGTATTGAATAGTGACTTTGTGATTTGGCATTGTGCAGATCATTGACCACTCCTGTGAAGCAGTTTCTGTGGAGTGAGCATTGTGAAAGCCAGATTGTAATGGGCTGAGAAGGTTGTACGTTAAGTAAGTCAAGAAGGTGGGAGTAGGCTAGGCATTTTAAGAGGTTAGAGGCAAAAGGCAGGAGAGAAACTGGTTGATAGCTAAGAGGGTGTGGCGCTGTCATTACAATAGCTCTTGGCATATTTGAAGTCATCAGGAAAAGTAGGAGGATTTAACATCTGGCATGGGGATCAGTGTCGGGGAGAGGGACTGGATGAGGTGAGAGAGAGAGAGTGTGCACCTAGTGGAGGGAGAGGAGGATAGCAGGGTATTAAATCTAACTTGACTTTGAAGATGTTATCAAGGTTTTACATTTATTAGATACTTCCCCACTGTTGCACCTAAAAATCTCTTAATATGGTGCTGCTCTCATACAGCAAGCAACTATCTGATATTTATAAAACAAACAAAAAGTACCCCCCTCGATGTAAGAATGCAGTCCAGAGATACTTGTGGAGACTCTTGCACCACAAAAGAATCCACAGATGCATCGGTAACCTAGGCACTTTACACACGTCACAGCTTACCTTGGTTCCAGCGACGCCTCTTCAGTGCGCTCGGCGTCATTCCACACGTCATCTGCAGGCACGAGCCTTCAGAGTGAAGCAGGCCTCTGTTTTATGCTATGCTTCCTGAAGCCTCCTCCTACCTACTTCTTTCCCCTGAGCCTGCTTCTCCTACCTACTTCCTGAGGAGGGGTTTTTAAGGACAGTCTGAGTCCTGAATCAGTTGCCCTTGTGTTGTAATACAAACAGTTCTGTTTAGTTTGGGCTCTGTGTATGACCTGGCTTGTCTGACCATCCAATCTGGTGCTGACCTATGGCTCTGTCTAACTACTCTTTTGCCTGCTCCCATTGTGTAGTGGACACACAATCTGGTGCAGACCTGTGGCTCTGGCTGACTACCAGAACTGTGTATGACCCAGCTTGTCTGACTATCCAATCTGGTGCTGAACTGTGGCTCTGTCTGACTATTCTTCTGCCCGCTGCTTGTGTAAAGTAGATGCCCAATCTGGTGCAGACCTGTGGCTCTGGTTGACTAACCGATTTGTGTATTTCCCGGCTTGTCTGACTATCCGATCTGGTGCTGACCTGTGGCTCTGTCTGACTATTCTCCTGCTTGCTCCCACTGTGTAGTAGGCACCCAATCTGGTGCAGACCTGTGGTTCTGGTTAAGACCTTACTCCCTGACTGCAGGCATGAGTCAGGATCGCTCTGGTGCCTCTGAGAAAGGAGACGGCCGTCTCCTTACTGACTGCAGGTTTGAGTCAGTACTTCTCCCTTACCGTATGAGTCAATAAGTCTCTTACTGGGATTCCTGCTGGGCCTTCATTATATAGAGACTCCAGAGACTTTGTCTGGTCTCTTTAAGAGCATTCCAACTTTTGGCAGATTCCTATTTCTGAGAGAGTCGTTGGACACTAGAAGGACCTCTGTGATTTACTTACTTATTGTTGTGAGTTACTTTACTTATATTTATTCAATAAAGATTGTTTTACTATACCGTACTGACTCCTGGTTTGTTCCTGGGAAACCGTGACAACACAGGAGTGTATTCCGAACAAGAGGTCTACAATAAAAACCTGACTACAATAACTCTACTAGATATACAATGCATATTGATATAGCCCTGATCCTATACAAGGACAATAGACAGATACATTGCAGAATATGTTCTAAAAATACAGCAACCTCATAAATATTTAAATCATCCACCTAAATCTATAGCATGATAGAACAAAATAGAATAAATACCACTAATAAATGGTGAACTTAAAATCCCCCGCTGTAAATAAAACATATAACCCCAGTATTAGTGAAATATAAAATAATGAAGTTGTGATAAATGTCAGTGTAATATAAGCAAAAAAAGGTCAGATGAATTAAAAAAAAAAAAAAAAAAAAAAAAAAATATATATATATATATATATATAAAATCCTCAAGGGCTAACTTACTATAATGTGAATAGGTATAGGAAAATCTGATTATTATAAATTGATGGATATGCGATGACACAGTTGATGAATCAATTAAATAATGTTCCCAAATAATCGTAAAAAAATATGCTCATTGAATGATCCCAAAAATAGTGATATGGACGATATGGTAATAGATGATACCAGACACAATCTGCAACAGATAACTTCAGTTCATATATTGTCCTTTTGATCCATCATATAATGTTGTATAGTAAAGTGCAACCTGGTTAGATGATACATATGACTTAGCAGTCAATCTAGACCGTTATTCACTTTTTAGGAGGGATAGGGTTAATAAAAGGGGAGGGGGGTATGCCTGTATGTAAAGCATGCCTTAAAAACTAATATAAGGGAAGATATAAATGAAAGGTCCAATAAAAAGGTAAAGGCCCTGTGGATTGAAATACACACTGGGGGCACACATAATAAAAAATGTTAGTGGGGATTTGCTACAAGCCACCTAATATTGGGGAGTTGGAGGAAGCCCAACATTTACTGCAAATGGAAAAGGCTTCTAGGTCAGGAAACGTAATATAATGGGCGATTTCAACCATTCTGAAATTGACTGGAGCAATATGACTTCCGGCACAACAAAGGGAAATATTTTTTTAAGTATGATTAATGGTAATTTTTTGTCCCAACTAGTAGAAGAGCCAACTAGAAAAGAGGCCTTACTTGACCTGGTGCTTTCAAACAATTCTGACATGATAAACTATATACAAGTAAGGGAAAATTTGGACAGAAGTGACTACAATATGGTATCCTTTGAAATTTGCTATGGGAAACCCAATAGCAAAGGTTTAACCAAAACATTCAATTTTAAAAAGGCTAATTGTACAAAGCAAAAAGAAGTATTACATTATATTCAGTGGGATGTAATTTTCAAAGATAAAAATGGCCAAGAATCATGGAATGTGTAAAATGCTCTTAGACAAATATACTCATCAATATATACCATTGGGGAATAAGCACAAGAGGAGTAAAATGAAACCAACGTGGCTTAATAATGAAGTTTTCAGGGAAACAGGCTTTTAAAGTGTTTAAGTGTTTAAATCATACAAATATTGCAAATGAGAGCAGGAAAAACCGTAAACAATTCTACAAGAATATTAATAACAAAAAGTTAAAGTTGATATTGCTCCTCTTAGGACTGAGACAGGTAAATTGTTTAGTGATGATAAGGCTATGGCTGACACCCTAAATACATTCTTTGATTCAGTATATACAAAGGAAGCAGCAATGACAGGCTATGTACAAACAGACAAAACCACAGAATTTCCTCCATCATGTACATGGCTTACTGAGGACAAGGTCCAAAAGAGACTGGAAAAGGTTATGGTGAATAAAGCACCTGGACCTGATGGTATATACCCAAGTGTACTTAAGGAACTTAGTTCAGTAATAACAAGACCATCATACTTAATATTTATTGATTCACTTTCATCAGCTATAGTGACCTGTGACTGGAGGAAAGCTGATGTAGTTCCATTGTTTAAAAAGGGGTAAGATCCAATCCAGGAAATTATAGTCCTGTGATCTTGACTTCCATAGTGGGTAAGATACTAGAAGGATTACTAACTGACAATATTCAGAACTATGTGAAGATAAACAATATTATTAGTACTAATCAGAATGGCTTTATGAAGAATACTTTGCCTCACAACAGGTTACTGCATACATTAAAAGTCTTCAGTTTGGGCAGTGTTATCTGTATGGATTGAAAAATGGTCATGATAGATGGCAGAGAGTTATTGTAAATGGAACCTTTTCAAATTGGTCTACAGTTATAAGTGGGGTGCCACAAGGTTCAGTCTTGGGTCCAATGCTTTTTAATTTGTTTATTAATGATCTTGAAGTGGAAATTGAAAGTAGCATCTCAATCTTTCCTGATGACACTAAGCTATGTAAGGAAATACATATAGAGCTGGATGTTTTTCTCTGCAGAAAGATTTAGATAAACTTAGGCTGTAGAAACAATGCTATATATACTCTAAATGGGAAACAACTTGGGGAATCTCATTAGAGAAAGATTTAGGAATATTGATGATATAGATGATTGACAGCAGTGTGCGGAGTCACTCAGCTGCTGCAAGAGCAAATAGGATACTAGCCTGCATAAAAAGAGGTGTAGATGTATGGGATGCTAATATTATCCTACATCTGTATAAATTCTTGGTTAGACTTCATCTAGAATATGGAGTACAATTTGGGGTGCCAGTTCTTAAAAGAGACATTATTGAACTGGAAAAGATGCAGAGACATGCAACAAAACTGACAAAGGGTTTGGAGGATCTGAGTTATAAAGAAAGACTAGCCAAATTGGGTTTGTTTACATTAGAGAAGATATGTCTAAGGGGTGATATGATCACCGTTTACAAGTACATTCGAGGTCAATACAAATAACTATCAAATGAATTCTTTACACAATGAGCTGAGCTAAGAACAAGAGATCATCCAATAAGACTAGAGGAAAGGCTCTTCTGACTAAAACAAAGGCAGGGATTCTTTTCAGTAAGGGGTGTAAAGCTATGGAATTCTTTGCCTAGGGATGTTGTACTTGCAGATAATGCAACTGCTTTCAAAAAAGCAATGGATGCCTATCTAGCACAGAACACTATTGAAAATTATGACAGATGGCTTCAATGCAGATAGGATGTTGATCCAGGGAACTCTCTGACTGTCATTAGGAGTCAGGGATAATTTTTTTACCCACTTGGACATGGCTTCAGAGGGCTTCTTTTTTGCCTTCCTCTGGATCAACAGGGAGTGTTTTTAGCATGGGCTAGACTTGATGGACACATGTCTTTTTTCAGCTTCATCAGCTATGTTACTATGTTACTATGCAATATATACTCAATCAATGTATTTATGTTCTGGACTTATTATATTAATTGGCCACATAACAATGTGAGTTCAATGGTGGTCCTCCCTACACATTTCAAAGAAACATTTCTCCTTCCTCTGGGGTATTTGGGAACATTATTTAATTGATTTCATTACATATCCATCAATTTATTACCAGCATATTATCCTATACCTATTCACATTATGGAAAGCTATTACTGGGGCACTATCTATATATATAATCTGAATTTATCTGATCTTTTTTGTTTATATTATACTGACAATTATCACCACATCATTATCTATTTCACTAATACTGTGGATTTACACAGCATATACAGTAAAAGATTAAAGAAAGTGCCAGAATAGCGTACCAAAGGTAATGCATGATATTATAATAAAGCGACAAAAATATAATCACATATAGTTGTGGTCAGAACACTGATACCACACAGTCTGAATAGAAAGCAAATGGAGATCACAACCCCGTCTCCTTTTGAGTGATACACCCAGTACTGACAGTCCAATTAGACTTAGGCAGAGGTCTTCATTAAAAATGCTTATTTATTAAAATTAAATAAAACAAATATATGTGGGCTTAATGATTACACGTTTAGCAGTGTACAAACCAATTTATCAAAGCTTAATAAGCCAATACTTATATCATGTACAAGAAAATGGTATGATTTTGTGCTAATTTCCTCGATGTCATTTTTTAGCATATGACATGAAATAGGGAGCAGAGCAAAAGAATAAGAACATTTTATTTGTCTCCTGTGCTATGATGCTCCTGTTCATAGTACATCAGCCTCTTAGAAACTACTTTTTTTTACATTTGGTATCAAGCTTAGTAGGGCAATCATTTGTTTTAGGTTTTATACATGAGATTAGAAGCTTGCATAAAAAGAAGGATAAAATGGTCATGCATAGCTGCCAACGGCTCCTTAGTAAAATCCCAGTTAAAATGTTCTTATGGCTCATGCACCTCATACATATTTGTCATATATACTGACTAGGAATACATGATGTGAAATAGAGCGTGAAACCTATTAGGTTTTAGGTACAAAATCCAGAGCTTGGAAATGTTGTATACTCCTTTAGAAATTTGTGCTTTATAAAACAATTGAAGCAAGAAATGTACACTAATTTTACATCTAAAGTGTTAATTTAATGTATTTGTCTTATAAAATGTTGCATGTAAATTATTTGACACTGTCAGTTACCAATACATACTGGTCAGACCATAAATGGACTTGCTACTCAAAGTGGGATACATTAGTGGTTATGTGGTCAATCAGTGACACTGCAAGTAAAAAAAAGATGTTATAAATGTGAATAGAGTGTAACCAGGGAAACAAAAGAGAAATATAATACTCACACACATAGCCAACAGGTGATTTTTACAACACTGGTAAGGGCATTTGGAGATAATTGTCAAGCTTGACCCCAATCAAACACTCTTTTCTAGTTTTCCAATATGAAAGAAGCTGCAGAGAATTCTAAAATATAAGAAATAAAACACCAACTAAGGAGCAGACCAAAAGAATGAGAACATTTAATTTGTTACCTATGATGCTCCTATTCTTAGTACAACAGCCTCTTTGTGTCCTTCATATAACACTGGGTCACAGTCCTGTCCTCCTTCCACCTCCTGAAGACATCTGATTAGCAGAGCTATCTTGTGGGGGTTTTTAAAGGTTGTAAGGCAGTCTAAAGGCTGGTGGGGTGTGATGAGAGTTGTGGTCTCCAGCAGCTAGCATGCCCAAGGATCCCTAGTTCTGCACTAACCTATAATAAACTTTAACAGCTACAACAAAATGTTATTCTTAACACACATTCCCCAGCCTCAAAATGCACACATATTCACATTCATATTCTTAATTTATAGGATCAAAATACTACTTTCTTCAGATCAGTAATAGTACAATGACTCCTGGCAGGAGATTCACTAAGCGGTGATAAAGAGGTGATAAAAAGTAGATGACTTCTCCATTTTATCACTTCTCTAATTTCTATGTTATTCTATGGAGCCTATGTACTAACATTTCTTCACCTTTAGAGATTTTAGTGCATAGACTCTATAGAATAACATAGTAACTGGAAAAGTGATTAACTGGAGAAGTCATCTCCACTTTATTACAACCTTATCACCGCTTAGTGGATCTCCCCCACATTCCTGATAATCTGACACCAAGAGAGAAGGTTGATTTAGTTATCAGTGAATAGATAAAGGAACCCAAACCATACACAATTAGCTTGGGTCAATATGCGGTCAATAAAATTGATACAATAATGTGACAAATATCAGACAGTCACAACAAATATTCAGTTATATTACACATCAGGGAAAAATGAAGCTGAGATTCAGTGAGTATTCAATAAATCCCAGGTCTGAGGTCAAATCATTGGAGTAGATTTACTAAGAAATGCTTAGACATAAGTCCCTCAATAGGATGCAATTGAACCAGACTTGCTTACGTTTTTTTTTTCTTATCCTTTAGAGCCCTGTAAGCCAAATATTTGTATGGTTCACCTAAAGTAAAATGGATTCAAGTCCATTTAAATAACACATACTGTATTCCTAGAGAGCACTGTACATTGTTTGGGTATATATTTGAGGCAGGCTAGAAGCTACCTTTTTTACATTTGCTATCAAGCTTGTTAGGGGAATCATCTGTTTTAGGTTTTAAACATGAGATTAGAAGCTTGCATAAAAAGATGGATAAATAGTCATGCATGGCTGCCTACAGCTCCTTAGAAAAAACCCCATTTAAAAAATTCTTATGGCTCATGCACCTCATACATATTTGTAATAAATACTGAACAGGAATACATGATACGAAATAGAGCATGAATCCTATTAGGTTTTAGGTACAAAGCCTAGAGCTGGGAAATGCTGTACAGTCCTTTACAAATGTGTGTTTTATAAAACAATTGAAGCAAGAGATTTACACAAATTTTAACATAGTAACTTTAACCCTTTGGATTCACAAACAGCCTGAGAAGCATCTAAAGTTTTAATTAAATTGCTTATAAAATGTGGTATACATTAGGAGATGATGTGCATATGAAAACACCGGTAAGGGCTCTTGGGAATGATTATTAAGCCTGCCCCCAATCAGACACTCCAATGCAAATAAAAGCAGTGAAAACAATGCACTCCATAACTAGAGATGGGCGAAACTTGTCGCCATATTCCCACAGAAAATTTTTTGGAAAACCACGTTGTTATCTGCTTTTTTGTGGGAAAATCCTCTTTAAAACTAGCGCTTAACATGTTAGCATCTTTTGCCCGTTGGCCAAAATTTTTCGACATTTTTTCAGTGGCAATAGAGTTTCCACCCAATGATTTACTATGTTTTCGCAGAAGGCAGACACAGTAGAAGCAGCTACAGAGCAAGACAGACGTGTTGTGCTGTGATATTTTGCAAAAATTGAGGCAGGAAAGGCTCATAGTGACTGCTATCACTATGAGCAGGATTAAAAATAATCAGTGGAGAAGCTGGAAGGACCCTTATGTGTCCACTGAGTCTGAGGAGGAGGAGGAAGTGACTAGCAGTACTGAACCAATGCTGTCGAGTCCCCCTAAATCACCCCAAGGAAACTTGGGGAATTTAATGGGAAGGGGGGGGGAAAGGGAATGGGGAGGAAGGGAGAAAAGGGAATGAGAAGGGAGGGATAAAAGGGTAGTACTAGTGAGAGCAGGACAGGTTAGCTGCCTGTGCCTGCTGCAAGATGTGCTGCCCCTGCTGCCAGTGCCACCATTGCTGAACCTGCAGCCACTAGTGTTGTACCTGCTGCCAGATGTGCTGCCACTAGTGTTGTACCTACTGCCAGCGCTGAACCGGCTGCCACCAATACTTTGCCTGCTGCTAATGTTTTTTTAGTACTCAGGGGGGAAGGAGAAAATTATGCCAAGTGTGACAGCAGGGGACCCTCTGTCACATTGCTTGTCACCTTCTCCATGCAGCAGTGAGATGCCTGGAATAGAGCAGCATCATGTACGGACTAGTGGTGGTGTTGGTGTTGGAGAAGCTGGGGTGGAAGAGACATTGATGGCCTTTTTATAAGAAACTGAGAAGGAATGGGAGGCAGGGATGAGGATGGGCATCCCCACCACCACTAGCAATCAGCTTTTGGAATTTGCGGAAATTGCAACTGCTCTAATTTCTGCTGCTGCTGAAATGAAAGGGCAGCAGGGTGCTGAGGAGCAGGCTAGTGTGCCACAGACCACTGTGGACACAGTGGGAATGGGGTCAACAAGTAATGCGGGACTAGGACAGGTTCCACTCTCCAGCAGTAGCAATACTCCTGATCCTAGCTGCAGTGCTAAATCTGAGGCAGTAGCAGCAACAGCAGCAACATTGTACGCTGTCACAGAAAGTGTAGGGGAATGTGGAGGAGAAGAAGAAAGAGGCCATTCTTCTCCATCTGTTCCCTATCTCTGTCGCCCGAAGTCATGGGTGTGGGACTATTTTTCTCTTCCAGCAGGCACAGTGCAGTCATCATCAATAATGGTGCAAAATTTGTGACAAGTTAGTGAGAAGAGGAAAGGAGGGAACACACCTTGGCACAACCTCCCTGTAGCACACGTGAAACACAGGCACCATGACATTTATGTCAAACATGTTAAAGCCAAACACCCATTACAGAAATCTAGCACCGCTGTTACCATACCCCCTGACTCTCCAGAAAGGTGGAGATCAAAGAGGAGGAAGAATAAAGAAACCCAGACAGACACTGGACGTTCCATGACGAGCGAAACAACTAGCTTGACATCAACATCACCTTCTTCCTCTAGGGTAACAAGTTCATCTCCTGCCAATCCACCTCGTTCATCGTTACCTCCCCCGCCAAATGATAGCCACTCTTTTGATGTTAGGATATGGCAGTTCATCTCTACCCATTGCACACTGTGGTGCACTGCCCACACATGCCAGTGTGGTGGAGGAGAATCGATACCAGGTCATCAGGTGGCATCTGAGGGGATTCCATCCCGCAGAATATGCTAGGATTCTAGCAGGGAGGGTTCATCATTACTAGTAAACTGTCAGAAAGTTGTCATGTGTCCTTAGCGGGGTCTGGACAAGGGGTACAGTGACAGAGGCAGTACTTGGTTTCGGGTGTCATGGTGTTTGGATACTGTTGTGCCCCCAGATGTTATTTACCACACACACACTGTGCACATTGCAGTTGCTGATGGAAGACACAGTTCCTGTTCGCAAGGGAAAAATATATATTCCCATAACAACCCACCCATGATTTTGGAGGAGGGGCAGGTGGAAAGGATTTAATGGCCAACTTCTTCTTTTCTCCACATAGACTGAGGGCTACTTATTGTGCTGCTACTGCCACAGGTGCATCACTGGAGCCAGTCGTGGCAAGTGGAACCTTTATTATCCATCACCCATGTTACTGCTATTGTTGATCCCATTCCCTTTCAGCTGCCTAATCATCCTGCTGCTTAAAGGGATAGTAATATTTGCAAATTACTAATCCCCATATTGTAGCTTTGTTAAAAAGAAACCTATTGCCCCCAGTGTCATCTCTCAAACCCTTATGGTTTGAGAAATGATAGCGCTCAAAGTTCCCCCTCCATCCCCCATCCCTGACTGAACGCTGAACGCTGACTGCAAGGATATCCGGTATTACTTGCATCAGGCGGTTCTGCAGCATTGCTGAGACCGCATTTATAAAAAATAAATCTTTCACTAAAACTGTGTTCTACATGTGATTGCAAACCAAGCACACGTAGAAGACCATTTCAGTGAAAGAATTATTTTTTATTAACTCGATTTTGGCTCAGCTGAAGAGCCGCCTGATGCACATAAGACTGTCGTATGACAGCTTCCCCTGCAGTCAGCGTTCAGTGTTCAGTCAGGGAAGGGGGAGGGAGGGGGGAACTTTGAGCGCTATCATCTCTCAAACCATAAGGGTTTGAGAGATGACACTGGGGGCAATAAGTTTCTTTTTAACAAAGCTACAATGTGGAATTAGTAATTTGCAAGTATTACTATCCCTTTAAACAACTCAGCAGCAGCAGTATGAACAGCAGTTGCAACTCAAGACTCAGGAGGACTTTTGACAGTGGCCACTGGACAGCATGACCTGCTGTCATTAGGCCAGCAGGGCATTTTTATTTTTTTTCTCAGGGCTTGTGTTTTGAAAATAAATAAATAAATAAATAAAAAATAAAAAAAACTAGTCCTACAAAAAAATAAACAAATTTTGGGGGTTTGTTTCGAACAAACCTAAGTCCTACAAATCAATGTTTCCTTAGGGCTTGTGCCGAACAAGCTTAAGTCCTACAGGCTTGAACCTCTAATTTAAGTCCTACAAAGGCCTCTAACAACAAATCAAACAAATCATCATGTACAAAATACTCTATCAAATCAAGTATCAGTTCACCCCAGTGGCAGCTTATGTCAGAGGGTTCCTGTCTCTATCACTTTACATACAAATGTCTTATTTTATGTTATTGATTTATTTTTTTAATTAACTGTCCCCCCCAATAGCAGTCAAGAAACCCCCCAAACAAATTCCCTGTTGAAATGTTTCATTCATTCACCAACACAGACACCCTCCTCAGACTCCTTTTATACCATGTCTTATGGGTTGTTTTTTAATTTTATTTAGGATTTATTTTTTATTAACTGCCCCCAATCCCAGTAAACAACCCCCCCAAAATCATGCCCTGTTCAACTGATTCTTTCACCCCATCAACACAGGCACCCTCATGCCTCTTTTAGACTATGCCTTTGGGAAATTAAATAATATTTATTTTATGTTGTATGTAACTTCAATGTTCCCATTGATTTCAATGGAATGTGCTAGGCGAAAAAAGCGGAAAAAAGGGGAAAATCATCACTTTTCTAGGGAAATTTTTCGCCAAGCGGAAAGTGCCATTTTTCGCCGATTTCGGTTTGAGGCGGAAATTTTCACTCATCCCTATCCATAACTGTTATTTCAGTAGAGGTTAAAAACAAGATTGAATGCCTCCTACAGTGCTATAAATACCAAACTAAACAACTATAGCTGAATGATTAAACCTTTGAGGGTCAAAAGGTGACCAGTGCATTGCTTTGCAATGCAATAGGTGCCCCACTTGAACCCAAAATATTATCTCAGATAATGATTCAGTCAGTTAACTCTTTCCCCTTAGAAAGAGCAATATTAAAATACAGAGAAAATGGCCTAAAATTCAAGAGGGCTAAAAATATTGATGTCCTGTCAGAGCAGTGTCTTAGGCACATCAACAATATTCACTAAAGTGTCTACTACAACACCAGCAATCCAACAAAAAGATGCCCACATTGACATCAATCCCACAGGTTTACAAATTTTCATTCATCACATCAACAATGGCCTATTTGCATATGGAAATGAGGCATAATGAGATACTTTTGTATGCAAGGGGTGTGTTGATATGTTAATCTGACACTTCGACACATTCACTAAACTCCAATAGCAGCCTCCGCTGTCGGAGTTCACAGTCTCAACTTCGCCTGCCTGAGGTTGGCGCAGTTGGGATCTCCCTGAACTTTTCTAAGCAGTGACAGCAGGGAGGGCTGTGACCTCTTGTCAATGTTGTACACAATTCTGAAGTTGAAGAGCATTCTCTCTCTGCTTCCCTACTGGCCAGTAGGGGAATAAAGAGAAGGTTTTCAGCACAATGGACAGCATTGAGCACAATAGGGATGTGCTTTGCTCATCCCTGTGGCACTCAAATGGTTAAAATAAACCAGGGGAACAAGACTGGGGGCATCAATGGGGATTTGTGGCTATGACTTGCCCTGCAGCCTTGTTCCCTTGCCTAGTGGTATCCATAGAACCTCATATGCACTGCTTGACTCTCACACTTGTTCCCTTGCTCACTGCTAGCCACAAATCCTCATGGCCACTGCCTGGGCAAGGGAAAAGGCTGGAGGTGTCAGGCAATGTATATGGGGCTAACACCCAACGAAGAGTGTCCCCTTCAACATATTACCCCCCCCTTAGTATTTCAACATCTTTTGCTCTAATTCGACATACAAAGTTCATTCTTCATTTTTGAGTACCTTGCCTGTATGTGTTTGTTTCAGTGTTTTAAAAGAAATATAGTTCGGACCTTGAAGGGGGCATCAGGCCCCTCCTGACACCACCCTATCCAGTAGGATAGATCATCCATGCAGGTGACAATTTTTAAATAAAAAGCATATAACTTATGAGTAACATAGGTTATATGCGCTTTCTTTTAATAAACATTGAGTTCATAAACCTTCCACATAGAGTATAAATAATGAAGAAAAGAAACTGAGAGGAGAAAATTAAAAAGAAGAAAGGCATGGACCTGCTTACTAGGAATGACTGTACATTTTTTAACACAGAAAGCCAAAGGACCTTCTGAGGTATATTTGCCTCAACAAACGAAAGTCTGTGGCACCGACTTGGAGCCAGAACTTCAAACAGTTGTTACTTGAAAGCAAAAAACATTGAAGGACATTTGGCAATCATGAACAGAAAACAAGCATGGGAGCCACTTGACTACATAACCATAATTATTTACTATTACCCACTGTAAGATAATTAAAGAATGAACTCCCTTAGTGATTCGTTAATTATTTACATTATACTGTACCAACTGTCTATCTTAACTTGATCTGTTAATGAAAACAATGCACTCTGCCTCTCATTTCCACCACATTACTTAGAGGAAAACTAGTCACCTGAAAAAAGTGGCTCATAATTTGTTTAAAAGAAGAATGTGGTTAGGAATTTTTTTCTCATTGTGCAGCAGTTATTTATATCTATTTATTGTTGTTTTTTTTTTTTTTTGCACTCAAACTTTTTGCATTCAAACTCTGCCGAGGTGTATAACTGAATAGGGACACATTATAAACTGGAGAAAGTTTCCTGGCCCTTCAGAATCCTAGGTGAGGTTCTCTGTTTCTCTGTGGATAATCTCATTTTGAATTATAAATTATTTATTATGTGGATGTGAAAACTAAATACACATGTAAACTGGGGCACAGCACATACAGGCAGCTTGCAAATACAGTGCTAACATATATAATTACTTATACCTGAATGCATTATAAAGAAGAAGTCATATCCAAACAAGTGCTGGTATTAAATACATTAAGAACCACTTAATGCAGTCATGCACAGTGGCGACTGCCCAAAAGCACAGAATGCTCCCAGCATTCCATGCATTCCGGCAGTCTCTACTGCGCATGACTGCATCGGACAAACATTCTGGCCTTTTATATTATAAGATATATATATATATATATATTTTTTTTATATGTATAAATACATAGAAATGTCCTAAGTTGTTCACTCTCTCAAATGTGACAGATATATGCCTGGGTGCCAATCTATAATAAAGTCATGTATCCAAATATTGCAAAATAAAGAAAGCACTCACGGTACTTGTTGATGAAGGCCCAAAGTGGGGCCGAAATGTTGATGGCGTAAACAAGCAGTTTTTCTTCACCTCAACAAATCCTGTGAGAGCTTTTTTTATTTTACAAGAGCAAATATAGAGGGTTCACCACAAGGTGCAAACCATTCATAAGTCTCAAGAATAGAAAGGCAAGATTAGACTTTGCCAAAAAACATCTAAACTAGCCAGCCCAGTTCTGGAACAGCATTCTTTGGAAAGAATCAGTACCAAAATAATGGGAAGAAAAAAGTATGGAGAATTCTTGAAACGGCTCATGGATGATCCGACGCATACCACATCATCTGTAAAACACGGTGGAGGCAATATGATGGCATGGGCATGCATGGCTTCTAATGCCACTAGGTCAATAGTGTTTATTGATGATGTGACAGAAGACAGAAGCAGCTGGATGAATTCTGAAGTGTATAGTGATATATTGTCTGCTCAGATTCAGCCAAATTCAGGTAAGCTGATTGGATGGTGCTTCAATTTACAGATGGAAAATGACCCAAAACATACTGTGGAAGCAACCCAGGAGTTTTTTTAAGGCAAAGAAGTGGAATATTCTGCAATGGCCAAGTCAATCACCTGATCTCAACCCGATCAAGCATGAATTTCACTTGCTGAAGACAAAACTTAAGGCAGAAAGACCTACGGACAAACAACAACTGAAAACAACTGCAGTAAAGGCCTGGCAAATCATCACAAAGGAGGAAACCCAGCGTTTGGTGATGTCCCTGCATTCCAGACTTCAAGCAGTCATTTCCTGTTAATTTGTCCAATTACATTTGAGCCTCTGAAATAAGAAGACTGTGTATGAAAATGGTTGCAACTCCTAAATGTTTCATACAATATTTGTGGTGGTGTACAGAGCCAAAATTATGAAAACTGTGTCAGCATCCAAATATTTCCTGACCTAACTGTGTAGATATATATAATATATATATATATATATATATATATATATATATATATATATATATATATATATATATTGGTTTCCTCTGTGTCCTTTTAGCATATGGCATGAATAAGAAGCAGAACAAGAGAATGAGAACATTTTCATTCATTTTCTATGATGCATCTGATTTGTCACAGAATTGCTCCTGTTCATAGTACATCAGCCTCTTTGTGTTCTTCATATAAAGCTGGGTCACAGTCCAATCCTCCTTCCACCTCCAGAACACATCTCATTAGCAGGACACTACCTTGTGGTTTTTTTACGGTAATAAGGGAGTCCAAAGGCTGGTTGGGTGTGATGAGATCTATGACTCCTATTCTTGATAATCTTACACCAAGATGGAAGGCTGATTTAGTTGTCAGTGAATAGATAATGTAACCTTGAGCATACACAATGAGCTTAGGTCAATATGAAGTCAATAAAATTGATACAATAATGTGACAAATATCAGACAATAAAATTGATACCTTAATGTGACAAATATCAGACAATCACATCAAATATTCAGGCATATTACATAGAGAAAAATAGGACTGAGTTTATTTTTTAAAAACCAGTATTCAATAACTCCAAGTACTTACTTTTTTTACGCTTATCCTTTATTGTGGTATAAGCCAAATATTTGGATGGGTTTGTATCACCTACAGTGAAATGAAATCAAGTTCATTTCAATAGCATATACTGTACTCCTAGAGGGCATTCTACATTTTTGGGTATATACATGTTTTAATGTGTCATAAATGAATGTGTAGGGAGGCTGGAAGCAACCTTTTTTACATTTGATATCAAGCTTGTTAGGGCAATCATCTGTTTTAGGTTTTATATATGAGATTAGAAGCTTACATAAAAAGGATGATAAAATGGTTGTGCATAGCTGCCTACAGCTTCTCAGTAAACCCCCATTTAAAAAATGTCTTATGGTTCATGCGCCTAATACATATTTGTAATAATTATGGCCTAGGAATACATAATATGAAATAGAGCATGAATCCTATTATGTTTTAGGTATAAAGGTGAGAGCTTGAAAATGTTGTATATTCATTTACAAATGTGTGTTTTAGAAAACAATTGAAGCAAGAGATTTGCACTAATTTTAACACAATAACTTTAACCCTTTGGATTCACCAACACATTGAGAAAGGTGAAGTTTTAATAATTCTTTTTTATAAAATGTTGCATGCAATTTATTTAACATTTCACTAAAATGTACTAGTCAGATTATAATAGGATTTGCTACTCAAAGTGGGATACATTAAGAGAAGATGTGGAAGAGATGTGATGCTCCAAGCTACTTGGGGAAATTAAGTGGAAGGCCTAAACTTTTAAATGTAATAATTGAGCTCCTTACATAACTTGGACAAAAAGTAGGATTGACAATCAGTGGTTATGGGTATGAATAGAACAAATCCAGGGAAACAAAAGAGAAATAGAGTACTCATAGGCATGCCCAGCAGGTATTTTTGTCTCCCAATACAAAAAGAAGGTACAAGCAATAAAAGAGTAAAAACATTTCACTCCATAACAGCTATTTCATTCAGGGGTCAAGTCCTGGGAAAAAAGTGTGAGAACTCACCCAAGATTTCCCTCCCGCTGAAAATAAATATGTATGGCTCACATCAAGTGTGTCTCTCTCTATACATGTGTGTGTGTATCTGTCAGGCTTGATATGGTTGGAGCGTAGGAGCAGGGAATGCTATCTCTTGCCAGACACCCCTACCAGGTGATCCACAGAGGTTTACAGGTAGAACACCTAGGTAGGAGTGACAGCACAGGAGTGCAAGGGTTAAGCAAAGCGTAGTCAAAAACAGTCCAGAAGATCAGGGCAGGCAGCAATCAGGCAGAATCAGTAAAACTAGCCAAGGTCAGGAAACAGGCAAGCAGGGAAGTCCAGGAGGCAAGCAGAAGGTCAGGCAATGGGAAATCCAGCAGAGGGTCTGTAGCACAGCAAGGAAAGAGGCACTGAGCACTGGAAGCTTAGAGCACACAGGAACCAAAGTTCTGGAACACTGAAGCAAAGTGGACACAGCCTGAGGGTTTTTTATAGTGTCATAGGTTTTCACCCCTCCCCTCTGCTGAACAAACCTCTCACTGGATTGGCCAACAGAGGGGTGTGCAAGTACAGCACCTGTCTCACTGTTTACCTGGAGGCACACTATTGGTGGACAGTTGATGAGAGAGGCAGGCTTCACCTCCCCCCTACAGGTGTACAACACCATGGTTTGATCTGGGCACCCTGTGGATACCTTTCCTGGAGACTCCTTCAACTTTAGGCCATGGCTTAGACCTACCGCACTATCGCGATCGCGTTCACGATCTCAACCGCGGGCAGACGCCGCTACTCGAGGCCGTGGCTTCGGCCTACTCAGTGATCGTGGAGCATCTGGGAAGCCCCCAGCAGCGGAGGATGGCTGGGACACGGAGGTAGGAGCTAGAGGGGCATGACAGTACCCCCCTCCTACGAGCGACCTCCGGGCGCGTCTAGGTGCCGGACGTTCAGGATGGGCTCTGTGAAATGCCTTAAGGCATGCTGGGGCATGGATATTGGCGACTGGTTGCCAGGATCGCTCCTCGGGTCCATACCCCTTCCAGTGTATTAGATACTCTAGTCTTCCTCGACGTATACGTGAGTCCATGATTTCCTGAACCTCGAATTCTTCCACATCGTTCACCACTATTGGAAGAGGAGGAGTAGGTGGTCTCCTTTGAGTGGTGTCGGGTATCCATCTTTTCAGATGCGACACGTGAAATGTAGGATGGGTGCGCCATGTAGTAGGTAATTGTAAGGAAACTGCAGCAGGGCTAATGATTTTTGTGATGGGGAAAAGCCCCAAGAATTTGGGTCCCAATTTTTTGGTAGGGCAAGACATTTTAACATGTGCTGAGGACAGCCATACCTTATCCCCAACCTGGTATAAGGGGGAAGGTTTACGTCGCCGGTCAGCTTGGTTCTTGTAAGACTGTAGTGCCTTTTTTAATGTTTCTTGTAATAGAGTAAAACCTTGGTTCAGTAGTTGAAGACGGTCTGTAGCCTGAGGGACCATGGTAGTAACAGGTAGTTGAGGAATATAAGGTGGATGATAACCATAATTGGCCTTGAAGGGGGACATGCCTATAGAACTGTGTAGATGGTTGTTATAAGCAAATTCTGCTGTTGGTAGCAAGGACACCCAGTCATTCTGAAGATGGGTGACGTAGCAACGTAGATATTGTTCAAGCGTTTGGTTAGTTCTCTCTGTCTGACCATCAGTTTGAGGATGGTATGCGGATGACAAGAGTCGTTGTATACCCAAACCTCGACAAAAAGCAGACCAGAAATGAGAGGTAAATTGGACACCACGGTCAGAGAGGATGGTTTGTGGAATACCATGAAGGCGAAAAATTTCTTTGATGAACAAGTCTGCTGTCTCGGCAGCTGTAGGTAATCCGATAACGGGGACAAAATGTGCCATCTTGGTTAGGCGGTCTACAACCACCATTATAGTGGTGTAACATTGTGATGATGGGAGTTCCACAATGAAGTCCACAGTTATGTCAGCCCAAGGACTTGTTGGTACTGGTAACGGTTGTAGTAACCCAGTGGGTCTTGAATTAGTACCTTTGGCTCGCCCACACACATCACATGATTGTATGTATTGTTCAATGTCTTTTTTCATACCAGGCCACCAGAATGACCGTTGGGTGAGTTCTGTGGTTTTCCTAACACCTCCATGGCCTGTACCGTATGAAGTACATTGGTACGAACTTCAGGAGGAACGAAAAGAAGAGTGTCTTTGTACAGCAGCCCATGTTTTTTGGTAAGGCAAGGATATTGAGACAGGTAGGAATCTGCTTGAGAATGGATCTGCAAAGCTTCTAATAGTGAAGAGTGAGTAGCCAAGAAATGACCAGGTTGGAGGATAGTATCCGTATCTGTATCTGTATGGGGTCCATGTAGACGGGACAAGGCATCCGCTTTTCCATTTCGTGATCCTGGTCTATAAGTGATATGCAGGTTGAATCTGCAGAAAAACAGAGCCCATCTGGCTTGTCTAGGACATAGACGGCGAGCTCCTCGTAGATACTCTAAATTCTTGTGGTCAGTGAACACAGTGATTGGATGGTTAGCCCCCTCCAAGAGGTGACGCCATTCCTCCAATGCCATTCTAATGGCTAGTAATTCTCTGTCTCCCACACTGTAGTTAGTTTCCGCTGGGGATAATCGTCTAGAAAAGAAAGACACAGGATGAAGCGTCTCACTTTCTCCTTGTCGTTGTGATAGGACGGCCCCTGCGGCTGTCTCAGAGGCATCAACCTCCATAAAGAATGTTTTTTTAGGGTCTGGCAGTACAAGAATGGGGGCTGACGTCAACCTCTGTTTAAGTTCATCAAAAGCATGTTGTGCTTGAGGTGACCAGGCAAACGGAACATGTTTCTTGGTTAGCTGGGTGATGGGAGCGATAACTTTAGAGAAACCGTGGATGAATTTTCTGTAGAAATTTGAGAACCCCACAAATTGTTGCACAGTTTTAACAGAAGTAGGAACAGGCCAATCCAAGATGGCTGATACCTTTTTGGGGTCCATTTTGATATTCCCCGGAGTTAATATGAATCCCAAAAATTCAACAGATGTTGTCTCAAACACACATTTTTCTAATTTCGCATAAAGTCCATGTTGCTGAAGCCGAGAAAGGACACGTTTAACATGCTCCCGATGGGTGGTAAGTGATGGTGAGTAGACTAAGATGTCGTCGAGATATACCACTACGAATATGTCCAACATATCTCGGAATACATCGTTGAGGAAATGTTGAAAGGTGGCAGGGGCATTACAGAGCCGTACGGCATGACCTGGTATTCATAGTGGCCATACCGGGATCGGAAAGCCGTCTTCCATTCATGTCCTTTTTTTATGCGTACCAAATTATAGGCTCCTCGTAAGTCCAACTTAGTATATATTTGTGCCTCTCTAAGTCGATTCATTAACTCTGAGATTAAGGGCAATGGATATTTGTTTTTGATGGTAACCTTGTTAAGCTCTCTATAGTCCACACAGGGCCGGAGGCCTCCATCTTTTTTCCCTACGAAAAATATGCCAGCCCTGGCAGGAGAAGAGGATGGCCTTATGAATCCATTCCTTAGGATCTTTTCTATATAGTCCTTTAAGGCGCTTAATTCAGGTTCAGAGAGAGGAAATATATACGACCAAATGGAATGGGGGCCCCAGGAAGCAAGTCTATAGGACAGTCATATGGACGGTGTGGGGGCAGTTTGTTGGCTTCTTGTTTGCTGAAGACTTTGCTGAAAGCACGGTAGGGTATCGGTATTTCCAATGTCTTAGAAGAAGTAGCATGCAAGGTGGAAACTGTGGTGTGAGAGAGACAGTGTTCTTTACAGTAGGATGATGCAAAGGTGATTTGTCCTGTGGACCAATTAATGGTGGGGTTATGGTGTTTAAGCCAAGGAAGGCCAAGGATAATGGGAAACAAAGGAGATTGCACCAAATTAAAGCTAAGCGTCTCCACATGCTTAGCCCCAATGCTCACAGTGAGAGGTATAGTCTCTGTGGTGACAGGTCCGGAGTTAATGTTGCTGCCATCAATAAGAAGCATTGTGAGGGGTTGTTTCTTTAGTCGTGTAGGTATGTTCAGACTCTGGGCTAACTTGTAATCCAAGAAACAGTCACTTGCCCCGTAGTCAATGATAGCATCTTGTGGGATCTTGTTATGCGTCCACTGTAGGGAGACAAGAAGAGGAGTAATGGGTACTGTGCTTGATCTGGCTTACCTCTGGCTGCCAATTCAGGACAGAGACGGACTTGGTGACCAGAGCCACCACAATAAAGACAAAGGTTCATGCGTCTCCTCCTGTTCTTTTCAGTTTCAGTGAGTGGTCCACGAGTAGCACCCAGTTGCATGGGTTCCTCTGAAGTAATACCGGGAGTCAGGGAGACAGGTAATGGAGGACGAGGTGTAGAGGTTGAACGGAGAGGAGGGTTAGTGGTATGCTCCATGCGTCTCTCCCGAAGTCTCCGATCAATCTGAGTTACCAGGACAACTAGATCATCCAGAGAGTCAGGAATGCCAGTCCGAGCTAGTTCGTCCTTTAATGAGTCAGCAAGACCCAGGCGGAATTGGTCACGCAAGGCAGTTTCGTTCCATTCCGTTTCTACTGCTACTCTCCGGAATTCTGATACGTAATCCTCCACAGGACGGCGCCCCTGTCTTAGTGATCTCACAGTGGCCTCAGCAGTGGCCCTCTTATGGGGATCATCATAAAGGGCACCCATTGCGTGACAGAAGGCAGTCCAGGAGTCTAGTATAGGGCTGTTAGCATGTAGTAGGTGATGCGCCCAAGACAGAGGAGCATCTGTGAGTAGTGATATGGCAGTACGAACTTTAATAAAGTCTGTGGCATATGTCCTAGGTTTCAGGACGAACAACAGTTCACAGGACGTGATGAATGACCGGTATTTACTACGATCTCCGGAAAAACAAGCAGGAAGCTTGACATGTGGTTCTGGAGTGGCAGTGGCCCCAATACCAAGGGGTCCTGCTTCATTTGCTGAAGGTGGTTGATACATAGCTGGAGGTGTCACTGGAGCAGGTTGTAACCCCTGGAACTGGGCTTGTAAAGCAGCTTGGTTTTCTTGGATACCTTGTACCGTGTGGGATAATGCAGTGAGTTGCTGAGTCAGTGACGCGATAGCATCAATCATCCCTGTCAGCTGCATGGGCTTCAGTGTATTGTCAGGCTTGATATGGTTGAAGCGTAGGAGCAGGGAATGCTATCTCTTGCCAGACACCCCTACCAGGTGATCCACAGAGGTATACAGGTAGAACACCTAGGTAGGAGTGACAGCACGGGAGTGCAAGGGTTAAGCAAAGCGTAGTCAAAAACAGTCCAAAAGATCAGGGCAGGCAGCAATCAGGCAGAATCAGTAAAACTAGCCAAGGTCAGGAAACAGGCAAGCAGGGAAGTCCAGGAGGCAAGCAGAAGGTCAGGCAATGGGAAATCCAGCAGAGGGTCTGTAGCACAGCAAGGAAAGAGGCACTGAGCACTGGAAGCTTAGAGCACACAGGAACCAAAGTTCTGGAACACTGAAGCAAAGTGGACACAGCCTGAGGGTTTTTTATAGTGTCATAGGTTTTCACCCCTCCCCTCTGCTGAACAAACCTCTCACTGGATTGGCCAACAGAGGGGTGTGCAACCACAGCACCTGTCTCACTGTTTACCTGGAGGCACACTATTGGTGGACAGTTGATGAGAGAGGCAGGCTTCACCTCCCCCCTACAGGTGTACAACACCATGGTTTGATCTGGGCACCCTGTGGATACCTTTCCTGGAGACTCCTTCAACTTTAGGCCATGGCTTAGGCCTACCGCACTATCGCGATCGCTACTCGAGGCCGTGGCTTCGGCCTACTCAGTGATCGTGGAGCATCTGGGAAGCCCCCAGCAGCGGAGGATGGCTGGGACACGGAGGTAGGAGCTAGAGGGGCATGACAGTATCATTGCATGTATGACTGTGTCTGTCTCACTCTATGTATTTTAATGCATGTGTGTGGGAGTTTCTGTGTCTATATGTGTGTATGTCTGTTGCACGTGTCTTTGTCTCTATCACTGTTGCATGCATGCACACACATTGCCCCCATCATCTCCACATTGCCCCCCATCATCTCCACATTGCCCTCACATTGTCCAGTCATCACAACATTGCCCCCACATTGCCCCCATCAGCTCCAACTTGCCCCCATCATATCCACATTGCCCCCGCCATCTCCATATTGCCCTCACATTTCCCCCATCAGCTCCATATTGCCCCCATCAGTGCCAACTTGCCCCATCATCTCCACATTGCCCCCATCATCTCCATATTGTCCTCACATTTCCCCCATCAACTCCATTTCCTTCCATCTGCTCCATATTGCCCTCACATTGCCCCCATCATCTCCACATTGATCCCATCATCTCTATATGTCCCTCACATTTCCCCGATCAGCTCCATGTTGACCCCATCAGCTCCATACTGCCCTCACATTGCCCCCCCACCATCTCTACATTGCCCCATCATCTCCATATTGTGCTTGTATTTCTCCACATCTGCTCCATATTGCCCCCATCAGCTCCATATTGCCCTCACATTGCCCCTATCATCTCCACATTGCCCCCATCATCTCCATATGTCCCTAACATTTCCCCAGTCAGCTCCAAGTTGACCCCATCAGCTCCATACTGCCCTCACATTGTCCCCCACCATCTCCACATTGCCCCCATCATCTCCATATTACGCTTGCATTCCTCCCCATCTGCTCCATATTGCCCCCATCAGCTCCATATTGCCCTCACATTGCCCCATCATCTCCACATTGCCCCCCATCAGCACCAACTTGCCCCCCATTATCTCCACATTGCCCCATCATCTCCATATTTCCCTCACATTTCCCCCATCAGCTCCATATTGCCCCCATCAGTGACAACGTGCCCCCACCATCTCCACATTGCCCTCATCATCTCCATATTGCGCTTGTATTTCTCCCCATCGGCTCCATATTGCTCCCATCAGCTCCATATTGCCCTCACATTTCCCCATCATCTCCACATTGCCCCCATCAGCACCAACTTGCCCCCCATTATCTCCACATTGCCCCATAATCTCCATATTGCCCTCACATTTCCCCCATCAGTGCCAACTTGCCCCCATCATCTCCATATTGCCCTCACATTTCCCTCCATCAGCTCAATTTCTCCCTATCAGCTCCAAATTGCCCTCACATTGCCCCCATCATCTTCACATTGCCCCCATAATCTCCATATGTCTCTCACATTTCCCCGATCAGCTTCATGTTGCCCCCATCAGCTCCATATTGTTGTCACATTACCCCCATCATCTCCACATTGCCCCCATTATCTCCACATTGCCCCCATCACCTCCATATTGCGCTCACATTTCTCCCCATCAGCTCCATATTGCCCACACATTGCCCCCATCATCTCCACGTTGCCCCATCATCTCTACATTGCCCCCATCAGCACCAACTTGCTCCCATTATCTCCACATTGCCCCCCTCATCTCCATATTGACCTCACATTTCCCCCCATCAGCTCCATATTGCCCCCATCAGTGCCAACTTGCCCCATCATCTCCACATTGCCCCATCAGCACCAACTTACCCCCATTATCTCCGTATTGCTCTCACATTTCCCCCATCAGCTCCATATTGCCCCCATCAGCTCCAGCTTGCCCCCCATCATCTCCACATTGCCCCATCATCTCCATATTGCCCTCATATTGCCCCCATCAGCTTCATATTGCCTGCATTAGCTCCATATTGCCCTCACATTGCCCCATCATCTCCACATTGCCCCCATCAGTTCCAACTTGCCCCCATCAGCTCCATATCGCCCTCACATTTCCCCCCCATCAGCTCCATATTACCCCTATCAGCTCCAACTTGCCCCCATCATCTCCATATTGCCCTCACATTGTCCCCATCAGCTCCAGGTTGCTCTCACATTGCCTTCCCCCTCAGTGTCCATTTCCTACCTCCCTGGTGGTTCAGCGGTGTGGCAGGAGAGGTCTGTGCCTCCTTTGGCACAGTCGTGTAGCTGCTGGAGCTTCTTCTAGGTCTTCTCTTCAGTAAAGCAGAGCGCTGTGAGATTATGTCATCTCCCAGCGCTCTGCGTTACTAAAGACCTGATGAGGGAGCTCAGCAGCTACAGGTCTGAGAACTCTTGCTAGCAGGAACGGCGTTCCTGCTGTGGAAAATGTACAGGAACGCCGTTCCCATGCATTCCTACAGGACTCAAGTCCTGATTTCATTAAAGGGACAGTAATGTTTCACAAAAAAGTAGCTCAGATTAATCTTCATAGTATATGGGCCATGGAGAGTGTTATTTCAATACTGTCAGAGTTGTAGTTCAAGAGTAATTGAATGATAAAGTATCCCCCTCCCGCCCCTTTTACATAGTGTAAGCCACCTCCCCTCAGATGTGGAATCTGGTCATTTGACCAGACAGGTCACAGCAAGGGACAATCAGATTCTCTTCTTACTGTGAGCATAAGGAAAACCCTGTCCCCTCTGACAGGTTTTTCAGATTTTTCCTTATGCTCACTGAAGATTGTCCCTCTTTGCGATCCATCTGAACAGTCTTGCTGCTCTGAGTTGAGCAGTGTTACATCAGTAAAAGGGACGAGAGTGGGATACTTTATCATTCAATTACTTTTGAACTACAACTCTGACAGTATTGAAATAACACTCTCCATGACCTAAATACTATGAAGAGTAATCGGAGCTGCTTTTATTGTGAAACATTACTATCCCTTTAAGGGATTAAAAACAAGAGTGAATGCCTCCTACAGTGCTACATACCAAACTGAACAAATATGGCTCAATAATTAACCTTTGATTGCCAGTGAGTGACCAGTGCTTTGCAATGCTTTGGGTACCCCTGTGGCACCCAAAGGATTAACTGAGATAATAAGTTAGTTGGTTAACCCATAGAGTGCCAGAGGGGTACACTGCATACCCCTCTGGAACCCAAATGGCTAACCCTTTCCAAGATACAGATATAATAAATGGACTCTTAAAATTCATTACATACAATTATCACAACTAAAAAAAAAAAAAAATCATAAAACTTCCCAGTGTATTATACATAATGAAGACAAGAGACAATGAGTGGAAAGAAGAAAAAAGAAAAAGCATGTGCCTGCTTACAAGGAATGATTGCAACATTTTTAAACAAAGGTCCAAAGCCTCTTGAGAGGTATATTTGCCTCTCCGAAAGAATGTTTGTGGCACCCACTTGGCTGGAGCCAGATCGTAACTTTAACTGTGTTATTTCAAACGGTTATTGTTTGCAACCATGAAATATTAAAGGACATTTTGCAATTATGGATAGAAAACAGACATAGGAGCCAATTGACTAAATAACCATAACTCTTTATTGTGTGGTGGTGAACCTTGTTTAAAGGGATAGTAATGTTTGAAAAAAACTAGATCACCAAGTCTCCTTTATAATAAAAGTAACACATTGCGCTATTTTAAACAACTTACATTTTTGTAGTTCATAAGATATTAACTGTAGATGGGTTCACTTTTAAAATGTTGCGTTTGAAAGACCATGCGGCTACACTCCGCATTACTCATGTCGCTGTGTTGAAAAGGGCGACATAAGAATCTTGCTCTGCATAAAAGCGCAATATTCTACTATCGCCTCCTTAAACAGTACAGCATTGGCCACATATTAGATTTAAAAGAGCCTGCCTGGTAAAGCCCCCTCCAATATTGCAGATTGCAGTGAATGTCAAAGAAACTTGTTACAATTGCCCTCTCACGTGTAACAATTGTTACACTGCTCTCCCAATGAGTGCTAGCTCTCAGAATGTAACATGGTTAACCCTTTGAGTACCAGAGAAGTTTCCAATGATTTGGGACCTCTCTGGCACTAAAAGGGTTAACCATGCTACATTCTGAGTGCTAGCACTCATTGGGAGAGCAGCGTAACAATTGTTTCACATGAAAGGACAATGGTAACAAGTTTCTTTGTAATTCACTGCAATCTGCAATATCGGAGGAGCTTTACCAGGCAGGCTCTTTTACATCTAATATGCGGCCAATGCTGTGCCGTTTTAGGAGGCAACATGAGAATCTTGTGCTTTTATGCAGGACAAGATTCTCATGTTGCCCATTTCCAACACGGCAACATGGGTAAAGCGGAGTGTAGCCTCACGATCTTTCAACGCTACGTTTTAAATGTATATCCTGTAGAAGGATCCCAGTCCCTCCCTTCTGGCCGCCTCCCATTGGATCTCTAATCCTGTCGTGGGACAGGATGGATGCAGCGAGGGACAAACTTCAGTAATTAAGTATAAGGAAAACCCTGCCCCCTTGAAGAAACAGGACAGTATTTTCTTTTGCATACTGAAGTCCGGACCAGACAGAGCTGCAACAGTGACATGGACAGAAGGGCCGGGAGGGGGATCCTTCTACAGTTAATATCTTTTGAACTTCAGAAATGTAAGTTGTTTAAAATATTGCAATGTGTTATGTTCATTATAAAGAAGATTCAGCAATCTAGTTTTTTTCATACATTACAATCCCTTTAAGGGCACCACAAACAAACAGTAGAAAGTAACATAACATAGTAACATAGTAACATTGTAATTTAGGTTGAAAAAAGACTTGCGTCCATCTAGTCCAACCCTTTTCCTTTTTACCATCATTGATCCAAAGAAAGGCAAAACCTCCCCCCCCCTTCAATTCAGCAATTTCAAATTGTGCCTTGAATGGGGGGAAAAAATTCCTTCTTGATTCCAAATGGCAATCAGATTTCTCCTTGAATCAACAAGCACTAACTAAATATTAATCCCAATACTAACATATATAGCCCTCTATGTTCTGCTCTTTTAACCCTTTGAGTGCCAGAGTGGTACGGAATGCATTGCAAAGCAATGCATTCTGTACCCCTCTGGCACTCAAAGGGTTAAAAAAGTATCCAGGCCCTTTTTAAAGGCATCGAATGTATTCGATAGCACTACCTCCTCAGGCAGTGAATTCCATACCTTTATTGTCCTTACTGTAAAGAATCCCTTCCGCTGTTGTAGATGAAATCTCCTTTCCTCAAGTCTAAGTGGGTGGCTCCTTGTCCTTCTGTTCTGTTAATGAACGGGTCTTTGGAGAGCCCTTTGTTTGTGCCCTGAACATATTTGTATAGTGTTATCATATCCCCTCTAAGACACGTTTCTCTAGTTTGTACAAGTTTAACTTTTCTAGCCTTTCTTCATAACTAAAACTTTCCATTCCCCTTACTAGTTTTGTAGCCCTCCTCTGCACTCTCTCTAGTTCCATAATGTCCTTTTTCAGAAAGGGCGCCCAGAACTGAACAGCATATTCTAGGTGGGGTCTTACCATGGACCTGTAAAGAGGCATAATAATATCTTCTTCCCTTGAGTCAATACCCATTTTAATACATGCCAATATCTTATTGGCCTTTGCTGCTGCCAGCTGGAAGTACAAAGGCAGAGCAAGCCCCACTATTAGGGAAAGCTCTGTGCCACTGCTATAGATGTAGCCATCATTACTTTACCTTTTTTTCAACCTTGTTAATAAATACATGGAGCAGTTTTACAAAAAAAACTTACATAACATAATACAGTTTTATTCAATAACCTGTGCGGTGCATTTATTTATTTTTTTTTAACTTTTTAAGGAAAACAAGATTCAGGTACAGTAGAAAAATAGATGTCTGTTTGTGAGTCACTATCAATTGTTTTTTTTATCCTGTGGCTAGTAATGCATATTGCAACACCAATCTATTCAGTTACTTGTTCACGATTTTAGTTTTTAATTTAATTTTTATTTTTATTGATAATAAGAAAAAGAGCAATGCCATACAGAAAACTTTTCCATTGTAAGAAATTCCAAATTATATCAACAGCAATAATAGGAATATCATATGTAGCATGTGCAAGAGAAAGGAAATGCCATGAAGGCTAAAGGGCCATACAGAAAAAGAATAAGGAAAAAACAGGAGTGAGTGTGAGATCGAAGAAGATATCAGGGCCGGATTTACATATCAGGAGCCCGTAGGCACAGAAATCTGAAGCGCCCCCCCCCCCCCCCACACACACACACACACACAATAAAAAGTGCAAAAAGTTTGAATGAAATATTTTTATTCAGCCACTTATTACACCTTTGACAGTCCATTTTATTCTGCTGGGTGCCTGCTGACACTTCTCTGCATTAATATTTATCATCACTTTACTTGGTATATACTAATTAACCCTTAATAACCTTAGAATTTCAAAAATTATAAGTCCAGTGAGCACATATGGTTGTATTTGAAATGGAAGTTATTACCTTTCTGCTAATTTACATCATGAGGCTTAAATTATTAATATCAGAGTCTAGACACTGTCCACACCCTGTCCACCTCCACACCCTATCCACCTTGTCCTTCTCTACATACTGTCCACCTCCACACTGTCCATCTCCGCACTTCCCACCTCCACACTCAGTCTACCCTGTCCTCCTCCCCACACTGTTCACCTTGTCCTCCTCCATACTGCGCACCTCCACACTTCTCACCCTGTCCTCCTCCACACACTGTCCACCTCCACACTGCCCACCCTATCTACCTCCACACTGCCCTCATTGTCCATCTCCACAATGTCCACCTCCACACTGCCC
Source organism: Rhinophrynus dorsalis (assembly GCA_037306005.1). Taxonomy (NCBI): domain Eukaryota; kingdom Metazoa; phylum Chordata; class Amphibia; order Anura; family Rhinophrynidae; genus Rhinophrynus; species Rhinophrynus dorsalis. The sequence goes on along the minus strand of CM074719.1, from coordinate 433,549,426 downwards.
ATATTACCCACCTTCACACACTGTTCACCTTCATACACTCTCCATCTCCACACACTCTCCAACCCCACACACTGTCCAACCCCACACACGCTGTCTACCTCCATTACACACCCTGTCCAACCGCACACACTGTCCACCTCCACACCCTATCCACATTGTTCACATCCACTTGTCCACCTCCACATGTGCGGCAGGATGGCTTCTCTTTTCCTCTTGGGTGCTCTGCCTCTGTCCTCATATCCTGTGCATTGCGCTCAGACCACAAGATCACGCAAGCATGAGCAGTCAGGGAACTAGCTTCCCTTCATTGAGACTGCGCATGCATGTGCGACCTTGCGGTCTGCGCACCATGAGAAGGATAGAGGAAGAGGCAGAGCACCCAATAAGAAGCTCACTGTCAGTGCCAGACACTGACAGTGAGTTGTGTTAATGGTGGCGCGGCATTCTGGCATGGGGGGGCATGGGCACGCTCCTTAACACTTCACCCAGTGATTCGGCTTTGCCTTGGAGCGGCCAATTGCCTCCCCTGTCAAAGTGCCGCCAATTGCCTCCCCTGTCAAAGTGCCGCCTGGGTCCCATGGACCCACCGGGACCCATGTAAGGGCCAGCTCTAATGGGAGGACAATGAAACTTTAGCCCATTTAATGCTATGTCACTGCTGCTGGGAAGGAAATATTAATTAATGCCTTTGGCTTTTATTTAAAATGAAAACAAGGTGGTGGGCAATTTTTTTTTTAATTAAATTAGTTGTCCTTAATATGTAATATGATTTTAATAGCTAACAGGGCATAATAAGATACCTGGGTGGTGTAAGAATAATAATAATAATAAATTGTATTATTATTATTATTATTACAATAATAATAATAATTCTGCAAAATCTTTCTCTAAATGAAATAAAAAATAATCATGATAATAAAAATAATTAGTAGCGTGGGGTGTTTCATACCTGCGCAGCAGGGCAGGTTAAATAAACCATCTGTGCTGCAGGCGTGGGTGCAGCAGATAGCAGTAGAATCTGTACAGGCAGAGGCAGCAGGTTAGCAGGCCAGATACTCTGTTGCGGGCTGGCGGCTGTATATTAACGTTCTTCTTCTTCGCGAATCATTGTGGGTTCGCTCCCTGCAGGCTGCACTGAGCATCTGGGAGGGAGGAGGCGGGGCAGTGCCGAACTTCCGGCAAGTCAGTCACAAGTGGTGAGTGAGGACAAGTAATGCCTCCATAACACTGCCTCCTGCTCTTGTCATTCAAGTTCTGTGTCACTCACAGAGTCAGTCACATCACATCCGGCCGGCGCACAGGTGCAGAATCCCCCCCCCCCCTCACCCACCGGTCCACCAGACATGATGGCATGATCTATGGAAAAGGCTGCCTGGATAATTTAAAAATAAATAAATAAATAAAAAATGATCCCAATGACAGGCGCCCCTCTGTGGTGTGCGCCTGTAGGCAGATGCCTACTCTGCCTTATTATAAATCCGGCCCTGGAAGATATACTCTCCATTGGAGGTAGAAGGAGAGCAAGGGTCGGGGGGGGCAACCTTGCTAACCACTCTGCTTTTGATGGGGCAGCCATAGTTCGCCACCTAGATGGGATACATAGTTTCGCCAAGTTCATCATATGCACATAACTTTCATCTTACTAGTTGTCCTGATCAAATACCAGTGTTAAAGAATACGTGAGAAAATGGGCGTATAATGGGTAACTGAAGTATCATGGTAATCAGACTAGATTGTGTCCCAGAACTGCCGGAGTTCTGCACACAAAAACCAATAAGTTAAAATGAGCCAATAGATTGGATACATCTCTAAAACATCTGGGAAACGGTAGGCTAAAAATTCTGAAGTTCTATACCACCTATGTATAAGACTGATATTAATTTTCAGTGTAAGAACATTCAGTAAGCTAGTTTCCATTGGGAGTCACTGAAATGTTCAAATCTATTTCCCATCAGGGCCGGATTTTCCATAAGGCAGAGTAGACATCTGCCTATAGGCGCACCCTACAGAGGGGCGCCTGCCATTTCAATCGATATATATATATATTTTTTTAAGTGGCGTGGTGTGCCACGCCACCCGCCACATGGTAAGGTCTGTGCCTTCTTTGGCACAGACCTGTAGCTGCTGAGCTCCCCCAGCTCTTTAGTAATGCAGAGCGCTAGGAGATGACATCATCTCCCAGTGCTCTGCATTACTAAACAGAAGACCACGCGGGAGCTCCAGCAGCTACAGGTCTGTGCAGAAGCACAGATCTCTCCTGCTACTGGACCACCAGGGAGGTAGGAAACAGATGTGGGGGAGAGAATATGAGGCTTGATGTGGAAATGATAGGGGCAATGTGAGTGCAATATGGAGATAATGGGGGGGGGGCAAGCAATGTGGAGCTGATGGGGGTAACGTGTAGCTGATGGGGGCAATGTAGACCTGATGAGAGCAATATGGAGTTGATGGGGGCAATGTTGAGATGATGGGGCAATGTGGAACTGATGGGGGCAATGTGAAGCTGGCAATATGAGGGCAATATGGAGCTGATGGGGGAAATGTGGAGATGATGGGGCAATATGAGGGCAATATGGAGCTGATGGGGGCAATTTGGAGCTGATGGGGGCAATATGGAGCTGATGGGGGTAATGTTGAGATGATAGGGCAATATGATGGCAATGTGGAGCTGATGGGAGCAATGTGGGGATGATGGGGGCAATGTGAGGGCAATATGGAGATTTGGAGCATTGTGGAGATGGGGGTGAGGGCTTCAGATTTCTGTGCCTACAGGCTCCTGAGATGTAAATCCAGCCCTGTTTCCCATGTGGGTCTGCTGGATGTTACTGGGGTACATGTTGGCTTCAAAAATGGTAGAGATATTTCTGTGTTTGAGGTTGTAATCAATGTATAAAGATTCAAACAGAGAAGGACTCCTAAAAAGTTAGATTTTGTGGTGTGAAAATGTAAGTAACTATGCATCTGTCAAAATCTCCACATCTTACCTGAATGTAAGTTTAATTTGGAGTGAAGATTTAATAAGTTTATTGTCTTGAAGAACATGACAGATCATGAGGAGCTTACCCTCTGATAACTGATGTATAAAAGCAAAGCCATTCAAGCCCAGTGAAAAGACTGAGTTATAGAGTAAGGAAGGAATAAATACATGATGGATAAGTAGAGATGGAGGGAATGTTACATAGTTACTTATAGTTACATAGTAGTTTAGGTTGAAAAAAGACCTGCATCCATCAAGCTCAACCCTTTACCTATTCATGTTTACCGTTGTTGATCCAAAAGGCAAAAAAACTCCCTCAATATAGAAATTTAAAATTCTGCTTTGAACGGGGGAAAAAATTCTTTGATCAAGATATAATGCCAAACAAGAAGTGGGATTATTATACTCTGCACTACCAGAGGATGGTTTGCTCGAGCTATCCAGGGCAATGTGTAAAGTGGGGTAGAGGAGATCATATCCTCTAGAAATTGAATCCATTCTTTGAGTGAAACCAATATGATAGCATAAATATCGGTTGATAATATTTCTTTATTAATGGCAAGCCAAGGCCCCGCTTGTCTCTAATTCTGGCAAGATCAAAAGATCTAATTCTGTCAGGTTTATCAAACCATATAAAAAAGTTTATCAGTTGTTGAAAAGTTTTGAGGAATGCTTGAGATACAATGGTCGGAACGGTCTGAAAAATGTATAGCAGCTTTGGTATTGTGACCATTTTTACTAGGTTAATACGTCTCGTCCAGGAGAGAAAAAAGGATTTCCATTTATGAAATCCATGTAGATTTTGGCAGTGAGAGGTCCATAGTTCAGAGAGAAGAGATCTCTAGTATGACATAATTCCTAGATATTTTAATTTCTGAGTGGCACAATTAAAAGAAATAGTCTGGGATATATATTCTATCACACTAAAGGGAAGGAATATATTTAGTAACTCTGGTTTGGATATATTCGGTTTAAAATTAGAAAACTTACTAAAATGATTAATCTCCAGTTCAGCTGGGAGTCCAGGGGACTGGTGATCATTAAGATGAGGTCATTAGCATAGAGGCATAACGTATGCTCTCTGTTGCCAAGAGGAATCCCAGTTACTTCAGGATAGACTTGTGCACAGCAAAAATTTTTGGTAAAATTCTATCTTGGACAAATTTTTACTTTTGTCGTTCGGAGGATCCGCATTTGGGACCAGACCTGTTCGACTTGGATGAAATTCGACAATAGTCCGAATTATTCGGCCAAATTTAACATACTCTAAAAAATGACTCTCCCTTGTGTTGGCAGTAAGGTACTAGTCCTGCCTACCTGCCTACTCAACTGTGAGACTGGCTGTATCACTCTGAAAACTATTAAAACAAATTCCTAATATTTTTTATATTTTGCACAGGAACAAAGATGATTCTTCCTTGAAGTGGCAGTAAGGTACTAAAGCTGGCTGCCTGCTTACACAACAACTGGACACTCTCTATCTCCTTCTGCTCTCTCTAAGCTCCAACAACAGACTAACAGGAAATGCAGGCTGTCTGGGTGTCTGACGTGTCATGAAACGAAAAAGCTAATTGGACTAGAGAGGGAGGAAAAGTATGGAGGGAAATTATCACACGGGCGGGTAGCTGTCGTCCGAATTTCCGAAATTTACGCCAAAGATTCTGACCAGGGCTGTTCGGATTCATTTTAAAAAAAACTAACAACTTTTTCCTTTCAGACTGCCCGAATGACTCAGAATAACCCTTATAAGTCTGAATTCCGAAATCGGCAGAACCGATTTGCATGAGTCTACTTCAGGATTTCCTCTGATCAGTTTGGCCAGGGTTTCCTTAGTCAGTTTGAAAATCAGTGGGGAAAGAGGACAATCCTGCCTTGTTCCATTATGGACAGAGAAAGAGTGGGACAAGACCCCATTAACCTTTATTCTTGCAGTTGGGAGTTTGTATAAAGCCATTATAATACTATGTGGGAAAAGGTGGCTTCCACAAAAGACGAGGAGTCTCTGTTGAACTCCTTTTCCACATCCACCACCACCCATAGATCTTACAGACCATGTGTATGAACATAGATAGCTGAATCAATTTACTAACATTATCCCATTCCTCACTTTCCAGCACTGTCACTTCTTACAAGTGATTTTTCCTCCCCTTTTAACTAATTAGTTGCTGGGCCTTTAAAATCTTACTGTTTCTCGCTTCCTATGCCCGATCTTTGAGCTTTCTGCCACTTCACTAGAGATTTTTTTCTGTATGATCCTGATCCTGTGTGACCTTAGCTTGTTCCCGACCTCCGCTATCGTCTACTGCTTTTGTGCTGCTTGATTTCTCATTGTGCTTCAGCTTGACTCTCTGTCTCCCATCTGCTGATTCACCTTTCTGCTTGATCCTCCATCTTGACCTGGGCTTACTCAGACTCCGACCAACCTTGCTGCCGCAGTTCTCATCCAGCGGGACACCTTTGCTACAGTCAGGTTATTTTCCAGTTGGGCCTTGTTGAACTGCAAGTGCCTGTTGGATTGATCCCAGCCACCACTTCTGGCAGGTTGATCTCAGCTGGGCCTTGCTGAACTCCAGCCGCCTGTTGGATTCATCCCAGTCACCACTTCAGGCAGGTTGATCACCGACGGTGCCTTGCAGTACTTCAAAAGGCCTTTTAGATTGATCCCAGCCTTTCCACTGGTTGAACCTAGTCTATACTTGCTGTACCACTGGAGCCTCCAGCATGGGATGTCTGACTGCTAGTCAAACTTCGACTAAGTGAGCCAACCACGAATAGCCAGAGTTTGACCTCCAACTGTTTGTCATTCAACTATTTGATCAGACTCTGACTCTGCAGGTCCAGCAAGGTTTCCCTTTCCCTGTTTCTCTCTATGACTACCAGCTCCTCTCTCCAGCATTGCCTCCAACGTCCAGGGAGTTTATCTTCAGATCACTGTTACAAGCACAAAAACGGTTTGATCGAAATTGATTAAGACTGGCAAAAGGGGGTGATCTTATTGGCTAGGATTTTGGTGAACAGTTATATATCCTGTTTTAATAGCGTTATGGGCCTATAGCTAGTAGGGAGTTTCATATATTTACCTTTCTTGGGGATGAGAGTAATAAAGTATGTTCTAAAGAGTGAATGGTATGGAATTTTGAAGAGAATGCTGTCACAGACACCAGAGTAAATGAAACACACAACACAGGTACAGCTGAATTAAACCAGTTTATTAATATAATAAAAGCAAGCACTTTCTCAACCTAGAGGAACAGACGTGAGGACAGTGTACCGTCCACTACCCAAAGTTTGACATTGAATTGTAACTGGTAGTCAGTAGCCTATAGATAATATGGGAGTAGAACCAAGCTTAGTGCTATGACTGAGAATATGGAAACCTGAAACTCCAGGAACCCGAACAACTGGAGCGACTGCTAAACTCCCAGACACAAGACAAGAAGACAGATGTTTCATGAGCAGTGATTCCACCACGGAGGGATAGGAGTAGTGAGACAGAGAGTAACTTGTACTCCGGATGGGTAGGCATGGAGCGGAGCAAGAGAGTGGAGAGAGCCAGCCGCAACACCGGTAAGTATCTGAAGGCAGCACAGTATATAGGCCACAGAGAAGAGGGTTACTCAACTAGACCAGGAGGCAGCTGAGACAGTGCACAGAGTGGAGGCAATGGAGAGAAAGGCAACCAGCAACTCTACCACAGAGGTAGCAGTTGTACTACACCAATGGAGCGAGGCAACAACTAGTCAGGAAAGGTGGTAGTCAGACTGGAGTGAAAGGCAGCATAAGTCGGACAAGCCACAGTCAACAGCCAAATCGGTTAGTCAGCCACAGCCAAGGTCAAAACAGAGCAGATAGTCGGACAAGACAGGGTCATACACAGATCGGGTAGTCAGACAAAGCCACTAGGTCTAAACCGGAGAGGGTAGTCAGACAAGCCAAGGATCGATCAGGAGAGAACATGGCAGCCAAGCAAGGGTCAAAAGAGAGCAACACTAAGGTAACGCACAGATACACCACGAAAGGGCACTTAAGCCCAGTCTGTATGCAGGTTATAAGGCCGCAGCCAGAAGGCAGAGCAAAGTCGACCAATTAGGCAAACTGCATAAGAATACCGAGTGCAACGTCACAGACGTGTGCCTGCAGCTGTGGCCACGAGAAACAGCCTGAAACTGCCTGCCGCCCGAACCATGGACCCCAGACAGGAACCTAGGTGAGCAATCATGGCACCATGATAGCACCCCACTTTAAAGACCTCCTCTCCGCGGAAGAGGAGCAGGCTTAAGTGGAAAATGATCATGGAACCTGTGGAGCAATGAAGGAATGTGAACGGAGCGCTCTTTGGGACTGTACCCTTTCCAATGCACAAAATACTGAAGACGACCTCTGACTCTGCGGGAGTCCAAAATGGACTGGACTTTGTACTCCTCATGTCCTTCAACTTGGACAGGACCAGGCCGGACAGGTACAGTGTTATAGAGATTAGAAGTCAAGGGTTTGAGCAGGGAGACATGAAATAAATCATGAATTTGCATACCCGCAGGGAGTTCTAGAGCGTAAGAGACAGGATTAATCTTACGAAGAACCCGGTAAGGGCCTACGAAATGAGGAGCAAGTTTCCTGCAAGGCACCCAGAGATTGAGATTACGGGAGGACAGTCACACTCTCTCCCCCACTCAAAACACCAGAGTCGGCCCATGCTGATGGTCAGCATGCTTCTTGTAGCGCTGAGCGGACCTCTGCAGGGATCTTTGAACTTGTACCCAAGTGGAGCGGAGCTGCCTAAGATGCTCATCCAGAGCCGGAATATCTTGTGCTTTGAAAGACTCAGGTAGTAGAGGGGGTTGGAACCCGTAATTGATCAGGAACGGAGAGTTCTGAGAAGAAGAGTTTATAGCACAATTCCTGGCAAACTCCGCCCACGGTAACAAATCTGCACAGTTGTCTTGATGGTCTGAAATTAAACAGTGTAGAAACTGTTACAAGCCTTGGTTGGCTCTCTCAGCAGCACCATTAGATTGGGAGTGGTAGGCGGAGGAGAATGACAATCGTATGACCATTTGCCCGCAGAAGACCTTCCAGAATCTGTAAATCAACTGTCTCCCTTGATCCGAGATCAGTACCTTGGGTACTCTGTGGAGCCTAAACACCTCTCTGGTAAATATCATGGCAAACTCTTTGAAGGGGGGAAGCCTTTTCAGCGGCACTAAGTAAGCCATCTTAGAGAATCTGTCGACAATCATCAGTATGACTGTGTGACCCTTAGATGCTGGTAATTCGACCATGAAGTCTACGGATAGGTGAAGTCTTATTTGTTGCTAAACACGTGCTCCCATACCCAGCCTCAACCAGGCCTTGTCCAAGAGGAGCAACCCGCAGGGACCAGGCACAGGCCGCTGGCCACACAAATACTTAGCAATGCCATGAACAGAATGTTATCAAAGAACATGACTGATTGCAACATCCAAATATACATAGCATATAGGTCACAGACATCTGTATTACATGAGGTGTGTTTACAAAAGAAGTAGATGATCAGACATCTCTAACAACCTTATTCTGAAGGTCAGGGTCAAATCGTCATGACAACTTTCCTCCATGTTTGTCCCAATCCCCCTCTAGGACCACACCATATTTTTTTTTTTGGAGAATTCTCCTGAGACAAGATTCTGAGCATGGAGAGTGTGGCCTAGCGGCTAATGTGAATGGATGCATGATCGTGTCTCTCTCCCGGGTCTAAGCTCTAAATTCACACTTTTTCCCCCTTTTCAACGATTTGATGATGCTGTGAACAACACTCTACTCAACCTCATCAACCTGCTATGCCATTCAAATTGAAACCTGGGATGCCGGGGACCATGGGGTGAGGCATGTGATCACTAATGTACTTCCTCTCACCATTCCCGCCAAGACGTGGTGACTGGGAGGATGCCCCCTAGTTCGCCTATTGCCTCTTCAGAGCTAGAAGTGGCTTCAGAATCGGCTGGCCATGGCCAACTCTTTCCAGGAGCATACTGTCACAGTTTGTTAGACTGTCAGACACAGAGTAAGATAAAAATCAAACTTTATTGAAAAGTTTAATGGGAACCCTCACGGGTCCAGAACATACACACATCTCTCATGTACATAATGGTTACAAACAGTAGTATTATCAAGATACAGAATGTAGGCTCTACCGGCCTTGCCAATATACCGGGTAAGGCAGCCTGTAAGCTGGCACAGTGGAATGGAGACAGGCTCTACCGACCTTGCCATTATACCGGGCAAGGCACCCTGGAGGGTAGCAATCAATCTGAATATGGCCGATAATAGGCTCTCTGCGTCATGAAAGGACTGGCTGAAGCTGTGGATTTTTGTAAAACACTGGCAATCGCACTCCCTAAACCCCAAGAATCCACCCATTCCCTGACACGTCCACCATTGGAGGCGAACCAGTGATACTGGTGGCACCATAAGGCAGCTTAGGCAGCCGCCTAGGGTGCCGCAGCGGAAGGGCGCCGAAACAGAGCAGCAATTTTTTTTTCCATTTATTTTAAATATATAGATATCTGCCGCGGGGGAGAGTTGATTCATGCTACCAAGCACTCCCTCGCGCCAGGGAGCAGCAGTTACACTAGTGGGAGTGGAGTAGTGTTGTAGAACAACAGCCCCTGACGCCAGACCCAGCCAGACAGAACAGACCAGGGTGCATAAGCCTGAGTCAGTGCAAGTGGCACGGCTGTTTGTTCTTGGACTGCTGAGAGGACGCGGAGCCGGTACAGGACGAGCCCCGGGCAGGAGCAGGATGTCCAGGGAGCGTTGTGCTCAGGTGAGAGGCTCCCTGGCAGTGGGTGTGATCTCCTGGTCTGCTCAGGCTCCCTGGTGTACAGATACCTGCACAGCACAATGGTCCCTATGGATAGAGACAAAGGCTGATGTACTAGGGACAGCTGGATTAACCCCTTGAGTGCCAGAGCACTGCTTAGCATTGGGTAGCCTACCCACTGGCACTCAAAAAGTTAAGCAAACCGCACCACAGGGGGTAAATACAAATTCCCAATGATTACAATGGAGTTTTAACCCCTTGGATGCTACATAGGTGTCTCAATCCATTGGAAAACTTTCTAGCTCTCTAGGGGTTAAAACACCATTTAACCCTTGAAGTGCCAGATAGGTATCCAACACATTGCAACATAATACCTCTTTGGCACTTATGAATGGTATATGATATGATAGCCCTGCTGTATCAGCACTCAGCACTGTACCAATACTCAGCTCCCATTTTGTGCGCATATTGAAATAAAATAATAATCACTTTTAGAATGAAAAATTAGAGTGATGTGTTACTCAGCGTACACACACGCACACACGCACTGATACACAGAGATAAGCACACACACTGATACACAGAGATAAGTACACACACAAATACACAGAGATAAGTACTCACACACACACAAGCATACAAATTGGCACACTGATGCACAGACAGAGAAGCACACACACTTACACACTGATACCACTACAGAGACTCACACACATTAACACACTTATACACATATAGGTAACACACACTGACACACTTATACTCATGTAAGTAACATACACATTGACACTCACACACATATAGGGAACACACACGCACTTATATACATATAGGGAATACACAAACACACCAACACTTATACACATACAGGGGTGGGACATAAAGCAGTGGGCACAAACGGCGGAGCTAAGGGGGTGGCAAAATTAGGTTTTTGTCTAGGGTGGCAAAAATCCTTGCACCGGCCCTGCCTGGTTACAGAGGACCCTAAGAAAAGACTCAGCAGAACACCTGAAGAAGCATCTGATTCTGCTGTCCTGTCCAGGGAGGGATGAATACCCTCTTTGTGCCCCTTGATACTCTTCAACACAGTCTACTATGTGCAGTTCCTGACATGGACTCAAGGCCCCCCGGCTTCGCTGCCTCGCCTCCTACCTGTGGTATCATATTTATGATGCTTTGCTATATCTAACTTCTTACATTAGCTTTATGTTTTATCCCCTTCTCCTCCAGCCTTTTTTTTTTTTTTTGTAAATATTTTATATTTCTTGTAATGTACGAGTGAGGAGGTGATATCGAGGGGCAGTGGGTGTGGAGCGAGATGTGGGAGACCCTGAGTGTTTGCATCTCCTTGCCAATATATATCTAGCCCACAACTTCACACAATACGCTTTTTGCTACTGCCTTATACTGTCATTTCCAGGGTGGCCCCAGGCCTGATAGAACTGTCCTCCTGGACGTGGACTGCCCCCCTTGATCCATGTCGGTCTCTGACCTACCCACCTATATGCCAGTCAATGCCATAGCTTTCTTATGATATAAATTTTTTACTTGTGGAAACATTGTACATTACTGTTGTCCAGTTTTCTGCTGGTTACCATGTCAAGAGGAGTATGTAGGGGAGTCATGGACTCAGATGATGATATCACTGAAGAAGAGTTGACCTTTTCTGACTATATCCCACATCTCCCTATCATTACAGTTCTACCAAGACACCATTGACTTATGTGCTGTATTCTCAACCCTGCAAGCACTTACAGTATTGTATTGCAATGTGACTGCATCTACAGTATTCTATCAATCCCCCTGCATTTTATGTGCTAGGTTATAATTTATGATTCCATTATTTATCCACCTAATCATTTTATGTACCATATCAACATTTTAATAAATTATACCTAACCTGGTTGTAATAACTCTGCAAACCAATATATTCGGAGTTACTATTGCATCCAAGGGTGGAGGTGGTGGTGGGTTAATCTCACTTTGATAAATTTGTGCACTTATGCATAAGTAGTGCTAAACTTCCACCTGATTTATTTAATTAGTATGCATTTATTACGCTGCTATTCTAAGTGGGTAATTTAAGAAGAAAGTGAATAATTAATTACTTCTGAGATTGATTTGACAGTTTAACAAAATAATTCTATAAATAGAAGTTAAAGTATAAGCATACCTGAGAGTACATATGAGAAAACTGTGTGAATATATTTATATTATTTATTCTATGTGCTACTTTTATGTTTTGTACAATATTACTATTCAGTCACTCAGAAAATGTTAAGAAAGAGTGAAAAATGACTGGCAGGTGTGTTTATCACAAATTAGCAGAGGTGTCGACAAGGGGGAGGGGAATTTATAGGCAAAGGAAATCAGTTTGCTGTGTCTTCCCTTGGATGCAGAAATGAATATATATGAGAAAAATAACTGAAAAGCAAAGCAGATAAATATTTATCTATTTTAATTTGTAAATCTATCTATCTATCTATCTATCTATCTATCTATTTTTCTCTCTCTCTCTCTATGAAGAGGTCCTAGTGAAATCATCATGGCTCAATGAGAGTGTTCTGGTGTAAGGTAACAGTGAAGGGCTGTTTTACCTGCTTTTGTCTGGTTCTACACTAGATAGGGTAATGTCAGTGAAGTTCAATATCGTACTTCATTAGATTGGTTGGTTCAAGGAAATGTATCCAGTATTAGTTTTAGAGTTTGAGTACGTTTCTATGGGGTAGGGCTGTCCAAGTTCAGTCCTCAAGGGCCACCAACAGGCCAGGATGTAAGGGTTTCCCTGCTTAATCACATGGTGGGCCAGTCAAAATGAATGAGCCACTTATTAACTCACATATGCTCAATCAGGGAAAACCTTAAATCCTGGTCTGTTGGTGGACCTTGAGGACTGAACCTGGACAGCCTTGTTATAGGGTATAGGCTAAAGTAAAATATGAGGAAATACTGGGTATTTGTGCATCTAAACCTTGATTGAGCCTTTCATGTTTGATATCTACAGCATGGCTGCACATCGGCACCCTGATATTGTATGTAGAGGAGTGAGTGCAGAGATTTGAATATGCCAAGTGGAATTTGAAGAGTCATTGATGTGATAAAGCAGAGCATCCAGTTCCATAGATAAGCGAATAGATTCCTGAACATGTCATACAGCTGTTACAGCTTGCCAGCTACAATGTGAAAGGGCTAAGAAGGCTAATTGAAGTGAGTGGACAAAAGAACAAAGATAAATATAGAGGTCTTTAATTGAGCTTTTGTAGAATTTTTGACAATTTTCTTGCTTTTGAAGCCATATTGTAATGAATTTATAAACCAACTGAGAGAGGAAATGAAAGGAACTCAATAAGTACATTATATATGTACACAATGTACATTATTTATATTTTATTATATACATAAATATATTCTATTATAAAGTGATGTGAGATAGGATTCAAGGTAAGGAGAAATTGAGACACAAATTCATTATCTTTCAAAGATTGTACTTTTTTGTTCGAGGCAATTGCTGGCTAGATAGGAACAGATGCCAACTGTATCTGTAAGCAAACAAATCAATTGAGAAGAAATAAATGCCCATTTATGTCATATTCATAAGACTTAAGAGGTGGGCCTTAGGTTACAGAAGACATCACTAACCTCCAAGGTGCTAATATAGAAGAGTTTAGTTTACATATGAACACTTTCCTCAACAGAGAAAGTTGAAGGCATTTAAAGCAATCAGATAACTGAAGGAACAACAGCATCTAAACATGAGATTGTATATATATATATATATATATATATATATATATATATATATATATATACTTAAACCTTTGAGTGCCAGAGGGGTAAGCAATGAACTGGAAAACAGTGTGTTGCTCATTCCTCTGGCACTAAAAGGTTTTAATATATGCTCCATGCCAAACTCATTAAAATGGCTCCTTTTGTTTTCTGAGGCCTAAAATCCAGCGGTAACCATATTCGCTTCCAAACTTGCCCTTTCCATTTCTTCAAATGAATGTGCATCATAGCAGTGCAAGTGGTCAACCAGATACAAAATACATATTTCACTTTGCTGTATTAACGTCTGAATGCTAGAGAAATCTTTAACCTCCAAAGAGCTGAAAACTGAAAAGTTTAATTTCACTCAGGAACAATTTCCTGTGGACCAGCATATCAAACAAGTTGAAAGCGTTTGCAGTACTCAAGGAGTTAAAGAAACAATAGCATCTAAACATGAACATGGGGTCATAATGTGCTTAATTTCTTATGTACTAGAGGGGAAAGCATTGCACTGGCTGATATTTAATGTACTGCAAAATCAGCTCTGCTACTCTCAGCTCAGTTTTTTGTTTTCCTTGTATTTTCCAGGGAAATATGATAGATCATGGATGAATATCACAAACTGTTGGTGAAGAGAACCTTTATGATTTCCTCCTTTGTAACATTTCCACTATGTAACACTCTCCCATTATGTGTATAATGTCATAAACAATGCAAGAAGAAAGGGCTGAAGGTAAGAGAGTTGTGTGTGTGTGTTTGTGTATATGTGCGTGCGTGTGTGTTTGTGTATATGTGTGGGGGATGACAGTGTTTGGATGTGGTTGGGAGTATATGTGTGTGCGGGGGGACGAGTGAGTGTGTGAGGGGGAGGATGAGTGTAAGTGTGTGTGTGGATGTGTGTTGTTGGGTGTGTATGTGTGTGTGTAAATGTAGCAACATGTCATTTTGTATAAAAGCTATATATCTTTCCTCCTATGTGTGTTAGAGACGACTCCTATGCATTACAAAAGAAAGTGTCGGAGAAGTAGCTGGCATTCATGGAGATAAGCAATATGGTTAATTTTGTACATTCAGAATAAGGGACTCTTAATGTGTTTAGCAATTAACTAAGTAGGTGTCATTCATGCAGCAGTCAGGTATATATGTCTATATATAGTTTGTATGATATCTGATTATATTTTTATAAAGTTTGCCTCTAGATCATACCTTCTAACAACAAACAATGGACTCCAGTGGCACTACTTTTTATCAGATTGTAAACACAAATGGTTGATTAGCAGTGGAATATAACAGAGATAAAATGAACCATAAATCTTACCTAAAATAGGTACTGACAATAAAACTTCACATTCAGAGAACAGACAAATTGATAAATCAAATACAAAGTATCCCCATGGATTACTTATTAATGTAGTTTAATTATATGAAATTATTTTAGGTTAGTATTTTAATTATTTTAGTAAATATCTGACATATAGTGAGGTACAGTAAATGCAAAATCTAAAATAATCATCAAAATAAGGAAAAAGTGAGCCTGATTTTGCACACTGCAGTTGTGTAATACGTAACAGCAAGCAAAAAGAATAATGGTGGCTCTTTTTAATCAATATATAATGTGCAATTACAAGGTATACTGGATGTACTCGCATTTGTTGAACTGGCTGTCCCTGTCCAGGCGATGCAGTGAATGACAGGAAATAAAGTATATTTTAATAAAGTTATATTATTGCTTTTATACAGTCAACTATCATTTGCAGGATCACCCAGACAGGGGCAGGTTAATCCCCTGTGGCTTTGACAACCAGTTAACTCTAAATGTGAGTACATCCATGATTGCCCATTATATACTGATTAAAAAGTGCCCCCATTTTGCTTGCTGTTGGTGTGGAGTGTAATATCCCCCACAGGGAAATTTACCACATGGTCAATGTAGCCACGATAAAATATGAATAGGATAATATATCTATTTCCATATGCCAATAATCAATTTATTAACCCTATGACTGCATTCCTTTTCTTTTTTTTCTCTTTTGTGTCTACATAATTTAAGGATATCCATTCGTGGACATAGGAGGGTATTTCAACATAAATGTTCTACAGGTTAGAACAACTGTGTTTAATCAATTATAATCTTAACCCTTTGAGTGCCAGACTGGTATGCAATGCATTGCAAAGCAATGCATTGCATACCCCTCTGACAAAGGGTTCAAGATTAGCCATATCCAAGGTTAACTGGTTCTTAATTTGTTTATACATAGAACTTACCTAAATAGGTGCTTGTCAAACACCATTCAGTTATTTCTATTTACTTTTGTTAATTTACATTTATTCAGTCTCTGTTTTAGTCTACTAATAGCTCTTTCAACTTTCAGTCCCATAAAGTCTAGTGTTACAGACAAGTCATTCAGGTCTGTGGAAGCCTGTTTTCATTAAGCTTTGTTTTTCCTCTATAGAATACATCCTATGATTTCTAAGTTTGTCTTTTGCATTAACACAAAAAACACTGTTTTTAACCTATTGCCATCTTGTAATCAGATGTAATAAATATTTAATACCCAAGTGATGGTGGCTTAGTCTATGATTTTATGACAGTCAGCTGCAAAATATTATTGCTGTGTTCCTGCATATTTTTTCATCCATTGGCCTGTGTTCACATTTTCAGATTAAAAGTATACCTTTTATTAAAATGTCTTGTGATATTTCACTCGTATGCATCTTTACCAGTTTCAAGACAATTTACTAAGAAAATATTGTTTTAAGCTTTTTGACTATTTTTTGGAAAATGTATACATTAACAGCTGTAAACCGGTATTAAATGTATTGCTTTAAAAATGATATCACCTAGCATTGGTCTCATTAATAATTTATGTTTCCTATATTTTGTGTTGTTTATTCAGTGTAATTTTAAAAGATTTTTGGTTTAGTAGTTCTGAATGCGAAAGAGATATAAAATGCATTGCACTGCAAGGTGTTGGATTCATCACTGGCATTCAAGGGGTTAAACTCTGACCTGTGGGACACAGCATGCATAAATAATTACTGACTTGTCCTGAAATCACCCTATTCCTCCTTCTGTTGCTGCCAGGACATATTCGCTTTCAGCAAAAGGGTGGATTAAATTAATGGTGGTGGGAAGTAATACTGACTGAGAACCCAATTATGATGGATGAACCTGCTGAGGTGCAGAAAAGAAGAAATGCTATACTAATAAAAAAAATATATCCCAGTAGACCCCAAACCTGTCTTCAAGAACTACCTACATGCTAGAATTCAAGGAATCCCATGTCTGTCATAGGCAGGTTTATCAGGATAAACCATTTTGAATAGTTTATCTGTGGTCTCACTGAATGTGAAATGGTTCCAGCATAACGTCAGGATAACTTCTTTCTCAACAGAAATAAAAACCACATGGACTGCTGGCAAACAAAACAATGTGTGTGGTCAGCACTGATGTGGACAGCCAGTGTTGAGTCTGAGCGTGTTTTCAGTATAGTGGTTATGTTGTAAATTACTGTACAATGTGGCTATCAAGCAGCAATGTTGGGAGACTAAAATTCTTAAAAATGTACCAATATCTAATCCCATCTGAGTATCAGATTGCAGAAGTGGACAAAACCACACATGACAGATAAAACAAGGGCACATAAATTATTAACAGCAGCACAGAGGATGAGGAGGAATTGGAGGAGGAATATGAAGGGTTGCTACCATCTACCACTGTTGGGAACTCTGATTAATGTGTGTTGATAATCTAAGAATAATAGCTTATGTTATACTCAAACATGACAATGGTAATAATTGCTGTAGAAAACGTGCGTGTAAAAAAAGATAAGCCCTGAGTAAATACATTTTCACGGGACTCAGGTTTGCAACATATACAAGGCTAGAGATGGTATTTTTTCTTAATCTGTTGTGCCAAGGTGTGCCCCCTCCTTTCCATTTTCACAACCTTGTCACAAATAGTGTACATTACAGACGCTGGTGAATGCACTGTACCTGCCCCAAGGAAAAAAAATATTCACACACCCATGTTTAAGTGAGGGGAGAGATGGAGAAGAACGGTCTTTTACTTCTTTTCCAGAATCCCCTTTATTGGCTGGGAAAGGTGATGATGCTGCCCCAACATCACCACTGGAGTTACCAGGATAATTAAAGGCAGGTGGAGCGGGCCCTGGTCCCATATCACTGCTTGAAGAAGTCAGTCCCATTGTGGCCACAGTAATAAGACTGAGGCACACTAGCCCTCTCATCACCATCCTGCTGCTGAGACAAATTAATATCTGCTATCCCCAGATCACAATGGAGGGATGGTGTTGCGGGACTTCGTCTCTTTGGGTCTGGGGAATTTAGGCTTCCAGTCTCTTTAGCACTGGTGGTGCCACTGTAAGTGTTACTGACAAATGATTCCTCAGAGACTGAGTCACTAGCCTCAGGGTCCATCAAGCTTCTTTTTTTTTTTTTTGAGATAGTGGTAGTGGTAATAGTGTCAGCCAGCAGTATGAACCATTAAGTAACCACAGTATTTTCTTTCCATTCAATTTCATTTTAAATTTTTTTTCTCTCTCTCTCTTTCACTTTGTCTCCTTAAAAAAACAAAAACACTACAGTGTGGGAAATTATGGCTTTATTTAGTATAAGGGAGGGAAGTTTTGACCTAGCATCAGCCAGCACTTATAACCCACTAAGGAACATCTTTTTTTTTTAATATTTGATTTCAATTTTATATTCCTCTCTCTCTCTCTCTCTCTCTCTCTCTCTCTCTCCCTAGAGTGCAGAACAGTATGGGTTTAGACAGTATATGGGAGTGAATACCTTTGTGCCTTATTAATAAGGATTTACCATAAATGGCTGGTGCCATTTTAGCCACGGGAAAAAAAGCAGGAGACTAGTAGCGTAAATATGATACCTTTATTGGCTGAGTAGCTCTAGGATGAAAGCTTTCAAGACACTAGGGGGGTTATGCACTAAGGCCTGATAAAGAGGTGATAAAGTGAAGATGACTTCTCCAGTGATACCACTTCCCCAGTTCCTATTTTCTTCTATGAGCTAATGCACAAAGATCTCTCTCCCTTGACAAATATTAGTTCATATGCTCCACAGAACAACATAGGAACTGGAGAAGTGATATCACTGGAGAAATTATCTGACAGGTTAAACACCCGTGTGAATTGTTTTATCATTTAAATTCCATTGGCAGTAAATTTCTTATCAATATTATCTATATAACTCATTCCCTAGGGTCCAGTAGAGCCACTTTAAACTTGTGCCACTTCGTCAACTATAATTATCCTTTTGATGCTCCAGGGGATTTTAGTCTTTAGCCAATTGCTGTTCAAAATAGTTCCCATGCTCCCATTGGATGGAATGGAGTTTATGCAGTGCACAAAACCTACTCTAAATTACCCTCACCCCCAGCCAATCAGCATCTTGCTGGAGGGGTCACAAATGCTCATAACTTTACCTCCTCTGCTAGCCATTCATTGAATAGCTTGAGGCGTGATTGGTTCCACTATTAACATCTTCAAGTCAACATGCTAACTACCTAATGCCATAATCTATTAACTTGCTACAAATATAATAATCAAAGCCTTTATATGAGACTATCCAATAGTTGTTACTGTGTTGTATATAACTTGTGACCACCCTGAGTTTCACGTATCTCTTTTTGCAGCTAAATAGTAGATGCAACATGTGGCAGGAACCAGGGCTCTTTCTGCACAACACTGGCAGGAGTGCTGGAAACACATTCCTTCTACTTTAACATACGGGCCAATCAGATACATGACCTGCTACACACCTTGTATACAATTTAATACTCAACCCTATCAATAGTTGATCCCACAGACTGGCTAGACTTATAGTGGGCTCATAGAAACCATTTATTAATTAATTTCTGTAACACAATCAATAGTCCTCAAAGTCATAAAACCAAAAATGATTATTAACCTGTTAAGTACAAGTGATGTGCCTTTAATGATCAGACTAGAACACCCAGTGTAAGCTGCTAAGAGTGTACAGACTGATATTTTATTCATATTAATAAGACAACAGAGCACAGTACAAGATATAGTGCTTAGTAGGCCTCAGTGAGCCAGATGCTACAGTGCTTTGCTTGGAGAGAGTGGCTAACTGGTGGGGGATGTTCTAGGGAAGACTTGCTGTGGCCTAGGCTGTGTTAAAGGTGCTGGCTGCAAAGCCAGATAACAGGATAGCAACCCTAGACACAGACAGCTACTCACTGAGACAGTGAAGGAGAAGAACAGGGAGAAAACAAGGGGCACCCCTCTGTACATCAATCTTAACTTAAGACTGAACCACCACCACCACTCTTTGGGTGCATACTCACAAACACATGTTGGTTAATGACTTATGTCACTTCCAACAAATTATGCAGCTGAGGAATATATAGCTGTCCTGAGATCCAGCATCAAAACATCAAAGTTGGATGCTCACCGATTGCTCTCTCAAAACGTGCTCTGCAAGCAGCACAGTGCTTTTGGGATTTACTGAGACTGGAATGAGTATATAGAACCTACCTGTAGTACAGTTGTCTCTGTTGAAATACTGTAACAGGAAGAACCAAGAACAGCCAGTTGTAAACGCAAGGAGTCACAAGAGTCGAACCCTATGGGAGGTTGACAGAGTCAAACTCTGCAAAGATGGTCAATTGAGTTGAACTTGGCAAAGCTGGTCGACAGTCGAACTAGGGCAAAGGTGGTCAACAGAGTCAAATTCTGCAAAGGTAGGCACAGGAGAACCTACAGAGTCGAAGGGAGAATAGTCGACAAGCTGGGTCAGTAATAAAGCAGGCAGATATTGTACCTGGGATGAGACAGGAGAATAGTCGAGGAAGCCAAGGTCAAAACTAGTAGGGCAAAGGCAGTACAAAAGCAGCAGGCAGAAGGAGTTGATGAAACAAAGCTGAGATCAAACGAGTACAGGATGCAGAGCCAAATCAGAAGATATAAATGTAGTCAAAGGAAAACTGGGTCAAACACTGGAATAACAGGAAACACAGGAATACTACTGTACTAGGTCATGACAGGAAAGTTTTGATCACGCACTGACACAAGGTGCCATCACACAACAAAGCAGGGAAAATGAACAGCGGAAAAACAGAATACCTCGCAGGAAATGCCAGGAAAACCTGGAAAGGCAGGGAAGGACATGACAGTGCCAGGGCTGTCATATAATAGCTTCCATTGATGACGGATGGGATTCTGCAAGTCATGGGTTAATGTTCATAGAGCAACTCAGGTGCACTGTGTTCATTGCATGGAGGCTGTAACTGACTGCTCCAAGACCCGAGTAATCTGTTCCAGCCATTCCCCATTCACTGCTACAGTGATCACATGGGCCCATGGAACATAACAAAGGCAATGTATGTAAACATGGCCTGTTGTCACTGTTCCCTGTATCTTTCCTCCTCACTCTGCTAGAGAGGAATAGAGAAGCAAAGAACAGAGCTCCCAGTGACCAAACTAACCAAAGATGAGGCACTTTTGTATGGTTGGAGCTCGACTGGTGACGTGAGCTATTAAAAAAATAGTCCATGTCACTTTGCCCCTTGTTTGTGTAACTGAATCAATAATTTAGAGAAATACCAAGTATTTTATTTACACAGATTTTATAAACAAACAAAAAGTGCTGTTTATACCACTTTTTCCCACCTTTTCCGCCCATTGAAATCAATGGGAAGGAAAATTTTTCTCCACCACACAAGTTTTCTACAGCCATATAAAAGGCTGTCAGGCTCTCACAGCAGCCATTGTGTGTTTGTGAGAGGAGAGAGCAGCATGTTTTTGAGCTAAGAAGATAGGCAAATAAAGGGGAATTGAAGGGAATCATTTAGATAGGACATTTGTTCTCTGTAGTAGGGGAGTCTGTGGGCACTCTATGGGATAAGAAGGGAGGAAGGAGGTTGACCTTCAAATACTCCAAAATTCCATGTGACTGACTGGCAAGACACAGGCAGCTAGGGACCTATTTGCTTGCTGATTTTGCTGATATTGTCTCTGTGCTGGGTGGAGAAGTCAGGGGAAAGAAGTTGTTGATTTTGTTTTCAGTTATAATTTTTTTTGAACAGACTGTGATAAGAGAAAAGGGTTATTTTTATAAATAAAAATAAATAAAAAATAATAAATAAATAAATATCTTAGGTGACAGACAGCTGACTGGGCTTAGGCAAGTCATCATACAGATCCATCAGTTCTGTTGTATATGTACAGTAAAAATACATAGTGTAGTTGTGTAATGTCCAGCAAACGCACAAGGGAAAGGGGGAGAGGTGGAGCAGTGCAGGGACGTGAGAGTAAAGTAGTAGTTCAAAAACTGACTGCAGCAATGGGTCCCAGCAAAACTAGTTCCAGCACCACCAGTGCCAGTAGAAATATAGAACCATATAAGAACACTGCAGATGACAACAAGTCATATTCAAGTGTTGATGATGCTGGCAATAGCATAATAGAGGAAGGTGTAACAGCTGAACTGCCTGCTGCATCAGATAGTGAGACAAACAGGCACCAAAACACCCATCCTAAAAGTAGTAGGGAACTTGGTAATAGTAAAAGTAAAAAGAAATTGTTTGAGACTGCTTAAAGCTTAGAGGAATACACGGGTAGTAGTGGGCAAGAACTGTCAGGTGATGCTGATGCTGCTGAGGATGACCTAATGATGACTGATGATGATGCAGATCTAGAATATATCTCTCAAGCATCCTTCTCTTGTTCAGATACAGTTGAAGTTGAGAGTAAGGCTGATGACAGGGCTATAAGGTTAGCATAAAGCCAAAGGCTGTGTCTTCCACCACTTTTAAGGAGCACTGTGCTTGTCTATAAAGTGTATGAGAATGCCAATGGAAAGTCTGACCCTGGACAAGTATAGAGGCCAAAAAGCATAGTCATCCTATCAGTCATCATTAGCATCATCGCCTCTTCAAAGTCCAAGTCCCACTCAGCCACACACACCTGTTTTGAGTCCCCAGCAACAGCAACACAGGTTAACATCCAGATATGACAAGTAGCTCTGGTGCTGCTGCTGTAAGTGCTGCATCTTTGACACCTAGCAGTAGTGGCAGTAGCATTACATCAACATCCAGCTCCAGTAGTAGTAGTAGTAGTAGTAGTAGCAGAAATGACACATGACAGACAAAGCCAGGACAAATATATTAACAGCAGCACAGATGAGGAGGTGGCGGAGTGATGTGAAGAAGAGTTGCCACCATCTACCCCACTTGGGACCACTGCTATGAACAACAAGTAATGTGTGTCACCAATCTGAGAAGGAGGATAGAGATTTGATACAAAAATGACAATAGCAAAAACTATATACATGCACAAATCACAACCATACCAACCAGTCCCCCACTACCACCACTACAATACACACCTGCCACATTTTAGGATGTATTTTTTTTAAATCTCTTGACATAATCATGAATATGTGCCAGTGTAATTTACTAAGGAAATTAGTGTTATGGGCAATGGACAAATGCATTCTGCATGCAAACACATTTTTCAAGCCATATGTTGTAGTAGGACTCATAGCTTTGACTTTTAGCCACTTATTTCTAATCTCAGCCCTCAGAAAAAGTAATATTACAGTGGGAAAAGTAGTATCTATAGGAAATATAGGCACAAAATGTGTTAAAATAGGGGGAAAATGTGTTAAAATAGGTGAAGAGGAGGACAGTTTTGCATAGGTGAAAAGGCAAAATTTTTCTTGGGAAAAGTGAAAAGTTGGCATGATTTTACGAAAAAGTCATGCAGGAAATTTTTCACACTTTTCTCCCACCCCTACTATGGAGCAGTGTGATACACATTGATTGGTATGACTTTGGTTTGTTAGCATCAAAAACCCTGATGAATCACAGATATTTTTTCATTTTGGATTTTTAGCTTGTTACCATCAAAAGCCCTGAGGAATCAGTGATTTGTAAGACTTAGGCTTGTTGTTTTTTTTTGTAGGCCTCTGGTTTTTTTTATTTTAGGAACAAGCCCTCAGGAAAAAAGCCCTACTGGCCTAGTGTCAGCAGGTCATCTTCTGGTGGAGTTGTTTATGCAGCAGGATGCTTAGGCAGCTCAAAGGGTATGGGATCAACAGCAGTAACATGGGTGATGGATGATCATTATTCCACTACTAGCTCCAGTTATGCTCCTGAGTCAGAAGCCGCACCACAACAAACCCCCCCCACACTTCAGGTATATGTGGAGAAAAGAGGTTGGCCAATAATACTTCTCCACCTGCACCTCCTCCAAAATCATAGGTGTTTTGTTAGGATATACATTTTTGCATTGAGAGCAGAAACTGTGCCTTTCATCAGCAACTGCAATGTGCATAGTGGTAAATAAAAGAAGGACTGTGAACAATGGCCACATCTGCACTCACTTCAAATACCTGGCATAACTGTAACCAAGCTCAATGACACTTAGGATCCCCAACGTGAGATCATCGCAGCAGAAACCCTGCTAAGGACAAGTGACGACTTGCAGACAGTTTAATAATAATAATGAAGAACCCTCTTTGACACCAGCTTACCATATTCTGATGAAATATCCTCAGATGCCTCTTTATGCCTTGGTTGTGATTATCCTCCACCACACTGGCATGTGTGGTCAGTGCACCACACAGTGTACAATGGGTGGATATGAACTGCCACATCCTGACATCTACCAGATGGCTATGAACCACTGGCACAGGTATAGATGAACGAGGTGGATTGCCAGAATATCTAATTACCTTGGAGAAAGAAGGTGATGGAGAGCCAGGTATTTCACCCACCACCACACTTTCAGGCTCTGGCTGGGTTTCTCTATTCTTCCTCCTCTTTGATTTCCACCTCACCTCTTGTTGCCTTTGCAGAGAGTCAGTGGGTACAGCAACAGCTATGCCAGATTTCTTTGTGGGTATTCGGCTTTAACATGTTTCACATAAATGTCATGGTGTCTGTGTTTCATGTGTGTTATCTGGGCAGTTGTGCCAAGGTTCGTTCCTTCCTTTCCTCTTTTCACTGACTTGTCACAAATTATGCAAGTTGCGATCACTGATGATGGCACCGTGCCTGCCCCAAGAGAACAATAATCACATACCCCTGACCTCAGGTGGGGAGGAGAAAGGTGGAGAATAATGGCCTCATCTCCTCATTCATATTCCCTTCACTGGCTAGGGTAGAGGATATTGTTGCTGCTATTGCTGCTACTGCCTCAGAATCAGCACTGCAGCTAGGACCAGGAGAATTGCTGATGGCAAGTGGAACCTGTCCTAGTCCTGCATCACTGGACCCATTTCCATTATGTCCATGGTGGGCACACTAGCCTGCTCCTCAGCATCCTGCTGACCTTGAAACTCAGCAGGAATTAGAACAGTAGCAAATTCTGCAAACACCAAAAAGTCACTGCTGGTAGTGGTTGTGGTGGTGACATCTATCCCTGTGTCCCCTTTTCTTCTCAATTTGGGCTAAAAATGCCATGAATGCCTCTTCCACCCCCAAATTCTCCACCATCATCATCATCACTACCTCCAGTCCCTTCTTGCTGCTGCTGCTGCTCTATTACAAACCTCTCAACACTTGGAGAAGATGATGTGAAATGTGGCAGAGGGTCCCCTAATGTCATACTTGCCATGTCTTGTTGACCTGTAGAAGGCAGACTGGCAGCACTAGCAGCAGACAAAGGCAGCTGATCTGTGCTCCTGTTGGTGGTGGCATTATTGCTGCTAGCCACCAGTTCTGGATTTTTCAGGATCATGTACCATGTGGACACTGATGTGAGGACTTGGAAAAGGGGACACTCAGATTCAGGGGAATGTTGTGGTCTGCCTTGAATGCTAGTCTGGTCACTCTGCATTATTTCACCTACCAGTCCCCTAAAGCTAGTCCCACCAGCTTCTTCTCCATCACTATTACTATTAACACCAACCACATCAATTTCAGACCCTGAGTCTTCCTGCTCACTAGTAATATGATCACCCCTCCCTCACTCATAACACTCTGTACAAGCTGCTGGACCTTCTTAGTAAAAGTACTAGTGGGGTTACTGCTTGGACATGGCAAGTGTGACTTCGGGTCCCCTGCTATCACACTTGGCATCCTCTCCCCTTCCTGATAATCACAAGACACACTGGCAGCAGGTACAGCACTGGCACAGGTGCATCAGGTAGGTGGCAGGCACAGGTAGCTGACCTGTCCTGCTCACACTACTACCATCTTCTTCCTCCTGTGACACAAATTTTACCAAGATCCCTAGAGGTAATGTAGGGGGACTGGCCAGCAATGGGTTTGGGGAACCAGGGCATCCAGACCCTTTCATGTTGGCAGTGGTCACTTCCTCCTCTTCAGACTCTCTGGATGCATAACAGTCCTTCCAACTAGTGATAGCAGTCACTATGTGCCTCTTCTTCCTTAATTTTACTATTAACTCACAGCATAACAGCCTAGCACATAGCACCTCTTTCTCTCTCTCTCTCTCTCTCTCTCTCTGCTTGTCCTGTGTTTCACCGCCTGGAAAATCTCACTTAAAGGGGAGAAATCTTTCTAGCCATTGAAAAATAGCGAAAACATTTTTGGCAATGGGAGTTAATGGGAAAGATTTTAATCACATTATTTAAAGTGGATGTGCCCGCGAAAAAGCAGACAACCACATTGCTTTCACAAATTTTTTTTGTGGGAACACGAGGGGACCTTTTGTCCATCTCTACTTCTGAGTTCTTTTTGTGCACCCAAACTGAAATGAAAATCATTCTTACTACTTTTCTGAATGATGTTATATTCACTGGCCTCCATAAACCGCCATAAACCTGGGTTCTCTCTTTCTAATTTGTTTTCTATTCATTTTTATCTCACAAAATATTAATCTGTTCTTGGATAACCTTTTTTCTAAAACACAATCTGAAATAGTCTTAGTCTGTGTATAATAGTACCCTATATCCAAGCAATTTCTACACATGGTTAAACTGGCTATAGGGGATGGTTTGTAACCACATAGAATAATGACATCTATACTAGTATAAAATAATTTTATCATCTACTATGTAAAACAAAAAAGACAGTTGTGATAATTGCATCATCATCCACTATATCCAAATCTAAATCTAGGAACACTGGTGGTCAGAATTAGTACTACAGCTTAATCCCTATGGATTATCATTAAGAAAATGCACATATTTAGGGTTTATGTTTATATTCACTTCCCAGGTCTGCAAAAGAAAACTAAGCTCAGATTAAGGGCTCGATCCAATTCCCACTGGTAAAAAACAAACTGCTGATGGCAGTTTTACAAGCACAGTAAGACATCCAATAACACGTGCTGTCAACTGCTAATGGCAAAAAAAAAAAATGATAATGGCTATTAAAATATCGCCCATTGAGGTCAATGGAACACCTCTACCCATGAGCAATTCATTTATGTGCTGTCAGTGCCAACGCACGATAAACTGGTATATTTACCATCATAAATTCGGCACCTACTTTTTGTGGTGTACAGCACACACAACG
This sequence comes from Rhinophrynus dorsalis, assembly GCA_037306005.1. Classification (NCBI taxonomy): domain Eukaryota; kingdom Metazoa; phylum Chordata; class Amphibia; order Anura; family Rhinophrynidae; genus Rhinophrynus; species Rhinophrynus dorsalis. Next base: position 433,522,393 of record CM074719.1, on the reverse strand, counting down.
AAGGAATAAAAACCCTGACAATGAAATATAAGCATGGAAACAACAGTTCACACAACACTTAGCACTAGCGGTTGGTAAAAAGTGAGAAAAATTTCCCGCATGACTTTTCACCAAAAAAGGGATGATTTTCTCTTTTTTCGCGAAAAGGTTTCTCCTTTTTTAATGCAAATTTTTTCTCCTTTTCGTCTATTCCAGTAAATGTTTTGCCTATTCTAACACATTTTTCTCCTATTCAACACATTTTTCTCCTATGTTTTAATATGGTGAAACATTTCCCAGCACAATATTACTACGTCTGAGGACTCTAGTGGAGAAATATGTAGCTGGAAGTCAAAGATGTGAGTCCTACAGCAACATATACATTGACAAATGTGTTAGCATGCAGCGTGCATTTGCCCCTTTCTCACAACAATTAGTTCTTGCTTAAGTGACACTGGAATATATCCAGGATGATGTCAAGTGATTAAAAAAATAAAGTATAACCTACAGTATGGCAAATGTGCATGGAAGTGATGGTGGGGGACTGGAATGGTGTGATTGGTGGGACCTTAACAAGCTGCATTCACCCTGTGAGTAGAGGGATCATCATCATTTATTGCATATGCTGCAACAACCATTGCTGCAGTCAGTTTTCGTACTACCACTTTACTCCCACATCCCTGCACTGCATCATCTTTCCCCCTCCCGCTTGTGCATTTGCTAGACATTAGTCAACTAGTGTGTGTGTTTTTACTCTCTACAGTACACAGCTGATGGAGTATGATGTCTTGCCTTGGCCAGCAAAAAAAAAAAATTATATATATTAGGCAGTCAGCTGTCTAATATATTTATTTAATTTTTTGTTGTTTGTTTTTTTGTTTTTTTTTAAGTTGTCCACCCTATCTTATCACAGTTAGTCCAAAAAAAATTTATAGCTAAAGAACAAAATCAACAACTACTTTCCCCAGCACAGAGAATATAAAAGCAAAATCAACAAGCAATTTGAACCCCAGCTGCCTGTGTCTTGCCAGTCAGTCACACCAAATTTTGGGGTATTTTGGGTCAACCTCCTTCCTCCCTTCTTCTACCCTAGAGTGCCCCCAGACTCCCCTAATACAGAGAACAAATGTCCTACCCAAAAGACTCCCTAAACTAAGCTTCAATTCCCCTTTATTTGCCTACCTTCTCTCCTCTCTCCTCTCACAAATACAGAACGGCATGCTGTGAGAGCCTGAAACCCTTGTATATGTTTTAGAGAACTTTTGTGTGGTGGAGAAAACTTTTACTTCCCATTGATTTCAATGCAATGAGCTAGGTGAAAAAAGCGGCAAAACTGCACTTTTAGAGGGAAATTTTTCGCCAAGCAGAAAGTGACATTTTTCGCCGATTTCAGTTTGAGGCAAAATTTTTCACCCATCCATACTTAGCACATCACACAATGACAGCAATGGCAAAATTAACCAGGGCAATACCAAGGAACTACACTGCAAATGTGCATGCCCGAAAGAAGTTCTGGACAAACAGCAACCTTTGAAAAACAAGGGTTAACACATACCAATACACATGTCCACACAACACAATATGCACATTTGCCAATTTATAAGCAGCCCAAGGCTGTCTGGGCAACATCAATAGCCAGTGGACTCACAGGTACACCAGTACACATCATACATGCTCTTCACAGATAAACATAAATTACTACGAACAACAGAAATTACTAAAAATTACTACAAACAACAAGTGTTTTAGAATTCTCATAAATTGACAGGTTAAAGGGGATGTATCATCTTATGCTTCCCTTCGGTGTGCTGTGAACGGCTCCTAGCATTGCAGCACGCTCCGGTAAGTATTACACTCAGTATAATGCTAATCACAGCTTGCTGTAATGCTATGAGCTGTTCGCAGAACACCGAAGGGAAGCATGAAAGCGCTCCCTTGGGCAGCTGGGAGGGAGATGGCAGGAGAAATACGACGTGCTGTGCACATAATGCACATAATGCAGAGGCGCACAGCACAGAAGAAGGGAGTATTTCAATTTTTTTTTTAAAAATTCAGCTTTCCTAGAATAACTTTAATTAATAAAGCGGATGGTAACACCATTTTAAAAGGTGATACATCTGCTTTAATTGTGGGAAGTGTATATAAGATTGGGGTTGTTTTTTTGCAATTTTATTTCATGTTTAAATAAGGGTAAAGCATGGTTCCGAGATAGAAAAAGCAGGAGACTAGTAAAGTAAAATGATACCCTTACATTTTTGTGTACTATTGCACTGTTTTCTAACTTTATTTTAACAATTCCATTTTATCTACCATTAGATGGTATTATTTGAGATATAGTGGAGTTTTTCCAATCAAATGTTTTTAGTTTTGCTTTTTGCATTCCTTTCTGTTTTTCAAATATTTAATGTTAATACAATCATTACTCAAACTACAGTTTGCATGAACACAACTGTTAATATATTTATAGGAGCACTAACACCTCCTAAGACAAAATGACCCCTATAAAATCTGTAGTTTTACCTTCTCAAAAGCCATACATAACATTTGCTAGCAGGTCAGGACCTCAAACTCTGGTCACTGCACATGGTAGCATTAATCCTTTTTTCTCAATATGCTGGCCCCTCTGGCATGCAAAGGGTTAAGGTTTAAGTAACCTCTTGAAACTTTGCCTACTTCAGTTTAAAAAAAAAAAATGTTATCTCTTGAACAAAGGCACAATGTAAAAATTCACAGGATCCATTATGATTCTGTTTCTCTCTATAGTACATCAGTTTCCACCCATTGTTGTAGATTAGACCTGTATATTCATTCACTTACTACTGTAATAACAGAGATTTAATGTTTTACAAAAGGAATTAAACGATCACTATCACTGCTGCCCAGGAGCAGAGATAGGCAGTGAGCCATTAGGCCAGTCTCTACTGCACATGACTGCATAGTTCCAGCAGTCTCTACTGAGCATGACTGCATCGTTCTGGCAGTCTTTACTGCACATGTGCTGTTACGCTTTCCAGGCTAGCACTTTATATTATACAGATAGGTCAAATTAAATATCAAAGTAATTTATTTCATTATACACACTGCAGCATTTCAGTCTAGTAGAGGATCAAAATGTTGCAATGTATATCATGAAATGATTAATTTCAATATGAAATTTCACCTGGGGTTGTGTTGTGTCTTACGATATATTGCTTTTTTTAATTATTTCATTGCACTGGACACTGATATTTCTTTGTAATAAAGGGAAAGTAAATTCAACATGTGGCGCCAGTTTTTTTTTTCAGATAATGTGGGTAAGAATTGTTAAAACAGTGTTTTAAAACAATGAGACTTATGTACTAAGAACATTGGTAATTGGAAAACTGCTGAGGCAAACCAGTGGAACCATAGAGGAGAAATAAGCATCCCAATTGATTTAAATGGATATTTTAATAACGTAATGCTAGAGAGGTCTCCCTTTTTCAATTGTTTGGAATTTGGGGAATTTTTATTTGTACCCTATGGTGCATTTGCTTTGCTCCAGAATTGCTCAAGATCTCCTAAGTACAAACATTGGTCGGTGATAAAAGCTTAGGCATTTATGCTACTGTCAATGCATAGATTGATTCATTTTCAGAGAGAACCCCATGTTTGATGAAACAGGATCCTTATTTAATAAATCATCTGAGCTTTCAAACATATGCTAATGCATAAGGTACTCTATAGCTTTAAAATGGTACAACTGGAAATTAAAAGATGTACAAGAGTGAATAAAAAATAAATTATCATAGAGCAAATTTTCAAAATAAGGGCAAGATTACATTACTGTTTGTGTTTTCCATTGCTTTTAACTAAGATCTATGGAGAAATGTTGTGGATAAAACCCTTATTAAAATTAGCAAATGCAGTAGAATTCATGATATAATTTACTGTACAGTGGAGATTAGATGTTGAATATCTATGTATATGATTATGGTATTAGCAGAGATCAAGGAGAAGGTTCTTTTCACACAAAATGTCTGACTAGATCATTTGATTTTCTTATGAGGACACCAAGATCATTTAGTATTTTAAACAGATAATGTAGTGTTCACACTGATGGTTGATTATAGAAGATGCAAATAGATAATAAGAGGACTAAGAAAATACTCTCAAGAGCTAAAATATGCAAGTAGTACAGGAGACTGAGAACCCTGAATTGCTGGATTGTGAGGAGGAGTGTATAAGATCCTGAGCCATTGATACACAGTATTTACTGTGTGCTAACTAGATGTCTACCCGAGGTCAGTTTTTTAATTTTTAATAAGCTTTTACATATATTACCCCAGTGGTCCAATTTATATATCAATAATGAACAATATTTAAATGTCAAATACAAAATTATACTTGATCCAAGTTATTGTTGCTTGTAGCCAAACTCTCACAATACAATTCCAATGTATTCATATAAGAAAGGAAGAAGGGAGAAACAGGCAACCAATCAGTATATTATTCTTCACTAATATAACTCAACAATAATATCCACTCACTTGTTAGAATCTTGTGTTCAGTATTATGTACCAAAATTAGCAGGATATTTATCTATGCAACGCAGGGAAATATAGCTCATTATTGATGAACTAGTTGAAGAGCACTTTACACAGGCCACAGTGCCACTGTCAGCCGGTCACGGGGCAGTCATGCACAGCAGACACTGCCCGCATCGCGGCTGATACAGAGCTGGACGATCCTTCGGAATGAAAACTGATCACGTGGCTGGTTTCAATAAATTAATCATGAGGGTCTTTTCTTGATAGTTCTTTCAAAGCTTTGAAGCTTTATTTAATTTACGGTCGTTTATAACCTCTCAAATAACAATCTCTTGGAGGTTATAGAGGCTGCCACCATCTAAACATTTGTCTTTCTTATGATGGCATTGATTCTACTGTAAAGTAAAACATAATGAATTCCATAAAGTGGTATTAATTTTATGTACAGAAAGTCTTAACAAATATGGAGTAGCAATTTTTTTAAATATGTTTTTTATATAAATTCAATTAAAGGGATAGTAACACTTAATATGTATAAAAATATATATTGTAGTGTTTATCCTTCTGAGTAAAAAAAGGGCTCTCCCACTACTGTGAGGTTTAATATTGAAAAATGATTGCATCTCAAACCTGAATTTTTTATCAATCAAATGATTTGATTTGATTTATTCATGTAGCAGATTGCCTATTTTGCCTATAGATTTGAAAAAGGGGTATAACCCCGAAACGCATCTCTGGGCAGACCTAACAATCAGACGCAAGATGCTATATTAATGTTATGTGATTTTATTTGAGTAAATTTCAATTTTTTATAAGACAAAGAATCCAGTTCTTTGGAATATAGAGGTGACTGAATCGGGGCAGTCTATGTTTCCCCGTTTGCTTGAGCTGGTTACATTGTTTACCAGCTACTCCATCTGAAGATTTTAAACATGCAGAGTAAAAGAAGAAGACACAAAATAATCATATATACCCCTTTCCACTCCGCAGTATAAGCTCCACAATATTGCGTGCGCTACCTGCAACAAATACTAAAAGACTATGTGAATAGGAATTTTAAAACTAGCAGTCACATATGAAGTCCCAAAAGCACTGGCTTTCAAACCACACAACCGCTCTCCTCCGGACTTCCTGCACTTTTCAGCCCCTGCTGCTGTCTCTTTTGCCATCCGGTCACGTGCCCCACACCTTGGAGACTTTTCCCTGGTAATATACACAGAACAAAAAAATACTCTGCATTTTGGCTCTAATAGAGTTGGTTGTATTTCTAGTAGAGTTCTATATATTGTGGTGCAGCTTGATTTTGTTTCTGTGCTATACCATGGTCTGTACATACATTTGCGTGGAGAGTGCAGAAACAATACACAGACATTTCTTTTTATTCAAAAATGTAATGAGGAAGTTAAAAACAAAAAAGATAAAATAGAGCAGGTTATCACCAACCTCTCAGAGGAGAGCATTTTCAGGGGTTTGTTCAAAGATTTGGAAAAACTCTTGAGTAATGAAATGAGAAGCTGGTGTGATCTGGTTCTTCTCCAACAGTACCAAAATAAAAGAATTATACTGAGAGGTTTAAGAATTTTAAAGAAATCTACTTTTCTAGATGGGGAGTTCACTAAAGATTGGAATTCTATTCTGGAAGAGTGTTCTTTACGATTAAAAGCATGTCTGATAAAATATAGAGAAGATCTTTTAATTAAAATAGAAGTAGACATAGAGAATATGAATAAGCAATTATGTAAGTATACTGCTGCACCTTTATTTAAGATAGTAGATTAGCAGGTAAATACCAGAATCCACAAGTTACAAGGGGAATTGAAAGATAGGAAGAGAAAGAAATTAGAAAGGGATATGGAAGATTATGCTAGAAATCAGGTATATAATTACAGTGATAACAGTAAAGTGAAGACTTTGGGACCTTCTGTACATTCAAAGAAAAATATCAGAAATAATAAATATAAAAAGGACAAATATGTTCTAGATAACTGCCATAAGAATCAATCAGGGACTCAAGCATTAGTCCCAAATAATGCGGAATTAAAAGATAAGAGCAATATTGCAATAAATAAGACATTAATGACATCTGTTTCTCAAGGGGAGGTAGAGACAACCAAGAAACGTAAATATAGTACTGTGGTTAAAGAAAATAGGGAGGTATTTCTAATGAATAGTAATGAATGTAACAATCAATCAGTGATGGAGCAGCCCTTGGTTTCTTTTTTGGAGGATATAGGGAGTCCCACTGTAAAACAGAGGGATCAAGCAGTGGAAACCCAAACACTGAGAAGAAAAAGAGAAGCGATAGAACAATCCAAGGAAGAAGAGGAGGTAAAAAGAATAAAAAATTAACATTAAATCCAGGAGAAGAATTTAAAGGTATATATAATCTTTCTAGTCAGTCACTTGATTCTTGTATCATTAGACTTCTTTCTAAGGGCTTAAAGTTCACACCAAGTGCAAAGTCCAATGAATTTGACTTCTTTGTGGGTTTCTTAATAGATTAACGAGGAAGCTTACTCTCAAACGATATTATAAGGATATAGAGAATAGAAATAAAGGAAAAGATACACAAGAAGGTGATGGTAGAAATTTAGATGAAAGTACTTTAACCCCTTCAGTGCCAGAGGCTCGGGCCATTTTCTGAACCCTGCAGGCCAGACACTTTTTCAACATTTTTGCTATCCTTCCGTTTAGGCTTGATTTCCTCTGGGGATTTTTAGTTAAATATGGAAAACTATATATTGTTTTTTTCAGAACGAATTGAGCTTTCTCGTGATACCTTACATGAAGAGAATTTTACATCGTGCAAAAAGCTATGATGTCATAATGACAAAAAAAAGTGAAAATTTACTCATTTTGCTAAAATCACATACTATGTATCAAAAACATTTACCTTGATTGAAAAAGTTTCAATTATTTGAAAAAGCCCAGAGTCCCCCGAGTAAAAAAATACCAAATTTGTATAGTTTTACCTAAGTCCAAGGCTAGCGCAGAGCCCTAATCACCAGCAGCGCAAAATGACATTTTCAACTTTATAAACTAAAATGCACATTCTAGGGTTTTTGTGGTAAAACTACCCTAAAACAGTGGAATAACTATATAAAACTATATATTTCTGAAAAGTAGACAACCTGCCGCATCTAATGAGGGGTAACTTGCCTTCTTGCCCCAAGCCTATGGTACCCAAATGCTTCCAGAAGGTGGCACTATAGGAAAAAAATGGCATTTTCTTACATTTCTGCCCCTTCAACTGTACTGAAATCTGTGAAAACCATGGAATTTACAACTGTATTCATTAGCTAGTGCTCTTGGGAGAAAAATTACACCCCATTGGTTTGGGTTCACCTACCACAGGGGATGCTAGAAGTGCAAAAAGACACCTACTACAACCTCTAAATTTTCTAACATTTTCTCAAACATTACTTGTCTATACAAAAATGGTTATAACAACTAGAGAATTAAAGAAAGGCTACACAAACCATACCATTTTGGAAAGAAGACAACCTGCCGAATCTAATGAGGGGTGAATTGCCTTCTTACCCCAAGCCTGTTGTGCCCAAATGCTTCCAGAAGGTGGCACTATAGGAAAAAAATGGCATTTTCTTACATTTCTGCCACTTCAACAGTACTGAAATCTGGGAAAACCATGGAATTTACAACTATATTGATTAGCTAGTACTCTTGGGAGAAAAATGACACCCCATTGGTATGGGTTCACCTACCACAGGGGATGCTAGAAGTGCAAAAAGACACCTACTACAACCTCTAAATTTTCTAACATTTTTTCAAACATTACTTGTCTATACAAAAATGGTTATAACAACTAGAGAAGTAAAGAAAGGCTACACAAACCATACCATTTTGGAAAGAAGACAACCTGCCGCATCTAATGAGGGGTGAATTGCCTTCTTACCCAAAGCCTGTTGTGCCCAAATGCTTCCAGAAGGTGGCACTATAGGAAAAAAATTGCATTTTCTTACATTTCTGCCCCTTCATCTGTATGGAAATCTGTGAAAACCATGGAATTTCCAACTGTATTCATTAGCTAGTACTCTTAGGAGAAAAATGACACCTCATTGGTATGAGTTCCCCTACCTTAGTGGGCGCTACAAGTACCAAACTACACCTATTGCAACCACTAATTTTTCTAACATTTTCTCAAACATTACTTGTCTGTACAAAAATGGTTATAACAACTAGAGAAGTGAAGAAAGGCTACACAAACCATACCATTTTTGAAAGAAGACAACCTGCCGCATCTAATGAGGGGTGAATTGCCTTCTTACCCCAAGCCTGTTGTGCCCAAATGCTTCCAGAAGGTGGCACTATAGGAAAAAAATTGCATTTTCTTACATTTCTGCCCCTTCATCTGTATGGAAATCTGTGAAAACCATGGAATTTCCAACTGTATTCATTAGCTAGTGCTCTTAGGAGAAAAATGACACCTCATTGGTATGAGTTCCCCTACCTTAGTGGGCGCTACAAGTACCAAACTACACCTATTGCAACCACTAATTTTTCTAACATTTTCTCAAACATTACTTGTCTGTACAAAAATGGTTATAACAACTAGAGAAGTGAAGAAAGGCTAAACAAACCATACCATTTTTGAAAGAAGACAACCTGGCGCATCTAATGAGGGGTGAATTGCCTTCTTACCCCAAGCCTGTTGTGCCCAAATGCTTCCAGAAGGTGGCACTATAGGAAAAAAATTGCATTTTCTTACATTTCTGCCCCTTCATCTGTATGGAAATCTGTGAAAACCATGGAATTTCCAACTGTATTCATTAGCTAGTGCTCTTAGGAGAAAAATGACACCTCATTGGTATGAGTTCCCCTACCTTAGTGGGCGCTACAAGTACCAAACTACACCTATTGCAACCACTAATTTTTCTAACATTTTCTCAAACATTACTTGTCTGTACAAAAATGGTTATAACAACTAGAGAAGTGAAGAAAGGCTAAACAAACCATACCATTTTTGAAAGAAGACAACCTGGCGCATCTAATGAGGGGTGAATTGCCTTCTTACCCCAAGCCTGTTGTGCCCAAATGCTTCCAGAAGGTGGCACTATAGGAAAAAAATTGCATTTTCTTACATTTCTGCCCCTTCATCTGTATGGAAATCTGTGAAAACCATGGAATTTCCAACTGTATTCATTAGCTAGTGCTCTTAGGAGAAAAATGACACCTCATTGGTATGAGTTCCCCTACCTTAGTGGGCGCTACAAGTACCAAACTACACCTATTGCAACCACTAATTTTTCTAACATTTTCTCAAACATTACTTGTCTGTACAAAAATGGTTATAACAACTAGAGAAGTGAAGAAAGGCTACACAAACCATACCATTTTTGAAAGAAGACAACCTGCCGCATCTAATGAGTGGTGAATTGCCTTCTTACCCCAAGCCTGTTGTGCCCAAATGCTTCCAGAAGGTGGCACTATAGGAAAAAAATGGCATTTTCTTACATTTCTGCCCCTTCATCTGTATGGAAATCTGTGAAAACCATGGAATTTCCAACTGTATTCATTAGCTAGTGCTCTTAGGAGAAAAATGAAACCCCATTGGAATGAATCGACATACCTTAGGGGTGCCAGAAAAGCATAACTACACCTACCTGTTTGCTTCTTCGAAAATGGCTGCTTGTACTAAAATGTTCATAACTGTTAGAGAAATGACGGAAAGGTATAAAAGGTATACCATTTTGGAAAGTAGACATTCTCCCGCATCAAATGAGGGGTCACTTGCCTTTCTACCCCTGGGCTGAAGTGCACAAATATTTCCAAAAGGTGGCGCTATGGGAATAAATACATGTTTTTTTTACATTTCCACCACTTCAAAGATACTAAAATCTTTGAAAACCATAACATTTCCTGCTGTATTCAGTACCTGCTACCAACATGAGAAAAATGGTAGCCCATTTGTGTGGCTTAACATACAATATGTGGGTGCTAGGAACACGTACGTAAACCTGACACTTTTGTTTCTTAAATTATCTTCTTGCACTAAAATGGTTATAACCATAATAGATATGCAGGAAAGGTAGAAAACAATGCCATTTTGGAAAGAAAACAACCTGACGCATCTAATGAGGGGTCACTTGCCTTCATACCCAAAGGCTGGCATGCACAAATGCTTCCAGGAGGTGGCGCTAATGAAAAAAAAGGCATTTTCTTACATTTCTGCCCCTTCAAATGTATGGAGCTCTGTGAAAACCATGGAATTTTCAACTGCATTCGTTAGCTAAAGCTCTTAGGAGTCAAACGACACCCCATTGGTATGAGCTGAACTACCTTAGGGAGTGCTAGAAGTAGAAAACTACACCTACTACAAACTGATGTTTCTAACATTTTCTCAAACCTGACTTGCCTCTACGAAAATGGCTATAACACCTTCAGAAGTGAAGAAAAGGTAGATAAACTATACCATTTTGGAAAGAAGACAACATGCCGCATCTAATGAGGGGTCACTTGCCTTTTTACCCCTAAGTTAGTTGGCACAACTATTTCCAGAATGTGGTGCTACAGGAAAACAAACAAACATTTCTTTTACACTTCAGTCACTTCAAAGATACTAAAATGGTTCAATGGCGTGGGATTTCCTAGGAGGACTTCTTGCCAGCCTAAGAAAAATGGTACTCAACTGCTGTGGGTTGACATACCAATTTGAGTGACAGGAGTGTAGCTACCAGTGAAATAGGAATGGGAAAGCAAACAGTGTATGTGTGATTTTATGGCTAACAGATGAAAGAAGCTAGGGTGTCAGCCAGTGTACGCGCGGACCTGTGACTACCAGTGTAACAGTGTGGGAGGGTGAGGGATTAGGCAGTGTGTGTGGGTATGAGCAGAGGAGCAAGGATGGTGGAGATGGTGGGGCAGTGTCTGAGAGTGTGTATGGGAGATCTGTGACTACCAGTGTGCACTGTATGTCCCCCTCATACAAAGTTTGATTCCCAGCCTGAATCTAGTGCATACTGGTACTTTGAGTCTACCAATAGGCAGTGGAAACAGGCTGGGGAATGGGACTGCCAGTTGGCTGTGGAACCAGGCAGGGGAATACGGTACATGTGTATGTGTGGGGGGGGAATCGGAGGCATTTTTTGTGCATGCCACAAGGGTGCCCAATGCACTGCAAAGCAATGCGTTGGACCCTCTGTTGCACACAAAGAGTTGTTTTTTTTTAATTATTATTTTGTATTCGTACCTCGTTGGGGAGGCGGTGTCAGGAACATTCCTGGTGTCCCCCATCCAGGTCTAAAAACAGAATAATAAAAAAAAAAAAAGTGTGTGTGTGTGTGTTACAGGGGGTCCAACGTATTGCAAAGCACTGCGTCAGACCCCCCCTGTGGCACGTGCATTTTTTGGGGCTTTTCCCCCAATATTTTTGTGTAGACCTCGTTGGGGGCATCAGAACCCATACAATGAGGTCTAAATAAAAAATAAAAGGGGAAAACAAAATAATCCTTTGGGTGCCACAGGGGTGTCCGGTGGATTGCAAAGCAATGCATTGGGCCCCTGTAGCACACAAAGGGTTAATTTTTTTATCGTTACTTTGTATTCAGATGGCCACCAAACAAGCTCTGATCACAAAGTAATGATAAAAAGTCCTGTGTGTGTGCCACAGGAAGGGGGTCTGCATTGAACCCCTATCCCAGTGGCACACACAGGGTTAAATTTTTTTTAATTTATTTTTTTTTATTATATACCTCATTGAGGGGCATCAGGACCCCCTGATCCCTCCCCAATGAGGTCTTAGTAAAAAAAAATATATATGTCCACAAACGGAGTGACCCTGTGAGTGCCACAAGGGTCTCCAGCGCATTGCAAAGCAATGCATTGGATCCTTGTGGCACTCAGAGGGTTAATTTTTTTTCTATCATTACTTGGTAATCAGAGCTTGTTGGGGGGCCATCAGGACCAATCCTGATGACCCCCCCCCCAACAATCTCTGATAACAAAGTAATGATAAAAGCCCTGTGTGTGCCGCAGAAGGGGGGCTGCATTGCCCCCCCCCCCCGTGGCACACACAGGGTTAATTTTTTTTTTATTTACTTTTTTTTATTATAGACCTCATTGAGGGGTATACAAACCCCCCTGATCCCCCCAATGAGGTCTTACAAAAAAAAAAAAAAAAAGTTATCAAAAAAAGTGTCCCTGTGAGTGCCACCGGGGTCTCCAGCGCATTGCAAAGCAATGCATTGGACCGTTGTGGCACTCAGAGGGTTAATTTTTTTTTTATCATTACTTTGTAATCAGAGCTTGTTGGGGGGCCATCAGGAGCAATCCTGATGGCCCCCCAACAATCTCTGGTAACAAAATAATGATAAAAGCCCTGTGTGTGCCACAGGAGGGGGGGGGGTGCATTGGACCCCCACCTGTGGCACACACAGGGTTAAATTTTTTTTTTTTTTTTTTTCTAATTATAGACCTCATTGAGGGGCATCAGGATCCCCCCTGATCCCCCCAATGAGGTCTTAAAAAAAAAAAAAATCCCCCCCAAAGAATAGACCCTGTGAGTGCAACAGGGGTCTCCAGCACATTGCAAAGCAATGTGCTGGGACCCTGTGGCACTCACAGGGTTACTTTAATTTTATTATTTTTTTTATTTTTTTTTTTAAAGACATTTCAGACCTCGTGGGGGACATCAGGACCCCTCCTGGTGTCTCCCCAGTCATTGATCTCCCAGCCGATAGGCTGGGAGATCAATGGTGCGACCGCAGGAGAGCAAGAGCTCTCCTGCCCTTCACTCCTACCACCGGTAGGAGTGAACAGGATCGGGGAAACTTCCCTAACGTCATCGGTGACCATGTCACCGATGACGTTTGGAGGATTCCCCCGGTCCCGCCCACTCCTACCCGGAAGTTCGGGTAGGAGAGAGGGGGAAGGAGAAACTTTGTTTCTCCTTTGTGTGTATTGATCTCCCAGCCCTATCGGCTGGGAGATCAATAACTGGGGAGGCATGAGGAGTGATCCTCATGCCTCCCCATGAGTGCCAGGGGCTTTTTTTTTTTTAATGCGGCCACTGCATGCCGGTTATACCGGCTCATGCAGTGACCGCATTTCTCTCTTACGCCGTACGAGCGTGGCACAGCAGGTACAGCTGTGTCCAATCGTACGGCGTAAGTAGCTGGCACTCTAGGGGTTAAACATTTTGTGTGATCTTGTGGAAGAAGGATATACAGAATCGGAGGAATGTGAAGAAAGACAAGGGATAAAAAGACCAGGGTTTAGGCCCAAATCCCAATTTTCCCAGCTTCCTATAAGGGCTCTTTTTTGGATTTCTTTAATAAAATCACTATGAAGGAATATAAAAAGACTATAAAATCAAAGAAAGTTTACAAAAATTTGTCTAGGGAGGAAGAATTCACTATGAAAAGATTGTGGAAGGAGCAAGAATTGACTATCCGGGAGGCAGATAAGGGGGGATGAGTCGTTGTGCAAGATACTGATGAGTATTTGAAGGAGGCCGAGAGGCTTTGGGGAGACACTGATTCCTAACAGGCATTAAAATCTAATCCCCAGCTTGCATATCAAAGGCAGCTAACGGAACGGAACGGAAGGGGCGTTCAGGAGGGGGCTTCTCACCAAACATGAACATCAATTTCTGTGTGTCCAACATGTGGAGGTGGTGTTTTTCTACCACATCCCAAAGATACACAAAAGTTTGGTGGACCCCCTGGGCACCCAATTATATCTGGGATGAAATGTCTGACCTCTAATCTCCGGCTTACATCAACTCCTTCCTCCAAGAATATGTTAAAGATCTCCGTTCCTATATTAAGGAGTCTAGACAAGTGTTAGAACAATTTCAGGATGTGCAGTGGAAGTGGGGTAGATACCTTTGGGTTACTTTAGATGTGTCTGCCTTGTACACGTCCACTGACCATGAGTGAGGCCTGAGGGCGGTGGCCCACTTTCTGGATTTGGACGTGTGCATGGCAGATGAACAAAAAGAATTTCTGTTTCCGTTTATATCCTATATATTAACTTATAATTTCTTCGAATATCAAGGTAGATTCTTCCTCCAAAAAGGGGGTACGGCCATGGGTACCAAGTTCACCCCCAGCTACGCTAATTTGGCAATGGGCTATTGGGAACAACAACATATTTGGTCTGGTGGTTGGGGGGCTAACTTGGTACATTATGGCTGCTATATTTATGACAATTGTCATCTGGGAGGGAACCAAGGAAGAATTGGAGTTAAAATGTGAAACTTTGAATTGTATTCAACCAGGTTTGCATTTTACCTGGAATATCCAGGAGTGGGCTGTAGAGATTCTGTAGCAGGTATGTTATTTACCTCCTACAATGTGGATGCGGGGAACAGTATGTAGGGAGGACCACGAGAAGCCTGTGAGAAAGGGTGGGTGAACATCGCAGGAATATCGTGCCCCGTGATCCAAAGCATACTTTGTCGCAACATTCTTTATGTTGCCCTAAAGGAGATATATCTAACTTTATTATAGTAGGGATAGATATGGTACCCCCAATGGTCCCAAATAGATTTAAAACATTTTGTCGCAAAGAAGCCAAATGGATATATTTGCTCAATACTCTCTCTCCGTATGGTTTAAATGATAATATAGACGTTTGCAATATAGTGTAGTCAGTTAGTAGAAAATGTATCCCTTAGTGTGTATCTGTATTAATACTTGAATATTCAGGTGTTAGCATAAATCTGAGAATATACTTTGGTGGACATTTTATATGTCCTGTTGGTGACATAATATTTGCTCTGTTCTTGGGTATGGTAGTGATAGTACAGAGGTGGTAGCAATATATAATAAAGTACTATTTTAGATTTTGTAGGACATGTGGATTCTGACGATGGCTGATGTCACTTCGGGTGAGATGCCATCTCCTTCTAGATATTAGATTATGACAATACTATGAAATAGTGTTGTAGTAGGGCTTTCTGTGGCTTGCGTCTCACCTCTCCCTTGGTTGAAAGTGGAAGCGATTATATTGTTGTTTGCGTTCCATCTTGCTCTTGACCAGAACCGGAAGTGATTACACTTCCGGGGAATTAGATCGGAGTGGGAGTATGGCGTCTCGCGGGCCAACAGATGGATTATGGAGATGACGGTCACCTGAAGATAAGGGTACATATATGTATATATATATATATATATGTATATAAGAAATGTTTGGTGTATAACTCCAATAAAGGAGTTATTTAAAATTATTGGTCGCCGGTAATAATTCCAGATCCAGGGGCCTATTCTCTGTGAGAGGGAATTGGAGATACAAAAAGGACGGGAAGCGACTGACTTGTATGATTGTCACATGCTTTTGCTCGGAGGCTGGCTATCACGGTTCCCGTGATCTTTTTCTGTCACTCTTTGCTGTGGTGCGCTCCCATTGGTTGAGCTTGTTTGGCCCGCCCATTATGGCCTTTTTATACCCGGTCTTTGGCACCTGTCAGGTGCCCTTTCGTGGTGTTCCTGAGCCAGTGTTACTGTGTAGCTGTGTTCCAGTGTTCCTGCATTCCTGTGTACTGACTTGGCCCGTCTAACTACGCTCCTTAGTTCCTGCTCCGTGATTCGACCCGGCTTGTCTAACAATCCTGCTCTGTGATTTGACCTGGCCTGGCTGACGTTCCTGCTCCATGACCTGACCCGGCTATGTTGACGACCCTGCCTGTGTTGCCGCTGAGCTCTGGTTCCAGTGTCGCCTGGGCGACATTCTGACTTCCGCTGTGCTGTTGCAGGGCTGACAGTGTGTTTGCCTCCTATGTACTAAGCCTTCCCGTTTACTCTTGCTGAGCACTGTTGCCTCCGTTACTCTGGGCCTCCGTTAACTCTTACAGAGCACTGAGTCTTCCGTTTGCACTTGCAGAGCACTGTTGCCTCCGTGTACTGAGCCTCCGTTAACACTTGCAGAGCCGTTGCCTCCGCTACCTTGAGCCTTCCGCTTACACTTGCAGAGCCTGGTAGTCTCCATTACTAAGAGCCTCCCGTTAACACTTGCAAAGCATTGTGTCCTCCGATTAACCTTGCACATCCATTATCTCTTGTTGGGCGCAGTAGTCTCGTTACCGCACCAGTTGGGTGCGATTGGCTCCATACACCTCAGCTCTTGCAGTGTAGTTGGTCTTCTTTACAACACCGGAGAGGTGCTATTGGCTCTATACCGCTAAGCTCTTGCAGTGTTTTTGGTCTCCGTAACAGCGCCAGTTGGGTGCTATTGGCTCTATACTCCTCTGCTCTCGCAGTGTATTTGGTCTCCGTTAACGCACCAGTTGGGTGCTATTGGCTCTTAACATCTCAGCTCTTGCAGTGCACTTGCTCTCCGTTTACACACCGGTTGGGTGCTAGTGGCTCCAAGCTTTGAAAGCTTTTGCAGAGTATTTTGGCCTCAGTTCCCTGCTCAGCATAAGCGGTAGTCGCTGTCCTGTTCCATTTACTGGTGTTCTTACACCACTATATCGCTCCTTTACCATTTTATGGGCGTGTTAAACACACCACAACAGAGACTGATTTGATTTCTATGAACTTTAACCCTTGAGCACCCTGTATGCTAACTTATGCCTGTCCTGTGACAGTATATATTTATTTCCCTGTATACTGGGCCTGAGAGGGCATCTGTACTTTACTGTCTAATTTCAGTCATTCTGTATTGCCTATAGAGGGCAGTATTTATTGTCTTTTAATAAAACTGTGTTTTATTCTAACCTACTGGTCTGAGTGTCCTACAAAACCGTTACACTGGCGTTGCCTCATCGGATAGTAAGTATCCAACTTGAGGGGAAAGCTAAGTAGGAGAATTACCAGTTTCCAAACGTCTGCACTTAGAGGCGCTATTGAGCTGTTTCTCTCTTTTTTGTTCTCTATAAAATATGTGTTGTCATAAAAAAAGTTTACTGCTCCTTTAAGCTTGTGGCAGGGAGGATTCATCATTATTATTAAGACTGCAAGTTGTCACATGTCCTTAGCAAAGCAGACAAGGAGCATAGTGACAGCAGCAAAACTTGGTTTCTGAGGGATAATTGATTTGACATTTCGGATCTAAGCATCAAGATTTTTGCTTTCAATTGTGCCATTTGTTTGATGTGAGTGCAGATGTGTCCATTGCTCCTAGTCCTTCCCCTTTTCTTATAAACACTATGCACATTGAAGTTGCCGATGAAAGGCACTGTTCCTTCCTGCTCTCAAGGGAAAAATGTACATTCCAACAACACACCCATGATTTTGGAGGAGGTACAGGAGGAGAAGCATTATTGGTCAATTCCTTTCTCCACATATACCTGAAGTGGTGGGGGCTAGTTGTGGTGCTGCTGCCTCATGTGCATCACTGGAGCTAGTGGCAAGTGGAACCATGATCATCATCACTGCTGTTGTTGATCCCATTCCCTTGGAGCTGACAAATTGTCCTGCTGTTTAAACAACTCAGCAGGCTTATGGCCTTCATACTCTCCTCATGGTTGTAAAGAGGAAGAAATCTTCATTAGAGATCATTTGTTTTTATTTAGATGCTTTGTTTTGTTTTGGACAGTAAGTGGATTCATCCACCCAGTAACAGGAGTGAACTTTGTTAAAGTCAGTGCTCTGGTGAGAACTAGGTTTTCTATTTTTTGGTTATTTATTTGAGTTGTCATAAATGCACATTTTGTTTTGGACTTTGCAATAAATGTGGTCAAAATGGATTCCGGATTCTGTCACTCAGAACACTAAAAGATTGTGCTATCTTAAATCAGTGCGCAAATACCAGACATGGTGGAAAAAGCGAGGATAACTCTGGAGAGTCTGTGGGCTTTGAATAAAATAATTGAGGCTATACTAAAGGCTTTGCTGCAAGCTTCTTCTTGTTAGCAGTAGGCAACTGCAGTGCAACGTACTGGATGCCGGTTGCACAAGTACTGGTTAGATTGTTCCTTTTTTTAAAGCTGGAGGGAAGTCATTAGGTACTGTGAGAAACAAATAACTTAATGTCTATCCTGGTGGAGGAAACTAGCCACCAAGAGGTCAAAAGCATGGCAAATGGCCACAAAGAGAATTAGAATAAATATTTAAATGTTTCAGGTGTCAGGACTCCACATATTTAATGAGGAATTGCACACTGTCTACTGAACGTATGCAACGCAAAATGAAAAACATTTTGTATGTATACAATGAATTCTGGTACAGTGGTGTCTCCTTTTTCAACTGCTTCTTCTAATGTTCCACATTTATGTTTTATAACAGTAGAATACAGAAAGGTTCAGACAAATCTAGACTCTGGGAGCATAGTTCCTCTGGTTTCTAAAATCCTGATAAGCTCTCATAGGTTAAATTTAAAGGGACAGTAATGCCCCCCACCCAAAAAAAAGTCCCATTTCGTAGAGTTTAAAATATTAATCAATATCATCCAAACCCCAGTATGGTTTGAGAGAGATAGGGATTCAAAGTCCCCCCCTCCCTCCCCTTCTACTGATGTCAGCATCTAGCTGACAACATGAGATCCTGGTCCGGGGACCAGCAGGCGGTTCTGCAGCAGAGCCAGAATTGCGTTACTTAAAATCTAATCACACTTTTTAGACCTTTCCAATGAATGAATTCTTTAGCAATAACACGATTTCGGCTCTGCTGCAGAGCCTCCTCGAGTCATACAACTCGATTCTCCTGCTGTCAGCTTTTACAGCTGACATCAGGAGAAGGGGAAGGAGGGGGGGACTTTGAACCCCTATATCTCTCAAACCATAGCGGTTTGGAGCACATTGATTAATATTTTAAACTTTACAAAATGGGACATTTTTTTTCTGTCCCTTTAACAGTAATTTAGATATTATGTATTCATTAAGATAAGTACTGCCAAAGTAATGTTTTGAAACATACACTGGGTCTTTGTCATATTGGGTAGGTGTAGTACAAAGGATAATGCATTATATTGCCCTAAGTAGATATTTTCCTCATTTCTTGCATCTATGAGCCTCCCATGTTAACAGGGAAAATATTTTATCTAAAGATAAGCAATTAGGTGACATTTTTCCTTTCTCAGATTCTGTTTTTTTAAATTACAAACACATTTAAAAGTCTTATGTAAAGTGAAAATTATACTGCCTCAAGGATAATGGTAGGGGATGAACCTGAAAAAGAGATGCAATATCAGTATCTAGATCTGGCCATGGAAGGTTTGGGGCTGCACAGTGGAAAATTATTTGTTGTACCATGTTGATAAAAAGTATGTATATGATTAGGCCATTATTGGTTCCCCAAGAATATTGTAGCACTGTGCGACATCTAGCTAATAGTCATATTTTTAGGGTACACATAGGGGCAGACCAAACAAGAAATAGACTAGTAAGGAGGTTGTACTGTCCAGGGTGTTATGCACCAGTAGACAACAACTGTGTCTCATTCCCCAAATGCCAGCTGACAGTTCTTTTTACAAACTTTAGCAGTCCACTTTCACCAATACCTATAATTGATGTTCCCTTTAAAATAATTGCCATGGACTTGGTTGGTCCATTGTTAAAATCAGTAGGAGCCAACAACTTATTTTGGTAATTGTAGATTATGTTCTCCTCTACTCAGAGGCCATTCCTTTGAGGAACAATTCAGTGAAGTGTTTAGCAAGAACATTTATGCATATGTTTAGTAGAGTTGGTATCCCTTTTTATGTCAAAGATGACAAGATTTGTGTAAATTACTTCCATCTGTGTAGGGATGGACAAAAATTTTCTCCTCAAACCAAAATTGGCAAATAATGGTACTTCCCACTTTGCGAATAATTTCCCATGAAAAATGCAGTTTTTCCACCTAGCTCATTCCATTGAAATCAATAGGAACATTGAATTTACACGCAACACAAAGCAAATATTATTTTATTTCCCAAAGGCATAGTATAAAATGGGTATGAGGGTGCCTGTGTTGGGGGAGTGTGGGGAAAGAATCAGTTGAACAGGGATTTTTTGGGGGGAGAGTTTACTGGGATTGGGGGGCAGTTAATAAATAAATACTAAATACAATTAAACTAAAGCATATCTGCTTTTTCA
The DNA here is from genome assembly GCA_037306005.1 of Rhinophrynus dorsalis. Lineage (NCBI taxonomy): Eukaryota > Metazoa > Chordata > Amphibia > Anura > Rhinophrynidae > Rhinophrynus > Rhinophrynus dorsalis. The sequence goes on along the minus strand of CM074719.1, from coordinate 433,501,930 downwards.
TTGAAAAAGGTTTGCCTCTGATACTAGAGCTTTTGAATATTCAAATCTTGATCTGTCTTCAAAAAGGTTCTCTCTTGCAAAGATGTGGTACTAGAGTGTAGAGACTGGCGAAAAGTGAGAAAAATTTCCCGCATGACTTTTTGCGAAAAACAGAAGATTTTTCTCTTTTTTCCGCAAAAGTTTTCTCTTTTTCTCCAATGCAAAATTTTCCTCCTCTTCACCTCTTTTTCACCAATTCCAAGACATTTTTCTTCTATTGTAACACATTTTTCTCCTACTCAACACATTTTTCTTCTATGTTTCCTATGGTGCAACATTTTCCAACACAATATAACTTCTTCTGAGGTCTGTAGTGGAGAAATAAGTAGTTTAAAGCCAAAGTTGTGAGTCCTACAGCAACATGTACCTTGAAAAATCTGTTAGCATGCATTTGTCCTTTGCCCACAACACTTACTTCCTCTTAAGTGACACTGGTACATATTCTTGATGATGTCAAGTGATAAAGAAAAATGAAGTACAACCTACAATGTAGAAGATGTTTATTGTAGTGATGGTGGAGAACTGGCGCTCGATACTATTAGCCATGCCAAAACCGGCATTACAGTAAAAACAAGTACCTTATATTTTGCAAACATGTGTTCTACCAGTTTTAACCAAGGTAAAACAAAACCAGCGTAGGTCACACAAGTCACCGTGCTAACAAAAATTACACTGTCTGCTTTTGTTCAACTACGCACTAAACTTCTGCATCAAAAGACGCGCTAAATGTTAACATCTAAGGAATAGCTGTACATTAAACTAAAGAAAGTTCAAGTTAAGTGCAAGGGCAAATCCATGGGTCAGCCAATCACAAGCCACAAAAGTATCACTATGAGGCCCAAAAAGTATAAAAAGCCCCCAAAACCCACCAAACATTGCCTGTGTATCGTATTCTATGAGCTAGTACACAGGGCCTCCAGGATCGGAGGATATTAAAGGGATAGTAATGTTTCACAAAAACAGCAGCTCCAATTAATCTTGATAGTATTTGAGCCATAGAGAATGTTATTTCAATACTGTCAGAGTTGTAGTTCAAGAGTAATTGAATGATAAAGTATCCCCCTCCCGCCCCTTTTACCTAGTGTAACATTGCTCACCTCAGATGTGGAATCTGGTTGCTTGACCAGACAGCTCACAGCAAGGGACAATCTTCTTACTGTGAGAAAAATGAAAACCCTGCCCCCTTGACAAGTTTTTCAGCTTTTTCCCTTATCTTAATTGAAGACTGTCCCTCTCTGCAATCTACCTAGGCACCTCCCTGCTGCTCTGAGCTGAGCAGTTACATCAGTAAAAGGGGAGGGAGGGGGATATTTTATCATTGAATTACTCTTGAACTACAACTCTGACAAAACTGAAATAACACTCTCCAAGGCCCAAATACTATGATTATTAATTAGAGCTGCTTTTATTATGAAACATTACTATCCCTTTCAGGAGAGAGGGGCATAACAGTGGCGAGATAGGTAGAGGTGGAGTATTTAGGAGAGATTTGAACTATTATCAAACACATATTACACTTTATAACGTATAGCACACATTGTATCCACACACAATGACAAACACATACTTTTTATTTATCAAAATTACACATATTTATCTTTTTATTTATACAGTGTGACTGTGAGTGCAAGGGCATGCTATATGATGATTCTGATTGAGCGTGTGAGTGAGTGCCTGTGTGAGTGCCTGTGTGTGAGTCAGTTTGAGGGACGGAGAGATGTCAGCGAGAGGAGTGGAGGCTGGAGGGAGAGTGAGAGGTAAAGGAGTTGAGGAAAGTGTGCAGGGCATCCCTGGGCATGGAAGGAGAGGGTCAGCAAGTGGGAGAAGTGGGAGCCACCAAGCAACAGAAACACACAGGGCAGGGAGAGGTATGCCAGTGGGACAAGGTGTGGGTGTCAGCGGGGGGGGGGGGGACACACCAGCCAGGGCCAGAGGAGGAAAGATCTTCCATGTCCCAAATGTAGAGCCTGCAGGCAACTGGGACAGAGTCAGGGAGGTGAAGTGCACCTAAGTACCCTGGTCTGCAGGATCCTAGACAGGGAGAGTATCCTGTATTCATCCGACAAGGTCAGGGGCATCTCTGCCCGTAAGAGGCAGGCATTGCAGCAGGTGACTCAACTGGTTAATGGCATTGGAGTCTGGAGGAGGACTGTTTAAGGCCTCAAAAAAGATTGACGGACTGCTAGCAGAGAGTTAAGAACAAACTGGGAGAGATTGGAGACTACAAAAGGGGAACAGGTGGTTGTCCTCCATCCCCCATCACCTTCAATTGATGGGAGGAGCTGTTCCGCTGCAGCCTGTCTACCACTTAGGTAAAGGGCATCCCTGGAGGATGTGACACAGGAGAAGACAGTACCCTAAAGGATCCTAGTAAGCAATTATCTCTCTTCCCCCTGTTCCCCAACCAACACCCTGTTAGAGATGTTGTCATACCATTAGTTCCACATAGCTGTTGTACTGTTTCATGCTTCAGTGTTGTGAAAACTGGGCTCTTAGTACATAGATATTGATCTATTGACCCAAGCCTGTAACAGTGGAAGACCACACATCCCTGCTCAGTTCATCCTTATGATTGCCAGAGAGATATTCAACCCTGTCATGTGTTGGCTTCCCCTCTGACACGCATTAGGATATAGAATGTTGTTAACCCCTTCAGTTCCATGCTCAAAGAAGCTATTCACAGTTGTGACAGTCAGATCCATCATGTAGACTGACACATGTGCAATGTGTGACAGGTTACAATGACTGAACTAGTGCCACAGTGTAACGGTTTTTAAGACACTCAGACCAGCGGGTTAGAATAAAACACAGTTTTATTTAAAAAAAAAAAAAAAAAGTAAAGATCGCCCTTTACAGGCGACACAAAATAATAGCGATATAATGACAGTTATGCCTTCACAGGCCCAGTATACAGAAGCATAATTATCACATATACTGTCTCAGGACAGGCACACAGTTGCGAGGATACTCAATGGTTAAATACAATAATCAGTCAGTCTCTGTTGTGGTGTTTGGTACGCCCAAGGTGGTGATCAGGCAGCTATTGGTGTAGATAATGCAACACCTAAAGTTATTAAGGCTAGAAAGCTGCAGGCAGTACTGGAATAGTGGTAGAGTTTGCAGAGAAGTTGCAGTGAATAGCCCCCACGGGCGTAGCAACGGAGACAACTTAATCTGCAAGTGCTTGAGTCGATAGCCCCCACGGGCGTAACAACGGAGATTGCTACAATGCAAGAGCTTGCCAATAGCCCCCACGGGCGTAATAACGGAGACCAACTGCACAGGATTAGCTTGAGCCAATAGCCCCCACGGGCGTATACCGGAGACAACCTGCAAGAGCTTGAGCCAGTAGCCCCCACGGGCATAACAACGGAGACCACCCTGCGCTGCAAGTGCTTGAGCCAATAGCCCCCACAGGCGTATACCCGAGATCACCCTGTGCTGCAAGTGTTTGAGCCAATAGCCCCCACGGGCATATACCTGAGAGAACACAGCTAGAGCAAGAGCCAATAGCGCCTCTCGCTGGCGCGGTAACGAAAACCGACTACTCTGCTGGTGAAAAGATGAGCCGTCCTCTAGACCAGGCTTACAACACGGCTGGCTCTGCAGATGTAGCGAATTAACAGCATAGACTCTGCAAGTGTACGTGAAGGCTCAGATAAGGAGAGAGCAGTACTGCAAGGGTTAATAGCAGCTCATGGATCGGAAGCTCAGCAATAGTGGGTATCGCTCTGCAAGTGTCAAGGAAGGCTCAGCAATGGAAGCACAGCTCTGCAAGTGATAACGGAGACTCAGCACTGGAGACACAGCTCTTCAAGAGTTAAAGAGGCAACACGATCAGCCCGGTAAATGAGCTCAGCGGAAGTCAGAATGTCGCTACGGCGACACCAGCAGCAGGAAGCAGGAACAAAGCAGGTCTCTGTAACAAGCCGGTTCAGGTCACTGAGCAGGAAGTCAGCCAAGCCGGGTCAGATCATGGAGGAGGTTCTCAGACAAGCCAGATCAGTCATGAGCAGGAACGTCAGCCAAGCCGGGTGGGATCACGAAGCAGGAACACAGGAGCATAGTCACAAACAGGCCAAATCGGTACACAGGAATGAGGAACGCAGGAACACAACAACAGCAACACTGGCTCTGGAACACCACGAAAAGGGCACCTGACAGGTGTCAATGGCCAGACATAAAAAGGTCACCAGGGGCGGGCCAAACAGACTCAGCCAATCAGAGCGCACCACAAGCGAGAGTGACACAGAGGGATCACGGGCATCGTGATACACAGACAGTTGTGCAAAAGTAAAAACAGTAACCAATTGTTTTGCAAATAGAGGTAAATTTTACAACGCGGAGTGAAGGTACTGATGCACCCACAAATTCACCTCCTGGAGAATCAGTCAGTGTCAAATCACATAAGCAGCAGTGGGAGTAGGGATGGGCAAAGTTGCCACTGTGTTCCCGTGAGAAATTTAGCAAAAACCACATTGTTCTGATGATGGTGGAGAAGCTGGGGTGGAATACGCATTGATGACCTTTTTAGCAGAAACTGAGGAATGGGAAACAGGGATAAGGATGGGCATCACCACCACCACTAGCAATAAGCTTCTGGAATTTGTGGAATTTGCAACTGCTCCAATTCTTGCTGCTGCTGAGATGCAAGAGCAGCAGGGTGCTGAGGAGCAGGCTAGTGTGCCACAGACCACTGTGGACACAATGGGAATGGGTGTTACGGTTTTCTGACACTCAGACAACGGTAAAAAGTAAAAACACAGTTTTATTGAAATAATGGTTAAAGAACAGCGCCCCTGGGGGCCAGGACAGGTATAAATGGTAATGACAATATACAGGCCCAAGTATGTATAATGCAATTTATACTGATCAGGAAAACAACATTCAGAGGTTAATGTAGAGAAACTGAACAGTCTCAGTAAAATTGATTAGCCAACGCCCAGTAGGTAATATCAGTCTCTTGATGGTGCAGTGGAAGGTGTATTGTGTGACTGAACTGAATCACTCTCAAATAGATGTGCAATGGAATGCCCCAACTGACCAGCAAGATCGACCAGAGCTGAGCCAATACCACCTTAGTGGGATTATAAGGAGGAAAGCTACTGCAGGAGCTATCGGGACCAGAACCTGAATCGCCCTCAACACTCTCACGGAAGTAACCCTGCGTGTGCCAATGGAACCAGAGCCCTAAACACCCCTTGGGTGCCAGAACGGAGCAACACTGCACAAGCAATTAACGAGCCAGAGCACTGGTAGTGCGGTGAATAGCGTAACACATAGAGCACTTGGTGACCAGGGCCGGACACCCTTCCAGTGCCGTACGGAGCACACACTGCAAGAGCGAACTGGAGGTACCAACGCCAACCGGCGCAACCACGGTGCTGCCCGAGCACCCGAACGGACAACTGTTCTGCTAGTGTGAATGGATAGGCTAGGTCTAAAAGGCACAGGCTCAAAGTGTTATGGCTCGAACGGAACAAACAGGCTTGGCAAGTGTACAAGGATAGGCTCAATTAACGGAGCCTTCCAGCACAGCAAGGGTTAATGCAGGTTCGGTAATGGAGACTACAGCTCAGCAGCGCTATGAGGATAGACTCAGTCCAACAGGAGGCAACAGCTCGGTATATAGAGAGATGATTAGCCAGAGCGACACAAACACCATTCAGAATGTCACTGGAAGGCAACCGGAATCACACGGGAACACAGGATCAGATCACTGAGCAGGAACGTCAGCCGGAACCGGATCAATACATGAAGCAGGAACGTCAGCCAGAGCAGGGTCAATCACAGAGCAGGGTCGTCAGCCAGAACTGGGTCAATCATGGAACAGAGTCGTCAGTCAGAGCCGGGTCAATCATGGAGCAGGAACGTCAGCCGGAACCGGGTCAATCACGAGCAGGATCAGCAGAATAGTCAGACGAGCCGGGTCGGTACACAGGGACGCAGGAACACAGCAACAAAGTGCAGGATCAGGAACACCGCAAAAGGGCATCTGACAGGTGCAGTGACCCCAGTATATAAAGGCACAATCAGCCTCCTCCAATGCACAGATAACAACAAAAGAGATTGACAGGGAATCACGGGGACCGTGATAGTAGGGTCAACAAGTGATGCAGGACTAGGACAGGTTCCACTTGCCAGTGGCAGCAATAATCCTGGTCCTAGCTGCAGTGCTAAATCTGAGGCAGTAGCAGCAACATTATCCACTGCCACAGAAAGTGAAGGGTAATGTGGAGAACAAGAAGAAAGAGGCCATTCTTCTCCACCTGTTCCCTATCTCTCCCAACAGAAGTCATGGTTGTGGGACTATTATTCTCTTCTGGCAGGCACAGTGCAGTCATCATCAACAACGGTACAGTGCAAAATTTGTAACAAGTTAGTAAAAAGGGGAAAGGAGGGAAAACACCTTGGCACAACCTCCCTGATAACACACATGAAATACAGATACCATGACATTTATGTAAAAAATGTTAAAGCCAAACACCCATTACAGAAATCTAGCACCTTTCACGGTGCCTGTGATTGCCTCCAGCATCTCTGTGTGCAGGCGACATTCTTTTCTTCCTGGTTGTCGCGCTGTAACACATTCGCTATTCTTATAGGTTACTGCTTGTTGCCAGAGTCAGCTTCGCCTACTTCCTAGGTCTTAAAGGCCTCAGCCTGCCACTACTAGCTTGCTCTTTCATGGTGTACCTGTGCGCTATAGCTCTTGATGCTAGATTCCCGTGTATGACTCCTGCTTTTGTCTGACTTCGGCTCCACTTGATCCCTGACTGGTCTTCGTTCCAGTGTGACTCCTGGCTCTGGCTGACTATCCGCTCCGATCTGACTCCTGGTTCTGGCTGACTACCCGTTCCGGTTTGACTCCTGGCTATGTCTGACTACCCGCTCCAATCTGACTCCTGGCTCTGGCTGACTGCCCTCTCCGATTTGACTCCTGACTCTGGCCGACTACGTGCTGATAGTCTATCCTCCTTACCATTGGCCTACTATCTCCACTAGCACTCTCTATGCCTTGGTGATTCCTCCTTACTAGCGGTGTACAGTTGTGTCAGTCCGTGTTACTGACCTTCCCATTGCCTACCATCCTGTACTGTGCCATTGGTTACCCTAGCGTTCTAGGGAGATTCTGCCTCTGTTGCCTGTCCAGTCACCCTAGCATTCTAAGGAGAGTCTGCCTCTGTTGCCTGTCCAGTCACCCTAGCGTACTAGGGCGAGTCTGCCTCTGTTACCTGTCCAGTCACCCTAGTGTTCTAGGGAGAGTCTGACTCTGTTGTCTGTCCAATAACCCTAGAGTTCTAGATGAAATTCCCTCTGTTTCCAGGGGCTTTACAGCTGCTCCTGTACTAGTAGTTACTACCATCCTTGCTACTAGAGCTTACCGGCAGTCAGATTGGTACTCTATCTGCCTCCAGTCAGGTAATCCTGTCCTTGTCCTAACCTGCCCTGTGAAGGTCGAGGAAGTGTCCAGTCACTGTCCTCATATCTGGCCCTGTGAAGGTTGGGGAAGTGCTATTTATTTTATTATTGTGCTATTCTTAATAAAGATCATTGTTTTACCATATCTGTACTTGTCAGAGTCGTTATTCCTAAGTCACTCTGTGACAGCACCTCTGTTACTGTACCCCCTGGTTCTCCAGAAAGGCACCAAGAGGCAAGGTGCCTCCACCCCCTCATCCTCCACCACAACATAAGCCCAGACCCAAACATATGGTGTGCTCCCAAGCTGGTCTGGAAGGTGGGGACCACCTGACCCCTCAGCCCTTCATGCCCCTCCTATCAAAAAGGGAAGGGATTTCCAATGTTAATAAAACATCCCTTCCTTGGGAAGACGGTGTCTGTGTTTTTCACTGTGGTTTCACACTGTGATTGCCAGAGAGGTATCCATTGCATTTCAAAGCAATAAAATGGCACTCCACAGTCCATTGGGGTTCATGTGTGTTGCATCAGTGCAACAAACAATCCTCAGCTGTTGCAGACCTTCATATTACCTGGGACTCATCAACATGTTGTTGATGTGTCTCATGTAAGCTGGGGTTTAACAACAACTGATACACACACAGATTGATACCTACATATGGATTCATGCAGGTTCAGATTTTTAACAGTGGAACAGTGTAGGGGCAATAAAACATGCTTCACAGATGGCAGGATAGCAATATGCATCTGGGACACATGCAAACACACTAGCACAAGCGAATAAGGTAACAATCATTGAGTCTGTATTCCCCAAACTATATCTCAAACATCCCAAAACAGCTTGTGTTCTTTATCCCTTCAGTGTGTCACATGTGATGATGTGTGTATCACAGGTGACATGTGATCAATGGCTATGGAACAATGATTGCTTCCAGAGCCTGTGATGAGATCAGGTAACATGCCTTGCTGGAGTGCATTGATGTGTGCTTGGGGGGGAAAAACATTCATGCACACTGTGCTTCAGAATTGTGGGGGTATACAACATGGCATTTGTGTATATGACATTTCATGTAAACTGACACTATAATACTTTTTTTGGGGGGGTTAGCTATGGAGCCCAGGAAATAAGATTTTTGCAACCTTGGAGATGTTTGTCTGTGCCTAGGCTCCATAGAATAACCTAGGAAGTGGAAAAAGGGTATCACTAAAGACATTATCACCTCTTTATCATACCTTAGTGCATCCCCTTCCCAGTATGGTGGAAATTGGTCTGTAACACTCCCTATACCTTTCTGTTGCATGGAAGAAGGGGGATGCGTATCACACACACATCTCATCTGCAGATCCCTTCAGATTAGTGACATTAAGAAGTCTGCAGGGAAAGAGGTCAACAGATGTGAGACAGTGAACAAATCCCAGGTGGATATGTGAGGTGTGTTACATAGGGGACAACTGACACTGAGGGATATGACACATGTTAGGTGTCAGTACAGACTCACTTGTTATCATCAATTGCAAGACATCTGGATTCATTGAAACCACTGAAGGTTATGTCCTGGGACTGTGACAGACTGCATGTTCCAGGGTGTTGTTGAAGTCAGTGTCAGCTCTGCAGAAGAAGTCCAGGAGGAACAGTCAGTTCCACAACACTCAGGTGCAGTGGCAGGTGTCCATCAGGAGATCAGCATCCTGGGAATGGAGACAAAACATGTTGTAATATTGGAAAATGTGAATCCATGTTGGTGATCTGGTGTTGTTGGCTTGAGGTGGGTGTATGCAAGATATTCACAGGCAAAGTATTCCCTGATGATCCTGGAGCGTGTTTCCCCACCTCTGAGGGTATCATCCTCCAATGGCTGTGTACCTCATCAAGGGGATCAGGGTGCAAATCAGCTAATAACTTGGTGTCCACAGCATTATTATGCTAGATGGCACATGCAAGTATGATTTCATAAACTCTAGAGGGGGCGTATTGTAGGGCTCCACCAGATATGTACAGGCAACAGAACCGAGATTTCAGGAGGCTAAAGGTGCATTCTATTACACTCCTTGTTTGGCTGTGGAGATCATTATATTGTTGCACTGCAGGTGTCTGAGGGTTAGCAACAGGTGTGTGGAGCAAGTGAGTGCACCCATATTGTTCATCCCCTGGAAGATAGAAAACAATATATGGAAATGTGACACAGGAACCCCAGGTGTATTATGTTTGTGTTCAGGTTGGTACTCACCCAGCAGCCATCCTCCTGTTAGGGCCCCATCCTTAAAGTCCCTGTAAATAGAAGAGTGCCAGAGGATGTAGGAATCGTATGTGCTCCTGGGGAAGTTTGCACACACATGTGTGATTCTGAGGTTATCACATATCATCTGTACATTGATGGAATGTGTATTCTTCCTATTGAGGTACAGATGGGCCTCATGTGAAAGAGCTCTCAATCTGATATGGATATAGTTGATGGCTCCCATGACTCTAGGTACCCCTCCCCTTCTGTAGAAATCCTGCTTGACTGTCTGCTACTGTACCTGTGTGGTGGAGAAGTGAATGAAATTCATGGCCTTCCTCTTCAGAGCTAACAGAACCTCCCCCAACGCCCTGGAACATGCAGCCTGGGACATTCCAGAGCAATAGCCCTAAGTGGATTGAAATGATCCAGATGCCAGGAAATGGCTGACACAAAGAAATATCTCTATGTCTGATAGGGCATGATTGGTCATGGATATGGGGTCAATGTCGTCTTTCAGGGTTAACTTGACACTTGTTTATTCATTTTATCCTTAGAGATCATGTATTCTGCCCTGCTTTCATTGAAACAACATGGTTTAAAACCGTTGTTGTGGCTTCTACGCCTCAACTTTGAAGAGCAGGATTACCGGCAGAAAATGTAACCACAAAACACGAGGTAATACAGACCATTGTTAATAGTATGCTACTTGTGTGTTGTTTTTAGTTGTTTCATATTGGCTTTTTTTTTTTTTACTGGCGGTGCATAGAATTACCTCTGGTTTTGTTTTTACAACTTGAGTAATAGGAAAATAAAACCTGACTTCAAAAACACATCTCCTTTTTTCATTGGTGGTACTGGAATTGAGTCCCTGGTGTGGGGTGATTGGTGGGACCTTGACAAACTGCATACACCCCAGGTAGATAGAGATCATATTAATTTATTGCAAACTACAACTTTACTCCCACATCCCTGCACCGCACCATGTTTCCTCCTGCCCCTTGTGAGTTTGCTGGACATTACTCAACTACTGTGTGTGTTCTTGCTCTGTACAGTACACAACTGATGGATTGTGATGTCTTGCCTTATTCCTCAACAAAATTCTCAATGTCATCTGCTGTCTATCAAGTCTGCCTCAGTCACAGAGCTCACATCAGGCTCCCAGTCAGCTGTCTGTCACCTAATATATATATATATATATTTTTATATAATTTATTTATTTTTTTAAGTTGTCCACCATATCTTATCACCAGGGCTCAAAATTTCCACTGGCCACTAGCCAATGGCGAGTCAAAATTTAGCCCTGGCAAGTAGAAATTCAGCCCTGGTGGGTATGTTTTGGCTTGCACTGACTAGTAGCAAAGGACTTAAAATTATAAGCCCTGTTATCACAGTTAGTCCCCCAAAAAAATATACATATCTAAAAATCAAAATCAACAACTTCTTTCCCCAGACTTCCCCAGCACAGAGACAATAAAATAAAATCAGCAAGCAATTTGGACCTCAGCTGCCTGTGTCTTACCAGTCAGTCACACCAAATTTTGGGGTACTTTGGGTCAACCTCCTTCCTCCCTTCTCCCCATTGTGTCCCCTAGACTCTCCTAATACAGAGAACAAATATCCTACCTAAATGTCTCCCTAAACTAAACTTCAATTCCCCTTTATTTGCCTATCTTCTCTAGATCAAAAACGTGCTGATTTCTCCTCTCACAAACACAGAATGGCATGCTGTGAGAGCCTGACACCCTTTTATATACTTGTAGAGAAGTAGAGAAAACTTTCATGCGATAGGGAAAATGTTTCTTCCCATTGATTTCTATAAATCAAGCAAATAATATTTATTTTTTGTGCCAAAACCAAATCAAAATAGCTAGAAATGTTTGCACCCAGCAATATTTCCTTTAGTTTGAAGAAGAGGGACTTAGGGCTCCATGAAACATTCCTTATGGAAATCATTCGTATTCCATAGACTATATGCATGTATAGCAACAAGACAATAAACCAATACAAGTTATGTAAATATGTAAGTATGATCTAACAGATAAACTGATGTATGAGATTGATATCCTAGTCCAGAACATAACATTTTCTAATAGTTTGTGTTTTTTAAATAAATAACTTGACCAGAATAAATATTTCTGCTAAAAGTATCTGGAAAATTACATATAGACCATTTTGACGTTATTTATATTATAAAAATGCACAACTGAAGCTTTACATATTTTACACAAGAAAAGAATAGAGATGAATGATAGGCTGTAACTAAGCTCCTCTATTGTAATTGCAAAATGAAAGAACAGAAGAAAAGGCCAGGTTAATTAGAAGATAAAACTCCAATGACAGCTCAAACTCATTAGCATTTTAAAAGCCTATGGATGAAGGAGGCATTCAATGCAGACTGTCTACTCCTGTGCATAAGGCAACACGGTACATCAGCCAAAATGCATGAAATACTGAAAACATTTCTAGTGCTTTTACAATATATCTGGCCTTTTTAATTAGTTCCTTTTAAGTCAATTTTTACAAGCTACATAATGAACCTCTCTTTTATCTATCAATATCAAAATACACCATTGTATACCTAAGAATGAAAAAAGGGAAATTGATTTATTGCTTAAGTGCTAACTAATCTATAATAACTTAAATAATTTTTATTTGATTCCAGTGTTTCATTTAATTAATTGATTGCAGTACAATGAACTTTAAAGATCACAAAGTGAATGTCCATTATGTATTATGTAGTTTATATGTTTTGTTTTACATCCATAACAAAGATGGACAATCTGTTTTACTAGTTCTTGTAAGACTAGAATTTCAGTAATCTTCATCTGGCCAATGACTGACTGAGTATAATGTGACTTCTAGTTCAACTACAGTTGGCTGCTCATCTCTAATTTATAGGGCCGGGTTTAAAGGCAACCAATAGCAAAAAAAAACACTGTTGGGTGTTTTGTAAGTAGAGTAAGCCATTTAAAGGGCTGTCTTATGAACAGATAATAGCAGTTCTCAAATCATAACGGCCAATGATCTTAAGCCATTTAAAGGCTTGCGGTACTGCTAGCGACTGATAAAATGATACATTTAATGGGCAAAAGTTAAGACCCAGTTTTGTTAGCCGTAAAACACATACCGGCAAAAAAAAGCCCACCATCGCACAAAATAAAACAGAGAAACAGCAGGCCACACAACATAAAGCACAAGTATGTCAATGGCAAAATTAACCCCTGCAAATCCCAAATAACACAAACACTGCCCATGCCCCACAAATAACTGTAGGGCACAACACAAAATCCTAGTAACACCACAGGGACAAGGCCTTCAAAAAGCAGACCAACACAAGACATTGCAATATAGCACAGAACAATGGGGATTAAAACACAACACAATACAATACAAACCAAGTTCAACTGTGCAACATCGCCAGACGATCGAGACACAACCTGAACCCCCCAACATCACACTCACAGCTGACAGTGGCACAGCATTCAGAACACAGAAAATTTTAAACCACAAAAACACCTTCAAACACTTACCGGGTGTCATGGTTTGTTTTGACTCTCAGACACAGAGTAAGATAAAAATCAAACTTTATTGAAAAGTTTAATGAGAACCCTCATGGGCCCTAATCATACACGTAAATCACATATACACAATGGGTACAAACAGTAGTTATTGCAATATACACAAGGGAGGCTCTACTGGCCTTGCTAATATACCGGGCAAGGCAGCCTAAAGGGTTACACAACAATCTGAATGTGGCTCTACCTGCTTTGCCAATATACCGGGCAAGGCAGCCTGGAGATTTACACGATGTACTGATTGTGGCTCTACCGGCCTTGCCAATATACCGGGCAAGGCAGCCTGGAGGTTAACACGATGAACAGATTGTGGCTTTACCGGCCTTGCCAATATACCGGGCAAGGCAGCCTAGAGGTTTACACGACAAGCTGGTTGTGGCTCTACCGGCCTTGCCAGTATACTGGGCAAAGCAGCCAAGTGGACAGAGGAACAGCTCCACTAATGTTGCATAGATGGAGCAACAGCATAAGATGGAACAGTGGAGCAAACCAGTCTCCCAACCAAGGAGAACCAACCGGTTAGCAACGGAGACCGCAACAACCGGCAGATGTACAGTAACCCAGTGCCATGTATAGAAGAACAGTATAGCCCACACGGTTCTACACAACTGATTAGCAACCAGTGGATGCGGAGTAAACCAGCAAAGCGTACTGGACAAACAGATGCTTAAACGGCTCTATACAGCGGAATCAGCAGCCGGTGGATGGTGGAGTAAACCTGCACTGATGCTGGTCAACAATAGCGCTCACACGGCTCTAAACTAGAGGAATCAGCAGCCGGTGCATGGTGGAGTAAACCAGTACCGCGTACTGGATAAACGAAACGCCCAACCGATACTAAACAAGCAGAAGTAACTACCGGTGAATTGGAGTAAACCAGTACCGCGTACTGGATAAGCGAATGCCCTACCGGTTCTATACAAGCAAATCAGCAACCGGTGAGAGTGGAGTAAACCAGTACCGCATACTGGATAAGCAAATGCCCAACCAGTTCTATACAAGCAAGTCAGCAACCAGTGAGAGTGGAGTAAACCAGTACCACGTACTGGATAAGCGAAAGCCCAACCAGTTCTATACAAGCAAATCAGCAACCCGTGAGCTAGGAGTGTACAGAGATCAGAATGTCGCCATTGCGACTTCAGCAGCCAAACGGATAACCAGCAGTAGCAACAGCAGACAAGCCAGGAACGCAGGAACGATAGCACCGCCAACCGGGTCAGGAACGGAACAGGAACACAGCAGCACGGGATCAGGAATGGAAACAGGAACTACAGCACCGCCAACCAGGTCAGGAACGGAGCAGGAACAATGCAGGAGAGGCACTGGCTACAGGAGCAACGCTGGTACTGGTAGCAAGCGAAACAGGCCCAGGGAACAGGTACAAGGCAAGTGACTGCTGACATAGAGACACCACAAAAGGGCAACCAAAGGGTGCCTCAGCTCAGACTATAAAGGCAATCCTGGGCGGGCAAAAGACAGGTGGCCAATGGTGAGTGCACACACCTGACTGACAGCACAAGTAAGCAATCACGGGCACCGTGATACCTGGACAACAAACACCTTCCCACTGGTCATCACTCACCTCATGACCATGTCTGGACAATGCCCCAACACTATCTTAAAGGGACAGCTCACCATACTCACATGTGTTGTGTTTACTGCTCAGGAAGATAGAGTGAGACAGAGCAAAAGAAAGAGAGAGAGAACAATGTTCACATACCTATTGATGCAAAGACTATAGAGAAGGCATGAGATGGCTAGGTAACACCAGAAACTCCCAAGCACACCTGGTCAACAGCCTTCACCTGTTGCAAGTGAGGAGGCTGTGGCTGAAGAGCCACACGGGAGCCCATCCCCAACCGGAGGACACCAGCCGGCAGAACCCCAGCTGTTGAAACAGGATGATTCCCAGCTACAGCAACAGGATGCTCCCCAGCTACAGCAAAAGGATGCTCCCCAGCTGCCACAGGAACCCCTGGAGCAGCACGGGTTCACAGATGACAACCAAGGCCCAGAGTATACCGCACAAGGGTCACACTCCTGGGAATGACTGATGATGAGGTGATAGACTGCTACAGGTTGATGTTGCACAGCACAGCATCATTGACCTATATGAGGTAATCAAAGATGAGGTTGATCCAATATACGGTACATCCACAACCATGACCTGTCTGGCTTGCAGAAAATCATGTGTTCAACCAATTTTATGGCAAGTGGAGTCTTCCAACAGTAGGTTATGCATCAGGCATGTCACAGCTTAAATTTTCCAAAGTACTGGCTCAGGTGTTTCCAGCCCTCAAAAGCAAGTCCAGCAGGTACATACACTTTCCCGCCACCAACATGGAGTGGACGTGTGAAACAGGACTTTTACGCAAGTAGAGGCATGCCCAGGGTCATAGGTGCAATAGATTGCACTTATGTTGGTATCAAAGCTCCAACACGTGAAGTATATCTATTTATCAACAGGAAGAACTTCCACTCCTTGAACATGCAGATGGTACGTGACTCCAACATGAGGCTCACCAACCCGGAAGTAGGGATGGGTGAAAAATTACACCTCAAACTGAAATCGGCAAATAATGACACTCCTCACTCTGATTTTCCACTCTTTCCTCCTAGCTCATTCCATTGAAATCAATGGAAACTTTGAATTTACACACAATACAAATATTATTTTATTTCCCAAAGGCATAGAATAAAAGGGGCATGAGGGTGTCTGTGTTGGTGGGGTGTGGGAAAAGAATCAGTTGAACAGGGAATGTTATTTTGGGGGGTTTGTTTACTGGGATTGGGGACAGTTAATAAAAAAATCCTACATACAATTCAAAAAACCCCATAAGACATAGTATAAAAAGGGTCTGAGGAGGGTGCCTGTGTTGGTGGGTGGAGTCTGGCAAATAAATCAGTTGAACAGGGAATTGTTTTATGGGTTCTTGACTAGTATTGGGGGGACAGTTAATAAAAAATAAGTCAAATAAAATAAAAAAAGAAATTTGTAAGTAAAGTAATAGAAACAGGAACACCCTGACATAAGCTGCCACTGGGGTGGACTGATACTTGGCTTGGTAGAGCATGATTCGTTGTTAACTCTGAGGAAACATTGATTTGTAGGACTTAGACTTATTAGAGCCACAAGCCCTGAAGAAACATTGATTTGCAGGACTTAAGCTTGTTTGCCACGAACTCTAAGGAAACATTGATTTGTAGGACTTAGGCTTGTTAGAAACAACCCCCCAAAAATGTTTTATTTTTTTTGTAGGTCATGTTGGCCACTGGCTATTGTCCATAACTGGGAAATTTGCAACTGCTTCTGAGTTGTTTAAGCAACAGGATGATTAGGCAGGCAGCTGAAAGAAAATGGGATTAACAGTAGCAGTAACATGTGTGATGGATGATGAAGGTTCCATTTATCATGACTAGCTCCAGTAATGTGTCTGAGGCAGCAGCACAATAAATAGCCCCCAGGTCAGGTAACTTTTGTGTGATTCTGTAGCTAGGCAGCTGTAACGGTTTTCAGTACACTCAGAAGCAGACAGTTTGGTAAAACATAGTTTTATTGAAATCAGACAGAATAAAGTAACCCTCACGGGTCCAGCAATGGTTAACAATCGATACTGACACAGGACAGGTTACAAAATAACATTAACCCACAAGGGTCCAGTATATATATCAGAGAGCAGTACATATACTGATACAGGTCAGGAACAGTTCATGTGAAACAGTGAGACACTGATGAGTAGGTGCTATTAAGCCGGGAGACTGTGAGGCCCTAATAGCGAGGCCCAAGAAGCACTCACTGCGGATGAGTGTCACAATAGAGACTAGGCCCAGGAAGTGTGAGCGAGGCCCTGGATGGATCATGGACTACCAGCAGTACAGTAACTGGAGGAATAACGGAACGCCCAGGAATCAACACAGACTGCGACCCAAGGTAACTGTACGGACAACAGTTGTAAGAACGCTAGGCTCGATGGCAACTGACGAGTGACAGAGCCACCTGAGGCGCCCAGGAAACCAACCTCAGTTAAGGAGTAGTGACAAGCCAGTGTATAGTGTGCCAAAAGAATCGTTACTACCTGGGTGTCACGGTTTTTGAAGACTCTCAGACTTAAGGTTTGGTAAAATTTAACTTTATTAAAAGTTAAAGGCAGTCCCCGTAGGGTAAACATACATAACAATATAACATCAATAGAACATACAAAAGGTTCTACCGGCCTTGCCTAAATACCGGGCAAGGCAACCCAAGTGACAATATTAATGACAGGCTCTACCGGCCTTGCCTATACCGAGTAAGGCAACCGTGAGATGATAATTCCTGTTCTACCGGCCTTACCAATACCGAGCAAGGCAGCCCAATAGGATGCTGAATGTAGGCTCTACCGGCCCTGCCAATACCGGGTAAGGCAACCTTTAAGATGGTGAGTTACAAGGTTCTACCGGCCTTACCAATATCGGGCAGGGCAGCCCAAAGGAGGTACTGTAGTAGGCTCTACCGGCCCTGCCAATACCGGGTGAGGCAACCTACAGGATGGTAACGTCAAGGTTCTACCGGCCTCACCAATACCGGGCAGGGCAGCCTGAGCAAATAGACCAGCTGTTAGGTGACTAAGACAGCAGAGAGCATAAGTCTAGAGGTCTTACTCAGCAGAAGTCTATAGCCAGGGATAATCAGACAACTGCAAGGAAGTGGACAGCGACTGACCACAGTACTGGATTTTCAGGAGTAAACCAGCGTCCGCACGCTGGAACCAACAATGTATATTGCAACCGGGTTTAGTGGAGCAAACCAGCGACCACACGCTGGAACCAACAATGTATATCGCAACCAGGTTTAGTGGAGCAAACCAGCGTCCGCACGCTGGAACCAACAATGTATGTTGCAACCAGGTTTAGTGGAGCAAACGAGCATCCGCACTCTGGAACCAACAATGTATATCGCAACCAGGTTTAGTGGAGCAAACCAGCGACCGCACGCTGGAACCAACAATGTATATTGCAACCAGGTTAGTGGAGCAAACCAGCGACCACACGCTGGAACCAACAATGTATATCGCAACCAGGTTTAGTGGAGCAAACCAGCGTCCGCACGCTGGAGCCAATAATGAGTATGCAATAGCGAGGAGAACAATGTCGCCAGAGCGACAGCTGGAGCGCGAGACTCAGGAACTCGTACAGGTTAACCCGCGCGGTGCTGTAGCACAGGAACCCCGGAATACAGGCGCACTGGAACGCTGGAACACTGGAACACCGGAACGTTAGCACACAGGAACACTGGAACGCTGGAACACCGGAACATTAACGTACAGGAACACTGGAACACCGGAACGTTAATGTACAGGAACACTGGAACACCGGAATGTAGCATACAGGAACACTGGGAACAGGCTCAGAGATCTGACAAGCAGGTCAGGCAGAGTGGAGTCAGAGACACCACGAAAGGGCAACCTGGAAGTGCTCAACCTGGGTTTAAAAAGGCTGTGTGAGGAGGGCTAATGACAGACAGCCAATCATGAATACTCAGCAGGTGATAGACACAGAGCAGCATGAATCACGGGCACCGTGATACCGGGTGAGCACCGGACAGCCCTGGTAATAGACGTTCAGGCTTGATGGCAACTGACAGGAGTGGAGACTAACTGAGGTGCCCAGGAGACCAACCTCAGTGACAATGCAAATAACAAGCCAAGCTTATAGTGAGCAAATGAGATCTGCATCAGACCTGGGTATGGAGGAAGGAGGCAGCAAGGCACAAATGGGTCGCAGTCACGGAACGGTAAAGCAGTACACAAGGCAACCAACTGGGACAGCATGCTCAAGACAGAGCACAGGAGACACTCTCTACCGGACTGCCGGATACGGTAGTGCACAAGGCTGGAGGCACAAAGAGCAGGAACGGAAACCAATCTGGGTCAATGCACAGAACTGGAACGTCAGCCAAGCCGGGTCGGTACACAGAGCAGGAAAGACAGCCAATCCAAGTCGGTACACGGAGCAGGAACGTCAGCCAGGCCGGGTCGGTACACGGAGCAGGAACGTCAGCCAATCCAAATCTGTACACGGAGCAGGAACGTCAGAGAGTAGTCAGGCAGTCCGGGTCATACACAGGATTTCACACAAAAATGACAGTAAGCTCTTAGCAACGGAAACACCATGAAAGGGCCCTGTAGAAATGATAGGGATCAGTACTTAAAGGCTACCAGTGGGTGGAGCAATCTCACGCTAGCCAATAAGAAGGACTCAGGCACAATGTTGTAAAATATTGCCAGCAATACACGGGCACCGTGATAGCAGCACTAAATGGGTTACTATTAGGCCAGGAGGACTGACAGGCCCTAATAGTGCGAGGCCCTTAAAGACTCTCATTCTGTAGAGAGTGCACAATACCGAGTAACGCCCAAATAGACAATGGAGACCAGAACAACTTGTGAACTGCCGTAGCAGTAGCGGAGGACTAGCAAAGTATCACGGTGCCCATGATTGCTGCCTTTGTGTGTCTGTCACCTGTAGGGGGCTCCTATTGGCTGTGTGCTTGCAGCCCGCCCTACTTTGCCTATTTAGACTGAGTCTGGGCACCCTTTGGTTGCCATTTAGTGTTGTCTCCAGGTTACCTGTATTTTCATCATGTTCCTGAAGTTCTATGGGCCATAGCTGTGTTCCTGCTATCCTGAGACTGTCCAGTTCCTGAGTCACCTGATCAGCGGTCCCGGGTTCCGTTCCTGATCCGGTTTGAGTTGCCCGACGTTGCTGCTTCCTGCTGCCAGTCCTCGTTGCCGTTCCTGATCCGGTTGACCATCGGAGTGCTGGTTCCTGTTCGTCTGTAGTGTCCAGTTTCCTTCTCATCTGTGGCGGCTGTAATCTCTGGTCGCCCAGGCGACATTTCTACTCTGTTGGTTCCCAGCACGCGGGCGCTGGTTTGCTCCACTGCCTTACGGCTTACATTACATTGATACTGTTGGTTCCTAGCACGCGGACTCTGGTTCACTCCACTGCCTTACGGCTTACATTATATTGATACTGCTGGTTCCCAACATGCGGGCGCTGGTTTGCTCCATTGCCTTACGGCTTACATTACATTGATCCTGTTGGTTCCCAGCTCGCAGATGCTGGTTCGCTCCACTGCCTTATGGCTTACATTACATTGATACTGCTGGTTCGCTCCACTGCCTCACGGCTGACATTACAGTGATACTGCTGGTTCCCGGTGCGCGGGCACTGGTTCGCTTCATGCTGGTTGCTGTCAAGTCCTAGACAGCTAGTTGATTGTCCAGTACGCGGGTACTAGTGTTTCCTGTATGCCTGGTATTACCACTTGCACATTTAGCCTCCATATATCATCTCTATGACTGTCATTGTCATCTGACGGTCCTTGAGGCCACAGTGGTTGCCATCATCTCCTTTAAGGCTGCCTTGCCCGGTATATTGGTAAGGCCAGTAGAACCTTCCTGTCATTTTCATTTTGGGTTGCCTTACCCGGTATTGGCAGGGCCGGTAGAGCCTGTATCATATTGTGTTCCGATAGGCTGCCTTGCCCGGTATATTGGCAGGGCCGGTAGAGCCACCTATATTTCGTTGCATGCCCAGGCTGCCTTGCCCGGTATATTGGCAGGGCCAGTAGAGCCTACTGATCTAGATGACTATATTGAGTATGTTATACTAATTGACACCCGGATAAGTGAGAGATTAACAGCCAGAGACCGCAGGGTACGGTCTAAGAATAATGGCTCTAGCAATACATTTTGCCCACCCATCCCTCCCTTGGCATCTAAGCCTAATGAACAGTTATGGGAACCAGGTGAACCGATGCAATAAGGTTTCTCTAGGCTAACTAAGGAAGAGAGATTATACAGCAGAAAACAAGGGCTGTGCTAATATTGCGGCAAGAATGGGCACTTGCTAAGATGTTGTCCGGTACGTCCGAGAAACAAACACACCTAGGGTACCTTGGGGGACAGGCCCTAGGTGGTGTTCAATCGTCCCCAGTTTTGGGTACACTGAAGCCTACCATACAGGTGGTACTTTCTTGGGCAAAACGCTCAGTGGAGGTTTTGGCCCTGGTTGATTCTGGTGCAGCTGGGTATTTTATGGATAATAACTTTGCTGAATTGCATGGGGTCCCACAAATTGAAAGAGAAACTTCTCTTGCTATTGAAGCAATTGATGGCAGACCCTTAGAACCTGCTTAAGTTATCTTTGAAACAATGCCATTATCTATGACTATTGGGGCACTCCACAGAGAGGACCAGCAGTTCCAACTTATCAGTTCTCCTCACCATGCTGTAATATTGGGATTTCCTTGGTTAGAGTTGCATAATCCACATTTTTATTGGCAAAAGTGCGAAATCTCCGCTTGGTCTCAGTCTTGTATGGAGAATTGCGTAACTCATCCGGTTAAGGTCTTGTGCACCACCCCTTCACTACCAGATGAGTACCAGCAGTTTGGGAATGTATTCAGTAAGGGAGAGGCTGGCACCCTACCCCAGCACAGACCATATGATTGTAGTACTGAGTTGTCTCCTGGAGTGGTGCCCCCTAGGGGACATACGTATCCATTGTCTTGTGATGAGAACCAAGCTATGGAGGAATATATTTCTGATGCCCTTAAAAGAGGGATCATAAGGAAATCTACCTCTCTGGCCGGGGCCGGATTCTTTTTTGTAAAAAAGAAAAATGGCGAGCTGAGACCATGCATCGATTACCGTGGCTTAAATAAGCTAATGGCAAAAAACGCTTATCCGATACCACTCATCACCGAGCTATTTGACAGGCTCAAAGGTTCTTCTATCTTCACCAAGTTGGACCTGCGTGCTGCATATAATTTGATTCGGATCAGAGCCGGTGATGAGTGGAAAACCGCCTTTAACACTAGATCTGGGCACTATGAATATCTAGTCATGCCATTTGGTCTTTGTAATGCACCTGCAGTATTTCAGGAATTGATCAATGACATCCTCCGAGATATGCTACAGTCATGTGTCGTCGTCTACCTTGACGATATACTTATTCATTCCAAAAATATGTCACAACACATTAAAGATGTGTCTGAGGTGTTGCTTCGTCTTCGTAAGAATAAATTATATTGCAAATTGGAAAAATGTGAGTTTCACAGAACTAGCGTGCCATTCTTGGGGTTCGTAATTGGCAAAGAGGGCATTGCCAAGGACAAAGAGAAGCTAGCGGCAGTCTTACAATGGCCACGGCCTAAGAGTCTTAAAGCCATCCAACGATTTTTGGGCTTCGCTAATTATTATAGGAAGTTTATTAAGAACTTCTCTTCCATTGTTAAACCGTTGTCTGACCTTACGCAAAAGGGTGCTAACCCATCTCTATGGCCAGTGGCTGTGGAGGAGGCCTTTGAGAAGCTGAAATTGGCTTTCACTAATGCTCCTGTGTTATCCCACCCCAACCCATTGCTCCTGTTTACATTGGAGGTTGATGCCTCGGATATTGGGGTTGGGGCAGTGCTTTCTCAATGACCTATTAAAGGTGGAACGCTCAGACCCTGTGTTTCTTTTTTCTAAAAAATTGACCGGGGCTCAAAGCCATTACGAGATGGGGGACAGAGAATTACTGGGCATTATCCTTGCTCTTAAGGAATGGCGCCACTTACTTGAAGGCACAAAAAACCCTGTCTTAATTCTGACCGATCACAAAAACCTGAGATCTCTCCGAGGCTAAGAGATTGTCCTCACGCCAGGTTAGGTGGGCACTGTTCCTGTCTCGATTCAGTTTCATTGTATCATATTTGCCGGGGTCTAAGAATGTTAGGGCTGATGCACTGTCAAGACAATTTGAGGCTGAAATTGACAGGGATGAGGTACCAGCACCTATCATTCTACCTGATCGAATATTGCTTACTATACGTACTAGTATCACTTCACCACTAGGGGAAGAGATTTTGGCCTCCCAGGCCTCTGCTCCCCATGAAACCCTGGTGGGCAAGTGTTATGTTGATGAGCCATTCCGCACTCGATTACTAGAAACCTACCATTCCTCTAAGGCTGCGGGACATATTGGCAGGGACCAATTGTTATGGTCCCTCTCTCAGATATTTTGGTGGCCTTCTATGAGAGCAGATTGGGCTGATTTTACAAATGCCTGTGCCACCTGTGCCCATGCCAAGACCCCTAGATACCTTCCAGTGGGCTTGCTTCAGCCGGTACCTAATGGTGAATGCCCCTGGTCTCATGTTTCCATTGATTTTATGGGAGAATTGCCCATGTCTACAGGGTATTCCTTCATACTGATGGTGGTGGACAGGTTTTCTAAAATGGCTCATTTCGTGCCCCTCCGTGGCCTTCCCTCTGCTAAAGAATTGGCAATGGTGTTTGCTAAAGAAGTATTTCAGTTGCATGAAGTACCCAGAGTGCTGGTGTCCGACCGGGGGAGCCAGTTCGTGTCCAGATTTTGGAGGGTATTTTGTGAACAGACGGGCATACAACTATGCTTTTCCTCCGCTTATCACCCCCAGACCAATGGGGCCGCTGAGCGTGCCAATCAAGGATTGGAACAGTTCTTGCGCTGTTCCATTACTGACCATCATGACAACTGGGCCGACTTGTTGCCCTGGGCGGAGTTCGCCAGGAACTGTGCGGTTAACTCTTCATCCGGGAGCTCCCCGTTTCTGATTAATTATGGGTTCCAGCCCTGTTTGCTCCCGGATTCCTTTCAGACACAACAGATTCAAGCTCTGGATGAGCATATCAAGCAACTCCGTTCCACTTGGGCACAAGTTCAGAGGGCACTTGGTCAGTCATTCCAGCGCCACCAGCGCCATGCTAATCACAGAAGACTGCCAGCGGTCTCCTTTCAGGTTGGGGATAGAGTGTGGCTTTCCTCCAGGAATATTAAGCTTCAAGTCCCATCTAATAAGTTGGCTCCTCTGTTCATTGGTCCTTACAGAGTTATTCACAAAATTAACCCTGTTTCCTATGCTTTGGACATCCCTGCCTCCATGCGCATTCATAATGTTTTCCATGTATCTCTCCTCAAGCCTCTCGTATGCAACCGTTATACTACTAACCCTGTGGTGCCAGGGCCTATCGAGGTGGAAGGTCAGGAGGAGTATGAGGTTCAGAGTATCATTGATTCCCGCAGGCTTAGAGGAAGGGTGCAGTATTTGGTGCATTGGAAAGGTTATGGTCCTGAAGAACGATCTTGGGTGGATAGTAAGGACCTTCATGCACCTAAACTACTGCAAGTTTTTCATTCCAAATACCCTCAGAAACCCAGACCCTCTTCTAGGAGAGGGGGTCTTTGAGAAGAGGGTACTATCACGGTGCCCGTGATTGCTGCCTTTGTGTGTCTATAACCTGTAGGGGGCTCCTATTGGCTGTGTGCTTTCAGCCCGCCCCACTTTGCCTATTTAGACTGAGTCTGGGCATCCTTTGGTTGCCCTTTCGTGTTGTCTCCAGGTTACCTGTATTTTTATCATGTTCCTAAAGTTCTATGGGCCATAGCTGTGTTCCTGCTATCCTGAGATCGTCCAGTTCCTGAGTCTCCTGATCAGCAGCTCCAGGTTCCGTTCCTGATCCGGTTTGAGTCGCCCGACGTTGCTGCTTCCTGCTGCCAGTCCTCGTTGCCGTTCCTGATCCGGTTGACCATTGGAGTGCTGGTTCCTGTTCATCTGCAGCGTCCAGTTTCCTTCTCATCTGTGGTGGCTGTGATCTCCGGTCGCCGACATTTCTACTCTGTTGGTTCCCAGCGCGCGGGCTCTAGTTTGCTGCACTACCTTATGGCTTACATTACATTGATACTGTTGGTTCCCAGCTCGCGGGAGCTGGTTCGCTCCATTGCCTTACGGCTTACATTACATTGATACTGCTGGTGACCAGCGCGGGGGCGCTGGTTCGCTCCATTGCCTTACGGCTTACATTACATTGATACTGTTGGTTCCCAGCGCACGGACGTTGGATAGCTCCATTGCCTTACGGCTTACATTACATTGATACTGTTGGTTCCCAGCGCGCGGGCACCGGTCGCTCCACTGCCTCACGGCTGACATTACAGTGATACTGTTGGTTCCCAGTCCGCGGGCACTGGTTCGCTTCACGCTGGTTGCTGTCAAGTCCTAGACAGCTAGTTGATTGTCCAGTACGCGGGTACTAGTGTTTCCTGTATGCCTAGTATTACCACTTGCTCATTTAGCCTCCATATATCATCTCTATGACTGTCATTGTCATCTGACGGTCCTTGAGGCCACAGTGGTTGCCATCATCTCCTTTAAGGCTGCCTTGCCCGGTATATTGGTAAGGCCAGTAGAACCTTCCTGTCATTTTCATTTTGGGTTGCCTTACCCGGTATTGGCAGGGCCGGTAGAGCCTCTATCATAATATGTTCTGATAGGCTGCCTTGCCCGGTATATTGGCAGGGCCGGTAGAGCCACCTATATTTCGTTGCATGCCCAGGCTGCCTTGCCCGGTATATTGGCAGGGCCGGTAGAGCCTGTATACTCCTTGTATTCCAATAGGCTGCCTTGCCCGGTATATTGGCAGGGCCGGTAGAGCCTGTATACTTCTTGTATTCCAATAGGCTGCCTTGCCCGGTATATTGGCAGGGTCGGTAGAGCCACATATTTCTCATTGCTTACCCAGGCTGCCTTGCCCGGTATATTGGCAGGGCCGGTAGAGCCTTACTCGCTATTATTACCACTTTCCTGTCATTTCTATGTATGTGTATGTATATGTATGAGATCCTGTGGGATTGTCTTAAACGTTTCAATAAAGTTGTGTTTTTACCTAACTTTGCGTCTGAGAGTCTTAACAAACGATGACACAAAGAGCCCGGAGAGGCACCGGAAATGGAGAGGCACCAGAGACTGCATAGATAGATAGCTGGTGACTGGCACACACCCCGAAGGGTTAACAACGCTCAGACCAGAGTCGACTGCACAATCAGGTGAACTGCCTGAGGCGCCCAGAGTAAACCCAACCTCAGCGTGAATGGCAGGAAGAGTTCCAGCGTATCGTGGTGCACGGATGGAAGGAACACACCAGCAATGTCGCCTGGGCGACACTGACAATAACGGAGACTAGACTGCAAGCGTATAGAGGTACGAGGTACTGTCCAGAGACAGAGAGGATCCTGGATAACAACCCCACCGGAGACCGGATGGGGTGTCCGCAGGAGACATGCACAGCAAACGGAGACCAACAGGGCTGGGTTGGTACACAGACAGGAACGTCAGCCAATCCGAGTCGGTACACAGAGCAGGAATGTCAGCCGGGCTGGGTCGGTACACAGAGCAGGAACATCAGCCAATCCGGGTCGGTACACAGAGCAGGAACGTCAGCCAATCCGAGTCGGTACACAGAGCGGAACGAGTAGCAGAGTAGTCAGGCAGTCCGGGTCGGTACACAGAGATCACACGAAAACAGGAACAAGCGCTGGTAACGGAAACACCACGAAAGGGCACCGGAGAAGGGACAAGACCCAGTATTTAAGGACAAATACTGGCGGGACAAAGTCCGTCACCACACCAGTCGGGTGCTATTGGCTCTAAGTCCATCAGCTCTTGCAGTGTACAGTATTTCCATTACCGCGCCGGTCTGGTGCTATTGGCTCTAGTCCTACAGCTCTTGCAGTGTACAGTGACTCCGTTGCTGCACCGGTCAGGTGCTCGTGGCTCACGGTAGTGCTAGCTCTAGCAGAGGTCTTCGTTTCTGCTCAGCACAGGGTAGAGTCTCAGTCCTGCTTTACTAACTAGGTGCTTCCACCTTGCACTACAGTCTCTTGCTACATTTACCATCATACTGGGCGTTGTCTAACACACCACATCAGAGACTGATTACTTTCTATGAACTTTAACCCATGTTGTACTGAAATAGCCTGGATATGCCTGTCCTGTGACAGTATTTACTCTCTAACTTTGTATACTGGGCCTGAGAAGGCATATGTACATGATTGATATTTTCCTGTGATTTTCTATAGCCCGTGGTGGGCATTCTAATTGTGTCTTTTTAATAAAACTGTGTTTTATTCTAACCTACTATGTCTGAGTGTTGTACAAACCGTTACACCCGGTTTCAGAGGGTATTTGGAATGAAAACTGCGCAACAATCTGGGAGCATGGAGGTCACTCTGATCAACCCAGGAATGCTCCTCAGGGCCATAGCCCTTCCAATGGACCAAATATTGCAATTTTTCTCTATATCTAAGTGAAACAATAATGCTCTGAACTTCATACTCCTCCTGACCATGAACTTGAACAGGACTGGGACCGCAGAAGTGGTAGTGTAAAGTTTGCATATCAAAGGTTTCAAAAGGGATACATTTAACACAGTGTGAATCCACATGGATGCTGGGAGATCCAGGGCATACGAAACTGGGTTAATTTTGCTGATAACCTTAAAGGGACCAATGAACCGGGGAGCCAACTTATTACACAGAACTTGCAAATTGAGGTTTCTGAAGGATAACCATACCCTATCCCCAACCTGGAAGGAGACCGCTGCTCCCAGACGATGAATTGATCACATAGTTCCTGGCAAACTCTGCCCATGGCAACAGGTCG
The DNA here is from genome assembly GCA_037306005.1 of Rhinophrynus dorsalis. Classification (NCBI taxonomy): domain Eukaryota; kingdom Metazoa; phylum Chordata; class Amphibia; order Anura; family Rhinophrynidae; genus Rhinophrynus; species Rhinophrynus dorsalis. The sequence goes on along the minus strand of CM074719.1, from coordinate 433,474,163 downwards.
GCCCAATTGTAATGATGATCGGACACGATACAGCATAAGAATTGTTCCAATCCCTGATTGGCACAATCGGCGGCTCCATTGGTCTGGGGATGGTAGGCAGATGAAATGCACAGCTGTATGCCCATCTGGTCACAGAATGCTCTCCAAAATCTGGACACAAATTGGCTCCCGCGGTATGACACCAGCACCCTGGGAACTGGAACAAAGACAACAGCCAACTCCTGGGCCGAGGGAAGGCCAGGAAGGGGCACAAAGTGGGCCATCTTGGAAAATCTATCGACCACCATCAGGATAAAAGAGTAACCCCTAGACACTGGCAGTTCTCCCAGGAAATCAATAGAAACATGGGACCAAGGACGTTCTCCATTAGGTACTGGTTGAAGTAAACCAACTGGGAGGTGTATAGAGGACTTGGCATGGGCACATGTTGTGCAAGCTGCAGTGAATGCGGTGCAGTCAGCACGTAGAGAAGGCCACCAAAACAGTTGTGAAAGAGACCAAATCAATTGATCCCTCCCAATGTGCCCAGTTGCCCGAGATGCGTGGTATGTCTCAAGTAAACGGGTACGGAATGGCACAGCTACAAACCACTTGCCCACTGGGGTGTCAGGAGGTGCAGTAGCCTGGGTAGCAAGAATCTCCTCCCCAAGTGGCGAAGTGATGCTGGTATGTAAGGTAGCCAAAATGCAATCAGGCTGAATGATGGGTACAGGAACCTCATCTTTATCCATCTCTGGGCCAAATTGCTTGGACAGGGCATCTGCCCTAACATTCTTGGAACCGGGCAAGTAAGATACAATAAAATTGAAGTGGGACAGAAACAAGGCCCATCTGGCTTGTCGCTAGGACAACCTCTTAGCCTCCGAAAGGTACATCAGGTTTTTGTGGTCAGTCAGGATTAATACTGGAGTCCTAGTACCTTCTAACAAGTGACGCCATTCTTTAAGAGCGAGGATAATTGCCAGGAGTTCTCTGTCCCCAATCTCATAGTGACTCTGGGCACTAGACAGCTCTTTGGAGAAGAACCCACATGGTCTCAGTGCACTCCCAGAGGACAGACGCTGTGACAACACTGCCCCTACCCCAGTCTCAGAGGCATCAACCTCTAGGGTAAATGGAAGGGAAGGGTTAGGGTGGGATAGCACAGGAGCGGATGCAAAAGCGGACTTGAGTGTTGTGAAAGCTCGATCAGCTGCTTCAGACCATTGGGAGGGGTTGGCACCCTTATGCGTAAGGTCAGACAATGGCTTAACGATCGTGGAGAAATCTAGAATACATTTTCTATAATAGCTGGCAAAGCCAAGAAAGCTCTGTATTGCCTTGAATCCCTTGGGTCGTGACCATTGCAACACTGCTGAGAGATTTTCCTTATCCATAGCAATGCCATCTTTAGAAATCACAAAGCCCAGGAAAGACACCATGGACTTGTGGAACTCACATTTCTCGATTTTACAGAATAGTTTATTCTTGCAGAACTTCAGACACATCCTTGATGTGTTGAGACAAACTAGATGAGTGTATGAGTATATCATCCATACTAGTAGTTTTTAAACTACTACGCAAGACTGTAGCATATCACGGAGAATGTCATTAATAAGTTCTTGGAACACTGCAGGTGCGTTACATAGTCCAAAAGGCATCACTAGGTATTCGTAGTGTCCAGATCTGATATTGAACGCCGTTTTCCACTCGTCCCCGGCTCTTATTCTGATCAGGTTATATGCGGCCCGTAGGTCTAACTTAGTGAAAATAGAGGAACCTTTCAACCTGTCAAACAGTTCAGTGATGAGTGGTATCGGATAGGCGTTCTTGGACATGAGCTTATTCAAACCACGGTAATCGATACAGGTTCTTAACTCGCCATTCTTCTTTTTTACAAAAAAGAAACCAGCCCCCGTGGGCGAGGTTGACTTTCTGATAATACCTCTTTTGAGGGCATCTGAGATATATTCCTCCATAGCCCGATTCTCCTCGCATGACAACAGGTACGTGTGACCTTGGGGAGAGACGGCGCCAGGAGGCAGATCAATAGCGCAATCATAAGCCCTATGCTGAGGCAAAGCACAAGCCTCTCCCTTAATGAAAACGTCGCTGAATTGATGATGCTCAGCCGGCACGGAGGGAGAGGTACACATGATTTTAGTTGGATAAGAAACGCAATGCCCCATACAATACTCAGACCAAGACGTTATCTCACAAGTCTGCCAGTCAGACTGAGGATTGTGTAAATGTAACCATGGGAACCCCAGAATTACCGCATGGTGAGGAGACTGGATAATCTGGAACCACTGTTTCTCAGTGTGGAGAGCCCCAATACTCATGGACAGCGGTATTGTTTCCATAGTGATCTGGGCTGGTACCAATTGTCTGCCATCAATGGCCTCAATGGCTAAGGGAGATTCCCTCTCGACCAACGGAATCTGGTGTAGAGCAGCAAAGGAACTGTCCAAAAAAGTATTCAGCTGCGCCGGAATCAACCAGGGCCAGAACCTCTACCGAGTGTTCTGCCCACGAAAATGCCAACTGGATCATGGGTTTCTGCTTAATTGGGTCTAGGGACTGCTGAACGCCACCTAGGGCCTGTCCCCCAAGGTAACCTAGGTGCGTTAGTTTCCCGGCCACACAGGACAGGTGTCCAGGGAGGCCACAATACAGACATAGGCCCTGCCTATGGCGATGCGCCCGTTCCTCCTTGGTTAACTTGGTGAACCCTAGCTGCATTGGTTCACTACTTTCCAGGGTACGCTCAGGAAGCATGGGAGGCAAGGGAGTCATGGGTGGGAAATTTTGACTGGCTTGTCCAAAATTTCTGGCCTGCTGCCTGCGGTCTATAGCCATGAGTCTTTCACGGATGCAGGAATCAATTAGTATAGCGAAATCAATAAACTCGTCTAGATCGTTAGGCAAATCTCTGGTTGCCGTTTCATCTTTAATACGGTCAGCTAGTCCCTGAGCAAATGCTGCCACCAGCGCCTCGTTGTTCCAACCTACCTCTGCTGCCAATGTACGAAATTCAATAGCGTAATCTCCCACCGTACGAGAACCTTGTTGTATCTCCATTAATCGTTTGGCAGCAGAGGCAGCTCTACCTGGGACTTCAAACACTCTGTGGAAGGCATGCACAAACTCCTTGAAATTCTTAGTGCAAGGTTTGGCAGATTCACACAGGGGGTTGGCCCATGCCAGGGCTCTACCCGTCTGTAACAATATCATAAAGCCCACCTTACTGCGGTCATTAGGAAAGGCTTGGGGAGGTAATTCCAGAAAAATCTACAATTGGTTAATAAACCCTCTGCACAGAGTGGGTTCACCATCGTATCTTAGCGGTAACGGAGCTGTGGTGGTTAACCCTTTACACGAGGCCACTTGCGTCAGGGATTGAGCTCCCGGTGTTGAAACGGGGGAGACGACCAAGGCTTGAACCGGTTTATCAAGGTGAGCAGTATGCTCTAGAATGGTTTGTACGGCCAGTGCCAACTGGTCCAAACGCTGCTCATGTAAATCCATCCTCCAATGGATGCTTTGTGCATTACCTTCACCTGTACCATCTGTGGTCATGGCCCTTTCGTACTGTAACGGTTTGTTTGACACTCAGACACAGTAGGTTTGGATAAAACACAGTTTTATTGAACAGTTGCAATAAACAATAAACCTCGTGGGTCCAGTAATATATGACACAATATAGTACTGACACAGGACAGGTTACAATGAGATATACCCACACGGGTCCAATATATGCAAAATACAACAATACAATATACTGACACAGGTCAGGTAACTTTCGTGTGATTCTGTAGCTAGGCAGCACTGAATTGGTTACTATTAGGCCAGGAGGACTGACAGGCCCTAATAGCACTAGGCCCTTAAAGACTCTCAGTCTGAAGAGAGTGCACAATATCGAGTAACACCCAAATAGACAACGGAGACCAGAGCAACTTGTGGACTGCCATAGCAGTAGCGGAGGACTAGCAATGAGCCCGGAGAGGCACCCAACCAGAGACTGCACGGATAGATAGCTGGTGACTTGCACCCACCCCGAAGGGTTAACAACGCTCAGACCAGAGTCGACTGCACAATCAGGTGAACTGCCTAAGGCGCCCAGAGTAAACCCAACTTCAGCGTGAATGGCAGGAAGAGGTCCAGTGTATCGTGGTGCACGGATGGAGGGAACACACCAGCAATGTCGCCTGGGCAACTCAGACAATAACAGAGACTAGATTGCAAGCGTATAGAGGTACGAGGTACTGTCCGGAGACAGAGAGGATCCTGGATAACAACGCAACCAGAGACCGGATGGGGCATCCACAGGAGAGATGCACAGCAAACGGAGACCAACCGGGCCGGGTTGGTACACAGGCAGGAGCTCAGTCAATCCAAGTTGGTACACAGAGCAGGAATGTCAGGCGGGCCGGGTCAGTACATAGAGCAGGAAAGTCAGCCAATCCAGGTTGATACACAGAGCAGGAATGTCAGCCGGGCCGGGTCGGTACACAGAGCAGGAACGTCAGCCAATCCGAGTCGGTACACAGAGCAAGAACGAGTAGCAGAGTAGTCAGGCAGTCCAGGTCGGTACACAGGCAGGAACGAGATGCAGAGTAGTCAGGCAATCCGGGTCGGTACACAGAGATCACACGAAAACAGGAACAAGCGCTGGTAACGGAAACACCAGGAAAGGGCACCGGAGAAGTGACAAGACCCAGTATTTAAGGACAAATACTGGGCGGGACAAAGTCACTTCAACCAATAGCATAAGCAGTAGTGGAAACTGACAGAATGTTGCCAGCATAGCACGGGCACCATGATAATGTGTGAAGAAAAGAAGAAGTTGGTCAATAATTCGTCTCCACTTGCCCCTCCTCCAAAAGTATGTTATTAGTATATAAATTTTTCCTTTGATAGCAGGAACTGTACCTCTCATCAGCAACTACAATGTGCACAGTGTGTGGTAAATAACATCTGGAGGCACAACTATATCCAAACACCATTATACCAGAACCCAAATTCTGTCGCTGTCACTATATCCCTTTTTCAGAACCTGCTGACAGTTTAATAATGATGAACCCTCCCTGGTGCCATTTTAGCATATTCTGCAGTATGGAATCTCCACAGATGCCATGTTTGGTCAATGCACCACACAATGTGCAATGGATGATACGAACTGCCACATCCTAACATCAACAGAGTGGCTATCATTTGACAGGAAAGGTAACAATGAACAAGGTGAATTGGCAGAAAGTGTAGTTACCCTAGAGAAAGAAGGTGATAGTGATGGACGAGCTGGTTGTTTCACTTGTCATGGAACATGCAGTCTCTGTCTGGGTTTTTCTACTCTTCCTCCTCTTTGATTTCTGCCTCGCCTCTTTTTGCCTTTCTGGAGAGTCAGGGGGTACAGCAACAGCTGTGCTTTATTTCTGTGGTGGGTGTTTGGCTTTAACACATTTTACATAAATGTCATGGTGTCTGTGTTTCATGTTTGACATCAGGGAGCTTGTGCCAAGGTGTGTTCCCTCCTTTCCTCTTCTCACTGACTTGTCACAAATTGTGCACAATGCCATTGGTGATGACTGCACTGTGCCTGCCCCAAGAGAAAAATAGCCCCACACCCATGACTTCAGGGGAGAGGGATAAAGAACAGGTGGAGAAGAATGGTCTCTTTCTTCTTGCCCTCCACATTCCCCTTCACTGTCTGTGGCTGTGGATAATGTTGCTGCTGTTGTTGCTGCTGCCTCAGATACAACGCTGAAAGTAGGACCAGGAGTATTGCTGCTGCTGGCAAGTGTAACCTGTCCTAGTCCTGCATCACTTGTTGACCCCATGCTCACTGTGTCCACAGTGGTCTGTGGCATACTAGCTTGGTCCTCAGTATCCTGCTGGTCATGCATCTCAGCAGCAGCAGGAATTAGAGCAGTTGCAAATTCGAAAAGCTCACTGCTTGTGGTGGTGGTGGTGCCCATCCTCTTCCCTGTCTCCCATTCCTTCTCTGCTAAAAAGGCAGTGAATGTCTCTTCCACCCTGGCTTCTCCACAATCATCATCACCACCACCACTAGTGCCTACGTGCTGCTGCTGCTCTATTGCAGACATCTCACTGCTGCTTGGAAGAGGTGACAAGCAATGTGACAGAGGGCCCCCTAATGTCACACTTGGTATTTCTTTTTGACCAGAAGAAGGCAGACTGGCAGCAGTACAGCAGGCACAGGCATCTGATCTGTGCTCCCTGTGGTGGTGGTGGTGGTATTAATTATGTGCCTGCTCTCCCCCCACACTGTCAAACTAAAATATAAATATGTGTTGTGTGTTATAAACGAATCACGTTTTTGCTGCAAAAATGGGAGATACAAGTAGTAAACAGGCAAGAAGTTTATAGCCATTGAAAGACATAGGCAAAATAGAGACAAGGGTTTTGCAGAGGGTGTCGTTTCTTGCAAAAAAGAACTTGGTTTTCGTGGAATTTCTTGAGAGAACACAACAGGACATTTCACCCATGCCTTGTATTGTATGAATTGCCATTAATTGGGGCCATTATTGCTTCCAGACTCTTAATCCTTTGAGTGCCAGAGGGGTATGGAACGCATTGCTTTGCAATGCATTTCTTGCCCCTCTGGCACTCAATGGGTTAAGATTATATTCCATCAGCTCCTATGCTTATTTCTACATGTATTTTATTGGGATCTATGTTCTTTTTAGCATTATAATGTTCTGTCCATATAGGGGTTGTGTATCTTTCTCTTTTCCAGGAAGTCCTCCTTAGTCACCCTGTTATTAAATATTGGGCCATAGTTAGTGCCTTTTTCACCTCTATTCCTCCATGATACCTACTGGAGGGTGCATAAGAGATATGTACTGTTCCTGGGATTTCAGGTGTACATATATATACACACACATACTCCCATAGGTCAATGCCTTATCATGGCGGTAGTGTTTGGGGGTGTCAGTGAAGCCAATAACCATGCCATTGGGAGCATATACTCCTGGCTAGGTTACCCAAGGTGGACAGGTCAAAGCAAAGACACCAAAATAAATCAATCCAGAATCAGCCAACCCACACTGGACCAAAGTGGCAGTCCCTCAACATTGTTTTGTAAGAAAAAAAAATGGCCCTCATTCCCTGGAGGCTTGATAGCTACTTCCTACAGCAACAGGAAGGCCAGATCAGTGGCAAGGGGTGCTAATAATTACAGGCTTATATCAGGATGCCTTAGGTATTTAGACACTGGAACACTTCACATTTTATCTACAAGTATGGGTCCACTCTTAGAGGAACTAGTACAAGAACTGAATTACATCAACTGGGACATTACCAACATAAATGAAAGTCATAAAAAAGATGAATATTTAGTCAAATTAGAAGACTGACACTGACCGTGCTATAAAGGAACCAGTTATGGACGATGTGGAGTAATTGAATTCTTGTTTAACAAAAGTCTGACAGACTTAGTCGTAAAAGTAGAAAGTATTTCTGAAATAATTTCTTCCTGTGCTATCAGACTAAACAGTCGTTATGTTCTTCAAAGCATTCAAGTTTATGTCATGTCAAGCAGCCACAGTGATGAAGTTATAGAATTTTATAATGCTATTATTTCTCTACAAACAGGACAACTACCACTACAAACATAAAATGGGAGATTTCAATGCGAGCATGGAACTGGGAAGAGAGATGATAGAGGCAACCAACTGATCAAATATGCAGAACAACAAACTTGGACATCATGAATTCATACTACAGGAAAAAGGCCCAGAGAAAGTGGACATGGAAAATCCCTAATGTTAATACAAGTAAAGCTGAATTCATACTTGCACATAATAGAATGGTTTTCACTGATTGCTCAGTCTTAAATTGTTTTAACATTGGAAGTTACCATCGTCTAGTGAGAGCAAAAATCAAAACTAAATATAGTTTTGAAAGCTTTTCTTGACATACATCCTTTGGTGATTGGGGCTGATATGCTCTCAATGCATAATATATTATTCAACATTTTGTAAAAATTACACAAAACACTGGTGAGCTCTACCTTGTTTATTAATTGTTTTCAAATAGTTAGATCTGTGTGTGTGTGGTTAAGAGAGTAGCAAAGACTGTTTTTGACTACAAGTACAGAGAATGAATAGAAGTAAAAATCTGCACATCAAATACCAAGTTTTAACAATAAAGAACCTGTGAATTACTAAATATAATAAGCAGTGCAGTTTGGAAATAGGTTTGTGACTAGAAGCATAGGTAGCTGAAGTGAAAAAGTATTTAGTGGAATGTAATTAAAAAGCAGTGATAATTCCTTACTTCTGCTGTGAGCAAAGCCCTAATGAGGTAAGAAATTAGGTGTTTATACCTTCCCTAATTTCAAAAGTACCTTTGTGAAGGGAGTTGCTAACCTAGGAGGTGAGAGGAGCCAAAACCTCCCAAATTAAAAAAAAATACACAAAACTGGTGAGCTCTACCTTGTTTATCAATAGTGTTCAAATAGTTACATATATGTGTGTATTTAGGAGAGCAGCATAGACTATATTTTCACCACATACACTGTCAGTAAACAAAAAGAAAAATTCTATGCATTAGATATCGAATTTTAATAATAAATAACCTAAAACTTACTACAGATAATAAACATTGAGGTTAGCAGATCCCTGTACACAGGTGCTTTTGCAATTAGGGATGGTATAAATATCTCCTTTATTCCGCTCATTATGATTTTTCTCACTGTTTTCTAATTCCATTATACTAAATAAATGCCCATAGTTGCGATAGATAAGGTCTTGCCCAATATGAAGTAACCTGACAGGTTGGCAAGTCAAACATGCTTCTAAACCTAAAACAGTAACACAATGGTTAGTGCTCTAATCCTGCACTATACGGTAAGTACTAATTAGTACCAATATGCACACAGACCCAACAGTGCTTAATAAAGTGACTCTTCAATGTGAACAATGTCCAGTCTTCTCCAGGATTGCAGCTTTTATAGGAGTGTCCACAGATGAACTTCCACAAATAAATCTAATACAGAAAGAAAAGAGAAAGAAGCTCAAAATCCCTTGAGAGCAGCATCAGAAAATATATACATGTAGGTCATCCCTATCTAGAGTGCTTATACTCACACAATAAATAGTGAGGACAGATTTCAACAGTTAGAAGTAATTGCTGAATGCTAGAAGGATCTCCCAGGAACTGAACCTGATGCCTTGGCGGTATCTTCTGATGAGGTTCTTATTGTTGGAAGAGCTTGAAAACATAAAAGGACAACAAGCCCTCTAAGGGTAACACTGTGAGGACCAAAATGAATAACCCTGCTCCAGACATACCATGCTTACCATGCATCTGTTGATTCAATGCCTTAAGCGACGTAATAAAATATAGAAGCCTGGTGGTCCTTATGTGTACAGATGCGGCCAGGTGTTGTCACAAGAGTATTTTATTGACATATAAAAATTGGATAGCATGTATATATGCCAAACTACAGTATTGTTCTCTCCCTAAGAGTTTCGTAATATCATATTATTTCATCAGGGGTAACGTGATCCCCTGACACGTGATCCCTGATCCCCATGACAACACTTGGCTGCATCTGTACACAAAAGGACCACTGAGCTTCTATATTTTATTACCTCGCTTAAGGCATTAATTCAACAGATACATGGTAAAAGGGGTATATCTGGAGCAGGGTTATTCATTTTGGTCCTCATAGTGTTACCCTTAGAGGGCTTGTTGCCCAGTGTGTCCATGTTTTCAAGAGCTTCCACCGATAAGAACCATATCAGAAGATACCTCCGAGGCATCAGGCTCGGTTCCTGGGAGATCCTTCTGGCATTCAGCAATTACTTCTAACTGTTGGAATCTGACCTCACTATCTGTTGTGTGAGTATAAGCGCTCTAGATAGAGGCTACCTACACATATATATTTTCAGATGCTACTTTCAAGGGCTACGGCAGTGTGCAAGTGGCCTAGTCTCCGTTACTGCTACGGCAGTGTGTAAGTGACCTTGTCTCCATTACTGCTCCTGCAGAGTGCAAGTGACCTAGTATCCATTACGGCTATGGCAGTGTGCAAGTGGCCTTGTCTCCGTTACTGCTTCTGCAGAGTGCAAGTGGCCTAGTCTCCGTTACTGCTAAGGCAGTGTGCAAGTGGTCTAGTCTCCGTTACTGCTACGGCAGAGTGCAAGTGGCCTAGTCTCCGTTACTGCTACGGCAGTGTGCAAGTGGCCTTGTCTCTGTTACTGCTATGGCAGTGTACCGGTTGCCTGGCCTCCGTTACTGCTACGGCAGTTTTCTATGTAGCTCAGTCTCTGATACTACTCTGGCAGTTTACGTTTGTCTGCTAACCTATTACTGGGCGTTACTCATCCTTAAGCTCTCTATCTCATGTGTGCTCCTTCAAAGACCTCTCTTCACATGGGACTGTTTACACTCGCTGAAGGCCATTAACCCATTCAGTACAGATACCCTGGGAATCCTTCGTATTCTACCTGACCTGTGTCAGTATATTCTGTTTTGGACTCTATGGCTATACTGGACCTGTGTAGGCATATGTATATGTAACCTGTCTTGTGTCTTTATTATTCTGATCAAATACTACAGGACCTGTGAGGGTTATTGTTTTACTGTTTCTTCAATAAAACTGTGTTTTATCCTAAACCACTGTGCCTGTGTGTCAAACAAACCGTTACAGCAAGATTGTCCCAAAGAAATCTCTTAAAATGAGGCACTCCATCCAGAATTATCAAAATATAAATTATTTTATTTGGTACAAAGCAAAATAAATTACAAAATCAGTTTAAAAAAAAAAGAGACAATTTGTGGTGCCAGTGAATATATACTGACAATATCATATAAAGACAAAGGTCAAAATATCAAATAATTGTTCCACCACTTAAATCAAAGTGAACAATACTAATAGAAATTGACGTACAAAAACACTGCAAATTGAGAAGTGGCTTCATCGGGGGATATCGGACTACACTGAAAAACGGTTATTTAAAGTAAGTATCACACAATCAGTGGTCACCAAGTATCACCTGTGGCAATGTGCATTGGGTTGGACATCCACTGGGATCGGATTATGCCGGTGCTTTTGTTCCACTACATTATTTACTTTGGGAATTGGTAAGATATTTTGGGTGATTATTTTTTCACTTCTCACTTTGCAGTGTTTTTGTACATCAATTTCTATTAGTATTATTCACTTTGATTTAAGTGGTGGAATAATTATTTAATATTTTGACCTTTGTATTTATATGATATTGTCATTATTCATTCACTGGCACCACAAATTGTCCCTGTGGATTTTTTTTAAATTGTTTTTAAACTGATTTTGTGATATATTTTGCTTTGTACCAAATAAAATCCTATATAATAATTTGCCAAGTTGTGTGTAACGCCCGACATGCGCAGTAGACACTGCAGCGCGTGCGGCAGTAATGCGCAGTAGAGACTGCCCGCGCCGCGGTTGATACAGAGGCTCTGTATCAGCCGAGGCGCGCCAGTCTCCACTGCGTGTGACTGCCCCGCGACCGGCTGCCAGAGGCTCTGTATCAGCCGAGGCGCGGGCAGTCTCCACTGCGTGTGACTGCCCCGCGACCGGCTGCCTGAGGCACTGTGGCCCGTGTAACGGGCTGTTCAACTAGTAATTTATATTTTGATAATTCTGGATGGAGTGCCTCATTTTAAGAGATTTCTTTGGGACAGTCTTGTCAACTGTGTTTTCATGTCCACCTTCATTGACATGACATCTAGGACCAATATTAATGCTTGAACCAAGGCACAAAGTAAAAAAATCAAAGATGCCATTAGGATTTTCTAGTGATAGTAAAGTATGTAGTTGGTTACTATTAGGAGGACTGTTAGACACCTGTCTGTTTAGAAAATGCAATTTCTCATCAGAAGTCTTCATATAAGTTTTAAGTGCAGAGATCTTCAATGGAGAAAGATAACAACACCTTTATTAATATTATTTTACATGCTTAATTCTGTTTAGCAGAATAGCTCTGGGGATCATGTAGTTAACGATTGTTGGATGCTTTCATAGCTGTAGGTTTCTTATTTCACTAATGAACACAATCATTCAAGGAATAGTGATGATGGCAACAAAAACCATGAACCTGGAGGACAAGACCTACTATTTTTATCTTAGAGCTTAGTTTGTTATTTACTAGCCTTAATTTAAATTAAAAACTAAACTATACATAATTTAATTTTCTTTATTATGTTATAATAAACTATGTAATAGCAAATCTGATTATGTTTCTATAAATGTTTTAAATTAATAACATGTATGTTCAAAACAGAAAAACAATAACAGCCAGCTCAATAATAATAATGCTTCTTGCCTCTGCAAAGGGACTATAACTTAAGAGTATAAATGAGTTCACAATCATCCTATTTAAAATTTTATTTATAGTTATACAACAGTGGTTAAACAGGTTATTCTGTTTTCATGACCCACTGTCTTGGTTAAAAGCATAACTATTGTTCTAGACTCAAAATACAATACTTTCATGATCAAGCTAAATGTGGAAAGCACTATAAATCTAGAATTATGGTCTTACTAAATCTCTATATTATATGTCTTTTCTTCCATGGAAGAGCTCCTTATTATTATACTTGTCAGGAAGAGTAAAGCATTAGATGAATGGTTTGTCAGATACTGTGTCAGGTGTAGAAATGGCATATTCCCAGACATTTTGCATATGTAAATTGCTTTTGGGGGAATAAAGATGTGGACCCCTTGCTCACAGGTTCCTAGGGGGATCAGCTGACCCTCACCAATGAGGCCAAAACATCTGGGGTGAGTTGCTTCTCTTGTTCAGAGAGTAACTGTATGGTATTTCATAGCTGGCCGGTCATTTGAGCAGTACCAGTATTCTATGTTTCATATAATTTCTTTTCTGTGCATGGTACTTGTGAGCTAAAAGAGATTGCATCCTGGGCATGGGACACCTGTCCTAGTGAACTCTTTGCATAACCTTGCTGGTTCATATGCCTAGTTGACCATCTCTGACCTACACTTTTGTAGAAGTTTTGAAGCCATGAGGAAACATTCTTCCATTTTTCAGAAATAAAAATATAAATTGTGTAAGGTTACCCTAGCTCTATTGATATCCAAACTGTTAATCATGACCAACATGTTGCAAAGCACTAGGGGATTATAAAGAGAAGATAACTTCTCCAGTGATATCGCTTCTCCAATTTCTTTTATTCTATAGAGCCTATGCACAAAGGTTTCTCAAGTGGGAGATATCTTATTGCATGGTCCCCACAGCATAGGAATTGGAGAAGTGATATCACTGTAGAAGTCATCCCCACTTTATCACATGTTAGTGCATCTTTCCCATTTTCCTAGAACCCTATTAATGTGACCCTCTGCCTGTTACAGTGGTGTTTGTACAAGTAAGATCTCACCTTGAATAAAAAAAGAGACATTATGAAGTAGAGAGAGTTCAGGGACAGGAAACAAACTGAATGTGGTTATGAGGAAACAATCAAAATTGTGCTGGTTTAGTCTAGAAAAGAGGCACTTTTTGGATTATAAAATTATACTCTACAAATATGTGCTACAAAAACAGAAAAACAAACAAAAAACAACAAAAAAACTATCTTGGGACTAGTGGTGGACTAGGACTAGGTCCATTGTGTTCCCACAAAAAAGCTGACAACCACATGGTTTTCACTTCTTAAACAAAGTCCTCAAAATCTTCACTGTTTTCACCTAATATCAATAAGATTGCTGTTTTTTCGATGGCCACAAACCTTTCACCCTTATACTTACATGTACTTCACTTTTTCATGCCAAAAATGTGATGTTGCCATCAGAAGTGAAACAGCATACACAGCTAGAGAGGGAGATAGGGTGCTAGGCTGTTTTACAGTGCTAAATTTTAAAAATGAAGGCAGCAGAGGCTCACAATGCATGTTATCACTATGAACACCTGGATGACAAAAAAAAGAAGGAGCTGTAAGGAATGTGATGCGTCTAGTGAGTCTGAGAAGGAAGTGACGACCATCAGCACTGAAGGGTCTGGAAGCCCTGATTCCCCAGACTCAACTATGCCCAGTCCTCCAACACTCTTGGGATCTGTGTATGTTTTAGGACAAGTTTTTACCCCATATTTGAATAAAACTTGAAGATTTTTATTTTATCCTTGGACAGAGCTGTGTTGCTGTTTGTATGTGCTGTTTCTGAATATATCGGAGGTGGACTCTCCGCTGAACGTGCACCTGCTGGAGCCAAGATACTGCTTACACATATATATATGCTTATGGCATTCCTTTGTCGGCACCTGTGAGTGAAGTCTCCTTGAAAGTTCTGCATATATTTGGATATGACTGGGACTTTTTTATTTCACTCCATATTATACTTTATAATTCTACCTGAGCGGTTTTACCTATATATAAGTAACGCAGAGTGGCCAAACTAGCGGTCAAGGGAGCACATAACATTCCTCTTATCCTGGAAGTCCCCTTATCCCCATGGCATTGTCAAGATGGAACATTATCCTGAAGAAGGCAGAATTGCTGTCTAGTGGCAATAATACCACCACCACCATGAGCACAGATCAGCTGCTTGTGCCTGCTGCTAGTGCTCCCTGTCTGCCTTCTTCAGCTTAACAAGAGATGGCAAGCAGCAAGGAGGGACTGGTGATGATGATGATGATGACGATGGAGAAGCTGGTGTGGAAGAAACATTAATGGCCTTTTCAGCCCAAACTGAGAAGGAATGGGAGACAGTCATGTGGCTGAGCATCACCACCACATGCAGTGAGATTTTGGAATTTGCAGAGTTTGCTGCTGCTGTAATTCTTGCTGATGCTGAGCTGCAAGAGCATTAGGATGCTGAGGAGCAGGTTAGTGTGCCACAGACCACCGTGGACACAGTGGGAATAGGGTCCAGTGATGTGGGACTAGGACAGGTTCCACTTGCCAGCAGCAATACTCCTGGTCCTAGTTTGCAGTGCTGATTCTGAGGCAGTAGCAGCAACATCATCCTCAATCCAAGCCAGTGAAAAGGAATGTAGAAGATAAGAAGAAAGAGGGTATTATTCTCCACCTTTCCCCTCCTCTTTGAAGTCTTGAGTGTGGGACTATTATTCTCTTGGGCAGGCACAGTGCTGTCATCAGTGACATCATGTGAGCAATTTGTGGTAAATCAGTGAAAAGGGGAAAAAAGGCAATACACTGTGGCGTAGCCTCCCTGATAACACATGAAACACAGTGAAAAGACATTTGTGAGAAACATATTAAAGCCAAACACCCATCAAATAAATCAGGCACCACTGTTTGTGTACCTCTTGGCTTTCCCCAAAGGCAACAAGAGGTGAGGTGGAAATCAAAGAGTAGGAAAAACAGAGAAACCCAGCCAGAGCCTGAAAGTTCAATGGTGAGCAAAACACCTGGCTCACCATCACCACCTTGCTCTATGGTTCGGGCACAGGAAAATCCTGTAACAACATCTTTGTCGATCCACCTCATTCATCTTTACATCCACCACCAGTTGATAGCCATTTAGTAGATGACAGGGTGTGGAAGTTCGTGTCCACCCATTGCACACTGTGTGTTGCTTTGACCAGACATGGCAGTGTGGTGGAGGATAATTGTAAGCAGGTCAACAAGCGGCATCTGAGGATATTGCATCCTGCAGAATACATTAAGCTGGTGGCAGCAAGAGTTCATAATTGTTATTAAACTGCAAATTTTCATGTGTCCTTTGCAGGGAGTGGACAAGGTCCAAAGTGACATCAGCAGTACTTGGTTTCTGGTGGAATGATTTCACGTTGGGTGTTTGTTTACAGTTATGCCAGGTGTTTGACGTGAGTGCAGATGTGTCCATTTTTCCCAGTCCTTCCCTTATTTACCACACACATACATTGTGCACATTTCCTGCTCTCAAGAGAAAAATGTATATTCTATTCTAGATCATTGGGTTCCCCAGTAAGTCAGTTTCACAATAACACTGTGAATCAAAGACTATTTTTCTGCATGTTCCATCTGTCCTGCTTGTTAGTTCTCTGCTAAGTCAAATAGTGTTTGTTTGGTTAACTCCTTAAACACAACAATTGATGCAGATGAATGCTCATTGTTGCCAGTTGAAATTGTACAACGGAGTGTGTGTGTGTGAACCCATGTTGTAATATCCCACAAACATGTTATCTAGGTAGAAGCTGTGTTCACTGCATTGCTTGGCAATGCATTGGAGACAACTCTGCCACCCAAGCTAGCACTAAACACAAAGCATATAAGACAGGATTCAAAAGCACAATGTTCTGTTTATTGAGGGGGGACATGACAAGTTGGGCAGTTTATTTTTTTTTCTTTGGGGGGACTTTAGTCTGGGTGCCAGAGGTGGATGTCCTGGCTGATTGCCTGGTCACCCTTTGTCCCCTAGGTGTGGCTTCATGGGTCACACTGGAGGGAGTGTTTGGTGCAGTGGACCCCTCTGTGGACCACAGCTTTATCTCTACATGCAGATTTTTCCTTCAGTTGTGGTCTCAACTCCACCAGCACCTGGCCAAACATGTCCATCTCCACTGATGGAGTTGTGTGTTGATTAGTGTTGAGCGAGCGTGCTCGGCCGATGCTCGGATCGGCTCGAGCATCGCTCTGCTCGGCACATGGCGGTACTCGTACGAGTACCGCCATGTGCTCGCCCGACAAGCTCGGGTGAAGAGGATCTGTGCCGGAAGAGGCACAGATCCGAAGAAGCTCCGCTGGACCACCAGGGAATGGAGGTACGGGGGCATTGCGGAGATGAAGGGGGCATTGCGGACATGAAGGGGGACATTGTGGAAGAGGGGCATAGACTCTATGCCCCTCTTCCACAATGTCCCCCTTCATCTCCGCTATGCCCGTCTTACACAATGTCCCCCTTCATGTCCGCTATGCCCCTCTTCCACAATGTCCCCCTTCATCTCCTCTATGCCATAGAGGAGATGAAGGGGGACATTGTGGAAGAGGGGCATAGCGGAGATGAAGGGGGACATTGTGGAAGAGGGGCATAGAGTCTATGCCCCTCTTCCACAATGTCCCCCTTCATCTCCGCTATGCCCCTCTTCCACAATGTCCCCCTTCATCTCCTCTATGGCATAGAGGAGATGAAGGGGGACATTGTGGAAGAGGGGCATAGCGGACATGAAGGGGGACATTGACCAGGCACCCTCCGCTCATCAGAGCAGGGGGTGCCTGGTTTGATGCTCGAGTGCTCCCATTGTATTCAATGGGGCTCGGGTGCTCGGCCGAGCACTCGAGCAGCAGGGGGTGCTCGGTCAGAGCACCCGAGCACCCGAGCATCACGGTGCTCGCTCATCACTAGTGTTGATCCTTGTTACCTCCAACTCCAGGGCATGGATCCTTGCCTCTATCCTGGAGGTGTTCCTCTGGGATTCCCTCCAGCTCCTTGTGATATTATGGTCAGTACTGCGACATGCCTGGAGTAGCCTCCTCTGTAGGCCCATGCACTCACCTCCATCCCTATGAGGCGTCCAATGCTGGAGGTGGATGTGCCCAGTGACTCTGCTGGTGGGGTTCCTGCTGCTGCTGTGTCCTGAGCTGCTGCTGTGTTCTCTGCTGCTGCTGTGTCCTCTGCTGCTGCTGCTGTGTCCTCTGCTGCTGCTGAGTGTGCTCTGGCTTCTGCTGCTGTGACTGCTGGTGAATTGGCTGCTGCAGACAATGGGCATATGCCCACCACATCAAGTGACTCACTGCAGCCCACTGATGTCTGAGCTAGTGGTGGAGTAAAGGTTTCCCTCGGTAGAGGGCACTGGGGCTCCCCAATCAGGCCCAGGGGCTGGTAGTCGAGTGCCCAAGGGTCATACCTTGACCACTGGTAAGTGCTTGGCCCCCACCTGGGATCAAACCTGGGGCCATGCTGGGGAGCCATCCAGGATGGTAGATCCATCTGGGAGGAATATGGCCAGTATTAGGTGGTTGCCACAGTCCCAGGCAGCCATTGCCTCCCTGGGGGTGATGGTGGTGCTGCTGGAGGGTAGTAGCTCCTGGAGGTGGTGGGATGCATCCACCTCTCCTCCTGTTGCATATAGCCACTGTACTGGGGTGGAGCAGCCACTTGTGAAGCAGCCACTTGGGGAGCAGCAGGTGGTGGTGCAGCCATTTGGGGAGTAGCCTGTGGTGGTGCAGCCAGGTGGGGAGCAGCCAGTGGTGGTGCAGCCAGTTGGAGAGTAGCTGGTGGTGGTGCAGCCAGTTGGGGAGCAGACAGATGTGAAGCAGCCAGTTGAGGAGAAGCCAGTTGAGGAGCAGACAGCTGTGGAGGAGGTGTGGGTGGTGAGTACGGTGGCCAGCGTCTGGTCCCCTCCTCTGTATACTCCTCACTGGGTGAGGTAGCCTCCTCCACGGGCTACTGCTGTGATCGAGGCCAGTAATCTGTGAGGCGACATGAGATAGTGTGATTAGTAAACGTAGCCATGATAGGATTAAAGGGATAATGATACTTAAAATGTGAAAAGAAAAATATATGTTGTAGAATTTATCCCCCTGAGTTAAACAAGGGTACTCTCACTGCATTCAAAACATATCACAGCTCAAAGTTGAATTCCTTTGGTGCAATATTCCAGTGGCCTGAAATTGTACATCCTATGGAGATTCATGGTCCCGGGACCAGAGCTGTCTATAGGATGGTGTAGCAACAGCGCCACTGTACAATTTCAGGACACTGGGATATTTCCCCAGAAATATTAAAGTCTGAGCTGTGGCGCTGACACCCTCCCCAGAAACCCCACCACCAACACCCCCAGCACAGAATCTAGAGAGAGGGTGCAACCCAAAGTGAGAAATCCAAACTCCCCAAATTGCATCAAACCTATGTGGGGTCCCTCTGTGAGTGTTAACAAAACAGTAGTGTGGAAGATGTTGGACCACCAGATGCACCCAATGATTTTGTGAGTGTGGGGAGGCAGGCGTACATGCCAAGGTAACTATCTTATGTGCCATAACCAAAGTCTCCCTCAGAAGAGATTTAACAGGGTGAGTGTCCAGTTTGTCAGGGTAAATTGACAAGATAACCAGTTTAGGAGATGGGGGCTTAGTCTACCCAGGACTCCTGACAGAGAGGAGAAGACCCACTCCCAAAACTGGAAGACATCAGAAAAGAGAGAAGAGAAGGATGCACTCATAGGGTGAATATGTTTTTATCCTTGTGAATGATAAAAAAGAGCAAAAAACATATTCACATTTTAGTGGTGGCGTATGTAAAATCTAATGGCAAATGAGCAAGTGGGGGATATTAGACTGTTCACCACACATATTATTCACAGCTGCTCATAGCAAATTCTCCTCAAAAAAAAGGAGAGAAAAACAATCAAATTTCCCCACAAGTAAAGGGGCGCTCTTATAGAAGCAACAATATTGACAATAATAATATTGATAAATATAACCAAAAAGCCTTATGTGTGAAAAGGTGCAGGAAAAATACCAGTATCATGACAGCATCTGTCACATAGGGCATTATCCCTAGTTCTCATCTTATATAGTCTTTCTGATGTAAAGTATGCCCTGTGAAGAATTTTCAGTTGCATGAGCTAATTTCAGCATGCAAAGATGCCCCATGTGGACTAGACTTAACCATGGACCACTCCCACTACCCCATCATTCCCGGGTCACCCTCCCATCTCTGCCTCAAAGGGAGATCCCCATGCAGGGTGCCAGGCCACCGGAAAATAAACACTCAACTACTGTGTGTGCTGTTACTGTAAAGTACACATTAAAATTTATTGTGTATGATATCTTGCCTTGGACCTCTACAAAATACTTTATCGTGTCTAGTATCAGTATGCCTCAGTCAAACAGGTCACATCAGGGTACCTGTCTCTGTCACCTATCAATTTGTTTTCCTAATTAACGTGTCCCCCCCATTACTGTCACCAAAAAATAGCACACTCTCTGTTCAACTGATTCTTTGCCCATACTACCTTAGGACAGAGATTACAGCCAGGTAAGGAAGAACTTGCCTGTGCCTTTCCAATCAGTCAGAGACATTAGGGGCGTTTGGGGTAAACATCCTTTGCTTCCTTCTCACAACCCCAGACTCCCCTAGCACAGAGATAACAGTTCAGGGAGGAACTTGGCTCATGGCTGCCTATGTCTTCCCAGTCAATCTCTCAGAGTTTTGGGATACTGGTTTTCAACCTCCTTTCTTTCTTCCTATCCCCCAGAATCCCCCAAAATCCCCTAACATGGATTTACTGCCTACAAGACCCCGTAAACTAAGCTTCAACTCCACTTTATTAGGCTGTCTTTTGTAGCTGAAAATCAGGCTGCTTTCTCTTCCTCTCACAAACACAGAATGACATGCTGTGGGAACCTGACACCCCTGTTATACTATGCCAATGGGAAAAGAAAGGGAAACATGTGATGTGGTGGGGAGAAATTAAGTCTTCCCAATGATTCCAATCCAATGAGCTAGTTGTAAAAAAGCAGAAACATTGCACTTTTCGCAAAACATTTACTGCCAGGAGGAAAGTGCCATTTATCTTTTGCCCATCCCTAGTGGTGGGACAAAAAGGTTAGAGGGTTTGAGGAGAGAGGAGCACCAAAGTCATCGTTCACACAGGGCATCAAAAAAGCTTTAGGTATAAAGACTTCCGTTACACATGTATGCTTCAGATCCTACTTCCAGGAAAATAAACATATTAAAAGTCAGTTTTAATACCTCCGAACAGTTACTTCCTTTAACAGATATTTTTAGATGTTGTTCTCTTGTTTTTTTGTTGTTGTTTGCCACTTGTTTTTTTTGTTGTTGTTTGCCACACTTGTTCATATAAATACTGCTTACAGAGTAAATAGTATGCATATTTTGTATATTGTTAATTTATTAACTGTTTTAATATCATTGATTTAGGCCAAGGATGTTGCAAATCTAAACCCAGTTACCACAAACAAGCCTAGACTTCACCCAAGGGAGAAAAGATGTTTACTCCAAATTCAGCAAAATCTTGTGTGACTGACTGGGAAGGAACAGACAGCTGTGATCCAAGTTCCTTTCTTATCTGGCTATCATCTCTGTGTCAGGAACAGAGAAGTCTGGGGACGTGATAAGGGAGCAAAAGAGAATTACTCCAAATACCCCAACATTCTGTGTGACTGGGGATGACATAGGCAGCCGTGATACAAGGAGGGTCAAAGGATTAGGAGCAGTGCATGGACATATGAGTATGAGTAAATTGTTGGTCCAAAAACTGATTACAGCCATGGTTGCTGAAGTGTGTGCAATAAATGATGGTGACCTCTCTCCTCCTCCTCCTCGGGAGGATGCAGTTTGTCCCACCAAAAGTTTCACCACCACCATACCCATATGCTACATTCAATATGGATTTTAGTAACACTTTTTTTAATGATTTCTTTATTTCTTTATATAAACAATGGCTAGGCACCATAGCAGATGGCTTAAAAAAAGCTGAAAGATATTTGTCTGTTTGCACTGTGCAGGACTCAGATTAGCCAAACACAAGCCTTGGGACAAAATTGATTTGTACAACTCAGATTTGTTAGAGTTGCAAGCTCTGATGAAGCAATGATTTGTAGGATTTAGAGCTGTTATGGGCACAAATCCTGAGGCAACATTGAGTTGTTGGAGTTAGACTTGTTGTAGGCACAAGGCCTGCTGAAACATTGATTTGTAGGACTTCCAAAGTGTTAGAGGCTCAAGCCCTGCTGAAACATTGATTTGTAGGAATTAGATTTGTTAGAGGCACAAGCTCTGATGAAACATTAATGTGTAGGACTTAGACTTGTTAGATGCAAAAGCCCTGATGAAACATTGGACTAAGGCTTGTTAGAAACAAGACCCAAAAATTGGTATATATATATATATATATATATATATATATATATATATAGTAATTTGCAAATGTCATGGTGACATTGCAGCATATGCAACCGCTGTACTGTTATTGCTGCTGCTGAGTTGTGTAAGCAGCAGGATGATTAAGCAGTTGCAAAGGAATGGGATCAACAGTAGTGATAAAAGACAGGTGATGATGGTTCCGCTTGCCACTCCAGTGAAGTTACTGAGGCAGTAGCAGCACAACAACTAGCCATCACCACTTCAGGTATAAAAAAGAGGATGGCTAATAATGCTTCTCCTCCTGCACCGCCTCCAAAATTATGGGTGCGTTGTTGGAAAGAAAATGTTTGGAAAAAAATGAAGGAAGGGGAAGGACTGGGAACAATGAAGACATCTGCACCACATAAAAAAAACTGGCACACCTGCAAGCAAACACCTTGATGTTTAGGTCTGCAATATCAAATCAATCATGCCCCTCAGGAATCATGTACTGTAGTCACTATGCCCCTTGTCCACTCTGTTAAGGACATGTGACAACCAGAATACTTAATAATAATGATGAATCCTCCCAGCCACCAGCTTAGCGTATTCTGTGGGATGGAATTTTTTCAGATGCTGCTTTATTCCCTGCTTGTGATTATCCTCCACCACATTGCCATGTGTAGTCAGCGCACTATACAATGTGCAATGGATGGACATAAACAGATACATCCTCGTATCTACAGAATCTCTATCAGCAGGTTTCTCTATTCTTCTTCCTCTTTGATTTCCACCTACAACTTTGGTGCCCTTGGAGACAGAAAAAGGGTACAGTAGCAACGGCCCTCTATTTCTTTTGTGGGGGGTTGGCTTTAACATGCTTATCATAAATGTCATGCTGTTTGAATTCCATGTGTGTTATGAAGGCAGTTGTGCCAAGGTGTGTCCCCTCCTTTCCCCATTTCACTGACTTTTCACAGAGTGCATAGTACCATCACTGAGAAAAATAATACCTCACCCATGACCTCAGGGGGAGGGGAAAAGTGGAGAATAATGGACTCCTGCTCCTGGCTGCTGCTCCATAATCAGCACTAGAACAAGAACCAGGATTATTGTTGGCAAATGGAACCTGTCCTCATCCCACATCACTACTGTTGGAACCCAGTCCCACTGTGGCCACTGTGTTGTGTGGCACACTAGCCTACTCATCATCATCCTGTTGCAGAGACAGACCAACATCTGGCCCTTGCAACTCAGGAGCAGCAGGAATTACAGAAGCAGCAAAATATCACTGCTGGTAGTTGTAGTACTGTCAATCACCATTTTCATATCCTTCTCCCATTCCTTTTGCATTTCTGCTAAAGCCACCCTCATTCTCTTCTGCACATCAGTTACTCCGCCATCACCCTCACTCTCATCACCACCACTACCACCACTTCTGCTCTACAGGAGTGGGACCGGCTGGCAATAATGACAAATGTGACAGAGAGCTCCCTACTGTCACATTTGTCATCTGTGCAGGTGAAGAAGGCACATTGGGGCAGAGGGACTGGGCATCATTAGGTCTGGGGAATCAGGGCTTCCTCCCATACCCTTCCATGCTGGTGTTGGTCACTTGCTACTACTCTGTCTCACTGGACGCTTCACAGTCCTTCCAGTTCCTCCTTTTTTTAAATCTGGGTGCTGATATTGTTAGCCAACACTATAAGACTAAATAAAACTCAAGGACATCGGCTTTCAAATCCTCTATCTCTCTAGCTGCTTATTTTTCTATTTCACTTCCTGGTAACATCACGTTTTTGGAGAAAAAATGTGAAGTATACATAGTAAAAGGGTGGGAAGTTTGTAGCCATTGAAAAACATAGCTAAATATTTTTTGCTGTAGGCAAAAAAGGAGACATTTTGAAGGATTTTGCTGAGGATGGATTTTCTAATGACGTGAAAAAGTGGACAACCACGCAGTTTTTGCAGCATTTATTGAGGGAACACAATGGGACCTTTTAGCTCATCCATAAACAGGAGCCATAGATCTACACGTATGTCATGCCAAGCCATGTCCCACTGCACTGGTAGTCTTAGGAATGCACAAGCGAGTCTAACAGTACCATATGCAGGAATTGACAGACTTCCTGTAAGCGACAATGTTAGTCTTTATCAAGATGTGGAAGTCTTCTCATCATCTGTGCTCTATAATTGCAAGGATGTAAAGGATGCAGCTTTGGACAGATGCATTTTGCTTTCCAATAACCCAGGGCAATAAAGCCATGAGACTTAAAAATTTCTCTGAACCTAATATTCTAAGAACTAGAGTAATTCTGGGGAAATCAACTGCAAATTAATGAGAAATGAATAACCTCATTTATCGAAACTGGCTTTTTAACCTTTTGAATGCTAGAGAGGTAGGTCTCCAATGGGACTGGAGACCTTAAAAGTCACATTTAAATAAATAAGAATGAGGAATCTCTATTTTCCCCTATAGCACAATGGGTTTGCACCCCAGTTTTTCTTAGTACATATACCTCAATGAAGATGCTGTGTTATGGAAAATAGACCAGTGTAGGAGCAAACAAGCTATACTATAGGGAACAAATATTCCCAATATTCCCATTGATTTAAAGTGGGCTTTTAATACATTGGTGACCTCTTACTTTTTCCCTATGGTGTAGTGGGTTTGCCCCAAAATTGCACCAGTTTTCCTTTTTAGCAGCTTTAAAGGGATAGTAATGTGTCACAGTAAAAACAGCTCCAATTAATCTTCATAGTATTTGCTGTGAAGAGTGTTATTTCAATACTGTCAGAGATATAGTTCAAGAGTAATTGAATGATAAAGTAGCCCCCTTTTACTGATGTAACACCAGAGCAAGACTGACCGGATGGATTGCTGTGAGGGACAATCTACATTGAGCATAGGGAAAAACCTTTCAAGGGGGGGAGGGTTTTCCTTCTCCTCACAGTAAGAAGATTGCCCCTTGCTGAGACCAGTCCTTTCAAGAGACTAGGGAGAGATTCACTAAGCGGTGATAAAGAGGTGAAAAAGTGGAGATGACTTCTCCAGCAATATCACTTCTCCAGTTTCTATGTTATTCTATGGAGATCTCCAAAGTTGAAGAAACCTTAGTGTATATGATCCATAGAATAGCATAGGAACTAGAGAAGTGATAAACTGGAGAGGTCATCTCCACTTTATCTCCTCTTTATTACTACTTTATCACTGCTTAGTAAATCTCCCCCCAGATTCCATATCTGAGGGGATGCAGCTTACACTTAAAAGGGTCTGGAGAGGGATACTTTATCATTCAACTGCTCTTGAACTACAACTCTGACAGATTTGAATTAACACTCTCCATGACCCCAGTACTATGAAGATTAATTGGAGCTTCTGTTTTTGTGAAACATTACTATCCCTTTAATGAAAGATTCTATTGGCTTGATGATGCTACAGGCAGTCCTTAACATTATGTGGTTCATTGCATAGTTCATATATCACACTTTATTTCCTTCTTAACTAAACATTGGAAATATTAAAATAAAATTCATAATATCTACTTTTATTCATTGAATTGTTTGAATGTAGAAGTACGGTAAATGAACATTACACATTACATTTGCATTACATGAGAACTGGGTAATGGAGACCAAGCCAGCTTTTCACCTGTGATCTTCATTAATTATGAATACTTAGTGTGAAATGATTGGGTACTTTACAAGAGAACAATGTATTTATTCAGAGTACTTGTACAGTACAACTCTGCTATGTAAGCTCATAAAATTAGTGCTTTTCATGATGTGTGTAAAGCACGCTACATGCATAGTAAAAAGTACTTTATGGTACTGCATAGTATAATTGTCCATTTCATTACTTCGTATTCTAGTCTATGCCTTTGAAAGTTTGAGAGAATGTAGCTCTCACTGCCTATAGTCACCAAGCCACCATTAAATTTTATCTCTTGCCCTGCCTTGGTAAAAGGAAGGTTTTTAATGTATATGTGTTTCAGGGGCAATCTTTTAGAGGAACACTAACAAATCTCAATAATAAGCCCTTCCTCATCTTAATCTTGGCATAAAATCCCTATGACCACTATGAATCAGTTTTTACTAGACTGGTTGTCCAGAATTAATATTTGAATGTATTTAATTACCAATTAATTTTTTTTTCAAGGACTCTCATTGACAAATGTCTAAGACTTCAGTGGAGGAAGTTTGTGCTCCTTGAGTCCTGCACGAAGAATCATGTCTGCCTCCATGGATATGATAGTGAATACTAATTAAACATTAATTTTGGTGAACCAATTCACATATAATTGATTTATATTGACCATTATGATTTTCTATCCAGGTTAAGCACGGCAAGAGTTTATTATTAGGGGGTATTAGCCATCCTTTAAGTAAAGCTATGCATTTATTTCTAATCATTTGGATGCCAAAGTGGATAGAAATAAGCAGCATCTAGGCGTTAATTACTAAAATCCCCACAACTTTTAATTTGCCTCAAATATTATTAGCAAAATGAGTGTCCAGATTCTGGGTATAATTTTCATTTATGATTCTTATTCTTATTATTCTTTTATTATTTTTATTTGACTTTAATTTAATGCCTTTAGAAATGGTTTCAGAGTTACTATGATATTAATTGTGTAATACATCGTCATATTATCCTTTAAAGGTGAATATGTAAGGTGCATATACCCACCCATTACATCATATGCACCAATGGTGGGAAATGTGAGAGTGTGTGGGAATGATGTTGTGCTTCCATATAAAGAGGAACATGGGCACATACAACTTAGATGCAAAATCTGATGTTTGTTGTTGTTTTTTATTTTTTTATGTCAGCTCCAATAGTGGAATAATCAAAGGTTTTAATGATGGTTTGATCAAGAGGCGTTGTGTGCCTGTATGTACAACTATGTGCCTATGTAAGTGTACAGATATAGTCTCAGACACGGATATAAGTTCAGACACAGATATAGGTTCCGACACAGTATGACATACTATTGGTGCATGGTATTAGCTACATCATGACATTCGGAGAATTAACTGCTTTAATAATTATCACTCACTATTCCCAGATGCTGGTTGAAAGGACAGGAAATGTACAAGTATATGAACTCTATGATAACATAAGATTCCTATAAAAACACATTTTTAGCATTTTTCATTCATAGTGTAAAGAGTTTCTAATGACAGGAAGATGCAGTCCCTGATATGAAATGTCATTTTCCAACATTTTAAAGATAAACATTTATATATAGTTACAGATCAGTATATTGATTAGGTAGGGTAAGAAATTCCTTGACAGACATTCTTGAGAAACTGTCCAAAAAATAATTAGTGAACTGCACTATTGATGTAATATTTATTGATGCTGTCCATGAAGATGAATATTGCTAAGGTAATGACATAAATCTGATGGTTCTAATATTTATCATGAAAAATACAAAGAGTTCAAAATAGCAACAAAAAAACAAGCTGAGATACATTGCTTTAGGGTTTTGAGAGAGAAAGATAAGAATCACAAGGACAAGGTTGCAGCAGAATGCCTAAAGGCTACTCAGAATATGGATTCCTAATACTTAATGAAGAGGCATTTTATAGTCTGTGAAGAAGAGTTCAGGGTCTGAAAATATGAATCATTTCAAAAAATCTTTATTAAATATATGTCATCCTTATTAGTGTCTCATTAAGTAACTTTTGCAATGCTAATCTTCATATTTATGCCAACACAACAATATATTTTAAACAAAGGAAATGTCAAAAAGTATCTAATGTTTTTTAAAAGATAAAACGTATGAGCTGCTTAATTTTTCACCAAGTAGTATTTACCCTCTAACCCTTTAAAAGTCAGAGGTGTACACAACAAATTGCAAAGTAATGTGTTGTGTACCCCTCTGGCACTCAAAGTCTAATTTGAAATGCATTAATTTTATTATAATTTATTTTTATCGCAATAATCACCTTAGTAGAAAAACTAATATATTTGAAGACAAAAAGCACAAAATAGACTAAATAGAAAAATAAATTAGCAAAAGTTTACAGCTGAATATCTTTAGATTACAGGAATCAGATACCCAACACTGTACAATGTGAAGTATTAGGGAACTCCTAAATTAAGTGCAATATTGAAGGTTGAGTATTAATTTCCATTGACTTTAATATTAGAATCTTAGCCACATAGCAATATAGTACAATATCGTGACTCAAAGCAATGGTTGGAATAATCAGAAAGAACAACTGTATCTTTAACTTTTTGTGTGCCAGAGAGGTACCCAACAAATTGCAACAAGGGATGGGTGATATTTTTCACCTCAAAAGAAAAACAGGAGAAAACTGTCACTTTTCACAAGGTGTTAACATTCTTCTAAAAAAAAAGTGGTGTTTCTTTGCATTTTTAACTTAGCTTATTAAATTGAAATCAAAGAGAGGACTGAATTTCTCCACACCACTTGGCAAGTTTCCCTTCTTTTCCTGCAGGTGTAGTATAAAAGGGAATATAAAAATATATATACAGTCTAGTGCTTCAGAGACCAACAGAAAGGATTATGTCCATACCAAATAGTCAACAGAAGGCGAAAAGGAAACAAATACCACAAAATATCTTTAAAATAGATTTAATGTAATTAGACAGTATATATATTCACAATTATTGTAACATTATCATACAGATTGATATTGATATGAAAAAAACAAAAGTGCTCATCCACTAGTCTAGAGGAGACACACCTCATAAAAGACAATTTCCAAATATTATTGGAATTGGGCAATGATGTCTTTTCCACCAATTCAGATGGAATACCTCTGGTGGCAAATAATTTCCAGTATCACTAAGAGTTGATTTCACTCATGCTACTACATAGAAAATGTAAGATTCATTAAGGTGTATTACATATTGTTATTTCTTTTGAAACATGAGGATCCTTATAAAGTTTTTTGGTTTTTCACATATTTTTTGAGGCATATATATTTCTTTAGCTGTATATGTGCATATAAAACCATTAGAATTTAATAGTTATTATTTTTGATAAAAGTGAGGATCCTTATGTAGTTCCTTGGTTGTATACATATTAATTTAATAATGTTTTTCTTAAGTATGCACATCTTTTTAACTGTATATGTATACAAAATACTATTGATAGTTATTATTATTTAATGGTTTTGTTCAATTTTCTGTTAAAGGATGTTGGGTGATATATACATCCCTTTAAGGATAGCTTTCTGATGTATACATATCCCTTTAACTGCAGTTGATTTTGCTGTTTTTATTACCTGTTCAGGTAACAGGTGAGGAGTATGGGGGTGGAGTATAGCTCTATATAGGGATAGAGAGGTATATGTTTTTTTCACATTTTTTATATACTCCCTGATGAAGAGATCAGAAGGATCTTGAAATGCATTGAAGGAGCAGAAAACAAGCAACACTGTTTGAAAATTGAAACATTGTGGATCCAAATGTCAAATGCAAGAAGTACATCGAATGAGGTGTTATGCTGAATCAAGACTCCGAAGGTGACTTCGGTGGGAATACAGACCATTAAAGGAAGTATATATACATATATATGTGGAATCATGTTAAAAGATGAGATCCAGCTCCTAATCATAGAGTGTGACCTGATAATTAAAATCTCTGTTCAAGTATTTCCCTTATAAGAATAGTCTGGTCTCAATGGGACTTATCTGTATATGCAGATAGCTGAACATTCAGAATGATATATTATTAGGCACAAGTCGGCTTCAAAACATTTGCCTTCAACAAATTGTTTTTAACGGATATCCCACAAAGGAGGATTATAGGTGACACTTGCTGCAGAATTTATATGAGATCTATTCTAGCTTTACAAGTGTTTTGATGCAACAATTTTTATATGGATGCATAAATAACCTTTTGTTACTAGTGATTGGATATATATTATTGGAGGATATTTTTTAATCACATGGATGTTTTTTTTCCAGTTTGTTTTATTTTAATTTTTTTATATACAGGTATATTAGTATAGGGAGAGTGGGTTGATTAGAGATTAGTGTAGGTTTTATTTTTATTTTTGTTTTTATATGGTATTCACTGTCTCCCTAAAGTATTTTTGGAGTTGTAGACAGTTATGCATCATGTACATTTGAACCATCAGGGATATTCTTTTCATCAGAATGGATTGATTCAGTACACTGGTGATAGTTTATACACAGTAAAACAGGGATATATTTGAAGTATCTCTTCTTGGTAGAATTGGTGCTACATAAGCGTTAATCCAGAATTTTTAATTTTATAAATTTGATTTTATATGTCTATATATTTGGTTTATTGCCAGGAATGTTTTTCTCTGTAGTAGCGTAAGTGATATCAATGCTTAGTGATACTGGAAATTATTTTCCACCAGAGGTATTCCATCTGAATTGATGGAAGCAACATCATTTTCCAATAATATTTGGGAATTATCTTTTATGAGGTGCATCTCCTCTAGACTAGTGGATGAGACACTTCAATTTTTTTTATATCAAAATCACTCTATATGATAATGTTGCAATAACTGGATATATACTGTCTAGTTATATTAAATGTATTTTAACAATATATTGTGGTGTTTGTTTCCTTTTCGATTACTGTTGTCTATTTGGTCTGGACATAATCCTCTCTGTTGGTCTCGGAAGCTTTAGACTGTATATATATATATATATTTATATTTGCTTTGAACGTTGAACACACAAGGGATTGGGGGAGGGTGAAAGGATTAGGAGCAGTCATGGCTGTTGCAGCATGTGCAATAAATGATAGTGATCCCCATCTCCCGAAGTGGTTATAAGAATTTTCTGCCAGGATTAAGACAAGTGGATGTATATTAGGAAGTGTTAACATCACACATCCATAATCAGTCATAGGGAGGCAATATCTTCTATGTATACATCCTTTACCAAATAAATTTTGAGTGAAAATAGTTTCCAAATCCTGCTGAACTCAAATTTACTGTCTTACCCAGATATTCCTTAATTTATAGATATCCAAATGGTTTCTGTTTTCTAATGCCAGATGCCTGTTACTTTGAAGGGATAGTATACCTTAATTATGAAAGCAACGTTACAAGGTTTTTCTTACAGAGTAAAACAAGGATGATTCAAATCCTTGGATATGTTTCTTTTAAAAGTTATTAAAAAGGATAAAACAATCTGCTCTTCATGAATTATGATGGAGGTGCTGCCCTTAGGGGTTTTCTCCTGCAAGATTATGTTCTTCAGGATCATGTTCAACTTAGACAATATTGAGAAGGGAAGGGGACTCCCAGGGTCAGGGGAATGGTGTGGGCCCCCTTGACCGCTAGTCTGGATGCTCTGCATTGCTTCCCCTTACCACTCCCCTAAAGCTAGTCCCACCAAATGCTTCACCATCATTATTATTACCACTAAAACCAACCACATAAATTTCAGCCCCACATAATTTCATCTTCCTCACAGTCACTAGTAATATGATCACCCACTCCTTCACTCCTAGCACTAACAAGCTGATGGACCGTCTTAGTAGTAGTAGTAGTACTAGTGGTGTGACTGCTTGGGGATGGAAAGTGTGAGTTAGGGTTCCCTACTGTCACATCTGGCATCATCTTCTCCTCCCCCCCTCCTAAAAATTACAAGACACACTGGCAGCAGGTTCAGCACTGGCAGCAGTCACAGCACTGATGGCAGCAGGGGCAGCATTGGCAGCAAGCACAGCACTGGTGGCAGCAGGGGCAGCACTGGCAGAAGGCATAGCATGTCTGGCAGCTGGTGCAGCAAATCTGACAGCAGGCATAGGCAGCTGACCTGTCCTGCTCTCACTACTACCTTCCTCTTCCTCCCTTGAGATTTATGTCCCCAAGATCCCTTGGGGAGATTTAGGGGACTGGCTAGCATGAGGTCTGTAATGGTCCCTTTCTCCTCACTATGAGCCTCTCCTTCCTCAGTTTTGCTACTAACTCACAGCAGAACAGCACAGCGTGTCTCTTTTGCACTGTAGCTGCTTCTATCATGTTTTACTTCCTGGAAAATGGCAGGTTTTTATAGCAAAAGGCAAAAAACACTTAATCAAGGGGTGAAAACTTTCTAGCCATTGAAAAAAATAGTGAAGATTTTTTGCCAATGGGTGAAAACAGCGATGATTTTAATCAGTGTATTTAAAGTGGACAACAATATGGTTTTAGCAGATTTGCTTGCTGGGAAACAACAGGACCTTTCGCCCACCCCTAGTTATCAGCAGATGCAAAATCAGTTTTAAGGAGCAGGGAGCAAGTCATTCCTCTATCATGTGCTCTAGTTTACTTAAAACATGTACAGCTTTGTGGGACTGTCTCTCAAAACTCTGCATGCACAAGGTGGTGTGCCGATGGTATTTGCTATCCTGCTGCTGCTGCCTTTTAATCACACTGCCAGAAACAGAAGAATAATTACTGGTTTTCATCTGATTCTGTGAGTATTGCTCACTGGTGGTGTTGGGAGGGAAATACTGTGATATAGTCTGTGCTATGCCCACTTGCCCACATATCTGTTGTCAGGTGTATTTTCTTGCCATACGCATTTTCCAACCCTTTACCCACCACATTAACCACCTGCTTGTACAATTCAGGAACAGCTGTCCGGAAATAATAGCTACAGCTTCAGGTATGCCTGCACAGAGTTACACATGACATAATTTCTCTGAAACCTCTGTTTTCTACAAAAGAATACAGAAGCATGTCCACTGCCAACATCTTGGCAATCTTACCATTCCACAGGCATACTTCATGGACCGAGGGGTTCCTGAGGTGCTGTTACTACTACTGGGGCCAGATGTTGATACAATTCTACTGCTACTACTACTAGGTGTCAAAGGTGCAGCACTTCCAGCAGCAGCAGAGGCACTTGTCATATCTAACATTATGGATGTTAATAACCTGTGTTGCTGTTGTTGCTGCTGCTGAGTACTCAACACAGGTGTGTGTGGCTGAGTGGGACTTGGACATAGAATAGGTGATAATGTGTTGATGACTGACAGGGTGACTGTGTACTTTTTGCCATCTTTGCTTGTCCAGGGTCAAAGTTTCCAGTGGTTTTTTCAAACAGTTTATGGGCAGGCATAGTGCTCCTTTTCAGTGGTGGAAGAACTGAGCCTTTTCTTTTTTGTTAGCTTTCTGGCCTTGTCATCATCTCTCTCATTCTGAACTTCATCTGTATCTGAACAAGAGAAGGATGCTGGAGTGATATTTTCTGGATCAGCATCACCTGCCACTTCTTGCCCACTACCCTTCTATTCCTAAAAGATATTAGACGTCTCAAACAATTACTTTTTACTTTTACTTTGGCAAAGTTTGCTACTACTTTGAGGATAGGTGTTTTGGTGCTTGTTTGTCTCACTCTCTGATTCAGCAGATAGTTCAGCTGCTAAACATTCCTCCATTATGTTATTGACATCAACAGCACAAGAATGTGACATGTTGTCATCAGTGTTCTTTTTATACGGTACTTTTCTTGTACTGGCACTGGTGGTTCTGGAAGTTTTGGTGGGACCTTGATAAACTGCATCCTCCCTTGGAGGAGAGGGGCCCTCATAATTTATTGCACATGCTGCAGCAGCCATTGCAGTCAGTTTTTGAACTACCACTTTACTCTCAAGTCCCTGCACTTGTGCATTTGCTGGACATTACTCAACTACTGTGCATGTTTTTACTCTACAGTACACAACACAACTGATGGAGCTTGATGTTTTGTCGTAACCCTCAACAAAGTTCTCAATGTCGTCTGCTGTCTAACAATTCTGCCTTAGTCACACAGCTCATGTCAGGCTCCCAGTCAACTGTCTGTCACCTAATATATTTAGTTATTTGTTTCTTATTTATTTTTATAAGGTGTCCACCCTATCTTATTACAGTATGTCCAAAAAAATTATAACTAAAAACCAAAAATCAACAGCTTCTTTCCCCAAACTTCCCCAGCACAGAGTCAATAAAGAACAAGATCAGCGAACAAATTGGTCCCAAGCTGCCTGTATCTTGACAGTCAGTCACGCTTAATTTTGGGGTATTTTAAGTCAACCTCCTTCCTGCCTTCTTTATCCCCAGAGTGCCCCCATACTCCCCTAATACAGAGAACAAATGCCCTACCTAAAAGACTCCCTAAACTAAGCTCAATTTTCTTTTATTTGCCTATCTCCTCTAGATCAAAAATGTACTGCTTTCTTCTCTCACAAACACAAAATGGCATGCTGTGAAAGTCTGACACCCTTATATATGCCTGTACAAAAGAAGAGAAAACCTTCATGTTTTGGGGATAAATTCAGTTTTCCCATTGATTTCAATACAATGACCTAGGGAAAAAAAATAGGAAAACTACACTTTTATTGTAAAATGATTTGCCAAGTGGGAAGTGCTATTTTTTGCCGACTTTGGTTTGAGGTGAAAGATTTCACCCATCCCTAGTGTTGAATACTGGTTCTTTTGCTAAATAAATAATCTGGAAGGTGGTTGCTAGGGGATCTTTTACCTCTCTTATTACCTGTTACAAGAGGGAGGTCAGGGAAGAAATTGAGAGACAAGAGGTGGGAGAGACGAACGTGGAAAAGCAGTATGTAGAAAGGGGGTACACACTGTGCATTGAACCATATAGCAGGGCCTCACCATTATACACAACTAAACTGCCAGACCTGATTTTGTCATACTGTCACAGACTCTCAGTAAAGAAACACACGGAACAGTACAAGTGAATGTAAACCAGTTTATTGAGCAATAGATAATCAGAATACTAGTGGTAATAATGAACACTTCCTCAGTCAGAGGGGAGATAGACGTGAGGACAGTGTCTAGTCCACTACCCAGGAGCTGACACTGAACCACCGTAGGTCTATGGTACAGAGTCTTAGAACCAGACTTGACTCTACCACACCAGGAAGGAACGATTGGACTAGTACAGGAGCATAACCAGTGGAGGCACAGAGAGAATAGACCACTGATACCAATAGTGTAACTGGTAGCACCACTCGAGACAGCAGAGTAGGTGCTTAGATAGATGCAGCCAGATAGGAGTGCACTACTGAGGCAAAGAGCGAGACAAGCTGCACTCTATCTTACGGAAGACAACTAGGAGGCACAAAGCGTAGATAGCACTGCAAGTGCTAAGCCAGGCAACAGGTAAGCATAAGAGGTGAGTGCCTAGGAGTGAGACTAAGTTGCACTAGCTGACTGGAGGTAAACGGAAGGCACCAAACGGAGGCAACCTGCAAGCAACCAGCTGGTAGCTGAGCTACTAGGTAAAGGAGCGTGCCCTGGATCGGCCTAGTGGTAGTCAGACAGGAGCGAGGCACAAATGGAGAGTCAGTGAGACAGGCCACGGTCAGGAACAGGATCGGGTAGTCAGCCACATCAAAGGTCAGCACGGAGTGGGCAGTCGGACAAGCCAGAGTCATACATGGATCAGGAAGTCAGCCACAGCCTAGGTCACAACCAGATCAAGTAGTCAGAGAAGCCAAGGATCGAACACCAGGAGACAACGTAAGCCAAGCAAGGGTCAGAGGAACAAACTAAAAGCGCACAGGAACACCACAAAAAGGCAACAAGTCCTAGCGTCAAAGAGGTTTATAAAGCAGTAAAAAGAGGCGGGACGCAATTAGGCCCAAAATAATAGGCCAATAAACAGGCATCCGTGCCAGTGCATGAAACATGACTGTAGCCATGAGGAAGTGGCCGGAGGCCATGCCGGCCGGCACCCATACAGAGGTAAGAGCACAGGCTCACTTTAGGCCTCAAAGGGAGACTGTGATACATACCTGGTTAGTGGCACATTAGGTAAAATGCAGTGGAGGTTTTCATAATGTTGTCTTGATATAGGATGATCAAGGCCACCTGTTATTTGATTAAAAAAGGTATAAACAATGCATTTACGAACTATTTAAACAACTGCATAGTCTAGGTCAGAGGAAACCACTTCTCAGATTGAGGAATGCTTGCAGAGCTGCAGCATACCCATATTATCTATTGAGACTAAATGAATGTTGGATTCACCCATCCTTTTGAGAGATAGTGGAAGCCATTCATAATCTGCAAGTTGTTAAATCCCCTGGTAGTGATGGTCTTCTATCTGAATGGCATAGAAAATATTCAGATATTTTGGTCCCTCACCTGCTGAATACCTATCACTCAGTTTTTGATTCTGCAGTCTTACCTACATCCATTAATGATGCTGTTATTATAGACCTCCCGAAACTGGGAGAAGATGCTTTGAAGTGAGAGTCTTATCGAAATATTTCTTTACTGACAATAGATACTAATATTTTGACTAATGTTCTGGCTAATAGATAGAATGCCTATCACTCAGTTTTTGGTTCTGCAGTCTTACCTTCATCCATTAATGATGCTGTTATTATAGACCTCCCGAAACCGGGAAAAGATGCTCAGAAGTGAGAGTCTTATCGAAATATTTCTTTACTGAGAGTAGATACTAATATTTTGACTAATGATCTGGCTAATAGATTCCACACTTATATACATTGATAAAACTGGGTTTATACCTGGAAAAACATTTTAAAAAACTCCATAACCTTGGGTGCCTTTTTCTACTTAAAACATTAGTAATATGATTATTGCAATCTTGGACATTTGTAACACATTTGATTCAGTTGAATGGAATTACTTATGGTGCACCATGTGGAACTTTGGATTCCACTCTACCTTTATCAAATGGATACAACTTTTATATGCATCATCCTTGGCTAGAATCTTGTTGGGAACTGTATGCTGTGACAGATTTTTTCCCTGGCAGAGATATGAGGCAGGGTTGCCCCTTTTCTCCTGAAAAAGATATGCATCTTCAAATTGAGAGATAGGGAAGAAAAGATTACATTATACACAGATTACATTCTCCTATTTCTTGGTGATACTAATTGATCCTTATCTAAAATGCTTTGCTTGGTAGAGACATTCAGTACCTTGTTAGGGCTAACAATGAATTGGTCAAAAGTCTTTACTGCTTCCAGTACACCTGATCACAAAGGAAGAGAAATTAATGAATATTTCAAAGCAATGTAAAGAATCCTTTAAGTGCATGTTGTGACGATTGTGGTCTCTCTCCATAAATTCCTTGTTGACAACATGGGCCTGCTTTTGGCTCAAATCCAAAATAAAACCTTGCCTTGAATGTTAAAAACTTCCTTTGAATGTTATTGGCAGGTCTAACCTCGTTTGGCCTACATTTCTATACATATCCCAGAGTACTCCCCATTTTACATTCCTAAATACTACTTTAAATATTGATAAAATAATAGCTTATTTTTATGGTCAGGGGAAAGGTCCAAATTAAATTATCCACTCATAGGTCGTTATCTGAGGAAGGAGGTGGCCAGACTTTTACAAATACTGTCTCACGACTCAGGGTCAGTATATGCTCAGTCAACTGCTACACATACAGTAATGTGCAAAAGTTTTAGGCAGGTGTGAAAAAATGCTGTAGCGTAAGAATGCTTTTAAAAATAGACATGTTAATTGTTTATTCTTAGCAATTAACAAAATGCATCGTGAGTGAACAATAGAAAAATCTAAATCAAATCAATATTTGGTGTGACCACCCTTTGCCTTTAAAACAGAATCAATTTTTCTAGGTACACTTTCACACAGTTTTTTAAGGAATGTGGCAGATAGGTTGTTCCAAACATCTTGGAGAACTAACCCCAGTTCTTATGTGGATTTAGGCAGCCTCAGTTGCTTCCCTCTCTTCATGTAATCCCAGACAAACTTGATGATGTTGAGACCAGGAGTCAGCGCTTCTGTCAGCGTTCCTGTAATACACAAGAAAATAGAAGGAATGTATGCTTACTGAATTGTGCCCTAAGGGAAATGAATTACCCCAAAGAGGACCAGCAGAAAGCAAGATAATAAAGCAGTAGAGAGAAGCAGCAAGTAGTAACGGATGAAAAGGAACCCAGTAGCAGATAAGACCCTCCACAGAGGCCAGAACCAAGGAAGAGACCCAGAAAACACTGGAGCTTCCTTGGTTGACAGCTCAGAAGAATAAGGCGGCCAGAAGTGGAGCCAGAGTCCTGGAGACAGCCCCAGGAGAGAGAGTTCCAGAACAGATGAGGAGAGAGAGAAGGAGCAGGAAGGCCAACAGAGGAAATCTGGAGCTGAGTGTGACCGACAATGGAGAGTGGACAAGGAGACAGCCAGAGGATAGAGCAGGCGGAGATCCAGGCGGGTAGGTCCAGAGAGAAGCCAGAGGTCAGGGCAGGCAGAGATCCAGGAGGGTAGGTCCAGAGAGTAGCCAGAGGTCAGGGCAGGCAGAGATCCAGAAGGGTTTGTCAGAGGAGTAGCCAGAGGTCAGGGCAGGCTGAGATCCAGGAGGGTTTGTCAGAGGAATAGCCAGAGGTCAGGGCAGGCAGAAATCCAGAAGGGTTTGTCAGAGGAATAGCCAGAGGTCAGGGCAGGCAGAAATCCAGAAGAGTTTGTCAGAGGAATAGCCAGGGGTCAAACACGAGCAGCAGAACAGAGGATGCTACAAGTCAAGGAGCCTAACAATAACAAAGCGTCGATTACCCCTCAATGCCTAGCTATATGGAGGAGGCCCCCTGACGTCACGGGTCATGCGCCTACATCCAACGCCAACACATCCCACCCCGGGAAGCCGCAATGACGCCGAGCGCCGACAGTGACTGACAAGTCGCCGACCCATCCAGAGACGCCGCAAAAGCACCGAACACCGACACCAGGGCTCTGTGGGGGCCATACCATCACTTCCAGGACTCCTTGTTCTTCTTTACACTAAAGATAGTTCATAATGACTTTGGCTGTATGTTTGGGGTCATTATCATGCTGCAGAATACATTTTGGGCCAATCAGATGCCTCACTGATGGTATTGCATGACTGATACGTATCCTGTACTTCTCAGCATTGAGGAGACGAATAATTCTGACCAAATCCCCAATTCCACTTGTGGAAATACAGGCCCAAACTTGCAAGGGACATCCACCATGATTCACTGTTGCCTGCAGACACTCATTCTTGTACTGCTCTCCAGCCCTTCAGTGATCAAACTGCCTTCTGCTACAGTCAAATATTTCAAGTCAGTCCAGCGCTCCTGCTGCCATTTTTCTGCACCCCAGTTTCCGTGTTTTCGTGCATAGTTGAGACACTTGGCCTTTTTTCCATGTCAGAGGTATGGCTTTATGGCTGCAAGTCCTCCATGAATACCACTTCTAACCAGACTTCTCCACAGAGTAGATGGGTGTACCAGGGTCCCACTGTTTTCTGCCAATTCTGAGCTGAGCATGATGTGTCTATCATCTGCTGCACTAAGTTTCCTTGGCTGACCACTGATTCTACTGTTTTCAAAGTTGCCCATTTCTTATGCTTCTTCAATAGAGCTTGGACAGCACATCTGAAAACCCCTGTCTGCCTTGAAATTTCTGTCTGGAAGAGACCTTGCTAATGCAGCATAACTACCTTGTGTCTTGTTGATGTGCTTACTCTTGCTATGGTGTATGACTTTTGACATTAAACTGTCTTCAGCAACCTCAGTTTGTTAACTGAGTGTGACTTTTCCTTACCCAGTTTTATTACTCTTACACAGCTGTTTCTGTTTCAGTTAATGATTGTGTTTCAACCTACATATGAATTGATGATCATTAGTACCTGTTTGCCATAATTGTTTAATCATACACCTGACTATATGCCTACAACATCCCTGATTTGATTTGATTTACATTTTTTTTCTGTTCACTCACTATGTATTTTGTTAATTGATAAAAATAAACTATTAACATGTCTATTTTTGAAAACATTCTTACTTTACAGCATTTTTTCTCACCTGCAGAAAATTTTTGAACATTACTGTACATTTCCAAATGTATGAAGTGTTTCGTTATCAAGGATGTAATTTAAATCACCTGTTTATCTTGGGTCCTAAGATTAGTATGACACCAGCTACGGCTACCCAGGTAGTCTTCAAAATTTGGTTCACTTTGCAGTCTATTACTGAAAATACAACTAGAGACAACCAGACACCCCACTATGGGGAGAGGGAAGCTTGAAACATTTGTGTAAATTGGATTTTGGAACTATTTGACGTGCTAATGGAGTTACCACACTTGTGCAATTGTATCATGATAACATACATACATCGTCTGAACAATTACAAAGGGAATACAACATCCCAAACAAACTCTTTTTTTTCCTATTATGTCTCAAACATGCTCTCCAGACACAATGGGGCAACCAACTGGCTAATATTTCTGGTTTCTAACTTACAATCCTAGCTTTTAAGGAACACCCTTTCAAGCCAATTTACTTGTTTATATCTGGCTGGAAAAGAAACCTGAGATATGGAAAGTGGTGGGGGATTCAGTCTTACTGTTGATTTTAATGCAAAGAGCTAGGTGTGAAATAGCTAAAAATCTGAATTTTTCCCTGATCAAAGGGAAATTACATTTTCCCCCCTTCACTTTGAGGGGAAAAATGTCACCCATCCCTAGACTTAACCCTGATTGCGCCTAACAATTCTAGTCCAAAATGTGCTAATGATACAGACAGTGTTCTAGAATAAGCAAAATGTATTCATAGATATCTATAACATAGACCAGTGTGTTGAAAAAAGAGAAAATATGTGGCAAAGTATACTGGTATATAAGCCTATATAAAATAAAGACATAACGTGTTGTGTGTGTGTGAGAGAGAGGGAGAGAGAGACTGAAGCAAGACTAATTGATACATTGTACTTTTATTATTGCAGATCTAATATTCAGTTATACTCTGCTAGTTATATTGGATTAAGTAATGATATATATTGAAGCTAATCATGTAATATTTATATTTATATATATATATATATATATATATATATATATATATATATATATATATATATATATATATCTGTTTTAGTATATTCAAAATTCTCACCCCTTTCTTTATTGTACTCACTATATTCTAATGAATTATGAGGCCATTCTACATACCTAGTATCAGGGATATAGTGAACTTGTAGGGACTAACTTCCCACTGAGTGTTGTATGGGAAGAAAGGTGTAACCCATTACACTGCTATGTTTGCCTTTCTCTGGACTGAGAGACTCTAACATTTTTCTTACTGGTGACTGAGTTACTTCCTGTCTCCTGAGTGGAAGTAAATTGGTTATCAGAGAGGTTCTCAGTCCAGTGAATAATGACAGCACCACTGGGAAAGGAAAACAGCACAGCATAGCATGTATTTTACACTTCCTTTCATGATATAGACATCTTTCTTTAAACCCTTGCCTGCCACAAGTCAGGGCAGTAGGGAATTAATGTTGTGTGTGTATGTGTGTGTGAGTCCAGTCTGCTGCTTCATCTGTGTGTCATAGAATAATGGGTCCATAACCTCTGTTGGCACTTACATTCAAAACCCCACCCCAGCACATCCCATTTGCTGCCCAGTGACAGAAGGCCGGTCCAGGGTGTGTTTTGTCACAGGTCCAGAAACCAGCTAGCTCTTCCAATACAGACCTAGCCTTTTACAGATAGATAGATAGATAGATTGATCGATCAATAGATATATAGATAGATAGATAGATAGATAGATAGATAGATAGATACCTTTTTAGAAGAATCAAAATCTTGATAATCAAAAAAGGGGTGTATACTATTCCTTTATTCTTTCAAATAAAGCAATAAACAATGTCTACTTTTTCACTGGAAAATCCACTTTAAATAGAGAGATTACAATTTTTGCTGTTTTCCCATTAACAAAAATTCTTCTCTATTTTTTTCACTGGATAGATAGTTTTCGCCCATTTATTTTCACTATAAAAATGTGCCATTTTCCAGGAAGTGAAACACAAGAGGTGCTGGGTTGTTGTGCTGTGAATTAAAAGCAAAACTGAGGCAGGAGAGGCTCATAGTGACTGCTTTCACTATGACAAAGTTTAATAACAATAAAGGAGGACCTTGAAGGACCGTTATGCATCCAGTGAGTTTGAGGAGGAGGAAGTGACCTCTACCAACAACATGAAAGGGTCTGGATGCCCTGGTTCCCCAGAGACAATGATGGCCAGACCCCCAACATCACTTCTAGGAATCTTGGGGAATTTTTTTCTCACGGGAGGAAGAAGAGCATATTAGTGTAGGGATGGGTTAAAAATTTCACCTGAAACTGAAATCAGTGAATAATGGCACTTCCCGCTTTACAAATAATTTTCCTCGAAAAGTGCAGATTTTCCACTATTT
Source organism: Rhinophrynus dorsalis (assembly GCA_037306005.1). NCBI lineage: Eukaryota > Metazoa > Chordata > Amphibia > Anura > Rhinophrynidae > Rhinophrynus > Rhinophrynus dorsalis. Next base: position 433,432,235 of record CM074719.1, on the reverse strand, counting down.
TTGCTAGCTCATTCTATTCAAATCAAAGGGAGCATTGAATTTACACACAACATGTAACAAAGGGGTGTGTTGGTGGGTAGTGGGGAAAGAATCAGTTGAACAGGGAATTTTTTTTGTTGTTGGAGGGCTTATTTACTGGGATTGGGGGCAGTTAATGAAAAAGGAAATTCTAAATACAATTTAAAAAACCCTCATAAGACATGATATAAAAGGGATCTAAGGAGGGTGCCTGTGTTGGTATATGGAGTCTGGGGAATGAATCAGTTGAACAGGGAATTTGTTTGGGGGGTTTGACTGCTATTGGGGGGACATTAAAAAATAAATCAATAAAATAAAATAAGAAATTTGTATGTAAAGTGATAGAGACAGGAACCCCCTGACATAAGCTGCCACTGGGGTGGACTGATACTTGACTTGGGTATTTTGTAGAGGATAATTTGTTAGATTTGTTGTTAGAGGCCCAAGCCCTGAGGAAAAATTGATTTGTGAGACTTAGACTTATTAGAGGCACACCCCCTGAAGAAACATTGATTTCTAGGATTTAAGTTTGTTTGGCACAAGCCTTAAGGAAACATTGATTTGTAGGACTTGGGTTTCTCTACTCTTCCTCCTCTTTGATCTTTGCCTAGACTCATGTTGCCTTTCTGGAGAGTCAGGGAATACAGCAACAGCTGTGCTTGATTTCTGTGGTGGGTGTTTGGCTTTAACACGTTTGGCATAAATGTCATGGTGTCTGTGTTTCATGTGTGATATCATGGCTCTTGTGCAGTGTGTATTCCCTCCTTTCCTCTTCTCAGTGACTTCTCACAAATTGTGCATAGTGCTGTTGGTGATGACTGCACTGTGCCTGCCCCAAGAGAAAAATAATCCCACACCCATGACTTCAGGGGGTAGGAAACAGGTGAAGAAAAATGGCTTCTTTCTTTTTTTCCTCTACATTCCCCTTCACTGTCTGTGGCAGCAGATAATATTGCTGTTGTTGCTACTGTCTCAGATTCAGCACTGCAGCTAGGACCAGGATTATTGCTGCTGCTGGCAAGTGGTACCTGTCCTAGTCCCACATCACTTGTTGACCCCATTCCCACTGTGTCCATGGTGGTCTTTGGCATACTAGCTTGCTTCTCAGTATCCTGCTGTCCTTGCATCTCAGCAGCAGCAGGAATAGAGCAATTGCAAATTCCTCAAATTCCAAAATCTCACTGCTAGTGATGGTGGTGATGCCCATCCTCATCCCTGTCTCCCATTCCTTCTCAGTTTCTGCTAAAAGGCCATCAATGTCTCTTCCACCTCAGCTTCTCCAACATCATCATCACCACCACCACTAGTCCCTATGTGCTGCTGCTGTTCTATTACAAGCATCTCGCTCCTGGTTGGAGGAGGTGATGCGCAATTTAACAGAGAGTCCCCAAATGTCCCACTTGACATTTCTTTTTGACCTGAAGAAGGCAGACTGGTAGCAGTAGCAGTAGGCACAGGCAGCTGATATGTGCTCCTGCCAGTGGTGGTATTAATTCTGTGCCTGCTCTCCCCCAACAACAGTTTTGGCCTCTTAGTCTTCAAGATCATGTTCCATTTGGACACATTAGTGAAGGGAAGGGGTGGACTCCCAGGGTCAGAGGAATGGTGTTGGCTCCCTTGACCACTAGTCTGGATGCTCTCAAATGTTGCCCCTACCACTCCGGCTGTTTCACCATTATTGCTATTACTACTAACACCAACCACATTAAGTTCAGTCGCAGATTCTTCCTCCTCACAGTCACCAGTAATATGAGGATATTGTTGATTACCCCCTCCTTTACTCATAACACTAACAAGCTGCTGGTCCTTAGTAGTAGTAGTACTAGCACTGGCAGGACTGCTTTGGTATGGCAAGTGTAACTTAGGGTCCCTTGCTGTCACACTTGGCATCATTTTCTCCTTCTCCCCCTCCTGAATATTACAAGACACACTAGCAACAGGTTCAGCACTGGTGGCAGCAGGGACATCACGTCTGACAGCAGGCACAGCACTAGTAGCAGCAAGGGCAGCAAGTCTGACAGCAGACACAGTACTGGTGGCAACAGGGGCAGCATGTCTGACAGCAGGCATAGCACTGGTGAGGGTCAGTTCTGGCAGGAGGCACAGCACTGGTGGCAGCAGAGGCAGCATGTCTGACAGGAGGCACAGTACTGGTGGCAGCAGGTTCAACACTGGCAGCAGGCACAGCACTGGTGGTAGCACGGCCAGCACATCTGACAGCAGGCACAGCAGTGGTGGTAGCAATATCATAGGCAGCATGTCTGACAGCAGGCACAGTAGTAGTGGGAGCAGGGGGCAACACATCTGACAGCAGGCACAGCAATGGTGGTAGCAATAGCATAGGCAGCATGTCTGACAGCAGGCACAGCAGTAGTGGCAGCAGGGGGCAGCACGTCTAGCAGCAGGTACAGCAATGGTGGCAGAAGGGGCAACACGTCTTGTAGTAGACACAGGTAGCTGACCTGTCCTGCTCTCATTACTACCCTTTTCTTCCTCCCTTCCCATTAATTTCCCCAAGATACCTAGGGTTGATTTAGGAGGACTGGACAACATTGGTTCTGTAGCGCTCACTTCCTCCTCCTCAGACTCAGTGGATATATAAGGGTCCTTCCAGTTCCTCCTTTTACAATTTTTATACCTGCTCATAGTGATAACAGTCACTATGAGCCTCTCCTGCCTCCATTTTTCAAAACAATAGCAGGAGAACAGCACAGTACCTACCTCGATCTGTAGCTGGTTCTATTGTGTTCCACTTCTGCGAATATGTTACATTTTTATAGCAGAAAGGCGAAAACCATGTAAATAAATAGGCGGAAACCTTCTAGCTACTGAAAAATTGACAGGGAATTCTGGCCAATGGGTGAAAAATGTGAAGATTTTAATCACTGTTTTCAAAGCGGGTTTGCCTGCAAAAAAGTGGACAATAATGAGGTTTTCATGGGATTTCTAGCGAGAGCACGGTGACAACTTTCACCCATCCCTACTTTTTAGCCCAAACTGAGAAGGAATGGTAGACAGGGATAGGGATAGGGATGGGCACCACCACTACCATCATCAGTGAGCTTTTTGGAATTTGCAGAGTTTGCTACTGCTCTAATTCCTGCTGCTGTTGAGTTGCAAGGGCAGCAGGATGCTGAGGAGCAGGTTAGTGTACCACAGCCCACCATGGACACAATGGGAATGGGGTCAACAGGTGATGTGGGACTAGGACAGGTTCCACTTGCTAGAAGCAGCAGCAATACTCCTGGTCCTAGTTGCAGTGCTGATTTTAAGGCAGTTGCCGCAATAGCAGCAACATCATCCTCTGCCACAGACAGTAAATAGGAATGTGGAGGAAAAGAAGAAAGAGGCCATTCTTCTCCCCCTGAAGTCCGAGGTGTGGGACTATTTTTATCTTTGGGCAGGCACAGTGCAATCATCAGGGACAGCACTATGCACAATTTGTGAGAAGTCAGTGAGAAGAGGAAATGAGGGAATGCACCTTGGCACAACCCCACTGATAACACACATGAAACACAGACACCATGACATTTATGTGAAACATGTTAAAGCCAAACACCCACCACATAAATCACTGACTCTTCCCAAAGGCAACAAGAGGCAAAGTAGAGATCAAAGAGGAGGAAGAATTGAAAAACCCAGCCAGAGGCTGAAAGTTCCATGAAGAATGAAACACCTGGCTCGCCACCACTTTCTTCCTCTAGGGTAACTACATCTTCTGCCAATCTTCCTTATAGATTGTTACCTCCCCTGCCAAGTGATAGCCATTCTGTAGATGTCAGGATAGGATAGTTCATGTCCACCCATTGCACACTGTGGGGTTCACTGACCACAGATGCCAGTGTGGTGGAGGATATCGCAACCAGGGCATAAAGTGGAATCTGAAGAGATTCCATCCAGCAGAATATACTAAGCTGGAGGCAGGAAGGGTTCATCTTTACTATTAAACTGTCCGCAAGTTGTCATGTATCCTTAGCAGGGGAGTGGATAAGGGGCAAAGTGAAAGAAGCAGTACTTGGTTTCTGATGGGTGGATATCACATTGGGGACCCTACATGTCCTGGTGTTTGGATAGAGTTCTGCCAGGTGTTGATGTGAGTGCAGATGTACCCATTGTTCCTATTCCTTCCCATATTACCACACACACTGTGCACATTGCAGTTGCTGATGGGAGAGGCATGGTTCCTGCTCTCAATGGAAAACATTTCTAATCTAGTAACAACACATCCATGATTTTGGAGGAGGGGAAGATGGAGAAGCATTATTGGCCAACTTCTTTTCTCCACATATACCTGAAGTGGTGGGGGGTAGTTTTGGTGCTGCTACTGCCTCAGGTGCATCAGTGAAGCTAGTAGTAGCAAGTGGAATCTTCATCATCCATCACCCATGTTACTTCTGTTTTTCCTTTGAGCTGCCTAATCATCCTGCTGTTTAAACATATCAGCAACAGCAAGAACAGTAGTTGCAAATTCCACAATTACATCAGGGCATTTGACAATGGACACTGACCACTGGCCAACACTACGTGACCTGCTGGCACTAGGGCAATAGGGCATATTTTGTTTTCCTCAGGCTTAACAGCTCCAGTACTAAATGGACACTCTTTGTATATGCAGATATTCAAACCAATACAAAATATAAACAAATCTTATAAACAGTGTGTAACCAAAGTCTGTTTGGTATGACAACAAGTTTGCAGGTCTAATGGGCTCTCCAAACCCATTCAACTTAAATAAATACAAAAAAGTAAACCCCACCATCTTGAATCACACAACTTCAGACAGCATAAAATCAAAATATATGTACCTTTATTATTCCAGTTAATAGCAATTTACTTAGCAAGATGAGGGCAACATACAGGTTTCAATTAGAGTAGTAGAGGTCCGATCAACGTGTTTCGTGTGTAACATGCGTAATCATGACAGTGGCTAGTACATTCTCAAAGCAAGATGTCACTATATCCAGGCACAGGTAGCTGATATGTCACTATATGAAACAGGACACATCATGACTCTTATTCAGACCTCTTGGATATCTTGTCCCAAGAGTGAATATCCAAAAGGCCTCCCACCGTAACAGCTAGTTTTAAAAACTGGATTTCTCACATCACTAATGTTCATTAAGCCTCTATCTCTCATAGTTCTTAGTGTTCTGCTAATCAGGAATAGCAAGTCATTTTAAAGAAAAGCATAAGGGTAATACAGATATGTTACTTGTTCAGATAATTGAGAAAGTGACATTTGGTGTGCGTGGTGGAGACTTAGACTGTTGGCTGTTACTGCGGGAAGCCTTTTGAATATTCACTCTTGGGATATCCAAGAGGTCTGAATAAGAGTAATGATGTGTCCTGTTTCATATAGTAACATCTTGCCTTGAGAATGTACCAGCCACTGTCTCTGTCATACACCATACCACTTCAGGTATTGTCATTTGTAGGTGAGACTTTGACATTTGGAATATTAGTTTGATTACAAAGCCGTCGTGTAATCTTTGCTCTCATATATTTTTGATTATAGCATCATATTTGAGATTGATTTGAATTGTTTTTATTTTACGGGCTATATATTTTCCACCTTATTGGTTTGCTTTTTTGTTTTGAGGTCAAGTTTCCTATGGTGGGATAAGTTTGGTTATGTATTTGGTAACCGTCAGACACTGTTTATACATCGGACGTTGCCATTAATTATTGAATGCTCAGCCAACTTATTTGCGAGCAATGGGGATTTTTGGCACTGTAGCCTTATCGGGAAGAAAGTTTAAAAGATCTATTTATTTATAAACCCCATTTTTGGATCTGTATACTTTGACTGGATAATATCAAAGTAAGATTAATCTTTCTTTTTATAGTTACGAGTTTACGATCCAAATAAACATACTAAAATAATTAGTATATGTGGTAAGGCATTTCTTCCGATGCACGTTTGCATCTGATGTTGTTACGTTACATAGTAACCTATTGATGATCTTTATTGGATTCAAGTTTGTTATATTGTTTCCAATTGGTTACTTGATCTTTTAAACAAACGGAAACTGTGGAAAGCTGATTGTTGTATCAGGATTAAGTGTGTTACACGCGAAACATGTTGATCGGATCAGTGACTCTGCTACTTTAATTGAAACCTGTATGTTGCCCTCATCTTGCTAAGTGGTCTGTGAAGAAAATTGCTATTAACTGGAATAATAAAGGTACAGATATTTTGATTTTATACTGTCTGAAGTTGTGTGATTCAAGTTACCTTTCTTGTATTTGTGAACTGATTCTTTCCCCACACTCCACAACACAGGCTCCTCTATACCCCTTTTATACTTAACATGTGCTATGTGTTGAGTGCAAATTCAGTGTTCCCATTGGTGGAATGAGCTAGATGAAAAAAGGAAAAAAACGGCACCTTTTGCAGAAAATGTTTCAACAGGTGGGAAGTGCCATTATTCACAGATTTTGATTTGAGGTGAAAAATGTCACACATCCCTAGGGCTTGTCCAATATTCTATGAGTCTAGGCAGCAATTGTTTTATTTTATCTGAAGCCAGAAGGGTATTAATAGTTTTATAAATATTTTCTTGTGGTTTTACTACAGCAAAGCTTTTCTGTTGCAGTAGTAAAATATTAAAGACAAACTCACCAAGTATAAAGTATGTTTATATAACAGCAACACATAAATATTAGATTTATAGCTTTTGCTTTCTAGTGATGCAACTAGGGGAATTACATCAAGAAAATAAACCCCTTATGGACCTTTTCTATTTTACACCTTAAGTACCTCATCAAATTTCATGTTTCTTGCTATTTTTGTATTAAAAACGGCTTTACTGCTTGCTATTTAGTGAACCAATGTAAAGCATATGTTGTTAATCTCAGGATAGAATAAGCTTTATACCATGCAAAAACAAAAATGTTTTCATGATTCTACCCATGATTATTTGCATTCAATTAGAATGACTGTTGTAAAATATCCCTAATTATATCCCACTAGTTCTCCCACATAAAAAAAAACAAAAAAGCATGCCATGTTTGGGTCTAATGGAGGCTGTGAAATCAACTGACATCTGAACTTCTGTTTGGGCATAATGACATTGCCACTTCTCAGATATCAACTATCTGCCTGTGAATACTGCTACACCCGATTGCCTATGTTCATCATTTTCCTGAAGTATTACATACAGAAAATAATCAGGTTTAGAGTTGGAGCATTAGAGAGATATCCAGTCCATTGAAATACAATGCATTGGATTCCCCTCTGTCATATCAAGTTTAAAGAGGTAGTAGAGGTATTAGGAACACAAGAGATTTGCAATCCAGCTGAATAGGGATGAATTTTCTGGGTGTGTACTGCATAGGAGTAAGGAAGGTTGACAGGCCAAGCATGCTGACCTGTGTGTGTTGCAGTACAATGACAATGGACAGGCACCAGAAACAAATTTCTGCATTAACTAGGTTATGTATTGCTATGATGTCCAATTCACACATCCCCTCGTCCTTATCCTTATGAGTTTCAGAGAGGTATACAACCGATTGCAAAGCAATGGGTTGCATACCCCTCAGGAACTCAAGTGGTTAATTGGATAATAATGGCTAGTCCTTTGAGTACCAGAGAGTTATGCATTGCAGTTTCAACTCCTGTCATTCCTTCTTACAGGCATCCATGGCATGACCCATCATGGCTCCACTTCCATTTAGTGCTCCTCCTGCTGCTTCCTGTGCTACTGTATGTTAATAACGTATGGCATAATACCCTGTCACTGAGTTGAGTCATATGGTGGGACTTGATGAGGGTACATCTGTTCCCACACAGTGCAACAAAGGAGAGACATGATGCATTGCCAATGAGCCATTACTGTGTTTGGTCTGACACACTGTATCAGAGGCCATCCGCACCATGAAGGACAAGGTGTTGAGGACACTCACATGTTATGTACCTCCTCATCACAGTGCAACTGAGAAGGAACCCATCATGAAGATAGTTCAACAGTGATGTTTGACTAGTTATTTTGTCAGCACAACATGTGGATCTTGAAAATGTTCAGCTAGACTGGCATCCCAGGAGTCCCCTAAGACCCCTCCATAACCCACAAGCATACCCCTGATGAACACTCACCCTCAGGGATGCACACTGATTGCTTTGAAGGATATGATTGTGTTCCAGACACTGTGTATTGTGAGATGTGCCTTTGCAGAATGTGATCCCTGTGCCACATTTCTTAAAAGATTGTATGTGAAGGAGGAGTTCCTTTATGTTGGAGTGCAACTGTGCCTGTGTGTTAACAGCGATCTTGTGTGTGACCAGACTTAGACTGTGACATGTTTCCCATCAGCTTTTATTAAACTTCAGCTCACATCATGCCCAAAAAACAGCTTCCAGATTTTTGCTTTGCTAGCTTTATTGTGAGATGAAATTGGACAACAGCGCAGGGGTGTTGCTAGGTTCCAAAAAGATTTGGGGCTAGAATCCATGGCAAAATTCAACAGTGTGCCCACTGACCACAGTACTGACAATAACGCTGTAGTAAGGAGTGGGTTATAATCACACAACATGACTGTTTATTTTACCAATTTAATTATAATGCAATGCAAAGAGTAAGCAGTAAGCCATTTTATGTTCAACTCTTGCCTTTTTTTTGTTCTAACTTAAGACACATTGATACATACTTGAGGCAGCTACACAGATATTACAGACCTTACAAATGAAACGGTGATAAACTAGTTATATCAAATACATTAGATTTGATAGATAGCAAAACAAGTGAAACCACAGAGCTTTCAATTGAAATGGAATTACACTACACAAAGCTTACAAATGAATAGGAGTAATGCACACAGTGAGTTTTAAATATATATATAGATAACCTATAGATAAAGATCCACTATATCCCCGCTTGATCATAGGTGAATAATCTGTGGGTCATATACACTTATCCTGGATGTCATGCTAGACTCTTTTTGCATTATGAAGCAGAACATTGCTCACCAAGCAAGCAGAGACTTTTTGGTATTAACCATGGGATGTTAGGGACATTTTCAACCTTCAAGGTGTTATACAGAAAAGTGTAATTTTAAACAATTTCCTGTAGACTAGCATATTGAGCATTTGCAGCATTAAAGGCATTAAATGAACACACACATCATGAATGAAGTAGTTTACTCTCTCTTTTAATATAACAGCTATTGTATGTAAAAAATAAGAATTAATATTACACTTGCACTTTAAGGGATAGTAATGTTTCATAATAAAAGCAGCTCTAATTAATTATCATAGTATTTGGACCTTGGAGAGTGTTATTTCAATTCTGTCAGAGTTATAGTTCAAGAGTAATTCAATGACAAAGTCTCCCCCTCCCGCCCATTTTAGAGCAATTTTCTGATATCACACAACCCCTTGGATGCTAGAGAGATTTCAGATTGTAGACCTCTCTAGCACACAAGGGGTTAAATAACAGCAAGGTGCCCAATGGGCTGGACATCCCTCTGACATTCAGGGTTAAAGAACTGCAAACAGACATCAGTTCACCCCTTTACAGTCCTGTTTGGTGTGAGCAGCATGAAGGGCACACATAGTAGTCTTACAAGAATTCTCTCCCCGGGACTCCCTTTACCACTCATCATAAGGAAACACGACATCCTTGCTTTGTACAACACACTTCTATTGACGGACCTTGCACTGCTTCTAGTGCTGATTACAGTACTTCAGTGTGTGTATTTTAAGTTTCTAGTGAAGGGCTGTCCAGGTTCAGTCATCAAGGGCCACCAACAGTCCAGGATGTAAGGATTTCCCTGATTAAGCACAGGTTAGGTAATCAGTTGCTCATTCATTTTGACTGACTCACTTGTGCTTAATCAGGGAAATCCTTACATCCTGTAGTGTTGGTGGCCCTTGAGGACTGAACTTGGACAGTCATGTTCTAGTGCAATATCTGTCAATAGAGGTAACATGTAAAATGCAAGGACTGTGTGTTTTTCTAATGACAGGGAGTGTTAAAGAGATAGTAATACTTCATTTTATGAGTCAATAATATTGTTTGTATTAAATTAAAAAAAAAATCAAAGCATCTATATATTTTTGCCCTAACTTTGCTAGTTTAAGAGTAACCGCTATGTAAAGTTTACACCTCCCTCCCCTTTAAGCTACGTCACCTTTCTAGCCAACAGACTTGGAGTCTGGTCTGCAGACTGGACGGCTCATCTGGAGAACCGAAATAGCAGGAAATCTTCATGACGACGGCAGTAGACTGTTGTCATAAAGATTTCCTTTGTATGCACTGCTATTTCGGCTTTCCACATGAGAAGTCTGGTCCACAGACCAGAATCCAAGTCTGTCAGTTAGAGAGGTGACATAGCTAAAAGGGACGGGAGGGGAAAACCTTACATCATGATTACTCTTAAACTAGCAAAGTTAGGGTAAAAATAAATAGATACTTTTATTTATTTATTTATTTAATACAAACAAGATTATTGCCTCATAAAAATAAGTATTACTATCCCTTTAAGGAGTATGGGGGAGAAATCCTTATGAGCCTTTTCTGCTGCTTACTCGAGTCTGAACTAGGATCGGCAAAATAAGAAAACAAGTTTCTCAGTAGAAGTTAATTGCAGGATTCTTACGTTTTAACCCTTTGAGCACTTTTACTCTACCAGTCTCATGGAAAGCCAGGTGCAGCTGCAGTGGTCCCCTGCTCATATTTAACCAGTCACAGAAGCTGGGGACTGCAATGAGAACCCCTGCAGTGCATACTTATTTTTTTTTCCTTTCAGCTGTTTGAGAGAGTTAGAAACCAGAGCTGTGGGAGCTGGAAATAAGCGTACATCACATAGAATTGAAGGCAGACATTTAACCCTTTGAGTGCCATAGAGGTATCCAACACATTGTGTTGGCTACCTCTCTGGCACTCAAAGGGTTAATTCATTAGAGGAACTGGAGAGGAGGATGGCGAGATAAGAACTGTATCTGTAAAAAAAACTTACTTGTCCTTCCCATCCTCATGGAAGCAGCAGGGCTGGGAGCTATAAGTGATTGGTAGGCATGGCACATCAAGCATTTGGCTGTGTGAACGCAGCTGAAGGCAACAAAATACCAGCTACACATGCCTGCAAATGTAAGTGTGTAGGTGGAAACTTCATGTTTTAAGCAGCCCACGTTACTCTTCATTACATGAGATGTAGAATGCGGCCACATGTTTCTGTCTCTCACATCACCACCTGCTTGCCGTAAATTGAGTCCAGAGCTTTACTGGGGGCCCCTGCATAATGCAGCCCAAATAACACATTATGGTCAATGCCTTCTAGCTTTCTATTGGCACTGGATCAGGTACTACACCACTGCTCCTGTTCCTTGCAATAGGCTACTTATGACATAGTCTCAATTTGTGGCTTTCCACTGAAACACTCAGGGCTTCAGCCCTCCTAGCGACACCCCTGCAACAGAGGATGTGCTGTGTCTTTGGTTACCATGCTCAAACCAAGTAAAATGTGCAAGAGTTGTATTCAATGCATTGCTTTTCAATTCATTGGAGACATCTCTGCCACTGACCTTGTTAGATACCTGAAGGAATCACAGACACTAAGTGCATTTTATTTAGGAAAAACATGACATATTGTATTGTATTGTATATTTTTATTTATATAGAGCCAACCGGTGTACTTGGCACTTTACAGATTGCATTTAATATAGAAGGGGTACAATAAGTGCGGTGATTAAGTGCTTATATAGGCAGTCATAAGGGGAACGACAGGTGAGTATACATTAGGATAAGAGGTCCCTGCCCCATAGAGCTTACAATCTAAGTATAGGATGTGCGTCATACAGATACAAGCTGGTAGAGGAGGAAGTGCAGTGTTTGGCTTATGATGATAATGTTTGATAATGTTTCCATATTATGCTGTTGCTAGAGATAAAAGGTGCTCTTTTAGTTTAGATTTAAAGTTGTTGAGGGTTGATGCTTGGTGAATACTTGGTGGTAGGGCGTTCCAGAGGTAGGGGGCAGCAAGTGAGAAAGCTGTCAATCGTGAAACAGCGATAGTGGCAGTGACGGGGGAATGACCATTTGTTTGCTCAGGGTTGTTTAACGAGCTAATTCACACCTATGTGCAATAAGAAATTACCACTAGAGACTGAAATCTAGGGGCAGAATGCAGAGGGAAAATGAACAGAAGAGTAAGACATACCAGGACCCTGAATGGTTAATACACAGATGGGGTATAACATAAGGTTGGAAGCTAAATGAATGGTAGACACATACCAGGACCCTGAATGGTTAATACACAGATGGGGTATAACACAAGATTGGAAGCTGGATGAATGGTAGACACATAGCAGAACCCTGAATGGTTAATACACAGATGGGGTATAACACAAGGTTGGAAGCTGGATGAATGGTAGACACATACCTGACAAACAGAAAGATATGGAGAGTATATGGGGCTTTTTTATTTTTTGTGGGGTTTGGAAGCAGGTGCAGATGTGGATACCCTCGCCAACTGTCTGGTGGCTCTTGTGGGTTTTGAAGATGTTGTGGGTGTGACACTTGAGGGGGAGGCTGTTGCAGTTGACCCCTCGGTTAACTGTTCAGGTCAATCCAACAGCAGCCTCTGGATTTGATTTTGCTTGCCCATTTCAATGAGCATCTGGCCAAACAAGTCATGAGTCCAGTCCTGATATGTGTAGGAGGGCTTGATGGAATTCAATACCACTGACAGTGGCTGCACTCTCTCCATGTTGAGTAGTCAACTCCTGGAGAAGTGCCTGGTCTCCCTCAATAGCCTGCTCTGGATGTGGATGTATTCCTCATCCATCCTGCTGGTTAATGTAGCTATGGGACATGATAATGATGTGAATGGTGCACGTGGAGGTGTTGCTGATGCCTCTCCTGCTTGGTCTGTGTCTGTCCCTTGGCCAGTGGTTCCCTTATGCTGCAGCTGGTGGTAAGACAAATGTGTAGACAAGTGTGAGGGGGCCAGCATGTGATGCATTTGAGGGTGACCTTTCTGCCCAAACTAAATCTATGGTCTCCTTATTGACTGCTGATACTTGTTCCCCAGGTTCAGACAGTGCTGGTGGTATGAAGTCACTGAATGGGTCATGTCTCTGTGGCTCACCTATGAGCCCAAGATGTTGGTAGCCGAGTGTCCATACAGTGGCCACCGGGATGTGTTTCTTTCATACCTCGATTGTCCCTGAAGGCTCGTTTCTTGCTGGGGTTGCATCTAGCTGTGTGGCTGAGGTTGTGGTGTGGGGCCATGTGACCCATATTGCAGGGCACTGACCATGTTGGGCATCCAGTGGCTTCCCACTTGTGGTAGGGCATCCATTATGGCCCTGATGTTGTTGGTGGCATCCACCTCTGTTCTTACATCCAGTGCTTGCAAACCAGGCACATGTTGTAGAGTGTTCAAATTAAGTATTTCTTTGTAACTGCTGCTATCACAGCTCTGCTGAAGAGCCGCAGAACAGTCTATGGACTGCGGGCTCCGTCTCTAAGTTTGAAATTTGATATCAGCACAAGGGGAGGGAGGGGGGAACTTTGCAGACTTATATCTCCCAAACCATAAAGGTTTGGAAGATCAAAAATGGCACAATTAATGTATTTTTATATTATCTATTTAATTAAATGTACATGTTTTCAAGTATTACTATCACTTGAAGGTGATGTTCATAGGTGGACCAACTCTGGCCAAGTCTCCCATCTTGCTCTTGACTTTGCACTTGCAGTCTGTCCAGCTCTTCTTCATGGAGTCATTAGTGCTTACACCTGGACACCGCATTTACTGCATTCAGGACCTTATACCAGGTGAACTTCTTCCTAGCACCAATCCTTCTGGCCCTCTCAGTGGTGAATATTATGTGCTCCCTGTCAAGTATTCTCTGCACCAGGGCCATGTTCTCCTCATGGGAGTACATAGGGTCCCACAGGCTGTCCTCCTCCAAACCAGTCTATTATGTATCTGAACTGTTTGAGGCAGTTTGGTGGTCAAGCTCTGCCTGCGCTGTCCCTGGATGTGTATCTTCCTGTCACACATCCTTTCTGACTCTCACTGGCATGTCAGTCCCTAGCCGCTGTGTACCTGATCGTTGCTGGGTATCCCTGTGCCCACCTGGACTCCTTCTACCCCTCCTTCCCACACCCGGGATCCCTTGCTCTCTTTTCTCCTCTCCTGCACCTATCCCTATCCCTTCAGCCTCCACTCCTCTCCCTGCCATCTCACTAACTCTTTCCTAGCTTCCTCACACAGTCACTTACACCCAGTCACTCACAGAATCACTTGTTTGGACTGACTTTCCCCATGCACTCACTGAAACACACTGTATTAAATCAAAAATAAAGTTGTGTTTTGTGTCCACAAACAAAAGATGTGTATGTTTGTGTATATGTGATGTGTGCAATATGTGCAAATGTGTGTTATTTGTATATATATTAAATGCAATTCTCTCTGCTCCCCATTCCCAGTCTACCCATCTCCAATATGTACTCCTCTCTCTCTTGCTAAGTCTATCCTCCACTCCTGGGCCCTGTGCTGTAGCTCTGAGAACCTCCAAACACAGTGTGTGTGAGTTATTTTGGGGTATATGTACATTTATTTGAATGTGCTTATTACTTTGGTGTATTGTGACTGGCTGCGATTTTGAGCTTGATTTGATAACATTTAGCGTTGCTAGACAATGTCAACATTAACTTGTATCCTTTGAAGTTTAGCGACTGAAATGAACGCATGGTAGGATAGAAAGGTGCAACGTGTGTTGTAAGGCTACTTTGTTTGTTTGGCCTACTCCCGTTGACCATTCTTGTAGATGGTTTATTGCATAGTTGCACTACACAGACAAGGCTAATGTTCTGTAATGTTTTTTGCCTTGCCAATAGTTTTACCGAGCCTTATTGAATCCAGCACCAATTGTTTCAATTATTTCAATGGAAATGTTTATTTGTGACATGGTTTAGTTTGTATACTTCAGAATTGCTTTTACAGATAAATAAACATAGAATTAGAAGACAGATAAAACCATCTGGCCCATCTACTCTGCCCATTTCTGCAAATGCTTACATCTAATAATCACTAAAGTCTGCTTTTAGTTCACACACCCTCACACAAATTAATAAGCCGAAATTTAAAGATATACCTGATTGCTGTATGAAGGACACCTACCTAGATCAGTGAAACATTTGAATAACTTAAGACCTATTTATTACTAAAATATAGTGCATCTTTAGCAATAAACTATGCAATTGATTGTTGATTAATGAGGCTTAAATGACAAAGGTTCATTAAAATGAATCTTATGTACACCCCACTCCCAACAGCAAGCTAAACAGCAAGAAAAAGAAAAAAAATCCCTAGCAATAACAAACAAACAGTAGAAATAGTAGTTGTAGTAGTCTTAGAAATACTGCGTAACTTGGATGAGCAAATCTACTTAGCTCAGTTTATATACAGTTTTATACAGAAAGTTTTTGGCACGAAGCAATGGTTTGTTACACTGCTATCTGATCCATTTAAAGATGCCTATACAATAAAGTACTGTACATATGTTACCTGTTAAATAGCACTATTTTGTGAGGAAAATACTTCAAAATTGATACAGTCTTTTGGAGAATAGTCAAAATGCATTTTTATATTTTAATACACTTGAATGTATTGTATATTGAATACTCTTGTGAACCATTAAATACTAAATACTGAATAATAATATGTGTTCAAAATGTCCATTTCTTATTCTAGGTAGCATTATGCATCAATTTAATATTGATGAAACCATTATGTTTTGTATGTTATTTTTTATTTTGTTCAAAATGCTTTGCTGATTATAGCTTTTCCTGATAAAGTATCAGTTTAAGACATTTTGTACATTTGTTGAACTTGAACAACCCAATAAATAATATGTTAAATATAATCTGAGGGAACTTAATTCATATTATCCAAAGGTACACTTGGAAATATAGAAAGACAAAAGTGTAGCCACAATGGTGCAAACCAACTGCACCATGGGGGAAAAAATACAAATTCCAGGTGCTTTAAATTGGACAATTAAAACTGCAAATTTCTATTGTAGCCATCAGTTGCTATTATTTCTATTGAAGTAGAAAAGTTGATTCTAACATTTTGATTAAATAAAGTTTTAAGTGAAGTTGCTTTTGAATGTACAGTTACCAAGTTTTGGACGTGCCTTTGATTTACTCACTCTCTCTCTCTTAATAATAAATATAGATAATGTCCTAAGTTCTGGCTGAAATAATGAACAATTAATTCTTGAACGTTCACCAACTCAAAAGTCCTGTGAGTGCCTCTTACCCTCTGTAACTACTATATGTATTCTCTTTTTGAACTGTCACTGGAATTTTGTATGTTTCTGCTTTAAAAGTCCCAGTGGTGCTGCCTCTTTGCTTCCCTATACTTGTTATGTGGGATTGTAGTACATACATTGTTGGAGACATCGCCATGATGGGGAGGAAATGGTTAAATTTTCTTGTAAAGCAAAATTCTCTGAAAGTCTGTTTTAGAGGTATGTAATGGTCTCAGGTTAAGACAATGATCCTTTGCTTCAAAGTAGGGGGTGGAAATAACTCAATGTCATTTTTATGAGGATATACGACTGTGCTAGACACCAAGTCTAAAGGAAGATATACTCCCATATGGGTCTTGTAGGGTGACATGTTTGTGTGACGTATGATAATGCCCCAAATTCCTGGTTTTTGAGAAAACACAGACCAGGTGTCATTTTAGGTGCAAATTTTATTGTAACGTAAGAGTGACATCTGTAGTGCTTGGAATTTTTATCATAATGTATTCGTGAGGTCATAGGGAAATTAGGAATTAAGAGTATCCAATCAGATAATACTGATGATGTCACTGCATAATGAAATGGATCTTTATCCAATCAGAGTAGATTCTGATAAGGGTAATTTTACATTATAAATATATAAGTTTTAAGATAGAAGGGGCTTTTGTAACGATTTTATAAGACTCTCAGACCAGTGTGTGAAATGAAAACACAATTTTATTAAAATAAGTTAAGGCAGAAGTACGCCCTCTAGTGACGGTAGATATACACCAGTAGTAAGGACTAGTAGATACAATTGTAAATGCACAAATGAATTACATGTACAAATACACAGCAGTAGACTGGAATATACCCACAGAGGGTTAAGTCCTTGATAACAGTCAGTCTCAGATGTGGATGTTTGGAACGCCCTGTGTGTTATAAGGCTGTGCTGGAGACCAAGTTCAACATAGGCTGAATACAGGACTGCCTCGCCACGGTGTTCAGTAAGAAGAAGCACAGAAGTCCACGTAGCCCCCTCGGGCGTACCTACTGGAACTGCTTCAGCTAGTGCAAGTGCAAATAGCCCCCACGGGCGTGACTGGAACCAGCCTGCAATGCGAGAGCTGCCAAGCCTCCTCAGACTTAACCGGACACCGGGATCTGACACGCAAGAGTCAACAGCTCCACGGGCGTAGTTACCGGATTTGCTAATGCTGATGCCTGTGCCTGCCGCCACTCTGTATAACGGAATCGCCCAGTATTACAAGAGAGAGTCTTAGGCGCCCAACCGGCCCAACGGATGTGAATACTCTGCAGGGATGTACAGAGCTGCCGACAGAGAGCGGCCAACTCAGCAGGAGTATCACCGAGAACGAGACTCTTACGGGAGTAGAGAGAGAGCGGGACCCAGGCGGCACTGTTAGGGTTAAATAACGCTTTTACTCGAGGCTTTTCAGCGGTATAGCAAGGCTCTGCAGTATGAGGGAGGCGTACAAACGCACAACTCTGCACAGGTAGATACACTGCACTGATCGGAGTACACCAGGCAAGGCAGTCACACCAAAAGCTGGAACAGCAGATAGAAATGTCGCGGCGGTGACAACTGGAACGCAGGTCACTGTAGCAAGCAGGAGTCGGTCTTCGGAGCGGGAAGTCAGCCAGGTCGGAGCACGCAGGAGGTAGTCATACAAGCCGGGTCATACACAAGCAGGAACGTCAGCCAAACCGGGTCAGGATCCAAGGGTGGTAGTCAGACGGGCCGGATCATACACTTGCAGGAACACAGGAGAATAGTCAGGGCAAGCCGAGTCGGTACACAGGAATCCGGAACACAGGAACACAGCAACAGTATAACTGGCTCAGAAACACCACGAAAGGGCATCTGACAGATGTGATAGCCAGGTATAAAAAGGTCACCAGGAGGCGGACCAAACCAACACAGCAAATCAGTGTCTACCACAGATGAGACTGACAGGAATCACAGGCACTGTGATAGCTTTTTTCCTTTAGGTTTCCTGGCTCTTAAATTCATGTTCTGTTTTCCTGAAATGTACCTGGGTGGCTGTTAGAGATACTAAGAAACACTTCTTGGACTGGTAACTATATCTTTCCTTATTTTAATTCTGCAAAATTCAGAATCAAATATATATTTCTTCTGTATTTGAAGAAACATAATTTTTCTTATAATTTGTCTTAATCGGACTGGCCACCCAATTGTGATCAATTATAATAAGCTATATTGTCTGTAGTAATTCTGAATTAAGCAGAATTAATTAATTAATAGGTAAATTGTTGTATTTTGACATATATAATAAAATAGTTGATAGCAGTGAGGTCTATTTATCCTTGTTTATAAATGAGTTAATATAATCGTTGATATTTCTAGATTATATTGTGTTTCTAGAAAGGTTATTATAGCTAATATTTGATCTGGGGGAATTCTTTGAATTCATTTATTAACCCTTCAACTGCTATTTGTCTATTTATTTTGAGGTGTTTCTTTGCATTTCTTTGTGTATGTTTTTGGGTCTAAACTTTTGTACAGTGACAAGTTTATTTAAAACTCTCACTAGACAAAAGAAGTCGCCATCTTGGCTGTGGCATCCTATATTACTAAGTGGATTAACCCTTGGAGTAACCTACAGGTTTTACATAGGATTGCTATAGTCATGTTTATAATATATGTTGCATGAAGTTTGGTATACTGTCTAGACATATATTATTGGATTGATTCTAAGTATATTCTTGGTATTATCTATTAATGTCTATATTAATTGTAATTTATATGTTTTATTCAGAAGGTATGCAATATTTGAAATCAGTAGATAATTAAATTATAGTGAATTCAGTCTGAGATTTTATTCCAGGTAGTTTCTCTAAATTTGGTTATTATATATGGTATAAGGAAATTGTCAGAGGACCTGGTTTAATATTAAAGTTGACTCACCTGACAACATACCTTAAACCTCAATTAGCATAGTTTATACAGTTTCTGGGGCAGAGGTATTCATATATGCTGCTGCCAACTGTATTTAATTAATTGTAAGGATCAATTTATCACGGTGCCCGTGACTGCTCCATTCTTGTGTCTATTACCTGTAGAGGGCTCCCATTGGCTGTCTGCCTTCAGCCCGCCTCACATGGCCTTTTTAAACTCAGTCTGGGCACCCTTTGGTTGCCCTTTTGTGGCGTCTCTGACAGCATCCACTTCCACCTTGCTACTGTAGCTATTTGGGCCTGTTGCTGTGTTCCTGAGTTCCTGAGTCGTCCTGTTCCTGAGTATCCTGCCTGCTGTGTCGGTTCCAGTACCAGTTCCGGTTGTCATCATCAGAGGTTGCTGTTCCTGCTGCCAGTCTTCATTGCCGTTCCTGATCCGGCTGACCATCTCTGTTGGTACCTGTTCGTCCTGTTTCGAGTTCCTGCATCCGTGGCGACATTGTTCCTCGGTCGCTTCTGCGACATTCCTTCTGTTGGTTCCCAGCGTGCGGAAGCTGGTTCGCTCCACTAGCCTTGCGGCTACACTTTACAGCCTGTTGGTTCCAGTGTGCGGACACTGATTTGCTCCTTGGCTTACGGCCCGATACGCAGTACTGTTGGTTCCCAGCGTGCGGACGCTGGTTCGCTCCACTAGCCTTGCGGCTACACTTTACAGCCTATTAGTGAAACCACTGATCTGGTAGCCTCTATCTTACATCTATACTGTCATTGACCATCTGACAGTCACCAAGGTCACTGTGGTTGTCACCTTCCCTTGCCCGGTATATTGGTAAGGCCGGTAGAACCTTTTATTATTCCATCTCAAGGTTGCCTTACCCAGTATTGGCAAGGCCGGTAGAGCCTACTCATTGGTATTCTGTCAGGCTGCCTTGCCCGGTATATTGGTAAGGCCAGTAAAACCTTTCATTACTCCAACTTGAGGTTGCCTTACCCGGTATTGGCAAGGCCGGTAGAGCCTATTACATTGGTATTCCGTTAGGCTGCCTTGCCCGGTATATTGGGAAGGTCAGTAGAGCCACCTATTACGTTCTCGTCCAGGTTGCCTTGCCCGGTATATTGGTAAGGCTGGTAGAACCTGTATTGCTATTGTCATATATTACCTGCCTGTTCTATGTATTGTTTGTATGTGTATGAAACCCTATGGGATTATCTTAAACTTTTCAATACAGTTGTGTTTTTACCTAACCTTACGTCTGAGAGTCTTAACAAACCGTGACACAATTATCCTATTCTATACTGCTGTGTTCAATAATTGTAATTTAATACCTCTGAACATACCTATGTGTGGTTAACCCTTCGATTGCTGGTATTCACTCATTTATGTCATTGTTGCTTACACTTTATATATATTAGTATTTACTTAAATAAATTACATATATTTTTGCACAAATATACATAATTGATTATTTAATCAATTCTTTACTGTGACATAACGTGTCAATACCTAGTATTGTGTAAAGTTCTCAAAGTTATATTATTATTTATCTATTTATGTGAAGATATCCAACTTACTTGGTTCTTTTGTTTAACCCTTTCTTGGATACCTTTGACATCATCTAAAAAACAAAGATGCAGCACTTTTTAAAGCAGAAAAATACAAAATGTATTTGTCAGTGTTTTGTCCATTCTAGTACTTTTCTCAAGATGTTGAGGTTTATCTCTACCAAAAATGACAAACCCACAATATTAATAAGACACAGACTCTACTGTCTCAAAAACAGAATTATCAGAAGGTGAAGCGAAATTAGCAATACTCTTGAATAATATAGTTTTTGCGGCAAGACAGACTCTATCACCAAAAGGTGAAAAGGAAATTGAGGAAACAAGAGACAAATTGAAATATTGCCATGGTGGGCACATGATAATGGTGTCACAAATTACTTTAAAAAATTAAGATAATTTATCAGTCTTTCCCAACATGTCATGTTTGATGCGCATAAGGGCTTATTGATTCACAACCTGAGTTTCTTCACCCTCTATCAAAATCAGAGTTTTGAATTCCTAACAGTTGATAATCCTTATACTGCCATTCTGTAATTCCTACCTAAACTTCACAAGAATCTATTAAAACTGAAGTTTGTCAATGGCAGTTTGTGTGAAGATTCTAGCCAAGTTATAGTTTATATCTGTAATGCCCATATGTTTACCAACTAAGTCCTTACATGAGAGCGAGAGAGAGACACAAGTGACCTCATTGCTAATCACTTTCTTTGGATGAGGACACTTATTTAGTAACCTGTGATTTGGAATCTTAAGACACATCTGTTCAACACCAATTTGATCTCAAAGCCTTTAGAATTTTTATTGGATAAGGAGGCAAAATTCTTACAACTCATGATAGAATTTGTTTTAAACTGATTGAATGTAATACTAAAGATAAATTACTTGTATTTAACAACAGATTTTATCTAGTGACCCCAAGTATTATGATGAGTAGTGCATGTGCATCTACTATACCTCATTTGCTGGGAGAAAACAAGTTTTTAGTAAAGAACTTGCCCAATTTACAAGCAACATTTTATTCTAGAGCCAATATATGGATAATATCTTAATTTTGTAAAAGTAATCAATAGAAACTTTGCATAATTTCTTGATCATTCCAAATAAAAATGATAATTTTAAATTAAAATATGATGCAAGTAAGCAGTTAATTTTGTTGACCTTAAAGGGATAGTAATGTTTCATAATCAAAGCAGCTCCAATTAATCTTCATAGCATTTGGGCCTTGGAGATTGTTATTTCAATTATGTCAGAGTTGTTGTTCAAGAGTAATTGAATGATTAAGTATCCCCCTCCTGCCCCTTTTACTGTTGTAAAACTTCTCAGCTCAGAGTAGCAGGGTGGTGTCCAAGTGGATTGCAGAGAGGGACAATCTACAATTAACATAAGGGAAACACCTGAAAAACTTATCAATGGGGACAGGGCTTTCATTGTTCTCACAATAAAAAGATTGTCCCTTGCTGTGAGCTGTCTGTTTTGTGGACCAGATTCCACATCTGAGGGGAGAAGGCTTACACTAAGTAAAAACGGCGAGAGGGGGAAACTTTATCATTCAATTACTCTTGAACTACAACTCTGACAGTACTGAAATTACACTCTTTATGGCTCAAATACTATGAAGATTAATTGGAGCTGCTGTTTGTGTGAAACATTACTATCCCTTTAAAGGGATAGTAATACTTGAAAATAATTGTATTTTATATTGTAGCCTTTAAAAAAACATGAAAAATGATATAAGTCTTATCTCCCAAACCTTTATGGTTTGGGAGATATTCACATGTAAAATACAGTAAAATTCTCTTTTCCTGGCTGTTTCAGCCAAGTCTGCCATCTAGTTGACAGATTTGGAATTCGGTCCACAGAGCAACCGGCAGCTCTTTAGCAGTGCCGAGATCACGATCTTTGAAAAGAACTACTTAATTGGAACTATCTACAAAGTGTGCCTGGCTTGAAAGCACACTTTGTAGACCATTCCAATTAAGAAATCCTTTTTAAAGATCATGATCTTAGCACTTCTGGAGAGGCACAGCCGGTCCCGGGACCGGATTCCAAATCTGAAGGGTGGAGCAATGACGTCACTCCAGGAGAAACTTTACTTCTGAATATCTCCCAAACCATAAAGGTTTGGGAAATAAGACTTATATCATTTTTCATGTTTCTTAAGGGCTACAATATAAAATAAAATTATTTTCAAGCATTACTATCCCTTTAACATCATGATGATTTGTGCTGGACAGATCGAGTGTGATTTATATTATAAACCAAACGTAACTTCTCCACAGTAAAAGTAACCATCTTCATTAAAAGGAACATACCAGCCTGTGAATATCTGTATATCTGATGACATTGTACCACTGCTCAAATTTATACAATCATAGGAGCTGAAGTAACTGAAATATTTATCCAATGAGCCTATACTAAATCATGTTTCAAGAAAGCATACAAATGAGCATTATACATCTCATCTCCATTTTGTTCCATCACAGCAAACAAAAAGAAAGAAATCCACATATAATAAGATTTATAACCACATTTAACTGTCAGTAGCAGAATATCACAGAGTCCTCAAAGAGACACTGGCATATATTTTTGTCAGGTTCAGATCTCCATGGGGTTCTTAATGAACATGCTGATGTAACCTACATAACTGTACTAAACTTAAAAGAATACTTAGTGTCGAGTCATCAGACCCAAACAAACATAAGTGAAACATATAAGCATCCCATGCTTGTAGCAATTGTTAGTGGTGCAACATATAGTAACAAGCACATACATCATTGATTGATCATTGGTTTTGGAGCAAATATTACATTATGTAGTTCATAAACGGTCAGTCAAGTGTAGTGTATACTGTTTGCCATGTCCATGCAGTCTTAGGTATGTGGGAAAGATCATACAAAAACATAAGACACACATCAGAGAACATGCCAAAATAAATGGAGGGAAATTCACTAAGTGGTAATAAAGAGGTGATAATGTGGAGATAAAGCAGAGATGACTTCTCCAGTTATATCAGTTCTCCAGTTCCTCTGTTATTCTATAGAGCCTATGCACTACGTTATCCAAAATGTAGGAAACGTTAGTGAATTGGCTCCATAGAATAACATAGGACCTGGAGAAGTGATATCACTGGAGAAGTCATCTCCACATTATTACCTCTTTATCACCACTTAGTGAATCTACCCCAATGAATGTATCTCAATATAAAAATGATTAAGAGAAACTATTAAGTGTGAGCTTTTTTTCTGGAATTTTACCGATCAAAACCTAGTTTATTACCAGCATGGGGTTTACAGAAAGTAATCCTCTGTATTAGGGTAAGCAATTGTTACACTGGATAAACAAATGGATTTTTCTCTTCCTTGCAATATCTACTGAAGGTTTAAAGGGATAGTAATACTTCGTTTTATCTTTATTTTATTTTGTAGGCATTAAAAAACATGAAGAACAATATAAGTCTTATCTCTCAAACCTTTATGGTTTGAGAGATATTCACAAGCAAAGTTTCCCCTCCCGCCCCTTTTTACCTAGTGTAAGCCATCTCTTCTCAGATGTGGAATGCAGTCCATAGACCAGACAGATAACAGCAGTGGACAATCTTCTTCCTGTGAGAACAATGAAAGCCCTGCCCCCCTTGACACGTTTTTCAGGTTTTTCCCTTATCTTAATTGAAGATTGTCCCTCTCTGCAGTCTACCTGGGCACCTCCCTTCTGAACAATGTTACATCAGTAAAAGGGGCGGGAGGGGGATACTTTGTCATTGAATTATTCTTGAACTACAACTCTGACAGAATTGAAATAACACTCTCCAAAGTCCAAATACTATGATGATTAATTAGAGCTGTTTTTATTATGAAACGTTACTATCCCTTTAAATGAGGAAATTAAATGTACAGTGCATCTTGAGTGCTTACAGTTTTGCTGTTTTTTAAATAAATGTATTTGTTGTTTTAAATAATTTTATTTTTACATCATTAATATCAGAGCAATGCTCTCCTTCCTCTATTCCTTTTTCTTTGATCTCCATTTTTTTATATGTAATTAATAATCAAATATACTGAGTACCATGTGTCACCACACTTTCATTCAGAGATCTCTATTAATATCATGTGTGTTTTACTTTCTTTAAAGGGATAGTAATACTTCATTTTATCTTTATTTTATTTTG
The DNA here is from genome assembly GCA_037306005.1 of Rhinophrynus dorsalis. Lineage (NCBI taxonomy): Eukaryota > Metazoa > Chordata > Amphibia > Anura > Rhinophrynidae > Rhinophrynus > Rhinophrynus dorsalis. The sequence goes on along the minus strand of CM074719.1, from coordinate 433,407,309 downwards.
TAGGCATTAAAAAAACATGAAGAACGATATAAGTCTTATCTCTCAAACCTTTATGGTTTAAGAGATATTCACAAGCAAAGTATCCCTCCCACTGTTCAGCCACATCAGAAGGAAGGTGCCCAGGTAGCCTGCAGAGAGGGACAATCTTCAATTAAGATAAGGGAAAAAGCTGAAAAACTTGTCAAGGGGGGAAGGGCTTTCATTCTTTTCATACAAAGAAAATTGTCCCCTTCTGTTATCTGTCTGGTCTTACAACCAGATTCACATATGAGAAGAGATGGCTTACACTAGGAAAAAGGGGCGGGAGGGGAAACTTTGCTTGTGAATATCTCTTAAACCATAAAGGTTTGAGAGATAAGACTTATATCATTCTTCATGTTTTTTTAATGCCTACAAAATAAAATAAAGTTAAAACGAAGTATTACTATCCCTTTAATATTTATTTATAAAGTGAAATCATGATTTTCCAACATTTACAAGTCAGAGATAAACAATCCCTTCACTGAGCAAGCACTGGTTAGTTTGAAGAAGACAGCCTACGACAACGCTTATAGATCAGATTTTAACGCTCATTGGTGGGGGATTATGGTCTTAAATAGCTGTAGATTTGGACAGAGTAATTTTCTTCCTGTGATCAAGCAATTACAGAATGTGTATTTGGTTGCTCTTTAGTTAAATATTCAAGTCAATGCTTCTAGTGTCTCCAAAACAGATGAATTAGCAATACTTTCAACATATCATCATGTTTTGTCCTGTTGCCTGTATTATATACACCTTTTCAGAGCTGTTAATAAAAGCCTAATATGAGTTTATTGCTACCAATTCAGCAAGGCTAGACTGGCATACAATACATGTGTCATTCTGTGGGTTTAAGTGGAACATGATTAGGCTGGTCGACAGTGAAGCCAGCACACAGTGCAGTGTGGTTTTGTGTCTACCAGTAGAGCAAGGTTGGTCTGGAAGACCTGTAGTGTGGGTCTGTGGCTACCAGTGGAACAAGACAATGCTGGCATACAGTGTACTGTGGTTCTGTGGCTACCATTGGAACAATGCTGACCTGGCAGTGTGTGTGATTTTATGGCTCCCAGTGGAACATGGCTGGGTTGGCAGAGTGTTTTGTGGTTTTTTGGCTACCAGTGGAAAAAGACTGGGCAAACTCACAGTATATTGTGACTCTGTGACTACCATTGGAACAAGAATGGGCTGGCACACACACAGTGTAGTGTGATTCTGTGGATAACAATGGAACAAGGTTGGCCTAACATACTGTGTAGTAGTTCTGTAGCTATTAGTAGAGCAAAACTGGGCTGGCAGACATTATGGTGTTGTTCTGTGGCTACCAGTAGAAAAAAGCTTGCTTGCCAGATAGTGTAGTGTGGTTCTGTGTATACCAGTAGACAGCGGAACGTATGTTCCTTCCACTGACTTTCCTTTCACTGACAACCTTTTTATATATAAAAATTCACTGCTTCTTTAAAAGCCTCAATTACTTTTTTTTTTTTTCTTTACAGATTTTTTTTTTTTTTTTTACAAAATTTACAGTATAGAGACAACAATAGCACATCCATGTTCTTAAGGAATCTGATGAATTGTGTGCAATGGGTCATGAGTTTTATTATAGAGCAGTCAACATGATAGATCATAAAAACACATCATTATAAGTTTAGATGCTCCGATATCAGTAATAAAACAAAAATAACAAAACAGTCTCATGGCACCACATGTGCTGTGCTCACAAGACTCCAGCTGCTGTATTTATTTATTAGGGCACCATGCTCCTGTTGTTTTCATGATAAAAATGATGCTGCCATGTTTTCTTTTAAAGAGAAATAACTATTGGTCCCTTTATTGTAGTATGTTGCATTACTTAACCTTTCCACTGCCACAGGGATGCCATATGCATCCCACAAAACACACTCCGCTATGACTACTCAAATCCTCAAACACTTGCTAAGCTAAGAAATGTAAAGAATTTGCACCATCCTAACATCAAAGTATTTACTTCCGCCTGCAAGGAGTTCTTGTGCTATCATACATTTCACAGTTTGTTTGCATAACTGAACGCTAAAAATAAATTTACCTTATTCACGTAATTCACTACTGGATGTACTGTGCCCTCACAGGGTTGATTGCTATCATGAAGCTCGGTATGTTCTCTTCTGTTTCCCCAGATTGCAGAACAGCTGCCACATTCTACTCACTCACATTTTTACAACCTGTCCCTGTACTCCATGCCCTTTGAGCCTGGACATGCCAGTGAGGAGAAACCAGTTAAGTAAGAACAGCTACCTGGTGTCTGCTTCTCCAGGCTTCACCCCAGGCCTGTACTGAATCCATGGGTGGTACCTTTGTCCCGACCGGTGCTCTAACTTCTGGAACTGCAGCTTGCCCAAGAGGATGAGGCTGAAGAGGCAGACTGCTCCATTGGGAACCAATTACTGCCAGCCTCATAACCCACCACTCATTGTTACTGTGGACACCATTTAATTCCCAACAGCCAACTCTACACTTGCCTAGTGATACCCATGTGCCACGCTAAAGGTTGCCGCTGAAGAGGTTAGTAAAACATGAAGCACATACATAATGCTGCTGCAGTAGGGAGTTCTCTACCATTCAAGGGATTAAACATCTACTCTGGAACTCTGTTCATGTTGCATGTTCCTTGAGGTCTCACCATTGAGAGCGTCCTCAGTGTACAATGACATTAATCCTGAGATTTACTTGGATGCAGGCATGGGGAGGCAAGGGTTTACAAATTGTTTTCTATGCCTGATTTGAACTGGTTTTGCCATAGTCATTCTCCTGCTTGAGAGCACACTTTTATGTTGTGTTATTTTGGCTCTCATATGTTTCTGAGGGTCTCACCATAGAGAGCATCCTCAGTTTATGATGAGTCCAGGGTTGCGACCTATATGCATTATTTTTACCATTATCACTCTCCTGGTTGAGAATGCATCTCTGCATTGTGTTATTTTTTTGATCTCTGTTCATGATGCATATCTCTAGGGGTCCCACCATTGAGAGCATCCTCAGTGCATGACACCAATAATTGTGGGCTGTGAGTGGGTATGGGGGGGGATGGATATTTATTACATGTTTTCTATGTTTGATGTGCACTGTTTATACTACTGGCACTCTCCTACTTGAAAACGTACTCCTGCATTGTGTTACTTTTACAACCCTGTTTCTCTTATATGTTTCTAGGGGTCCCACTGTTGAGAGTGCCCTTAGTGTATGACATGGATTTATGTGCCTATGTTATGGCATGTCCATAATCATGGGCAGTGCTTGGTAAGTGGATAGGGAAGGAGAAATTAAGAATTTATAAACTGTTTTCTATGTTAGATGTGTACTGTTTTTACCATTGTCATTCTCCTACTTGAGAAGGCACCTCTGAATGGTGTTGTATATTCATAGGTAGGGCTCAAAATTTCCACTCGCCACTAGCCAATGGCGAGTAGAAATTCAGTCCTGGTGGGTGTGCTATGGCTTGCAGTGAAGAGTAACTTTTCAGGTCTGGCTAGTAGCAAAGGACTTCAAATTTTAAGCCCTGTTCATGGGGATCTCAACGTAGAGTGCGTCCTCCTCAGTGTACAATGAACGCACTTCTATGTTTTTGCAAATACTTTTGTCCTTTAAACTTTTTTTCTCTTCTCCTTGTGGGATATGTTGGCTCTGTATCTGTTTATGCAGGTTTGGTGTTTGTACTGTTGTTTCTGGTGACGCCTTCTGTTGAGGCTTTGTTTCTTAATTAGTTTGGGTATGAGGTTGGTTTAGGTAGGTTAGAGACAGTGTGGGGGTAGAGCTTTTGGTGGGATCCTGTGCTAGGTTGGGTGGGGTGTTGTGGGGTGGGTTTTTTTTTGTTTTTCTTGTCCCCCCAACTCCCTCCGTGGAGTACCTGCTTTTTACTTGCAATTTGATGGCTAATTGGGTATGCAAGTTTCTGTAATGGAGAGTGCACTCATTAGTTCTATCATATATTAGACGACAAGCCCCTGATGATGTTGTACTGCAGGAGGCGCATTTAGTGGGGTCCAAAATTTTTCCCTCAAAAAAAGTGGGTAGTTTGCAACTACCATCCTACTTTTTCTACCCATGTGAGAGTGATTTCAATCCTAGTTAACAGATCCTTACAATTTTAATTCCTTGACCTTAAATCTGACAGGAAGGGCAGATACCTCTTTTTGACTTGTAACCTGGCTGGCCTTCCCACTATTCTTATTACCCTATATATTCTTCCCCCATTCTCTGATTGCTGCTGTGGGAAGCCTTAGAATACATATCCTCTAGACCTGGTCACCGTACAGTTGGTATGGGTGACTTCAACAACACCCTTGATAGAGACCTGGACTGGCTGGGTGGGGTGGTGGACCTTCGCTTCCTGCCTTCTGAATTTTAATGACTGAGTGGGGGATATGGATCTAGGTGATGCCTGGTGTACCCTTTACCTGACTACTTGGTGTTACTCTTGCCACTGCTCCACTCACTGTACCATGTCTCGCATTGATCATGTTTTTCTCTCTTGAGATGCCCATGGGAGTGTTTTGGGGTGGGAATATCTATCCAGGGTGGCATCAGGCCAAACAATGTATCTTGGACTAGGCCAACTAGGCCTAGGGTGGCACTCTACAGGGGGTGGCATAGAAAGCCGCAGCCACCCTCCTGCACAGGGCTCTCGCCATCTGTTACTTAACCTATGGGACAAAAAAGAAACAGGGGTAAAGTGTGTGGCCTTGTGGCATTTAAGACATGAATATTCCATACAGGGATGGACTGAATAGTCGGGCCATTACCAAGCGGGGCCTGCTGCTGTGGAGAGGCCCATCATACCAGCTGAGCTTCTTCTCTTCATTGAGTCTCTGAGACTCAATGAAGAGAAGGCTAGGCAGTTCCTCACATGCTTAAGTGACCTGGTCAACACAGCAGTGATGTAATTACAGCAGGGCCCTCTGCTGCTCAGAGCTGTGGGGAGGTTGCAGATGATGGGAAAGGTATGTAGGAAATGATGGGAGTGAGATGAGCAGTGGGTGTGGAGGAGGTCAGGGGGATGATGAGAGCAGTGGGTGCACTGCATAACAGATACAACCAGAGATCTTCCTGTATTTGAGTGGAAACAAAGTACATGCTGCGACATCATTGAGTCTGGGTGCATGTTTGAATCTAGCACTCTAATCACAGACAAGGTGAAGCCCCAGCATGCACAGCATAACCACGTTTCCACTTGAATATCTGTTACTGGAGACAGAGTTAGCCAAGTGAGCTGAAGAGTAGCAGGGAGGCTGCTATATCTGAGGTAACAATGTAAGTTATTACCAGTACAAGGGGCTTGGTGCTAATCTCTCCCAAGTCTTGGTGCCCTAAATAATAGACATACACGCACAGCATCTACAAGTGGGATCAAGTCAATATGTAAGACTACTAGATATTATCAACGATGTTGTTTATTAGTAAAATATATGTATCTCATATATGTATTAAAAACACAAGATACATATAATCTATGAAAACTTGCAATTGCAGCTCTTCTGGGTTAGGAGAGGATAGTCCGCAATGCTCTACAATGGCAGACAGGGCGTTTATGCCGGATGCACAGTTTTATGTTTCTATGTGTGTGTGTTGCTTCGTGATTGTCTCCCAGTTCCGTGCCTGTCACCTTCTCCTGCATTGGATCTCCCCTATTTACCTGTTTTTTAGCTTTATTGCATTATCTATGAGTAAAAACTTGGCACATTGCAAATCTAAGGGTTCTTTTCTTCAACTGGCAAATACTCTGAAATGTAATCTATGTGTATGCCAGCATGTTTCATAGTGAATTAAAGTGTGAGTCCTGCCTCTTGCCTGGGTGTTTTAAAAGGCATGTAAACGTCTTCAAATGGAGCATCGGCAGAGCAAATTACCCATTTTAAGTTTAGTGATAACCATTTTTATAGGCATCCAAATTTTTTCTAGCCTGCAAAATGCACTGTTTTGTTGTTGTGTATATAAATATAATCATGATTGTTGAATCTACGTAATTGTGATGGTGTAGCTTTCTCTGGTGAATACCCATGCCATTCTCCTTTGGTGCATTTTTTTTTCTTTTTCAGTTAACAATGTGACTCTCAATGCATAGTACAATTTGGCTAAATGTAGACAGGAGGAGCAAGGGTGTCCTCACCAATGTAAATGGAAGGACTTATTTTCCTGACTTCTAATTCAAGAATAATAAAGTTATAACTAATTGAATTATATTCTGTAGTGCTTTGTTGTAGTTGTAACTTTAAATACGAACAAGCAAATCACTTATAGCTTATCAATCTAAAGAGGTAGCACCAGCTACACCACAGGGTTGAAATTAAATTTCAGCAAATTCCTATTGATGCTAAGAAGGGGTAGATCCTAAACAGGAAGATGTGTGGGCTAGACAGGAAGGGGTGTGGCAAATGCAGATTAGTCAGGCCTAGGGCAGCACAAAACTTAAATACACCACCGATTGGACCACTCACCTCTGTTGCTCTCCTTGGACTGTGGCATCTGTCCTGGGGTTCGCTCCCGGACGCTGAGACCTACTTGGCTAGCTATTGATGCAGTCGCTATTCCACACACCAGATATATTGCTTAATAGTTTTTCAATGCATTACAGACCTTTCTAATATTCAAAGGTGTTAAAAGCTGCTTTTATATCAATGGGAAATGTTATTTGTTATCTGTGGTGCAGTTTGACCTAGACTTTTGCCATTTCTTCTTGGTACATCTGTCTCATTAATTGGCCCTTCATGGACACAGAAGGCACTGGAGTGTTACTGGTTCATATCACTGGTTTAGTGATCCACAAACATGCACAGTAATGAATGAGGTTTACTAGAGGCAATTATTTCCATGAACTTCCACAATTGTGCAAAGTACTAAAATCATTTAATGAATAACCCTGGATATTTTGTATATTTCTTTGAGATCAATCTATGTAAAATGTTTGTATGTGCAGTAGTAATTTTGCATATGTGTGTGTGTGAAATGGCAGTTTTACTTTCCATAAACAAATTATCTTGCAGGACTATTTTTCTTTGTGAGAAAATGAAGCACACAATGTTTATTTCTTACTTTTTTGTAAATTAGATATTTTTGCCTAATAATTTCCACTTGAAGAGACACAAATATCTGCCAAAAATGTTTGTTCAGCCTTTAGTAAATCTCATCCTATGTATGCCATGGCTTCATGGGGTGAATGTATGAATAAGATTCCATGCTAAATCAGAAGCTGGAATTGAGTTTCAGGCCATATGCCTGCATAACACCAAGTTACTAAGCTACATGCACCAAAAAATTTCCCCACAACACCAGATCCGCGAAGGGGACAATGTTATACTCTCTAGTGGTTATGGCTCATTATTTTCCTTTATGCTTAATGTAATGTCCCATACTAAGTAAGGTGTCGAAGAACCAGTGTGAGTTAAGTGCTCTTTTCCTGCTCATACTATGGGGCAGGCATAAGGGTCCTAACACTGATGCAGTATGTGAGCAGGTATGAACTAACTGATCATACACATACAAATCCAAATTACCATTGATGTGAATTGGGCTTTGAATGCAAAGCAAATGCACTGGGCATCTATGTACATTTATACTGGTTAAAAGCACCATATAAATAAATGGCAACTTGTAGAATTTTTGTTTCTTCCATATGGAGCAGTTGGTTTTCCCAAATGTATGTATGTATGTATATCTTTATTTATATGGCGCCACACAGTGTATGCAGCGCCTTACAATAGGCATATGTTATAATAAATAAATGCTCCCCTTTTTCTTTGTTCGTATGGGCCAAAGGTAAAATCTATAAAGGCAAGAGTTGTTTATATAAACAAAATTGACTTTTATTTTGCAAACATTTAACAAAGTCCAAAGAATGACAGAAGTTCTCTTTAGGGAGAAGTACATTTCAAATCCATTGCCACCATCAAATACTTTGCACTGGGTTGACAGGTACATCTGATTAGTTCCCAGGAGACTTTCATTCTACATACAGATCAGCTGTCACACTGCAGTTCACAAAAAGTGTATTAGATACACACTCCCACAAGTACAAGAACAGTTCAATCCAGAATCTTGCATCAAAATATAATTAAATCTTACGTGTTCAGATGTAAATAACCCTTAGAGGAATATTTCAACAAACAGAACGTATTAAATATATTTTTTATCAAGCATGTACACAAGCTTTCTTTGCCCCTTCAATCTAAATGTACCTCATTTAGACTGGTTGGTGCTCACTGTCATGTTTTGCCTTTCAGTGAATTTAAATACATAGTAATATTGCATAAATATGAGTAAATATCTATGTGTGCACTGGATAGGACTGCAACCTCTCAAATGCTATGTGCAAAGTTTTTTGAGCCCTAAATGCCCTCTTTAAGTCTTGTTTGCCATAGTAAGGGCATGAGAGTGTGCCGGTATTTTTGGACTTCAGTTACTCTACAACAGAATGTAGATTATTACAAACTGTAAACAGAGGAAATAGTTGAACAATCCTTCCTTTTCCTTATGCCTGCAATATGATTGGGGAAAATGGGGTGTTTCCTTGGATTAAGTGCACTGGAGATGTGCACTATTATGTAATAAAGCATAGCTATAGTGCAGGTTTAAACATTATATATAGGTGCAAGTTAGGCATTGCACTTTCATTTCATACATTCCTCTGATGGTGTATATCAGTGTTTCTCAACGTCAGATACCTCTGTGCAGGATTTAAGGATTTTCTCTACATAAGCATAGGTGTGTAATGAACAGTTCTCCATTGCTCAGACGGGGGATCCCTAAAACCTGAACTATTAACTGAACATTAGGATTATAGTTCAGGAAACACTGGTGTAGATCATCAACCCTACCTTAGGACTTGGGAATTTTGGTATCTGTTATACATGGCATCACTGCATATGTCTGGATATACTAGAGTTTAATATTAGATAAATATATCTCTTTATTCATTTAAGATTAACACACATTTTTGCCATATCGGATAATAAATAAAATACAATGAAATAGAAGAATGAACAGGCTATTACAAGAACCTATTTTTTTCAGGGACGGACCCTTTTGTGTTTGCTTAGAAATCACTCTGTGTGATGTCTATTTTTCAGTGATAACACCTTGATTATATTTATTATATCTACAGTGGAGAAATAGGTTGTACTACATGTTATTTTAAACAAGCAGCATTCGTCCTGACAATTTAACACATACATCATATTTATACTGAGTTACTGATCACAACAATAGAGTTTATTCCTCCCTCCAATAGTAAAGATAGTGTCCGGGCAATAGAATCACTAGTCTCTCCCTAAAGGTGAAAGATTATTCAGTTGCTGGAGATCTCTGGATTGAGATCGTTGTTCGATGTCGCTGGTATGCTTGGCAATTATCTTGCTGTGGCCAAGGCCAAAATTAAAGATATTGGCCACAAAGTCAGATATCCCAACTCCAGCTGATCCAAGACCCACTACTAAGACCCACAGTAGGGATCTCACCCAACTGCTTACCATAGGAGCACAATGGACATGCAAGACACAGGGCAAAACTGAAGGTAAGAACAGCCAGCAGTTATAACAGCTAGACTGAAGAACAGAAAAAGAGCAACCAGCACTTATGATAGTTGGTCTACAGCACTGAAAACTCTAGAAGGGATGGGTGGGAGGAAGGAAATGGAAGACAGCTTTAAAGATTCTCCTCCAATAACCTCTAAGCCAGGGCCGGATTTGCCATAAGGCAGAGTAGGCACCTGCCTACAGGCGCACGCCACCAAGGGGTGCCTGCCATTGGGATTCTATTTTATTTTATTTTTTTTTAAAATAGCCACCTCGCTGGCTGTGCAGTGGCAGAACAATAATTCCCCCACCCGACGCCCACTCCATGTCGCCCTCACATTGCCCCCCCCCATTGTCTATTTCCTACCTCCCTGGCAGGACAGGTCTGTGCCTTCTTTGGCACAGTCCTGTAGCTGCTGAGCTCATTTGTCAGCTCTGTAGAAATGCAGAGCGCTGGGAGATGACATCATCTCCCAGCGCTCTGCATTCCTGAATAGGAGACCACCGGGAGCTCCAGCTGCTATAGGACTGTGCCAAAGGAGGAACAGATGACAGGTCTCCTGCAAGGGAGGAAGGAAACTGACAATGGGGAGAGGTAGGAAATGGACAATGGGGTGGGAGGCAATGTGAGGGCAACACGGAGATGGTGGGGGCAAGTTGGAGCCTAAGGGGGGCAATGTGAGGGCAACATGGAGATGGTGGGGGCAATGTGCAGCTGATGGGGGCAATTTGGAGATGGTGGGGGCAATGTGGAACTGATGGGGGCAATGTGAGTGTAACTGAGCTGATTGGGGGCAAGATGGAGCTGATGGGGGGCAATGTGAGGACAATATGGAGATGGTTGGGAAAATGTGGAGCTGATGGGGGCAAGTTGGAGCTGATGGGGCAATGTGAGGGCAATATATAGATGATGCGGCAATGTGGAGCTACACATCTAGACTAAAAAATAAGAAAACGCAGTATACACAGTAATTCAGGCAGATCTCAGACCTTTACTTAGCATGCAGATCAGGGCAGTACATTATTGTGGGAAGACTCAGCCAGCAGTGCAGTATACAGCATTCTAGGAGTTTGTAGGTATTTTCCTTTCCATCAGGCCTTGAAGACTTCCTCTCCCCTTGGCAATTCCAGACAAAGAGAATCAAAATTCCCATCCTTACTCTGATAAACACATCTGCTCTCACCCATTTCTCTAAGCCATCAATGGTATGACTGCTTGAACCTAGGAATTCCAGGAATTCCAAGATGGGGATTGGCCAAAATGGTAGACAAATGCTAACTGGCCAAAGAACAAACCATCACAGGGACACCCATCTGAACGCTTCTACCCTACAAATTAAAGGTTTGGGCAGCCCCTTTGTTTTCTAGCTTGCATGTAATCACAGGGAAATATTTTATTATTTCAATGAATCTAATGAAAGTGTGTTCACTTCACAGATTATAAATATGGAAGTTGAAATACTAAGACACACTGGGGCAATTCTTGGGCAAACCAGCTGCACTATAATGGACAAATAAATAATCCTATTTATTTAAATCAGAACTTTAACCCTTTGATTGCTAGAAAGGTCTCCAACATATAGCTGCACAATGCACTGGGAATCTTTCTAGCTTTAAATGGGCTAAAAGCTCAATTTAAATCAATGAAAATATTGGGAGTGTGTATTTGTCAATGCAGTTGGTGTACTCCAAATTGCCCTAGTATGTCAGCCTCAAATTAGTTCTCTGTGTTATTCTATACAGCTTAACCATCAAGCAGTAGCATATTTTAGATCATTTTATAACTTGTCCAATAGACTGATATGTTATTACCCTTACCTAGGAGAAGTATGAAACTTTTAATTTTTAAAGGTTTTTTTCCCTTAAAGAGACAGAGAGAGAGAGATAGTGCACGTCTATATTCATTTAAATGACCTACTGTAATTAGGAAAAGATCCACTAACCTTTTCTACTCTGAACACCATCCCCAGCAAACATTAATATCCCCCATAGATTGTAATAAGAATCAGAAAACTGCCAGTATAAATCCTTTGCGATTGCGCTCTTAGCTGCTCATAAAAAATTAGCTACTGTTTTGTGTGCTTCAAATTTAATCTGTAGTTACTGAAAAATAATTTATCATAGAAAAAACAATAAAGCATAAGGATAAACAAAATCCTAGCAGGTTTACATAATAGCATAATTCAAAGATTTTGTTGTTTATCTTTCATACTAGTTCTCTGTCACTTAAGAGAACAAACATATTATTCAGAGCCATTTTAAGAAAGTATCATGTGTACTAGCTTTAAAGACCTGAGGTTAAAGAATGTAGAAAAAAAAATTGACTTCAAAGCATACAAACATAGTCATGATTTTGAAATGTCTAAAAACAGTCACAAGAAATGAAGACAAACTTTGAAATTTTGCTTGACTTCAAAATATATCCATAAAACAAGATCTTTTAAAGTGTAAGTGTCACCTTAATAGAAGTTAGTTAATGTTAACCCCTTGTAGACAAGAGTGGTGTGAAACTCATTTCAAAGAAGTCCCTCAGGTCCTCAAAGGCTAAACAGAAATACAAACTTTTCCTATTTGTTTTGCTAGCCATTTGTTTGTAATATAAATGTTTTTTTAAGAAATTAAAGTTATTTGTTGGTGGCATAGATTGACATTTTATGCTAATTATTGTATGCTGTGCCAATATTATTAAATAGATCGAGCTATGAATGAATATATACCAAGGCCACACACCAAGGTAATTTCTAAAATTACAGTGAGCAGTATGTTTGGCCTCAAATAGAATTAATTGTGCCATATATAAGCATAACCTGATTAACCGTTCCACCAACACATAAAAGTTAATCTCAAGAATTATTTACTTTACAGCAAAAATGTCTAGCACACAAATAGGCAAATTGTAATACTCTGTAGAACAAACAGTATTTTTCTTAAGATAACTGTTACACTGTAAATATGCTAATCTTTTTTCAGTCCTACATGAAGAAGTGGTAATTTATAGAAAACAGACCAAGGGCTCAATTCTATTACCAGCGCTAAAAAAACAGACGTGTTTAAGTCAGGTTTTAGTATCCTATTACCTGACTTGGGAAAACAAATTCAGCAGTAATTATATGCACCGCCAGTAAAAAAAAAAAAACCCATAGGAAACAACTAAAAACACAGTGCAAGTAGCATTCTATTACCCACGCTCAGTATTACCACCTGTTATGTGTTTACATTTTCTGGTCTAGATTCTATTGCAGGTGCTAATGTTATCACTGCTATTATCTCCAGTTTTCCCCATAGACTTCAATAGGAAAATGTTTGCTAAAATGGGTGTTAACATTTGTCTCCTGCAATAAAATGCAGCCCTCTGACGGTAATCCTGATCCTCAGAGGTTGAAGCGTAGAAGCCATACGACAGTTTCAAAACCATCGTTGTTCAAACAAAAGCAGTGCAGAATACAGTATACATCTTAGAAATCTGACATAGCGTGCCCCCTTTGAAATATTAACCCCCCCTTTGAAATTCAACTTATAATGCTTTCTTTCGCCATTTTTATTCAACAAATATTGTTCACATTCGATATATTAACCCTTCCCCTTTAAAATTTGACTTACAGTGCTTTCTTTCACCATTTTAATTAGACAAATATTGTTCACATTCGACATTTTACCCCTTCCCCTTTAAAATTCAACTTATAGGTCTTTCTTTCATCAGTTTAATTCAACAAATATTGTTCACATTCAACAATTTAACCCTTCCCCTTTAAAATTTGACATATAATGCTCCTATATCCTTTTTTCTCCATTTTAATTCGAATAATTTTGCTCCCATTCGACAATGTTTATTCTCCAGTTTTAGTGCAAAATACGGACTCTTAATACGTCACAGTGATTCCTGTGCAAAAATTTACAACTTACTGTGCTAAGTGTGAAAGACCTCTCACTCGTACTATTTGTTTGCTAAACTCCTTTGATGTGTTAATAGTACAATAAGAAGTGGCATTAACCCCTCCTTTACTGTTGTGAGGAAGGTTACTGAGTGAGTGTGACCCGATTTACATAACAATTCCTGAAACTATTATAAAAAGGACCAAAACCAAAAAAGAAGAAAAACAAGCCCTTCACATCAGACTCTCCTGTAGGAGGTGTCACGGTTTTTGATGAACACTCAGAACAGTTTGGTAAGGTTAAAATAACTTTATTGAAACACATAGATAGGCCTATGGGCCCACACAAACAGAGCAGAAATACAGGCAGGTATATACAATAGTAGCAAGCCAGTATTAGTGATGTATGTGTGAATAATGACAATCTCTGGCAACGGAGATCCTGGCTTGGACCAGAATGGGCAGCAGGATAAACAGAGAGAGGGCTGACCACAGGACCTTGATGGTAGATGGTCCAGGAGGAAGTGACTGGCACAACCCAGAGGAGCGAGGCAACACTGCTGGCACAACCCAGATGCCTGGGAAGCACTGAACTCAAGGAGCGAGGCAACACTGACCCTGGCACCGGATGGCAACAGACGGAGATAACTCTCCCAGGGAAATCCCTAGAACGCTAGGGGTGGATAGCAGCACCATGGAATATAGAGATGTAGGCAACCAGTGTCCCCTCTACTGAGGATGGTACAACACAACGCTGGCTCTTGAGCCCGAGGCTCCTGCAAATGGAAATATGCAACACTCTACCTAGAACGTCCAGGTACGCAAAGGGTCAATAGGTAACGCCCTGATATACTGCAACTCCCCAAGGGAGTGAGCCCAGAGATGTAAGAGAGGTGGACACAGAGAGATCAGAGTAACACAGTCAGTGCCATAACACTGTACCGGTACTTCGCTTGTGCACTCCGCCAACGGCGGTACGGAGAGTAGCTATACCACGAATGCCTAGCTAACGGTTGACAGAGCTATAGCACCATGCGGCGCAACCGACTAGCGTAACAGCAAGCCACCGCAAGTAAAGCGAGAGGAAAATGGAGACCACCAAGCAGTATGCTGGAAACGCAAGGCACTGTGTGACAAGACAGTACACAGAGTAAACTCATACCCAGGTATGGTCAGACACAGAACGGACACTCAGCCAGGCACAGTAAGTAACGGAAGCGGGTTATCAGCCAGATACAATCGGTAAAGGAAGCGGGTTCTCAGCTAGACCAGGTCAGCAATGGAGCGGGCTCTCAGCCAATAACAGTCAGTAACGGAAACGGGTTCTTAGCCAGATCAGGTCAGCAACAGAGCAGGTTCTCAGCCAGATACAGTCGGTAATGGAAACGGGTCCTCAGCCAGATACGGTCAGCAACACAGCGGGTTCTCAGCCAGATACGGTCAGCAACGGAGTAGTCAAAGAACAGCAAACTCAGGAACATCATCAGGCAGGCCAGGTCATACACGATTAGCAATAACGGAGCAAAATGAAGGAGCTAATACACCACGAAAGGGCACCATAACATGGAAATGACAGGGTATATAAAGGCCATCACTGGGCGGCGACAAAAGGTACTAGCCAATCAGTAAGAGGTAATGCAAACTAGCAGTCACAATGTCGTCGCCCGCTGCATAAAGCACGGGCACCGTGATAGGAGGATCATGGTGTGAATGCTGAAAAAGACCACTTCTGCACTTTACAAAAGGCCCTTTCAAGTACAGAGTCAAAATAAAAATTAACATTTATTAGTATATTTAAAACTAGTGTAAAAGCCCAAGTACACAGGTCAAGGTCCAGGTAATGTTAACCCTTTGAGTGCCAGATGGGTACGCAACATATTGCTTTGCAATGCATTGTGTACCCCAATGGCATTCAAAGGGTTAAGTGTCTGCTACCTCACTGCTCCACGCGATGCAGTCTTGCGCAGAAGAGACTGCCCGAACGTGTGCAGTCTCTATTGTGCATGACGGCTTCTGACAAACATCCTAGCGAATTATTATATAGGATGATACAGGAGAGTCTGATGTGAAGGGCTTGTTTTTCTTCTTTTTGGTTTTGGTCCTTTTTATTTTCAGGAATTGTTATGTAAATTGGGTCATGCTTACTCAGTAACCTTCCTCACAACAGTAAAGGAGGGGTTAATATCACTTCTTATTGCACTATTAACACATCAAACGGATTTATCCAACAAATAGTAGGAGTGAGAGGTCTTTCACACTTAACACAGAAAGTTATACATTCTTGTACAGGTATCACTGTGACACAAAGTCTGTATTTTGCTGTAAAATTGGAGAGTAAACATTGTCAAATGGGAGCAATATTATTCAAATTACAATGGAGAAAGAAGGTCATAGGAACACTATAAGTCTAATTTTAAAGAGGAAGGGTTGAATGTAAACAATATTTGTAAAATTAAAATGGTGAAAGAAAGCCCTCTAAGTGGAAGTTTAAAGGGAACACAAGAAAAGATAGAGACAGAGCAAAAAGTGCCTCTAAGCGTAATCTCTTTTGTAAACCAGTTCCAATATTCAAATAAACAAACTGACCCCTTCAGGGTGGGTACTCACTAGAGCTTGAGGCTTAACCAGCCTCTGGGTTCAATCACGAATTTTAAAGGGGAAGGGGTAAAATATAGAATTTGAACAATATTTGTCAGATTAAAATGGTGAAAGAAAGCACTATAAGTCGAATTTTAAAGGGGAAGGGATAAAATGTTGACTCTGAACAACATTTGTTGAATTAAAATGGTGAAAGAAAGCACTATAATTCGAACTTCAAAGGTGGGGTTAATATGTCGAAGGGGGGCACATCTAACGTTAAACTTGATCTTTCTTTTTGTCATACTCCCATTTCCTTGTTCTTCGACATTTTGAAAGGTTTTTTAGGTGGTAGTTGAATAAAAGCAGACAGCACCAGTTTTGTTTGTTCGTAGAAATGTGCTGTCCACGCCGGTTTTGTTTTACCGTGGCTTTGCAATAGAATAGCAGTGTAACACATGTTTTCAAAATACATGTTGCTTGTTTTTCTTGTAACACCGGTTTTAGCATGGGTAATAGAATCGATCCCCAAGTCTGAAAATGTTGGAAATGTTTCTAGAGGCTTTATATAATAGGACTGGAAATGTATCAAGCAACATCTACAGCACTAGTGGTATTAGATGGCAAATGCAATGCCAATTTCAGAACTACTGTATATCAACCTTGGTGCAAGCCCATTTGCTCTATAGAACAAATAAACAATCCTGCTGCTTTTAATGGTTCTGTTTAATCCATTGAAATGTAGAGAGGTCTGCAATGCACAGCTTTACAATGTGTTAGAGGCCTGTAATAGACCATAAACCGTTACTGGAGTATGTTTTGCTTGGCTACAACGTGATAAATCACTCCCAGTGAGAAGAGCTAAAGTTCAGGACAGCTTGCGCACTAACTCCTCCAAAAAGACTGAAATACACAGACTATAAACTGGTCATTCGGGGCAACCTATTCAGCAAGTCCCATAGACTTTACATGGGAAAGTAGGCGGCTTTCTGATTGGCCTGTCCGAGTTAAAAGGACTCCATTGACTTTGCATGGGAAAAGTAGGCGCCCCTCGGATTGGTCAATTAGCTGCCCGCCTACCAGTTCTAATTGGCTGAAATGGCCATGATGATCTTGGCCAGGATTGGCCATCAGATTCCAGGCCCCTGATTGGCCAGGGGTTGCAGTGGAATATTCAAAGATGCTTCAACCCCCTGGCCATTGTGTAAAATGTGTATTTGAGTCCCTCAGCCTTTTGTCACAGTGTTTACCCTTAAACAGTCCCTTTGTATAAATAATGTAATCATGTCTGGCCCTCTGTGTTATGTTTACACTGTCCTTTGTCTAGTATTGTATCTTGATGTGGTTCACCATGTATAAAATAGTTGAAGTTTGTGCAATAAAGTGTGTTACAGTTTGAACTTAAACTGGCTCCGGTCTCTCTGTTGCTGGATGGTATCAAGGGTCTTCTGTTGACCCCCATCCTAGGAAGAAATGCTGCTTGAGTAACCGGTGGAGCTGCCTGCTTGTAGCTGACCTCTGGAGGGAGAAACCTGGAACAACGGCCTGAGTCCAACCCAAGGACTTGGGTATCCGTTACAAGGCCTCTATAATTTTTGAGGTTAAAAGTCAATGGCTACGTTTGCAGATTTAAATATTTCCATTTACAAAACGGATTTGCCTCAGAATTGTTCTTCTTTTCTTTTGTGCATAAGACCCATAGTGTAATAAACTATGACCAGATTAAACTTTTGTAATGCATACTTGTACATACATTTTTTATAATTTGAAATTAGAGTCTTAACCCATCTGTAATTCAAGGGCTTAATTATCAAATAACATTACCAAAATTTACTTTACAACATTTTTTCCCAATTGCCTAAAACTTTTGCACATTACTGTAGCAAAGATGAACAAAAAAGCAACAGAAGTAGAATTCCCCTGAACCAGAGAAACCAAGAGGACCCCCCCACCTGGGACACAAACCACTGGTTCTCCTCCAGAAGGGTAGTCCTGTGTTCCACATAGACTAAGAGAAAAGGATTTATCGGTTAGTACAAAAAAATCCCCTTTTCTCTTACATCTTATATGGAACACAAGAACCACAGGGATAAACTAAAGCATCCACCAAGATTCCAGGGACAAAAAGAGAAAAACCCCTCCCACAAAAACAAACTGGTACAACATGAACCTCAGATGTCAATGAACACTGACACTGCAAACTAAGGAACAGTAACTAACAGGTTAATGGCCAAAATAAAATCAGAAAGGACACCTACACAGGCACAACAGCCTTGCGTCCAAAACTGGATTTATCCAAAGCCAGCACATGAACACCATAATGTTTAGCAAAGAAATGAAGGGAGGACCATGTTGTTTCCTTGCACAGCTGCTCAGTAGAGACCTGGTTCCTAAAGCACAAGAGGTATCCATGACTGAGTTGGTTGAATGTGCTGTGACCTAAAAGAGCACAGGTTTCTTCCTGAGAATGTATGTCTGGTGAATGGTCTTCTTAATCCAAGAATCTGGCCTGCACGAAGACCTTCAGAATGACAAAAACCTGAACATACTTTCAAAAAGGATGCGTGCGATGAACACAAACCTAACTACATTCAAAAGATGAAGACCCTATAAGAGTCATCAAAATCACCCTATATGGGTGGAAAATCAGAAAAGGATGCTTATAAGATGAAATCCCAAATCCAAAACTCTGTTGTCATTGTTTATTATTATACCCAAAATACCCCCATATCTAGGTTGACTGAGACATACAGCTGTAGTCCAAGTTCCTTCCTGATCTAGCTGTTATCTTTGTGCTAGGGAAGTCTGGGGATGTAAGAAGGGATCCATGGATATTTACCCCAAATACCCCAACATTTTGTATGACTGACTGGGAAGCCGCAGGTAACTGGGATCCAAATTCCTTCATGATCTGGCTGTTATCTTTGTGTTAGGAAAGTCTGGGGAAAGAAGGAGTTGAACAGGGAGCTTTTGTTTACATGTTGACAGTGATGAGGATAGAGACTGTCAATTAAAAAATATAACAATAGTTTGACTGATGTGATAGAGATAGGGACCCTGACATGAGCAGACTGAAACTGCTGCAAGATGTGCTGCCCCTGCTGCCACCATTGCTGTACCTGCTGCCACCATTGATGTGACTGCTGTAAGATGTGCTGCCCCTGATGCCACCAGTGCTGTGCCTGCTGCCAGTGCTGCTCCTGCTGACACCAGTATTGTGCCTTCTTTCAGACATGCTGCCCCTGCTGCCACAAGTGCTGTGCCTAATGCCAGTGCTGAACCTGCTGCTACCAGTTGTGAACCTGAGGCTAGTGTGTCTTGTAGTACCCCAGAGGTGGGGAAGGAGAAGATGATGCCAAGTGTGACAGCAAGGGACCCTAAGTCACACTTACCATCCCAAAGCAGTATCACGGTCCCCGTGATCCTTTTCTGTCACTCTCTGTTGTGCTGCTCCCTGATTGGTTGAGCTGTGTTGGCCCGCCCCTGGTGACCTATTTTATTCTGGTCATTGGCACCTGTCAGGTGCCCTTTTGTGGTGTTTCTGAGCCAGTATTGCTGTTGCTGTGTTCCAGTGTTCCTAATCTCCTGTGTACCGACTTGGCCTGTACCGACTATGCTCCTGTGTTCCTGTTCCGTGATCCGACCCGGCCTGGCTGACTTCCTGCTTGTTGCTGATCTGGCTTGTCTGCGAATCTTCTCCGTGATCTGACCCGGCCTGGCTGACTTCCTGCTTGTTGCTGATCTGGCTTGTATGCGAATCTTCTCCGTGATCTGACCCGGCCTGGCTGACATTCGTGCTCGTTTGCTGATCCGGCTTGTCTGCGAATCTCCTACGTGTCCTGACCCGGCCTGGCCGACTACTTGCTCCTGGACTTGTTCCGGATTCTGCCGCTCCAGTCTACAGCTCCCGTTGTCGCCTCGGCGACATTCTGATCGCTGCAGTTTGTGATCTAAGCCTCCTGTATTTCCTGGGTTAACCATTGCTGAGCCGTGTTTCCTGAGCTGAGCCTTCCATATTCATTGTATTGTGAAGTATAGCTGAGTCTATTGACACTTGCTGTGCCGTGTTGCTACTGTGAGCCTTGATCACTTGTGTTGCTTCCTTCTACCTCACTGCCACTTTAATCATTGCTAAGCCTTAGCCAGATACTCTGCTTCTGGGAGCCGGCCGCGTTGTGGGCCTCGGTAGTCGGCGGCTCTTTTACACCTGCAGAGCAGTAGTTACTGTTACGCCCGTGGGCTATTGGCAAGCAGTGTAGCGACCAGTGGTCTCCGTTACGCCTGTGGGGCTATTGGCTCAAGCGATTCCACTACTGTTGGTCTCCGGTATACGCCCATGGGGGCTATTGACTCAAGCTATCACGGTACTGTTGGTCTCCGTTACGCCCGTGGGGGCTATTAACTCAAGCTATCACGATACTGTTGGTCTCCGTTATGCCCGTGGGGCTATTGGCTCAAATGATCCCAATACTGTTGGTCTCCGTTTACGCCCGTGGGGGCTACCAAACATTTACACTGCAGCTTCAGTCTCAAGTTGCAGCTCTTATCTACAGCATTACACATTGAATGGACTTAAGGTGTTGTATGATCTAGCACCTACTGCAGTCTTGTTCACCAAGGGCGTGCCTAACACCACATTTGAGACTGATTACCCTTGTAATTAACCATTTGTCTTCAGTCACCGTTTTGCTTGCTCCATATCTGTACTAGTGATATATTCCCTGTTCTGTACCTGGCATTGCAGTCCATATTCTGCTATTTTCAGTACTGCCCCTAGGGGGCAAGCTTGTTATTATTTTTTTGCTCTAATAAAATTGTATTTTATCCTAACCCTCTGTCTGAGTGTCCAAAACCGTTACAAGCAGTCCCACCAGTGCTAGTACTACTGCTACTAAGAAGGTCCAGCAGCTTGTTATTGTTAGGAGTGAAGGAGGGGGTAATCAATATCCTCATATTACTAGTGACTGTGAGGAGGAAGACTCTGCAGCTGAACTTGATGTGGTTGGGGTTAGTAGTAGTAGTAATGGGAAAGCAGCTGATGGGACTAGTGTTAGGGGAGTGGTGGGGGAAGCATTTGAGAGCGTTCAGACTAGTGGTCAAAGGAGCCCACACCATTCCTCTGGCTCTGGGAGTCTCCTTCCCTTTACTACAGTGTCCAAGTGAAACATCCTGAAGAGGCCAGATCTGGTGTTGGAGGAGACCAGGAGTAGAATTAATACCACCACCACCAGCAGGAGCACAAAGCAGCTGTCTGTGTCTGTACTGCTGCCAATCTGCCTTCTTCAGGTCAAAGGAAATGCCAAGTGTGACCCTCTGTCACATTGTTCATCACCTCCTCCAACCAGCAGTAAGATGTCTGTAATAGAGCAGCAGCAGCAGCACATAGGGACCAGTGGTGGTGATGATGATGATGATACCGGAGAAGCTGGGGTGGAAGAGACATTGATAGCCTTTATAGCAGAAACTGAGATGGAATGGGAGACAGGGATGAGGATGGGCATTATCACTCCCACCACTAGCAGTGGCCTTTTGGAATTTGCAACGGCTCTAATTCTTGCTGCTGCTGAGGTGCAAGGGCAGCAGGATGCTGAGGAGCAATCTAGTGTGCCAGGGTCAACAAGTGATGTGGGACTAGGACAGTTTCCTCTGGCCAGCAGCAGCAATACTCCTGGCCCTAGTTGCCATGCCACAGACAGTGAAGGGAAATGTGGAGGACAAAAAAGAGGCATTTCTTTTCACCTGTTCCCTACCCCTCCTCCTTGAAGTCATGGGTATGGGACTATTTTTCTCTTGGGACAGGCACAGTGCAGTCATCACCAACAGCACAGTGCACAATTTGTGACAAGTCAGTGAGAAGAGGAATGGAGGGAAACACACCTTGACACAAGCTCCCTGATATCGCACATGAAACACAAGCACCATGACATTTATGTCAAACATGTTAGAGCCAAACACCCACCACAGAAATCAAGCACCACTGCTGTTGTACCCCCTAACTCTCCAGAAAGGCACCATCTGGATCACCATCACCTTCTTCCTTTAGGTTAACTACATCTTCTGCCAATCCACCTTGTTCATTGTTACCTCCCCCTCCAATTGATAGCCACTCTGCTGATGTTAGGATGTGGCAGTTCGTCTCCACCCATTGTACACTGTGTGGTATACTGACCACACATGGCACTGTGGTGGAGGAGAATCTCAACCAGGGCACCAAGCGGAATCTGAGGAGATTCCATGCCACAGAATATGCTAAGATGGTGGGCGGTTGGGATCATCATTACTATTAAACTGTCAGCAAGTTGTCATATGTCATTAGTGGGTTCTGGACAAGGGGTATAGTAACAGCGGCAATACTTGGCTTCTGGTGTACATTGAAGTCGCTAATGAGAGGCACAGTTCCTGCTCTCAAGGAAAAAAATTATATTCTAATAACAACACAGTCAGGATTTTGGAGGAGGGGCAGGTGGAGAAGAATTATTGGCCAACTTCTTCTTTTCTCCACATACACTGGGGGCTACTTATTGTGCTCCTACTGCCTCAAGCGCATCACTGGAGTTAGTCATGGCAAGTGGATACTTCATCACATATCACCCATGTTACTGCTATTGTTGATCCCGTTCCCTTTCAGCTGCCTAATCAATCATCTTGTTGCTTAAACAACTCGGCAGTAGCAGCAAGAACATCAGATGCAAATTCTGCAATTATGGACTCAGGAAGACATTTGACAATGGCCTGTGGCAACTGGCCAACATGACCTGCTGGCACTAGGGCAGTAGGGCTTCTTTTTCTCAGGGCTTGTGCTTTATTAATTTATTTTGTTATTAACTGTTCCCCCAATACCAGTCAAGAACCCCCGCAAAAAAATTCCCTGTTCAACTGTTTCATTCCCCAGACTCCACCCACCAACTCAGACCCCTGTTATACCATGTCTTATGGAGTTTTTTGAATTTCTTTTAGGATTTATTTTTTATTAACTCCCCAATGACGGGAACACCCCCCCAAAAAAAAAAATTCCCTGTTCAACTGATTATTTCCCCACACACCACCAACACAGACATCCTCATGCCCCTTTTCTACTATGCCTTTTGAAAATAAAATAATATTTGCTATGTATTGTGTGTAAATTCAATGTTCCCATTGATTTCAATGGAATGAGCTAGGCAAAAAAATCTGTACTTTCGCGGGAAATTATTTGCAAAGCTGGAAGTGCCATTATTCGCCAATTTCAGAAATGTTTTGCCCATCCCTACTCGGGGGCACATTATAGAAGTGATGATTTTAATGTTGCTGTGTCAGAGAGTGTTCCCAGATTTTGTTCATTTGAAATAACACCTATGGCTGCTGCAGAAGAGTATGGCTCAGAGTTTGCTGTAGGAGATGGTAAGAGTCATAGAATGCCCACAGATGCTGCTGCCACCTCCACCATCTCCTCTATTTATGTTGTTAAATAAAGTTACACTATTCTTCTGCCATGTACTGCCAACCCATACTTGTTGAGTTCTTGGGAAGGAGTCAAACACTTCCCAAAAATAATTCCAAAGTATGCCTGTGAAATGGCAAGGTTGCAGAAACAATGACCCATTGACTACTGGCAAATGGACCAGTGTGTGCAGCCAGCAGTGACATGTACTGCCATGGAAACCGTTTAGTTGCCCACCAGGAAGTGTGGAGCCTGAGTGGGCTTTCAGTTCCTTGGTTTATATTGTAAATGACAGTAGGACACATCCATCAAGCAGCAGCATTGAGAGACTTAAATTTCTAAAAAGGAACTAACATCTAGTATAGTCTATCAGGTAGCACAAGTAGATAAAGCCACACATGACAGGAAAACACTCAGCACACATAATGTTAATAGCAGCACTGAGGATGAGGAGGATGGATTTGAATGGTTGATGTCAGCTGCCACTGTTGGGACCACAGCTATGTCCATTGATTAATGTTTGAGAAAAATCTGAGAATAAAACAGGTTTAAATTAATCAAATAAGATAATGCTAATAATTGGTCTAGAAATGAACCAATATCTAATACTATATCATCTGAGTATTAGGTAGCAGTGTGGACAAAACTGCACATGACAGGGAAACCCATGGCACATTTACCATAAACAGCAGCTCTAATAATGAGGAGTAGAAGGGATTTGAAGGATTGCTACCATCTACAGCTGTTGGGACAATTGTAAAATTAGACTCAGAGATGATAATGCAAATATTTATCTCAGGGCTCAAAATTTCCACTCGCCACTAGCCAATGGTGAGTGAAAATTTAACCGTGGCGAATAGAAATTTAGCCCTGGTGGGTATGTTATGGCTTGCCGTGGCGAGTAACTTTTAAGGTCTGGCTAGTAATAAAGCACTTCAAATTTATCTTATACATCATGATGAGGATTATATATATATATATATATATATATATCACACCACACCAGTTCACCACCACCATGCACACATTCAGTGGATGCTGTAACCATTTTTAACTAATGTACACCTGGTATTCCTGATAAGTAAGGAATCTGATATAGTGTTTCATCTGAAACAGCTAATCAAGTGCTGCTACAGATTGTTCTGTTTCACAATGTATTAATATGAAACTCACCAAAGCCCAACGGCTTTGCGGATCTGGAGCACCTCTCCAGCTTCTGGCTAGAAGGCTTCGACAGACAAGAAGACACTGGGAGAGACGTGCTCAACAGATCCGCTCTTTACATGCAGCTCAATGAATCACCTGAATCTGCTTAAAACATCATTCTTTATTAAACTCCATAAAAACAGGAACTCGTACCAACATGCAAGTTATGCAAAAGAGATACAATCTACTTAACGCGTTTCGTATTTACAACCTAATCATAGGCTAAATCTCTCTTAACCGTTGGAGTTTTTAAATAGACAACCAGATGTTACATCACAGTATAATCAACCATTCGTGAATAGACTATCATTCATCATCATTACTAATTAGTCTACTCACATTTGCTGCCTATTAACTCCGCTGTGATCTTATATTCCAGCTCTAGTCATAAAACCTTTAAATATCAAAAATCTAATTTATTAGTATCCTATGATATACTAAATTTGTAAGTTGTAAGTTGTGAGAAGCACATATACACATCACAATTGACTCCATATTATTACTACATATTATTGCTATCAGATCCATATTGTTCAGACCTTAATTTAAAGGCATATTACAAATATTTTGAAGTTATATTCTAACACCTCTTTACACATAATGAAATAAAATGTGAACCATAAACAAAGTCTTAGATGTTCTCATTTGCGCAAACCTTTGTATATGTATTAAGCTTCTACACCTCTTTGGTAATATTAATCCCCATGTCAATCCACATACATCTCTCCATATATGCTGTTACGACCCTTCATTGAAAGGTATATACCTTCATAAAGATTGGCATACATAGGGATATATAGTTATGTATCCCTTTCTAAATTCTACTCACAGAAAAAATCTATAACACAAATTTAAACATTATGAATATAAAGCGACACATCATGAATGAAATTTAGTCTGAGCATTTGTAGTAAACCCATTGCAAGGATCCATTTCATTTCTGCCTTATTAAGTAATGCTATTATATCTCCTCTTTCAAAATATGTAATTCTTTCTATTGCTTGCACTGAAAAGAACAACAAATTTAATTCATTACATTCCAATTAATGACATGCTACCAGTTTGGAGGAATCACCTTTCTTAATAGCTAAAATGTGCTCTCTTATTCTGTCTTTCAAAGGTCTACACGTCCAACCTACATATTGCTTCAAACTTTGCAGGTAATTACATATACAACCAAACTGGTTTCATCTGTCCAAAATATAATGTCAAAAGGAGATGGATTGTTTTTAGTGGTCAAATGACTCCACTGGGGTCATGCACTAAAATATGATAAAGCATTAATAAAGCAGAGATGACTTTTCCAGTGAGATCACTTCTCCAGTTCCTATGTCAATCAATAGAGCCTATGCAATAAGATCTCCAAAGTTGGAGAAATCTTAAGACATTGGCTCCATAGAATGATTTGAGAATTTGAGAAGTGATATCACTGGAAAAGTCCTCTGCACATTTCCATCTCTTTATCATGCCTTAGTGCATCTCCCCCCAGGTCATCCAATGAGATCAGTACACACATCCCAACAGCCTGGAGCAGTATTACCACAACCAGTCAGGAACCTTAGGCATATTAGCAGATACAGGTAAAGCAATATATCAGTCAGATCCCACATCTAGAGAAAGAAAAGAGGTAACGGAATAGAGGAAGTGATGGCATAGCTGAAAGCAGTACTGAAGGATCCATAACATCAGGTAGCTATGTCCATTTATTATGTGCACATGTAAATAGGAATGTAATACCAGTGTTGGTTATGTTATTGTATTGTTTAATTAGAATGTATGTTGATTGCATTGTCTATGTATATGTATGCATAATTGGACCTTATAAGGAAACTATTTGATACTGTGAAGTCTGTGATATTCTTTCCTATATGTATATATGTACATATTTATTGTTAAATAGGAGTTATATATTACCTATAGACTAATGCAAACTTAAAAGTTAACACAGGTTTACAAAAAGTTAGACTTTCTAAATATTACAGCAAGGCTTAGCTTGAAATAATTGATTACAGGCTTAAATCAAGGCTTCAGCATTGCTAACAACAAGCCCTGAGAAAAATGTCTTTGTAGTCCTCAGGCTTGCACAAAACATGAAATAAATGTTATGCATTACTGGCCTTGTGCCAGCAGTGGTAGATGGTGGCATTGGCACCCACCACTAGTGACATTCTGGCATTTGCTACTGCTGTAATTCCTGCTGAGTCATCTGAGGGGAGTGGAACCATTGTCACGAGAAATTCTGGGAAACTGCAGAAAATGTATTGGTTTCTCCACTGGGGGAATTCCCGCAGGAAAAGAGGAAAAACAAGCTTTTTCCATTAACAAAACTGCATTTTTCGGCCGTTGCTACTACTCACAGGACCTGTGAATTTTCTTCAGTCCTCAGGCTCCTATATCAGCAAGCAAAGAGGCTGCTCTAAGAAAGACATGCAGATAAGGCAGCCTAAGCAAGCAATCCTTCACTATACCCAGGACCGGGAAGTCTGTGCTCTGGTTCAAACCAGCAGTTGCTGCCAGAGATAAAAATCCACCCAATGGGGGATTACACAATCACATGCCTAACAAGATAAAGCAAAAAAAGAAGACTAAGAATGAACAATTGCCCTTTAAAACTGAGCATGTAAAGGCAGGGATAAATCATCAAAACAAAAATTCTTAAGCTTAAAAAGTAAAGGCAGGGGTATATTTGATATAGGAGGGAGTCTCCACCTCAGTGAGCTCTTTGGTCCCTATGATCCAAAAATATAGTTTCCTTAACAGAATAAAAACACTGTACAAATAAACACAATCTCCACCATCTTGGCTTTGGGGTGTAAAGGTTAATATCAATTTGGGACTTCTTGGACATATGACTGCTACCCTCTGTACTTTGGGGAAAGGTTATAAAACAGGGGGATATGGAAATCTTTTTCTTAACCCATTGACTTTCATAAGGGACTAAACTAAATTAGCAGTTGACAGTGGAGTGAGTCCCACCCATTTACCTTTGTGGTAGTGTGATTAATTTATCTATGCGGTAATCTAAGTAAGCCAGTCTTCCATACCTTGAGTTATGGAGTGATGGTATTATACTCAAGGGGGTTGGGGACCACCATTTTCACTGGAATGGAAGTCACTTAAAAGTGCAGTCAATGACCCACTTTTCCATATACTCACTATTAGGTTTAAGGAAGCAGTTCCTCTTGAATATCCTATAGCATAGGTCTTTTCAGTGGCACAATTCTATGAGTTGCTCTCCACTCTTTACTTTGGGGTAAGGACTTTTAAATAAATCAAAAAAATAAGTCTGTATATGAAATATTTTCCATTCGTTATCGAGCAATAATCAATCATCCTAAACCTTTAAAATGGGCTACTAAAAAAAGCAAGGACTACAAGATGGCTTACCCCTGTTCAATTAATATAGTCTTGATTAATTCAACTCTTTTAGCAGTCCATTTTATATTTTTGAAGATAAGGGTCCAATGCATCTTTTGATTGTCATTGGACCTATGGAAAAAGGTTAACATTTAAGATAAATGTAAGGTTTTATAATTAATTTATTGAGGGATTTGGTGAACTTCATTGCCCTGAATCCTATAGGACTACGTATTGAACTAATACCCCAAAGCTGAAAATGTTGAGAGAAAGGTGCCATTTTACTTCCTAGGTGCATGTCTATCATCATCACATAGCTCAGGGAATTTGGCTTAAATATCCTCAGGCACCCTGATAATTTAAGCCCCTAGAACCCAACGATTTCTAACCATACCTGAGTTTAATTCTCCCCTCCTAACAGCATACAGGTTGTGGTTTGGGGGGTTCATGGACCTAGTGTTAAAGTATTTTAATTTCTGTCAACCCTAAATTCAAGGAGGAAGGGCATAGGGGAATCCATTCAAACCATGAGCTATAAACCCAATCCTAAACCCTGGGTTCATTAGACTCTGAAATTACTTATATATTTCCCCACCTTAAACCCTCTCTGTTTAGTGGAAAGAAAATACCTTTTTCTTTATGTCTTAACTATCCTTTAATCATTTGATAAATATTCTTTAATTTGCCAATAAAATAACATTAAATATATAATAGCTTATATTTTTTTCATAATAAGAATTAATGTTATTAAATATGTAGAATTAAAATGTTGATGCTAAGAAATCTATATGCAGTAGCTTCAATGAGAATAGAGTATATAAAATATCATTAAACGTCACTCTGGATGATTACAGAAAATGGGCTTATAAATTGATTTCAGATATTAAAAATCCTGCTGGGATAATGCGTTATTTGGCAAATGTTGTTTCCTTATAACTAAATGTTAGCAATTGCTACTGGTTTGTGAAAGGGAGCCTTTGCAGCAGCTGTCATGTCTTTTCCCTCCAAAAATGGCAGTGATAGAAAACCTAAAAAACATATCCTCAACCCATCTCCCTCTGCAATCAACTCATTTGAATACATTGGAATAATTTTAATTGCAAAAGTGCATTGTGGCAGAACAGAAACTGCATAAATATTTAAACCAAATTTAAAATAAGACTTTAATAGAGCTTCTTAAAATAAGATTAGTACCAGCACAATAAATACAGTAAAATATTATGTTGAAGGAACCACACTTATTTTTATCTTTTCTTAATTAGTACCTTATTTTCTTTTTATATTCTATAATATATTTCAGGGATTTTTTTTCCATTGTGTAATATCTGGCCTTGATTGTGTTGTTTTATTATTGAGTACTCAAAGAACATAACATCCTGTCAGATTTGTACACCCTCCATAAATGAAAATATTCTTGGAACATTAGATGGATGTTCTGTATTTCATTGATTTATTTCAACCCACTATCATATGTTGCAATTTTAAATCAAAGCTAAGTTCTAGAAAGCCTTTGTGACAGTCAAATTGTTTTTTTTCAGTTTTATAAGGCATCATATAATGGACAAACAAGAGAGTGAAAGAGAGTCTGTATGTTGTATAAAATATCAGAGGTCAAGAAAATCCTTTATGTTTGTGCAACCCCAGGTCCTACCACCAATGGCTTATTTCATTTTTATTGCAGCACAGAGAAGGATTTGGCATCCTGCAGATCTCCATCTGTTGTTGGTCTACAACTCCCATCATGCTTAGCTGGTGGGGAGCTGCAGGGTAGACACCCTTGGTTTAGAGTGAACTTGGGCTCTGAGTCACATGGTCCTGAAGACTTATGATAACACTAGTAATCAACTTTTGGTACGTAACCATTCTGTTACAGTGAAGAAAATTGAATTTTTGTTGTAGAGAGTTGTTGACTACTTTTCAGTATATTGGAAAGAATGGGACAAACTATTGCCAGGAGTGTTTTCATCAAGTCTTAGAGAAAATAAAGCTTGGAGTGGTTTTGTTTATTAAAACATGATATGAGTTGCTGTTTATTATAAAAATATTGTTATTTTATTACTCAAAGTCATTTTGATTTAGCAAGTGCTTTAACGGATCAAATATATATTTGCTGTTATTAGATTCAGAGCTTTATTTTATTACTTTTTTGTAAGTCTGGGCTGTATTCAAGATTTAGATAGCTATATTTATTATTTTGACCAGACTCATTTTAATATGTATTTAAACATACTATGAATTGATTTATAGCTCTATAAAGACAAACATTTTTCAGGAATCATTGTAAAAAATAGTTTCTAACCTTTTCAGTGGCAGAGGGTGTCCAGCACATTGTTTTGCAATGCATGGAATCTCCATCAATATTTGCATATATTGCAGAGAGAGAGAACTTTCAGTCATTGTGTAATTTTATGATTATAAATGTTTTGAGTGTAAACCATTGATTGTGCATTTTGATTACAGCACATTAGGCTTTAGTTTATAATGAAAGCATATGATTACAACTATTACTTGCAGATAACCTGTTTTTATTTCTTGATCATTATGTAGTTCTTACCTTTTTAGTTTCAGGGTTCTGATACTATACAAGAAGAACAACAACAGTGGGATCAGTGGTACTTTGCACAGTTCCTATATTCAGTGGATACAGACAAACTTAAGACATTCAGTTCTGAACGCTAATGATAATTGAATATCGAATTATAAAAATGCACAAAAATGGCACAGATACAATAATGTGAGGCTAAACTATATTTTTGATTATAGACACAATATATACCATTTCAGTCTAGTGTCTGTTATCCTGGTGTGTATTTGTGTCCCATACAGTATCTGAATATAAGTTGGGGTGCAAGGTTACCTTCAGGAGATGATGGATATAGACAGTTCCCAAACCCACTCCAATGAAATTAATTAAGAATTCCTTAGTTGTTCCACAAGGACAGTTATTTCAGCACAATACTGAAATCAGCAGTAATTTGGTCATATAGTATAGGGATATGGTCAAGTTAGTTGACTTGCTAACAGATTCTTCAACTGCAGGGAATTTTAGTATTTTAAATAAGAAGATTCTATCAGCTGTAATGCCCATGTGGAGTTAAAACCAACTAATTGCAAAATATGTTTGTCAGTGATTCATATCAGAAAAGTCTAAATTATGATCTGAAGTTTGGAAAAGGCATATAGCTTAATTCCTTTTTTAAAAGAGACTCTAAAATCTCTTTCACATGGGTGACAGAACTGTGGCAGCCTTCTGCTATAGTTCTATTTCCTGTGTTCTCTACTTCCACTTCTGTTTCTCAGCTGATCCTAATGTGTGCATGTGTGTGGGGGGGTGGGGGTTGGTTAGCCTACATGAATGACTGCCAAATATTAATGGCTGAAGGCCACTTGAGCTGACAATTCATTGTAAGTGCCAGTATTCCTCACATGGAAGGTCTGTGAGAGGCCCTAAAGGCCATCATGCAGACTAGCTCAGAGTCTGAAGTACAACTGAGAAATGTGTATAAATGTGTGTCACTAAAATTATATAATACTGTACCAAATTTAGGTTCAATAATATGGGGTAATCAAACAGGTAGAAGATACTGATGGTCAATATTAGGGATGACCAAAATTGTTTGTCTCAAACTAAAAATGGCAAAAATTGTACTTTCTGCCTAGCAGGACATTTTTTTCATGAAAAGTGCAGATTTTCTGGGTTTTTTTTTTTTTTTTGCCTTGCTCTCAAATGAATGGTATAACAATTTTCCCACATGGAAAGTTTCCTTTCTTTTCCTATGTCATGGTTTACCAATAACGTTCAGGAGTCAGTGCGGAATAGTTAAATGCAGAATTTATTAATAATAGAAAAGTAGAGCACACTATATACACAAGTAGCAAGCAGAGGGTTACAAGCCAGCGAGCACTGCTATCAGGAATAGTAGGCTACCAAGCTTGACCACTCTGCTGGAGACTAGGCCTCAGCCACTGGTAGTCTCTGCATGAACAGGAGCAGGAACACTGGATTTTGATTTGATGAAGCGAGAGTACTGACTCACGCCTGCAGTCAGTAGGGAGCGATATCTGACTCACGCCTTCAGTCAGTATGAGGAAATGAGGAAGTGGATAACTGATTCACGCCTGCAGTCACTATAAGGAAATGGATAACAGACTCACGCCTGCAGTCAGTATCGGAGCTAGTCTACCAGAGCCCCAGGTCCGCACTAGATTGGGTGTCTGCTAGGTACAAGGAACAAACGTAAGAATAGTCAGACAGAGCCATAAGTCAGCACCAGAGGGGGTAGTCAGACAAGCCAGGTCATACACAGTTTAGGTAGTCAGCCAGAGCCACAGGTCTGCACCAGGTTCAGTGTCCACTATAGGGATGGACAAAAGAATAGTCAGAGCTACAGGTCAGCACCAGGTTGGATGGAAGACTAGCCAGGTCATACACAGAGCAACCCCTCCTCAGGAAGTAGGTAGGAGGAGCAGCTCAGGGGAAGGAAGTAGGTAGGAGGGGACTACAGGAAGCATGGCACATAAAACAAAGGCCTTCTGCATGCTTGAAGCCTCACGCCTGTAGATGATGCTGAAACTAAAGTAAGCTGTAACAGTACCCCCCCTCAAAGACCCCCCCTCCGTGGAGCCAGCAGGGGTTTGTCAGGGAATCGAGCATGAAAACTACATACCAGTAAAGGAGCTTGGAAATCACTGGCAGGTATCCAGGAGTGCTCTTCAGGACCATAGCCCTTCCAATGAATAAGGTACTGTAGGTGCCCTATAACCAAACGGGAGTCCAGAATATTTTGTACTTCATAATCCTCTTGAACTGCAACTCTCACAAAAGCAGGACGGACAGGAGCTGAGGTATACCGGTTGCAGACCAAGGGCTTTAACAGGGAAACATGGAAGACATTATGAAGACGCATATTGGCAGGAAGCTCCAAGGCATAGACCACTGGGTTAATTTTGCGCAACACATAGAAAGGACCAATGAATCGAGGAGCCAGTTTGTTACAAGGGACCTGGAGGTGCAAGTTGCGGGAAGACAACCACACTCTGTCTCCTACTTGGAAGGTAGGTGCTGGCAGTCACATAGGGCATGCTGTACCCGTACCCAGGAGGAATGGAGCACCCTTAAATGCTCATCCAGAGCTGGAATTTCTTGTGCTAGGAAGGTCTCGGGGAGAGACAATAATTGACCAAAAATGGGGAACTCTTACTGGAAGAGTTAACAGCACTATTCCAGGCAAACTCCACCCAAGGTAACAGGGTAGCCCAGTTATCGTGATGGTCAGAGATATAGCTGTGGAGAAACTGTTCCAAGGCTTGATTAGACCTCTCTGCCATACCATTGGACTGCGGATGATACGAGGAGAAGACTGCCAATTGAATACCCATTTGCGTACAGAAGCACCTCCAGAAACAGGACACAAACTGGCTTCCTCTATCGGACACAATTACTTTGGGAATGCCATGGAAACAGTGCCCATCTGGCCTGCCTGGGAGACAAGCGTTTGGCTTCAGAGAGGTAAATTAGGTTTTTGTGGTCGGTTAAAATCAAGATAGGAGCTTTAGTACCTTCAAGCAGATGCCTCCATTCTTTCAAGGCCAGGACAATAGTCAGTAATTCTCTGTCCCCAATCTGGTAAAGCATTTCAGCTTTGGACAGTTTCTTAGAAAAGAACCCACATGGATGCAGTGCCTCAGCAGGAGCTGAGTGCTGGGACAGCAAAGCGCCCACTCCGACTTCCGATGCATCCACCTGCAGGGTAAAGGACAGGGAGGGGTTGGGATGCACCAGTATGGGACCTGCCGCAAAGGCTGCCTTGAGCTTTTCAAAAGCCAGAATAGCTGGTTCTGACCACTCTGAGGTTTTTGCCCCTTTACAAGTCATGTCCGTCAGGGGTTTTACAATGGTAGAGAAATTCTTAATGAATATTCAGTAATAATTTGCGAAACCTTTGGATCTCTTTAATTCCCTTAGGACGTGGCCAATTCACGACAGTGGACAATTTCTGAGGGTCTATGGTGAACCCGGCAGTGGAAATTATATAGCCCAGGAGGTCTGTGGAATTCACATTTTTCAAGTTTACAAAACAACTTGTTCTTGCGTAACAGGCTCAGGACTCTGGATACATCAGACTGATGGGTCTCCAATGTAGGAGAGTTCTCGTAACACATCATTTATGAACTCCTGGAAGACAGCTGGGGCATTGCACAATCCAAAGGGCATGACCAAGTATTCATACTGCCCACTCCGGGTATTGAACGCTGTCTTCCATTCATGCCCTTCTTTAATTCGTACCAAGTTGTATGTGGCTCTCAGATCGAGTTTCGTAAATATCTTTGACCCTTTGACCCGGTCAAAGAGTTCAGTGATCAGGGGAATAGGATATGCATTCTTTACCAATATCTTGTTTAGACCACGAAAGTCAATGCATGGACGTAATTCTCCATCCTTTTTGATAAAAAAAAATCCAGCACCAGCAGGAGATGTGGATTTACGAATGATGCCTCTGGCCAGCGCATCAGACATGTATTCCTCCATGGCCTTATTCTCCTCCACAGACAAGGGGTAAGTATGGCCCCTTGGAGGTGTAGTACCAGGCAACAATTCCAACGCTCAATCATATGGTCTGTGAGGAGGAAGGACCTCAGCCTGACTTTCACTGAAAACATCTATGAATGACGTATACTCCTCTGGAAGGAGAGGAGTCGAGGCTTGGGTGACTCTCACGGGACATGATAAACAAGACTTTTCGCATTGTGGAGACCAGGCCACCACATCACAATTGTGCCAATCTATCCTGGGGTTGTGTTTTTGTACCCAAGGAAACCCCAGGACCGACCATGGCATGGTGTGGAGAATTAATCACCTGAAACTTCAGGGTTTCCGCAATGCAGGGCTCCCACCCTCAGGGTTAACAGAGCGGTCTCGTGAGTGATATGTGAAGGCTGTAATGGTCTACCATAAATGGCTTCTACGGCCAATGGGGAAGCAAGAGGCAACAATGGAATATTCTTACTGGCTACAAATTCCGCATCTATAAAGCAGCCGACAGCCCCTGTGTCCAGCAACGCTGGAACTGAGGCGGATTTGTTTGCCCAATAAATACAGGCCTTTATCAAAGGCTTATCTGACAAATTTTCTGGAGACAATGAAATGCCCCCTATCATCTTTCTCCAACCGCCCTTCACATTTGTTTGTCTCTCAGGGCGAATTGGACATGACTGCAACAAATGAACGGCCCTCCCACAGTAAAGACACAGGCTCTCCCTTCTCCAAAAGACTCTCTCCTCCCTGGAAAGTAGGGTGACATCCTGGGTTCACCACTCTCAGAAACTAGATCAGGAGGTATGGGAGTAGAGGGCGGATAGGGAGGGTCAGAAACATGGGAAGATGTCTCCCTTGAGGCCTCCGCAGGCTCTTAGTTACAGAGGGTCTCCCCCTGACTATGGCATCCACCTGCATAGGTTCGGCATTGTCCGAAACAAGCCCCGGAGGAATGGGAGGCAAGAGAGGGTAGTGTGGGCCAGAATAATGAGCAGGTACTTTACTTGAGGACCTCCGCAGGTACTCCTTAAAAGAGGGTCGTTCTCTGATTCTGGTATCCATTAGAATACAAAAGTCAATCAGCCTGTCCAAATGGTTAGATAGACCACGAGCCGCAATCTCATCTTTCACAGTGTCACTGAGCCCTTGAAAA
The DNA here is from genome assembly GCA_037306005.1 of Rhinophrynus dorsalis. Classification (NCBI taxonomy): domain Eukaryota; kingdom Metazoa; phylum Chordata; class Amphibia; order Anura; family Rhinophrynidae; genus Rhinophrynus; species Rhinophrynus dorsalis. The sequence goes on along the minus strand of CM074719.1, from coordinate 433,371,632 downwards.
AAACGGCCATCAGAGCCTCGTTATTTCACTCTACTTCAGCTGCCTGGGTATGAAACTCTATCGCATAGTCACCCACTGTGCGATTACCCTGCCGCAGGGTCATAAGGTGCTTGGATACCAAGACCACGCGACCTGGTCTATCAAAGACTTGTTTAAATTATTTTACAAATTCCGAGAAATTGTGAATAATGGGTTTATTCGTTTCCCATAGCAGACGGGCCCATGCCAGCTCCCTGCCCGTGAGGAGGGATATAAGGAAACCAACTTTACTGTGCTCAGTAGGAAAAGTATCCGGTACTAACTTGAAATATATGCCCAGCTGGTTAAGGAAGCCATGGCAACTATCAGGATCCCCACCATAATGCTGTGGGAGTTGAGCGGAACCCGTCAACCTCTTGACCATTTCTGCGTCAGGAGAGGTTGGAACCACTGGTGCCCGGGAGGTCTCTGGGGGGGGGGCAACCAATTGGGTACAAATCTGTTCGAGGCTAGCAGTGCACTGCAAAACCGTCTGCATGGCCAAAGACAACTGATCAAGTTGTTGACTCAGTGTCTCCATCCTTTCCAGGATGCTTTGAAAGACTGCATTACTATCACTGTCTGAACTCGTGATCCTTGTGTACTGTCACGGTTTACCAATAATGTTCAGGAGTCAGTACGGTATAGTTAAATGCAAAATGTATTGATAATAGAAAAGTAGAGCAAACTATATACACAAGTAGCAAGCAGAGGGTTACAAGCCAGCGAGCACTGCTATCAGGAATAGTAGGCTGCCAAGCTTGACCACTCTGCTGGAGACTAGGCCTCAGCCACTGGTAGTCTTTGCAGGAACAGGAACACTGGATCTTGATCCGACGAAGCGAGAGTACTGACTCATGCCTGCAGTCAGTAGGGAGCGATATCTGACTCACCCTTGCAGTCAGTATAAGGAAATGGACAACTGACTCACGCCTGCAGTCGGTATCTGAGCTAGTCTACCAGAACCCCAGGTCCACACTAGATCGGGTGTCTGCTAGGTACAAGGAACAAACGTAAGAATAGTCAGACAGAGCCATAGGTCAACACCAGAGGAGGTAGTCAGACAAGCCAGGTCATATACATTTCAGGTAGTCAGCCAGAGCCACAGGTCTGCACCAGGTTGGGTGTCCACTATAGGGATAGACAAAAGAATAGTCAGACAGAGCCACAGGTCAGCACCAGGTTGGATGGAAGACTAGCCAGGCCATACACAGAACCCAAGGTGATAGAACTGCTATGAACAACAATGCAAGGGTAACTGAGTCAGGACTCAGACTGCCCTTTAAACCCCTCCTCAGGAAGTAGGTAGGAGGAGCAGCGCAGAGGAAGGAAGTAGGTAGAAGGGGACTACAGGAAGCATGGCACATAAAACAGAGGCCTGTTGCATGCTTCAAGCCTAGCATCTGTAGATGACACTGAAACTAAGGTAAGCTGTAACATTCTGTCACTGTAGTATAACAAGGGTAATTAAGGTTTACATGGAAAGTTTGCTAGAGACAGTGAAAGAAAGTAGCCCAATTTTTGAGCTAGAGAAGACAGGCAAATAAACTGGAGTTAGAATTTAGTTTGGGGATTCTTTTAGGCAGGCAATGTGTTTTAGGGGAGTATGGGGGCACTATGGGAGGCTGGGGGACTCTGGGGGAGTATGAAGGGAAAAAGAAGATTTACCCAAAATTAATAGACTCAAGTTGCTTCCTGGGATGACTGAGTCTCTGTGTTAGGGGAGTTTAGGGGAGTGGAGAAAGAAGGTTTAATGCAAATACCCCAAACATTTGTTATAATGAGGAGAGACAGACAGGCCCTTCAGGTTACTTACTGAGCTGCTTGAGCCTCTGTGACTATGACTGACAGAATAATTTGCAGACTGTCACTCAATTAACAGACAAGTTCAACTGACACTTACAACTACTTTTTTATATTTGCTACAGGCAAAGGGAGAAGAAGCAGTTAATAATAATAATAAAAAATTACTTTGACTGATTGGTGACAGGGACCCTGACATGAGCTGGGACCGAGGATGACAGGTACTAGAAGAGAAAGACACTTACTGTATATTTTAGAGTATTTTGTAAAGGGAAGCAGACATCACAATCAGTTGTGTTGTGACAGTTAGTTTTAAAATTCACAATACTTTCATAATGTCCTGGGGAAGAGGGAAAAGAGTAGGACCAGTGCAGGGATGTGTTAGTAAAGTGGTAGTTCAGAAACTGACCAAAGCCATGGTTGCTGCAGTGTAAGTAAAATTATGATGATCCTTCTCCTGAGTAGACTGTTTGTGAAAGTGACATAATCCCTACACCACCATCAGCAGTGTTAAGAAACCATTAAAAATACTGAATATGACAACAAGTAGCATTCTAGTGTCAATGGCATAATGAATGAAGGTGTAGCAGTTTGACCAACTGCTGCATCTGTCAGTGAGACAAACAAGTACAACACCTGTCCTGAAAGTAGTAGTGAATGTTTTGAAAATCCCTGTAAGGGGAAAAGTAAAAATACATTGTTTGAGACTTCAAAAAAACTACAAAAGAAATGGGGAAGAAGGGTTTGGATGATGCTGAGGATTACCTAATTATTGATTATGTTGATGTTGATATAGAATGTAAAGGAGGTTGACACCTGCAGCATAATTGTCTTTTTCTTATGCAGATGAATTTGAGAGTGAGAAAAATTATGAAATGGCAATAAAATTAGCTTAAGGAAAAAAGCTCAATCTTCCACCACTGAAACTGAGCACTGTGTAAGTTTATAAACTCTTGGAGAGATCATTTGGACAGTCTAACTCTGGTTAGTTAAAGATGCCTAAAACATCTAGCCACAGTAATAGTACTAGTAGCCCCTTACGAACCCCCTTGGTCTATGAAGTCTATGGTATACAGATACATCACTCAATATCCAAAAGTTAAACATGTTGCTGTTTTCAGTGTAACAAGACATGTGAGAAGGGGGAAGCAGGATCACACATAGGCATATCCTCATTAAGATACCACCTGAATCCCAACCACAGGTCTGATTTGGAGACACCAACATCATGTCAGAAGTGCCACAACTAATACCAGCAGAATCACTCCTAAAATTTCCTAGGGATCCGGGGTACATAATAGTAGATGTGGCCGAGAGTATGCCAAGATTTCCTTTATTTGCAATAACACCGATCATTCCTGCTGCTGTCCAAGCACAGAGAAGTATGACTATGAGTTTGTTGGAGATGACAAGGGTCATAGAGTTCACACACATACCACCACCATCACGGGTACTTTATAACCCAAGTCATGTTGGTTTTGCACCATGCTGCCATATCCTAAGCCACAGTTATTTTTCAAGCATGGCTGTGCCAGAATTATACAAGCAGATGATTAATGTGATGGGTAAAGGCCTAGAAACCTCATACAGCAAGAAATTCACCTGACAACATACACATGGACAAACAGCCAGACTACAGACATATGTGCCAAGATGTGTCCCTTCCTTTTCACTTTTCACTATCATATCACACAGTGCATAGAGCAGTCACTGATAATTGCACTGTGCTTGGCCCAAGGGAAAATATTCCCACACCCATGATTTCACTGAGGGGAGAACCGGAATCAACTTAACTGGCTGGAGCAGGTGACGCTGGTGGCAAGTGGAACTTGTCCTCGTCCCATATCACTGATTCCTGAACCCAATCCAACCATGGCTACGTTGATTTGTGGTACACTATGCTGCTCATCTTCATCCTGTTTTTGAGATTGAGAAACATCTGTCTCTGATGACTCAGAACCAGCAAATGACAGGAAGTTACCGCTGGTGGTGGTGATGCCGATCTCCAATTGCATTCCTTTCTCCCATTATTTATTGTTTTCTGCCATAATCTCTTCCACATCAGCTGCTACACCACCATCACTCTCATCACCACCACCACTGCCACCAGTCTTTTGCTGCTGTAGGGGACTGGTTGGTAATAACAAATGTGATAGAGGGTCCCCTGCTGTCATATTTGCCATACCTCAAAAGGTGGTACATAGACAGCAGCAGCATCAGGCAAAGGCTCATAATGACCCCAAATTTTTTACACATCCTAAGATCCCTAAATAAGCAGTTTGGGAACTGGGGATTATGTAGGCAGACGGAGGTGAACTCCCCATACTGCTTGTGCTGCTGTATTCCTTCACATCTGATCCAGAAACACCAGCAGAGCCAAACCAGCTACTCCTGCTGCTCATTGTGCTAGTCAGCAACACTAGAGATGGGCAAACATTTTCCCCTTGAAAGCGAAACAGAAAAAAATGCCATTTTCATAGGCATACTATAAAAAAGGTGGCAGGTTCCCATGGCATGCCATTCTGTGTTTGTGAGAGGAAGAGAGAGCAGCTAATTTTTGAGCTAGGGAATACACTGGAATTGAAGCATAGTTTAGGAAGCCTTATAGACAGGACATTTGTTCTCTGTATTAGGGAAGTCTGCGCGACAAGAAGGGAGAAAGGAGGTAGACTCCAAATACCCCAACATTCTGTCTGACCAATTTGATTTAAGAGACACAGACAGTTGATGTCCAAATTCCTTGCTGATGTTACTGCTATTATATCTGTGTTAGATGTGTCTAGGGTTTTGAATGAAAAGGAAGCAAAGGAGGTTGACCCCAAATAACTCAACATTCTATCTGATCGATTTGATATGAAAAACACAGGCAGATGCGGTCTAAGTGAGTTGCTGAACTTGCTGTTATTATGTCTGTGCTGGGGAAGTCTGGGGAATGAAGTTGTTGAACTTTTTTTATTAGTTTAATTATTTTTATTTTCTGTGGTAGTATAGGGTGGACAGTTGACTGGCACCCCCCCAACATGAGTTGTGTGACTTGATTGATAGCAGATGACATTGAGTAGTTTGTCGAGGGCCAAGGCAAAACATAACACTCCATTAGTTCTTTTGTGTACTTTAAAGTAAAAACACACACAGCAAATGCACAAGGGGCAGGGGGAGGGTGAAAGGAGGAGTAGGAGCAATGCAGAGATGTGAGAGTAAAGTGGTAGTTCAGCACAACCACCACAACCACCAGTCCCTCCTTGCTGCTCCTACTTCTCTGTCTCACTTATTGGTGATGAAGACAAAGGGTTCCCTTCTGTCACACTTGCCATCTATACATGTGAAGAAGGCAGAATGGAAGCACTAGCAGCAGGCACAGGCGGCTGATCTGTGCCGATGCTAATACTGCTGCTAGTCAGTTCTGCCTTCCTCAGCATCATGTCCCAGAGGCAAATGCCAGGGGAAAGCTAATCACAGGGCCAGGGGGGTTGTGGGCTAACAATATGCATGAAATTGCACTTAATGTCTGTATAAAATCAACAGTGAAACTTTATTTGAAAATAATAACACATAGCTTATCTTGTCGCAATGTAGTCAGTATCTGTAGAGGGCACAAACAACAGAGGTTGTAGTCAACCAGCAATCAACACATTTTGCATCATAAACCCTTAATCATGATTAGAAGACACAGATTGTCCACTGATCTCCAATCAAATTGTTCCAGTTGGTACGTCACAATGACCACAATTAATGATTGGTGCCTATTTCAATAACCTCACAAAGTAACCAAAATCCAATGGCAAAAGAGTCTCTGGAAATTACAAAACCAAAGTATTAGAAAGCTTTTCATAAAGTTACAAATATGATTGTTTCATTATACTTACATCTTCAGAGATACCATGCATACTGTGCAGGGGACATAACATTAAAATCACTGCTCGATCTCCAAAATATAACAACACACAGGATCAAACCAAGTCATCTGATTGCACACAAGTGATTAAAACAATTAAAATCAAGGCCCAAATAAGTAAAATCACATGCGTGCATCTCCATCTGAAATGTTCAACAACCTCCATGTGCTGCATTCAGCTAAACTGGCATGCTTTTCCCCTGAGAAAAAAGATAAAGTAAAGCCACAGGGCTCGATTTAAAGGCAGCCGTTAGCAAAAAAAATCACTAACGGGTGCGTTAAGTGTCATGTTGCAATTCAAAGATCCGTCTAAAGAACAGCTAACGGCAGTTGCAGAATCCTAATGGCTGATACACTTACATGCATTCAGACGCATTCAACAACATACCCCAGAGCTATTCAAAGGCTTGCGGTACTGATAACGGCTGAAAAAAAGACACACCTAACGGCTAAAAGTTAAGACCCACTTTTCTCACACGTTAGACACTTAACGGCCAAAACAAAACACCCGTTACAGAGGAAAAGACACAAAAGGCTTACCGCACAACCATGTAAATGGGAAAATTAACCCGTGCAATGCCAAAACAACACAAAAACATGTACACACAACACAAATCACTACACACACAACAACAACCAACACCACAGGGACAACGACACACAAAAAAACAACAACACAGCATGACACGGAACAATGGGGGTTATCATACAAAGTGGACACCTGCAAATACAAGCTCACCTGGGCAACAACAACACGCGACCTGCACCCCACAACTGCACGCCCACAAATGGCACACACGTAACAAGCACAACACACCACATCTTATAACACACACACACCTGCTAACACTTACCTGGACAAAAACAACTCTCCATTGGTCAGCACTCACCTCATCACCACACCTACACAACGCCCTAGCAAGTACTTAAAGGGACAACTCAACACACTCACTTGTGGCTTGCTTTCCACTCAGGGAGGGAGAGAGAGCGATAGAGAGAGATAGAGATAGAGAGAGAGAGAGAGAGAGAGAGAGGTAGAGAGACAGAGACAGATAGAGACAGATAGAGAAAGCAAACAGTATGTTGGGTTACATATTGTTGCGAAGACTGCGGAGAAGGCGTGCAAGGGAGAGAGCTAGGGAACATCAGCAACCTCCAAGCATGCCTCATCAACAGCCTTCACCTGTTGCAAGTGAGGAGGCTCTGGCTCAGCAGCCACACAGGAGTCCATCCCCACCTGGAGGGCACAGGATGTATAAACGACCACCAAGGCCCAGGGTATACCGCCCAAGGGTCACCCTCTTTGGAATGACTGATGACGAGGTCATTGATCGCTACAGGTTGAGGCCTGACAGCATCATTGCCTTGTATGAGGTCATCAAGGAGCAGGTGGATCCCATCTACATCCACAACCATTCCCTAACTGGCCTGCAGAAACTACTCTGTGCCATACGCTTCATGGCAAGCGGGGCCTTCCAGTACACTGAGGGTTATGCATCTGGCATGTCACAGGCCACATTCTCCAGAGTGCTGGCCCAGGTCCTGCCAGCCCTCGAAAGCAAGGCCAGTAGCTATATACATTTTCCCACCACCGACATGGACTGGATACACGTCAAGCAGGCCTTTTACGCAAGGGGAGGCATGCCCAGGGTCATGGGTGCTATAGATTGCACCCATGTCTGGATTAAGGCCCCAGCATGTGACGCACAGCTATTCATCAACAGGAAGAACTTCCACTCCATCAACGTGCAGATGGTGTGTGACAGCAACATGAGGATCATGAATGTCTGTGCAAAATATCCTGGCAGCTCACATGATGCATACATTCAACAAAACTCCTCAGTACACAGAGATTTTGAGAATGGAACCTTTACAGGGGGATAGCTATTGGGTGAGTTCACAAAACAAAATCACATCACATACACAGGCGTACACACCACGCTGCTCAGCATGCACCTGACCCACAGCTACTACGTTCACCACACAAAACATCATTCACACAACATGTGCTCCCTGTCTCACCATGTCACTCACGTTACACAGGTGATGCTGGCTATGGATGCAAGTCATGGCTACTGACCCCTCTGGCCAATCCACAAACACATGCCCAGGAAAGGTACAACCAGGCTCATGCCAGAACGAGGAATGCCATTGAGCGAACATTTGGCCTCCTCAAGTCAAGATTCCGATGTCTGGACCACTCTGTGGGAGCACTGCAGTATGCACCGGCTAAGGTGTGTGACATCATTGTGGCGTGCGCAATACTGCACAACATCGCAGTGGGCACCAGGCTGCTGGAGCACATCCCAGATCCCCCCATACAGGAAGTGGCCATGGACATCGGGCATGTGGAGGAGACAATGAGAGGGGCACAGATCAGAGACAGGCTCATCACGGAACACTTCACCTGTGAGTATAACACACACATGCAAACAATCCATGCAAGTCCCCAATCAGTCCTGTGACACTAACCACACTGCACATTTTGTTCTGTCTCACCCCACAGGAACAGTGACACAGCACTGAACTGGCAGTGGACGTGGCAAATTGTGTGTGTGGACTCAAAAACCATCCTCCATTCCACTCTCCACGTTGACATACAGACCCCAAGGATATCACGCACACCCCCAGGAGAAACAAGGTACAACATATTACCCATGTTCATCACCTTACACGGCTTGATTGACAGCAACTAACTGGATATGCCATGATTATAGCCTGAACAACCATGCTAGCCCAGTAGCGAAAGAGTATTATCTAATGATATGCATTGGATAATACTCAGGCACATCAGGGGTTAAAGGGACATTAGACTCAATATGGGACCTGTACTGTGCCAGAGCTGAGAAGAGCAGCAGAGGGGTGGATGTACAGTGGTATTGTCACACAATGTAGAGGTCATGAGACGTAGATCAGATTACCAGGGACTCCATGCTGACCTGTGAGTGTGCAGACATATGTGCCCCTGACATGAATACACACATCAACAAATATGTCCTAACAGTTCCATGGAACAAATGACATTGGGCTGCCACTGTCACTTTCACAGTGGCAGCACAATGTCATTACTTCCATGGAGCTCTCAGAACACTTGTTAATGTGTGTATACATGTCAGGGGCACATATCCATAGGGCTGGTGCACATGTCCTTAGTTCCCCACAGAATTGGTTACAGATGAGTACACAACACATTGTCAAGCAATGGTTTGTGTACTCACCTGTAACTGTGAAAATTGAGGGGATTAAAAAGACTAAATTGTTGTTGCTTGATGATCAGTTCAGGTCTACTGCTCCAAATCCTGTCATCTTCTTCCACAGGCATCCGTAACATGATCCATCCTTGAACTGAAGATCTTCTATGTGACTGGATTGATGTCTTGACAACACCTTCATGAAGATCACCCCTTGCTGTTTATGGTGATGTTGTTGGTGATGCAAAGTTTGACCTGAGGTTCACACAAACCTCTACTGGAACATTCTCATATAGACACAGAAAACACTAATTCTTGAGTGTTATAACCTGTACAGTTAGGATGCTCAGCTACAGAGTTGTCAAACCTTGTGGACAACACATGAGCTGGGCAGCAGTGTTACTGAAGTAGTACGATTTAGTTTCAAAGTACATTTAGTGTTCTCATACAGGTGTTCAATGCATATAGGCAATACACACACAAAACACATGTACATTCTAATGTACTTTGAGACACAATAAAGATGAACCATCACAATTCTATCTGTGTCTGTAGGAGGATATATTTGAGAACACATTTGTCAATGCGTTACCACACCCAGGGTAGAGTATCCCCCATACATGGAAAGGCATCACCCACATCACAGGAGTCCACCACTTGTTTGCCAGTGAGTGGACTCTGTGATGTATCACAGTATGCACCAATGTGTAGTTGGAGTGATAAAGAGGTGATACAGGGGACATACTTCCACAGTGAATACCTGTCCACAGTATCTGTATTGCTCAGTATAATCCATGTTCTGAGATTTTTCTCCACTTTGACATATCTCAGTACATGGGCTATATCAACGAACAAACAGACTAAGTGGACATGTGTTATCACTGGTGAAGTCTGTTACACCCTTAGGGAAACAGCAACTCAACTTACTGGAGACCCCAATGCTCACCCCAGGATATCAATGTGTGTGCTACACATTGAAATCCTAGGTTAAAAACATTGGCTTCCCCAGTAAGTCAGTTGCACAATGAGTGTGTGTGAATCCAAGACAATATGGATACATGTCCCATTTATCTGTCCTGCTTGTAATGTCCCTGCTAAGTCACAGAGCTGTTTGTCTGGTTATCCCATTAACCCACTGAGTGTAAGAGTGGTCCCCAACGCATTTCTTTGCAATGCGTTGCCTACCACTCTGGCACTCTCAGGGTTAAACACAACATATGATGTAGACGAATGTTCAATGTTGTACCATTTCTTGTGCTAAGGGGTATGTTTTGTTGTTCAAATTCAACACACAACAACGCCATATAACACAGTGGTGTTATGTGGCTCCAGGGATGTATTTCCAGTTGAATTTGTACAACGGTGTGTGTGTGTGTGAACCCATGCTGTAGCATCCCACAAACATTTCACCCAGGCAGAGGTTGTGTTCACTGCATTGTATGGCAATGCATTGGAGACAACCCTGCCACCCAATCCATAACTGAAGACACAACAGATCAGACTGGAATTAAAAAAAAATGTTTTCTTTATTGAGGGGAAACTTAACAGGTTGGGCCTTTCATTTTTTCTTCTTTGGGTGGGGGGCCTTAGCCTGGGTGCCAGAGGTGGATGCCCTTGTGGATCTCCTGGTAACCCTCTGCCCCCTAGGTGTTGCTTCAGGGGTAACACTAGAGGGGGTGGTGGTTGCAGTAGACCCCTCGGTGGAACGCAAGTTCGCCCTCTCCATCCTCAGGTTCTCTCTGCGGTTGATCTCCCTTAACTCCACAAGGACCTGTGTCATCATGTCCATGAGACCAGTCCTGAGCTGGTGGAGTAGTGTGTTTCCCCTGGCCACCTCCGACTCCAGAGCTTGGATTCTGGTCTCCAATTGGGCAATGGTCCTCCTGGATTGCCTCCTGCTCCTGGTGATGTTGCTGTCTGTACTTCTGCTTGACCGGAGTAGTCTTCTTTGAAGGGCCATATACTCCGCCTCCATGCCTGTGAGGCGTGCGGTGCTGGAGGTGGATGTGCCCGGTGTCCCTGGTGCTGCTGTTTCCTCTGCTGCTGTTGAGGGTGCTCTTTCCTCCTCTGCTGTTGAGGGTGCTCTTTCCTCCTCCTCCTCTGCTGTTGAGGGTGCTCTTTCCTCCTCCTCTGCTGCTGAGGGTACTCTTTCCACCTCCTCCGCTGCTGAGGGTGCTCTTTCCTCCTCCTCCGCTGCTGAGGGTGCTCTTTCCTTCTCTGCTGCTGTTGAGGGTGCTGTGGCTGCTGTTGGAGTGGCTGGTGCAGATGATGGGCATATGCCCACCACATCAAGTGATGCAGAGCTGCCCAAAGATGTGTGTGCTGGTGGAGGTGTGAATATGTCCCTGGGTAGGGGGCGCTGGGGCTCACCAATCAGGCCCAGGTGTGGGTAGTCCAGTGGCCAAGGCTCATATGGTGGCCACTGATAGGTGCTGGGACCCCACCTGGGATCATACCTTGGGGCATGTTGTGGAGCCATCCAGGAGGGTGGGTTGATGTGTGAGAAATATGGGCCATATTGGTTTGTGGCCACTGTCCCTGGCAGCCATTGTCTCCTTGGTGGTGGTGGTGCTGCTGATGGAGGGTAGTAGCTGGTGGAGGTGGATGGATATGTCCACCTCTCCTCCTGTGGCATCCAGCCACTGTACTGGGGAGGTGCATCTGGAAGGGGTGGTGCAGCCTGTGGTGGTGCAGCTGGAAGGGGTGGTGCAGCCTGTGGTGGTGCAGCTGGAAGGGGTTGTGCAGCCTGTGGTGGTGCAGCTGGAAGGGGTGCAGTAGGTGGTGGTGCAGCCTGTGTTGGAGGGGATGGTGATGGTGGGTAAGGTGACCACCGGCTGGTCCCGTCCTCTGTGTCCTCCTCACTGGGGGGTGACATAGCCTCCTCCACTGTCTCCCGCTGGGCTTGACGGCCGTAAGCTGTGTGGAGGAAGAAGATGTTGTGATTAGTGACCTTAGCCATATGTTTGTGGAGACAGTTCTACTTTGATATGTGGTGAAGAAAAATATATGTGTTTGTCTTAATCCCCCTGGGTAAACAAGGGTACTCCCACTGCTGAAAGGTGTTGTTTGAGTTATTACGGGTGAAGGTTTCATTTTGAGGTGCAATATCACAGTGTCCAGAAATAGTACAGTGGGGCTGTTGCTACACCCTCCCATGGAGATATCTGGTCCCTGTACCAGAGCTGTCCATATGATTGTGTAGTAACAGTACCACTGTACAATATCAGGCCACTGGGATATTGCCCCTGACATATCCATGTCTGAGCTGTGATACCTTTTGCATCAACACACCTTTCAGCAGTAGGAATACCATTGTTTAACTCGGGGGGGGGGATCCAACAACATATATTTGTCTTCACAACTTGTAGGGATGGCTATCCCTCCAGGGGGATGGCAAAGGTTAAGTCCACCTTGATGTCAGATTGTAGACATTGTGGGACCAGATGTTGTTCTCGGTTAGTCCTATCCCTCCTACCCTCATGGTTGTTCAGATATTGCTCTATGTGACAGATGGAGATTTCAGTCATTTGTCCACACGAGGGATTTTCAGCAGAGACAAAATCAACCCATTTAGAGAACAATACTTAATTGGAATGGTGTACAGGGTGTGCATGGTTTACAAGCACACTCTGTGGACCATTCCAAAGAGGTATTTCTCTCGATATGTTGCGACTTTGGCTTTGCTGAAGAGCCTCCGTGTGGTCAAATGATGGATATCTTCACCTGTCACATGGAGCAATATCTGTATAACCATGAGTGTTGGAGGGATGGGACTTAGATCAAGACACATCTGTTAACGATGGCAATGATATGACATCATGATGACATTACCCATTGCTATCCCATTACAGTTACACACAAGTAGAAATGGTCATATATGTATGTGGATATGTACCCTTCATATGGATACAGTAATATCCTTCCAAGATGTGATGCCAGAGAGCATTTCATTAGGTGTGATTGCCTTACTGGCTATATATGTGCACCCATCCAACAAGACATTGTATTGATATGATGGATATGAACATACCTCGTATATCCCATCTACGTAGAGTGTGATATACTATGTATGTGTATTTGGATGGTAGCAATGTAGGTTGATTTGTGATGGGTGCACATATCTGGCCAGTAAGGCAATCACATCCAGTGAAGTGATCTCTGTGTTCACATCATGTTGGAACATATTTAGTAACATTTGAATCCTAAGGGCAACAATCCAGCCAGTAGTGAGGGATATCTTTGATTGAGGCCTGTTTTTTCTCTGTGTATGAGCCCATCCATCCTTCTGTGTGAGGCAACAGTACTCAGTCCTAGATATCCATCAGTCATGGCCTGTTGGTGACCAAGGTACAATGTTTGCTATTTGTTTCCCATTTGTATCCTGCATAGAGATGCTGGTGTACCATCCATCCATGGCATCAGCACCCCTGTGGATCCATGTGGGAATCAGATATGGGATATGTAATTTCAAGTCAGAGTAAATGATTGCAGCCACAACACCAATGCCTACTTTTTCCAGCTTGAATTCTGTAAAATAGTTTTCGGCCTGTGTGTTGCACCTACAAGCATTTATTCTGTGTGACACTGTGATGTGTGATATGATGCCCCCTTTTGTGATTCTGTAAGCGGTGATGTTGAACTGATGAAGTGAACATGATGGTGACTTCTCCAGTGATCTCCTTTCCCCATTTCCAGTGTTTTCCATGGAGTCTGTACAATGGGACCCTATGAAGTTGATACTTGTTTTGGCATATTCTCCATGGACTAACACTGGTACTGGTGAAGTGAGGGTGTGTGAGGGTTACTTTGTGTCCACCATCTGTTTGTCACCACTTAGTGAATGTCCCCTGTGTAGCATGTGATCGTTGTCCTATTGACTTGTTTGTTGTAAGGTTAACCCCTTGAGTCCCAGAGGGGTTGCCAATGCATTGTTGATCGATGCATTGATGATCCCTCTAGCACTCAAGAGGTTAGGGTGGGGGTAGGGACATGGGTGACATTGTGTGTGAACAGTGATGATCTATGACAGTCGACATTTTGAACATGAAGGTTTGTGTATTGTGTGTAATGAGCACAGCGACAGGAGGGTTGAAGTAGGACTTTGACAGGTTTGTCCCAAGTTGGACGTTGCCATTTGTCCAGGTGTTGTGTCCTTTTTTTAACCCTCATAGTGCTGTGTTGGTGCAGTTGTATGGCTGAGTGATGGACATGTGTTGAGGTGTGACTGTGTGTGCAGCTGGTGTTGGTTGCTGTAGTGTGTTGTTCTGTAGTGTTGCACTTACCGGTAGTGTGGAGGCTCCTCTCATCCCCAGTGTCAGTTCCTCCCACGACCCCCTCGATCATGGTCGGGGACATGTTCTGCTGCACCATCTCCTCCCAGCCGCAGAATGTGATGGGCACAGATGGGCCACCTCCGGTGCCTCGGGCTTGCTTGGCCATGTCAGACATCTTGTTCTTGACCACCCTCCGGCAGTCGCCCCATCTCTTATTCACAGACTCCACGTCCCGCCTGCATGTTGCCACCGCGTTCACCCGGCTGCAGATCTGATTCCAGGCTGCCTTCCTCCTAGCTGCCAGGCCAGGGACCTTTGCCGTCGGGTGGAGAACACTCTGCCTCTCCAGGACAGCTTCCACTAGAGCCGTGTTCTCCTCCTCAGTATATCTGGGATCCCTGATCCTGCCCTCATCAGCTCCGGCATGGGAGGATTCGGAGCCGGAGTGCCCTGCCTGGTCTGACCCTGACTGTGTGGGGTGCTCCCCAGCAACTACCCCTCGTCCCACTGCAGGTTCTGTCCCTCTTCTTTGTGTGCCTGCTCTTGTGGGCCAGGTCCCCCTCCGCCCTGCAGATCTCCCTCTGCCACCCCTGCTCTGCTGAGGGATCCCCTCCTGAGCTTCCTCCTCCTCCACTACTCTCCCCATCCCTCTCTCCTGTCCTCCTCTCTTGGCCATCACTCACCCAGTCACACCCAGGCACTCCCACAGGCCCTTACAGACACACTCGATCCAGTCACTCTCTGTCACACACTTTCACTCCCAGATTCATACTGTCAAAATAAAATGTAAAATGTGTAAGGTGTTATAAAATAAAAGGACTATGTGTATGTATGTGTATGTGTTTGTGTTTGTATGTGTGTATGTAATATGTGCAAAAGTGTGATATGTGTATATTTAGTGCACCTCTCTCCTCTCTCCAAACTGCAAAACTCCTCTACCTCCAATGAACGCGCCTCTCTCCCTCTCTCTAATGACTATCCTCCTGGGTCCTGAAATCTGGCTCTGAAGAACTCAATAACAGACAGTGTGTGACGGTTATTTTTGGGTATATATAGGTGTATTTGAAGTTATTTGATACATTGGGGCTTTGTGATTGGCTGTGTGTTTGAATTTGTTTTGGCATCAATCATGGTTGCTAGACAACGGCAGCCGTTAGGTTAGATGTTGTTTTGAGCGCTGTTATCGTGTGATTTGGCCGCCCGTTGTGCATTAACATGAGCGACAACGGCTTTTGTGTTTCGTGTTTTTTGTTTGCCTACGCTCGATAGCTATTCTCGTAGAGTACCTATTGAATCTGCCGTAACTCCTGTATTATTTGCGAGCGATGTGCCTTTTTCAATTAGCGGCTGGTTTAACGGTTGCCTTTAAATCTATACTAAAGATAGTATACAAAATATGCAAATAGATATTATACATTGCCAGGATAAAGAGAACACTGTGTACTATATAAATAGATGCCACTCACTATATATTGCCAAGGTGAAAAAGTGATACATAAAAGGGAAATAAATACCTCATATTTAGTTATGTGGTATCAAATCACCATGTGATGCAACCAAATCCCATATCAAGTCATATGTAATAAAGATATATAAAGATAAATAAAACCATTACCGTATTAACAATAATGAAGATAAATGATGATAAATGTATATATATATATATAGCAGATATAATGAGGCATTTTGATTTTTTAA
The DNA here is from genome assembly GCA_037306005.1 of Rhinophrynus dorsalis. NCBI lineage: Eukaryota > Metazoa > Chordata > Amphibia > Anura > Rhinophrynidae > Rhinophrynus > Rhinophrynus dorsalis. The sequence continues at coordinate 433,355,754 of CM074719.1, read as the reverse complement.
GGCTGAAGGAACAGACTATTCTTTCTTCAAATACAGGGAATACAAATTTTATATCTGCAGATTTAGATTATCATTCATGTACATGTAGCCATTTATTCTGATACACTAGCAGCTGCTCAAGGTTTTTCAATAAAATGTTGGACACTCAGTCTGAAAAAGGTTATATTAATGGAACAACGCTGTGATAAATACCTTTGGATAGTCACTCAATTAGGTTAGCAACAACAGAAAACAAAATTGAAAAAATGTTTTAAATATATCAACAGCAACCTCCCCCCCAAAAAACAGCATTAGACCTTTCAAAAGTAAGATGGATAAGTTGTTAAGTGAGGACAATGGAAAGGCTGATTATTTTCATTAGTAAATTACAAGGAACAAGCAATGGTAGAAGAGCCTCAAATACAATACCATTATCAGTTATAAGGTGAAAACAAATAGAAGTAAAGGGAAAAATGGACTTGTTTTTTACCATTATTTATTATGCAACTTTTATTTAAAGGTTAAGATGCTAGAGACATGAAAAATGCAGTGCTCTCAATAGCCTTCTATCCTCTTTTTCTTAGGTCCCCTGTCCTGTCACTCAGCTCCCCTTTTAGTCTCCCTTAGCTCCTGTTCTATTATCTTTCAACATGTCTTCCCTATCCTTCCTCATTTTTCTCTTAGCCATTTCCATTGTTTCAACCTCACAAGAGTGCTCACCAGATCACTTGTAATTATCTAGTAACTCATATTCTCTCTCTCTCATTATTGGTATATGTTTGCCAAAATTCTAAAATGGAATGCTAGCAGGTGAACGAAGTCAGGTGATGTTACATCTTCATTAAGGCAAGTGTAGAGTATATGCCCTCGACCATATTCATGTTTGACATACCTGCTCTGGATTAAAAGATCTTACAAGCAGTACACTTACTTTCACTCATATCTCTCTGAACCTGTATGATGTTATGGGTTGTATTAATGTCTACCAAGTTGCATAGTATGCTAGCTTTAGAAATAAAATGTAATAATAAATAATAGCCCTCCTCACATGCCAGCTGAAAAAGAGTCATCTCTCATATTGTCAAAAGTTGCTGAATATCATTTTTATCCAAACCCTCAAACCCTTGAAAATGATTTGATGACTTCCCAGTTCAAGTACTGTAACATTTACTGTTCAACGTGTTTCTTTCTCAGCGGTTGTTTCTCCGAGTTCATCCATAATGAAGTTGACACATACATTTTTCTCAGTTGCAGATCTTCACGTGTTGCTTTACGAGGTAAAATAATGTCTTTCACTGAAACACCCCTCCCTCTTTCCCTCCCACTGCCTCTTAAAAAAACAAACTGATATTCTTCCCTCCCTCAAGAACAAGAGGCCTTCCTCACCTCAGAAACCGTATTGTATTTGTTGTACACTATTTATATTTTGTGCTGTAAATGTAACTGCAAAACATATTTAAAAAAAATCTAATGTCTAAACAGCAAATTAAAGATAAAACGTTTAAAAAGGTTTAGTGCAGAATGATTTAAACAATCAGATTTAGATGCTATGAAATTTATGCAGAAATTATAACCGCTATTTTCAGCTACAGTAACTCTTTGATCTAAGCACCTATGCTGACATTAATCCTCAAATTTAATATGCCTAGTCCATGCTACCAAGATTTAGCAGATACTTTAGATGCAAATTTTCCCCACAGGTAACAATGTTACTTAATTTATTAGCTGTTTAACCACATTTCCGAATTTCTGCTCAACTGAATGCTTTGCTACATTATAATATGGGCTTTACGTCTTTTTATATAATAATAAAAAGGAAAAGATTGGAAATATTCAAAACACACATAGTCTTCTTTAACTTTTTAAGTGCCAGAGTACTGGGCCAGATGGACTAAAGAAAAACAGCACAATTTTCAATAAGGAACAATAAAAGAGGGGATTTTTTTTTTTACTTATTGATAATACTTTTCCCTAGTCCATTGGGGGACATAAGGACCATGATGTAACATTCCCTCAAACAAACAAACAAAATTCCCTTTCTTCTGGCTATTTCCTCCTTACCTTTGGTCACTTAGGAAAGAAAAAGAACTAATCACCATAAAAGAAGTCCAGGAAATTGTAGTGAATCCCTTGATCCCCATAAAATATTTAACTCCTTCAATCGAGTAAGAGAAAAGGATTGATTAGTGAGTAAAAAAAACCCTTTTATTTTGCATTCAACTGTAGGACACAAGGAATGTCCAAAGATGGTCCCAAAAAATGGAAAGAGAAAAATACTTATAAAACTATGTGCAATTTTCCTCTTTTCCCTGTTTAGTTCATTACAATGAAATCGATGGAATACTCCGCCACCCCACAACAAGGTTCATTTGTTTTCCTGCAGTGATAATATAAAAAGGGCATCAGGTTCTTGCACCATGTCATTCTGTTTATGAGAGGCAGAGAAAGTTGTACATTGTTTGAGCTAGTTAGAATAGGCAAATAAAGTGAAGTTGGAGTGTGACTCATTTAGTTGTAATCAATGACAAGAGTCATAGAATACCCACACATACTGCCACCACCTCATCACCTCTACTAGTCATGATGTTAAAACAATGAAGTTAGACATTTATTCTACCATGTACTACCAACCCACACTATCTGAATTCTGTTGAAGGAGTCAAAGTAAAACATTTCATAAAAATAATCTCAAAATACGCCCATGGAATGGCAAAGTTCCCATGATTTTGACAGTTGACATGCTGCTTTATTCTTTTGTATAAAACCAAGGTTTTAAAGAACTAATGTCATGTTTTGCACCCTGCTGGCATATACTAAGCCGTAGTTATTTTTCAAGGACACTTTGCCATAAATGTACAAGAAGGAGGTTAATGTGGTGGCCAAAGGGCTGGAAACGTCTTACAGAAAGAAAATTCCCCTGACAACAGATATGTGGTTAAGTGGGCAGAGTACAGACTATATGAATGTCACTGCTCAGTGGGTTTTCCTCCCACCAGTGAGCAACAATAGCTTGTAGTGTCAGGTCACAGCCAGTAATCTTGCCTCTGGTTTTGGCAATATAACATATTTATTTTTTATATTTTCATTGAGAAGGACCGCCTCAAAAGACAACACGTAGAAAGACACAGCATGAAATAATGCAATTAAAGTAATCATAGACACACATTAATTAATGGAGAATACAAGCCAAAGAGAATACAGGTCGATCATCTCAAGGTGTCCTAAAACATTTTTGTAAATACAATATAAATGTACCCCCAACACCTAAAAATATGGTGTCTCCCCCCCCCCAAGGGGACTGCCGCCCTCCCAGGCACCTTGAACACACCGACCCCTGTCACGGTTGTGGGGAAAAAATTTACCCATCCATGCAATCAAGGAGATGAACCTATTTGAAAGTGACATATTCAAGCCTCCCAGTGTTAAGGGTAATCCAGATGTGGACCCCTTGCTCTCAGTGCCTAGGGAAGCCAGCTGCACTTCGCTGACGAGGCCCAAATAAGGCCAAAACGTACATCTGGGGTTAGCTGGTTTTTCCGTGCAGAGGGGACTTGCCCATCATTTTGTTACTGGACCGCCCTTATGGGTGGAATTAGTCTAATATGTATGTGGAAATTCCTCCTCTGTAATGGCACTAGAGAGCTAAAATGTGATGCTCTTGAGCTGTGACTAGCCGGAGAACAGGCCATTGTGCTTTTGTTTGTGCTCAGAGCCTCTCACATCTTTTGGCTTGTTGTAGTCTTAGACATGGACTGCTCCCACTCCTCCAGGACACCAGGTCCCCCTCCGATTTCTGCCTCAGGGGAAGATCACCTTGAGGGGAGTGAATATCAAGTCACCTGTAATTAAATGACATCGGCGTATCAGGCCATTCGGACGAAGCGGATGACAAAAAGACGCAATTGGTCAATGACAGGCTCTCATCCCCCCCATTGTACTCGGAGTGCTTGCTGAAGATATCAAGATAAAGCCAGTGGCAAAACCGGTAGAGCCTGGGGCGAAGAGCCCATATCTCTCTCCCTTCCTTTAGCTTTTTTATTTTATTTAATTCAACTATCTTATCTATTTCTCTAATGACATGGGGGGATAAAAGCGAATCTAAGGAAATGCTCCATAGAGGGAGACTATTTTAACATAATTACTTTTTTTTAATATACCAAATGGGTACGGAGTAATTATTAGGGGTGGGTGAAATCTCTTGCTGTGTTACCACGTTGTTATTCAAGTGAAAATCCACTTTAAAACTAGCAATTAATTTTTTGGGCCAAAATTGTTTACCATTTTTTCAATGGGTAGAAAGTTTCTGCCTATTAATTTTTATTATTTTCGACTTTTTGCTATAAAAACGTGACATAGACGTGCTGTGCTATTCTGCTGTGATCTTGAGGAAAAATTGAGGTGGGAGACTGCTATCATTATGAGCAGGTTTAAAAATATTAAAATGAGGAACTGGAAGGGCCCTTATGCGTCCACTGAGTCTGAGGAGGAGGAGGAAGTGAGAACTACTGAACTGCTATCCAGTCCCCCTAAATCACCCCAAGGGATCCTGGGGAATTTAATGGCAAGGGAGGGAGAAAAGGGAATGGCAAGGGAGGGAGAAAAGGGTAGTACTAGTGAAACAGGTCAGGTCAGCTGTCTGTGCCTGCTGCTAGACCTGCTGCCCGTGCTGCCACTAGTGCTGCGCCTGCTGTCAGACATGCTGCCTCTGTTACAACCAGTGCTGTGCCTGCTGCCAGTGCTGAACCTACTGCACCAATACTGTGCCTGCTGTCATACTTGCTGCCCCTCTTACCAGTGCCACCAGTGCTTTGCCTGCTGCCAGTGCTGAACCTGCTGCCACCAGTGCTGAAGCTGCTAGTGTGTCCTGTAATACTCAGGAGGGGGGAAGGAGAAGATTATGCCAAGCACAACAGCAGGGTACCCTAAGTCACACTTGCCATCCCCAAGCAGTCCTACCAGTGCTAGTACTACTTCTAAGAAGGTCCAATAGCTTGTTACTGTTAGGAGTGAAGGTGGAGGAGGTAATCAGATTCATCATATTACTAGTGACTGTGAGGAGGAAGACTTTGAGGCTGAACTTGATGTGGTTTGTGTTAATAGTAGTAGCAGTAATGGTGAAGCAGCCAGTGGGACTAGTGTTAGGGAAGTGGTAGGGAAAGCATTTGAGAGCATCCAGACTAGCGGTCAAGCCCGCACCATTCCTCTGGCTTTCAGAGTCCTCCTCCCCTTCCCTTCACTACAGTGTCCAAGTGGAACACAATCCTGAAGAGGCCAGAACTGGTGTTGGGGGAGAGCAGGTGCAGAATTAATACTACCACCACCAGCAGGAGCACAGATCAGTTGCCTGTGCCTGCTACTACTGCTGCCAGTCTGACTTCTTCAGGTCAAAAAGAAATGCCAAGTGTGATGTTAGGGTATCCTCTGTCACATTGCCCGTCACCTCCTCCAACTAGCAATGAGGTGTCTGTAATAGAGCAGCAGCAGCATGTAGAGAGTGGGACTAGTGGTGGTGGCAATGATGCTGCTGCAGAAGCTGGGGTGGAAGAGACATTGATGGTCTTTTTAGCAGAAACTGAGAAGGAATGGGTGACAGGGATGAGGATGGACATCACCACCACTAGCAATGAGCTTTGGGAATTTGCAGAATTCGCAACTGCTCTAATTCCTGCTGCTGCTGAGTTGCAAGGGAAGCAGGATTCTAGGAAGCAAGCTAATGTGCCACGGACCACCATGGACACAGTGTCAATGGGGTCAACAACTTACACGGGACTAGGACAGGTACCACTTGCCAGCAGTACCACTTGCCTAGTCCTAGTTGCAGTCTTGATTCTGAGGCAGTAGCAGCAACAGCAGCAACATCATCCACTTCTAGCACAGACAGTGATGGGGAATGTGGAGAACAAGAAGAAAGAGGCCATTCTTCTCTATCTGTTCCCTATACCCTGAAGTCATGGGTGTGGGACTATTTTTCTCTTGGGGCAGGAACAGTACAGTCATCAACAACGGCACTATACACATATCACGGCGCCCGTGATTCTGCGGCAAGGCGACATGTTTACTTCCGTGTTTTCCCTTGCATAATTCTTATTGGCAATTGGGCTCTGGCTCCGCCCAGGGTTAGCCTCTCCTATCTTCCTTTCAGAGCCCTTTCGTGGTATACCTGTACCTAGCATTTGAGTTGCTGCTTGTTCCTGCTCCGTGTATGACCCGGCTCGTCTGACTACGTTCCTGTCGCTCCTGTGTTTCGCTTCCCATTGCTGACTAGGACTGTCTGACTACCTCTGTGTGTACTGATCTGGCTTTGGTTGAGAACCCGCTCCATGCTGTCTAGGACTGGCTGACTACCTCAGTGTGTACCGGCCTGGCTTTGGCTGAGTATCCGATTCCATTGCTGACTAGGACTGGCTGACTTTCTCCTTGTGTACCGACCTAGCTTGGCTGAGTATCCAATTCTGTTTCTGACTAGGACTGGCTGACTATCTCCGTGTGTACTTACCTGGCTTTGGCTGAGTATCCGATTCTGTTACTGACTAGGACTGGCTACTACCTCTGTGTGTACCGATTTGGCAGTTCTGGCTTCAGACCCATCAGGGTGCGTACCCTGTGCTCCGTTCTGCCTACTCTCACTTGCAGTAATACCGCTACAGCTCCTGCTTGGCCTGTCACTCCTGAGATCTAGGGACCTGGTCACTTGCCAGTGTCCTATATGTGCTGCCTCCGCTATCCCTAGCATTCTAGGGACTTGGTCACTTGCCAGAGTCCTATCTGTGTTGCCTCCGCTATCCCTAGCATTCTAGGGACTTGGTCACTTGCCAGAGTCCTATCTGTGTTGCCTCCGCTATCCCTAGCATTCTAGGGACTTAGTCACTTGCCATTATCCTATCTGGGTTGCCTCTGCTATTCCTAGCATTCTAGGGGCTCGGTCACTTGCCAGTGTCTTATCTGGGTTGACTCCACTATCCCTAACGTACTAGGGACCCTATCACTTTCCAGTGATCATTCTGTGTTGCCTCCGCTATCCCTAGTCTTCTAGGGAATTGCCTGCAGTTACCTACCGCTATAGTAGGGCCTTTCCGCGGTGTGATGCTGTTGTGGTTTGCCTTGTTCCAGTGACCTGTCGATGGATCAAGCCAGCATAGTCCTACTGTATATTATTGCCTACTGATATTTCTGTCCATCCTGACCTGCGCCAGATTTGGAAAGTACCACGGTACTGACCTCATCTGGACCTGAGTAGGATGATTGCTTTTGTTATTATTTTTAAATAAAGCTGTTCTTAACCTTACCTAATTGCCTGAGTGTTCTTATAAAACCGTGACAAGACAATTTGTGACAAGACAGTGAGAAGGGGAAAGGAGGGAACGCGCCTTGGCACAACCACCCTGATATCACACACGAAAAACAGACACCATGATATTTATGACAAACATGTCAAAGACACACACCCACCACAGAAATAAAACATCACTGTTGCTGTATCCCCTGACTCTCCAGAAAGAGGCAAGGTGGAGATTAAAGAGGAGGAAGACTAGAGAAACCCAGACAGAGACTGGAAGTTCCATGACAAGCAAAACAACTAGCTCTCCATCACCTTCTTCCTCTAGGGTAACTACATGTTCTGCCAATCCACCTCATTCATCAATACCTCCCCCTCCAAATCATAGCCACTCTGTTGATGTTAGGATGTTAGGTGCACTGACCACACATGCCAGTGTGGTGGAGGAGAATTGCAAGCAGGGCATCAAGCGGCATCTCAGTAGATTCCATCCCACAGAATATACTAAGCTGGTGGAAGGAACGGTACATTATTACTATTAAACTGTCAACAAGATGTCATATGTCCTTAGCGGGGTCTGGACAAAGGGTATAGTGACAGCAGCAGTACTTGAGGTCTGGTGTCAAGGTGTTTGGATACAGTTGTGCCCCCCAGATGTTATTTACCACACATACTGTGCAAACTGCAGTTGTGTAACTGTTTTCAGTACACTCAGAGGCAGGCAATTTGGTAAAACACAGTTTTATTGAAACCAGACAGCATAAAGTAACCCTCGCGGGTCCAGCAATAGTACACACCTAATACTGACACAGGACAGGGTACAAAATAGCATTAACCCACAAGGGTCCAGTACATATATCAGAGAACGTATACATATACTGACACAGGTCAGGTTACAGTTTGTGTGAATTAGTGATATAACGATTGAAGGTGCTATTAGGCCGGGAGGCTGGTAGGCCCTAATAGCGAGGCCCAGGAAGCACTCTGTACAAGAGTATGACACAATAGCGATTAAGCCCTCAAAGGGTGAGCGAGGCCCTGAAGGAATCACGGACTACTGGACAGTGCTGTAAAATGAGGAACAATGGAACGCCAACCGAAATCTGCTTGAACCGAGAACCAATGATAATGGCACTGGACAACAAGGGCACAGACGCTGAGGATTGATGGCGACTGCTAGGTGGTAGAGACGACTGAGGCACCCAGTGTTACAGCTTACCTTGACTTCAGCATCACTTTCAGGCGCGAGGCTTCTAGCATGCTGCAGGCCTCTGTTTTATCTGTTTGCTTACTGTAGTCTCCACCTACCAACTTCCTACTTACTCCCTCTGAGCTGCTCCTCCTACTTCCTGTGGAGGAGTTTAAAGGGCAGACTGAGACCTGACTCAGATGCCCTTGCGTTGTTGTTCAAGGCAGATCTGTTGCATTGGGCTCTGTGTATGACCTGGCTAGTCTTCCATCCATTCTGGTGCTGACCTGTGGCTTGTCTGACTATTCTTTTGCCTAACCCCTAATAGTGGACATCCAACCTGGTGCAGACTTGTGGCTCTGGATGACTACCTGATCTGTGTATGATCCAGCTTGTCTGACTACCCCTTCTGGTGCTGACTAGTGGCTCTGTCTGACTATTCTTACGTCTTTTCCCTTGGTGATCAGACACCCAAAATAGTGTGGGCCTGGGGCTCTGGTACACTTGCATATCTGACTGCAGGCTGAGTCAGACCCTATACCTCTTCGGATCAAGATCCTGGGTTCCTGTTCCTGTTCCAGTTCCTGTTCCTGGTTCCAGCTGAGACTTCCAGTGGCTAAGGCCTAGTCTCCAGCACAGTGGTTTAGCTTTGCAACCTATTATTTCTGATAGCAGGCTTGCTGGCTATTACCCTGTGCTTATTCTTATTGTATATATTGTATATACCCGCTGTATGTAATTTGTTAATAAACTGCATTAACTAAACCGTACTGACTCCTGAACTTCTCTGGGTAACTGTGACAGTACGCAAGGACCATGAGTTCAGACGGTGTTGGTAATGCAGCTTTTCAAAGCATCCTAGAAAGAATGGAGACACTGAGTCAACGACTGGATCAGTTGTCTTTAGCCATGCAAATGGTTTCACAGAGCACTGTGAGCCTTGAACATATCTGTAATCAACTGGTGGCTGCTCCCGAGCCCTCCCAGACACCAGTAGTTCCCACCTCTCCTGATGCAGGCATGGTCAAGAGGTTTACAGGTTCCGCTCAGCTCCCTCAGCGGTATGGTGGGGATCCTGATGGTTGCCGTGGCTACCTGAACCAGCTGGGCATATATTTCGAGTTGGTGCCGTATACCTTTCCTAATGAGTGCAGTAAGGTCGGTTTCCTTATATCCCTTCTGACGGTCAGGGCGCTGGCATGGGCCAATCCGTTATGGGAGACGAACAAACCTATTGTTCCCGAATTTATGGAATTTCTGAGATCGTTTAAGCAAGTCTTTGATAGGCCAGGCCGCGTGGCCTTGGCATCCAAGCACCTTATGACCCTATGTCAGGGTACTCACACGGTGGCCGATTATGCTATAGAGTTCCGTACCCAAGCAGCTGAGGTAGACTGGAATAACGAAGCTCTGATGTCTGTGTTTTTCCAAGGGCTCTGTGATACAATGAAAGATGAAATCGCTGCTCGCGATCTACCTAATGACTTGGACAGGCTGATTGACTTTTGTATTCTGATGGATACCAGAATCAGAGAGAGACCCTCATTTAAGGAGTACCTGCGGAGGTCCTCAAACAAAATGTCTTCTCGTTATTCTGGCCCACCCTATCCTCCCTCGCCTCCTATGCCTCCTGGGCTTATGTCAGAGGATACCGAACCTATGCAGGTGGGTGCCATAGTCAGGGGGAGACCCTCGGTTGCTGAGCGCCTGCGGAGGCCTCAAGGGGAGACATCTCCTCTGGATTCTGATACACCCTATCCTCCCTCACCTCCCATGCCTCCTGATCTGGTCTCTGAGAGTGGCGAACCTAGGATGGTGGGTATGACTCAGCTTTCAAGGGAGGAGAGAGCCTTTAGGAAGAGGGAGGGACTTTGTCTTTACTGTGGTAAGGCAGGACATCTGTTGCGGTCCTGTCCGATTCGTCCTGAGAGACACACAAACTCAAGCTCCAGTCGAGGACAAGTGATTGGTGGCATTTCATTGTCCCCAGAAAATTTTTTGGATAAGCCCATGTTGAAGGCCTGTATTTATTGGGCAAATAAATCTGCCTCAGTCCCAGCGCTACTGGACACAGGGGCTGCTGGCTGCTTTATGGATGCGGAATTTGCAGCCAGTAAGAATATCCCATGGTTGCCTCTTGCTTCCCCTCTAGCTGTAGAAGCCATTGATGGTAGACCATTACAGACCTCGCATATTACGCATGAGACCGCCTTGTTAACCCTGACGGTGGTAGCCCTGCATACTGAAACCCTGAAATTTCAGATTATTAACTCTCTGCATCATGCCATGGTCCTGGGGTTCCCTTGGGTACAGAAACATAACCCCGGGATAGACTGGCACACTTGTGATGTCTTGGGCTGGTCCCCACTATGCTCAAAGTCTTGTCTGTCTTGGCCCGTGAGAGCTACTCAAGCCTCGACTCCACTCCTTCCGGAGGAGTATACGTCATTCATAGACGTTTTCAGTGAAAGTCAGGCTGAGGTCCTTCCTCCTCACAGACCATACGATTGCGCGGTGGAATTGTTGCCTGGTACTACACCTCCAAGGGGCCGTACTTACCCCTTGTCTGTGGAGGAGAATAAGGCCATGGAGGGATATGTGTCTGATGCGCTGGCCAGAGGCATCATTCGTAAATCCACATCTCCGGCTGGTGCTGGATTTTTTTTTGTCAAAAAGAAGGATGGAGAATCATGTCCATGCATTGACTTTCGTGGTCTAAACAAGATATTGGTAAAGAATGCATATCCTATTCCCCTGATCACTGAACTCTTTGACCGGGTCAAAGGGTCAAAGATATTTACAAAACTCGATCTGAGAGCCACATACAACTTGGTACAAATTAAAGAAGGGCATGAATGGAAGACAGCGTTCAATACCAGGAATGGACACTATGAGTACTTGGTCATGCCCTTCGGATTGTGTAACGCCCCAGCTGTCTTCCTGGAGTTCATAAATGATGTGTAACGAGAACTCCTTCAAAGTTGCGTGGTTTTATATTTGGATGACATCCTAATTCACTCTCCTACATTGGAGACTCATCAGTCTGATGTATCCAGAGTCCTGAGCCTATTATGTGAGAACAAGTTGTTTTGTAAACTTGAAAAATGTGAATTCCACAGACCTCAAGTCACATTCCTGGGCTATGTAATTTCCGCTGATGGGTTCTCCATGGACCCTCAGAAATTGTCTGCTGTCGTGAATTGGCCACGTCCTAAGGGACTCAAAGCGATCAAAAGGTTTCTGGGTTTCGGGAATCATTACTGAAAATTCATTAAGAATTTCTCTACCATTGTAAAACCCCTGATGGACATGACTTGTAAAGGGGCAAAAACCTCAGAGTGGTCAGAACTGGCTATTCTGGCTTTCGAAAAGCTCAAGGCAGCCTTCACAGCAGGTCCCATATTGGCGCATCCCAATCCCTCCCTGCCCTTTACCCTGGAGGTGGATGCATCGGAGGTCGGAGTGGGAGCATTGCTGTCCCAGCGCTCAGTTCCTGGTGAGGCCCTACATCCATGTGGGATTTTTTCTAAGAAACTGTCCAAAGCTGAAATGCTTTACCAGATTGGGGACAGAGAATTACTGGCTATTGTCCTGGCCTTGAAAGAATGGAGGCATCTGCTTGAAGGTACTAAAGTCCCTATCTTGATTTTAACCAACCACAAAAACCTATTTTATCTCTCTGTAGCCAAACGCTTGTCTTCTAGGCAGGCCAGATGGGCACTGTTTCTTTCCCGCTTTAAATTTGTGGTTTCCTATCTTCCTGGCTCTAAAAACGTACCTGCAGACGCATTATCGCTCCAGTTTTGTAGCCCATCCAGAGAAGAGGTTCCACCTTCTCCGATCATTACAGCTGATCGTATTCTCGCTTCGATTCGTACCTGTATTACTTCTCCTTTAGGAGAGGAGATTCTAGCATTCCAAGACTCTGCTCCTCCTGATAAACCTGATGGTCGCTGCTTTGTTCCTGCACAGTTGCGCATCAAATTGTTGGAGACATATCATGCCTCTAAAGTTGCGGGTCACATTGGTAGAGATCAATTGATATGGTCCGTGTCTCGAGCATTTTGGTGGCCTAGTCTTCGGGCTGACTGTACCAGTTTCAAGGCTGCATGTACGACTTGTGCTCAAACCAAGTCTCCTAGACACCTACCAGTGGGCTTGCTTCAGCCAGTGGCCAATGGGGAACGCCCCTGGTCACATCTATCCATTGACTTTATGGTTGAACTTCTAAGTTCCATGGGTTATACAGTCATTCTAATGATTGTAGATAAGTTTTCTAAGATGGCCCACTTTGTGCCACTGAAAGGGTTACCATCCACGCAAGAATTGGCGGTGGTATTTGCTAGAGAGGTCTTCCGTCTCCATGGCATTCCTAAAGTAATTGTGTCCAATAGAGGAAGCCAGTTTGTGTCCCGTTTCTGGAGGCGCTTTTGTACGGAAATGGGTATTCAATTGGCATTCTCCTCCTCGTATCATCCACAGTCCAACGGTGCAGCAGAGAGGTCTAATCAAGCCTTGGAACAGTTTCTCCACTGCTATATCTCTGACCATCACGATAACTGGGCTACCCTGTGTCACGGTTTGTTAAGACTCTCAGAAGCAAGGTTAGGTAAAAACACAACTTTATTGAAACGATTAAAATAATCCCATAGGTTTTAAACACATACATACAATACATAGAATGACCATAGAAGGATTATAACAATACAGACTCTACCAGTCTTGCCAATATACCGGGCAAGACAGCCTGAGCAATAAGGAATAAAAGGCTCTACCAGCCTTGCCAAAATACCGGGCAAGGCAGCCTAACGGAAACCCAAGTAGTAGGCTCTACCGGCCTTGCCAATATACCGGGCAAGGCAGCCTAACTCAATGCTTAAAGATTTAGACTCTAACGGCCTTGCCAATACCGGGTAAGGCAACTTCTGGATGGAATAATGTAAAAGGTTCTACCGGTCTTACCATTATACTGGGCAAGGCAGCCCAAAAGAATACCAATATAGGCTCTACCGACCTTGCCAATACCGAGTAAGGCAACCTCAGGATGGAATAAGTAAGGTTCTACCGGCCTTACCAATATACTGGACAAGGCAGACCAAGGAAGCAGGAATCAATCACAGTGATCTTAATAGCTGTCAGATGGCAATGACAGTCAAATAGTAATCGATAGACTGTAAGATCAGTGGTTTACACTGGTAGTCTGTACACTGTATCATTCATGTACTGTAGGACTACTAGCTGTCTATGACTGGACAGCGCACAGTGAATTATAAGACTACCTGCGTAACGAGACAAGGAAGTAAACCAGCGCCCTCACGTTGGGAACCTTCAAGCAGGACATAGATTAACCCACAGGTCATGGAGCGAACCAACACCCGCGCGTTGGTATCCTACAAGCTATAGTGGTAGCTTAGAGGTGGAGCGACCCAGCATCCGCACGCTGGGTACCAACAGACTGTATCGTATAGCCAAAAGGCTTAAGGAGCGAACCAGCGTCCGCACGCTGGGACCAACAAACAGTATAGTATAGCCGCAAGGCTTGTGGAGCAAACCAGCATCCACACGCTGGGACCAACAGACAATATAGTATAGCCGCAAGGCTTGTGGAGCGAACCAGTGTCCGCACACTGGAGACCAACAAACAAAATAGTACAGCAGCAAGGCTTGTGGAGTGAATCAGTGTCCGCATGCTGTGACCAACAGACAATATAGTATAGTCGCAAGGCTTGTGGAGCGAACCAGCATCCGCACGCTGGGACTAACAGACAGTATAGTATAGCCGCTAGGCTTGTGGAGCAACCCAGCGTCCGCACGCTGGGACTTACAGACAGTATAGTATAGCCTCAAGGCTTATGGAGCGAATCAGCATCCGCACGCTGTAACCAACAAACAATATAGTATAGCCTCAAGGCTTGTAGAGCGAACCAGCGTCCGCACGCTGGAAACCAACAGAGAATGTCGCCAAAGCGATCGAAGCTGAAAGTCGCCACAGACGCAGGAACCGGGCCAGAAGACGAACAGGAACCAGCAAGGACAATCAACTGGATCAGGTACGGCAACGAAGACAGACAGCAGGAAACAGCAACCTCTGAAGACTCAACCGGAACCGGCACTGGAATCAGCACTGCAGACAGGAGGCTCAGGAACAGGATGAAATCAGGAACTCAGGAACACTCAAAAGGCTCAATAAGCTTCTGAGCATAGTGGAAGTGGATGCAATCAGAGACACCACGAGAGGGCAACTAAACGGTGCCCAGACACAGTTTAAATAGGCAATATGAGGCGGGCTAAAGGTAGACAGCCAATGGGAGCCCCCTACCGGTAATAGACATAGAAATGCAGCAATCACGGGCACCGTGATTCCCTGTTACCTTGGGCAGAGTTTGCATGGAATAGTGCTGTTAAATCTTCCACTAAGAGTTCCCCGTTCCTGGTCAATTATGGGTTGCAACCCTCTGCTCTCCCCGAGACCTTCCAAGCACAAGAAATTCTGGCTCTGGATGAGCATTTAAGGGAGCTCCGTTCCTCGTGGGTACGGGTACAGCATACCCTACGTGATTCTGTGTAGCGACAGAAAAGACAGGCTGACCGTAGGCGACTGCCGGCACCTACCTTCCAAGTAGGGGACAGAGTGTGGTTGTCTTCCTGTAACTTGCACCTCCAGGTTCCTTTTGGCAAATTGGATCCTCAATTCATTGGTCCTTTCCGTGTGTTACGCAAGATTAACCCAGTGGCTAACGCATTGGAACTTCCAGCCACTATGCGCATCCATAATGTGTTCCATGTTTCCCTGTTGAAGCCCTTGGTCTGCAACCGGTATACTTCAGCTCCTGTCTGTCCTCCCCCCGTGATAGTTGCAGATCATGAGGAATATGAGGTACAAACCATTTTGGACTCCCATGTGAGTAGAGGGCGCTTACAATATTTTATTCATTGGAAGGGCTATGGTCCTGAGGAGCGCTCCTGGATACCTGCCAGTGATGTCCACGCTCCTTTACTGGTACGCAGGTTTCATGATTCTCTGACAAACCCCAGCTGGATCTGCGGAGGGGGGGCCTTTGAGGCGGGGTACTGTTACAGCTTACCTTCGCTTCAGCATCACTTTCAGGCACAAGGCTTCTAGCATGCTGCAGGCCTCTGTTTTATCTGTTTGCTTACTGTGTTCTCCGCCTACCAACTTCCTACTTACTCCCTCTGAGCTGCTCCTCCTACTTCCTGTGGAGGGGTTTAAAGGGCAGACTGAGGCCTGACTCAGATGCCCTTGCGTTGTTGTTCAAAGCAGATCTGTTGCATTGGGCTCTGTGTATGACCTGGCTAGTCTTCCATCCATTCTGGTGCTGACCTGTGGCTTGTCTGACTATTCTTTTGCCTAACCCCTAATAGTGGACATCCAACCTGGTGCAGACTTGTGGCTCTGGATGACTACCTGATCTGTGTATGACCCGGCTTGTCTGACTACCCCTTCTGGTGCTGACTAGTGGCTCTGTCTGACTATTCTTACGTCTTTTCCCTTGGTGATCAGACACCCAAAATAGTGCGGGCCTGGGGCTCTGGTAGACTGGCATATCTGACTGCAGGCTGAGTCAGACCTTATACCTCTTTGGATCAAGATCCTGGGTTCCTGTTCCTGTTCCTGGTTCCAGCCGAGACTTCCAGTGGCTAAGGCCTAGTCTCCAGCACAGTTGTTTAGCTTTGCAACCTATTACCCTGTGCTTATTCTTATTGTAGATATTGTATATAACCGCTATATGTCATTTGTTAATAAACTGCATTAACTAAACCGTATTGACTCCTGAACTTCTCTGGGTAACCGTGACACCCAGGAGACCAACCTCAGTAAGGGAGCAGTAACAAGCCAAGCGTATAGTATGCCAATGAGAATATCTCCTACTTGGGTGAGCACCGGACAGCAAGGGTAAATAGATGCTCAGGCTTTATGGCAACTGCCAGGTGGTAGAGATGACTGAGGCGCCCAGGAGACCAACCTCAGTAGGGGAGCAGTAACAAGCCAAGCGTATAGTGAGCAAACGAGATCAGCTTCACCCTTGGGGGTACGGAGATACTAGGCAAAGGAGCGTAAATGGGTCGCAGTAACAGAACAGTTAAACAGCACTTAAGGCAACCAATGGGTCAGCACGCTCTAGACAGAGCACCGGAAAGTACTCTCTACTGGAATACCGGGCATGGTAGTGGACCGGCCCAGAGACACACAGAGCAGGAACGGAAGCCAATCCGGGTCGTTGCACAGAACAGGAACGTCAGCCAGGCCGGGTCGGTACACGGAGCAGGAACGTCAGCCAATCCAAGTCGGTACACGGAGCAGGAATGTCAGCAAGGCCGGGTCGGTACACGGAGCAGGAATGTCAGCAAGGCCGGGTCGGTACACGGAGCAGGAACGTCAGCCAATCCAAGTCAGTACACGGAACTGGAACATCAGCCAGGCCGGGTCGGTTCACGGAGCAGGAACGTCAGCCAATCCAAGTCAGTACACGGAACAGGAACGTCAGTCAGGCAGGGTTGGTTCACGGAGCAGGAACAGGATCAGAGAGAGTAGTCAGGCAGTCCGGGTCATACACAGGATACACACGATAACAACAGCAAGCACTAAGCAACGGGAACACCACGAAAGGGCCCTGCATGAGTGACAGGGCACAGCAATTAAAGGCTACCAATGGGTGGAGCAATCTCACGCTAGCCAATAAGAAGACATCAGAAACAATGTGTCAAAATGTTGGCAGCAATACACGGGCACCGTGATAGTACCCCCCTCTCAAAGACCCCCCCCCCGAGAGGAGGGAGCCGGCTTCTGAGAAAACTACGCAGCAGTCTGGGAGCATGGAGGTCACTCTGGTCAACCCAGGAACGTTCCTCAGAGCCATAGCCCTTCCAATGAACCAAATATTGCAATTTTCCTCTAAATCTCCTGGAGTCAATTATGCTTTGCACTTCGTACTCCTCCTGACTTTGCACCTGCACAGGCCCAGGAACCACAGGAGTAATAGTGTAATGGTTGCAAACTAGAGGCTTAAGCAGAGATACGTGAAACACATTATGAATCCGCATGGATGCTGGGAGATCCAACGCATAAGAAACTGGGTTGATCTTGCGGATAACTTTAAAGGGACCGACAAACCGAGGAGCCAACTTATTACATGGAACCTACAGATTAAGGTTTCTGGAGGAAAGCCATACCCTGTCCCCAACCTAGAAGGAGACCGCCGGCAGCCGTCTGCGATTATTGTGACGTTGATAACGCTGGAACGAAGCACTGTGGGTCCTCTGTACCTGTGCCCAAGTGGAGCGAAGTTGCTCTATGTGCTCATACAGAGCTGGAATTTGCTGCGTCTGAAATTAGTCTGGGAGCAAACATGGTTGAAACCCGTAATTGATGAGAAACGGGGAGCTCCCGGACGATGAATCAACTGCACAATTCCTGGCGAACTCTGCCCATGGCAACAGGTCGGCCCAATTGTCATGATGATTGGACTCAAAACAACGTAGAAATTGTTCCAATCCTTGATTGGCTTGCTCGGTGGCCCCATTGGTCTGGAGATGGTAGGCGGAAGAAAAGGATAATTGTATGCCCATCTTATCACAGAATGCCCTCCAAAACCTGGACACAAATTGGCTCCCTCGGTCAGATACCAGCACCCTAGGTACACCATGCAACCGAAACATTTCTCTGGCAAAGACAACAGCCAATTCCTGGGCAGAGGGAAGGCCAGGAAGGGGCACAAAATGTGCCATCTTAGAGAGTCTGTCGACCACCATCATAATAAATGAATATCCCTTAGACACAGGCAATTCAACCAGGAAGTCAATCGAGACATGGGACCAGGGACGCTCGCCATTAGGTACTGGCTGAAGTAGACTAACAGGGAGGTGCAATTAGCACATAAGGAAGGCCACCAGAATAACTGCGAAAGAGACCAGATCAATTGGTCCCTTCCTACATGCCCAACTGCCCGAGATGCATGATAGGTTTCGAGTAGGCAGGTATGGAAAGGTTCAGCCACAAAACACTTGCCCACCGGGGTGTTAGGGGGTGCGGTAGCCTGGGTAGTAAGAATCTCCTCCCCCAGTGGTGAAGTGATGCTAGTACGCAAGGTGGCCAAAATGCGATCTGGCTGAATAATGGGTACCGGAGTTTCGTAAATCTCAGTTTCAGGACCAAATTGCCTGGACAGGGCATCCACCCTAATATTCTTAGACCTGGGCAGGTAGGATGCAATTAAATTAAAACGGGACAGAAACAAGGCCCATCTGGCCTGCCGAGAGGACAATCTCTTTGCCTCAGAAAGGTATGTTAAATTTTTATGATCCGTCAAAATCAATACCGGAGTTCTAGTACCCTCAAGTAGGTGTCACCATTTTTTAAGGGCTAGAATGATTGCCAACAGCTCTCTGTCCCCAATATCGTAGTGGCTCTGAGCACTGGACAACTTCTTAGCGAAAAAGCCACATGGACTTATCCTACTCCCAGGATTCAGACGCTGTGACAACACTGCCCCTACCCCAGTTTCAGAGGCATCATCCTCTAACGTGAATGGGAGGGAGGGGTTGGGGTGGGACAGTACAGGAGCAGAAGCGAGTGTGGACTTCAGAGATTCAAAAGCAAGTTCAGCTTCCTGAGACCATTGAGAGGGATTAGCACCATTGTGCGTGAGATCGGACATTGGCTTAACAATCGTGGAAAAATTCTGAAGAAACTTCCTATAATAGCTGGCAAAGCCAAGGAAGCATTGGATAGCCTTGAGTCCCTTAGGACGTGGCCACTGCAGGACTGCTGCCAGCTTCTCTTTGTCCATTGCAATGCCAACTTTAGAGATCACAAAGCCTAGAAAAGGGACCATAGGCGTGGGAAATTCGCACTTCTCAATCTTACAGTAAAGTTTGTTCTCACGGAGTCTAAGCAAAACTGTGGACACATCCCTGATGTGTTGCGACAGGTTGGATGAATGTATGAGAATATCATCGAGATAAACCATAACGCACGACTGGAGCAAGTCATGGAGGATGTCATTAATAAACTCCTGGAACACTGCGGGAGCATTACACAGCCCAAATGGCATCACCAGGTATTTATAGTGTCCAGATCTGGTATTGAACGCCATTTTCCACTCATCACCGGCTCTTATTCTAATCATAATAATAATCATCTAATAATATAAGTTGCACGTAGGTCTAACTTGGTGAAAATTGAGGAACCTTTTAACCTGTCAAACAGTTCCATGATGAGTGGTATCGGGTATGCATTTTTGGCCATAAGTTTATTCAAGCCACGATAATCAATACAGGGTCGTAACTCGCCATTTTTCTTTTTGACAAAAAAGAAACCAGCCCCCACGGGAGAGGATGACTTCCTGATAATACCCCTCTCAAGGGCATCTGAAATGTATTCCTCGCAGGACAATGGATAAGTCTGTCCCCGAGGCAGAATGGTGCCAGGAGGAAGATCAATAGCGCAATCGTAGGCCCTATGAACAGGTAGAGCGCTAGCCTCCCCCTTGCTAAAAACATAGCTGAATTGATGGTATTCAGCCGGCACAGAGGGAGAGGTACACAGAATCTTGGTAGGATGAGAGATGCATTGCATATTACAGTATTCAGACCACGCAGTGATTTCACAATTACGCCAGTCGAATCTAGGGTTGTGCATATGGAGCCATGGGAACCCCAGGATCACTGTATAATCTGAAAACGTTTTTCAGTGTGGAGCACCCCAATGCGCATAGACAGTGGTACAGTTTCCTTAGTAATAAGAGCTGGTACCTACGGCCTGCCATCAATGGCTTCAATAGCCAAGGGAGCTTCCTTCTCAATCAGTGGAATTTTGTGTAACTCAGCAAATGAGCTGTCCATAAAATATTCAGCTGCACCGGAATCCACTAGGGCCAGAACCTCCACCGAGAGTTCTGCCCAGGAAATCACGGCTGTATAGTAGGCTTTTGATTTGGCGGATCTAAGGACCACTGAACACCACCTCGGGCCTGTCCCCAAAGGTACCCTAGGGGCATTCGTTTCTCGGCCGTGTAGGGCAAGAGCGCAACAAATGTCCAGCTTGGCCACAATAAAGACAGAGGACCTGTCTACGGTGATGAGCCCTTTCCTCCTTAGTCAACCTAGTGAACCCTAGCTGCATTGGTTCACTGCTCTCACGATTACACTCAGGAGGCATGGGAGGTGAGGTAGGCATGGGTGGGGAATTTTGTTTCGCCCGTCCCCACTCTTTGGCCCTTTGTCTACGGTCTTTGGCCGCCATTCTGTCCCTAATGCGAGAATCAATTAGTATTGAATAGTCAATAAACTCGTCCAAATTACTCGGCAAGTCTCTGGCTGCTATTTAATCTTTGATACGGTCACAGAGACCCTGATCAAATGCCGCCACAAGCGCCTCATCATTCCAGCCCACCTCCGCTGCCAATGTGCGAAATTCAATAGCATTTTCTGTAACAGTAAGGGATCCCTGCTGGATCTTCAACAATGTTTTGGCAGCAGTGGCGGCTCTTCCTGGGATTTCGAATACTCTACAAAATGCTCTTAAGAACTCATTAAAGTTCTTGGTAAATGGTTTTGCTGCCTCCTACAAGGGATTTGCCCATGCCAGTGCTCTGCCCGTTAGCAAAGAAATCATGAGCCCAACCTTACTTCGGTCACTAGGAAAGGCTTGAGGAGTTAACTCTAGGAAAATCTCCAATTGGTTTATGAACCCTCTGCACAGGGTAGGTTCGCTATCGTACCTAAGTGGTAATGGAGCCGTAGCAGTTAACCCTCTATTTGAGTTTGCTTGCGTCACAGATTGAGCTCCTGGTTTTGTAACTGGGGAGACCAACGAGGCCTGTTCTGGTTTATCCAAGTGAGCAGTACGCTCTAGTGTAATTTGTATGTTCAGCGCCATCTGGTCTATACGCTGCTCGTGTATATCCATACTCCAATGGATACTTTGTGCATTACCATCACCTGAACCATCTGAGGACATGGCCCTTTCGTACTGTAACGGTTTTCAGTACACTCAGAGGCAGGCAGTTTGGTAAAACACAGTTTTATTAAAACCAGAGAGTAAAGTAACCCTCGCGGGTCCAGCAATAGTACATACTTAATACTGTATACAATTGTAATGCTTACTCTACATTATATGTTTACACTGATACTTGTCATCTGTCTGTTATGGCTATACCTTTTGCTCATCAATAAAGATTTATCTTAAAAAATGCATTATAAAATGATGGCTGTAAAAGTGAGGGATAAGAAAAAAACATTATATTCTAAAATATGATAAAATAAAAAATATGATTTAGGGTGAAAACCTTCCTTTTCAAATTATATAATGAACATAATTCTATCAATCAGTGTCATACACTCTGCACAATGACCCTCCACAGTGGATGCAATGATCACAGAATAAAAGTGCAATATAGAATAATAAAAATGATCAATGTGGATTGTAAAACACAGTAGCGTTCTGCCATGTTTACTCTGGTATTCAGTGTCTGATATGGACTATACTAACGTTTAGCCACTCTTTGGTCTTGTTAGTCATTCAGTAAATATAAATTTCATAGCAATATCTTTTCTGTCTGTACATTTTTCATATATTCCTGGTTATTCCAGAGTGGGATTTAGGTTATGCATTTGTTACCAATTTACATGAATTATTAACAGACATATATTGCTTATTGACAGGCCTTAGCTCAATGATTTGCAGCTCGGATGCTCAGGCACACCAGCAACTCTGGTTTTAAGATTCTCTGATTACATCCAGGGGGAGCCAATGAGCCTCTGATTATCCACCTGTTAACAAGTAGGGGTATTTTGGAAACCTGCACTACTGATGTGACCGGAGGACTAATATTTAGAAACACTGACTTAAAGTGATAGTAATGTTTCACAAAAACAGCAGATCCAATTAATCTTCATAGTATTTGAGCCCTCTCTGCTATCTACCTGGACACTCCCTGCTGCTCTAAGCTGAGCAGTGTTACATCAGTAAAAGGGGCAGGAGGGGGATACTTTATCATTCAATTACTCTTGAACTACGACTCTGACAGAATTGAAATAACACTCTCCATGGCCCAAATACTATGATGATTAATTAGAGCGGCTTTTATTCTGACTATCCCTTTAGCTATGCAAAACATATTGCCTTGGTTGATAAGACATGTACAGTTTTATGTTTTCAGCTAGTCCAGATTAGAGCCCAGATATGGTGGATTTATAGTCAGTTACATTATTTGCCTAAGACCCATAACCATCACATTTTAAGTTGAGAATTATTGGTAGTTTTCTTTATTTATATATCTATTTATTTGTGTGCTTTCTCATAATGCACAAAACTTTGCATATCATTCCAGTCACACTAGGATGGTGCAGTGAATTCCCTGCACAATATTCTAAACGGTACTACTATTAGCTACCCAGAGCCCTAGGAACTTTTAGGGGTACTTCTGCTGATGCTAGTTGTGGCACCTGTGACATGTTCATGGTGTGTTTCCCAGTCAGACCTGTGGTTGTGCTTCAGGTGGGATTTCATTGAGAAGGTGCCTAGGTGTGAGTCTGTTTTACCCCTGCTCATGTGCTTTTTGCACAGACAACAGATAGCAACATGCTTAGCTTTTGGATCCCAAGTGATGTATCTCCATACTGTAGACTTCATGGTCTGCAGGGTTCCTGAAGGGCTGCTACTATTTCTGAGGCTAGATGTTGATGCAATGTTGATGTTGATGTACAAAATAGCATTAACCCACAAGGGACCAGTACATATATCAGAGAACGTATGCATATACTGACACAGGTCAGGTTACAGTTTGTGTGAATTAGTGATATAACGATTGAAGGTGCTATTAGGCCGGGAGGCTGGTAGGCCCTAATAGCGAGGCCTAGGAAGCACTCTGTACAGGAGAGTGACACAATTGAGATTAAGCCCTCAAAGGGTGAGCGAGGCCCTGAAGGAATCACGGACTACAGGTCAGTGCTGTAACCGGAGGAACAATGGAACGCCAACCGGAATCTGCATGAACTGCGACCCAATGATAACGGCACCGGACAACAAGGGCACAGACGCTCAGGCTTGATGGAAACTGCTAGGTGGTGGAGATGACTGAGGCACCCAGGAGACCAACCTCAGTAAGGGAACAGTAACAAGCCAAGCGTATAGTATGCCAATGAGAATATCTCCTACCTGGGTGAGTGTTACAGTTTCAGCTTACCTTGTTTGCAGCAGCATCTACAGGAGAGAGGCTTCTAGCATGCAGCAGGCCTCTATTTTAACTGTTTGTTTCCTGTAGTCTCCTCCTACCTACTTCCTACTTCCTCCCTCTGAGCTGCTCCTCCTACTTCCTGTGGAGGGGTTTAAAAGGCAGACTGAGTCCTGACTCGGTCGCCCTTGAGTTGTTGTTATTAGGTGAAGTACTTGGGCTCTGTGTGTGACCTGGCTATCTACGAAAACCCACTCTGTGTATGACCTGGCTATTTATGAGAACCCGCACTGTGTATGACCCGGCTAAGTAAGAGAACCCTCTCTGCGTATGATCCAGATAAGTACGAGAACCCTCTCTGTGTATGACCCAACTAAGTATGAGAACCCTCTCTGTGTATGACCCAGTGATCACAAGTATCCTTTACTGTGATCAATTTGTGCTATTGACTTAAGACAGACCACTGTTGTGGACAGGGTCTGATTGGTGACTGCAGGCGTGAGTCACAGGGTCTCAATATAGTGACTGCAGGCGTGAGTCACAGGGTCTGGTGTAGTGACTGCAGGTGTGAGCCACAGGGTCTCGTGTGGTGGCTTCAGGCGTGAGCCACAGGGTCTTTATATGTGACTGCAGGAGTGAGTCACAGGGGTCTGATATAGTGACTGCAGGCAGAGTCACAGGGTCTCTTAGCGGTGACTGCAGGAGTGGGTCACCGGGTTGCTCCAAAGGTGTGGTATTGCTGGTTTGACTGACTGCAGACGTGGGTCAGTTCTCCAGTCCAGCAGTCCTTGTGTTCCTGTTCGTCGGATCAAGATTGCCGAGCCAGTGTTCACAATGGTCGCCTGTTCCAGTGTTCCAGTCGACGGATCAAGAGTTGGCGTTCCTGTATCCTGCTGAGACTAACAGGGGCTTCGGCCCAGTCTTTCGCATTGTGGTCTAGCAAGAGGCCTACTATTTCTGATAGCAGTGTTGCCAGCTAGTAACCCTTTGCAAAAAGAGGGGAAGCACTAGTAGAACTTTGTAAAGAATGAAAATGAAATAACATTTTTATTCTTTACAAAGTTCCATGGGTGCTGCCCCTCTTTTTGTATTTTGAGATATATAAATATATATATATATATATATGTAGATTAGGAAGAACTCATGTTTAAAAGAGGTTTCATTCTGGGTGCCACATTCTCTGGCAGATTGACAACAGTGCAGAGAACTGGAAAGGCACTCCCAGGACTTACGAACTGGGAAAGAAATATATATATATCCGATATAATCAAATGCTAGAACGTTTGTCCAATGCAGTCATGCGCAGTAGAGACTGGGAGTATGCTGGGAGTTCTGTGCTGGGAGCATTCTGTGCATTTGGGCAGTCTCTACAACGCATGACTGGATCGCGTGCGCTGCTAGTGAGGCAGCGGCAGTATGCAGAGAAGGACCAGCCTCTTAACCCTTTGAGTGCTAGAGGGGTACACATCGCATTGCAAAGCAATATGTTGCGTACCCCTCTGGCATTCAAAGGGTTAACATCACCCAGACCTTGGCCCGTGTACACGGGCTTTTACACTAATTATATATATATATATATATATATATATATATATATATATATATATATATATATATGGCCAGATGTATGTTTGTCCAATTCAGTCATGCACAGTAGAGACTGCCTGAATTCTTGGCCCATGGGCTTTTACACTAGTATATTTATAAAACACTACCAATATTATATTGGACCAACCAATGGAAATGGCGCCAATCAATCACTGTACTCTATTTTTAAATATAAACACCAATAAATTGAGAGAAACAGTGTTTTGCTACTATCCTAATGCCCCTTAGTGTAAAGGTCCAAAATAAAAATAGCAAACTAGCAGATCAGGAGAGCGCTAGACCGTAACTCCAAAGATAAAAAAAACCTGTAAGATACAGATCTATAAAAACTATTGATAGAGGAGTATTATAGGGGGTACTAACTGTTCAGATGTAGGAACCCAGAAGCAGGATAGTCGCTCTTGCTGGAGCAGCACACAGGGATAGGGCCTTGCGAGAGACCACAGACCCCTCCCTGGGGTGGACTGCAAGCACGGGCAACGGGAAGAGGAAGAAGGAGGGTCAGGTGAGACAGGCCGTAGTCAGGATACAGAAGTCAGAAGAGTCCAGGAGTCAAGCCAAGGGGTCAGAATGCCAGAAGTCAGTGGTGTCCAGGAGTCAAGCCAAGGGGTCAGGATGCCAGAAGTCAGATGTGTCCAGGAGTCAAGCCAAGGGGTCAGGATGCCAGCAATATATATATATATATATATATATATAATATAGGAGCACCAGGAGACAACTAGGAGCAGGGGAAGCCACAGTAACACTGAGCTCCATGTACTGGGAGCTCAGTGCTTTTGTAGTAGTGGCTGTGGGCATGCTGGAGCTGAACAGGGGCGGAACCAAGTGCCGTGTTGCCACATCGACGCTCAGGAATTCATGGACCCTTGTGTATGACGCGCACACAAAGAAGGGCGGAAGTGTGTGCGTCGGATAGGGCTTACTGCAAGTTCCGGGTGGGCATCGGCCCCAGGGAGTTGTGGAGGATTCGGGGAGGTTGCCGCCATGGCAGGCGACAAGAAGGTAGGGGCTGACCACCTGTGAAGGTGCGCGTTCTACAGGAGGAATGACCGTGAATGCTACGGGTGTCCTGACAACAATAATGAATTTTATTCAGACCTATACAGATAATATTATGGCTGTCCCTATTAATGGCATGCTACATCATATATAAAAACAGTGATATCACTGAAAGAGTTAAAATATATGTAATAGTCACTGCATATGATAGAGTGGAGACCTGATATTAACTGAATTCCCCGTTGTAGCAGGCAGGTATGTAATGAGCAATATAATATTCTCTCCACTGTTAAGTAGTTGTAATTAGGGGGCAGAGGTATTATTCGGCTTTGTGTGCTGTAGATACAGCCAACTTAAATGCAGTTGCAATACCTCTCCTATCCTTTTATGCAGCTCCTCGTTCTCTATTTTTACTCGTTTGTGCTGCTCATCGGAGTATATATTTCTGTACCTCCCATCCATTGTAGGGTGTGAGGTCTCGAACAATGCTTTTGCCAGTATCAGGAAACACTGTATCCAACGTGTTTTGTACCTAAAGAGGCTCTACTTCAGGGATGTGTTATTGGCGCCATTTTATGTATCGGCGCTGGGTGATTAACACACACCTGCTTTTCAGGTGTTGAAAAAAGGAAATCCGGAGGTGAACTCTACTTTAACACAAATCTTCTAGAAAATAGAGGTCAATTTAAAGGCATATATGTAAACCTACTTGTTGGTGGGACCTTGGAAGAGGGGGCATTAGTGAGGGGGCAGTAAAAGTGAGAAAAATGTCCTGCATGACATTTCGCAAAAAAATGGACTACGTTTTTTCCTTTTCTCCAATGCAAATTTTTCCTCCTTTTCACCTACTCCAACACATTTGTTTCCTAATCAAATACATTTTTGCCCATTCAACACATGTTTCTTCTATTCCAACACATTTCCAACATACAATGTGGCAGATGTGAATGGTAGTGGTGGTGGGGGACTGACATTTTGTGATTGGTGGGACCTTGACAAACTGCATCCACCCCAGGAAAAGAGGGATCATAATCATTTACTGCACGTGATGCAGCAACCATTGCTGCAGTCAGTTTTACTTTACTCCCAAGTACCTGCACTGCTCCACCTTTCCCCTCCCACTTGTGCACTTGCTAGACATTACTCAACTACTGTGTGTTTTTTCTCTCTGCAGTACACAACTGATGGAGTGTGATGTCTTACCTTGGCTCTCAACAAAATTCTCAATGTCGTCTGCTGTCTGTCAAGTCTGCCTCAGTCATAGAGCTCACATCAGGCTCCCAGTCAGCTGTCAAATATGTTTATTTCTTTAATTATTTATGTATTTTTTTACTTTAATTTGTATTTTTATTCATTTATTTTTTTCAGTTATCCACCCTAACTTATCACAGTTAGTCCAAAAAAAAATACATATATTACTAAAAAACAAAATCAACAACTTCTTTCCCCAGACTTCCCCAGTACAGACAATAAAAGCAAAATCAGCAAGCATTTTGGACCCCAGCTGTCTGTTTCTTGCCAGTCAGTCACACCAAATTTTGGGGTATTTTGGGTCAACCTCCTTCCTCCCTTTATATCCCCAAGAGTGCCCCCAGACTTCCCTAATACAGAGAACAAATGTTCTAAATGACTCCCTAAACTAAACTTCAATTCCCCTTTATTTGCCTATCTTCTCCAGCTCAAAAAGTGCCATTTTCATCAATTTCGGTTTGAGGTGGAAATTTTATGCCCATCCCTAGGCATTACATCTAAAATATTACTTCAGTGTGAATGCTTCTGGATTCATGAGCTCAACATGAAGACTCCTTTTGGACTGAATGAAAATAATCCGTACAGCTGTTTCTTACCTAATAGATGATTTTTTTTGTTTTCCTCACTTTCTAGTTTATTTTTTTTTTTTACTTTTTATCTGTTTATCTTTTGTTTTTAATTTATTTAATATTCATTATTATTTTTTTCTTTTTTTGCTTGTTTTTCATTACTGTTTTTTTCTTTATTATTTATATTTATTTATATTCATTTTTGGTTTGTTTATCTTTATCTATCTTTATTATTTTCTTTGGTAAGTTCATAAATGACATTTCCGCCTATAGATTCATAGGTTGAATAATATATCTTTATTAATACTCTTTAGCTCCTATGAGTGTGTTCTCTAAATATATGTCCATTTTAACAGTGTATTCATGACTTTTTGCAAAGGTCCCTAGTTGTGGATCGAAACATTGCTTTTTTCTATTAAAAAATCAATTAAGTATCCATGAGTGTGAAGCCCATTATCGATCTATCTATCTATCTGTCTATCTGTCTGTCTATCTGTCTATGTACAGCTACATGAACCACACCAGTCTGCTGCCATCATACATACCTGCCACATTCATTGTCACTTGTAACCTTATTCTATTTCTTTAATATATATTAAATATATTCCTTACCCTATGATTATTCTTCTAGGGCACTGTTTTTCTTGTTTTCAACATGGTTTTAATAAGACAAAAGATACAGAATTACTGGCAGGTGTCATGGTTTTCATATTGACAGATCTTATAATGCATAAAGCCATGCTCTCTGTAGCCATGCTCGAGCTATAAGAATGGCATGAGATTTTTCTTCTTGGATCTTTTATATACACAAGTTATCTGTGCACACTAAAGTCTTCAAGAGAACAATTATGGACACTGTATGAAGGTGAAAAAGACTACAAAGGTGCTACAAGGGAATACGAAAGAGTTGCTGGATCTTTGCAAGGACTCATGGCTAGTGTGGAAACAAGAAGGTACGCTTGAAATCCCATGGAATTATCAATGCATTTGTTTATTTGGTATCTTTGACATTAGCAGAACAGACTGATAGTTTTGCATTGTCTCTGGATGCTATAAAGTCTATAAAGTCCTGAGAGACATCTTAAACCAGAATTTCAAATATTTCCTGTTTTTAGCTCCCACTCACCTGGATTGATTGTCTGAGATAACCTGCTTCCAAGTTTTGTATACCTGGAATATAACCTTCTGATGTCACTGAAACATTTAGTTTTATGCAGTCCAAAATCTTCTAGCCATGCTGATCTGTTTTATA
Organism: Rhinophrynus dorsalis; assembly: GCA_037306005.1. NCBI lineage: Eukaryota > Metazoa > Chordata > Amphibia > Anura > Rhinophrynidae > Rhinophrynus > Rhinophrynus dorsalis. The sequence continues at coordinate 433,326,437 of CM074719.1, read as the reverse complement.
ATCCCCCACTCCCCAGTGATCTATGTATGGCACAGTGGTGGTATTGTCAGATTGAAGGTGAATAAGATGATCCTTCAATAGGGTCATCCAATTTGAAATGGCATTGTAAACTCTTCTGAGTTCCAGTATGTTGATCAGCTAGGTTGCTTCTTGTACTGACCATAGACCCTGGGCATACTGTTGATTGAAAACTGCTCCATATCCTGTCAGACTTGCAGCTGTGGTAATTACTCACCATAACTGCACTAGAATGTTTTCCTTTATTTAAATTTTCCTTGTTCAACCAGCATTTCAGTGATTAATGTGTTTCTTGGGCTAGTGAGATACTATGATTTTTAAAAAATGTTGTTCCATTTCTGTAGAAGAGCCTGCATAAATCACAGGATAAAAATGGTATCAAGGGTTGGCCTATTTGTTTCGCTCCTTGAATCAGATATGGTGACTTTACCCATAACAAATAAAATGACCTCTCTCTATGGATCTATGTCCCCTATGATGCAGCTAGTTTGCTTAATTGACTAAGCATATAAATTAATGTGTTATATGCACTGGAACTCAGGGATATAAAACAAACTGAGCTATAGGGGGTGAATAGTCTTACAACATATTTTCAGCTTTTTGTAGCTTGTGGGAGAAAATAAGAGCACAAATATATCTTATTTACCTTATTTAAATGTAGCAAAAGAATTTGTTGTTGCCCAAAATCTATACATCCCCTTTAAAGTGTGGCATAATTATTCAGATATTCCAGGATTACCTGTATGTCTCTCACTGGGTAGTGGATGATCAGTTGTCCTTCCTGAAGTGTTTAAATTGAGGCAGAAAGTGAACTCTGTCCTTGGGGAAGAGCATGTACTCCTATAGAGAAACTGCCATCTGGTTCCACATTGAATCCACAAGGGAAGGGAGGCTTTTGTCTAGTCTAGAGGCCACCAAGAAACAAAGCAGAGTAACCCCCAAGGGACTGCTGTGGAATTAACTTATTTACTTTAAAACACCTGTAAGCTAGTGAGTATCCATTGTAGTTTTGCACATTCATACACCTGTCTCTACCTATGTGGAACTAAGACCCAAAAGCAGTGATATTAAGGAGTGGCTAAACCAATCAGGGCAGCACCTAAGAGGATGTTCCCCATCCCTGGGAATATCTGTGACAATAAAAGGATTAATTGAGGTACTGGGGGAAGGTGTTGCAGCAGCAAAACAGTTAATTAATCTATTCCCTCCAAATAAAATAGTGGAAAAGCTAATTTCAATAGTTCTTCACTCTTCGTTTTGTGTATGTGGCCTAAAGTGCCTATAGCTGTGGGCTTTTTTTATAAACTTGGAGGATAATTATGTGCTATCTTCTCTAGATGAAATGTTACTATTTTTTCTATGGAATATGTTTCCATATAGTTTTAAAAGCATGATGCACTTAAAGTACAGTTTTGCATAGTAACAATTAATTATTCAATTTCCATAATATGCTATTCTGGAAAGCAAACAGTGGCCAATAGTTAACACATGTATTATACATTTCTGTTCCATATCTGTCTTTTCTTCATTGCTTATTAGTAAGTCTAGCAATTAACCAATATTGACAGAGAGTGGAAAATGTACTGAAAATGTAATTGCAAAAATACATTATGGTAACAGTTTAAATAACTGCCATACTTACTGGCCAGGAAATGAACAGTTATGAGATGTTTACTTTTATTTATAGATTATTACCTCTAAAATGAAGTCACAAAGAACAAATATAATAGCTATTTACAGCTGTAATTTGTCTTGCCATGTGAATTCAGTTTTGCTTATTATTTCTTTCCTTTCCTTCCAACTCTCTCTCACACTTTTTCTCTCACTTCTTTCCCTTCCTCTTCATGCTCTCCTGAACCTATTATACTTTTTATGTTATGGACAGCCCCATCCCTTCCAACTACATCTTGGGGTATTAGGATGAGACCACAAATTAAGATTAATTATAATCTAAATTCTTTTTCTCCATCATCCAATGTGAAACACAGGAACCATGAGGTAAATTATCCTCTGGCCAGGAGTCATGGTACAGGTGGAAACTCATTCCCTACTCCACTTTACCACCACCAGACATGCTCAGTTTTTAAAACGACCTCAAAGGAGGTGCATTAGGGAAAGTTTTCTCTTATCTAGCATTCTGTTTCAGAGTGGTGTAATATCCTATTAGGTGTGCTTCTATCTGTGGCCATTTGATAGTGCAGGCTGTTAAGGGACATGGGTCTGCTAGAGGATTCCTTTCTTTATCAACCATTTTCCTCTTCTCTTTGCAATGTCCTATGGATATATAGGAATCTGAAAACTAAATAATGCATAGGTCCTCTGAGTATGCCCCTGTCTAGCAGCCACATTCTAAGCATCTGTGGTAGTATCACTAGTTCTGTACTCTCTCTCAGTCTCATAAGGGCCACACTCACCATTTTCCCTTCCCTCCAGTCACCACCACACAATCCCCAACAACACCCTAGCTTGGGTCCAGATGGCCTAAAACAAAAGAGAGGGAGGGAGGGAAAAAATTCATAAACTCCTGCTTACTCCCTAAGGTAAGCTCCTTAAAACCTAAAACCCTGCCTCCTTTTTCCTTCTTTACCCTCTTCTCCACCTCTCACTCTCCCCCAATTCCTTTGTTCCTCTCCCCCCTACCACAAGACAGAAAAGGGGACAGGGCAAGGGTGCAGGCTCCTATCCTGTAATGGGTTCCAGGCGCCATTCAGCACCCTCCACCATTTTAAGGGCCACACTCTCTATTTTCCTTTCCCTCCAGCCACCAACACACAATCCCCAACAACATCGCTCCCCCAACACCCTGAAATAAACACACAGACAACTGAGTAAGGTGGCAAAATTGTGAGGTCAGAGCTTTATTTAATTGGGGTTTTGACCTATTTAAGGGAGACCCAATGAGTACCCTATGCCCAGCTTGCAGCCATGGGAAGTAAAGGGCAAGATCTTTCAGGCAAGGGGAGGTAAACGAGGCCCCAGTTTCGATCCACCATGACATTACCTCCATGCCCCCCCAACGTGCCTACCGGCAATTGTCCGCCCTTTTTGCAGGCTGACCTGGCCACACAGTACATGCCAGTCTGCCCACCTACACCATCTTGGCTATGCTGCACTGTTGGGGTACTGAAAGTACCACACCCATCACCCATAGAGGGGACTCCTAAACCCTGGACCCTCTATGTGCCCCCTTTTGTAACACCATACTATCCCTTAGGCCTTCCCCTGTAGCCTGAGTAAACTCCTGCAACCCCCTATCCCCTAGGTGCACTCCATCTCCCCTGTACCACCCTTCCTTCTCCCTTTTGATCTTATTGCGACTAACGGTGGCACCTCCACAGGAGTAGATGAACCTGGCTGTGGCATGATTCACCTTGTGTCTAGACTTTTCTATTGCGTGGGGCGAAACCACCCCCTCCAAGAATGTCTACGCACAATCGGTGACCAGATGGCCTTGAGCCCAGGACAGATGAATCCCCATTGCCCGCACGTGACCTTAATATTCTCAGTTAATTCTATTGATACCCGGGAGGTAAGGTCATTACCGCCAGCGTGCATGACTACCACATCTGGTCTGCACCACCTCCAACAGGCTTCCCGTAACAATGAGTCCATCTGTCCCCACACAAGGCCCCTCTTACCATGCCAGAAAATCTTCATGTGCTGGCTAGAAATTCCTTTGCCCAGTGAACAAACGAATGATTGAACACAGCTGCCTTCAAGGGCCTCATCCCAGCTCCACCTGAAAAAACACACAACATTAGTTCTTTCCTAAATTAACATAGGTTTTATACTCGCTGGACCACCATTGCCCCATTCTCTTTATTTCTCCCTCACTCCACCCATTTGCTGCCCCTATGCGGAATGAGTGAGTCCCTTAACACTTAGAATCCACCCCCATTGCTCTGAGCACCCTGTGCATAATTGCCCTGAACTGGTACTTGGACAGTGTGCTGCCATCCTGGTGTTTGACCAAGGTCTATCTGCCTCTGGGCCTGATCCACAAAAAGCTATTCATCGACTTTGCCTACCTCTAGCCAAGGTCACCCATTGGCCCTTTTCTACCTTGGTCAGTCTTTGCCCTTGCCAGCCAGCAGTGCACTGCATCCCGCGACCAGTCCACTTACTCCCTTTACAGGCCTTTGTCCAGTCTTGCTTACCTCCTAAGGTAAGATCCTTTAAACCTAAAACCCTGCCTACATTTTCATCCTTTACCCCCCATGGGGGAGGAGAGGGAGGAAGTGCCTAGCCCTTAAAGGGTTCCAGGCACCATTCAGCACCCTACACCATTTTTTTATTTCTCCTCCTCTTTGAAACTGGACTCTTTCTTGACTTGCTAAAATTTGAACTCACTTTAGTCTGTCTTTGTTAGGGGTCAATGACACCTTTAAGAAACAGGAACTCTCAGTAGCAACATTGTCTGGGATACCAGCAGTTAAAGTAAGATTTTACTTATCCTTTTACTCTTTCTTGCTACAGATAAGGCATGCCCTTGGGAACTTCACTTATCCTGATGCTGAGTAGAGATGGGCAAAATTTTTGCCTCAACCTGAAATCGGAGTAAAATGGCACTTTCCGCTTGGCAAAAAAACTGCAGTTTTTTCAGCTTTTTCCCACTTTATTTTCTTAGCTTTTTGCATTGAAATCAATAGGTAGAAAACATTTTCTTCACCTCACGAAAGTTTTCTACAGACATATAAAAGGGTGTCAGGCTCTCACTGTATGCCATTCTGTAAAAGGGGAGAGCAACATGTTTTTGTGCTAGAGAAGATAGGAAAATAAAGGGGAATTGAAGCTTAGTTTTAGGGAGTCATTTTGGTAGGACATTTGTTCTCTGTAGTAGGAGAGTCTGGGGGGCACAATGGGGAGAAGAAGGGTGAAAGGAGGTTGACCCAAAATACCCCAAATTTTGGTGTGACTGACTGGTAAGACACAGGCAGCAGGGGTCCAATTGCTTGCCGATTTTACTTTTATTGTCTCTGTGCTGGGGAAGTCTGGGGAAAGAAGTTGTTGATTTTGATTTTTAGTTATATATATATTTTGGGAGACTGTGATAAGATATGGTGGACAACTTAAAAAAATAAATAAAAATAAAAACATAATTAAACAAATAAGTATATTAGACTGCTGACTGGGAGCTCTGTGACTGAGGCAGACCTGATAGACAGCAGGCTACATTGAGAATTTTGTTGAGCTCCAAGGCAAGACATCTCACTCAATCAGTTGTGTACTGTAGAGAGTAAAAACACACACACACAGTAATTGAGTAATGTCTAGCAAATGCACAAGCAGAAGGGGGAAAGGTGGAGCAGTATAGGGATGTGGGAGTAAAGTGGTAGTACAAAAACTGACTGCAGCAATTGTTGCTGCAGCATGTGCAATAAATGATGATGATCTCTCTCCTCCTGGGGCAGATGCAGTTTGTTAAGGTCCCACCAATCACACCATGCCAGTCCCTCACCACCATTACCATACACATCTGCCACATTGTAGGTTGTACTTTATTTTTTTTAATCACTTGACATCAGCATGAAAATGTGCCAATGTCACTTAATCAGGAAGTAAGTGTTGTGTGCTAAGGACAAAGGCACTCTGTCTGCTAATACATTTTTCAAGGTATATGTTGCTGTAGGACTCACAACTTTAACTTCCAGCTATTTATTTCTCCACTGCAGCAGTCAGAATAAATAATATTGTGCTTTGAAATGTTGCACCATATTAAACATAGGAACAAAATATGTTGGAATAGGAGAAAAATGTGTTAGAATAGGAGAAAAATGTGTTAGAATGTGTTAGAATAGGAGAAAATGTGTTGAATAAGTGAAGAATGTGTTTGACTTTGCAAAACATGTGCTAGAATAAGAGAATAATGTGTTGGAATAGGCAAAAAATTTGCTGGAATAGGCGAAGAGGAGGAAAATTTTGCATTGAAGAAAAAGAGAAAACTTTCTCAAAAAATTGTCTGTTTTTGCGAAAAGTCGTGCGGGAAATTTTTCCCACTTTACACCCACCCCTACTGCTGTGGCACCAAACAAATATGATGGCTGTATAGCCACCTCACTGTTATATACTTGAAGGAAAACAAAACTGCAATTCCGATGAGACCCATTTTTTCTCTGCCTCATGGAATAGGAACAGGATGGTCTCTACTTTTCTCCTGTCCCGAGTATCTGACTTTCTGTCTGCTGTGTCTTCCTGGATGTCCGCCTGTCAATTCAAACTTAACCTTGGCAAAACTGAACTAATTATCTTCCTTCCATCTACAACTAGCCTTACCCCAGATATTACCCTCACCGTTAACAACACTACCATCACACAAAGCCCTACAGCACGCTACCTGGGGATCACATTTGACTCTGCCCTGTCCTTCATTCCTCACATCCAGTCAATCTCCAATTCATGCCGCCTCCACCTCCGCAACATCTGTAGAATCCGACCCTTTCTCACACAAGATAATACCAAAATTCTAATCCAAACACTTATCATGTCCCATCTTGACTACTGTAATTCATTACTAATTGGCCTTCCTCTCACCCGACTAACCCCACTACAGTCGATAATGAACTCTGCTGCAAGACTAATCTACCTCACTTATCGCTTCTCTAACACCAAACCCCTCTGTCAGTCCCTACACTGGCTCCCATTAGCATACATAATTAAATTCAAAATTCTGGTGCTAACCGATAGAGCTCTCACTAACTCCGCACCCCTTATATTTCATCTCTCATTTCCAAATACACTCCCACCCGCCATCTTCACTCTGAACACAACCTTCTGCTCTCCACAGCTCTTATCACATCCTCCCACTCCCACCTACAGGACATCTCCCATGTTGCACCTCAGCTCTGGAATTCCCTCCCCGCCCCATCAGACTCTCCCCCAGGTTTCAAATCTTCAGATGCTCCCTGAAGACTCACCTCTTCAGGAAAAAGATGTGTGCAAAAGCACACATCCCAGCCAATCATGGAGTGGGAACCATTTTGAATAGAGACTGGCCACAGAAAAGCCTCTCTCTGTGCAATGTTCTCTCAATATGGCTCTGTCAATGGCCTGGGAGCTAAAAAAGAGCGGAGGCGGAGGCATCAGGAATTATTTATTGGGGGCGTCATGAACATATATATTTCACATTATATTGTGCATCATGGCATTGAGTTTGGAGAATTCTTGGGGGCATTGTGGACTGTCATTTGGGATTTTTCAGTGGAACATGACTAATTTCAACCTTTTTATTTTTATGATAGAACAAGGGAATATTTGTGAAAAAAGATAAGAATACAGAAGATACAGATGAAGAGGGCAGAAGATGAAGAAGAAAGAAGATTACAGAAGATTGACAACAGTTTTGTTTCACTTTCTTGTTCATGTTAGGGATAGTGTAGGTTAGTGTTCAGGAGATGGGGGAGGGTGACTGTTTTGAGCTCACTCTCATTTGACACTGTGTCAAACAATGAAAGTTGGCTATTTTCCCTTGATGTTCCCACAAATCACTCTATTTAGCATGAGTTGTGGGAACAAAAATCTGCAACATGCATTTGTCCACAACTTGGATTTTGGCCACCAACACTGGTTGGTCCATGTACCAGTCCAGCTATAGGATAGCTTCAGTACACAACTGGGTTTCTCATTCAGTGTTTATTTTTGTCTTACTGGCTGTTTTACCGGTAGGCATAGTATCAAGCCCCAAGTCTTCTTTCTTCTTCTGTAAGGCTTCTTTCTTCTTCTATAAATCTTCTGTCTTCTGAATATTTCTTTGAATTCTATTAAAAACAGAACAATAAATAAAATGAAATCCCACCATTCTATCACTGCTGCCACCAGAGAGAAAAAAATATCCCCACCATTATAGTGAACAGTGACTGGCTATCACGTCCCCGTGTCTTTCTGTCAATCTGACATGATTTGCTTGTGCATTGGTGGAGACTGATTGGCCCGCCCAGGATGTGCCGTTATATGCTGGAGCTTGGGTACTTGTCAGTTGCCCTTTCGTGGTGTTCCTGTTGCTGCGCCTTGTTGCCATATTCCTGTGCCTCCTGTGTACCGACCCGGCTAGTCTGACTCTTCTCCTGCTCCTGCTCCATGATTTGACCCGGTTCTGGCTGACGACCCTGCTCCGTGATTTGACCTGGCTCTGGCTGACGACCCTGCTCCGTGAATTGACCTGGCTCTGGATGACGACCGTGCTCCGTGACTTGACCCGGTTCTGGCTGATGACCCTGCTCTGTGATTCATTCCGGCCTGGCTGCTGTTCCAGTACTGTTCCGGTCCTGCCTGCTGTTCCGGTTGCTATTCCTGCCTGTCTGCTGTTCCAGTTACTGTTCCGGTTCTGCCTGCTGTTCCGGTTGCTATTCCGGCCTGTCTGCTGTTCCAGTTACCGTTCCGGTTCTGCCTGCTGTTCCGGTTGCCGTTCCGGTTTGCCTGCTGTTCCAGTGTTCTTGCATCATTCCAGTCGCCTCGGCAACATTCTGAACTGTTTAAGCGACTCACTATTCCTCTCACTTGTCGGTAGCTGTAGCCTGAGGTTGCTTTGCCTGTTGCTGGTTGCCAAGGTACTCGCTCCTGTGCAGAACCACTTAACCCTTGCAGTGCCTGTAGTCTCCGGTATAGTGCCTCCGATATATCTTGCCAAGCATACGTTTTCTGACGTGAGCCTTTCCTCTGAGTGCTTCTGTGTGTCTCTCATTCACCATCAGAGCCTTGTCTGTTCCGTGCTCATATTCGGGCTCAGGCCCACAGACGCTGAAGGTACATTCCCATTGCACTCCAGAGGGCGCCGGCTCTACTCCAGCTTGGGCAGTCACCATCAGTACAGCACCCAAGGGGTGTCAAGGCCCAATCCAAGTGGCACACGCAGGGTTACTACTTTTCCAGTTAAGGGCGATTTTGGTTCTGATCACTACAGCGTGGCAATAGCATTCCTCTGTAGCCCACGGTGGTGGTACCGGCTCAGCTCTGGACTTTGTTGCGCTACTATACCAACTTGAGAGTGTATTCAGTGCAGTTACTTCTCTATCCAGCTATTGAGAGACTGTGTTCCAGAGACTGCTATTTATCCCGGGCGTTGGCCAATCTTGTTATATCTCACCCATTTCATTTGTTAACCCTTTGGGGGAATACTCCCTATCCATTCATAGCACCTATCACTATCATTGTGTGCATTCACTTTGTCATTATTACCACTATTGCTATTTCTGTACTGGCCTCTAGGGGCATTGTTTTATTTTCAATAAAACTGTGTTTTTACTTCATATCCTGGTCTGAGTGTCAGAAAACCGTAACACTGGCTTTTATATAGCCAATATCTTTTTGCATTTGTTCCCACTCTCCTATTGGCTCTGATGGGGAGTTACACAGGGCATGGAACATGTCATGCAGTATACACAACTCCCATCCAATCATCTTCTAGCTGGATGGGTCACAAATGCATGTTTCACCATCGCTCCACCTAACCAATTATTTAATACCGGAAGGGATGACAAAACTCGCATTCTAGATCCCTCCAGCTAGAAGCTTATTGGCTGGGAGGTGTGGTTTCTGTAGGGCCTGTTCCAAGCCCTGTGTAAAACCACCTCCCAGTCAATAGGAGCTTGGGAACAGATTTGAACAGAGATTGGCCATATATGGGGTTTCAATACATTCCCTGGTCACTAGTATAGGGATGCCTAGTTGCGTATGGTGGTATTTTTTTATTTTTTTTTACTATTTTCAATTGCACATCAGTTTTTTTTAACATGCATTAGGGGCTCACTGCCTAGATTTGTTATACAAAAAAAGAGAGTCCTTGAACGTATGTTACTAGCCACCACTTGTACTTGAATAGCAAATTCAATGCAGGGTGGAAATTCACTCTTACCATTGATTTCAACGCACTGAGCTAGTAGAGAAAAAGCAGAAAATCTTCACTTTTCGTGAAAAATTTCCTGCTCGTTGGGAACTGTCATTATTTCACTTGTTTCATTTTTGAGGCAAAAAAAAATTCTCCCATTCCTACTGACAACTTAGGGGAAACTGACATCCCTTTTGTACTAGCATATCAGAAACTCATGGGAACCTCTCAAATGTTTTGATTTCAAGATTAAACATTATATCCATCTCTCATTAGATTTATGTTAAACCACACATCACTTCAGTACACTTTATTCTTAAATTATACTCCGACCTTCCAGAAATGTAACAGCTTATTTATCTTACTGAAGATACTGATCTCTGTGTTCTAATGTCTGATTGACCTAAGACTACTGGATATCTGTTTCAAAACTATTTCACTCATTCATTGTCAGCAACTGAGAAAATCAAAGGGCAACTAATAAGAAAAAGCATCTTAACTCATTCTTTTATTAATTAATAACAGCTAATCACACCTCTGGGAGCAATCAACATGACTCATCAGTTTGAGTTAACAGCAACATTCTGGAGAGCACTCTAAGTTTTTTCTTTAATGCTGCTACTCTTAGATGTTGAAGTAACAATAAGTAATTAGCTAAGCTTTAACATATAACCTAAGAATAATGTTTGTTTTTATGTATATATATATATATACTATATATATATATATATATATATAAATATAAGATACTACAATATGTGTAGATAACATGGTTCATAATATGTGTTATACATATTCAAGTACCCCTGTGAGTTAAAGGATCATTAGATCTAACCCTTTGAATACCAGAGGGGTAAATAGCACATTGCAAATAAATGCACTGTGTACCCCTCTGGCAGTCCAAAATCTAAAAAAACAAAAATAAGAAAAACACATTGCACATTTTTTTCTGACTGAGAGATGCATCTTTATAGTTATTACAGTTTAAACATTTGGTTTTTTACTTTAACAGTACCATCTAGTAGTCAGACTTTTCTGTTGCATTATATGAGGAAGGTGAGTTTCTGACAAATAGTTCTCCATAGAAAGTAATAGAAACTGCTGAGTCACTTCCTGTCAGTTTGAACTTTCACCATGAAATGTCATTTTTTGTACTTCTTGATGGTTTGAACTGATATAATGTTTGAATACTATAATTGACAACAGTTGGGGTACCCTTGTTTTTTTCAGCAGGCAGAGCCCTGTAACAAATATTAGTTTTAATCAAAATACATTATTGTCCTTTTATTTTACCTAGGTGAAACAAAGAAGATCATAGATAGGCTCTCTCATTACAAGCCTAAAATTAAAAGAGAAAAATCAGAAATGCCATTCCAATAAAAAAGTAATTCTATAGACATAGGCAGAGGGGGTGAGAGAAATAGTGAGAGAGACAGAGACCAAGAGAGACAGAGTACTGTTGCAACTTGCTTGCTGGAGAATATGAGTAAGAGAAGTTGGAGGGCTGCTGTTGAGGGGGAGAAAGTCATAAGCAGCAGAGGCAGCAGTAGTGCTTCAGGTGCATGCTGATAAGGGGTGGGCAAGAAATGAGAAATATCTCCTGCATGACTTTTCGCGAAAAACAGACGATTTGTCTCTTTTTTCACTAAAGTTTTCTCCTTTTCTCCAATGCAAAATTTTCCTCATTTTTGCCTATTAGAGTAAATTTTTCACCCATTCCAACACATTGTTCTCCTATTCTAACTAATTTTTTGCCTATTCCAACAATTCTTCCTCCTATTCTAACAATTTTTTCTCCTATTCCAACACATTTTTCTCCTATGTTTAATATGGTGCAACATTTCCCAGCACAATATTACTTCTTCGGAGGGTTGTAGTGAAGAAACAAGTAGCTGGAAGCCAAAATTTTGAGCCCTACAGCAACATTAAAAGGGGAACCACTGTAAACTTCTTCCCTTCTTTTGGGGTGACTGGGACACCTCTTCTGCAGAAAGGCTTTAACCACTCCCCGGGGAGAGTTTTCTCCTACACCTCCAGATCTTCACCCCAGAATACAGGTCTCAAGCGCTTGGAGCAGCATTCAAATGAATTGACACCACACAAGTATCAATGCACAAAATATTGCTAACTTTATTCAACATCCACCAAACTTTTATACTGGGAGAACTGGGAGGGTCTGCAGAGTGGAAAATTACAAGCTTCACCTAGTATAGTCTCTAAAGGTCATACAAATATGGTAAAGAGGAAATTAGGTAGTGAGGGGGCATGGAGCACATATAGTTAATGGTTAACATGCATCTCTTGGTTCTAATGGAATTAAGGATATTCTACAATTATATGCAACAGTAAAAATTATACTTATCTCTTGTCTACATCAAGGCCTCTGGGAAGGGCACTAAGTAACCTTCTGGTGTAGAACAAGCTGCTAGTTAAAAGTATAATTTAACCCCTATCACTCTTGTTAGTGTATTAGAGCAACTGCCTACTTATAAATGTCCATTTTAACCCTTTCAGTCCCTCCTTTTGTTCTGAAAGAACAACACCTGGATATCAAAACCTGGCCATACAGTACACAGCGTACATGAACAACAGCATCCGTTCATGGCGTGTGGGAGAGCCAGATGGCATCAGGCAACAGAGCTCCCACCCTGATCCAAGAAGGGGCTGAAGTCAGTAACATTCATGACATCTTTGACCAATGCTACCCAGACATTTGGGATGTCTGCCTCCTCAGTGTTATTGCTAGCTTCTGACATGTCCTATCGGTATTTAGTGTGTGTGTGAAAATATCCAAGGGTTGTGTGGTGGTGGTGTGCCCCATACCCCAAGTTCTGGGATATATACATACACATATACATACATACATACATATATATATACATATATATATATATATATATATACATATATATATATATATATATATACACACATACACACACATACATACATTAAGATACCAAACATGATTAAAGCAATGCATATGACCATCATTTTGGTAATGGTGCAGTCTAGTTTTTCTCTGGGAGATTTTCCCATGGCCCACAGTGGGAGCCATGTCGTCAGATGGGGGATTTCTTCACCTGACTGGCGTGGACCCATACTGGTGAATCTTCTGTCAATATGGCTGTGTGGGTCACTGCAGTCACCGTTGTGGGAGGTCCAAAGGGAGGATCTAGTGTCTTATTTTGAAAAATGGTTTCATCAGCACCTTGTCACCTGGTTGATATGGATGCGTAGGATTTCCTGTAGGAAGAGGGAGACAGAGAGAAACATCACCATAGATGCCATTCAATTTATCAATCAATTGTGATGCATATTTTTTTATTTAGTATATTCCAAGTCACCTAGGGACTTGGCGCACCATGTGGCATGGCCTAGCGCCTTTCCTCAATTTATCTTTACAAATTGTCCTATTGATTCTTTCTATTTGTGGTGTGTAATTGTTGCTATAAATGGTATACCTTTGTCACTATTTATCATCAGAGGGCATCCAAATCTGGGAATTATTCCTGTACATAGTATATTTTCAACAGTTTTGGCATTTTCCTTGGCCACAGGAAAAAGCTTCAACCCATTTGGAAAACTAATCACATATAACCAACAGGTATTGGATGCTTCCTGATTCATGTATGTGTGTAAAATCTATTTTTAACTGTTGCATTGGTCCCTCAGGGGGTGGCAACTGGCCATGAGCACCATGCATTATTTCCTGTTCTTACATATATGAGATATCTATATATCTGATTCTCCACTAGTTCTGTCTAATTCAAAATTACAAACCTGGTCTGTATGGGGTTGTTAATCTATTTCTTACCAATGTGGCTAAATCCCTGAAGATTACTGATAAAAAGAATTGGGGCAGCTGTTTTATGGTATCCCTAGTCTACCCTCCTTGTCTGACCATAGACCATTATGGTTTAGTGTCAGACCCTCCTTTTATCAAAAATGAAGGTCATCTTTTGAGGCTAATACTTGTAACGAATATTAAATTTAGGATGGAAATGAGGCATCATAATCAGCTGTACTATGGTCCTAGCATTTATCTACTGCTATGGTGTATGGCAAGAATATAGAAACAAACAGATCATTAACCAATTGGGCAAATGATATTCCTTTTCTGTCAGCTGCCACAAATCCTCCATTTCTACCTATAATTCCAAAATCAAGTACCACACCAAAAGCGTACCTGGAGTTAGTCACAATAGTCACATCAATAAATAGGGAGCATGTGTGTTAGAGCTATTAGTTCAGCAGCCTGGACAAATACAAAAGGGAAGGAGTTAGTTATTAAAACCATATCTAGTAATTGGACTACAGAAAATCCTATCAGGTATACCCCATTAGCTGGATTTGAGCATGACTCATCCACATATACTGTCTCACTGCATTCAAGGGGAACAGACTACAGGTCAGGTCTTGGTGAGGTATCCATGTGAATGGTCTCTAAGTAATCATGTGCCTCAACCTCTGATATGTCAGAGGGAGAATGTAAAATTAATGTGTGTAAGGTCTAAGAGAGGATTGAGTGTGAAAGGTAATATTGAATGTGTAAATAGTCTCATAATCAAATTCTCTCTGTGCAGTCATGTGTCTGAACTGCCCCTACCATCATAACACAAGCTTCCACTCCCTCTAAGCATGCAGGCAGGCCCTGAACCACTGATATTAGTACATTAAAGCAACAAACCACTAGTCAACAGCTGAGCCATATTCCCTTTGCAAGGACACCTGAAAGAGTGGGACCTCCCTCCTTACAAGACAGATGAAACTGGAGAGAGTAGTCGGGCAGTCCCAGAATAGGAACAAAACATAAGGCTGTATTTTTTTTTCTTCTTCTTTATATGCCGTGTCCATGTCCATAATCCATTGTATTACACCAGGAGCATCTCTCAAGGTACCCTGTCTCAATATGTGATCGTGGTGAGAACAGTCTGAAATCCTTTGCCTACAGTATGTCACTATGCCTAGGATAGATAACAGTGCAGGTTTAATCTTTGGCTTTGGGAACAAGATAATGACTTTTACTCATGCAGCAGCCAGCAACCTCTGTCCATATGACAACACAAATCCTAGGTATTTCACAGTCTCTTGACAATACTGTAGCTTAGCAGGTGATACCTGATGACCAATTTTTGGTAGAATCTGCAACAAGGAAGATGCATTTTTCATACCGGACTCTTCATCTGGGCTACACATCAACCACAAATCATCCACATACTGAAGCAACATGGAGCCACAATCAGGTGACCAAAACTCTAGGGTTTCCTGACTACAGCAAATAGGCAGTGGGGGAATCAACACACAATCTATTTCACGCATACGGATTCCCTTTATACGTGAAAGCAAACAGTGGTTGCATGTCAGGGCACCCCGGAATGCTAAAGAAGGTGCTGCACAAAGAAAGTAATTGGCAGATGATGGTACTGCAGACAAAATAGAATTCACATCAGGCACTATAAGTGCCTGTGGCTGAATAAACTTATTAACTGCCCTTTTTCACTTGTCTTACAACAAGGGATTATGCTTAATGTACATGGGGGATGCACCCGGTCTAAACCTGGGTATGTGGAATTTTCAGCCAACAAAGAAATGGGAAGTGTGTGCAATGTGTCAGGTAGAATGTGTTAGAGATGCCATAGTGTAAATTGGGTTTAATGATATGAACACTGATGCCTGAATCAGATTTCCCCCACACATCCATAGAAACACTCCACCATTTAGAACAATGAAACCTTAGCAGGGGTCACCCATATTTCTTGAATTAGATCATTCTTTCACACATCAATGTCATCCTGCATGCACATTGGGGTCTAAAACCAACCACTAACCCTAACGGTGGGAGAACATACTCAAGAGAATATTCCCTTCAAGAATATGCTAATACCCAGGGTTAATTATAAAGAACATCCAGGTATAACAGGGTTAGTCATTGAAGTAGTCGTGTGAATAAGCAGCAGGTTAACTGGACAAGTAGGAGTAATTAGAAAGGCATTCCTGAGTACATTCTGCATTATGGTCTAAAACTACAAGCATGTTACATTTTGTAGTCCAAATGCAAAACAACAATATTATATTCATACCCCTTTGCATGTATGCTTATCCATATCTCCCTCAATCACATCCATTTACCCTTCACCCAATTATTACTAGCCAAAAATGTCTTAACAACAAACACTTTAGTATAGCAAAGATAACCATAACTGCGACCTTGAAATTGCGTTATGCAGAAAGTAAAACAAGGAAGTAAAGAAAGAGGAGGATATGGGAGGGTTTAGATAAAAGGGGAGGAGTAACAGTTGTGGGGACAGAAAAGCTATATTTCTCATAGAACTACAATTTTACAGGTATGGTGGTTTTAACCTCTTTTGCCATCACCATGCAAATACATTATATTAATATCAATGGAAACATCTTCCTGATTCTCTAGTGCCCTAGTTCCATCTACCTCTGTGTTACCCTCTGCCTCAGACTGAGAGTATATTTCCACCTTCTCTGTATCTTTCTTAAAGCAACCTGTCACATCCATTACTCTTATTGCCATTTCCAAGACCTCACTTTCTAAGCTATGCCAATTATTAATACATATTCTGACTACTTGAGCCAAATTCTCTGTCTTAACAAGACCACATACATTTTCCCAACAATCAACAATCACATCTCTCTGTTTACATGCTATTGCCCTTTGAAATATCTTTTATAGTACCTCCTATGTTAGTCAAAACTTCTGTCATATCTGTCTCCATAGTTCTCCTATATATATACATTAGCCTTAATGACAACAGGGAAATAATAGTTTTCACTCAAAATATCACAATTAACAGTCCATCTGATACCCATGTCTTTTGTATCCTCTTCTAACAAAAACCTGTAATCAGAAGTAGTCAACTGCTGTCACATACTATACATACTTTTTTTTTTAGGTAAACTTTAGCAGTACTAGGGAATTTAATGGGGTTAGGACAATATTTAGCCCATACATTCATTATTAATACATCTGGGGGTTTATTAACAACCTGTTCTCCCACAGACATGAGTGGCATTTCTATTTTTCACGTCACTTTTGTCAGCCTTTTTCTCCCTACCTCAAATTTAACAATTTCTCTTCTAGCTCCTGTTAAAAGTAAACTTATTTCTACCTCACTTAAACTGTCTTGCCACTAAAATGCTGGATATATTTTACTGATGTGGGGGAGGTGGTACTTCATGTTGCACACAGTATTTAACTCATTGATGTTCTTACCAGTTTTACCCTTGATTTTAACCTTAGTATATCTGACCCATTTCCCTATTGTCAAAGATATATATATTTATACAAATAACAACAGAACAATACAAACAATACCAAACAGACAGTGAATACAGTTACAAGCAAACTTAGACATCACAAATTCTTACAAATTAGGTAATGAGACCACTTACCAAAGTCACATTATACAAACATAGAAAACACAATGACAAATAAGTGCACTTATTGCTAGACAAACAAACAGTAATTAAGCAGCATGCAATTATGCCATTGTGACAACAAAGGGGGGCGACCTGCTTCTTAAAGTGAAGATCATGGGGTGTAACCCACTTAGGACATATTCCCAAGTAATTCTATTTCTGTCTGGGACTCCAACCCAAACCCCAACATGTGGGACTATAACCCACAAGGCCTGGTACCGGACTCTAACCGGCACCCTTCAGTCACCCTTGTCGGGTAGATTCTCAGGGGTGAGTGGACACATATATTTATTATATTTAATAACAAAAAAGGTCCACTAACCTGTGAGAATCCTGTTCACAGCGCCAAATTAAAAGGGGAACCACTGTAAACTTCTTCCCTTCTTTTGGGGTGACTGGGACACCTCTTCTGCAGAAAGGCTTTAACCACTCCCCGGGGAGAGTTTTCTCCTACACCTCCAGATCTTCACCCCAGAATACAGGTCTCAAGCGCTTGGAGCAGCATTCAAATGAATTGACACCACACAAGTATCAATGCACAAAATATTGCTAACTTTATTCAACATCCACCAAACTTTTATACTGGGAGAACTGGGAGGGTCTGCAGAGTGGAAAATTACAAGCTTCACCTAGTATAGTCTCTAAAGGTCATACAAATATGGTAAAGAGGAAATTAGGTAGTGAGGGGGCATGGAGCACATATAGTTAATGGTTAACATGCATCTCTTGGTTCTAATGGAATTAAGGATATTCTACAATTATATGCAACAGTAAAAATTATACTTATCTCTTGTCTACATCAAGGCCTCTGGGAAGGGCACTAAGTAACCTTCTGGTGTAGAACAAGCTGCTAGTTAAAAGTATAATTTAACCCCTATCACTCTTGTTAGTGTATTAGAGCAACTGCCTACTTATAAATGTCCATTTTAACCCTTTCAGTCATATACCTTAAAAATGTGTGAGCTTGTAGAGTGCCTTTGTCCTTTGGCCACAACACTTACTCCCTGCTTAAATAACACTGGCATATATTCATCATGATGTCAAGTGATTAAAAAAAATAAAGTCCAACCTACAATGTGGCAGATGTGTTTGGTAGTGGTGGTGGGGGGACTGGCGTAGTGTGATTGGTGGGACCTTTAAGGGAAGGGGAGAGACAGCGCATAGAGTATCTAAGTGTAGTATTAGTTTTAATATGGAAAACAGTATAAAGTGGTAAAATCATATAATCGCAATAAAACATAAAATATGTTGTACATAGAGAATCACTTAAAGCAAATGATAACATTCCTATGATTACTGCAGTAGTCCTATAACATAAAGTGATAGATTGTGTCGCTCTCTGTGAGCGTAACCGCACATGTGCAGTAGAGACTGTGCATGTGTGGTTTCGCATACAGGATATTTTGCTGTGAGCTGTCTGGAGCTCCCCGTTGAGGATCAGCGCATTCGGCGAGAGACTCGCCGAATGCGCTGATCCAGAGCGGGGAGGTCCGGACGGCTCACCGCCTGTCTCTGCTCCGGGGCAGCAGCCGGGTGCACTTTAGCCCGTGTATACAGACTTTGATACTAGTAATAAAATAAAATCAAAGGATAAAAATAAATTAAATCTTGGCTCTTATTATTCAGCACATATAAATCAATGCAGCAAGAAAAGTGCGACTGGACTGGATTATATGTACAGAGGATGTCAGAACGGAGTATCATGAGGATATATGGACAGGTATAGAGGGACACCTAATAGGCAATGGTGAGATAGACTGATAGAACTGGCCCCTTACTGGAGAGTCTGTGAGAGAAAGCGTGCTTCAATACAACAAGTGTAGAGCTTGGCTTGTGCTTCCTCATTCCAGTTTGGGTGGCCCCTTACTTGATTACTATGTAGAGTCTTAGCACATCATCCCCAAGAAGTCCCGATGAAAGTTTGTCCAGATCTTTTCCTCGCTCCAATTCAGCCCCTCCATCACTGGTATACTGGTCCGGAGTCTTTGAGATGAGAATCGCAAGCAGTGCATCAAGCGGCATCTGAGGACGTTCCATCCCGCAGAATGTGCTAAGATGGGAGGGTTCATCATTACTATTAAACTGTCAGCATGTCATGTGTCCTTAGCAGTGTCTTGACAAGGGGTATAGTGACAGAGGCAATACTTGGTTTTTGGTGTCATGGTGTTTGGATACAGTAGTGCCCCCAGATGTTACTTACCAAACACACATTGCAGTTGCTGATGAGAGCCACAGTTCCTTCTCTCAAGGGAAAAAGTTCTATTCTAATAACACACCCATGATTTTGGAGGAGGACAGATAGAGATGAATTATTGGCCAAGTTCTTCTTTTCTCCACATAGACTGGGGCTACTTATTGTGCTAAGTCCTACAAATTAATGTTTCCTCATTGTTTGTGCCTCTAATAAGTGGAAGTCCAACAAATCAATATTTCTTCAGGGCTTGGGCCTCTAACAACAAATGTAACAAATCATCCTCTACAAAATCCTCTATCAAGTAAAGTATCAGTCCACCCCAGTGGCAGCTTATGTCAGGGGGTCCCTGTCTCTATAACTTTACATACAAATTTCTTATTTTTTTTATTAACTGTCCCCCCAATACCTGTCAAGAACCCCCCAAAACAAATTACCTATTCAACCGATTCATTCCCCAGACTACACCCACCAACACAAACACCCTCCTCAGACCCTTTTTATACCATGTATTATGTTTTTTTATCTGTATTTAGGATTTATTTTGTATTAACTGCCCCCAATCCCAGTAAACAAACCCCTCCAAAAAACCATTCCCTGTTCAACTGATTCTTTCCCCATTTTCCACCAACACAGGCACCCTCATGTCCCTTTTATACTATGCCTTTGGGAAATTAAATAATATTTGCTATGTATACATTTAGTGTTCCCATTGATTTCACTGGAACGAGCAATGAGAAAAAAGGAAAAACGGAACTTTTCGCTGGAAATTATTTGCCAAGCGGGAAGTGCCATTATTCGCCGATTTCAGTTTGAGGTGAAAATTTTCGCCCATCCCTAATTTTTATTTGAGATATGTTATATGTCTACTCAGTTTGACAAATGGCAATGACAATATGTGTCTGTTATTGTCTAAGGTTGTGCTGAAAATAATGTCTGCATTTGTTTTTACAACAATTTGTTGGTCACATTTCTATTACTGTTATATGTTAGGAGGTGACAGTGAGATTGGCATGATAGGGTGTTCCATGCTACAAAAAGATTGTCTTTAACAAAATACCCATGTCGTGTCTGGAATTGAAAAGTGCAGGGACCATGACACTTATGTTAGAGAAAGTGGAAAAATAAGAATAGCCTATTTTCCCACCTAGCTCATTGCATGGAATTAATATGTTTATTTATAGAGCACCCCAAATTTACAAGCACTTCACAATGTAAGGTTTTGGACAGTACCGGGTGACAAGTGCTTAAGAAAATTAAACACTGGAAATGGAGTCCCTGCTCAAAACCTTACAATCTAATTATATGGAGCTTTAACCCCCCCACACACAAACACACATACTGCTAGAGAGGTCTTCACTGCATGAAGACTGTGTTGCAATGCCTTGGAGACTTCTTTAGCATTTAAAAGTTTAAAAGCCCCCTTAAAATGAATAGGAGTGTTGATGATATTTATTTCTCCCCTTTGGTGCAGTTTGTTTGCTCCAGAATGGTTTTGATTTGAGCATATGGCATTTAATACCTTTGGAGAGAGGGCATAGGAATCTCCCTGTAGCCAGAGGTGTAATGGAAAAACATCAGAGCATCTTCCCCATCTGTGGTAGCTATAAATAGCATATTATTATTCTCCCAGTTGTCCAGTCATTCTAGTTACATATGAAACAGTTTACTGGAAAAAAAAAAAAAACATTTTCATTATAGATTTAATGTAAGATTTATTTTCCCTTGACACTGACAATGGAGCGCTTCTGTTTTGTTCTTATATGTATGAAGCGCAATGTCTTAGCTTTGGGGCATATGTGTTATGATGATTATTCATGAGTGACTGGATTTGTTGCTAGGCAACTGAAACATAAATATAAATATTTACAATATATAGACAAATATTTGCCCATATACACAAAATCCAAGTAAATCGAATTTACAGTTTTGTAGATTCAATTCTATGTATCTGGAAGTACTCATTTCTCAGTGTAAACAGTCTGAAAGCTCTCATCTATTATATATACATATTAACCTTTTGAATGCCAGAAGGGTACGCAACACATTGCAAAGCAGTGCTTGGCACACCCCATCTCACTCAAAGGGTTAAAAATTATATATATATATATATATATATATATATATATATATATATATATATATAGTGCAGTAAATATGATGAAGGTCCCACAGGGGGAACGAAAACTTTTGGAGTATGGAATTCATTTTGTCATTAAATTTCTACTATCAAGTTCTGAGAGAGTCAGAACTTCTTCACTGCAGCCTAGGCCAATGGAGGGGAGTGAGTCTTGCTGCATCATTTTTCACAGGAGTGGCCAGGGGGTTTCCCCCTACTCCGCTCCTGTGAAAATCACCACCCATGTGAATTGCAGCCTATATATATACAAAAAGATCAGCATTCGCAGATCTTACAAAGGAATCAAGTTGTAATTTATTATAACAGCAAAACAGAGGGAATCTACTTTTCGGTCCTCTGGAGAAAATAAATCATAACTGTCATTTTTATGACTTGTGAGTGCTCTTCCTTTTGTTGGAACTATCACTAAACAGCAGAGCAGACAGCTGTATTTATAACCTAGGGACTCTTCCTCTACTGCTTTACAGTTATTATTAATATGATAAACCATGAGTCAAATATTGCTTTATTAAATTCTTGTTACAGCCCAAAACAATGTTATTTCTTGAGTAGACCGTTGTTTTTTTGTCAGCTACGACATGTGAGTGCTCCATCATTTTTTGCCATATATAACAGAAATTGTTCAGCTAATTTAATATGTGCACAGTATCAAGTAAGAGTGGCTGGCCATACTATGATGCAAGACAACTAGGTTGCTTCTTCAGGTATAAAAAAAAATCAAGGCTGAATATAAAATACATGACTTTAAAACTCATACACCAGTATGACTATAATTAATTCACTACGATCTAGTAAAGTCTCTTTGAAGTGGACTCAAAGATGAAAACTAGATTAATTACCTTTTAATGCTCCAGTGAATTCTAGTTTTTACCCAGAGCTGGCTGACTATATAGTATATGGGTTAACCCTCTAAGCCCGAGAGGTACAAAACCCATCTCTTGCAATGAACTGTATCACCCACTGGACTAACAGCTATTGTATCTGTCTCGAGTAGGATTCTTTCAGATGGACTTTTCTACTGCCCAACCAAAATTACGGATAAAATAGAATTTGCAGTAATATGGAGGAGTTCTTCAGAAGATTTAGAACGAGATATTCTGTTAATCAGAATAAATAAGTTCTTACCCCACGGTACACCAATTCTCAGGCATGTTTTCGATGTTTTTTTGCATTCAATTCTGCCATCTCCATCAAAAGGAAAAAGCCATCTTAAAAGTGGGTGTGGTTTAATCTACTGTCATATTGTAAGGTATTTTCAGAAAAAAATATTTGTTTCAACATAACTTTTTTGTCTGATTAATATAATTTTTTCCCGTCAAAATAAAAATGGTCTAAACTTGGAGAAGACAAATTAAAGAACTGTTAGCAGGAGTGAGAAGCAATTTGTCTTTTCAAAGACAAGAAATGTCTTTGATTGTTTGAAAATTTCATTTCAAAGACAAAATCAAAGACAATTTTTAACATCAGAATTTTTGTAGGGCAATGTTCATCAAGATCTTGTTACCGTTATTTTTAATGCTTTAGACATATTTTCAAACGTGACGGATTTACTTCTGAAAATATTGTCCTTCTTTTACCACCAGCCCATGATCCAATAATGTTTTTCATTATGACGACTTTTTGAACATTTTGCCCATAGACTCAAAGATTTTTCATGGCAAAGAAAACAATGAATCAGCCCAAATCACAGAACGAGATGACCATTACAACTTGCCTTCAAAAAAATCCACATAGACCCTACCACCAGGAAGCAACCCCACACTGTCCAGGCACATAGAGAGCTTCAGAAATAGTCAACTATACTTGAAAAACAATGCAAACTGGCAAACAACCTAACTACCAAAGAACAAAAAGCAATACAGCAACTAAAGGGCATCAAAACATAGTCATTAAATTGGCAGGCAAAGGTGGTGCAGTATGGATCATGAACACAAATGACTATATAGACGAGGAACACAGGAAACTTATGGATTAAATATACTACATCTGACTGCAAGAAGACCGCACGTCTAACTACACAAAAGAACTTAAAAAAATAATAAAAGTACTCCCTTCTAATTCTAGAGACCACCTGGAGGCCATCATTCCAGGAGACCCAATGGTGGCATGATTCTACATGCTGCCTAAAATACACAAGCAAGGGAATCCTGGAAGGTTGATAATATCTGGAACAGGCACAATCACAGAAAATATATCTGGCTGGGTGGAGACGATTCTCAAAAAAATGGTTAAAAACACCCAGCTACATATAGAACACAATAAACTGCTTAAATAAACTGTCTGACTGTGACTTCATCCTCAGGGAAACCATTCCAGTCACCAACATTCCATATGAGGATGGCATACCTAGAGCAAGAGGACTTACCCACAGAACCTGTAACCCAGCAAATGTACTTTATACTTACACATAATAATTTTACATTTGAGTAAGAAATATACATGAAAAGACCATAAACATCATGAGTACACAAATGATACCACAATACACCAACCTATTAATGACAAAACTGGAGAAGGAGTTCTTGTCCACATGCCAAATAAAGTATTTTGTCTCTCTCCAACACATAGATGATATCCTACTCGTTTGGACTGCCAGTGAAGATGAACTTTTGGAATTTCACAGAAACTACAGTTCCTTCCATCCCACCATTAACCTCAAATTCATCCATTCATCCACACAAATTAAGTTACTGGACACTACAATCAGGATTAGAAACAACTCCATTTGGACATCTCTGT
Source organism: Rhinophrynus dorsalis (assembly GCA_037306005.1). NCBI lineage: Eukaryota > Metazoa > Chordata > Amphibia > Anura > Rhinophrynidae > Rhinophrynus > Rhinophrynus dorsalis. Next base: position 433,302,080 of record CM074719.1, on the reverse strand, counting down.
ATTACAAACCAACAGACAGGCCTAATAATTTTTCAGACACAAAAAACTCCATTGTTTACAAGGCATAACAGCATGTGCTCTGAGACTTCTAACCGAGATCAGCATCTTACAAATCTCAGGAGAGATTTTATTGGTCATAATATAATGCCAGGATCATGCCCGCCTCCTCCAGAACAAAATAAAAAACCGAGCTGCGGTACCTTTTCCGGTCATTGCCTGAGCCAAAGTGAGAGAATCTGAAAAGAGACCAGCTTTTATATGGTCAGTCTCTGCTCAAACATGTTCCCATGCTCCCACTGGCTGGAATGTGGGGTTACACAGAGCACAGAATATGTCTTGCAGCAACCACACTTCCCAGCTAATCAACTTCTAGCTGGAGGGGTCATAAATGCCTGTTTCAACATTCCGTCTAGTTAGCCAATCATTGAATAACTGGAGGGATGATTAAATGCACATTCATAACCCCTCCAGTTAGAAGCTGATTAGTTGGAAGCTTTGGTTACTGCCCTGTGTAACCCCACATCCCAGCCAATGGAAGTGTGGGAACAAATTTCCCTCTCTTTGGCTAGGGCAATAGTCTGAACAGGTACAGCAATGGGGATTTTTTTCTATTTTGGCTGCGTAGGTGGCATTGAATTTCATTTAATTTTGTTGTTTTACAGAGACAGAAGTGAACATTGAAAAAGAAGAAAAAAGAAGAAGAAAGAAGCTTAGAGAAGAAGACGTAAATACTAATTAAAGAAGAACACCAGAGTGCAGAAGACCAGGCTGGACCTCCAACTTCAAAGTCAGTGTTTATTGTTAGTGTTGTGTGGAATGGGCCATGTGATGGTGTTAGCTTTAGTGGGTTAATTATCTGATTGCCAGAGGAGTATGCAATGCTCTGCAATGTTTTACATACCCCACTAGCACTCAAAGGATTTATTCTTTTTTGTTTTCACTCATCATTTTTAGTAAATTGGATGTACTGATATGGAGCTTAGGGCCCCATATCAATAAATCTGCAGGTCAATGGAGTAGGGATCCCTAGTTGCTCATGCATGTATTGTTATTTTACTATGTTTTCTATGTTACATTACACGCAGATGGCTTTTAACCTGCATTAGTGACTCAACGCCTAGGTTTGCTAGGTGCTAAAATAAAGCAAAAAAGAGAGTCTCTTAAGGCGTGGTACTAGCCACCTCATGTAATTAATTGCAAATTCATATACTGTTTCATTGTTTTCAGTGTAATAGAATACCATACTGTGACTTAAAACTACCAACGTTAGTTTGGCTAAACTAATGGAGATAATTGAATCTAGCCCCTAGTGGTCTAGAAAGCTTGCATTTTTTGAACCCCTCAGTTAGCCAATAAAGGACTCATTTTTACTTTACTAGTCTCCTGCATTTTCTATGGCTAACACATACCATGCTTTACCCATATAGATAGACAGAAATTGAGTGAGGGACAGAATGAAAGAGCGAGAGAGAGAGAAAGATAGGAAGAGAAATGGAGAAAAAGAGGTACAGTAATATACTAAGTCTACACTTATTTTACAAATATAGAAGTGGATTAAAGTGTTAAGAAATAAACTGAGATGGTTTATCATCCTCCAAAGAATTTGTTGATGTGGACTGATCTTGTTCTGCCTGGATTGGTTTAAATGTTAACATAATACTTTTTTGTAATGCACAGAGCACCATGTCACTGGAGGCCCTTACATACCAGTAGCTTGTTTAGAAATGTATGTCATCCACTGGTGAATTAGGTTTGTTTAATGCTTTTTTAATTTTAAAATCCTATGTCTGCACTTTTTAGATCTGTTAAGGGACTCTGTATCTTGAAAAGCTGGGTGCAGATTTTCACACGATTAATTGGGACCCTTAACGGATATTAGTGCCTAAGACATGGAATTTAATTGCATAATTCATATGGGTGAAAATGAATGCACATTTATCTTCCAACCAGGGTTTTTTTTTATCCGGTAAGCATGAAAACACTTTTTGTAAGTTGATGTTGAAGAGAACATTATTTAAAGGTATTGAAAACTCAGTGAGCAATAAAACTGACAGACCAAATGGTGTTCTAAACTATATTGTATTTAATAAAGCTAATTAATTTTGTCTTGAGAAAAAGCTCAGTTTTGTAATTTGATAATAAAGCATTCTGCTCCTTAAAAAGTTTCAGAGTCTTCGCCTGAGTTTCCCCTCTATACTTATCCAGTTTCATTCTGTAGCTAAAGGAATATTGATTTTTCTCCAAACATTTTAAGACAGTTTATTCAAACAGACAAAATAAATTAATCTCATTAATTGGTCTCACTGATCACGTCTGCTTACTGGCCAATGTTCTTTCCTTTAAAGCCCTTTGGTGAAATGTAGCTGTTTTTATAATGTTTGCTATAAATCAAACAGAGCACATATTTGGGAAAGCTCTGCTAACTCTAGTGCCATTGATAGAAGGTCAAGAAAAAACAAACACATTCAGTAAATCCTAAAGTCTTACTACACCAAGCAGCTTTCAGCTTTTGAAAGATTTTCTGCACAATTCCACAGAGACCCTCTACATTTTGTCTCTTAACAGACCTGTCAATATGATGCCTGCAATGTTTTATTTTGCAGAAACAAAAATAAACAAGTATTTTATTTTCTCAGACCTAGTAGTTTGTATCTCTCAACACTGATGCCTGTAGCTTTTTATGCCCATTTTTATACTAGTGCTAGTAGGTTAAAATTCAGGGGTGGTGAAAGTCAGACATATGAACAAAGGCAATGCGGCTGATCTAGCGGACAAATACAAATCCATTGAATCCCTGTTAATTTAAATTAGACTTTGAGGGCTCAATTCTATCACCACAGTTAGGGAAGACAAACCACCGTCAGTAGCTTTAAGTCATAGTCAGGTATTCTATTACCAACAGATAAAAATGGACAATGTGCACTAAATTAGTGCCTACTGAAAACAGTGAAAAAGCAGATTCATTTGGTATTAAATTACATGTGGTGGCTAGTAAAACATGTTAAGGGTCTCTCTATTGCTGCATTAAAATTTGCACCTAGCAAACCTAGTAATTGAGTCGCTACCTAGGAATTGAGTCGTTAATGTTTGTTAAAAACCACCAACGTGCAATTGAAAACAATGCATACCCCACTGGCACTCAAAGGGTTAATCCCCCTAAAGCTAACACCATCCCATTAAAATACACACTTACCTGTAAGTCTGATGTCCAGTGGGGTCTTCAGCACCTGGTCTTCTACTGTAATTCTTCTTCTGTAAGCTTCTAACTTCTCTCTTCTTCATCTTCCATGTTTCTTCTTCAACATCTTTATTCTTCTCTTCATTTGTCATGTTCTATTCAAACATTGTTGCCCCTCAAAAAAGAAAAAGATATGTTAAAATTAATTCTGGCAGGGGCATGGTTTGGATGCCGAACGAGATGGCCACTTAGGTCTTCAGCTCCTGCCTCGAGGAGGAACAAATCACTCTAAACCAGTGTTGTTTTTTTTCATTTTTACTGACGCAACACAGCCACTTCCTACATATGGACATGCCTAACGATAGGAAACAGAAAAAAGTACGGGATGTGCAATCCTTTTTTCGGAAACCTCGGAAAATGGTGGAGGCTTCTCCTTTCCCGCCCTGTGGGGTTCTAGAACCACGTTCAGCGGATAGCTCGGGAAGCGACTCTGAGGACGATTCCCCTAATGATCTACAAGACGCTCTGTCTACTCGAAGAGATCTGCAGAATATGCTTGCCGACTTAAATCTTTTCATTAAAGATGAACTGTCGGAGGTCCGGTGCGACCTGACCCAGACTGGAGACAGTGTGAGTGTCCTGGAAAAAATTCAAACTATGAACCACATAACCGCATTACATCGTGCTCATCAGGAAACTTTGGTCAAATTAGACGACATAGAGAATAGAAACAAGGAGACAGAACTTACGCTTCAGAGGTATTCCTGAAAATATAGGATGGGAGGAACTTTCATCCTTTCTACAGGGATTCTTTGCCTCTCTACTGCCTTCCGACACCCCTCGGGCCTTCCCTTTGGAAAGAGCGCATAGATCCTTGAAAGCTAAGGGAGCACCGAACGAAGCTCCGAGGGACGTGATAGTCCGGTTCCAGACCTATAAAGATAAAGAAGCAATTTATCAAGCATCGAGGAACAAATCTCCTCTCTCCTACAATAATCACCAAATCTCTGTATACAGCAACCTCTCTCCCACGACTCTGCGTTGGAGGAGAGAGCTGAAGCCCGTTACATCGGCTTTGCGTCAACTCAAGTACCGATGGGGATATCCTCTGTCACTATCGGTGACCAAAGATGGAACCAAATAAACCCTACTATCACGGTGCCCGTGATTTGCTGCAGTTACTTGTCTGTCACCAGTAGGGGGCTTCTATTGGCTGTCTGCAGATAGCCCGCCTCTTATTGACTATTTAAACCTGGATTGGGCACCCTTTGAGTGCCCTTTCGTGTTGTTTCTGACCTTCTTGCTATCACTATGCTAGTGATAGCTGGGCCTCTGTTCCAGTGTTCCTGAGTTCCTGATCTCATGTATTCCTGAGTTCCTGATCTCTACTGTTCCAGTGTTTCCTGCATGCTGAAGTACTTCCAGTCCTGGTTCCGGCCTAGTCTCTGGTGTTGCAGTTCCTGCTGAACTTCTCTGCTGTTTTCTGACCTGACTGATCGTTGCTGGTTCCTGTCATCTCATCACCTGTCTTCAGTATCCTGGCGACCTTCTGCCTGGTCGCGTTGGTGACATTGCTACTATTCCGTGTTGGTCCCAGCGTGCGGACGCTGGTTTGCTCCCAAGCCTTGCGGCTATACTAACTCGCTTGTTACACCAGTGTGCGGTCACTGGTTTGCTCCAAAGCCTATCAGCTATACAAATCTGTGTTGGTCCCAGCGTGCGGACGCTGGTTTGCTCCTAAGCCTTGCGGCTATACAAACTCACTTGTTACACCAGTGTGCGGTCACTGGTTTGCTCCAAAGCCTTTCAGCTATACAAATCTGTGTTGGTCCCAGCGTGCGGACGCTGGTTTGCTCCTAAGCCTTGCGGCTATACAAACTCGCTTGTTACACCAGTGTGCGGTCACTGGTTTGCTCCTAAGCCTATCAGCTATACAATTCGGTGTTGGTCCCAGCGTGCGGACGCTGGTTTGCTCCTAAGCCTTGCGGCTATACAAACTCGCTTGTTACACCAGTGTGCGGTCACTGGTTTGCTCCAAAGCCTATCAGCTATACTAATCTGTGTTGGTCCCAGCGTGCGGACGCTGGTTTGCTCCTAAGCCTTGCGGCTATACTACTCGCTTGTTACTCCAGTGTGCGGTCACTGGTTTGCTCGCTAAGCCCTACGGCTATACTATTCAGTGTTGTTTCCAGCGTGCGGACGCTGGTTTGCTCCAAAGCCTTGCTGCTTAACGATTCTGCTAATTTGCCAGTTCCATCTGACTGCTGCTATTATCTCTGGGCTGCCCTGCCCGGTATTGGTAAGGCCGGTAGAACCTTTTTCCACATTCCATCTGAGGTTGCCTTACCCGGTATTGGCAGGGCCGGTAGAGCCTACATTGTGTATCTATTGAGGCTGCCTTGCCCGGTAATTTGGTAAGGCCGGTAAAACCGTTATGCTATTCCATCTGCAGGTTGCCTTACCCGGTATTGGCAAGGCCGGTAGAGCCTAAAGACTGTCCTGTCCGGTATGTTGACAGGACCGGTAGAGTCTGCCTTCTGTCTGTGCTATATTCTGTATATATATATATGTATGTTATTGCCATCCTAAGTTATCATTTATTATTTCAATAAAATTGATTTTTTTTACCTAAAACTTGTGTCTGAGAGTCATAATAAACCGTGACAGTACGAAAGGGCCATGACCTCAGACAGCAAGGGTCAAGGTAACGCACAGAATATCCATTGGAGGATGGATGTGCTCGAGCAACGTTTGGATCAGTTGGCAGTTGCAATTCAAACGATCCTTGAACGCACGGTACCTGCTGACCAATCTAGCTCTAGCCCGGTGGTCTCGCCAAGTCAGACACCGGAAAGTGATACCAGACCCCTAGGGGGTACTGTTAAAGGGTTAACGGCTTCTGCACCCTTGCCGCTAAGATATGATGGTGACCCTAGTCTCTGCAGAGGGTTCATCAATCAACTCGAAATCTTTATGGAATTGACGGCACACGCATTTCCCAATGATCGTAGTAAAGTGGGGTTCACGATATCACTGCTCACTGGCAGAGCATTGGCCTGGGCTAACCCCTTGTGGGAGAATGCTAAACCTTGTACTAAGAACTTTAGTGAATTTGTGCGTTCCTTTCGAAGAGTGTTTGAGCCTCCTGGTAGAACCACCTCTGCTGCCAAACGCCTTATGGAGATACAACAGGGCAGGCGTACAGTGGGCGACTATGCCATCGAATTCCGCACATTGGCAGCAGAGGTAGGTTGGAATAACGAGGCATTATTGGCAGCCTTCTCTCAAGGCCTGAATGACCACATTAAAGACGAAATCGCTGCTAAAGATCTGCCTATTGATCTAGATGATTACATTGAGTATGTTATGATAATTGACTCCAGAATACGTGAGAGATCAATTGCCAGAGATCGTAAGTTACGGTCAAAAAATAATGAGCCTAGTAGCATGTTTTGCCCACCCATCCCTCCCTTGGCATTGAAGTCTAGTGAACCAGTACGGGAAACAAGTGAACCTATGGAAATAGGCTTCACTAGACTAACCAAGGCAGAGAGACTATATCGCAAAAAACAAGGGTTATGTTTATACTGCGGTAAAAAAGGGCACTTGTTAAATTCCTGTCCGGTACGTCCGGGAAACGCACACACCTAGGGTATCTTGGGGGACAGGCCCTAGGTGGTGTACAATCGTCCCCAGTGTCGGGCATAATGAAACCCACCATACAGGTGGTATTGTCTTGGGCACAACGCTCTGTGGAGGTTTTGGCCTTGGTTGACTCCGGTGCAGCAGGGTATTTTATGGATAATACCTTTGCTGAATTGCACGGAGTTCCACGCATTGAAAGAGAAAACCCCTTGACTATTGAAGCGATTGATGGTAGACCCTTAGAACCGCCTCAGGTTATATTTGAAACTATGCCATTGTCTATGACTATTGGGGCACTTCACAGAGAAGAGCAGCAGTTTCAACTGATTAATTCCCCGCACCATGCGGTGATATTGGGATTTCCGTGGTTACAGTTACATAACCCACAATTCGATTGGAAAAAGTGTGAAATTGCTGCTTGGTCCCAGTTTTGTATGGACAAGTGCGTCATCCAGCCTATTAAGGTCATGTGCACCTCCTCTGCTATGCCGGATGTGTACCAACAGTTTGGCGATGTTTTTAGCAAAGGAGAGGCTAGTATGCTACCCCAGCATAGACCTTATGATTGTTGCATTGAATTGCAGCCTGGTGCAGTACCTCCGAAAGGACGCACTTATCCATTATCTTGTGATGAACATAAGGCTATGGAGGATTACATTTCTGATGCCCTTGCTAGAGGGATCATACGTAAATCTACCTCTCCAGCTGGGGCTGGGTTCTTTTTTGTAAAAAAGAAAAATGGCGAATTAAGACCATGCATTGACTACCGGGGCTTGAATAAACTAATGGCAAAAAACGCATACCCAATACCACTCATCACCGAGCTTTTTGACAGGCTTAAGGGCGCTTCGATATTTACCAAGTTGGACCTACGGGCCGCTTACAATCTGGTTCGCATTCGAGCAGGTGATGAGTGGAAAACTGCCTTTAATACTCGAGCTGGGCACTACGAGTATCTAGTAATGCCTTTTGGGCTGTGTAATGCACCCGCAGTTTTCCAGGAACTGATAAATGATGTTCTGAGAGATATGTTACAGACATGTGTTGTGGTGTACCTCGACGATATACTGATTTACTCCCACAACATGGCACAGCACATCAAAGATGTATCCGCAGTATTGCTACGACTCCGTGAGAACAAATTATTTTGTAAAATGGAAAAATGTGAGTTTCATAGAACCAGTGTGCCATTCTTGGGGTTCATAATTGGCAATGATGGCATTGCCATGGACAAAGAAAAGTTGTCAGCTGTCCTACAATGGCCAAAACCCAAGGGTCTTAAAGCCATACAGCGTTTCCTGGGTTTCGCTAATTATTATAGGAGGTTTATTAAGAACTTTTCTTCCATTGTCAAACCTCTGTCCGATCTTACGCACAAGGGTGCTAATCCTTCTTGTTGGCCGGTATCTGCTGAGAAAGCCTTTGAGAATTTGAAGCTGGCATTTGCTGCGGCTCCTGTGTTATCCCACCCCAATCCTTTACTTCCATTTACGTTAGAGGTTGATGCCTCAGATATTGGGGTCGGGGCAGTACTTTCGCAGCGACACGAGAAAGGTGGAACTCTCAGACCTTGTGGGTTTTTCTCTAAAAAGTTGACTGTCACTCAAAGCCACTATGAGATAGGTGACAGAGAATTATTGGCCATTATCCTTGCTCTTAAGGAATGGCGTCATTTGCTTGAAGGTACTAAGAATCCTGTCTTAATCCTAACAGATCATAAGAATCTGACCTATCTCTCGGAGGCCAAGAGATTGTCCTCTCGTCAGGCCAGGTGGGCACTGTTCCTGTCTCGATTTAATTTCATTGTATCATATTTGCCAGGGTCAAAAAATATCAGGGCTGATGCACTGTCAAGACAATTTGAGGCCGACAGTGACAGAGTGGAAGCACCAGCTCCTATCATCCAACCTGATAGAATACTGGCTACTATACGCACGAGTATCACTTCTCCTCTAGGGGAGGAGATCCTGGCCTCTCAGGGGTCCGCTCCCCATGAAACCCCAGTGGGCAAATGTTTTGTCGCTGAATCATTTCGTACTAGGCTGCTCGAAACCTACCATTCCTCTAAGGCTGCGGGACATATTGGTAGAGACCAATTGTTATGGTCCCTTTCTCAGTTATTTTGGTGGCCTTCCATGAGAAACGATTGTGCCGAATTTACGAATGCCTGTGCCACCTGCGCCCGCGCTAAGACCCCGAGACATCTCCCTGTGGGCTTGCTTCAACCGGTGCCTAATGGCAAACGCCCCTGGTCTCATGTTTCCATTGATTTTATGGGAGAGTTGCCTATGTCGAAGGGGTACTCCTTTATATTCATGGTGGTGGACAGGTTTTCTAAAATGGCTCATTTCGTGCCCCTCCGTGGTCTTCCTTCAGCGAAGGAATTGGCAATGGTGTTCGCCAGAGAAGTATTCCGGTTGCATGGAGTGCCTAGGGTACTGGTGTCTGACAGGGGGAGCCAGTTTGTGTCTAGATTTTGGAGGGCATTTTGCCAACAGATGGGCATACAGCTGTCCTTCTCCTCTGCCTACCATCCCCAGACCAATGGAGCCGCTGAACGAGCCAATCAGGGCTTGGAACAATTTCTCCGTTGTTTCGTTACTGACCATCATGATAATTGGTCCGACTTGTTGCCTTGGGCAGAGTTCGCCAGGAACTGTGCGGTCAATTCTTCATCTGGGAGCTCTCCGTTTCTGATTAATTATGGGTTCCAGCCCTGTTTGCTTCCAGACTCATTTCAGACGCAACAGATTCCAGCTCTGGATGAGCATATCGAGCAACTCCGTTCCACATGGGCACAAGTTCAGAGGGCACTTGGTCAGTCATTTCAGCGTCATCAGCGCCATGCTAATCGCAGAAGGCTTCCAGCGGTTTCCTTTCAGGTTGGGGATAGAGTATGGCTTTCCTCCAGAAATCTCAAGCTGCAGGTTCCGTCTAATAAGTTGGCTCCTCGGTTTATTGGTCCATACAGAGTTATTCGCAAAATTAACCCTGTCTCCTATGCACTAGACCTACCTGCATCCATGCGTATCCATAATGTGTTCCATGTGTCCCTTCTTAAGCCTCTGGTTTGCAATCGCTATACTACCACACCTGTGGTGCCAGGACCTGTTGAGGTCGAGGGCCAGGAGGAGTACGAGGTTCAGAGCATTATTGATTCCCGTAGGCTTAGAGGAAGGGTACAGTACCTGGTACATTGGAAAGGGTATGGTCCTGAGGATCGGTCATGGGTGGATAGTACGGACCTTCATGCACCTAGGTTAACTAGGTCCTTTCATGCCAATTACCCGCAGAAACCTAAACCCTATTCTAGGAGAGGGGGTCTTTGAAAGGGGGGTACTATCACGGTGCCCGTGATTTGCTGCAGTTACTTGTCTGTCACCAGTAGGGGGCTTCTATTGGCTGTCTGCAGATAGCCCGCCTCTTATTGACTATTTAAACCTGGATTGGGCACCCTTTGAGTGCCCTTTCGTGTTGTTTCTGACCTTCTTGCTATCACTATGCTAGTGATAGCTGGGCCTCTGTTCCAGTGTTCCTGAGTTCCTGATCTCATGTATTCCTGAGTTCCTGATCTCTACTGTTCCAGTGTTTCCTGCATGCTGAAGTACTTCCAGTCCTGGTTCCGGCCTAGTCTCTGGTGTTGCAGTTCCTGCTGAACTTCTCTGCTGTTTTCTGACCTGACTGATCGTTGCTGGTTCCTGTCATCTCATCACCTGTCTTCAGTATCCTGGCGACCTTCTGCCTGGTCGCGTTGGTGACATTGCTACTATTCCGTGTTGGTCCCAGCGTGCGGACGCTGGTTTGCTCCCAAGCCTTGCGGCTATACTAACTCGCTTGTTACACCAGTATGCGGTCACTGGTTTGCTCCAAAGCCTATCAGCTATACAAATCTGTGTTGGTCCCAGCGTGCGGACGCTGGTTTGCTCCTAAGCCTTGCGGCTATACAAACTCACTTGTTACACCAGTGTGCGGTCACTGGTTTGCTCCAAAGCCTTTCAGCTATACAAATCTGTGTTGGTCCCAGCGTGCGGACGCTGGTTTGCTCCTAAGCCTTGCGGCTATACAAACTCGCTTGTTACACCAGTGTGCGGTCACTGGTTTGCTCCTAAGCCTATCAGCTATACAATTCGGTGTTGGTCCCAGCGTGCGGACGCTGGTTTGCTCCTAAGCCTTGCGGCTATACAAACTCACTTGTTACACCAGTGTGCGGTCACTGGTTTGCTCCAAAGCCTTTCAGCTATACAAATCTGTGTTGGTCCCAGCGTGCGGACGCTGGTTTGCTCCTAAGCCTTGCGGCTATACAAACTCGCTTGTTACACCAGTGTGCGGTCACTGGTTTGCTCCAAAGCCTATCAGCTATACTAATCTGTGTTGGTCCCAGCGTGCGGACGCTGGTTTGCTCCTAAGCCTTGCGGCTATACTACTCGCTTGTTACTCCAGTGTGCGGTCACTGGTTTGCTCGCTAAGCCCTACGGCTATACTATTCAGTGTTGTTTCCAGCGTGCGGACGCTGGTTTGCTCCAAAGCCTTGCTGCTTAACGATTCTGCTAATTTGCCAGTTCCATCTGACTGCTGCTATTATCTCTGGGCTGCCCTGCCCGGTATTGGTAAGGCCGGTAGAACCTTTTTCCACATTCCATCTGAGGTTGCCTTACCCGGTATTGGCAGGGCCGGTAGAGCCTACATTGTGTATCTATTGAGGCTGCCTTGCCCGGTAATTTGGTAAGGCCGGTAAAACCGTTATGCTATTCCATCTGCAGGTTGCCTTACCCGGTATTGGCAAGGCCGGTAGAGCCTAAAGACTGTCCTGTCCGGTATGTTGACAGGACCGGTAGAGTCTGCCTTCTGTCTGTGCTATATTCTGTATATATATATATATGTATGTTATTGCCATCCTAAGTTATCATTTATTATTTCAATAAAATTGATTTTTTTTACCTAAAACTTGTGTCTGAGAGTCATAAGAAACCGTGACACCTACATTATTATGACGACTACAGAGCTTTCCTGACATCCTTGAACATCACAATTATGGAGGATGAACTACCCATGACAAGCCATCAGGCCCAACTGTCTTGGGGAGAACAAATGGAGATATCCTCTCCTTGGATCCCAGCCACAAAGAAACGGAGAGTCCCCGGATCCCCTCCACTGCCGTCGCTGGTGGCAAAACATGCTCGGCAAACCCTAGGCTTATGGACAGGGACTATTCTACTGGGTTTCTCAGTTTGTTTTTGTTCCCTGATCAACCCCAAGCTTGATTAGGTTTGAATTTATTGACCATACTTTATTCTCTGCTCACCCATATGCATATTGCACTATTATTATTTCATTTCTCATTGTATTGCAATGTTTAAGGCTAGAACTCAACCTCATAAAGCTATTGATGTTTTATTACTATTGTTGGGCCTATGCTATATAATCTTTGTCCCAGGTCTACTTATTTTTGTAGATTTTCCCTGCCCACCTACTGGTACTTAATACTCTTGCTATTATTTTGAGACACACTTGGTTGTAATGTTACCTCAGCGGATCACCTCCTCAGAGGAGTGGGGTTTCCCTCATGGTTGGGTGGGGTCCCAGGCCTGCTATTGGGATTTACTTCCCTAGGGCCTCCAGGTCTGATTTCCCGTGTACTTTAACAGTCCGCGGTCACCTTTGGGGACAGACCTGGACCCTATTATAACTACTTCTCCATACTGTTACTTGTGGACTTATCCATTTCCATTAATCCTTTCCAAGAGTGCCCTGAGCTTCACGTGTGTCGAGAGGGTTAGCTTATTTTTAGTATTACTCACTGGAATTGCACCCTTCTGGGCCCAGCTCAGGTGAATGTTTTTCCCCCAAGCCTTGGCGCTCTTGGTTGGATTGTGCCTTTATGGGCATATGAGTGTACACTCTCTGTTTCATTTTATTTTTTTCCCTGTGCCTGTGCATGTTTATTAGTTGGGGTGGTTGGATCCGGCGGATTCCCCAGTCCTGTATGGGGGCCTTCCTTGGAAGTTGTTTGGGGGGTCCTTTTGTGGGGTCAGGGTGTTTGCCGGATCTTCTTTGCATATTGTCTGTTGGGGCATTAGAGGTCCTTGCAAACCTTCTCTTGCAGTATTCTTATTCACCTGTCTGCTGGTGTACCAGTCCCTATTTAGTACCTCTTATAGATGAAAGTGGATGGAGAATATGAGAGAAGGGGAGGAAGAGAAGGGAAAGCAGGGTAAGGGAGTGGGAAAAGGGACAGGGATACGGATAGAAGGATAATAATAATAATTAAAAAAAAAAAAAATCAAAATATATCTGTTTAGATACTTCTGTTTAAATTTCTACCTACATGGGGCTGTGTCCTAGTTAGGTCATGTCTTTGAAACATTTATAACATCTGTTATCATACCATTGGTTTCATTTGTATGTTTATGTTTATTACCGTTGCTTTATGCAACTTGTTGCTTCCTCCTCAGGATCAGGAGGATTTTTTCTGACTGGCCCTTCTTCTGAGACGCCGATCTCCATGGTGTCCGGGGGGAGGATTTCCAGGCAGAAACTTCTCCCCCGCTCTAGTGTAAATTGGTGCTCAGGGGGTGGGCACCTACCCATCTCGCCTCCTGACATGAGCTTTCTCTGCTTTTCTTCTTTCCTTCTCTTCCTTCTCTACGTCTTCCCCTTTTTCTCTTCTTATTCCTGCCTTTCCCTTGCCCTCTTTGCTCCTTCTCTGATCTCTTACTCTTGGACACGAGCCTGGGTCTTCGCTCATGCTGCGATTTCTTGGGTAATAAGTAGACTTCTGTTTGGTATGACTCTGTGGCAGATTGTTCGTTGTCCTCTTTTATATGTCCATCATGACCCTTTCTATTGATCTACCATTAAAAATCATCTCACAGAATGTCAAAGGGTTGAACTCACCCTGTAAGCGCTCACTGGTTTTGAGGGAAATGAATCGGATGAGGGGGGATGTAGTTATGCTTCAGGAAACTCACTTTAAGAGATCTGACACCCCACGTTTTATAGTAGATATTTCCCTACATCATTTTTCAGTTCACACTCTACCAAGAAAAATGGGGTGGCGATTCTATTCCACAAAAATATTGCATTCCAGCTTTGGTCCACTCTTACTGATTGGGAGGGTAGGTTTCTATTTGTTAAAGGTACTGTGGATGGGTGTTTATATACTTTCGCTTCTTTGTACGCCCCCAATACTCACCAAGCTCCTTTTATTCTTGAAACTCTAGAGACCTTATCTTCCTTTCAGGAAGGTGTATTGGTGCTAGGTGGTGATTTCAACTTCCCCATGGTAACTGCAATAGACTGTTCCGCTGGCACCTCTTCCTACGCCCGATCGGTGATTTGTCGGTTTGCTAAATCCCTGCACTCTTTCCAACTTATAGATACTTGGCATCTCCTCAATCCTACAACTAAAGACTACTCATATTATTCCCATTCTCATGGCCAATACTCTAGAATTGATTACATATTTACTTGCCATTCTTCCATCCCATCTCTGTTAGAAGCTAAAATAGGCAACATTACATGGTCTGATCACGCACCGGTGATTGTAGTTTTTCATAGACACTCCATCTCTAGGCCCTCTCATCTTTGGAAGCATGATGAATCCGTATTGCAACATTCAGACTTTGTATCTCGCCTAACCAAGGCCTTGCATCATTACATAGCTGAAAATTGCACTGAAGAAGTCTCCTCCTTAACCGTCTGGGAGGCTCATAAATGCGTTATGTGGGGGGAAATTATGAAACTTGCTTCTATTAGGAAAAAAACAGCTACTCAAGAGATTGAATCTTTGATACCTGAAATACAATCTCTAGAAGCCGCCCATAAGGCCTCTCAGGCGTCAGCTTTGCTGCCCATGTTGTCCTCACTACGCTCCAAATTGACTTCAATCTTGCAAGCCAAAGTTGAACGTACCTTTTTTTAACCCCTTAGTGACGGCCGCGTGCAGACGCGGCCGTCACTTAACGCCCGTCTAACATTTTTTTTTTTTTTTTAAAGAATCCGGAGTCCCCGAACGGCGTGCAGCCGCGCGGGGAGCCGGATTTCCGGGACGTACATGTACGTCTTCTGTCACTAAGTGACAGCCACACAGGACGTACATGTACGTCCTGTGTCGCGAAGGGGTTAAGGTCCGCCAGGCCCATTTTGAGCATGGCAACAAACCGGGTCGGCTACTGGCGAGACATCTAAGAGCACGCATGCAGACCCACTATATTCCTTCTATCAGAACTTCTACTGTATCATTAGCCCACTCTTCTCCAGAAATAGCAGCCTCCTTTCGCTCATTCTACTCTTCCTTATATAACGTTTCTGCCACATCCCCCCATGTCCTAGACCACTCACACTTAAAGAGGCATGCCTTCCCCCGCTCACTAAAGAGGCTTCTGACTCGCTGGAATCACCTATTACAGAACAGGAGGTATTAGCGACTATTGACGAGAGCCCTCTCTTCTTTGCCGGATACCATAACCTCAAATCTGCAGATGGCCGAGGCGCATATTACAGTCCTCCCAAAGCTGGGTAAAGATCCACTTCTATGTCAAAGCTACCGCCCTATTTCCCTTTTGAACTTGGACTTGAATATTTACGCAAATAGGTTGAAAATTTTCCTGCCGGATATTATACATCTCGATCAAGCTGGGTTCACCCCGAAAAGGGAGACTCAGGACAATACCGTAAAGTTTTGAATATTATACGTTACATTGATTTCTACAAACTTCCGGCTCTTTTACTAACGGTTGACGCAGAAAAAGCTTTTGACCGCGTGAATTGGCTTTTTATGACTAAAACACTAGAACATTTTGGCTTTGGCCCTCTTTTTATAAAATATGTTATGGCTTTATATACGAACCCAACAAATAAGGTCAAAAGTTAATGGCCTCCTTTCCCAATCTTTCCATTTTTTAAATGACACTAGACAAGGATGCCCATTGTCACCTCTTCTTTTTATTCTCACAATGGAGGCATTATCTCAACATATTCGCCATAATCCTAAAATCGCAGGAATCTGCATACCTTCCTCTCCTAACCCTGTTAAACTCTCCATGTTTGCGGACGACATACTTCTATCCACTACAGACACGGTAACTGCCCTCCCTGCCTTCTTGGCTGAGCTCCAACAATTCTCTACAGTATTGGATTTTAAAATCAATGTCTCAAAGTCCAATGCATTGGCCTTGAAACTCTCAGACTCTCTCCTCGCTAACCTGCGATCTTCTTACCCTCTCCAATGGTCTAAGAAATCGATCGAATATTTGGGGATAGTGTTGACCCCTTCTATCGATCAGGTATTCCCCTCTAATTATCCAAAGCTTCTTAAGTTTATCAGATCGGATTTTACTAAATGGAGATCTTTATTTATATCCTGGGTGGGGAAAATAAATTAAACTGAGTGTTCTCCCATGATTTTTGTACCTTTTCCAGACCCTACCAGTCCGGATCCCTACTTTTTTTTGGTCGGAAATGAATAAACTACTTTCTAGGTATCTTTGGCGTGATAGACGCTCTAGGATCAGTTTCCGCACTCTCCACAGATGGTATGAGAATGGTGGGTTGGGACTTCCCAACTTACGTCGCTATTATCTTTCTACTATCTTGGCTTCTATCCCGGATTGGAATATAAACAGACCAAATAAATTGTGGGTCTCTATGGAACAGGGACGAGACCCTTCCTTTGATCCTCTGTGGGAATCTTTGGTACCCAGAGAGGTAAGGCTCACCTCGCTCCCTCTTAACCCAATTGTGAAGAACGTTCTCTCATGCTGGTCATCTGTCTCTTCTAAGACCCGCTTGATTGCCTTTCCTTCTCCCTGTTCTCCTCTTTTCTTCCTTTGCAAGACACCCTTTACCCTTCCGGCATCCCAATTCCTGTATTGGACAAAATCCAGAAATCTTCGTCTGAAACACGTGTGCTCTGAGGGGGTGATTGCAGACTTCTCCATACTACAGGAGACTTTGAGTCTCCCTCCCAAAGAGATCTGGAATTACATTAGAAATAAAGGCCTGCTGAGCTCACGTGGGATGCGTCGAGGGATAGATAGGTCCTTGACTCCTTTTGAGGAGCTTGAGGAGATGACACCACAAAAAAAACATTTTTAGGCTCCATCTTCTGTATTCTCTCGGGACCCGACCAACACTCTAAACCTGCTTACGCTCTGGCTTGGGAAACAGATTTGGGTCAGACCCTTCCACTGGAAGAGTGGAGGAAGATTTGGAGGTGTACTCAGAAATCCTCTATCTCTGCACAGATGGTCGAAATGAACTACAAATTGCTATTCCGATGGTACTACACTCCTCATAGGTTACATAGTTTTAACCCTAAGGTTTCTAATATCTGTTGGAGATGTAAGTCACACCCAGGAACTGCCCAACTATTTCTACCTTTTGGTCGTCTTGCTTACAGTATGTTAATGACTGGAGATTTCTCTCCCACATGACCCTTGGCAGATATTGTTATATAGAGATCTACCAACAATTCCCAAGGTGAAGAAATTATTTTTATAGTTTATGTTGAACACAGCCAAAGCTCTCATCTCTCTTGGTTGGAAGTCAGACATCCCTCCATCAGTGAACGCTTGGTCCAGGAAAGTAGAGAAGCAAGTCTTGTTTATTAAAATAGCATGGAGCCATGCCAGACCAGAATGTGACCAATTTAACAGATGGCTGTCAGTCTTTCTAGCCCTCAATATTATGTAACCCTTTCTAAATGGGGGCCGTTTCTCCCCTCCGCTCACTCCTTAGCCACTTCTGCAGACCCAGCTCGTGTCCTTCTCTTTCTTTTTTTCTTCCTTTCTCTCCACCTCTCTCTTGTCTTTCATTCTCTTTTTCCTTTCTCCTTTTTCTTCCCCCTCTTTTCTTTTATTGTAAAATTGGATCTGTCACAGATCTGTGGTTATAGTTCAGTATTATTGTCTCATGGTTTTCTCTAAAGTGCTCTATTTGATACTACTTGAGTTTGTTTTGCACCCATGGATGATATGTCTATTTGAACTGTATGTACTGATTTCCTGTCATTTGTGTTTATTTCTGTGGAGATCTTTCAATAAAATTCTTTGATACAAAATTAATTCTGGCAATAATATTACACTGCAGTAACAATACCACGCAGCCAATCAGCTTCTAGTATGTTGAGTCATCCCTCCAGCTAGAAGCTGATTGGCTTGGAGGTATATTTACTGCAGGACAGTTTCAGTGCCTTGTGTTACCCGACATACCAGCCAGTGGGAGTGTCTTGTTCAATCATTTTTGGAAAAAAATTTAATACTGCCAATTTTCAAGTGTTGTTATCCTTCTGAACTTTCCAGTCTAAAACAGTAATATTAAATTAAAACATTGTGGTGTGCCATGCGTGAATGAATCCTATATAATAATTCGCTAGGCTGTTTGTCAGAAGCCGTCATGCGCAGTAGAGATTGTGCGCACTGCAGTCATGTGCAGTACAGACTGCCAGAACGTGTTGTGGCTGATACAGAGTGGGGCTCTTCAAATTCAGACTGGAGTCCCAGGAAGGCACGCAGAAAGGACTATGGTCCGAATTTCAGAGCGCCCCGCTCCATATCAGCCGTGGCACGTTCGAACAGAGAGTCCCCGGGCACCAGCTGAGACTGCTGGGTGGAACTGTGGCCCATGTACATGGGCTTTTAAACTAGTATTTTATATGCAAAAAGCTAATCCTTTGTCTATAAAGTATCTGTTTATAGAGCTTTTGTAAATGAAACCTCTTATAGAGATTTTTTGATATATAATAAAGGGGGAATGCTGGCATGATGGCACAATTCTCCATCTCCACCACACACACCCAGGGTTGGCAGTGAGGAGGAGATATTAAATCTCCTCCATACTGCCTTGGCAGGACATAAGCTGGGGTGGGATCTTGACAGTCTAAGGTGTTCATATTATCCTACAAGGAAGAAGGGACACTGCAAGGGGACACTGTCATTCCAAGTATGGTGCCAAACTTCAGTTAATGACAAAAAAGGGGAGTCAAGGGAAATAGACAACCCCAGATCCCCCTTATAAAAGAGAGCTTATTAGAAAGAGGCACTCAAAATTAGTACATGAGACAGCTAAAAACATTAAAATACAGCAGGCTGGTACATGAAGTGCAATAAACTGGGTTCATGGCAGAACCTCATAGATAAGTGCAAAGTGCAGAGATTAAGACAAACATAAACAAAATAAATAAAGTGAAAAATCAGCAGCTAAATGGAGAGACAGGGAAATAAAGAAATAGAGCCCAGCCTGTCAGCCTTCATCCAACGCGTATCACCATATGCATGGCTTCATCAGAGGTAATGAGAGCAATGGACATCTGAATATTTAAAATAGGTAAGTACCAATAAGGATGAGAATAAACAATCATGTGACTCATGAAGATGTAATCATGTGAACAAATTAAGATAAAGAATGAATCATATTTGAAAATGCTTCCGAGACTGATATATGAAGCCCAGCCTGTTCTAGAAGATCGTCCCCATTAGTCCACATACCAGTCGACGATGTCCTAATATAAGTATAGCCAGTTGGCTAAGATAACGAGAAGAGGAAATATAGAAAAAATACAGAAAAATAAAGAAAAATATATGAAGATATATGACGATGTGATATGCAAGCAAAATACTTAGCGAAAAAGGACCTCTGGCCCAGAATAGTCCCAAATAACTATATACATTTATATCCAAATATAACGACGAACTATAGCACCTCACTACTCGCTAAAAGAGCACATACTTATAATTCACAGAGATGTAGACTGCTGTCATATTCACATCAATATGAATCCCCAAATAGTAATACTATTACTGGAATGCACGGGGAAACAGGATATATAATATGGTCATCATGAGTAATATAATGGGATTGGATGTCTCCGGTGCAAAAATATAAAAAAGTACAAGCATATCTCTATAATTGACCAATATATATATAACGCCAGGTGAGCCCCAATCCCAATAGACAATAATCAACCTTCACAATATCCAAGATACCTCATGATACAGACATTACAATAGTGGAATATGGTTTGTGCAGCAGCATACCAGTCCCCAAAAAGCCAGAAACAAAACCTGGCAAAACAGGACATCCATAAGGCAAAAACGCCTCACTGGCACTGGTTGCAACTCCACATAGCATATATAAGATGTGAGTTGGTGCAGGTATGTGTTTTCTCATTATCTCTCAAAATATCCAGTATAAGTTATACAGGAAGTTTAACAATAAATTGAAAAAGAAAATAAGTGTTCTGTGGGGAGGGGAGTAAATGTACAATGAAAAATAAATGTTCATTGAGAAATACTCTCTAACAAATAAACCATTAGAAATGTATCTGCAATCCTTAGCAGAAATAAAATATTTCCATCAATCCTCCAAAGATCGCTGGACTGATAACTAGAGTATGATGAGCCAAATATTGTTAGTTATTAGATTAACCCGACAAGAATCCTGCAAGCAACGTAGACTGTTCAGTCATATTATCTTCATGTTAAGAAGAAGGAACAGAAAGCCATATTGGTGGTATCTTGAATGATTTTCATCTACAGCCAAACTGAAGAATAGTCAAGCACATACTTCAGATTACAATTTAAGAAGTAGTTCTCCTCCAAAGCATAGCACAAAAATAATGATGGGAAACTCGGATGGGGTGTATGGTCCGATCTTCCAAAGGATGTCAATGATGTCATAAAAGCATTGTATCAGTAACTAAACTAGGACAAAGTGCCAACAAGAATCTAGAAAACAAAATTAAAAGGAAATGGGTTAGAGAACAAGTACTCATGACCTATATATACAATCAACATTCAATAATTAGGTATCTAAAAAATGGAGAAAGATCTCTCCTCATTCATGCCTTTAGGTTGACACGTTTGAAGCATGAAAATCCACCAGGTTTCACTTTGTGATAATCGCCTCTTAAGGTTATCTTATCTAATACCCAATCAAATCCTATCCAAACCCATTACCTCAAGTTTGTCTGTCGATTCTCCATGCGTAGTTATCATGGTGCCCATGATTTCCTTGCCTGCTGTGCCTGTCCGGTAGTATGTAGTGGAGTGGCATGACTGACTTGATCCTTCTGAGTGCGCACGTCTCTGACATCACGCTCTCTATTTTATACTTCCTATCAGTTTAACGATTATGCTCCACCTTCTGGCATCAGCTTTATAACAGGGCTTAGTCACCCTTTCGTGGTGTTTCTGTGCTCATTGCTGTGTTGCTCGTCTGACCCTTGCTTGACTTCAGTTACTCACCTTGGTCTGTCTGACTACCCGTTCCGGTTGTGACCTGTGGCTCTGTCTGACTACCTGATCTGTGTATGACTCTGGCTTGTCCGACTACCCTCTCCGTGTTGACCTCGGCTGTGGCTGACTACCCGACCCTGCTTCTGACTCTGTATTATCGCTCCTGTCTGACTACCACTTGTCCGGATAGATCAAGGGCACACTCCTTTCCTTTGGCACTTAACTACCAAGCTGGTAGTGTTGCGTTTGCTTCCGTTCCGCCTAGTCTGTTGCCTTCTTTGTGCGCTACCTATCTGGCTACCTGTACTAGCGCATGTACTCTGTTGCCTCCACTCAGTCAAGCCATTGCCTCCAACAGGCAAGTAAAGGTTAGTTTTCCCCCATGGCCTCCTGTGGCCTCTGTGCACTCCTACCTTTCTTTGCCTGAGCACTTACTCTGCCGCCTGGAGTAGTGCTATTTGCAGATTGCCTGTATCTGCTGGGTACCCTCGCTCCGTGTCCCCGCTGGGAATCACTATGCCTTCAGCTACCCAAAAGTTCCATCTGACATTCCCTTCTTTGGGACTGTCTGGGTATGCTCCTGTGCTGTCTCAGCATTCAGTTGCCTATCAGTGTTTTGAACCAAGTTGGTTCTACCTACTCCGTATCTACATATCTGTGGTAGCTCAGTGTCAGCTCCTGGGTAGTGGACTAGGCACTGTGTTTTTGCTCTTTTCATTATTCTGATTATTTTAATAAACTGGTTAAAGTCACTTGTACCATTGTCATCTATTTATTTGTCTAGTGACCGTGACAGTAGTCAAGAAATGTTGCGCTACAGAGTTTAGCCATTTACCTCGACCTCTGTCTTGTTCCGCATTCCTGATCAAAGAAAGATGCTTTTGTATACAATTTTTAAGCATTTGGGTTGCATAAATACAATTTTTCGTGCTGCAATTAATAAAATGCGTCAATTGTTTATGTAATACAGGACTAAATACCTCCTTAGATTTTGATATGAATTTATATATATATATATAACAACTATATATATATATATATATATATATATATATATATATATATATATATATATATAACAACTACCACACGAAAATGTCCCCACAATGCGGAATCCTGTAGTCCGAATAGAGGATGGTGTGAAATGGCTATGTAACAATGAGTCAGACAAATCTGGACTCCGTTTGGCTGTGATAAGTGGAGCAGTAGGAAGATATTGCTGTAATACATCATCCATCAACAAAATATGCCAATGTTTGGATAAAACCCCACATAACTGATGCCACTATGAACTGTACCGAGTGATAATTCTGTCACATCTTTATTACTCTTCTGTTGACTAACATTATTAAGAAGTGTATTACGTGAAATGTTACTTACTCGCCGATAACCTGCTGTCAAGTATGATTGTGGGTAATCTCTATCCTTAAACTGATGCTGTAATTCTTTAGCACTTACCCAAAATTGATCATTAGATGAGCAGTTCCACCAATTTCTCAAGTATTGGCCAGTGCGGATACCCTTTTTACAACTCGTAGGAAGAGCAAATGATTAATGTAACAGTGCATTTATTGAAGTATCTTTATGAATCAAATCCGTAGTAATAATGTCAAGGGAATCAATGGAGATTGAGAGGTCCAGAAAAATCAACTGTTAGATCTGAAAGGGAAACAGTGAGAGGTATATTGAGATGGTTATCATTCATTGGATGAATTCCTTACAAAGGTCTTTAGGACCCCGTCATACAAAAAAAATATCAATAAACCTATACCAGGTCAAAACATGTGACATATATTGCTCCAGTGCTTCACTGAAGACCATCTCCATATGATGGAGCACATTTAACCCCCATGGCCAACCCTGGGATCTGCAGGAAGAACTTAAGAAAAATAAAGTAGTTATGGAGTAACACGAAGTCCAGCATTTAAATCAGAAAGTCACAGAACTGTATATAGGTAGATAAATTCGACTGATGTAAAAAAATATGTAGCTTCCTTTACTCCATACTCATGTGGTATACTGGAGTAAAGGATTTCTACATCACAGGTAACTAAAAATGTACCTGGACTGATCAAAATTTCTTGCAGTTTGGTGAGCAAGTATGAACAATCTCTAAGATAAGATTCAAGTCCCAACACAATAGGCTGAAGAAATAAGTCCAAAAACATACAGACCTTTTCGCATCAACTGCCAGTTCCCGTCACAATAGGTCTTCCTGGTGGTATGCTGACATTCTTGTGGATCTTAGGTAATGCATGAAATGTGGGAACCACAGGAGATGAAACTGTGAGAAAACCAAGCTCCCATTTAGTGATGATTCCCTGGGAAAAAGCTGAATTCAATTTTTAGTCCAGTTTGTGTTTGAAAATGTCTGTAGGATCAAAAGGTAGCAACTTATAATTGGAATGATTATTAACCTGTCTCATCACCTCAGTCTTATACATTTCAATGGTCCAGAGGACCACATTTCCCCCCTTATCTGCTTCTTTAATTATGACATCATCCCATTTTTTAATTTGTAGAAGTGCCTGTGTTCCGAAGCAGTAAGATTTTTATGAAGGGTAGAGGATGATGGGAGACG
The DNA here is from genome assembly GCA_037306005.1 of Rhinophrynus dorsalis. NCBI lineage: Eukaryota > Metazoa > Chordata > Amphibia > Anura > Rhinophrynidae > Rhinophrynus > Rhinophrynus dorsalis. The sequence goes on along the minus strand of CM074719.1, from coordinate 433,278,442 downwards.
CAAAATTTAATCTTGAACCAACTGAAAAAATATAAAAAATATTTTTACCTGGGGAGTTCTTCTACATAAGGCATACGGAGTAGCCAGTGTCTCACTGTCCTGCATGAGATTCATCAAGTCCCCAACCAGTATTCGTTGTCTCAGCCATTGGTAAGGATCAGTCGTTTGAGCAAAAAACTTTAAAAGAAGTTTCCTTATTTGGTATACTGTGGTATAATTACAGCTTATGAGTACTTACCAGGGAGTATCTTCATTATCATGTACCAGCCTGCTGTATTTTAATGTTTTTAGCTGTCTCATGTACTAATTTTGTAATAAAGTCTGTTTTTCTTTATGTTTTGACTTATGTTGAGTGACTTTTTCTAATAAGCTCTCTTTTTATGAGGGGGATCTGGGGGTTGTCTCCCTCGACTCCCCTTTTTTGTCATTTTTCATGTTAGTTTAGATTATGAGTGCACCACAGCATTTATTCTGATAAATTATTATTTATTTATAGTGTGTGCAGTAGAATTTTTTTTTGGGTGTGCCTCATAAACTTCAGTTAATGGCATGTCGGCTCTCACTCCATGTTTTAGTGCAATAATGCATGCTTTCTACACTGTGTGGCTCAACTGCCATGTCAAGGAAATACAACTGTCAGTGGTTTGGTTCAGGTAACAAGCCTAGGTCCATGTTGCAATGTGTCAGCAATAAAGACCCCCATCCTGGGTTTTGTCTTTGCCACCTGAATGACCATACACCGTGTCTGTGTTCACACCACAATTACTCTGTAATTCCACCACTGGAAATAATGACTTAAACTCAGGTGCTTCCATTGAAGTTAACCACTTGGGTCCCAGAGGGGTGTGCTACAAACCCACCCCTCTAGTTCTCAGGGGGTTAATGTGGTGTTGTCCCGCAGCAGCCTCCTCACAGCTCACTTCACCAAAGAAGCTGTGTGGTATTTGTTCCTCGATCCAACACAGCTCTCCAGAAGGATAGTCACTGCTGGGGCTTAGATGAGGCGGAGCTCCACACTGCTGTAAGACAGGGAGAAGCGGCTGCACCCTGGTAAACTCAGGCTGGAGGCAAAGGCAACATTGTATTTTGTGCTTTATTCCTTCCACTGCTGCCTGAGGGAAGGAGACCACTGCTGTTTAACTCTTTATGTGGATCTAGGGTATGTACAATTCAATGTGTTGCATTCCCCTCTGGCACTCAAAGGGTTAAAACACACAGTCACTTAAATGGTTAACCATATATTTGTACTTACACTGACAGTCACAAACATAAACTCTGCTACAGATGCACACTGACACTCAAAAACACACACACTATCAGGGTTGCACACACATTGACAACAATGCACACTGACACACACACAAAGTAACACTACACTGGAAGGTGCACAAACTGACACAAACACTGAAAGACACTGGCACACACACAAATACTAACACTGAAAGACACTGCCACACTGCACACCCACAAATACACATTAACATTGAAAGGTGCACACACTGAGACACACAGAAATACATACATTAACACTGAAAGGTGCTGTCACATACTCACACATTCACAAATTTGCACTAACACTGATAGCTGCACAAACTGACAGACATACACTAACACTGAAAGGCACTGGCACACACACACACACACACACACACACACACACACACACAGGGGAGGGCTGGCCTGGGGGGCAGGGAGGCAATTGCCCCCTGGACTAACCATGTGTCTCGGCTGGTGGGCCAGTGCCTCACTCAATCTCCCACTGCTGTAAACAGAGGTACACTAGTGATACCACAGAACTTATGAAATTAATAAATATGCAAGTGATACCGCAGAGCTACTAGTAGCATAATCCATTTACCTTGCAAGCTCTATGACATCAGTATTGTATCTTTACTTAAATTGTAAGCACTGTAGTGTCACTAATGTAGCCCCATTTCAACTGTAAGCTCTGTGGTATCACTTGCTTTAATTCACAGCATTAATGTAAATTTTAAAATTAAGGAAACAGGGGTGGGCTGGGACAATGGGCTTGGACGATAGTAGACATGGTCCACTTAATTGTATATGTTGCCAGCCCTCCCCTGCACACACACACACACACTTAAATTGTTAATCTTATATTTACAGAAACATACACTGACAGTCCATACTCACCAACATTTCAAACCGCTAAAGAGGGATGTGTTTTAGGCAGTGTTGCTGGGGGTGTGGCAGGTGGGTGTGCCATTATGAATAATTTTAGTTTATTTCATTACCTATTCATACTTCTTTGTGTAACTGAATAAGTGATTTAGAACTAGAACAAATTATTTTATTTACACAGACTAATTGATAAACACATAAATTGTAGGTTAACTCATTAATGACCAGCAGACCTGCGGTAGTTTTACCCTAAAGAACCTGACAGAGTACACCCACATAAAAGTGAAACTGTCATGTTCCAACTCAACCTACTCCAATTGCTTTAAACTCCTAGAAAAATATAAAAAAAAACCAACAAATCTCAATTATGTCTGCCCCTATAAAAAAATAACTACCTTCCCTTCCTACGGCAACAAGTGGAACCATTTCACTGTGAAATATTTCTCACTTCCCCCTGCCTCTTCTTGCAAACTGCCATACTCCTTTTGCTAGTATATATATATATATATATATATATATATATATATATATATATATAATATTATACTGTTTATGTATATACATATATATATAATTTTTTTTATTTTTTTTTTTGTAATAGTTTTAATAATACATTTCTCCATCAAGTTAAAACTTTGTCATATCATCCTTGTTTTTGTTGATCCAGTGTAATGCAGAAAGAAAACAAATCCCAGTGGAGCCAATTTTGAAACTAGAGAGTAAAAAAAAAATTGTCCCAACATCAAAAAGGAAATCAGATATCTAACTGGGTCAAAATCATATTTGCATGAAAATCGACTGTCATAATGTTCTTTATTTTTCTGAGATAAAATTATTTGTAAAGTTGTTAAATTATCTGTCAGCACAGCCTTCAGAGGCAAGGAATTCTTACTCCCTTTAGTGTTAAAAACCCTTGCCTTTGTTTAAGATGTGTTATGTTTGACCATGCCCACTCTGAAGACAATATTTTATGACCCTAGCTAACATGAAAATTGCTCTTTAAAATCAACAGTAGACAATTTTGATATAAATAATGACATTTCAGTACCATGTTTTCTCTTTTAACATAGGACCCCCATTTAGAATTAGATGAGAGGTCAGTTTCAAATATTAATACTTTGAGTGCTGAAGAGGTATCTAGTGCATTGTTGTGTAATGCTTTGAAAACCTTTCTGGCACTCAAAGGGATAATACATTTTATTCTATATTAAATTAGTATCCATTCTTCAGTTCACTTGCATATTTCTTGGTGATAGAACTTGGTAATTGTTATCTTAAAAAGTGAAAATCTTTGCACTCAGTCATTGCTAAGCTTATACCCAAATATTGATGAACATGTATAAATATACACTGTTCCTGTTTAATAGTTATATGTTAACCATTTCTGTAAAAACCAAAATCTAATTTATGCTGATTATGCAAAGATCTGTCAAGTGTGGGAATGTATGGACATTTTTCTGCATCCTTTTACTCTGCTTCCTGGTTAACATCATGTGCTAACAGGGGAATAGTCACAAAACTATTATTTTTCTTGCACATGTTATAGGGGTAATATTAGAGCTTGTTCATATTAGTCTTGAGTTACATAGTATTGTGTTACATGTATTAAAGCAGTCTAGTCGAGTCTACCCTCTTTCTGTTGCAGAGAATCATGCCATGGAGGAGTATGTTATGGATGCGCTGTCCCGGGGGTTCAATCACAAGTCCTCCTCTACTGCCAGGGCCGGGTTCTTCTTCATGAAGAAAAAGAGTGGTGAACTGAGTCCCTGTATGGATTACACGGGGCTCAATCGTATCACGTTTGAAAATTCCTACCCTATTCCACTAGTTACTGAGCTATTTGATCGATTGAAAGGGTCTAAGGTATTTACTAAGCTCAACCTTCAAGGGGAGTATAATTTGCCAAGCAGGAAGTACCAGTAGTACTCTTGTTTTACTCAGGGGGATACACCTTACAACATATTTTGTTTTACAATTTAAATATTACTATCCCTTTAAACAGTGTGGTTGTGAGACGTGCACTTTCCAGAGTGAGCCACTGGAAGGAGTTGGCTTAGCAGGATTTCTATGGCAATCTTGTTCCTGCTTCTTGCAGTACTGAACATCATACTGGAACCCTCTCACTGGAATAGAGGATCTTGTCAGCTGCCTCCTGTTAGGAAAGTATTTAACACAGCTTTCCTGAGAGCTCAGTTGTCTTGTCCCTGTACATGACAATTATCTTTCTCCATTTCCTGAGACTTACTTTGTGTTAATCGGGCTTCCCTTGGGACTTCCTGACCTTGCCTACCACAGACCTTTGTTTACTGTCCTGATCTAGATTGCCACACACTGCATTTGCCTGCTGATTTGTATTGAGCTTTGTTCTCAAAAACCTTGGGCTCAAACATGTGCATTTGTTGGGGGGACGGGGATGGTTGCTTTTCTCAGAAACTGTGAGCAACCCACCTGTCAGAGTATCCTGCCTGTCTGTTCCAGTTTGTACCCAACTGTACTGTTTTCATACTTATTGGTATCCTACATGTCATCTCCAGCTTGTACCTAGCTACATTGCTAACACAGCTTCTGGTATCCTGCCTGTCTGCTCCAGGGTCTATTCTGCTCCTAGTTGTACTAGTCCACTCTACCACCTCAGCTACTGGTACCTCAAATATCTAAACCTGTCACTGTGCGTACACTCATCTCAAGGGGCTTTGTCTCCATCTTCAGTTTCAGTGCTTGTGTGATTTTGCATGGGTGTGCTCTTTTCTGCAACTGGACCCCAATGCATACCAGCCTGACCTTAGTATGTGACATTGCTCTCAATAAGATGTAGAGATTTCATGAATAATGATGTGTCCTATAAGCCTACTTTATTTACTATGGCCAAGGGAGAAATCATTTGTTCTCTCCCTAAATCAGTTCAATGAAACATAACAATATGGGGTTCATTGACAATATACATTTTTGTTGTAGATAAAACCAAATAAAATAAATGAATACAGGGTTAATGGCCCCTCCCTTGGGCATATTTAATTTACAAAAAAGTAAATGTAATTCCGCTGTGCTTCATCTAAAAGCCATAGGATTAACCAATCAGGAAGAGCAACACACAGAGAAAAAATATTAGAAAGGACTATTTTACATAAAAATAGAAAAGACTAATGTGAATAGGTTATAGGCAAATGGGTAATGAAAAGTCAAGCAGCCCCAAAAATAAATAGAATTACCGTACTGTTCACCAACAAAGAAACCCCACACCACTCCCAGGCATGAAATATATATTCAAATAAAATGAAAAACAAAATATACCAATACAAGAAATGTCCAATGGATAAACCAATGATTGTAGTAGATCATTCACATGTGATGAATCCTCGCTGCTCGTTTTCAGTGGGTAGGGCTCCCGCAGAAGAAAAACCAGGAAAACACAAGAATGGACAAAAGGCACATAAAATTCTTGTAAGTGCCGTATTTAAGGATCTTAGTCCATCACCAACACCACATGAAAATAAGTATCTGGAAATGTACTCACATTTTTCAGAGGCTTATGCCAGCCTCCAGGAGATATCGCCTACACTGGCTCACACCCCAGTATAGTGCTCTTGGAATGGCTCAGATCTTCCTTCCTTTATAAACAAATGTGGGAGTATCAACAAGAACGGAGTATATCAAAACCCAGCACTAAAGTTGACACAACCTAATTAACCCCTTAAGTACCCATGACGGTCCTGGACCGTCAGGGGTTGTTATCCCCATATTAAATGATAACAGCGTGCCTCCGTGCATGCTGCTATCATTAATTCCAGGCTGAGACTGAGAGCTCCGAGACTGGGGTAAAGATTTCTTACAACCAATCCAACAGGAAAGAAGCTACAGCTCTTATACCCCATGAATACATAACAAAATTCCTGTGTCACGTTCTGTTTCTGGTATGTTGTTTTACAGCTAAAGTCATGATTGTTACCCTACAGTACAGCCCCCCTTCAGCTATTTATCAAGAGCTACTGTAGGAGATTCAGCAGTTGCTAAGCAACAGGACTTTTCATGTTTCCATATTGAATTAATGAAGCAGGTGTTCTTTTTATAAAGGAAACACAAAAATCCCAGTAGTTGTGCCAGAAAATCCTAACACTGTTCCACTTCCAAAGTATAAATTAAGAGCCCTGTACAATCTGTAGTGAGGGCAAAACAGTCATATAGAAGATGAATTACAGCAGATATACTTAGGTCTTTATTACAGTTTTAAGTTAAACCTATTTATCTATAGATGAAAGTAACATGTAGGGACCCAGATCAAGAAAGGTTCTTGGCACATGCTGGCTTGTGATGGCTAAGTTCATAGGTAAACTCACCCACATATCTAGCTCATTGCAAGAGGCTCATGTTGCTTCACAAAATGCATTATGCACCCCTCCTGCAGTCAAAGGGTCAAGTAGTGTTGTCCAGCTGTAAAGCTGGGAACATTGTTAAAGGTGTGGAAACTCTTTGAGAGAAAACAGATTGCTGCCTGAAGAAAGAAACATGCCATACCAATACTTAATGTCCCAACAAAACCTAAGGGGTAGGTTGCTATGGCATCTAGGATTTGATTCTTGGTGCTAAGTGAATGCAGGAAGATGTGGAGACTGGATAGATTATATTATACAAAGCAAGATTTACATTATGCAAAGGGTATTCATTGAATGAGAGGAACTGTGGTATATGCAGCCTCTCTATCCCCCTCTCTGTCACACACACACAAACACACACACACACACACACACACACACACACACTCACACACCAAAAATCATACACAGACTACCAAGACTTAACTAAGAATACAGTCAATACGGTCAGGATTCAGTAGCTGTCTGAATGGATTAGGGGCATTTAATAAAACCCATTCTTGGTACTTTATGAACTGTCATTAAGTCATGGAAACTGGTGATAATTTCAGGCCTGATTTATAAATGAGTAAAGGCATCATTATGGCATTAGTAAGGTGATGTTAATGCCTAAATTGTCACAGTTAGCAATTTTTCTTTATAAATTCTCTGTACCAGAATTTTCACAGAGAGTCACTTTTCCCAAAACACAAATTCATGGCATCAAACTCTTTAAATTGCTTGATAATGGGATAGAAACAATGAGTGATATTATTTTCCAGAATAGGTTACTTGATTGGGATTTTATTGTTGACAAGATGAAGGGGAATATAGATGAGGAAGTTTCTTTTTCCATAATTTGTGATAAAGTGGGGTCATATTTAGGAGGCTATTTAATCAAGTCTCTAACAAACTTTGAATTCTTCTTCAGGCATTGCACTACATCCTGTAAATGTATTTCCCATCTTTATAAAATGCTCTTGTGTAATAAAGAAAAAAATAAAAATGTCAAGATTTGTGGGAGGTGATGGATGAGAGACTGGATGAGGAAGTTTGGCTATCAATTATAAAACTAGTACCAATATTAACTCAGTTGAACAATTGTTTAAAATGTTTCATCTCACTTTTTAGTTCCAAGAATGCTAGCTCTAATGTGTGATAATGCCATGGATATCTGTTTTAGGGGATACCGGAGGATGGTTCTTTTCTTCACATTTGGTGGGACTGTGGAAAAGTATAATCAATCTTGGATAAAGTTAATAGATTACTATCTGATGTTTTACATTGGAATATTTTACTTGATATGTGGGAGGCTTTTTTGAGCAAAAAGGTTAGGGGGTTAGGTAGTAAGTAAGTAGTAAGTAAATAGTAAGTATTTGCTCTGGAACCAGATTGTGTATTGCAACCCAATGGAAAAAATTGTAAATCCCGTGGGGATTAGTTTTAGATAAAATACATTCTATCTGCATTAACGAATATCTTCATTCTATTGAACTGAGTAATTTTAAGAAATTTCTATCAATCTGGTCCCCTTGGATTGAAAGCAAGTAGCACCATGAATGCAAACTACTTTGTAGGGCTTGAGGTATATCCTGTGCTTTGTTACCATATATAATTTTATTATAGGCTGAACTTCTTTGCTTCTCTTTTCTTAATATCTATCATTAATATACTTCCACTGGCTGGTATGTGGGGTTACACACATCCCACTAGAAGCTGAGTGAAACCCCACATCCCAGTCAGTGGGAACCATTTTGAATAGAAACTGGCCATATAAAAAAACCCAGTCTCTGTTTACATTTTCCTCAGAAAGGCTCGGGCCAGAGAGGTATCTGGAGGAGGGGGATTTTTGCTCTACTGTCCTGCCAAAGCCACCAATGGCAGCAGCAGTAGGAGCAGAGTATAGTTCTGACATTTCTTCTGTGAACATGGATTTTTTATTTTATTTATTGTGTCATTCTATTTTGGCAGATTAGAAGAAATAAGATAAGAAGATAAGAAGATGCAAGATACAATATTAAAGAAGTGGATGACAGGTAAGTATTATACAGCTCTGGGGTATGGGTGTTAGGATAGTGTTAGAGCTAGTTTTGTTTCACTTTATTGTTAGGGGTAGTGTAGGGTTAGTGTTTGGGACGGTGATTGTGTTTTTAGCTTATGCTTGGTATTTGACAGTGTGTCAGACACTGAATGTTAGTCATTTTCCTTTGATGTTCCCATTTCTCATGCATGAATTTTGGGAACAAGATACACATGATAAACTTTGGACCAAATGTTCAGTTCTGTGTCCCAGCCTGTTGGTAAGACAATTGAATTCCCATGATACCACTGTGTGTGTGCCGCTTGGTATACATTTTTGCCCTACCAACAATTTTTCTGGTGACAGCTGGATCGAGCACTAGTTCCTAGGGCCTTCCCCTTCGCTCCTACCCTGACCTTCAGGTAGGAGTGGGCAGAGTTGGAGGTACCCTCCTTTCATCACTGGTGGTATACCCACCCGTGGCACACACAAGATTTTTGTTTCATTATTGTTTATTCAGAACTTGTTGGAGGGGCATCAGGACCCCTCCTGATCCCCCCCCCCTGCAATGAGGTATGGATAAAAAATAATAATGAAAGAAATAGCCCTCTGTGTGCCACAGGGGGTATAATGTATTGCTTTGTAATGCATTGGACACCTCTGTAGCACACAAAGGATTATTATTATTTTTTTTTCATTCTTATCTTATTCAGACCTCATTGCGCCTATCAGAATGCGTCTTGATGCCCCCCAATGAGGTATAAATAAAGTATTGAAAAAAAACCCAGTGTGTGAATCAGGGGTTTCCAATGCTGCTGGTTCCCCCTGTGGCAGACACAGAGTTTAATATATTGTTTTCTATTCAGACGTTATTGGGGGGCATCAAGACCCAACAAGATATGAATAAAAAATTATAATTGAAAAAATACTCCTCTATGTGCCACAGGGGATCCAATACATTGCTTTACAGTGCAGTGGACACCCCTGTGGCACACAAAGAATTTTCTTTCATTATTATTTTTATTCAGACTTCATGTGGGGGCATCAGGAGGGGTCCTGATGCACTTCAGCCCCCCCTGCCCACAAGAAGATCTACATGAAAAGTAATGAAAAAAGACAAAACAAAATAACCTTGTATGTGGCACAGGGGGATCCACACAGAAGGCTTTTTCTTTTAAAAAATATATACCGATGAATGCTGTCCAGTGCATGCTGTTTCCATACAGCTTGTTCTGATGTCTCCTTATCTCATGCTGTTAGCGATCTCCGTGATAATGTTTCTGGAATCTTAGTTTTTCTTTGGTGCCTGTTTCGCATTATGCCTGAGATTGCCTTTTATTTTATGTAATTTGTACTTAACCTCTATGTTGCACGCCATGGAGGTGTTCCTTGCTGTTATTGTTCATGCTCTATTCTCAATAAAGCATTAAAAAAAAAAAAATAAAAATAAATGCCCCCAGTCCCATCTTTTAAACCTTTATGGTTTTGGATCGTGTGTGAAGTGTCTCCATACTGTGGTCTGTGGGTTCCTAAGGAACTGCTACTATTACTGGGACTAGATGTTGCTGCAATTGTACAACCTCAACAAGGTGTCACAGGTGCAGCACTTTCAAAAGCAACAGAGGAATTCATCATAGGTAGGGTTGTGGATATTGATAACCTGTGTTGTTTCTGCTGTTTAGCCAAGACTAGTGTGTGTGTGTGTGTGTGTGTGGCTGGATGGGGGTTGGACATGAAAGCGCTGACAATGCTGGAGAAGAATGACAGCATGATTGTGTATTTTGTAATTTCTGCTTCTCCAGGGTCAGACTTTCTCTTATCCAGAGGGATATACTCTGCATCATTATTCATCATCAATAAATAGGTAATGCGCAGCATCGCTGTGACAGAAGCACAGATGGCAAAGGAAGGTAGAGAGAGGTACCAGCAGAGTGAATATAGAGGATAAAGATTAGACTCCTCCAACAAGAGATAGGGAAACTAAAGGGCAATGCTTGGGTTTGCAGCTTGGAAGCATAGGTTGCTTACTGGAAACCATGCTGTGGCCTAGCCATATAGAGGTGCTACCAGCGAAGCTATATTGGCCCCTTCCAGTTAAGCCAAAGGAGACACCCAGTAAGCAAACTATACAAACCCTATCCCCAAGGAGAAAACACACTCTAACAGGAACAATAGTACTCACTCAGACTGGAGCAGGAGAGATGCTGAAGAACACTGGAATTCAGAGGGCAACAGAGATATGGTGGTAGTCCAAGAGCAAGCCTGTCATACACAGGTAATCACAGTAGAAGGAGCTAGACAGGAGCATGGTAATATGGATTAGCTGGGTCATACACAGGTGATCGGAAGAAGTAACAAGACTGGAGCTAGGTCAATGAAGGAGAGCTAGTTCATACACAAGATACACAGGTAGCAAGGCAGGATTGAGGTCTACTAGGAAGCCGGGTCAGAAGAATACTAGGAGCAAGGCTGGATACAGTAGTAACATGGGTATAGGACGCTATATTAACACATCCGAACCGGGCAAGAACTGGCTTGAAATAGTGCAACCTGGAAGCAAGCCACAGCATGACTAGCAATGGGATCATTTAACCCACTGCTAGATGTGAAGCCACCCGACATCACAAGCCTACAGGTGCTGTGCACAGAGCGGCTGAAGGCAAGGCATGAAAAAGGCAAACAGGTACAAAATCGTGACAATCGCCTACTGCTTGTTCCCCACTACTTTTATATTCATCTAGACTTTTAGAGGTTTCAAAAATGTATTTTTATTTTTCCTCTTAGAGGGATTTTCACAAAGTTCAGGACAGGTGTTTTTTTTTGCTTGTTTGTCTCACCGTCAGACTCAGCAGTTGGTTGAGCTTCTACACCTTCTTCCACATTGGCATCAACATTAGAATGTGACTCTGTCATCTTCGGTGTTTTTAGATGGTTTATTAATAGTACTGGTGCTGGTCATGTCAGAACTTTTGGTGGGACTTTGACAAACGTGCTACAACAACCATGTCTGCAGTCAATTTTTGAACTACCTCTTTACTCACATGTCCCAGCACTGCTCCTACTCCTTTCACCCTACCCCTACCCTTTGAGCATTTGCTGGACATTACTCAACTACTGTGTGTGTTTTTACAATAAAGTATACAATAGAACTGATTGTGTGTAATCTCTTTCCCTGTAGAAAATACTGTATCTCACCTAGTATCAATATTCCTCATTCACAGATCACATTAGGGTCCCTGTCTCTGTCACTTATCAAATGTCTTCTTAATTAACTGTCCCTCCCCCTATCCCTATAATTGTTAACAAAACATACACTCTCTGTTTTACTTCTTCTTTTCCTGAGATTCAACCAACACAGAGATAACAGCCAGATCACTAATGAACCTCGATCAATGCTTCATGCATCTTCCCAGTCAGTCACACAGAATGTTGGGGCATTTTGTCCCTTCCCACACCCAGACTCTCCTAGCACAGAGATAACAGCCAGATCAGGAAGAAACTTAGATCATGGCTGCCTGTATCTTCCCAGTCAGTAATACCGAATTTTGGGGTATTTGGGGTCCACCTCTTTTCTTCCTTCCTTTCCCCGATACCCCCTAATATAGAGAACAAACGTCCTGCCTACAATAGTCCCTAAACTAAGCTTCAACTCTAATTTATTAGCCTGTCTTCTCTATCTCAAAAATGTGCTGCTTTCTCTTCCCCTGTGAACCTGACACACCTTTTATAGAAGGGAAACTTGCTACATTGTAGGGGAAATTTCATTAATTTCAATGCAATGAGCTAGGAGGGAAAAAGTGTAATATAGGCACTTCTTGTGAAAAAATTCTTGCTCTGTGGCAAGTGCCATTTTTTCTCCTGTGTTGCTTTTGGGGAAAACGTTTTGCCCATCCTTACAGAGGTGGATGTGGTGGAGAGGGGTTTTAAGGGTTAATATCAAAACCCCAGCTGGGACCACTGCTGTGACTACTAATTAATGTTTATGAACAATATATGAATAATGGTAGGTTAAAGTGAATTCAAAAATAATAATTTGTCTAGCATTCTTTCCCATGAATAAGGAGGATAAATATACATTGATCATGCCACCACCATATCCATCTGACAAATTAAGTGTAAGACTTTTTATGTTATCTTTTTTATCTCTTTAAAAATAATGGTTAACAATAGCATAACAACAGAATAACAGAAAGAAAAGCCTGAATATTAATTTTTGGTAGGTTTACTGAAAGTGAAACTTGCAAAATATTACAGCAGGCTGAGCTTGGGCATAATTGATTGTGAGCTTCAAACAAGGCTTGACCTGAAAAAAAAAGTTTACAGGCTTCTATTAAATTTGGTATATTGTTTAATTATGACATTTGCATTATAATAATGTCAATTTAGGAAAATCCACATTCTAATAGTATGGTCAGCTATCAATTTATATTCAATTTATATGATGTGGTTATATTGAAAAACAAAATAAGAAATGGAAAGAAGAAACTCTTAATAGCACCAGTCCTGCCCTGATTCAATAATTAAGGACCACAATCTCAGGGTTGGCATAGACCACATCAGAAATAGGTATTCTTTTAAAATGTGGCACACTGCATGTGCGTGTCTGTCACGGTTTTTGAAGACTCTCAGACTTAAGGTTTGGTAAAATGACTTAACTTTATTAAAAGTTAAAGGCAGTCCCCGTAGGGTAAACATACATAACAATACAACAGTAATAGAATATACAATAGGTTCTACCAACAGTAATAGAACATACAATAGGTTCTACTGGCCTTGCCTAAATATCGGGTAAGGCAACCCAAGTGACAGTTTAATGACAGGCTCTACCGGCCTTGCCTATACCGGGTAAGGCAACCATGAGATGACGTATACCGGTTCTACCGGCCTTACCAATACCGGGCAAGGCAGCCCAATTACATGCAAAATGTAGGCTCTACCGGCCCTGCCAATACCGGGTAAGGCAACCTTAAAGATGGTGATATACAAGGTTCTACCGGCCTTACCAATACCGGGCAGGGCAGCCCAAAGGAGTACTGTAGTAGGCTCTACCGGCCCTGCCAATACCGGGTGAGGCAACCTATAGGATGGTGTCGTCAAGGTTCTACCGGCCTCACCAATACCGTGCAGGGCAGCCTGAGCAAGTAGACCAGCTGTCAGGTGACTAAGACAGCAGAGAGCATAAGTATAGAGGTCTAATCAGCAGAAGTCTATTGTCAAGGATAATCAGACAACTGCAAGGAAGTGGACAGCGACTGACAACAGTACTGGATGTACAGGAGCAAACCAACGTCCGCACGTTGGGACTAATGGTAAATAGTGCCACCAGGTTTAATGGAGCAAACCAGCGACCGTACGCTGGAACCAACAGTGTAAATCGCAACCAGTCTAGTGGAGTAAACCAGCGTCCGCACGCTGGGACCAACAATGTATATCGCAAACAGGTTTAATGGAGTAAACCAGCGTCCGCACGCTGGGACCAATGATGTATATCGCAACCAGGTTTAATGGAGCAAACCAGCATCCGCACGCTGGGACCAATAATGTATATCGCAACCAGGTTTAGTGGAGTAAACCAGCGTCCGCACGCTGGAACCAACAATGTATATCGCAACCAGGTTTAGTGGAGCAAACCAGCGTCCGCACGCTGGAACCATCAATGTGTATTGCAACCAGGTAGTGGAGCAAACCAGCGTCCGTACGCTGGAACCAACAATGTATCTCGCAACCAGTCTAGTGGAGTAACCCAGTGTCCGCACGCTGGGACCAACAATGTATAATGCAACCACGTTTAGTAGAGTAAACCAGAGTCCGCACGCTGGAACCATCAATGTGTATTGCAACCAGGTAGTGGAGCAATCCAGCGTCCGCACGCTGGAACCAACAATGTATATAGCAACCAGGTTTAGTGGAGTAAACCAGCGTCCGCACGCTGGAACCTTCAATGTGTATGCAAATAGCGAAGAGAACAATGTCGCCGAAGCGACAGCTGGAGCACGAGACTCAGACACTCGTACAAGTTAACCCGCACGGTGCTGGAGCACAGGAACCCCGGAATACAGGCACACAGAAACGCTGGAACTCTGGAACACCGGAACATTAACGTACAGGAACACTGGAACACTGGAACACCGGAACGTTAATGTACAGGAACACTGGAACACTGGAACACCGAAACATTAACGTACAGGAACACTGGAACACCGGAACGTTAATGTACAGGAACACTGGAACACTGGAACACTGGAACGTTAATGTACAGGAACACTGGAACACTGGAACACCGGAACGTAGCATACAGGAACACTGGAAACAGGCCCAGAGATCTGACAAGCAGGTCAGGCAGAGTGGAGTCAGAAACACCAAGAAAGGGCAACCTGGAAGTGCTCACCCTGGGTTTAAAAAGGCTGTATGAGGAGGGCTAAAGACAGACAGCCAATCACGTATACTCAGCAAGTGACAGACAGAGAGCAGCACGAATCATGGGCACCGTGATAGTGTCAAAATGTTGCATTTATTTTGTCACCAACTTACAAATGGCGCATTAACAATGTTGCTTGCACAAAATGTTGCCTTCTATATGTCGAATAGAACAAGAAAAAGAGAGAAGGGCGCCCAGTGGTATAATTTTGTCTTAAATAATGGTAAATGCAAAATAATAATGGGTACTCACAGTGTAGAATTGTCAGCACAATGTCATTGACTCATATGCATTCGGAGAAAACAAACCTGTCTCCGCTCAGGAATCACACACATATGGAATACTCAGCATAGCTCCATTAGAAACAATATCAAAAATGTAATAAAAATATAAGTAAAAAAATGTAAAACAATTATATAAGTATAAATACAACCCAATAGTGCTCTAACGTGTTTTGTGGCTGTAAACGTTACTTTCTCAAAGTATTTAGTAAGAACTTCAGGTTATAAAGCTTTATAACCCGAAGTTCGTACTATATACTATGTACTCATAAATGTAATGAGCACTTAGATGTATACTATACAGTGATGACTACAGTTCTCTACCTGATATACTAATGTCATGATATATTACATCAGTGTTGCTCTTGAACTGAAGATATATTACCACCTAATTTGTTACCTAACTACAGTCAGTCTTTCTCATTTCAATTGTGAGCCCAGAGCCCTGTTGCTGACAGACTGGATACAGTGAATCAGTAAAGACAGCACTAACAACAAAGGATAAAGGGGATCACAAAAGAAGCACGGTGAAGCTTCAGTTACTGCTGGTTGCGATCACAAATATAATTTTTTAATGATTATGATCCCAGACAATGTGTGCCTCATAAAAAATTCACATAGCGCAAACAATTATGAATGCTGTCCTTAACCCCGATGACGAGCGTTTTACCATGATTATGGCTTTATCAAAGGGTAAAAGGCCGGCCTGATCTTGCTACTTTTATATTTAAGTCCCTGCCTTCTTGACAGCGGGGCAACAATGTATCTTTTCCCCAACTGGTCACCTATTATAATTGACCTGAGGATATGGGTTAAAGTTCGGTATCCAAATAGAAATAGAAATGTTAATCCTAGACTGCACCAAAAGTAAATAGCAATTTTATACACAGTATGTCTTTATTAAATGCAAAAAGGATAATCATGCGCACTCTTACAGATGGTTATTCAGAGTATTTTACTACATGAAAAAATTGAGTATAAACATAATATTATAGATCATGAATAAATTTCAGTATTTGTGGATTAGCTCAATATATTCCAGGGAGAAAACATCATTATGTGGTCATTAAACTATGCAACCATACTTGCATATTGAATAACAGATTACTGAGAAGTTACCCATCATCTTCCTTTTCTTTTTTTTGTTTCTTATGTTTATTTTTGTTTAATTTTCTTAATGTTTCTTATGTTATGGTCTATGGTTGATCATACTCATTTACAGTTAATTGAGGCATTAGCATTTTAAGTAAGGGTAGGTGAAAAGTCAAACATTTTCCTCGTGATTTTTTGTTAAAAAAAAAATGTTTATTTTTCACCAAAGTTTTCTCCATTTTGCCACTACAAAAGTTTTCTCCTTTTTTGCCACCATCAATACATTTTTTGCTTATGTTTCCTATGACTGCAGTATTTCCCATTACAATACTGCTTCTTAGAGGGTTGCAAGGTGCAACACATGGCATCAGCTATTTAAAGCCTGAAAGGGCAGCATGATGTCAAAAGATTTAAAAACAAAAAAAGTGCAAGCTACAATGTGGCAGATTGGCAGATGTGTATGGTAGTGGTGGACTGGCATTGTGTTATTGATGTCTGTGTATATTATATATATATATATATATATATATATATATATATATATATATATTCCTTCAGCAAATATTACCATTATCATATCTGTATCAAATGTAAGCTTTCTTCTCAGATTATTAATAGACATTATTTATTGGTCATAGCAGTGGTCTCAAGTGTGGTAGATGATAACCATTCACATCCCTCGTTCTCATGTGTGCTGCTATTAAGACATTTGCCTTTGCTTTCTCTATCATTTGGGGTTTTTGCTACCTGTTACTCAGATGGTATGATATGTTGGATCATTTTTAAAAAGGTTAGTCTCCTAACATTGGTGCTTGATAACCGGTCCTACAGTCATTCAAAATGTAATCAAGCTGCACTAAAACAAGGGTTTCCAATGCAGTACTTGTTAATGCTGGCCACACACACACACACACACACACTGTTTTGTTTGTCTGTAATCCTTGGGGTCATTGTTTCTGTCTAGAACTTAGCTATCCTGCAAGTATGCATAAACCATCTCACATGCAGTGGTACCATTGTTAGGGGCATACACTCGATCAGTAAGCATTTCACTATATTCCTTGACAGATGCTGCTGATTGTCATGACTCCTGTTTATGTTGCTTTGGCAGAAATTTTGTAAATTTGTGTTTAATGCAGGGATCCAACAATGGACACTTTGTGAGGATCTTGTTCAAAGCACATTAACCTGTCCTTGATCAGATAGTGCATGTCTGTGTTGTCATTATGGTAAGATACCATAACCATGCTCCTAATTTTTTTCTTCAATAAATATATCAGTGGTAGAATTTCATTAAATTCCTGCCCCTATTCAACTCACCAGCATGGTTGCCTTCTCAAAGGGTTTCAGGCTCCCTCCAAAGCCTTCCAGCTTTGCATGGTATACTCATTAATGGCCTTATTCTACTCGTACAAAGGTTCTAGCATGTGCAATGTGTCCTCTTTGGAGTGGCTAAAATGAGCACAGATTTTAGGGGTCATATTCAGTATTTCTCTGAGGGTTTTTGGATCTGCCAGGAATCTGGTAACATCTAAATTTAACACATGGGCAAAGCAGGGCAAATGTACCATATCACCTATTCTCAAGGCAGCAGTTATGTTGGAAATGTTCTCAGTAGACACAAAACCAGCTTTTAAAGAGTGGGGTACAAGCCATTCCTCTATCACCTGCTCTAGCTTACTAAAACATCATTTGTAGGACAGCCTCTCAAAACTCTGCATGCAACAGGTGGCATACCGATGGTATGGGTTATCCTGCTGCTGCCATTTAACTACACTGCCAGTACCAGAGGCATTATTACTTGCTGTCACCTGATGCTGTAAGCTGGTGTTACCCACTGGACATATAGTCTGTGCTCTGCCCACTTGCATGCACACCTTTGCCAGGTAGATTTCCTTAGCATACAAGCTTTCCAGTCCACCAAACTGAACACCTGCTTGTAAAATCCTGGCACAGCAGACCTGGAAAAATAACTACAGCTTGCGATATGCCAGAGTGGAGCTATACAAGACATCAGAACTCTGAAACCTCGGTTTTCTATAAAATATTATGGCATCATGGCCACTGCCAACATCTTGGCAGCATTTGTGGGCAGTCTATGAACTTTCCATCTTCTACCGCAAACCCAGTCATCGTACTCCTGTGCCGCAGGAGCCATAGGTGTTATTTGGATTGAACTAACTGTTAGCAGTGGCAAACTCTCTGACACATCAATAACATCACTAATTCTCAATTATCTGCACCTGGCAACATTTTGAAGTGCTTCGGTTGCTGCTAGTTGTGGCACCTCTGACCTGTTAATGGTGTGCTTTCCAGTCAGACCTGTGCTTGTGCTACAGGTGGGGTCTCATAGAGGAGGTGCCTAGGTGTGAGCTTGCTTTCCCCCTGCACACATGCTTTTCGCACAAACAACAGATAGCAAATTGCTTAGCTTTTGGATTCTGAGTGAGGTATCTCCATACTGTGGACTTCATGGACTGCAATGTTCCAGGGGGGCTGCTACTACTACTACTGCTGGGGCCAGATGTTGATGCAATTCTTCTGCTACTACTGCTAGGTGTTAAAGGTGCAGCATTTCAAGCAGCAGCAGAGGCACTTATCATAGCTAAGGTTGTGGATGTTAATAGTCTGTGTTGTTTTTGTTGTTGCTGCTGATTACTCAACACAAGGCTGTGGGGCTGAGTGGGGTGTGAACTTGGATGTGGTGATAATGCTGATGATGACCAAAAGGATGCCTGTGTATTTTTAGGCATCTCTGCTTGTACAGGGTCAGTGTTTCTAATGGTTTTCTCAGTTTATAGACAGGCTTCTCAGCTAACGTTCTGACCATGTCATCATCTTTCTAACTATATATCCAAAAAAAGAACACAACTTAACCCCTTTTTTGCCATGGGATTTATATAAAATTCAACTTTTATTTAAATATTCATTAAAATGCGAAAACCACAATAAAATACTATTATGAAAAGCAACGAATGCAGATCAATAATGTAATTCACACTTAAAGGATCCCAAATATACTGTGTCACCCTTCTTATCTCTTGCAAAAGGGAGGGATTGGTACTATTATAGGTTTATGTTCTTTTTTCTTTTCTTCTTTTTTGGATACATTGTATGTTATAATACCCAAGCACATTCCTGATTTTATATACTTTAACAACCTACATACTCGTAGTCAGTGGTGCCCCTTATGCTATTTTTGATCATCTCTCTATCATCTTTATCTGTATCTGAAGAAGAGTAGGATGCTGGAGGCATATATTCTAGATATACATCATCATCATCATACATCATCGTTAGGTCGTCCTCAGCATTGCCCTGCACTTCTTGCCTACTACTCTTATAGTCCCTTAAGCTTTTATAGGTGTCAAATAATGTCTATACTTTCACAGAGTTTTCTACTACTTTGTGGACAGATGTTTTGCTGCTTTTGTCTCATTGTCAGATGTAGCAGTTTCTTGAGCTTCTACACTTTCCTCCATTATACCATCATCAACACTAGAATTCCACTTGCTGTCATCTTCAGTGTTCTTCTTATACTTATACTGACACTGGCGGTGGTGGTGGTGGAACTTTTGGTGGGACAAACTGCATCCTCCCCAGGACGGTTCATCAACATTGATTGCACACGCTGCAGCAACCATGGCTGCAGTCAGTTTTTAAACTATACTTTACTCCCACACTACACTGCCCCTCTTTCCCCCTCCATGAGCTCCTTGTGAATTTTCTGGATATTACTCAACTACTGTGAGTGTACACAACAGAACTGATGGAGTGTGATATCTTGCCTTGGCTGTCAACAAAATACTCAAACCTGTCTACAACCTATCAAGTCTGCCTCAGTCACACAGCTCATGCCAGGGTCCCAGTCAGCTGTCTGTCACCTTATTTGTTTTATTTTTTTAACTGTGCAAAAAAATTATAACTAAAAAACCAACAACTTCTTTCCACAGACTTCCCCAGAACAGAGATAATAACAGCAAGCTCAGTGAGGAAATTGCACCACAGCTGTCTGTCCTTTTCAAATCAGGTCAGTCAGACAGAATGTTAAGGCATTTGAGGTCAACCTCCTTTGCTCCCTTCTCACACCCCCAGACACTTCCAACACAGAGATAACAGCAAGATTCGTAAGGAAATTGGAATGCTGCTGCCTGTGTATTTCAAATCAAATCAGTCAGACAACCTCCATTGCTCTCTTTTCACATCCCCAGATTCCCCCAACACAGAGACAATAACAGCCAGATTGGGACAGTGCCTTGATGAAGGCTGCTTGTGTCTTGCCAGTCAGTCACACTGAATTTTGGGGTATTTGGGATCAATCTCCTTTCTCCATTCCTCTCCATTGGAGTGCACCCAGACTCCCCTAATACAGAGAACAAATGTCTTACCTAAAAGACTCCCTAAACTAGGCTTCAACTACACTTTATTTATCTTTTTCAGCTCAAAAATTAGCTGCTCTCTCTTCCTCTCACAAACACAGATTGGCATGTTGTGGGAACATGTTATCCCTTTATAGGCTACCTGCTGGAAAAGGGAAATTTGCCACATGCTATGTAACTCAATGCAATGAGTTAGGTACAAAAACGGAAAATCAGCACTTTTCACAGGAAAATTCCCGATAGATGGGAAGCGCCATTTTGTGCTTATTTCTGTTTTGAGGTAAAAACTTTCACCTATGCCTAATTTTAAGTATGTGTTTGCAGTTAAGATGAGTTAGTTTCATAGCAAGTAGGATTTTGATAAAATAAAAAAACTAAATACAATTAAACCCCCCATAAGACATGGTATAAAAGAGTCTGAGGAGAGTGCCTGTGTTGGTGGGTGGAGTCTGGGGAAATAATCACTTGAACAGGGAATTTGTTTTGGGAGGGTTGTTGACTGGTATTGGGGGACAGTTAATAAATAAAATAAGAAATTTGTAAATAAAGTATAGAGACAGGTACCCCCTGACGTAAGTTGCAACTGGGGTAGACTGATACTTGAAGTGATAGAGTATTTTGTATAGGATGATTTGTAAGATTTGTTGTTAGAGGCCCAATCCCTGAGGAAACATTGATTTGTAGGACTTAGACTTATTTGGCACAAGCCCTAATAAAACATTGATTTGTAGGACTTAGGCTTGTTAGAAACAAGCCCCCAAAAATCTTTTTTTGTAGGCCTCTCCTCCAAAATCATGGGTATGTCGAGAATAGAATTTTTTCCCTTGAGAGCAGGAACTGCCACTCTCATATCAGCAACTGCAATGAGCACAGTGTAAATAAGGGAGGGAGTGGGAAGTTGAACAATGGGTACATCTGCACTCACGTGAAACCTGAATAAAAATTTTTTACCACTTTGTGGATAATCAGGAGGGACAGTGCCATGTTATGACTCGCAATGTAAATCAATAGGCAAAATATGATTCTGCACACAGAATTCAAGTTTAAGCTCTACTGAGCAATTTTATTCTTCACCATATGCACAACGTTTTGGGGAAACCTTCCCTTCACCAGGTGCACCTGAATAAAATTGCTCAGTAGAGCTTAAACTTGAATTCTGTGTGCAGAAATTATCTTTTGCCTGTTGACTCACATGAAAACCCTGGCACAACTCAATCCAATGACCATGACTTTTAGGGTCCCCAATGTGAAATCCCCCACTAGAAACCATGTACTGCTCTTGTCACTATGCCCCTTGTTTAAACTGCTAAGGACACATGACAACTTGCTGACAGTATAATAGTAATGATGATCCCTCCCTGCCACCAGCTTAGCATATTCTGTGGGATGGAATCTCCTCAAACACCGCATGATGCCCTGCTTTGTGATTCTCCTCTATCACACTGACATATATATTGTTTTAGTATCTGCCTTGTCTGGCTTATTTAGTATATTTCTTTTGTTGATAGGACTAGGAAGGCACAAGAAAGAGAAGTGTTTGGTTGTTATATGCATATAATAGTTGTGACTGATATATAAAGTTTGCTGTTTTCTTTCTTGACTTACAGTATATATCTATCAGTATTCAGTATCTATTCCAAGTGTTCACAATTTATTATCAGATGGCTTCAACAAATGGCTATGTCTCAGCTCTTGGTGACAAGGGCTTTTTTTTTTTTACAGTAGAGGACAAGAGCAGTGTTGGCCTTTTAGTATGTCTTTAGTCAACCATATTTTACCTATAATTCATTTAGTATACCCACACAAATGATATACCATTTTTTGTGCCATATTTTTATATATAACCCATCATTAAGTTTGATAATAACAACATAAAAAATTGTGAAAGAGATTGAAAAAAACAACATTTTTATAGGACTTCATGTCATGATTTATACTTAATTAGTACATTTCTTAACAGGAACTTCCCAATTGTCCCTTTTTAGATTGGCCGATCTCTCTGAGATGCAAATCCCTATGTCTCTCTTTCCTATCATGGTTTCCCTCTTTTTATGAAATCACAATGTGTACTCTGTATATAAGTTTATCACGTTGCTCCACAGCAATAAAATTCACATTTTGTATCCCCACTGTACTAAATGAAAACTGTAAAGTGCTAAGTATGCCTGGGGGGAGATGTACTAAAGGGCGATAAAAGCAGGGATGGCAAGATGGTGGAAAATTGTGGCAACTGCATGTCAACAGTATGCACCAAGATGTCACCATCATATCCCTGCAAATCTACTGCCTATCCACCAAAATCCAGTGACATCACCATGAATCTGACATACTGTTATGGTTCAGTACACTCAGAAACAGAAGGTCTTGGTAAAACACAATTTTATTTGCACACAATGAATAACAGTAACCCTCATGGCTCCAGCATACAGAAAAATGGTAAACTGACACAGGACCGGTTATAATGGTATGATTAACCCACACGGGTCCAGTATGTAGAACAAATATAGAGTACTGACACAGGTCAGGTAAATCACAATTGATACAGTGCAAATATGACCAAAAGAAATTAATTTGGACAATGACTGAGTTGGCCCTAATGTTCGGAGGCCCAATGTAACTCTCTACGCAGAGAGTCACAACAGTGACTGACCAGTATGCACGGGTTAAGCCAGCGTAGATCTGGCTAAGGCAACATAGGAGGAAGGCTGCCAGAGTGAACGCCCACCGAAGACTACAAACAAGCGTGAGTCAGTGTTTAGTGCAGTAGAATAACATGCGCTCAACTGAGACTTCAGACTCATATACGAATGCCTAGCACCGCCCCTGAAGGGGTTAACGAATGCTCCGGTCTGCAGAGGGGAAGTAACCTGAGGCGCCCAACTGAACCCAACCTCAGGAATGGCAGAAACAGACCAAGCGAACGTGGTGCAAATCAGAATATATCGGAGAGTAACACAGGGCACAATGTGTAAGCGGATCAAGGACTGGACTACAATGCGGAACTGGACCACCGGAGCTCTGGCAAGACCACTGAGCATGAGCAACAGCAATAGTGGAGTGGCTAGCGAGCAGGAACAGTACAGGAGCAGGAACGTCAGCCAAGCCGATTCAGTACACGAAGCAGGATCGCCAATCACGCCGGGTCGGTACACGAAGCAGGATCACCAGACAAGCCGAGTCGGTACACAGAGCAGGACCGTCAGCCAGGCCAGGTCAATACAGGAAGCAGGAACGTCAGCCAATCCGGCTCGGTACATAGAGCAGGAACGGTAAACAGGCAGAGTAGATAAAACAGTCCGGGTCATACACTGGTATTAATGAGAGTAATCAGAACTAGCGCTAGGCAACAGATACACCATGAATGGGCAACCCCTAAGTGCCGGCCCAAGGTATTTAAAGGAGCTAGACAGCGCAGCCAATAACAAGGCATCAGAAAGAAAACTTCAAAATGTCACTGAATCACGGGCACTGTGATACATACCCTTGACAGGTTCACTATTTTGTACTGGCTACTTTGAGAATGACTAATTTGTGTATTGAAATGTAGCTTAATGAACCAATGTTATGTTCATGTGTGCGTTTATATGTTAATGTGGCACATTGCCACACTCTAAGCTCTAAGCTACCTATGCTGTCAGAGCTCACATTGTGATATTACACAGTGTGTGCACTTTGTCATTCTGTCAACCCTGTAGCAGTAGGGATGTTTTGCATATTCAAAGAAAAATAAAAGCTGCAGTTGTGTTCCCCCACTTTAAGAAATTAGAATGTTTGCTCCACATCAATAAAATTCACGTTAATGTTTGTTTAAACATCAGAATATGTGTTTATAAATTAGACATGCAACAGTTTTGTTTTGTTATAAAAATGTATTTCATTACATAGACATTTCAATAGGTCTTTATTTTTGTCCCTTTACTATATTAACCCTTTGAGTGCCAGACAGCTATCCAATTCATTGTGTGGGAACTGCTGCTCTTATTGGTGCTGATGCTGAAGTCTCTCTCTGAATTCTCTTTTTTTCTTTTGTTCCCTCCCCAACACATTGACACCTTTGTAACAGAATGATATGATATGATAATGATCACAGTCTCTCCCCTTCCCTTGCATGCCTTAATCTTGCATATGGAAATGTGTGTTTCACATAAAGACAGACACCAAGCATCAACTCTTAGTGCATCTCCTCCCCTGTTGGAGCTTTATAAATAAATATATACATATATACATACTACTGCCAGAGGTAGAATTAACTGTAATTTACTAGTTAAAGAGCTCCCTGTAACTACTGTAGTTTAATTATGTTGGTCACATCTGTGTAGTTTTATAAATATTAACATTTTTTTTTTCAGAACCCAAACAATTGTGAACTTGTTATCTTTTAATTTTAGCCTTTAGCTCCTTGGCACCTAATTATATATTTCTGTTAATTTTCTATTAAGTTTTATTGCTTATTTTGCCATCTGTTCAGATAAATTCAACATTGGTTCATTTTAGATTTAATACTGATTTGTTAAATTATACAATGCTATAGTCAAAGTAAAACGAAATTGTAAAAGAGGACATTGAGGATATATATACCCTCTGGATACTGTATACAAATCCATTATATGGGAAAGATCTAGCTCTTATCAGTTCATCTCAGAGGAAGAAAACAATGAATGCTAAACAGACATTTTACCTTGGATAAATCTGATGATGATACTGAAAATGCCTGGGGATTTATATCATGTAAGTGTGTCAAATGATGACACAAAACCTTGTTGCTGAACCACATAAATCTGAGTTTCCAACAATATTTTGACAAATAACCAGTATTTGCAGCAAAAGAACCAGGAAAATATAACCCTGGGGAAGAATTAGAGCTATAGTTTGCCGTA
The DNA here is from genome assembly GCA_037306005.1 of Rhinophrynus dorsalis. Lineage (NCBI taxonomy): Eukaryota > Metazoa > Chordata > Amphibia > Anura > Rhinophrynidae > Rhinophrynus > Rhinophrynus dorsalis. Next base: position 433,252,884 of record CM074719.1, on the reverse strand, counting down.
TTTACAAAATAAAACTTCTTTCAACAACGTGAATGATATTCTGTTTTGAAACAGAAATATATGCTCAGCAACTGTTTACTGAAAATGAACTGTATGTAAAACAATATGTATAGTTAACAGAGAAAAAGATAGAAACAGTATCATGTATTAAATGTAAGAAAAGATAAGATAAAACTGAAATCTTTAGGTTTAGAATTCTTTAATTAACATAGCAATTAATGAAAGGATAACAAAACTATTTTGGCCAAGAAATTGTTAAATTCCTAAAAATTAAGGTGTACTAATAAAACATATAACTGAATTTAAAAAATAATGAATGACCATGGCAAATAAAACTAGATTCATATATTAGTTTGTAAAAAGACAATGTATGGAAGAGACCAAGATAGGTTGAAATGTGCAGATGTTCAACATTAGGGGGTTAAGAAAGGTAAGGTGGATAATATAGACATACGACAACTGAGGCAGCCAGGAAGAGTCTGGAGGGCGATATGATTCTCTCTTGTTGTGGATATGATAGAATCTTTGGCATCTTTACAACAATTATGAAGTGAACATAACAGCCTGAAATGTGTTACAGCAGGAGACTAGTAGAGTAGAGTAAAAATGGTAACTTTATCGGCTAAGTGACTCTAGGATGCAAGTTTAACACTGTAAACTGTAGCTTGAACCATGACAATGAATTTATGTCACATATCCCACAAAATAAACATTTTTGGTGCCTTTGTGTGCCAAGAGGCTGCACAGCTCATTGCAATCAATGGTGTGTGCACTCTCTGGCACTTGGCGTGTTGACTCGTACCTTCACTAAAATTCACTGGTACATCAAAATGGTGTTTAATCTTGTTTGTATTTTCTAGTCCACTTCAAAGAGACTTTACTAGAGCCTAGAGAATGAATTATGGCCCATACTGATAAGAATATACACTGCCAGTAGAATTTAAATTTGAAAATAATGTTCAAGATTGTTTAAAGTCAGTCTTTGGCCTTCATTCTTATTAAGCCTGAAGAAGAGACCTAGCGCTCGATTCAATTACCACAGGTAAAACACATGGCAGGGCAAAAATGAATACCAAAAAGGTACACTTACTGTGGTACAGTCGGAATTCAATTGCCCTACCAACATGGACCACGATGAACGTTGGCCCACACAACCTAACTTGCAGCCTGTTTGTTGTATTTTTTTCCCTTAACACAAGCTAAATTGATTGAAAAATGGGAACATCAAAGGAAACCAGCTAATGCTTGGTGTTTGACACAATGTCAAACATCTATCATGAGCTAAAATAAAACACAGTGAGCCTCCCTTCACCTGCCAAACACTAACCATACTATGTATAAGAAGGGCTATAATTCCTACAAGGTTCACAGTTTATGTATGTAAATACCCTCAAATTAAATCTCACAATCAGCATATTCTCCTTTTCATAACCAGTGTACTTTAGTACAGAGCCAAAACAACAAAACTTGTGTCGTTGTCCAAATACTTATGCAGGAGACTAGTAGAATAACAATGATAACTTTATTATCAGAATGGGCCATAAATTATTCTCTAGGATCTAATAAAGTCTCTTTGAAGTGGACTAGAAAATGCAAACAAGATTAATTACAATTTTCATGCTCCAGTCAATTCCGGTATTTAGCCAGAGATTGCTAAGTCTATAGAATGTATGGGGTAACCCTCCAAGTATAAGACAGGTTCACAATTCATTGCTTACAATGAGCTGTGCAGCCCCCTGGCACACAAAGGAAACAAAATATTAACTCTGTGGTATAATGTGACAAATTCCTAGTCATGGTTCAAGCCACAATTCAGAGCTTTAAACATGTTTATCAATTTATACTGCCAGATTTGTCTGTCTCTCTGTATCTTAAAATTTCCCATCAGTACAGTTACTTTTGAGATCTTTAATGCTGTAATCAGTTTTGCAAAAATTTTGACCCACTGGACCTATGAGTATTCATCCTTTTTCTCAGGTTTCGTCCTGTTGCATCCATATATAGTCCTGTTTGGGGACATTTCACACACATAGTGAAGTAAACAACATTAGATAAGCCACATCAGAATTTGTCCTTGATATTGTGGTTTTGGTGGGAATGGAGTGTGGGCACCTTATCTGTGGTACATATGCATGCTCAGGTCCTGCACATTCTTTGCAGACAAGGTGAAATATAATTTTCTGTTGCATTCTTAAAAGAGCTCTTCACCACAAGTTGTTTCAGGTTGGGGGGCTGTTTATAGGAGAGGAGCATGGGACTTTGGAATATTCTTTTTGTTCTCTTCCTATGGTTGTTTGTATTCTAGGAGATCTCTTCTAGGTACATTGGTGACTCTCTGAATTTGGATGTCCATGTTTTTGGTATTATATCCATGACTGATATATCTCCTGAGATTTTTAATGTCAATAATAGTTTATTTATTTTCAGAATAGTACAGCAAGAAACAGAGTCGGAAGCAAGGAAAACAAAAATGAAATAGAAGGGAAGGGTGAGGGGATCCACTCGGTCATAAACAGTAGCAAGCATACTGATCTCCTACTTATGTCAAAGCTATAAATCCTACCATGTATCTCATAGAGCAGACCTGAAAACAGTCCCTAACCTGTAATATATCTGGTGAACAGAGGACAGCACTGACACGTCCCATTTCTGATGAGGAAGGGCTGTGAAAGTAGGCTATTAATCTGCACACATGCAGAAGGTCCTGAATACAAGGCAGCAATTCAGGCACGCATGTGAGGCCCTATCACGGTGCCCGTGCTATGCTGGCGACATTCTGTCAGTTTCCACTATTGCTCTCGCTCATTGGTTGAAGTGACTTGTCCCTGCCCAGTATTTGTCCTTAAATACTGGGCCTTGTCACTTATCCGGTGCCCTTTCGTGGTGTTTCCGTTACCAGCGCTTGTTCCTGTATTTCGTGTGATCTCTGTGTACCGACCCGGACTGCCAGACGACTCTGCATCTTGTTCCTGTCTGTGTACCGACCCAAGTTGGGTGCCTCTCCCGGCTCGTTGCTAGTGTCCTTTTCTGCTACGGCAGTCCACAAGTTGCTCTGGTCTCCATTACTGCTACGGCAGTCCACAAGTGGCACTGGTCTCCGTTACTGCTTGGGCGTTACTCGATATTGTGCCCTCTCTTCAAGATTGAGTTTCTTAAAGGGCCTCACGCTATTAGGGCCTGTCAGTCCTCCCGGCCTAATAATAACTCATTCAGTGCTGCCTAACCTGAGTATCACACGAAAGTTGCCTGACCTGTGTCAGTATATTGTATCTTGTAAAACTTGCATATACTGGACCCGTGTGGGTATACCTTATTGTAACCTGTCCTGTGTCTGTACTATATTGCTGATATATTACTGGAACCGTGAGGGTTATTGTTATTGCAACCCTATAATAAAACAGGCCCTAATCTGACATGTTCTAAAGTAGCCATTAAATAGTGCCAATTCACTTTGTCAAAGGCCATATCAGCATCTGTCGACAGGAGTAGGAGCCCCTGGCTACCTGACCTCACAGAGCCCATGAGACCAAAGACCTTAGCGGTATTATCTCTGGCCTCGTGCCCCCCCCCACACAATTCAAGTTTAGTATGAATGTATGAGACCCGGCAGATGTGGATCCAGACGAAGGATTAACAGCTTAGCCAATACCTTCACGTCTGCATTTAGCAGCGAGATGGAACGGTACCTAGAACACAAGTCTTTATCCTTCCCCTTCTTGGAAATGACTGTGACCATCGCCTGTATCATCTGAATGTGAAAACAGTCTCCTCGGAGGATCGAGTTAAACACATCAACCATGTGCTTCCACAGTTCTGATGGAAAGGACTTATAATATCTTAACGTAAGACCATCCGGGCCCAGAGTCTTACCCAGTCTAGACTCCCGGATGGCAATGGACAATTCGTCTTCTGTGAAAAGGTCTTCCAGTGACAAGGTGTCACGGTTTTTGATGAACACTCAGACAGAACAGTAAGGTTAAGATGACTTTATTGAGTAAAGTGCATACAAGGAATGAGGCCACAGGCCCATAAAACGAAACCACACTATATGGAGGATATATAGGCAGTAAGCAATGACTGTAAACAGAATTACTGAGACAGAACACAGGTAATTGAGGTATCTTAGGCAGGCAACCCTCCACTAGAGAACCTGGAGTGATCAGGCTACTGGACCCCGGCTGACAGCAGGACAGAGGATGGCAGTAAGTCCTGGAGATGGTAGTAGGCACGAGACCCAGACGCCTGGGTGGCAGAGAACCCAAGAGGGCAACAAGGCAACACTGACCACGGGACAGGGGTCCCAGAGTGACCGAGGCCACCACTTACAAAGGTAAACCCTAAAGAGCTAGGGGTGGATCAAAGTGAACACTGGAAGGCCACAGGTGTCCCCCTTCCAGGACAGTGGAACAAGCGCAAATGCTGGTTCTAGGCCCACAGGCCACTAGACGGGAATATGAGCTCAGGGTCTCCACACACCCAGTAGTGCGTGCCAATGCAAGTGCTGGCCCTCACCCAGGCACTGCAACATGAAGGAGCACATGGGTAGCTTAGATAGTGTTAGGCACTGAACAGTTAACAGGAGACGCCCAGAGATACATAGGAACTCCCACAGGGAGTGAGCCCAGCAATTAGTGCAGAGGGAGACACAGAGAGATCAGAGTAACTCAGTCAGAACTTGCTAGCACTGTACTGGTACTTCGCATGTACACACTGCCTCAGGCAGTAGGAGTAAGTGGCGATAGCACGAATGCTATGCCTATGGTCGACAGAATAAGATTAGAGCCACGTGGTGCACCCCAACTAGGCAACTGGAAACCGTTGAATGTAATGCTGGCCAGTTAGACTACAGAGGAGGCACAACCATACATGGAAGCACAGACTGGTCAGGTGCACAGGCAAGGCTCAATAGACAGGCAGACTAAGGCAACGCGGGTTCACAGCCAGATCAGTTCAGCAACGGAGCGGGTTCTCAGCCAGATCAGTACAGCAACGGAGCGGGTTCTCAGCCAGATCAGTTCAGCAACAGAGATCAGTCGGTAACGGAGCAGGTTCTATGCCAGATCAGTTCAGCAACAGAGCGGGTTCTCAGCCAGATCAGTTCAGCAATGGAGGGGGTTCTCAGCCAGATCAGTTCAGCAACGGAGCGGATTCTCAGCCGGATCAGTCGGTAATGGAGCAATACACGGGAAACACAGGAACGTCATCAGGCAAGCCGGGTCATACACGAACAGCAACACAGTAGCAAAACTTCAGGCTCAGATACACCACGAAAGGGCACCTTAGAATAGATATGACAGGATATAAAAAGGCAAGCCCTGGGTGAAGCAAAGATGAAATGGCCAATGAGAAGGCAGCATGGAAATTAGGCACAATAACAATGTCGCCGTTAGCGCAGGAACATAGGCATCGTGATACAAGGCCGCAGACGGAGACAACTTAAGATGAATGTGGTCCTCCAGATATTGACGTATAGAGATATCCTGTGTGGCATTGGCCCGTGTCGGGTCCGTCAGTGTAAGACTGTACAAAGAAGCATAGTATTCCCTGAACGCCTCTGCTATTTGCGTTGGCGTATGTACCAGCTTATGAGGTGCGTCCTGTATTTGTGCGATATGTGCTAGTTGGGAACGTTTTTGAAGCATACGGGTCAACAAACACCCACATTTATTGCCATTCTCAAAAAAGAATTTCTTAGTGTGTAGGTGCACCAAGCGATTCTTAGCAGTTAGTATGTCAGCCAATTGTCTCCTCTTCAACAGGAGGGACTGACAGTCTGCACATGTGAGAGTGTGTTTGTGCTTTTGTTCGAGGGTAGCTGTTTCCCTAGTCAGCAACAAGATTTGCTGCATTTGAGTCCGTTTCCATGTCGCGCCCTGACCAATTAAATAGCCCCTTAGGATGCTCTTATGAGCCTCCCACACAACCGGCAGGGAGACCCCCGATGACAGGTTCTCAGAGAAATAGGTTTTGATGGCTGACAACGTCGCGGATGCAAGCAGTGGGTCAAGAAGAAGTGACTCGTTAAGCCGCCAATTAGTCCGGCTCATGTGAGTCAAAGGTGAGGACAGTTGCAATTTGACAGGTGAGTGGTCAGACCATATTATAGGTTCAATAGAGAAGGATATCAAAGAACCATTAGGCCCATCTAATCTGCCCGTTTTCCTACTGTAAAAACCTCAAACCTTATTTGGTCCTTGGTCTTGGTCTTGTCTTATGTTCAGGACAGCCTTATGTCTATCCCATGCTTGCTTAAATTCTGTCACTATATTAACTTCTACCACTTCTGTTGGTAGTCTATTCCACTTATCTACTACCCTTTCAGTGAAATAAAACCTGTGTCCCTCTAGTTTTAGACTATGGCCTCTTGTCGTAACATTTTTACCTATTTGAAATGGTCTTCCCTCCTGCGCTTTTTTGCATGTTCATGTATTTGAATGTTTTATCATAGCCCCTCTCTGTGTCTTTTCTCTCCTCCAAGCTATAAATGTTCAGATCCTTTAGTCTATGCTGATATTTATTTTCCTGTAAACCAGTCACCATTTTAGTAGCCATTCTCTGAATTTCCTCTACAGTATTATAGAAGCTGAGTGTTTTTTTGATAAATGGTTATAGAATCCTTTCCACCCAGCCAGAGAGATTTTCTGTGAGTGTGCCTGTTTCAGATATTATAGGTCTTTCAGGATTCCCTTCCTTGTGTAGTTTAGGAAGCTTATAGAAGCATCCCAACCCTTGGGTCTTCCAGAATGAGAGCCTCCAGGTGGTCTCTAGTATTAGACTGAGTCCTTTCAAAGTTTTTTAATCTCTTTTGTGGATTTCACTGGTTCTCAAGCAGGATGCCATGGCACTTTGGTTTGCCCAGGGAACCAGTTTTGGAAGAAAAATGTCAGTGTTTGAGTTTCAGATATATAATTATTAGGGATGAGCAAAAATGTTCTCCTCAAACTGATATCTAAAAAAAGGCACTTTCCGCTTGGCAAAAAAAAATTCCAATGAAAAGTGTTGTTTTTCCTAAATTTTCCTGCTTTTTTCGCCTAGTTCATTGCTTTGAAATCAATGGGTAGAAACATTTTTCTCCACCTCACAAAAGTTTTCTACAGCCATAAAGAAGGCTGTCAGGCCATTCCATGTTTGTGAGAGGAGAGAGCAGCATGTTTTTGAGCTAGAGAAGATAGGTATTTGTTTTAGGGAGACATTTAGGTAGGACATTTGTTCTCTGTAGTAGGGAAGTCTGGGGGCACAATGGGGAGAAGAAGGGAGGAAGGAGGTTGACCCAAAATACCCCAAAATTTTATGTGACTGACTGGTAAGACACAGGCAGCTGGGGTCCAGATTGCTTGCTGATTTTACTTTTATTGTCTGTATGCCGGGGAAGTCTGGGGAAATAAGTTGTTGGTTTTGTTTTTTTGTTATTTTTTTGGGGGGGACTAACTGTAATAAGATATGGCGGACGTCTTAAAAATAAAAAACATAAATAATGAAACAAATAAATATATTAGACTGCTGACTGGGAGCTCTGTGACTGAGGCAGACGTAATAGACAGTAGATGACATTCAGAATTTTGTTGAGGGCCAAGGCAAGACATCACACTCCATCAGTTGTGTACTGTATAGAGTAAAAACACACACAGTAGTCGAGTAATATCTAGCAAATGCACAAGTGGGAGGGGGAAAGGTGGAGGAAGTGCAGGGGCGTGGGAGTAAAGTGTTAATGCAAAAACTGACTGCAGCAATCGCTGCTACAGCATGTGCAGTAAATGACGATGATCCCTCTCCTTCTGGGGTAGATGCAGTTTGTCAAGGTCCCACCAATCACACCACTCCAGTCCCCCATCACCACTACCATACATATCTGCCACACTCTAGGTTGTACTTTATTTTTTTAATCACCTGACATCATCATGAATATGTGCCAGTGTCACTTAAGCAGGAGGTAAGTGTTGTGGGCAAAGGACAAAGGTACTCTGCATGCTAACACATTTTTCAAGTTATATGTTGCTGTAGGACTCACAACTTTGACTTCCAGCTACTTATTTCTCCACTACAGCCCTCAGAAGAAGTAATATTGTGCTGAGAAATGTTGCACCATATTAAACATAGGAATAAAATAGGATGGAATAGGAAAAAATGTGTTGGAATGGGAGAAAAATGTGTTAAAATGTGTTAGAATAGGAGAAAATGTGTTGGACTAGGTGAAAATTTTGCTGGAATAGGCAAAAAGGAGGAAAAGTTTGCATTGGAGTAAAATAGAAAACTTTCGCAAAAAAAAAAGAGAAAATAGCCGTTTTTCGTGAAAAGTCGTACAGGAAATTTTTCTCACTTTTCACCCAACCCTAATGGCCATTATTACAACTATGACAAATATTCCTCATTACAACTATGACAAATATCATATAAATTGTTTGGGGTGTTCCAAAAATTCCAGATTGCGTGTAGGGTTGCCCTGACCAAAAGAAGATTGAGAATCACTGGTGTAGTTAGATGTGGGAACTTCGTGTAGTTTGCTGTAGTACCTTTCATCCATAAGTTGGCTATGTACCTCTTATATATACTCAGTTGTGTTCATAATAACTACCACGCCACCTTTGTCTGCCTGTTTAATGAATCTGGTTTTGTTGACCTTTTTGGTCAACTTCCTTGGTAGTTAGGTTGTGTGTATGTTTGTATTGTTTGTCAAGTATAGTTGATTTAACAACTGTGAACCTGGCTCTCTTTCTCCTGATCACTCATAGGAACCTGCCCTTTTTCTTGCCCACTCACAGCCAGAACATGAACCCTCACAGGAATCTGCACCTCTCTTCCTTCCCACTCACAGGATGCTCTATTATATTCTCCTGATGCCCACTAACAAGAGGATCTCTGTCATCTACTATATTCACCACCAGTTATACTCTGTTTACCAAATCTGAGCCCTCACTCTTTCATTCTATTCCCTCTATGTACCACACTCCATCCATGCTTTTCTGGTGAGGAAAGCTTTGGAGTGCACTGAAAGACAAAAAGTAATCATAGTGGCTATTTACTGGGTTTCTTGGTGACAGTGGTGGTATACATGGTGTCACCACCATTGTTGGCGCATGGGGCACTGGCTGGGGCCCCACTGCAGTGTTGCTGTTGGTGGTGGCAGTAGCAATGGAACTGCTGTTAACAATTGAAGCTTCTGCTTCCATTTTGGCAATAGAGAAAGCAACCAGATTTAGGCATGGCTTACACTCCGTTCCCTACAAGTCTTTCTGGTAAAATAAATATTGTAAAGAAAAATAAGTATTAGATGACATGATATAAAAAAATTTTAAAGATAAAAAAAGGATTAAAAGAATTGAAAAATCACACTACACACATCACTGACCCTTACCCTAACTCTAACTCACAAAGACTAACTGAATCTGAATGCCCCTCACTGCCCTAACGTTAACTTGCACAATTTTAATGTCCCTCACTGCCATAACACTAAATCTCACACACTTCACACACTACAGAAATCACTAATTTTATTTCTATGAGCTCTTTTCTCTCCTCAAACACCTCTACTTCACTCACTACCAGTAGCGTCACCAGGGGGGAGCTAGAGGGGGCCAGGGCCCCCCTACATTCTACTGTGCCCCCCCCAACTTTCTTCACCCAGCAGCAGCTCCTGAATTAAATCTGCATTAAATTTTCCCTGCTGTAGCGGAAGAGAGTGAGCCTTAGCACTCACACTGCTCCAGAGGCGTCACTAGAGAGGAGGCTGAAGCCCCAAGTGTTTCTGGAGGCAGCCCTGAATCTGCTGCCTCTGCCCGTTTATGACTCCAAGGGCTGTGACCCCCTGTACTTCCAGGTTGCACTAAGTCAATGTCAATGCAACCTGGAACTACCACTGTGGGAAGTGTGGTGCCCATGAGTCACCTCCATGCTGCATGCTGTGTTACTAAGCAGGGTACAGCATAGAGCACAGACGTCACCATTAGCTACAGTCTGAAATGCTGAATAAAAAGGTAAGGGAACAGGAGGGCAGTGGCAGGAGTAGTGGCATAAGTATAAAGGGCATAAGCTGCAGGTTTGAGTGCTCAGAGAAAAATACAAGGAATTGGTCTGCAATGTCTTGCACACCACTGCGGTACTCAGGCTGTTAACTTACTGTGGCTTTGGTAGAATAAATGCTTAACCATTAAAATATTTCTGCCAGAAAGCAAAACTAATAAATATTGTGCTGCTGTGAGTGAATTGCTCAGTCCCTGGAAATCTTGATAAGCTTATCTGCACCCTATCCGTGCCAGAGCAGAGAGAGAGCATCAGTGTGTGTGTTAGAGTATAAATTCTTTTGTGTAAGAGGGAGTATGAGTGGATGTGTTAAGAGTCTTCTATATAAAAAGTGTATTATGAATGTATGAGATAAAACAGTTCTACATTTGGTGCCCTGGCAATGTATATATAAACCCCCAAGGGCAGAGGAATACACGCACATTTAAAGGGATAGTAATACTTGTATTAAACTTGAGGTCCAAGTCTTCTTCTGATCTTTTTGTGAGTAGTGTTTCCTTTCTACTCATAGTCTCTCCGGACTGAACTTCTTGGAAATCGATTCTTTTTGAAAATATATTCAGAACTAACTATTCCTCAATGGACTAGTATACATCAAAGTAGTCCAGTTTTGTTTCAAAAGCTTTCTCCATGGCAAATCTCTTTATTAAAATGTGATATACCTCTACTTATTTCTAGAATGTTTTAGTTGTGACATAGCTTAACTTGAATACTCTTTAGTATTAGTGGTGGCATTATTGATCAATCCTAATTGCTGTTGTTAAGGGTTACTGAGGAGTTATGAGAAGGTATTTTTGCAGTATACGATAGATCCTCTTATACAGTAGACTTCATCACAATTACAGGAAGACAGCAAGGATCATAATGAGATGCAGCGAGCTACTATGCGCTTACAGTTAACATCATTTATTAGCTACCAAATTATCTTTCTGATTAATAATCTCTGTTTCTCATTTGGACTGTTTCACTTTAAATTCGCCCCTTATCCTTGGATGCACCTACTATACACTCCTGACTCTAGAATAATTAAGAGAACTGGAAACTGTCAAATTAGTTTAATCTTTCCCTTATATTTATACCCTTACAAAAGGGTTGCAGTTTTATTTTAACTTTCAATTTGTTCTCTGGTGTTACATGTGGTGGCTTTATTGGCTAATTAGAAGCATAACGCAATAGTGCTTTGTGCAAGAAAATCACTACTGAACTTTGTTTACTAAATACTACCTAGCGTCATTTTATATACTGGTAAGAATACTTTAGAACCTTCTGAGAAGGTTAAAATGGTGCGCTACTGCTGGACATATAACTAGACACATTGGTTCATTGGGGGAGAAATAGACCCTTTCATTATACCATATAGGACAATACTTTACACTTTGTTATGTATATACCAGATTAACAGATTAGTAAAATATAGGAATCAATAAAGTTTGTTTGGTCCGTTAATTATTTTCCTTATGTTTACACCCTTACATAATGACTGCAATATACATTCTGATGTTGCCCGGAAGTACAACACAAATACACTTTGTGCAAAGAATTTACTGTAAAACATCATTTCTAACTGTTACTCAACGGCATTGTAAATGTTGCTCATTTACATTTATACTCTTCTGATTCTGTTAAAATGGCAAATTATTGTTGTATATATACTTACACACTTTTCTTTGCTGGGGAACATAAACCCTTATAACAATATTTCAATGTTTTTTCTAAGGTTCAAGAGTTTGTTTTATTTACCATTTGTTAGTCTCCCTTACAAATTACGCGTCATTTTCCCCACAGAAGAATAGCAGCACTTATAATAAAGATACTACGGAGTGCTGCTAGAGTGATGCTAATAAGCGCCTTTGATCATCTAGATGTGTTTCCGATAGGAACTTATTTATTATCATGGGAGCTGTTTCACCTAAGCTTCACTCCTCACACTCTAAGGTACCTTATTATAAATATCAGATACTTATCAATTGTATAGGAATTTATTAAGATAGTTTATCCCCTAATTCTTTACTTCAGGATTATTCACTCGCATAGAAGTTCTACTTTCTATTCATTTTAAAGTTGTGCACTTAGGATAGCATGCACAAAGATTTGGTGCACCAAGGTCACACATCGAGGATACGACTAGGTGAAGAATAAAATCATCAGACCTTCATTTCTCATACAAAAACATACAGACAATACCTTATATTTCTTGACAAGTGTGTGTTAGAAAAGAGTGTGGGCATCCTACTGCAGATGTCTCTCAAACCACACACTCTTTTTAACGGAATCTGATGGATTTTAAATGTTAATCTAATTGTTAATTGTTTTCAGGACCAATCAGGGATGCTTCTATTTCTTTTTTTAGGTCCCCTTAGGTACTACAAAAATGTACACGATTGTTAGATATCTAGTCACATTTATTAAATTGGCAGTCATAAACCATTTCAATGTAATCCTGGTGAACATCTTTCTTTACCTATAAAGAGACTGACCTTTGTTTCTTATTGCATTTTGAAAAAATGTTGTAGCTCAAGCAGATCGGCACATTGAGATCTTAAGAATTATATTTCCCCTATCGTTTTCAATCCGAGATATCCACTTAGTCTCCAGCTCAGTAGGGATTTCTTGTAGTGTGGAGTTTTGACCCTTTCGGTATCGGGATGCACGATGCATTGAAGCGTGATGTGTTGCATACCCATTTGGCACTGTGGAGATTAGGTTTTAGATAACGGACATATCTTAGACAAATAAATAAACAATAAATTATAGGTTCCAACCTGATATTTACTGTCATTTGATTTTACTGATTCATGCCTGGTGTTATTAGCAACAACTCTTACAATTTCATATATAGCTTTGAAAGGGCTAATTTTGACTCCTTAGCTGTTATAAGATGATCATAGAAAGGCCAAGAAACAACTATTCCCCTGCCTTAAACCCTTAGATTTTTTATTGTTTGCTTGAGATGGAGGAGAGAGAATTAAAGGAAATTTACACAACACCTAATTATACAATTACTGTCTTGCCTTCTATTCTGATTTTCTATCTCTCCCCTATATTCTTTATTATTAACATGGAACCTCTTCTCAACCTCGTAAGACTTTCCCTGGAAATTTCAGGGCTTGATGTGGGTAAATACACTTTTAAAAGTGCTGCTTATGCAGATGACATTTTGTTTTTTATATCTAAACCGGAATCATCTACCCATCACTAGTTTCGGTTTTGGAAGATTATTGTTCCATTTCTCAGGCCCTTATTTACTATTCCAAATCAGAAATATTATTTATTAATCTACCAAATACTAGATTCACCAAACTAAATAAGAATCTCAAGTTTAAATTATGCTCATCCTCCTTAAAATATTTAGGAATTCTCCTCTCGACAAAATATCTGAAATAAATTTAACTCATCTTTCTGAAACTATCACATCTGAACTACAGTCCTGGAACCAACTCCCTATATCCTGGTTCAGACGAATGAACCTAATAAAGATGACAATTTTACCAAAACTTATTTACATGGTTAATGCACTGCCGATAGCTTTCCCTATTCATTCTCTTCTGACTATACTAAGCAGAATATCTTTTTTCATCTGGCAAAATAAGAAACCAAGATTAAGAAATGATATTCTGTATTTACCACATTCCAGAGGAGGAATAGGTCTCCCTAATATATTATTTTATTACAAGACAGCGGAGTTTTTTATTTGCTCTCACTCTCCCTGCTCAAATGGGTGGAATCGCTTGCTGAATTGGTGGGTTTCTATGACCCAATTCAAATTGGACTATCCCCTCCTAGGATTCAAAAAACTTGTTACAAACCACATATTATTCTAGATCACTTATACAATCAATGGCAAGCATTGACCTTGACCTTTCCTATCTCCATTAATATCTATAGTAGGTAGCCCTACCTTTCCAGCAGGGAGATCTCACCACTTTTATCAGAAACTAAAAAAGGCTTCCCTAGACACATTGAGATCTATGTCTTTGGATAAGTGATTTATTCCCTTTCCAACCCTTCTTCAATCTCTTACCATTGACAAACTTCCTTGGTGGGTATATCTACAAATGCGTCATTTATTCAATGGGATCACTTAGACCGCCCCCTCGAATAGAACTCTCACCCCATTTGAAAGACCTCAATCAATGAGACCAATAAGCCTAAGACCTCTTTCTTTTTGCCATGAATTCATATTTCAAAATATCTCAGTGGTTAACTTTTAAATTTTGAGAAATTGAGAGAAAGAGTTAGGCTTGGAATTGGAAACCTCTGAATGGCTTCAAATTTCATGCCTGCTAAACAGATCAGCCAGGGATACAAAAACACAGGAAATAAACTATAAACTGTTCACAAGGTGGCATATAAGACCTCAAAAGATTACACATTTTTTCAAAACTTCATCCGCCCTGTGTTGGAGATGTAATTCTGAAATTGGATCAGTGTTGCATATATGTTGGTCCTGTCCCCACATCTCAACATTTTGGTCAAATATAGCTTCTCAAATAAAATCAGTATATAAAATATCATTTCCTTTAGACCCTATGATTTTTCTTTTTCACTATACACGTCATATACCTAAGTTCTCTCCACCTAGAAAATGGGCCTATATTCACATGCTCCTAAATGCAGGGAAGGGACTAATCCCAATAAACTGGAAACAAACAAATGCCCTGTCCCAACATGAATGGGTTGCAAGAGTCCAAGATTATATTACTATGGAATATTATCATGCTATCACTGAACACTCTGTGAACAAACACTTGGACAACTGGTCAGAATTTCCCACTCTTATAAACTTAGGACAGATAATAGTGGCTATTTCTGTCATAACTTGCATATATATCCATAAGAGGCCCCCTAACATGTTTTGACTGAATAGATGTATCAGAATGTGCAAGGTGTTCCTGACCAGATGTGTGCTCTAGACCCTTTCTTCTTTCTCCTCTCTTCCTCCTGTAACTATTATATATATATATATATATATTTTTTTTTTTATTATCCCCTCATCCATATTCTTTAGCTACAAGAATATACCTAATTCTCGGACTTTCGAGTCTAGATGTTTTCAAACTACACTTATCTTAGTTAATATTCCCAATGTTCTCAGTCCTTGTAGGTGTAAATCTGTTTTGTCTCAGCCTAGTATTAACCTGGATTTTCTCTTCAATTTTTGTATTGGTTCTCTTTTTGTTTCTTTATATGATGATTGTTAAGCAATTCTATGCTCTAACACAGATGTTTTCTTTACCTTTATACATTTGTATAATTCTATGTAATGTTTTAACTGTAACTTTATATGTTTCTCAATAAAGTATTTTAAAACAGAAAAAAAAGAAATGGTAGAAAAAGGCAACAAGTATTCACAGCATGGAGCTCACTTGAGGGGTATTCACACACAGTGGGATAGAGGCTTGTGGGGATAAGTATTGAACCGTCCCCACTCAGCCAAAATTTCTTGTGAAAACTGTATTCAGCTTGGTGAACCCAAAAAGAGAAAATGTACTTGTTTGCATTTCTTCTGTGTCCCTCCATGGCAATAAAATTGGGTTGGACCAATGACAGACTTTAAAAGATGTATGTTGATGATTTTCCTCAGTTTCCTGATTTTGATGATAGCCTAGCTGAATATCCAAAATAGCCAATAATGCTGATAGCTGTACTTTTAAAGAGGCAGGTTTAAAGCGGAACTACCACCCCTTAGCATCATGGGCCGAAATAATCCCCCATCTGGCGACTAGCTGCTCAGTAGTGCTAGTCGTCAGAATTTTTACCGTGTTCAAGAGATTTGTAGACGTCTTCGGGACTGGCAGGCAGGACGGAGCGCAGACATCTTTCCATAGTGACGTCTGCACAAAGAATTTGACTTTCGAAGTAAAGAGTTGGGGTGAGCTATAGGACCCTGGGTCAACAGATTGTGGCACAAGGGTAGTTCCCACTGAGGAGCTATCAACATTCTGTCTAGGAAGGTGAACCAGACTCACCTGAGCCATCTGGGAGTGATTAAAATAACTTGATCCTTCCTTTTCTTCCTTACTACATCCAGTGCCATAGGAAATAGAAGAAAGATATAGGTTAGAGAAAAATTTCAAGGAATCCTCAGAGCATCTTGTCCCAGAGCCCTTTAGTCCTGCCATCTGGAGAATTATTGGTTGGCATTTTCCTTTGAGGTCATCAGGTCCAAATCAAGGTGATCCCACAGTTGACATAGCTTATTAAGTATCTGAGGATTCAGAGACCATTCCCCTGGATCGAAGGGGCTACTGCTGAGGTAATCTGCTGTCATGCGTGGCAGATATTTTTTGAGATTCTTCTCTGCCCAGGCAAGAAACCTCTTGACTTCTTTGTAAAGTGTTTGACTTTTTGTTCCTTCTTGATTATTTATACACATGACTGTGGCAAAACTGTCAGACCTTACCAGGACTGGTCTTCCGATCAGATATGTCTTTAGGTGGGAGAGAAAATACCAAATTGACCTCATCTCTGTTTTTGTAGAGGGATTTCTATGACGTCTTCCATTTCACTTGAATTAGGGTTTTCTGCCAAGCAGGCACCCCCCCCCATCCTGTTAAGCTGGCTTCTGTGGTCACAATCTCCCATTTCGCGCTTATACAGCACTTATTCATGATGGTGTCATCATGAATAAGCGCTGTATAAGCGTGAAACGCGTTGATTGATACTTCAATCAAATACTTGTCATTGTCCACTCTGTGAGTAAGCTTTATCTGTTTTTTGGAGACATCAAGGAAGCAGGTATGACTTTTTTACAATTTTTGAATAAAGGTGATTTTTTTTAAGAAGATATATTGTTGCATGGCCTGCTTTACCCGTTAACACTATCGAGCAGTGCACTTTTGAAAAGTGAGTTATTGTACTTAAGAGACAGAAGGAAGTCTCTATATTTGCACGCTGTGATTGTATGTTTGATGATCTCCGGTAATATGTGTATGTGTTAGGATATCTGGGCTGAATATCTTCAATCATATATACGGAGCCGCATAGTTTTTTTCTGTAGTTCTCTTCTTAGCCTTTGGTGTGGAGATTCCAGCCTTCTCTCCTCTTTGTCTCTCCCTGTCCCTCCCCCTTTTCCTGCCTTCCCATTCCCCACTGTTTGGTGCTGGAGTCAGGCATGGTTGCTGGACATTTTGAGATCTCAGGTAATATTGGGGTGCTCAATAAGGGGGAAAAGGGAAATAGCTTGCCTAGTATAGTTTGAAGGATTTGCACTCTTGAATCTCTGTATTATAGCTTTCGCTTATTAAATACTGCCCAAAAGTAGATGAATCATTGGAGTTGTGTATATATATATATATATATATATATATATATATATATGTGTGTGTGTGTGTGTGTGTGTGCATGTATTAATTATTTACTACACAAGTTTCTCCATGCTAGAAGGAATAATCCCAGATGCTCCATACTGGGGTCTGGAATAGGGCCTGCGCGTCTTTATTGGAATTCTTTTTTGGTTGGAGCTTTCATGAGAATTATTTCTTGAAGCCACCTCGTGAACAGAGAATATCCTTGTCTTCTTTAGAAGTAGCTCTTTCCTTGGAACGTAGATTGTTCTTGAAAATTCTTGGTCTTTATCCCATGGACTTGGGGGAAGAGGACTTTGGTCTCCTATCCTGAGGTAAAATGGGACTCTTTCCTCTTAAAGCCTTCAATATGTTCTTTGAATAACAAGGTTCATGAAAAAGGTAGTGAAACAAGTTTGCTTCAGACCCAAGATACAGAGATAGGATGTGCTTGCGCTCCCACCTATGCCTAACTGTACCTCGGGTGGTGGGAGGAGAAGGTTGTCTTCGCTGAAAGATATGAAAAATACACTGGCCATATACGTTTTTGGTATATAGATGACCTCTTCATATTGTGGGAGGGATCTAAGGAATTACTTTCTGAATTTTTTGATTGTCTTAATAACAACAGTAGGAATTTGAAACTAACCATGGAGTGTTGTCTTGATTCTGTATATTTTCTGGATGTCAACATCAAACATGGAACCAGTAATATACTACAGACAGATCTCTTCCGTAAACCAACAGCTTCCAGCAGCCGCTTGCACTGTCAAAGTCAGCACCCAACTTAGATGAACAACATCATACCACTGGATGAGTTTTTTTAGACTACAGAGAAATTGTAGAGATATGAATGTCTTTAAGGAAAGGTCCCAAGAACTGAGGGATAGGCTGTTTTCACAAGGATACAGTAAAAATACCATCAAAAAGGCCTACAAAAGGTCACAGTATACTTCAAGACCCTATCAACTATTTCATCAAAAATAGACATTGGTATATATTACATTGCAATTCAGATTTACAAAAAGCAGTGGGGGAAAGAGCTGTGATTGGCTGCAGATGATCGGCAAATCTAAGAGATCTTTTTGTGCATAGTCATCTACAGGACAGAAGGAAGAAATTGTCACTGGATCATATGCCTATGTATTGCATGCCAGCATATGGTCCAGAAGAAAACTATTCAAAACAGATTTGGCAAAACACAATATATTAATGATTTCATAACCTGTCAAACTTCTGGAGTCATTTACTGCCTCACTTGCAAATTAAAAATTATAGTGTGTGAAGATGTTAGTAGTAAAACACACTACAATACATTTTAGAGGTTGGGAAAAAATGAACTTCTGTCGCAAGACATTGCATGTGAATCAACAATTCAAACTCTATTGTCCTCAAAGCCTGGGGACTACAGAAGGTCTCCTTGGGGATCAGAGAGGGAGATCTGGAATGTCTAATGCTAATAAAATAAAAGGATCTTTTTGCTTGACTGTTTAGCTTCTAAAGGTTTAAATGAGGGTGGAATTATAGTACACATCTGTGAATTTTGAATGTCCAGATATTTTACTGTTTTGACTTATTACCAGGAACATGTAAATCTGATGGTTAGCTGGACCATGGTTCTTAATCTCTCTGTCATCTTTATTGATTTTTTTTTTTAAGTGTTTTATGATATGCAGTCCTTCTCTCCTTTTACTTTGGACTTTTGTCCCATCTCTATGTAGGTTCATATATTGTAATCATTTTGAGACCTGAACTGTGTGAGTCAGGCCCTACCTGCACTGTCCCTGGCTGTGTAGGATGCATCTATCCCTTGTCCCACTGGCAGGTCTCTTCCTGTCCTCTGTGTACCTTTCCTACCGTGGGTCCCCCTCTGTCCAGCTGATCTCCCACTCCCAATCCTTCCCTTTCTGGGGATGCCCATCTCAGCTTTATCCTCTCCTTCTCCTCTCCCCATCCCTCTCTCCTCCTCATCTCTCCCTGCCATCTCTCACTCACTCACACTCAGGCACTGACACAGGCCCTAACAGGCCTCGATGACACCCACTTGAACTCACTGAATAACACTGTGAAAATAAAAGATATATTTGTGTAATGTTTTGTAAACAAAAAATATATGTGTGTGTTTGTGTTTGTATGCATGTATGGCAAATGTACAAAGGTATATTATGTATAGATCTAAGTGTAACTCTCTCCGCTCCCAAGTCCCAACTGCTTCTACCTCGCTCAAATTATGCATCTCTCTCTCTTACTCTATCACTATACTCTGCTCCTGGGTCCTATGCTCTCCTGAGCTCTAACTAGCCAAAACTCGAAACAAAGACAAGGTATGTCAGTTATTTTGGGGTATATAGGTGCATTTGATACTTTGGTGTCTTGTGATTAGCTGTGAGTTTGGACTTGTGTTGACATCGTTCAGCGTTGCTAAATAACATTGATTGTTAGCTTTTTCCTTTAATATGGACATATCTACGTTATGCTGCACTGCAAAGTCAAAAAAAGCTGGGATGCAGGTTTTGATTGTACATGAATTTGTATGGTATACACTTATTAGCCATTCTGGTAGAAGGAGAATTGAATACTATATAAATCAGATTTGGCTAACGATCTTTGGGCTTTTTTAGGCATAAGTCCAGATAGTAAATGTATAAAAAAAATATTGATTAAAAATTTTAACTGGTATTATATTAAAAAACTATAAACAGTAATAGAATAATCATACAGCTCTAGAATGGATTGTTTCCTATCTCTTAAACTGTACTTTCAGTGTTTATTTTGCTAGCTCAGACTCTTCTCCCCATGGCTTCTCAGTAGGTGTACCCCAGGGATTAATCCTGGGACCACTTATCTTTTCCCTCTACACCCTCTCATTTGGTGATCTTATTTAATCTCTTGGCTTTATTTGCCATCTGTATGTGGAATACACATAGTCTCTTATGGCAATCTCATCTTGGATGGCCCACAGCCATCTTAACTCAGTATTGCTAAGACAGAACTGGTTATATTTCTTCCTAAACCCCAACCCCTTTATTTTTAAGGTCAATATATCATTACATGATACCAGCAGTAGTGATGGGCAAAAATTTCCACCTCAAACTTTTTTTTTTTCCAAAACACAAGCCCTCGGAAAAAAATAAACATGCCCTACTGGCCTAATGCCAACGGGTCATGTTGGTCAGTGGCCACTGTCAAATGTCCTCCTGAGTTGCAACTGCTGTTTGTACTGATGCTGCTGAGTTGTTTGAGCAGCAGGATGATTAGGCAACTGAAAGGGAATGGAATCAACAATAGCAGTAACATGGATAATGGATGATGAAGGATCCACTTGCCACGAGTGGCTCCAGTGATGCGCCTGAGGCAGTAGCAGCAGAATAAGTAGCCCCCAGTATATGTGGAGAAAATAACAAGTTGACCATTAAATCTTCTCCACCTGACCCTCCTCCAAAATCATCATGGGTGTGTTGTTATTAGAATATATTTTTTTCCCTTGAGAGCAGCAACTGCAATGGGCACAGTGTGTTTGGTAAATTACACCTGGGGACATAACTGTATCCAGACACCATGACACCATAACCCAAGCACTGCCACTGTCACTATACCCCTTGTCCAGACCCCGCTAAGGACACATGACAACTTGCTGACAGTTTAATAGTAATGATGAACCCTACCTGCCAGAATCCTAGCATATTCCATGGGATGGAATCTGCTCAGATGCCACCTGATGACCTGGTATTGATTATCTTCCACCACACCGGCACGTGTGGTCAGTGCACCACACAGTGTGCAATGGGTAGAGATGAACTGCCATATCCTAACATTAACAGAGTGGCTATCATTTGGCTTTGAAGGTAATGATGAAAGATGTGGTTTGGCAGGAGATGTACTTGTTACCCTAGAGGAAGAAGGTGATGTTGATGGTGAGCTAGTTGTTTTGCTCGTCGTGGAACTTCTAGTGTCTGTCTGGGTTTCTTTATTCTAACTTCTTTTTGATCTCCACCTCTCCTCTTGGTGCCTTTCTGGAGGGTCAGGGGGTACAGTAACAGTGGTGTTAGATTTCTGTGGTGGGTGTTTGGCATTAACATGTTTGACATAAATGTCATGGTGTCTGCATTTCATGTGTGTTATCAGGGAGGTTGTGTCAAGGTGTGTTCCCTCGTTTCCCCTTCTCACTAAATTGTCGCAAATTTTGCACTGTACTTTTGTTGATGATGACTGCACTGTGCCTGCTGGAAGAGGAAAAAAATAGTCCCACACCCATGACTTCTGGGGGTAGGGATAGGGAACAGGTGGAGAAGAATGGCCTCTTTCTTCTTCTCCTCCACATTCCTCTTCACTTTTTTGTGGCAGTGGATAATGTTAATGCTACTATCTCAGATTTAGCACTGCATCTAGGACCAGAATTATTGCTGGTGCTGGCAAGTGGAACCTGTCCCAGTCCGGCATCACTTGTTGACCCCATTCCTACTGTGTCCATGGTGGTCTGTGGCACATTAGCTTGCTCCTCAGCATCCTGCTGCCCTTGCATTTCAGCAGCAGCAGAAATTAGAGCAGTTTCAATTTCTGCAAATTCCAAAAGCTGCTTGCTAGTGGTGGTAGTGATGCCCATCCTCATCCCTGTCTCGCATTCCTTCTCACTTTCTGATAAAAAGGCCATCAATGTCTCTTCCACCCCAGTTTCTCCAACACCACCACCACCACTAGTCCATACATGCTGCTGCTCTATTACAAGCATCTCACTGATGCTTGGAGGAGGTGATGAGCAATGTGAGAAAGAGTCCCCTGCTGTCACACTTGGCAACATTTTCTCCTCCCCATTTTCTCCACTAACAGCAGGCAAAGTATTAGTGGCAGCAAATTCAACACTGGCAGCAGGTACAGCACTAGTGGCAGCACATCTGGCAGCAGGTACAACACTAGTGGCTGCAGGAACAGCAATGGTGGCACTGGCAGCAGGGGCAGCACATCTTGCAGCAGGTACAGGCAGCTGACCTGTCCTGCTCTCACTAGTACTACCCTTTCTTCCCTCCTTTCCAAATCCCTTTACTCCCTTCCTTCCCATTAAATTCCCCAAGATCCCTTGGGGTGATTTAGGGGGACTGGACAGCATTGGTTCAGTACTGCTAGTCACTTCCTCCTCCTCAGACTCAGAGGACACATAATAAGGGTCCTTCCAGTTCCTCCTTTTGCTGCTCATAGTGATAGCAGTCACTATGAGCAATTTTGCTAAAATGTCACAGCAGAAAAGCACAGCACATCTATCTCGCTCTGTAGCTGCTTCTGTTGTGTCTGCCTTCAGCGAAAACATCACGTTTTTATAGCAGAAGTGCTAAAACAATGTAAATCAATGGACTTTATAGCCATTGAAAAAATGGCAAAAGATTTTGGCCAATCAGCGAGAGATGTGAAAATTTTAAGAGCTAGTTTTAAAGCTGATTTTCCTGCGAAAAAGTGGGTAACAACATGGTTTTTGCAAAATTTCTCGCAGGAACACACAACAACTTTCGCCCATCCCTAACCAGCAGAACTATTACATGAGACATCAGGGCAATACACTGTTAATGAGACCAGCAGGCAGCATACCATCACTTGGAATTTCTGACCTCCGGTTCTCCTATGAGACCATTATGTTGGATACCTCTCTGCAACTCACAGTTTTAAACTTGACCCTTCCTTCTTCCTGTTGGAAGATATACAGAGAGCCTAATCCAGTGTTACTAATTAGAATGTTAGTGACCATTGACTGTTTCCTTTATCTTTTTAGTTTTCCTCCTACTCTAATCTATGTCTACTTCTTAGGTTTTGTCCTTTAGCAGCTTGCTGTTGCCTCCTTTACCACTGATTGTTTCCTAGCTTTTTAATATCCAGTTAC
The DNA here is from genome assembly GCA_037306005.1 of Rhinophrynus dorsalis. Taxonomy (NCBI): domain Eukaryota; kingdom Metazoa; phylum Chordata; class Amphibia; order Anura; family Rhinophrynidae; genus Rhinophrynus; species Rhinophrynus dorsalis. The sequence goes on along the minus strand of CM074719.1, from coordinate 433,229,715 downwards.
CTTGACCCAAGCCTCTCTCAGTCCTATTCAGTGATAGATTGTGCAAGCACATATTTAATACCTAATTAAACTATTTGGTTCTAATTGCATATCTTTTTTTTAATCAGTTTCCAAATGACATTTTTTCTTTAAAATTCTTCACTTCTGTATAATTCCATCTCAAGCTTAAAAATATTAGTGAGATACATTAACAGTCAATCTCTTGAGATTGCCTCTTTTCTCATCTACATATTTATTACAATCTATTGACTTTTAAAGAGTTCTTGAATTAATTAAATTTAATTCAAGAACTTTTTACAAGCCAGCATACTTAATAAATCTTATCAATCCTATAACACGACATTGAATATGCACAGGCAGGGTCTATTTGTAATGAAAAATGTTATGCACTGTAATGTCAGATGAGAAATCAGTTATTACCAACTATATCAAAGGGGCTCATAATGTCTCTGTATTTCTTAATAGTCTTTAAACACTAATTAATTTTCTAGAAAAATATAACAAAAATATCCAACTTTTTTAGACACAGGGTTGAAGCTCAAATAGTTACATAGTCAGTATTTATGCTAATACATCAGAAAATTCCCCAGAAAGATTTTGTGATTTCTCAAGTGCTACGGGAATAGGCTTGGACTGAACATGGCAATGTTCGATTTGGAAAGAAATCTGGGGAAAATTATCTGTTTCACTTCCATTGGGAATTTCCATAACATAACTTATGTTATGTCTACAGAGAAATGAGGTGAAATAATTTGTGGGAAAGTGCTTTCACAGATATAGAGGGTTGCCATCAGAAATCATGGAGCTCAAGAAAAGTGTAAGTGGCAAAGCCCTCATACACGTAAGTACTCAAGTGAGCGGACACACAAACCACACACACATGATTACAAACTTCATACAGGCATAAATAGTATGTGTAAGAATGTGTGCACCTGTTTGTGTGGTTCTGCCTATGTCCTTGTGTGTGTGTCTGTGTCTGTCCTGCCTGTGAGTAACTATCTGTGTATTCATTTGTGTATCTACAGTATGTGTGTGTGTGTGTGTGTGTGTGTATATATTTATCTGAAGCATTTATTTGTGTCTCTCTGGCAATGTACAAAGACAATGGAGCAAATCTGCAGCAAACTAACTGCACTAAGGGAAACAAACATTTATATAATTCAAATTGTTATAAATTAGGATTTTAACCCCATTATCCTCTCCAGCATTCAAGGGTTAAAAGACCAATTTCAATAACTGAGAATGTTTAATTGTTATTATGGTTGGTTTGCTCCAGATTTAATACATTGTTCTTAATTTCTCAGACTCTGGGGACTCAATACTATAAAAGTGTTGTTAGGGGCCAAAGGATTTCCAGGAGGTACACAAACAGTTGTAACATCAGAATTCTATCGCTTGGCCAGCATCCATTGCAACGAGCGCTGGTCACCAAAACTCACATTGCAGACAAATCCTTAATATCCCCAAAGATGTGCTGGCCCTTAAATAAACACTGCTGTCGGTGGTGACAAGAAAGCAGAGAAAGAATCTCCCCCCTCAGATACCTCTTGGGCCGTTGCCCGAGCCATACTGAGGGAAATCTGAACAGAGACTGGCCTTTAAATGGCTTCCATTGGCTGAGATGTGGGGTTACACACCTCCCAGCTAATCAGTTTCTAATGGGTTTTTTCATCCCTCCCGCTAGAAGCTGATTGACTGGGAGGTGCTCTGCTTTCCTGTTGCCACTTCCAGCGGTGGCAGCAGTGGAGTTGGCAGCATTTTTTAAGGACCAGCACATCTTTGGGGACAATAAGAATGTGAGTATGTTATTTTTTTCTTTACAGTGAAACTATTTTCCAGAAGAAGATAAAGAATGAAGATGAGAAGATAAAAAGATGTGGAGAAAGAAGGCGGAAGATAGATTACAGAAAGAGACTTACAGTGAATGGCCAGGATGCTGAAGACCCCACTGGGCAGCAAACTTAAAGGTAAGTGTTTATTTTCCTGGGATGGTGTTAACTTTAGGGGAATTAACACTAAGTACCAGTGGGGCATGCAACACTCAGCAATTAATTGCATACCCCACTGGTACTCATAGGGTTAATGTTTTGTTCTTTTCACCTATGCTTTTAGTTCCATGAATCTATTTATATGGTGCATAGGGCACCATATCAATACATCCATGGGTCGCTAGTGTTGGAATCACTAGCTAGTGTGTTAGAAACCACTGTTCAAGTACACGTTGGTGGTTTTTAATGCATATTTGGTACTCAACTCCAAGGTTTGCTAGGTTCTATTTTAATTCAAAAACAGAGAGTCCCTTAATGTGTGTTACAAGCCACCACATGTCATTGAATACTAATTTAATTTACTTTTTCACTGTGTACAATGAGCACAAATTTAGCACCGGTTGTGGTTTGTCACAGCACAGGTAATAGAATACTTGACTGTGACTTAAAACTACCGTCAACATTTTTTTTTTTTTTTTTTTTAATGGTGGTCATAGTATTGAGGCCTCAATGTGAAGACTGGGAGAGGGAGAAAGAGGAAGGATTAAAGATGGGGGAAGAGTGGTGGGTATGTATTTTTCTCCCTCATTTATCTCCAATATTATGTATGGAAATCTGTGCTCCTCCAACTGCTGTTGGATTACGATTGCCCAACAATTTCACAGGGTCAGGGGGATATTGTGAGTTCCCTTGACTGCTTGTCTGGCCGCTCCACATCACTTCCCCTTCTACCTCAGGATTAGCAGGACTATCTACTGCGGTCAAGCTACTCCCACCAACTCCTTCACTAACAATAACAACATTGATTTCAGTCTCTGAGTCTTCATCACTATCACCCCTCCCTTTCTTCCAACACTCTGTGTCTCTAGCTGCTGCATCATATCAGTAGCAGAGGGACTGTTTGGGGATGGCAATTGTAAATTCGGGTCCCCTGCTGTCACACTTGGCATAATCTCCTCCTCCTCCCCCCTCCTGAGAATCACAAGACACACTGGCAGCAGGTGCAGCAGTGGCAGTAGTGCAGCACTGGCAGCAGGCACAGCACAGGCAGCAGGCACAGCACTGGTAGCAGGCACAGCACTGGTAGCAGGCACAGGTAGCTGAACTGTCCTGCTCACACTTCTACCTTCTTCTTACTGTGTCTGTCACTATTTCCCCAAGATCCAAAGGGACAATTTAGATCTGAGGAAATCAGGTCATCCATACCCTTCAATGCTGGTAGTGGTCACTTCCTCCTCAGACTCACTGCATGCATAACAGTCCTTCCAGCGCCTCCTTTAATTTGCATTTCAGGTGTTCATAGTGATTGCACACACTATGAGCCTCGCCTGCCTCAATTTTGCTAAATAAATCACAGCACAACAGCCTACCATCCTCTCATTCTCTATCTCTCTCTCTAGCTGCTCATATTGTGTTTCACTTCTTGGAAACATCACGTTTTGGGTGAGAAAGCATGCAGTACATGTAAGTAAAGAGGAGAAAAGTTTGTAGCCATTGAAAAAAATAGCAAACATTTTTTGGCAATGGGTGAAAAAAGCAAAGATTTTAAGCACTTTATGTAAAGCAGATTTTCCTGTGAAAAAGCAGACAACCACATGGTTTTCACTGATTTTTTTTTACAGGAACAAAATGAAACCTCTCACCCACCCCTAATCAGAGAGATACACTTGGCAACACTGGGTCACATTGAGTAAGTAATTTGCCCCACTGATGTATGAATGTGTCATTTGGTATGTAATTTTATATTCCACAAATAGTATCTGTGTCATAGATTGAAGATGCATATAAATCCAGTACTAAAAGGGTTGTACGGCAACTCTATCTGTTAAATAAGTGCCTCTTTCATAAGTCAGTTATATCTGTCAACTGTTTTGTTTTTTTTACATTTGAACTTTAATTTAGTTATAACTTAGCAGAGATATATTACTACAATTAGAAGAAAGTCATGTGACATCCCACTACAATCATTGCTGAGGCTGTCTCCCAGTGACTGATCTCATTCAGACTGATTAAATGTATTGTTTATTGCATTTGTGCGTGGGGTGGGGTGAAATAAATACAGATTTAAAATTATGCACAACAAGTACAGGCACACTGCAGATATAATGCAAAAATATAAGCATGGATATAGCTGACTCCTGTATGAAAGGCACCTACCAAAATAACTGTTAAATCTTTATGTAGTTTTTTTCTGCATTTGAAATCTGTTGTAGACTATAAGTGAACAAGGGTATGTTACTACACTGAAGTAGTTTTGCAAGAAATCAGCTTGTGGCAACAGAGAAAGCCACTAGCCAACTAGAACCAGTATTATGGCACTCTTCAAGGTCAGTTTATTATTTATTAAAACTTACATATTTTATTTAAATGATTAAAGATAAAAGTACTTAATGGACTTTAGTCGGGGGAGGTTAAAATAAAAGAAGAAACAGTAGAAATTTCTGGGGGAGGGAAAGTGGCATAGTAGATTCTATGTTAATGGTCTGGATAAAATTACTGCTAGAGGGTGTTGAGGAAAAAGTACATATAGTGTACAATGGCCAAATGTCATCAAAATTATGCAGAAGTACTGACATATACTAAAAACTGATGAAACCTTGAAACATTACCTTGGGGATAGAATCCTTACAACATGCAGGAGAGCTCCAAGTTTGAGAGATAAACCTGTACACAGCCACTTTACAGCAAGGACATCTAAAATCAAAACAACAGATCCTGCAAGTGTAATAACTGCATAAATTGCCAATATTTTGTCAAAAAACTTCAAGTCACAGACAGATTTGGCAAAAACAGAAAAATCCTATATAATAATTCACTAAAACGTGTGTAACGCTGCAACATGCGCAGTAGACACAGCTGAGCGTGCTGCAGTTGTGCGCAGTAGAGACTGCCCGCGCAGTGGCTGATACAGAGCTGGACGCTCCTTTGGAGTCTCTACTGCACATGACTGCCCCACGATCGGCTGGCAGTGGCACTGTGGCCCGTGTAACGGGCTCTTCAACTAGTAAGGCAATATATTAATTGCAATAGTGAAGCCATTATACACTGTTTGCGGTGCCCATGTAATAAATTATATGTTGGCATGACAACCAGAGCTATGCAAACCAGGATTGGTGAACATATCAGTAATATCAAGACCAATATATCAATAACAAGACCAAGACTGGCTGCAGAAAAAGGTCTGCATTCACTTACATCAGTAAGCAGACACTTTTTCGAAAAACATAAGAGTAACCCAAATGGAATACAAGCCTGGGGTCTGGAAAAAGTATCATTGGGCATCAGAAAAGGTAATATCACTGATGTCCTAATAAGAAAAGAAAACCAGTGGATCTTTTATCTGGATACCCTTATCCCTAAGGGCTTAAATGAAGAAATCAAATGGACACTCCATAAGTAACCATCCTAGGGCTCTAGTATATTACCCATGCTAAAAATGGCATTACAAGAAAAAAAATATGTATTTTGCAAACATGTGTTTATAATATTGCAGAACCACGGTAAAACAAATCTGGCGTAGACAGCACATTTCTACGAACTGGAAAACTGGCGCTGTCTGCTTTCATTCAACTAACTCCTAAAAAAAAACAAGCAAGATGTCAAAGACCAAGGAAATAGGTGTTCTCTTGACAACAGAAAGATCAATTTAGCATTAGATGTGTTCCCCACATTATCGAAATCCCACATATAGAGTGCCCCACTCGACATATTAACCCCACATTTGAAATTCGACTTATAGTATTTTCTTTCACCATTTTAATTCAACAAATATTGTTCACATTCAACATTTTAACTCTCCCCCTTTATAATTCGACTTATAGTGTTCCCATGACCTTCTTTCTCCATTTTAATTTGAATAATATTGCTCCCATTCGACATTGTTTATTCTCCAGTTTTACTGCAAAATACTCTATGTGTCACAGTGATTCCTGTGCAACAATGTATAACTTGCTGTGCTAAGTGTGAAAGACCTCTCACTCCTACTATTTGTTGGCTAAACCTGTTTGATGTGCTAATACTACAATAAGAAGTGATATTAACCTCTCCTTTACTGTTGTGAGGAAGGCTACTGAATAAGTGTGACCTGATTTACATAACAATATGTGAAACTATTAAAAAATGGAGACTAACACCGAACACTAGTGCTACCCATTTACAAGATCACAGTAATTGAAAATTAGGAATTAGGAATATAAAAGAAAAGAAAAACCCTTTAGTACTAGCACTCTATCTAGGCTAATCCTGAAAGTTCATGCCCCCTATTAGTCACAGGAAGATGACACTAAAACATATCTTTTATTAATACTTTTTAAAAGGCAAATGAATAATTATATGAAACAGGAAAATATCCAAAATGAAGTGCATCCAGGTGGTATGTAAGTACTGTCTATCAAAAACAGCAAACAACACTTCAAAAATAGAGAGGTAAACAATGTAATGTGCATTTCACTATAATAAACTCTCTGAATGATAGTGATCACTGATATCTCTTTATCACAGGTGTTCTAGGGGTAATGTGAGATTTATTTCATTGTCAGTACAAAAAGATGCACTGAATGGTATAGAGGCTGGACATTAATATATAATGTATGTGAGCTTCTAACATACAAAGCTAGAGCATCCAAATCAATCCAATATATAACTCAAGACCCATTTACTTATTTGTCATAGGGTCTATAGCCATAGTGCAGTGGACAAATATTGAAACTAACTATGAGTATGTCAAGAGGCGATAGAAAAGATAGCTCTGAATTGTCGGAGCACTATCAGACTTGCCACTGTATCACAGGAAATATTCTATTACTGCTTATTGCTGTCGGGGCATACTCCGACTTGCCATTGATACAGATCTAGAAGGAGTTACAATGCAACGTTCGCCACACTGTACTCAGAAGCTGCAGTGGCAATACAAAGCAAAGGTTGCATTGTAACTCTTTCAAGTTCTATGTCAATGGCAAGTCAGATAGTGCCCCGACAATTCAGAGCTATCTTTTCTATCTCCTCTTGACATACTCATATATAGTATGTTGAAGGGGGGCACTCTATGTTGGATTTCTATGATGTATACTGTATTCTGCAGTGATTTTGTTCGAACAACGATGGTTTTCAAACTGTCATTGTGGCTTCTACTCCTCAACTCTGAGGCGCAGGAATGCTACTTGCACATTGATTTTAGTTGTTTCCTATGGGCTTTTTTTTTTACTGGTGGTGTGTTTAATTACTGCTGATTTTGTTTTCACAGATCAGGTAATAGGATACTAAAACCTTACTTAAAAGAAACACAAAGCCATTTTTTTTTAGCACTGGTAATAGAATCGAGCCCCTACCCATTTTATATATACTTCAATCCAGGATTACTCTGATAGCAACCTGATTGGACAGTCTCTGGAGAATAGAAGATGCACACACACTGAACTGCTAGTTTTATTGCTAGATTTGTCCTTTCAAATATATCTAGCATACTATGAGTCAGTAATAAAATGACAGGATTTGACTATATATTTAAGTAAACATAGATAAACTTACTTTAACGCTTTCCTGTCTATGCTGAAGTGTGTATGTGTTTCCTAGTGCACCAAGAAGTGCCTGACGATAATAGGAGCATTCCCTGCTTTTTCCTCAATACCCTGTAACAGTAATTCTATTCGGACCATTAAACATAGAATCTACTATGCCACTTTCCCTCCCCCAGAAATAACTATCGTTTCTTCTTTTATTTTAACCTCCCCCAACTAAAGTCCATTAAGTACTTTTATCTTTAATCGTTTAAATAAAATATGTAAGTTTTAATAAATGACAAATTGACCCTGAAGAGTGCCATAATACAGGTTCTAGTTGGCTAGTGGCTTTATCTTTTGCCAGTTGATTTTTTGCAAAAATATATATCTTTACCTGTAGGCACCTCCTCTGAAATAATCCTTATGTAGATTCAGTTATAAGGGTCCTGTTGGTGCAGATATTCTTTGCTCTGCGAACTTCAATCGATCCAGTGCAATGGATATTTCTGATCTTGCACAACACATATATTAAACTAACCTAATATGGACAAACTACAGGATAGGACAACTAAATGGGGGGACAAAACTGCCCAAGTGTTGTCCTTATAAAACACAACACCAAGTATAATTTCTAGTGAATCAGAGACTTCTAAACTCCTCCTAGACCAACTCCAAGAAATCTCCTCTAAACACATGAGGTCATGGTGGAACCATAGAACAATGCAAAAATATAAAGAACTCAGTTTTATCCTAAGAGGCTTAAGAATTAAAACTTCCCCATCATTTGAATTTGTTATATCTGACCACAAAAAAATGGGAAGATGCCCTAAATACTTGCTCCACTACACTCATACAAATGCTCATAGTGCATGAACAACTTAGTCTAGAGTTAATGAATCAGAAAGTCATGGATAAAATCAAAGAAACCCCATTGTCAGAACCCTTGACAATTGAACTTGACGAAATTAGTACTTATCTTGACAGACTACAGAGTGACATTACTGAAAGAAAAATGAAAAAGTTTGCACAGAATAAGAAAGATTTAGTTGAGGGAAAAAATTACTATTGGCCTCTTAAGAGTGAGGCCTCATAAGAGAAATAAATCCACCATTACACCTGACCCACTTACTGAGGATAATTTATCTACTGAGACAGAATCTTCTGACACAGAAACAATACCGAAACATAAAACTGCCAAGGAAATTAGAAACAAATATTTTTTATGAAAAGCCATGCCAAATCAAGATCCAGGAGGACAAGAAGGGGAGAGGCAAAACTTAAGCGATCAAACAAAATGGGGCTACCACAGGAATGCAACAGAGGGAGAAACGACCAAACTTCCAAGCACAATTACAACAATCCCAAAACAAACTGCAAACGTCTTGACTGAAAATCAATTGGATGTATTAGTAAAAGGCTTATCCCCTTAAGGACCCTTGATGGTCCTGGCACATAATGGGGCGGCGAGCCATAAGGACCAATGACGTGCCAGGACCATCATGGAATTCAGGGCTCGCTGCGCTGCTGCACACCGTTCTGGGAGCCCTGAAATGGCTGCGCAAAAAAAAAAATGGTCAGTGATTCTTAAGATCCAGATGTATGCGCAATTGGCCTGTCTTTAAGATGTTAAGCTTCTCCCCCACACATCAGATTGATAAATTTGAAGTGATCAAGTATGTAAACCTCCTTCTGTGAAAAATATCATTAAAGAAATATTTTCATAGAGATTCCCAACAAGAATACCCCTCCCTGGACCAAGACCCAGAATGTCTCTCAGCCCTGAGTCACTATGGCAGGGATCCAATGCTCCCTCTGACTATCAAACTAATATACAAGAAACTGGCAATACCACCATACAAAGAGAACTGACCTCTGGAACCCAGACCCCCTTCAAAAAAAAATCTCCCTTTACCCCTCCAGCAAACATCTGTCCCCAATTTCAAATATATGGGGATTTGGTCCTCAAAGAAATCTTAGCTCTACTGACCTATACATACAATAGCAATCTTACCACAGCACAACTATCAGCCCTGCAAGAGATACATTCATGGGAGGATATTGTGATCAAACCTTCGGACAAGGGTAGTAACCTAGTACTATGGCCCAAACAATCTTACTTAAAGGAATGCCACCAACAATTAAAATATATTACCTGCTATAAACCACTGCTGGGCAACCCTACTGATGAATTTCTAGGGAAACATAATACTATTCTGATGAACGCCCAGAAGGACCACCTACTGTCCAACATTGAGTTTAAATAATTACAGGCTATCTCACTTAAAGTGGCAACTGTCTACACTCTTCCTAAGACCCACAAGACTTACAAAAACCACAGTGAATACAAATTGTCTCAGGAATTGCCAATCTAACAGAGAAAGCTATCTAATTCCTAGACTACAATTACCATCATACATTTGTGATACCAAGGATATTTTAAATAAAATCCAAGACCTACCACTAGATGCATCCACATACCTAATAGCAATTGATGTAGAATTATTATATACATTTATAGACCATCACATCGGATGCCAAGTGGTAAATAAGATGCTACAAAAAGGCTCAAACTACACACATGAAAAGTGCTGTTTCTACATTGAGTTTTTATGGTTTATCCTCAACCTTTATTTTTTACATTTCATAATCAATACTTTTTAAAAACAAGAGAAATCACTATGGGAACTTGCTGAGCACCATCACTATCCTATGATAACCTCCATCTAGGGTGGTGGGAGGATGAGATAGTGTTTACCGATAACAATACAATGTACATTAACCATATCCTCCTCCGCTATATTGATGACCTATTCATGGTCAGATACTTTGAACGCATTTTAAGAATTTACAAAGATCCTAAATAACACCTTCAATTTAAGACTTACTTTTGAAGCAGATCTAACCAAAGTTAATTTCTTGGATTTGACAATCATCAAAAATGTAAGCAATTTTCTCACTACAGCTCTGTATCTCAAACCCACAGCAACTAAAGAGATTCTTCATGGCAGCAGCCATCATTTAACAGCACGCATTAACTCAACAACAGGAATTGATCAGAATTAGTGTTTTTTTAAACAGAGAGCATAAGAACTTAAGGACATACTAATAGCAAGGGGTTACTATCACGATACCTTCCCTCGGCATCCAGCACCGCTCTGTTTCCTTTTCCTGTCCACAGCAGGCATGCACGTGTCATCAGAGGAATCCTCTGGTGATGCTCACATCACTCCTTAAAAGGATCTTGTCCCTGTTGTGTGCTCCTCCTCTTCCTCTCCTGTTTTCTTTAAGAACTGCCTGGACACCTGGCTCAGACGCCCTTGCATAGGTGTCCAGTGCAGTAGTTTCCTGATTTCCAGTAGTTTGCTCCATGCTTGACCTTTGGCCTGTCTGCCCATCCATCCTGGTGCTTACCTGTGGCTCTGTTTGACTATCCGCTCCATGTATGACCCCTGGCTTAGACTGACTATTCAATCTAGTGCAGACCTGTGTCTCTGGCTGACTACCAGCTCCATGCTTGACCTTTGGCTTGTCTGACCATCCCTCCTGGTTCTGAGATGTGGCTCTATCTGAATGTCTGCTCCGGGTATGACCCCTGGCTTACTCTGACTATCCTATCTGGTGTAGACCTGTGGCTCTGCTGACTACCCACTCTGTGCTTGACCTTTGGCTTGTCTGTCCATCCATTCTGGTGCTGACCTGAGGCTCTGGCTGACTATCCACTCCGTGTATGACCCCTGGCTTAGTCAGACTATCCTTGCTGGTGCAGACCTGTGACTCTGACTGACTACCCACTCTGTGCTTGACCACAGGCTTGTCTACTATTACCTCTTGTGCTACCTGTGGCTCCGGCCTAGTTATACTCTCTACACCTGTGGGCCTTGTCACTACCTAGCCTGGTATTGCAAGTGGCTGGGTCATTTCCCCGGCTCCATACTCCTTTAGAGAGACCCACCGGTAGCAATATCCTATTTCTCATAGGAACCTCTTGCTCCTGGCAAGGACTTATCCCTCGCTCTACTTTGTGTTCTGTGGTATTCCCTATTACGTTTCCTATTTCAGTAAAGGTGGTGTTATATACAGTACTGTCTGTTGCCTCATCTTTAAGCTCTATGACAGTTACTCAAAGAATTTGATTTAAAAAAAAAACATATAACAGGGCACTCCACACCAGACATGACTCACTACTGCAACCAAAAGTACAATCATCAAATCAATCGCCACCACGTTTTATTTCAACATAGAGTATACAATGGCCAAATGTCATCAAAATTATGCAAAACTACTGGCATATAGTACAAACTGATGAAACCTTGAAACAATGCTTTGGGGATAGAATCCTTACAACATGCAGGAGAGCTCCAACAGTCACTTACACAGCCACTTTACAGCAAGGACATGATCCTACAAGTGTGGTAACTGCAAAAATTGCCAATATTTTGTCAAAAAAAGGTAAGGTGCCCATGTGATACACTATATATATTGGCATGACAATCAGAGCTGTGAAAACCAGGATTGGTGAACATATCAGTAATATCAAAAATGTACCAAGACTGGCTACAGAAAAAGGTCTGACTTCACTTATGTCAGTCAGCAGACACTTTTTCAAAAAACATCAGAGTAACCTAAATGGAATACAAGCCTGGGGTCTGGAAAAAAGTATCAGTGGGCATCAGAAAAGGTAATAACACTGATATCCTACTAAGAAAAGAAACCCAGTGGATATTTTATCTGGATACCCTTGTCCCTAAGGGCTTAAATGAAGTACACAAATGCATACTCCATAAATAACCATCCAAACCTGTTACTTTATTAATAATCTGGATGACTTACTTAATGTCAGGACTTTCAAATATAATATAACATTTACCCATATATTTCATCATCACAGCATATTGCTATCTTAACTATTCACAGAAGGTGAATATAGTCAAGTTGATATCTTTATTGGCTAACTAAACAGATTTAGGATGCAAGCTTTCAAGGCCTCTTAAGTCTCTTCCTCAGGCATGTTATACAGATAAATATGAAAACATCTCTTATATACAAGTACACATTGCATTGTTTATAATGGAAATCAGATAAGAAATATCAGTCCACACTCAGGTTCTTTGATCAGTCAATGGTAGAGAAGAGTGCTGTAAACTGCAGTCTTCCTCTGAGGGGTCCAATATATTTATGATCCCAGTGAGACTGTTGTAAAGGTTAATCCACAACGTGATAATGTGACATGAATTATGTGTCTCTAGTCAAACCATAATTCAAAGCTTTAAATTTGATTATTAATTTAACCTCCCATATTTTTTTCTTTCTCTGAGTGTGAAACAGTCCCATCAGTACAGACAATTTAATGTCCCTGGCATTGTGTCCACTTTGGCAAAATTATCTCACGCTGGTGTATATATCTTTTTTTTGTTAACACTGGATCTGTGGGAATTAAACCTTTTATGTAATGGCTGTTCAGTTTCCCTCACATAAAGAGATGTTAGACGTTTTGCACACACGATGAGGCATTTTACATTGGATTATTTGCAGGTGAAAGTACCATTGATCTTATGGTGCAACTGTTCTTTTGGAATATGTACCTTGTCAGAGGTGTAAATGTGTGCACAGTTTTTACACCTCCTCTGTAGGCAGGGAGATGTGCCATTTTTTGTATTATTATTCAGGGCACTCCTTACCATTGATTGTTTTAAATTGGGAGGCTGTCTGAAGGAGAGTAAGGGAGGCTGTGGGAATATGTGGTTAAGTCTTTCATCCATATGTTATGTTGTTTGAAGTTCGCTTGATATTTTGCATAGAACTTCAACCTGGGGATGGTAAGTGACCACCAGTGGCACCCTGTTTCCCTTATGTTGTTCTTTGTAGCTCAGCAGATTTTTTTCTTGGTATGTGGGTAGCATCCTGTATCTGACTGTCAATAATCCTTGTACTGTAACCTTGTTTTATAAAGTCTCCTCTGAGGTTCTGGAGGTGCTTGTCACAATCCGTCATGTCAGAACAGATACGGTTGTATCTGATGGCTTGGCTGTATTCATTATATACATATACTGAGTAGCTTAAATCATCAATAAGCGAATAATTACCAGGCAGATGTAGCAACACAGCAGGAATACCTAGGACTAGCCAAACTGGGTTTGTTTACATTAGAGAAGACACGTCTAAAGGGCGATAGGATTACCATTTACAAATGCATTCAAGGTCAATACAAAGAACTATCCAATGAATTATTTATGCAAAGAGCTGAGCTAAGAACAAGAGGTCATCCATTAAGACTAGAGGAAAGGCTCTTTCGACTTAAACAAAGGCAGGGATTCTTTTCAGTAAGGGTGATAAGGCTATAGAATTCTTTGCCTCGGGATGTTGTGCTTGCAGATAATGCAACTGCATTCAAAAAAGCAATGGATGCCTATCTAGCACAGAACAATATTGACAATTATGACAGATGGCTTCAAAGCAAATAGGATATTGATCCGGGGAACAATTTGACTACCAATTGGAGTCAGGAAGGAATAATTCCCCCCCACACACACACACACACTTGGGACTAGATTGGAAATGGCTCCAGTGGTCTTTTTTGCCTTCCTCTGGATCAACAGGGGTGTTTTTGGCATGGGCTGGACTTGATGGACGCATGTCTTTTTTCAGCCTTATCTACTATGTACTACACTAGCCTTACCTCTCCAATTAATGAGTTCTACAGCTTGGAGTAATTAGGCGGCACTATATTCCCGGAGACTCAAACTAATTGTAATGTCCCAGTTTCTGTGGCATAGAACCACTTATTAATTGCTGGATTCCACAGGGACGCATAGTCTTTTGTTACATCTGCCATCAACAGTAACATTTTCCAATCAAGGATTGCTTTGACAGCACAGTAATTGGACAGGGCCTGGTTGGCAGCAGATGTACAAACACTGATTTGTTGGTTTTACTGCTAACCAGGCAAATGTGGTGATACAGTAGGAATACCCAGCACATTTAGCATTACCTCTTCCATGAAGGATTACTTTAACTTAGAGTGAATAGGTGACGATACTCTTCTTGAGACTGGTTATAATCTCTCAGTTTGTTGCAGGCATAGAACCATTTATTAATTGATGTATTCCGAATTAACGTAAGGTCCTCTAGCTACTTCTGCTGGCAACAGTAATACACTGTAATCCAGGATTACACTGATTGCACCTCATTGGATAGGCTCTGGTGAATAGCAGTTGTGCGCACACTCAATTGATGGTTTTATTGTTAGATGCGTCCTTTCAAATATATCTAGCGTGCTTTGAGTCAGTAATAAAATGACAGGATTCAATTATATATTTAAGTCAATGTAGATAAGCTGACTTTAATAAATAACAAATTAACCCTGAAGAGTGCCATAATACAGGTTCTAGTTAGCTAGTGGCTTTCTCTTTTACCACAAGTCAATTTCCTGCAAAAATATGTATCTTTACCTGTAGGCACCTCCTCTGAATTAATCCTTGTGTAGATTCAGTTATAAGGGTCCTGTTGGTGCAGATATTCTTTGCTCTATGTACATTGAGAAGAAGGTCACGTGACATCACCTTAGAATCATGGGAGAGGCTGTCTCCCTATGGCTAACCTCATTCAGACTAATAGTCTGTATTCTAGTGGTTTTTGTGTGTGATGTGTGGAGGAAATGGTGAGGCTCTAATTACAGACCAAATATAATGCACAAAATTCAGGCAAGCTGCATAAATAATGCAAAAATATAAAAATAGATTTGGCTAACTGCTGTATTAAGGACACCTACAAAAGTAAGAGTTCCTGTTAAACACATTATGAACCACTAATTCCTACACTTATAGTTCACCTTTGAATAGAATACATTGGGGCATTAAATGAGCAGATTGGGGCATGCTCTGGTCCAGAGTGCCCAGATTTCTTCTGGGAGACTAGGTTGGATACATCAAAGTGCCAGTGCAGAGAATGTACCATGGAGACACGATATATTTACGTAAAAACATATGTGAAAAGACAGCTATCCATAATTGAGTGCTCCTTTTCTTATGAGACAGATCTAAACTGTTTTGCTACTGATAAAAACACATGAAACCAACTTTCTGTGCTGACTAATAGCATAGTTGTATCAGCATTGTGTAACATAAGTAAATTGAGATTAACACTTGAATGTATTTCTGCACTGCCAACAAGTTTGAAATTGAACGTGCAAGCTTTTAATCATTCAGTTTACACTATTTCAAAGTAACAACATAACATAGTTTTCGTCAAAGGATGCTTAGCCTTAACAGTACCTTAAATGTGATTACATCAACATTAATACTTGAAACTGAAAGCACAGTTGTAAGTAATTTTCAGTAGCCTACCTTGAACCCCATACTCTTTGTTCTATCCATGGTGGACAAGGGGGCTCCGTTACCACACTCAGAATAGAATGTGTATTATTAGCTGCATCCTTTCTTCTAGCTTTCATATTTTTATACCTTTCATTCTCACTACTGTGTTGGAAATTTCTTTTAATTAATATATTTTAATAGATTTATCAATAAAGATTTTTTTTTACTTTATTTTAACATAATTCAGTTTGTTCTCCTTAGTGACCCTGGAGGTATCATAGGAGTGCAATTTAAGGGCAACTCTTGCTTTTCCCTTATTCAGGGATTGTTTCTTTCTTTTTTGAATGGAATAATCCAACTCACGGTTAATTTTTAAAATGAGCTGTTCCAAAGTATTACATGCAGGTGATTAGTGTTGTGGGAATGAAGGAAAGTATTATGTTGCTATAGGACTCAACCTGCTAACAACGCTTACTTTCAACTGTTCAACTGTACACTTAGCAGTAATAATAAATTCTCATGGTCCAAGAAAGCATAGGTGTTTAATGGCAATGTTCTTGTGGGAAATGCAATAGCAGTAGCAAAAAGTAGGAAATTGTATACATTTTCTATGCTAAAATGTGTGCTTTGTAAAAGAAAGTCTTGAAAAATGTTATTTTTTCACCCATGTCTACCTACTTGCACTAGAGCGGAGGCAGAATCAACAACAAAAGGTCACCACAACTTCATATGCATCCAGAGATGTGTCTAGTCTGCATAATCATTATCCATCTCCCCTGAAGTCACTGGCTTAGGAATATTTTCCTTGGGTCAGGAAGGAAGTGAACATTTATTAACAACATAAATAAGCACAGTGTGTGTGAAAATGTTGTGAAGAGAGGGAAAGACTGAGTTCTTACACCTTAGCTCTAAGTAAGCATGTTGACAACAGTCCCCAAAAAATCAGGTGGTGTCATTTAATATGCCTATTGTCTGTCTCACAAAAAAACAAGTGAGTGGTGTTGGTGGCAGCTGACTGACACTTCTTGTGGGGCAATAAAAGTGACCAACCCTGATCTGAGCTTGGTGTATTTTGCTGGGTGGGCAGTTTGTAGATGCTCTCTTATCTCCTATGTTCTGTTGGTCTAAATCCCATTGCCAGGTGTGGTAATTGCACCACACAATGTGCAATGTACAATGCACAGTGTGTCAAGATATCTTGCCATATGCTGTCATCTGCAGATTCACTGATTGTTGGTGGTATTGGCAATGTCAGTGGCAGTGCTGGGGAGGACCATGAAAGCACTACTGGGGCAACTGGAAATTACCGTCACATCTCTGGACCCTAGCACAACATGATAATATGATAATTCATGTGCTTGAGATGTTCTAGGCTGCTAGTGTGTTTTATCAAGCGCTTTTCTGTGGAATTTGTAAGGCCCCGTTGTCATTCAGGACAGACAAGGAGCACAGTTAAAGCAGCACCTGATTTTTTTCTTAGTGCACAGTTCAGTATTTCCAAGAGAGATCTCAGTGGTTATGCCAAATGTGCTTCATAAAAACATGTGCTAACATGTGACACCCTCCTTCTCCTCTTCATAAGCTTTTCACAGAATGTGCACATTGCACAGTGCCCCCTCCAATGTAAAGTATGTTGACTGCACACTTTGTCCATGGATGCACCTGAATGGCCTTGTAGATAAACTGAGCTCTTTCCATGAACATTTCTGCTTGAAAAAGGGGCATTCCCCCATCCCTATTAGTGAATGTGTATTTTAAATATAAAATACTTCCTGTTAATGAAAATTATTGATAGGACATTTCAAGAATATGAATTATTGAACTAATATGTAGCACTTTCACTTTCAGAAGATGTCTGAGCCTAAAACATAAAATTGTTAAAGTGAATTCTGTTTTTACACTGACATTGTTAATTAATACATTCCACTAACTGTACTTTCCAAACAGCATCTGTTTTCATGCATATGCCAATGGTTTTTAAAGTGGAGCAGTAACCCTAAGATAAGTTTAGTTAACTCTAAATAGCATTTGAAAAAGTACTGTTTGTTGTACTACTAAATTATTTGTAGTATAAGTAGTTTATGACAAACTAAGTTCTATTTTTTGTTGGAACAGTATGTGCTAATTGTGCTGGACTAATATTACAACTCATGCTATAAATGAATATAGGCAGATGCAACACACTGGTGACAGTTTTAACAGCACAAATAGTGAGAGTTTGGCCTCTAAAAGAACTAGTTAACATATTTTGAAGGGAATTAGCATAAGGTATCACTCTGTGCCACTAAACCGTAAAGGTTAACTTCGCAAAAACTATTTTACAAAAATTGGTTTAAACATAGAAGCAGATCTTAAATCTCTGTAAAACAAATTAAATTTGTTTTAGGGTTGCAGGTTCACTTTGTTAATATAGACTATTACCTGCTCTGCAATGATCGTTGAGATTTTTATTGTCCTTCATGAAAATAATATAGGATTTTAGTGAATGTAGTATTAAATTGTTTACTCTTTAGTCCATATGGAACACAGGAACCATGGAGTTGAGCTCCCTCCTTGAGGAGGGAGTTTACCCCCAGAGTTCCTGTGTTCCATTTTGGATATTAGAGAAAATATTTTACCTTGTGAACAAGATCCATAACAATTCAATACTAAAGACGTCTTACACACTGTTAAAGGAGCAGTAAACTTTTTTTATGAAAACACATATTTTGTAGAGCTTTTCCTGCTGAATAAAACAAGATCACTCCCACTGATGTCAGATGTTTTATTCAAAAATTATAGCAGTTTAAATAATCAGGCCTGATAGTTCTAACTGACAGGAAGTGACAGGCAGTTTCTATCACATTCTATGGAGAACTGTATATCTCTGACTTTTCTGACTTTCCTCTGCATTGTTATCTAACAGGAAATCTAATTAGAATTTGACCACTAGAGGGCACTCCTAATGTAAAAAAACATGGGTTTAAACTGTAATAACTCTGCTAGTGTATCATGGTGCCCGTGATTCGTGCTGCTCTGTGTCTATCACCTGCTGAGTATTCGTGATTGGCTGTCTGTCATTAGCCCTCCTCACACAGCCTTTTTAAACCCAGGTTGAGCACTTCCAGGTTGCCCTTTCGTGGTGTCTCTGACTCCACTCTGCCTGACCTACTTGTCAGATCTCTGGGCCTGTTTCCAGTGTTCCTGTATGCTACATTCCGGTGTTCCAGTGTTCCTGCACATTAACGTTCCAGTGTTCCAGTGTTCCTGTACGTTAATGTTCCGGTGTTCCAGCGTTCCAGTGTTCCTGTATGCTAACGTTCCGGTGTTCCAGTGTTCCAGTGTTCCGGTGTGCCTGTATTCCGGGGTTCCTGTGCTCCAGCACCACGTGGGTTAACCTGTACAAGTTCCTGAGTCTCACGCTCCAGCTGTCGCTCTGGCGACATTGTTCTCCTCGCTATTGCATACACATTGTTGGTTCCAGCGTGCGGACGCTGATTTGCTCCACTAAACTTGGTTGCGATATACATTGTTGGTTCGAGTGTGCGGTCGCTGGTTTGCTCCACTAACCTGGTTGCGATATACATTGTTGGTTCCAGCGTGCGGACGCTGGTTTGCTCCACTAAACCTGGTTGCGATATACATTGTTGGTTCCAGCGTGCGGACGCTGGTTTGCTCCACTAAACCTGGTTGCGATATACATTGTTGGTTCCAGCGTGCGGTCGCTGGTTGGCTCCACTAAACCTGGTTGCGATATACATTGTTGGTTCCAGCGTGCGGACGCTGGTTTGCTCCACTAAACCTGGTTGCAATATACATTGTTGGTTCCAGCGTGCGGACGCTGGTTTGCTCCACTAAACCCGGTTGCAATATACATTGTTGGTTCCAGCGTGCGGTCGCTGGTTTGCTCCACTAACCTGGTTGCTATATACATTGTTGGTTCCAGCGTGCGGTCGCTGGTTTGCTCCACTAAACCCGGTTGCAATATACATTGTTGGTTCCAGCGTGCGGACGCTGGTTTACTCCTTAAACCTGGTGGCGCTATTTACCATTAGTCCCAACGTGCGGACGTTGGTTTGCTCCTGAACATCCAGTACTGTGGTCAGTCGCTGTCCACTCCCTTGTCTGATTATCCCTGGGTATAGACTTCTGCTGAGTAAGACCTCTAGACTTATGCTCTCTGCTGTCTTAGTCACCTAACAGCTGGTCTATTTGCTCAGGCTGCCCTGCCCGGTATTGGTGAGGCCGGTAGAACCTTGACGTTACCATCCTGTAGGTTGCCTCACCCGGTATTGGCAGGGCCGGTAGAGCCTACTACAGTACCTCCTTGGGCTGCCCTGCCCGGTATTGGTAAGGCCAGTAGAACCTTGTAATTCACCATCTTAAAGGTTGCCTTACCCGGTATTGGCAGGGCCGGTAGAGCCTACATTCAGCATCACATTGGGCTGCCTTGCCCGGTATTGGTAAGGCCGGTAGAACCGGAATTATCATCTCACGGTTGCCTTACCCGGTATAGGCAAGGCCGGTAGAGCCTGTCATTAATATTGTCACTTGGGTTGCCTTGCCCGGTATTTAGGCAAGGCCGGTAGAACCTTTTGCATGTTCTATTGATGTTATATAGTTATGTATGTTTACCCTACAGGGACTGCCTTTAACTTTTAATAAAGTTAAATTTTACCAAACCTTAAGTCTGAGAGTCTTCAAAAACAATGACAGTACGAAAGGGCCATGACCTCAGACACTAAGAGTGACGGTAACGCACAGAACATCCATTGGAGGATGGATATGCTCTAGCAACATTTGGATCAGCTAGCGGTGGCTATCCAAACTATTCTTCAACGCACGGTACTTGCAGATAAGTCCGGTGCTAACCCGGAGGTCTCGCCAATTATGACACCGGGAGACATCTCCCTGTGGGCTTGCTTCAGCCAGTGCCTAATGGTGAACTCCCTTGGTCTCACATCTCTATCGACTTTATGGGAGAATTGCCCAGGTCTAGAGGGTACTCCTTCATATTGATGGTGGTAGACAGGTTTTCTAAAATGGCACACTTCGTACCCCTCTGTGGCCTTCCTTCGGCCAAAGAACTGGCAATGGTATTCGCTCGAGAAGTATTTCGGCTACATGGAGTACCCAGGGTGCTGGTGTCTGACAGGGGGAGCCAGTTTGTGTCCAGATTCTGGAGGGCATTTTGCGAACAGATGGTCATACAGCTATCATTTTCCTCGGCATATCATCCCCAGACTAACGGGGCCGCTGAGAGGGCCAATCAAGGATTGGAACAGTTTCTACGATGTTTTGTGACTGACCATCATGATAATTGGGCCAACTTGTTGCCTTGGGCAGAGTTCGCCTGGAACTGCGCAGTTAATTCTTCCTCCGGGAGCTCTCCGTTTTTGATCAATTATGGGTTCCAACCCTGTCAGCTCCCGGATTCCTTTCAATCACAGCAGATTCCAGCTCTGGATGAGCATATAGAGCAACTCCGTTCCACATGGGCACAAGTTCAGAGGGCATTGGGCCAGTCTTTTCAGCGACATCAGCGTCATGCCAATCGCAGAAGGCTTCCAGCGGTTTCCTTCCAAGTCGGGGATAGAGTATGGCTGTCCTCCAAGAATCTAAAACTCAAGGTCCCATCTAATAATCTGGCACCTCGGTTCATTGGTCCGTACAAGATCATTCGCAAAATTAACCCTGTTTCTTATGCCTTGGAATTGCCTGCTTCTATGCGCATTCATAATGTATTCCATGTGTCTCTCCTTAAGCCTCTTGTTTGTAACCATTATACTACCACACCTGTGATGCCAGGTCCTGTTGAAGTCGAGGGGCAGGAGGAGTATGAAGTACAAAGTATTACTGATTCCCGCAGACGTAGAGGAGAGGTACAGTATCTGGTGCATTGGAAAGGTTATGGTCCTGAGGATCGTTCCTGGGTTGACAGTAAGGACCTTCATGCACCCAAATTACTACGAGTATTTCATGCCAAATACCCTCAGAAGCCTGGACCCTACTCTAGGAGAGGGGGTCTTTGAAAGGGGGGTACTATCACGGTGCCCATGATTCGTGCTGCTCTGTGTCTATCACCTGCTGAGTATTCGTGATTGGCTGTCTGTCATTAGCCCTCCTCACACAGCCTTTTTAAACCCAGGTTGAGCACTTCCAGGTTGCCCTTTCGTGGTGTCTCTGACTCCACTCTGCCTGACCTGCTTGTCAGATCTCTGGGCCTGTTTCCAGTGTTCCTGTATGCTACTGTAACGGTTTTCTGACACTCAGACCAGGGTATGAAGTAAAAACACAGTTTATTGAATCAAGAATGTAACACAATGCCCCTAGGGGCCAGCACAGGAATAACAGTAATGGCAAACACAGACAAAGTGAATGCAATACAGCAATAAAATAATGTGCAATGTATAGATGGGGAAATAACCCCAAAGGGTTAACAAGTGCAAGAGGAGAAACTCAGTCTTAGTTTGGCCAACGCCCAGGATATATAGCAGTCTCTGGAACACAGTCCTTGAATAGCGAAGCTGGAGTAAAGTGTCTGCACTGAATTCACTCTCAAGTTGGACTAGGAATGCACACAAGTGCCCAAAGCTGAGCCAATACCACCTCCGTGGGCTATAGAGAAATGCTATTGCCAAAGCTGAAGTACAAGAACCAAAATCGCCGTTAACTGCGAGTAGAAGTTAACCCTGCGTGCGCCCAATGGATAGTGCCCTGACACCCCTTGGATGTCAATACTGATAGCTACTGCACAAGCTACTAAGAGCCGAAGCACTGGATAGTGCAATGGATAGCATACCCTCTGAGCATATGTAGGCCGGAGCCAGGACACCCCTCCGGTGCCGTACGTAACTTTCCCAGCAAGAGCGAACGGACTACCAGCGCCAACTGGCGCGGTCACGGTGCACACCGAACACCGGACAGACAATGCTCTGTGGAAGGTAGTGAGGAGTATCAGAGGTACTAGAGTAGCGGCTCTAACGGATAACCGTATGCTTGGCAAGATAACGGAGGCACGAGACCGGAGACTACAAGGCCCTGCAAGGGTTAACAGGTTCTGTACAGGAGAGAGACAGCAGCAAACAGCGGATGGCAAAGCAACCTCAAGCTCAGCTAGAGCAGTGAGAGGAACAGTGAGTCACTAACAGATCAGAATGTCGCCGGAGCGACCGGAGCAATGCAGGAACACCGGAACAGCAGGCAGGATCGGAGCGATAACCGGAACCGGATCACAGGAGGAACAACAGCCGAAGAACAGGATCAATCACGGAGCAGAGTCGTCAGCCAGAACCGGGTCAATCACGGAGCAGGGTCGTCAACCAGAGCCGGGTCATACACGGAGCAGGATCATCAGCCAGAGCCGGGTCAATCACGGAGCAGGGTCGTCAACCAGAACCGGGTCAATCACGGAGCAGGATCAGGAGAAGAGTCAGACAAGCCGGGTCGGTACACAGGAGATACTGGAACTCAGCAACAAGGCGCAGATACTGGAACACAATGAAAGGGCAAATGACAAGTGCCCAAGCTTCAGTATATAAAGGCACATCCTGGGCGGGCCAATCATCATCCTCCAATGCACAGGTAATTCAGCCAAGATTGACAGAACAGCACGGGAACCGTGATAGCTACATTTCGGTGTTCCAGTGTTCCTGCACATTAACGTTCCAGTGTTCCAGTGTTCCTGTACGTTAATGTTCCAGTGTTCCAGCGTTCCAGTGTTCCTGTATTCCGGGGTTCCTGTGCTCCAGCACCGCGCGGGTTAACCTGTATGAGTTCCTGAGTCTCACGCTCCAGCTGTTGCTCTGGCGACATTGTTCTCCTCGCTATTGCATACACATTGTTGGTTCCAGTGTGCGGATGCTGGTTTGCTCCACTAAACCTGGTTGAGATATACATTGTTGGTTCCAGCGTGCGGACGCTGGTTTGCTCCACTTAACTTGGTTGCGATATACATTGTTGGTTCCAGCGTGCGGTCGCTGGTTTGCTCCACTAACCTGGTTGCAATATACATTGTTGGTTCCAGCGTGCGGACGCTGGTTTGCTCCACTAAACCCGGTTGCAATATACATTGTTGGTTCCAGCGTGCGGACGCTGGTTTGCTCCACTAAACCTGGTTGCGATATACATTGTTGGTTCCAGCGTGCGGACGCTGGTTTGCTCCAGTAAACCCGGTTGCAATATGCATTGTTGGTTCCAGAGTGCGGACGCTGGTTTACACCTTACACCTGGTGGAGCTATTTACCATTCGTCCCAACATGCGGACGTTGGTTTGCTCCTGAACATCCAGTACTGTGGTCAGTCGCTGTCCACTCCCTTGCAGTTGTCCGATTATCCCTGGCTATAGACTTCTTCTGAGTAAGACCTCTAGACTTATGCTCTCTGCTGTCTTAGTCACCTAACAGCTGACGTTACCATCCTGTAGGTTGCCTCACCCGGTATTGGCAGGTCCGGTAGAGCCTACTACAGTACCTCCTTGGGCTGCCCTGCCCGGTATTGGTAAGGCCGGTAGAACCTTGTAACTCACCATCTTAAAGGTTGCCTTACCCGGTATTGGCAGGGCCGATAGAGCCTACATTCAGCATCCCATTGGGCTGCCTTGCCTGGTATTGGTAAGGCCGGTAGAACCGGAATTATCATCTCACGGTTGCCTTACCCGGTATAGGCAAGGCCGGTAGAGCCTGTCATTAATATTGTCACTTGGGTTGCCTTGCCCGGTATTTAGGCAAGGCTGGTAGAACCTTTTGCATGTTCTATTGATGTTATATTGTTATGTATGTTTACCCTACGGGGACTGCCTTTAACTTTTAATAAAGTTAAATTTTACCAAACCTTAAGTCTGAGGGTCTTCAAAAACCGTGACATAGTGCTAGTCTGCCTTCTTCTTCAGGTAAAAAGGAAATGGCAAGTGTGACATTAGGGGACCCTCTGTCACATTGCTCGTCACCTCCTCCAAGCAGCAGTGAGATGTCAGGAACAGAGCAGCTGTAACAACAGCATGTAGGGACTAGTGGTGGTGGTGATGATGATGCTGAAGAAGCTGGGGTTGAAGAGATATTGATGACCTTTTTAGCAGAGACTGAAGGAATGGGAGACAGGGATGAGGATGGGCATTTCCACAACCACTAGCAATGACATGTTGGAATGAGAGGAATTTGCAACTGCTCTAATTCCTTCTGATGCTGAGATACTAGGGCAGCAGGATGCTGAGGATCAGGCTAGTGTGCCATAGACCACCATGGACACTCAATGAATGGGGTTAACAAGTGATGTGGGACTAGGACAGTTTCTACTTGCCAGCAGTAGCAATATTCCTGATCCTAGTTGCAGTGCTGAATCTGAGGCAGTAGCAGTAACAGCAGCAACATTTTCCACTGCCATAGACAATGAAGGGGAATGTGGAGGACAAGAAGAAAGAGACCATTCTTCTTGATCGGTTCCCTTCCACCTGAAGTCATCATAGGTGTGGGACTATTTTTCTCTTGGGCCAGGCACAGTACCATCATCAGCAACGGCACTGTGCACAAATTGTGACAAGTCAGTGAAAAGAGGAAAGGAGGGAACACACCTTGGCACAAGCGCCCTAATATCACACATGAAACACAGACACCATGACATTTACTTTAAACATGTTAAAGACAAACACCCACCACAGAAATCAAGCACTGCTTTTGCTGTCCGTGACTCTCCATAAAGGCAAGAGGTGAGGCGGAGATCAAAAAGGAGGAGGAATAGAACAACCCAGGAAGAGACTGGAAGTTCCATCATGAGTGAAACAACTAGCTCGCCGTCACCTTCTAGGGTAACTACATCTTCTGCCAATCCTCTTCGTTCATTACATCTCCCACCAAATGATAGCCACTCTGTTGATGTTAAGATATGGCAGTTTGTCTCAACCCATTGCACACTGTGTGGTGCACTGACTACACATGCCAGTGTGGTGAAAGAGAATCGCAGTCAGTGCATCAAGCGGCATCTGAGGAGATTCCAGCCTGCAGAATATGTTAAGATGGTGGGAGGGAGGGTTAATCATTACTATTAAACTGTCAGCAAGTTGTTGTGTGTCCTTAGCAGGTCTGGAAAAGGGGTACGGTGACAGCGGCAGTACTTGGTTTTGGGTGTCATGGTGTTTGGATACAGCTGTGTCCCCAGATGTTATTTACCACACAAACACACACACACACACACACACACACACACACACACACACACTGTACACATTGCAGTTGCTGATGAGACCCGCTTTCCTGCTCTCAAGGGAAAAAATATATTCTAATAACACACCCATGATGATTTTGGAGGAGGGGCACGTGGAGAAGATTTAATTACCAATTTGTTCTTTTCTCCATATATGCTGGAGGCTACTTATTCTGCTGCTACTGCCTCAGGTGCATCACTGGAGCCAGTCGTGGCAAGTGGAACCTTCATCCTCTATCTTCCATGTTACTGCTATTGTTGATCCCATTCCCTTTCAGCTGCCTAATCATCCTGCTGCTTAAACAACTCAGCAGCAGCAGTACAAACAGCAGCTGCAACTCAGGACTCAGGAGGACATTTGACAGTGGCCACTGGCCAACATGACCTGCTGGCATGACCTGCTGTCAAACAAGCTTAAGTCCTACAAATCAATGCTTCTTCAGGGCTTGGGCCTCTAATAAGTCTAAGTCCTACAAAGCCCTCTAACAACAAATCAAACAGACCATCCTCTACAAAATACTCTATCAAGTCAAGTATCAGTCCACCCCAGTGGCAGTTTATGTCAGGGGGTTCCTGTCTCTATCACTTTACATACAATTTTCTAATTTTTTTATTTTATTAACTGTCCCCCCAATAGCAGTCAAGAAACCCCCCCAAAACAAATTCCCTGTTCAAATGATCCATTCAATCATCACCATAGGCAGCCTCCTCAGACCCCTTTATATCATATCTTATGGTTTCTATTTTATTTAGGATTTATTTTTTATTAACTGCCCCCCAATCCCAGTAAACAACCCCCTCAAAAATCATCATCTGTTCAACTGATTCTTTCCCCACACCCCACCAACACAGGCACCCTCATGCCCCTTTTATACTATGCCTTTGGTAAATAAAATAATATTTGCTGTGTTGTGTGTAATTTCTATGTTCCCATTGATTTCAATGTAATGAGCTAGGTGAAAAAAGCAGAAAATCATCACTTTTCAAGGTAAATTTTTCGCCAAGTGGAAAGTGCCATTTTTTGGCGATTTCAGTTTGAGGCAAAATTTTCACCCATCCCTAATAAGTATGTGATGCATGGTGCATAGGTTACTGTTATGTCTCGGGGGCTTTGTTTCTTAGTGCTGGTAGTGTTGGCGGTGGGATGTTAGGGGATTAGGTTTTTTGAGGTTTAGATGATTTCATATGGGTGCTTTGGCCCCTATATCAGTATTACTGAGGGCTACTAATGTAGTGATTCCTAGTTTCCCAGATGTGAGTTTGTGGTTTTATATTGTTCAGTGCTGGTTTTCAACATCTGTTAGGGACTCAACACCTATATTTAGAAGGTACAGAATTAACTGCAGAATTGAGTCTCTGATGTACTTGGCATGGAAACTGCGCTGCAATCTGGGAGCATGAAGATCCTTAGAATCGACCCAGGAATGCTCCTCAGGACCGTAACCCTTCCAGTGAACCAGATATTGAAGTTTACCTCTGAATTTACGTGAGTCAATAATATTGTGAACTTCATACTCCTCCTGACCTTGCATCTGAACAGGACCAGGAGCCACAGGAGTAGTAGTGTACCGGTTGCATACCAGAGGCTTCAGCAAAGATACGTGGAACACATTATGAACCCGCATGGATGCTGGGAGGTCCAGAGCATACGACACAGGGTTAATTCTGTGGATAACTTTGAAGGGACCAACGAACCGGGGAGCCAACTTGTTACATGGAGTCTGCAGATTCAGATTCTTGGTGGAGAGACATACCCTGTCCCCAACCTGGAAGGAGACCGCCGGCAACCGTATGCAATTAGGTTGATGCTGATAATGCTGGAATGAAGCACTGAGGGTCCTCTGTACCTGTGCCCAAGTGGAATGGAGTTGCTCCATATGCTCATCCAGAGCTGGAATTTGCTGAGTCTGAAATGAGTCCGGGAGCAAGCATGGTTGAAACCCGTAGTTGATGAGAAATGGGGAGCTCCCGGACGATGAATTAACAGCACAATTCCTGGCAAACTCCGCCCATGGCAACAGGTCGGCCCAATTATCATGATGATCGGACTCAAAACAGTGTAGAAATTGTTCCAATCCTTGACTGGCACGCTTGGCGGCTCCGTTGGTCTGGGGATGGTATGCAGAAGAAAATCTACAAGATGTCTGTGAGCTCCAATCTACAAGATGTCTGTGAGCTCCACAAAGATACAAAAGAAACAAGTGCCACTGCCTCAGAGACTTCCAAGAAATGGCAGATGGACTACAGTTGGCTCTGGAAGGGTAAGAGTTGTGGACAGGAGGCATGTCCCACAGTCTGTGCCTCTTCAAAATTCCTTTGCCGCACTTTCAGAACAATGCCTTAATATTGAAACAACTCCAGAAGCAGAGACTACTGGTTCACCAGCCTGTAATCCACAGGTAAACCAGACTGCAACCACTGACAAACTGATAAAGGTAAGAAGTAAGAACAACTTTAAGAGGAAGCAACTCTTATTGGGGGATTCTATATTAAGAGGAGTGACTCTGGAGGATAGTCATGGTGATGGCAAAGAAGTCAGATGTCTTCCTGGTGCTACAGCTTACAGAGATAGAAAACGCATTTTAAAAATTGTTAAGGAAGCAAGACAGAATGGAGAGTTGGATGTCATAGTCCATTTAGGGACAAATGATTTGGCTTGTAATGAGGTAAGTGTGGTAAAAGATGTTTTTAAGAAGCTATGTAAGGATCTGCAGCAAGTTGCTTCCACTGTATCCGTTTCAGAAGTTCTGCCAGTGTATAAGGAAGATGATGGTAGGATGCAGCGAATAAGAGATTTTAATTCATGGCTAGGGAAATGGGGCCAAAAACATGGATTTGGCTTTGTTTCTCACACCAAACCTATTTGGTGTAACAAGGAATTGTACAAAAAGGATGGCTTGCATCTTTCTCAAAAGGGAACAGAGGTTCTCAGCAAGCAATTCAGAAGTTTTGTTAACAGGTATTTAAACTAGTAGAGGGGGGCAATGGAATGATACAGGAGATAATCAATTGCCCCCCACAGCATTGCACAGATGAATTTGATCAAGGTATGTCTGTGGCACATAGGTCAAAAAACGGTAGACTTCGAGCCATGTGTACAAATGCACGCAGTTTAGGGAACAAGATCCCTGAACTCATTGCAATAATAACTAGGGAAGATTTGGACTTAGTGGCAATTACCGAGACCTGGTACAATGATAAAAATGACTGGGATGTAGAAATACCGGGGTACTCTCTATTCAGAAAAGACAGGAAAGGCAGAAAAGGAGGAGGGGTTGCCATTTATGTCAAAAATAGCTTAAAGGTTAATCTTATACAGGGTTTGGAGGACAACACAGAGACTGTTTGGATAACTTTAGAATATGGGAATAAGATGGTCACTCGTATAGGTGTGATCTATAGACCCCCAGGTCAAACAGAGGAGTTGGATCAACTGTTGGTCAAGGAACTAACTAAGATGACTGTGAAAGGTGAGGTTATAATTATGGGGGACTTTAATCTTCCAGATGTGGACTGGAAAAACCAAGTAGCAGGTTCAGCCAGGAGTAGAGATATCCTAAATTCTTTACAAGGATTAGCTCTTAGTCAATTAGTAGAAGAGCCGACTAGGAAGGAAGCCACACTAGATTTATTATTTACTAATGGAGACTTGGTATCAGATGTAGCTGTAGGAGAGTGTTTGGGCTCCAGTGATCATCATTCTGTGTGGTTTAATATAAAAACAGAGGCTGAGTTGCACCACACAAAAACAAAGGTTCTAGACTTTAGAAAGGCTGATTTTTCTAAAATGGAAACATTTTTATGTCAGTCTTTAACAACTTGGAGATCTTTAGATGGAGTCCAGGAGAAATGGGATTATCTGAAATGTGTTTTACTAAACGCAACAGAGCATTGCATTAGACATGTCAGCAAGGGTAAAAGAAAGAGAAAACCACTGTGGTACTCAGCAGAAGTGGCAAATATAGTAAAAGAGAAAAAAGAAGCATTTAAGAAATATAAGCAGACGCAGAAGGAAGAAGATAGGTATCGGTACAAAACTAGGTTGAAGGAGGCCAAATGTATTATTAGATGTGCCAAAGCACACACAGAGGAAAAAATTGCCCAGTCAATAAAAAAGGGGGATAAAACATTTTTTAGATATATAAGTGAAAGGAGGAAAACGAAACAAGGAATAGTTAGACTAAAAACAAAAGATGGAAACTATGTAAATGAGAATAAAGGGCTAGCTGACTGTCTCAATGAATATTTCTGTTCAGTTTTTACACAGGAAGATGAAGGGAAGGGACCGCTGTTAGAAAAAAGAAATGGCAAGACACGGGAAACATGCATGTTTACAGAAGAAGAAGTTCTAATTCAACTTTCTAATGTAAAAACAGATAAATCAATGGGTCCAGATGGGATAAACCCAAAGTTATTAAAAGAACTTAAGTGTGTTCTGGCAAAACCTTTAACAGATTTATTCAATCAGTCACTAGCAACAGGAATTGTTCCAGAAGATTGGAAGGTAGCAAATGTAGTACCGCTTCACAAAAAAGGTAGCAGGGAAGAGTCTGGTAACTACAGACCAGTAAATCTTACATCAGTAGTGGGAAAATTAATGGAGACTATGTTAAAGGAAAGAATTGTTGAATATCTGAATATAAATAGCTTGCAAGATACCAAACAGCATGGGTTTACAGCAGGGAGATCTTGTCAAACTAACCTCATAGATTTTTTTGACTGGGTAACTAAAATAATAGATCAAGGGGGAGCAGTAGATATAGCTTATCTAGATTTCAGTAAAGCATTTGACACTGTCCCTCATAGAAGACTCATAAATAAATTGCAGTGTTTGGGTCTACATGTAAAAATAGTGAAATGGATAAGGCAATGGCTGAGTGACAGGAGACAGAAGGTGGTAGTCAATGGAGAATATTCGGACGAAAGGAGTGTTACTAGTGGAGTACCTCAGGGATCTGTACTGGGGCCCATTCTTTTTAATATTTTTATTAGTGATATTGCAAAAGGTCTTCAAGGAAAGGTATGCCTTTTTGCAGATGATGCAAAGATCTGCAATAGGGTAGACATTCCAGGGGGAAAAAGCCAAATGGCGCATGATTTAGGTAAATTAGAAGAATGGTCAAGAGTGTGGCAGATGCACTTTAACGTTGATAAATGTAAAATAATGCACTTGGGACATAAAAATCCAAAGGAAAAATATACCATTAAGGGTACTGTGCTGTCAGAGACAACAGAGGAAAGGGATTTGGGAGTAATTATTTCTAATGACTTAAAGGTAAGCAGGCAATGTAATAAAGCGATGGGGAATGCAAGCAGGGCACTGGGTTGTATAGCTAGGGGCATTAGTAGCAGAAAAAGGGAAGTAGTCATGCCACTGTACAGATCTCTAGTTAGACCTCACCTAGAATATTGTGTACAGTACTGGAGACCCCATCTCCAGAAGGATATTGATACTCTAGAGAAAATTCAAAGAAGGGCTACTAAAATGGTGACTGGTCTACAGGAAAAGAAATATCAGGATAGACTAAAGGATCTGAATATGTATAGCTTGGAGGAGAGAAGAGAGAGAGGGGATATGATAGAAACATTCAAATACATGAAGGGATTCAACAAAGTACAGGATGGAAGTATATTTCAAAAGAGTAAAAACATTAGGACAAGAGGCCATAGTCTAAAACTAGAGGGACACAGGTTTAGATGTAATGTAAGAAAGTTTTACTTCACTGAGAGGGTAGTAGACAAGTGGAATAGCCTACCAGCAGAAGTGGTAGATGTCAATACAGTGACAGAATTTAAGCATGCATGGGATAGGCATAAGGCGGTCCTTAACATAAGAAAAGACCAAGGACCAAAAAAGGTTTGAGGTTTGTTTTTTAACACAGTAGGAAATTGGGCAGACTAGATGGGCCGATTGGTTCTTATCTGCCGTCAAATTCTATGTTTCTATGTTTCTATGTTTCTATGATAACTGTATGCCCATCTGCGCACAGCATGCCCTCCAAAACCTAAACACAAATTGGCTCCCACGGTCAGACACCAGCACCCTGGGTGTACCATGCAACCGGAAATCCTCTCTGGCAAATACCATTGCCAACTCCTGAGCAGAGGGAAGGCCAGGAAGAGGCACAAAATGTGCCATCTTAGAGAATCTATTGACTACCATCAAAATAAAGGAATATCCCCTAGACACCGGTAATTCTTCCATAAAGTCGATTGAGACATGAGACTAAGGACGTTCACCATTGGGTATAGGTTGGAGCAGGCCCACCGGAAGGTGTCTAGGGGACTTGGCACGGGCACATGTAGAACAAGCTGCAGTGAATGCGGTGCAGTCAGCACGCAAGGAAGGCCACCAGAATAACTATGAGAAAGACCAGATCAATTGATTCTTGCCAACGTGACCAGCAGCCTTAGATGTGCGGTTGGTTTCAAGTAGACGGGTACAGAAGGGTTTGGCTACAAAACATTTGCCTACTGGGGTATCAGGTGGTGCAGTAGCTTGGTTAGCGAGAATCTCCTCCCCCAGAGGCGAAGTAATGCTGGTTCGTAAGAAGGCTACAATGTGATCATGCTAAATGATAGGTACTGGAGTCTCATCTCTCTCTGTGTCTTGGCTGAATTGTCTAGACAGGGCATCTGCCCTAACATTCTTGGAACCAGGCAAATTGGATACAATAAAATTAAAGTGGGACAGAAACAAAGCCCATCTAGCCTGACAAGAGGACAATATCTTAGCCTCAGAAAGGTACGTTAAGTTTTTATGATCAGTCAAGATCAGTACCGGGGTTCTGGTACCCTCAAGCAGGTGTCGCCATTCTTTGAGGGCAAGGATAATTGCCAAAAGTTCTCTGTCCCCAATCTCTTAGTGGCTCTGAGCGCTAGACAATTTCTTTGAGAAAAATCCACAAGACCTTAACATACTCCCAGGGTCCAGTCGCTGAGACAATACTGCCCCTACCCCGGACTCAGAGGCATCGACCTCCAGAGTGAATGGAAGGGAGGGATTGGGGTGGGACAGTACAGGAGCAGAAGAAAATGCAGATTTTATTGTTACAAAAGCTTGTTCCTGAGACCATTGGGAGGGATCTGCACCTTTGTGCGTCAAATCAGACAGTGGTTTAAAGGGATAGTAATACTTCGTTTTAACTTTATTTTATTTTGTAGGCATTAAAAAAACATGAAGAATGATATAAGTCTTATCTCTCAAACCTTTACCTAGTGTAAGCCATCTCTTCTCAGATGTGGAATGCAGTCCATAGACCAGAGAGATAACAAAAGGGGACACTCTTATTCCTATGAAAACAATGAAATCCCTGCCCCCCTTGACAAGTTTTTCAGGTTTTTCCCTTATCTTAATTGAAGATTGTCCCTCTCTGCAGTCTACCTGGGTACCTCCCTTCTTCTCTGGCTGAACAGTGTGACATCAGTAAAAGGGGTGGGAGGGGGACATTTTGTCATTGAATTACTCTGGAACTACAACTCTGACAGAATTGAAATAACACTCTCCAAAGTCCAAATACTATGATGATTAATTCAAGCTGCTTTTATTATGAAACATTACTATCCCTTTAACAATCGAGGAAAAGTTTCTAATGAATTCCCTATAATAATTAGCGAAACTGAGAAAGTGTTGGATAGCCTTGAGCCCCTTAGGATGTGGCCACTGCAGGACTGCTGCCAGCTTATCCTTGTCCATCCAATGCCATCTTTAGGAATAATGAAGCCCAGAAATGGCACCATGGGCTTGTGGAATTCTCATTTCTTGATCTTGCAAAATAGTTTATTCTCACTGAGTTTGAGCAGAACTGAGGTCACATCCTTGATGTGCTGTGACAAACTGGACGAATGTATGAGAATATCATCAAGATACACTACTACACAAGACTGTAGCATGTCACATAGGATATCATTAATACATTCTTGGAACACTGCGGGTGCATTACATAGCCCGAAAGGCATTACCAGATATTCATAATGCCCCGATCTGGTATTGAATGCCGTTTTCCACTCATCACCGGCCCTTATCCTTATCAAGTTATAGGCAGCCCGCAAATCAAGCTTAGTAAAGATAGAGGAGCCCTTTAATCTGTCAAACAGCTCGGAAATGAGTGGTATAGGATAAGCGTTTTTGGCATCAGTTTGTTCAGTCCATGATAATCTATACATGGGCGTAGTTCATCACTTTTCTTTTTTACAAAGAAGAAACCAGCCCCTGCGGGCGAGTATGACTTCCTGATAATACCCCTTTCTAGGGCATCTGAAATGTACTCCATGGCCCGATTCTCCTTGCAAAACAACGGGTAAGCACGACCCCAAGGAGGGATGGCACCAGGAGGCAGATCAATAACACAGTCACACGCCCTATGTGGCAGCAATGCACTGGCCTCTCCCTTGCTGAAAACGTAGCTGAATTGGCAGTATTCAGCTGGCACTGAGGGGGAGGTACACATAATCCTAGTGGGGTGGGAAATGCAATGTTTGTCACAGAATTCAGACCATGCCGTAATTTTGCAAGTCTGCCAGTTGAACCTGGGGTTATACAAATGTAGCCAAGGAAACCCCAGGATCACAGCATGGTGAGGGGAAAGGATAATCTGAAACCATTGTTCCTCAGAATGTAGTGCCCCAATGCGCAAGGATAATGGTATCGTTTCCATCGTAATTTGGGCGGGTACCAGCGGCCTGCCATAAATGGCCTCACTTTTCAAAGGAGACTCTTTCTCCACCAGTGGAATTTTGTGCGAAGCAGCAAATAACTCGTCCATAAAATATCCGGCAGCACCGGAATCAACTAGCGCCAGAACCTCCACTGCGAGTTTTGCCCAGGAAAGTACAGCCTGAATAGTAGGCCTCTGACTAGTCGGATCTAGGGACTGCTGAACGCCACCTAGGGCCTGTCCCACAAGGTACCCTAGGTGCGTTCATTTCCTGGCCGTGTAGGGCATGAATTAAGCAAATGACCAGCTAGGCTACAATATAAACAGAGGCCTTGTCGACGGCGATGCGCCCGTTCCTCCATAGATAATCTAGTAAACCCTAATTGCATAGGTTCACTATTTTCATCAGTGTGTTCGGGAGGCTTGGGAGGTGAGGGAGGCATGGGTGGGAAGCTTGGTCTTGCTGATCCCATTTCTCTGGCCCTCTGCTTACAGTCCTTAGCCGCCATTCGTTCCCTAATACGGGAATTGATCAAAATCGAAAAATCAATAAACTTGTCAAGATCAGTCGGCAGTTCTCAGGCTGCCGTTTCATCCTTAATTCGTTCACATAGTCCATGTGCAAAGGCTGCCACCAGAGCCTCATTGTTCCAGGCCATCTCTGCTGCTAATGTACGGAATTCGATGGCATAGTCAGCAACTGTGTGAGACCCTTCTCGGATCTCCATAAGTTTTTTTGCAGCAGAGGCGAGCAGAGGGGAACTTCAAATACTCTACGAAACACCCTTAAGAACTCACTGAAGTTCCTTGTACATGGTTTTATGGCCTCCCACAATGGATTTGCCCACTCCAGGGCTCTGCCCGTCAGCAATGAAATCATGAAGCCCACCTTACTGCTGTTGCTAGGAAAGGCTTGAGGGGTTAATTCTAGGAAGATTTCCAACTGATTAATGAACCCTCTGCACAGGGTGGGTTCACCATCGTACCTTAGAGGTAATGGGGCTGTAGCAGTCAACCCTCTGTTCGAGTTAGTTTGCAACAAGGACTGAGCTCTCGGTGTCGACACGGGCGAGACCACCGGGGCTGGTACTGGTTTATTCAAGTGTGCCGTGCACTCAAGAATTGTTTGAACAGGCAACACCAACTGGTCCAAATGCTGCTCATGTAAATCCATCCTCTAATGGATACTTTGTGCATTACCGTCACCTGTACCGTCTGAGGTCATGGCCCTTTTTGTACTGTTACGGTTCAGTACACTCAGAAACAGAAGGTCTTGGTAAAACACAATTTTATTTGCACACAATGAATAACAGTAACCCTCACGGGTCCAGCATACAGAAAAATGGTAAACTGACACAGGAAAGGTTACAATGGTATGATTAACCCACACGGGTCCACTATGTAGAACAAATATACAGTACTGACACAGGTCAGGTAAATCACAATTGATACAGTGTATTAGGCCAATGACTGAGTTGGCCCTGATGTTGGGTGGCCCAGTGTAATTTTCTATGCAGAAAGTCACAACAGCAACCGACAAGTATGCAACAGGTTAAGCCAGTGTAGATCTGGCTAAGGCAACATAGGAGGAAGGCTGCCAGAGTGAACGCCCACCGGAGACTACAAACAAGCGTGAGTCAGTGTTAAGTGCAGTAGGATAACAAGCACCCAACTGAGACTTCAGACTCATAAACGAATGCCCAGTACCACCCCTGAAGGGGTTAACGAATGCTCCGGTCTGCAGAAGGGAAGTAACCTGAGGCGCCCAACTGAACCCAACCTCAGGAATGGCAGAAACAGACCAAGCGAACGTGTGCAAATCAGAGTATACCGGAGGGTAACACAGAGCGCAATGTGT
This sequence comes from Rhinophrynus dorsalis, assembly GCA_037306005.1. NCBI lineage: Eukaryota > Metazoa > Chordata > Amphibia > Anura > Rhinophrynidae > Rhinophrynus > Rhinophrynus dorsalis. The sequence goes on along the minus strand of CM074719.1, from coordinate 433,193,226 downwards.
AAGCGGATCAAGGACTGGACTACAATGCAGAACCGGACCACCGGAGCTCTGGCAAGACCACTGAGCATGAGCAACAGCAAAAGTGGAGTGGCTAGCAAGCAGGAACAGTACAGGAGCAAGAGCTTCAACCCAGCTGGGTCGGTACACGGAGTAGGAACGTCAGCCAAGCCGATATGGTACACGGAGCAGGATTGCCAATCACGCCAGGTCGGTACACAGAGCAGGATCACCAGACAAGCAGAGTCGGTACACGGAGCAGGAACGTCAGCCAGGCCAGGTCAATACAGGAAGCAGGAACGTCAGCCAATCCGGGTCGGTACACAGAGCAGAAACGGTAAACAGGCAGAGTAGTCAAAACAGTCCGGGTCATACACTGGTATCAATGAGAGTAATCGGAACTAGCGATAGGCAACAGATACACCAGGAAAGGACAACCCATAAGTGCCAGCCGGGGTCATACACAGTTCAGGTAGTCAGCCAGAGCCACAGGTCTGCACAAGATTGGGTGTCCACTATAAGGATAAGGCAGGAGAATAGTCAGACAGAGCCACAGGTCAGCACCAGATTGGATGGTCAGACAAGCCAGGTCATACACAGAGCCCAAGGACACAGAACTGCTTTGTACAACAACGCAAGGGCAACTGAGTCAGGACTCAGACTGCCCTTTAAAACCTTCATCAGGAAGTAGGTAGGAGGAGCAGGCTCAGAGCAAGGAAGTAGTTAGGGGAAGACTACAGGAAGCATGTCATAAATCAGAGGCCTACTACACTCTGAAGCCTCGCACCTGCAGATGACACATCTTGCTCTGATGCTTCAAACAGCTGCCATCTTCCTGCGTCACCCATGCGGCTTGAACGGCTGCTGAAACCAAGGTAACCTGTGACATTAAGATATACCTTGTAGGACGTACCACAGCTGATGAAATGCTCAATGGAAAATGTCCTTAAGGAATCTAAACCTGAAAATGTTTTGGCCTCATCTTCCATATATGTGCAATTCAGCCATGACTTAATATTGAATTTAAAATTCCATTTCACCTGATTATCAGCCTGGGAAGATGGCAATAATCTACCCATACCCATTTGTTTGGGCCTGCTAAGTGCTATATAAGATCTAATGTCTTTTGCTTTTCTAAATATTATGAAACTCTTTTCTGGCAGGTATTCCTGAAGAAGAGGGTCCTCTCTAAGGATACCCCATTTTTTTCCAGAATTCTCTGAATTTGCTTTGTAGATGAATTTTATTGCGTTATAAAGCCCATTTGATATTCAGGATTTTCCACTCTTTTGTTTCGGTACTAAAAGGTTTTCCTGATTTAACAATCTGGCTTTATTGATGGCCTGATTTAAAAGTTCTTTCTCATATCCCCTTTAGCAGAATTTTTCTTTTAGGCGTCCACTTTGTATCTCAAATTCCTCCAAGGTGCTTCAATTTCTTCTAATCCTACTAAATTAGTGTTACGGCTGGCAAGCAAAACCAGGAGTCAGACAGTATAGATAATAGAACCTTTATTATGATAATAATTAATGTTGAGCGAGCGTGCTCGGCCGATGCTCGGATCGGCTCGAGCATCGCTCTGCTCGGCACATGGCGGTACTCGTACGAGTACCGCCATGTGCTCGCCCGACATGTTCGGGTTGCGGGGATCTGTGCCGGAAGAGGCACAGATCCGAAGACGCTCCGCTGGACCACCAGGGAATGGAGGTACAGGGGCATTGCGGAGATGAAGGGGGCATAGCGGAGATGAAGGGGGACATTGTGGAAGAGGGGCATAGACTCTATGCCCCTCTTCCACAATGTCCCCCTTCATCTCCGCTATGCCCGTCTGTCACAATGTGCCCCTTCATCTCCGCTATGCCCCTCTTCCACAATGTCCCCCTTCATCTCCTCTATGCCATAGAGGAGATGAAGGGGGACATTGTGGAAGAGGGGCATAGCGGAGATGAAGGGGGACATTGTGGAAGAGGGGCATAGAGTCTATGCCCCTCTTCCACAATGTCCCCCTTCATCTCCGCTATGCCCCTCTTCCACAATGTCCCCCTTCATCTCCTCTATGGCATAGAGGAGATGAAGGGGGACATTGTGGAAGAGGGGCATAGCGGAGATGAAGGGGGACATTGACCAGGCACCCTCCGCTCATCAGAGCAGGGGGTGCCTGGTTTGATGCTCGAGTGCTCCCATTCATTTGAATGGGGCTCGGGTGCTCGGCCGAGCACTCGAGCAGCAGGGGGTGCTCGGTCAGAGCACCCGAGCACCCGAGCATCGCGGTGCTCGCTCAACACTAATAATAATGACAGTAATGCAATATATAAATAAACACACAGTGGGTGATTGAAACGGCGAGCACTGTATCAGGAATAGCAGTCTCCCAATCTTTGCACCACACTGTCCGAGACTAGGCCTCAGCCCACTGGAGTCTCGTGGTAAGGTAACGCCCAAGAGATACTGACTCAGCCTGTAGTTAGTATCTAGGGGTCTGCTAGAGCCCCAGAACAGTACTAGGAAGGATGTCTTAATGAAGGAACTATCACGGTGCCCGTGATCCCCTTCTGTTACTCTCGCTTGTGGTGCTCTCCTATTGGCTGAGGATGTTTGGCCCACCCCTAGTGACCTTTTTATGTCCGGCCATTGACACCTGTCAGTTGCCCTTTCATGGTGTTCCAGAGCCTGAATTGCTGTTGCTGTCTTCGTTTGATCCTGATTCCTGTGTACTGAATTGGCCTGTCTTGACTATGCTCCTGTGTTCCTGCTCCGTGATCCGACCCGGCCTGGCTGACGTTCCTGCTTGTGACTGATCCGGCTTGTCTGAGAACCACCTCCGTGTACCGATCCGGCCTGGCTGACGTTCCTGCTTGTGACTGATCCGGCTTGTCTGAGTACCACCTCCATGTACTGATCCGGCCCGGCTGACTACCTGCTCGGTGACCTGAACCGGCTTGTTCCAGTGACCTGCATGTACTGCTTCCTGCTCTACTGTAGCCGTTGCGACATTCTGACTTCCTCTAAGGCCGAGTACCAGACTGATTCACTTTCATCAGGCATAGTGCCCTGTGATTGGAGGAAAGCTGATGTAGTTCCATTGTTTAAAAAGGAGCAAGATCCAAACCAGGAAATTATAGACCTGTGAGCTACTCTTCCATAGTGAGTAAGATACTAGAAGGGTTATTAACTGACAGTTTTCAGAACTATGTGAAGACGAACAATATCATTAGTAGGAATCAGCACGGTTTCATGAAGAATAGATCATGTCAGACTAATTTACTTGCATTTTATGAAAAAGTAAGTAGGAATTTGGACAGGGGAATTGCTGTTGATGTAGTATACTTGGATTCTGCAAAATCCTTTAATACAGTGCCTCAAAACTGGTTATTGCATAAATTAAAAGGCTTCGGTTTGGGCAGTGTTATCTGTACATGGATTGAGAACTGGTTAAATGATAGATGGCAGAGAGTTGTAAATTGAACTTTTTCAAATTGCTCTAAGATTATAAGTGGGGTGCCACAGGGTTCAGTCCTGGGACCAATGCTTTTTAATTTATTAATGATATAAGAGTGGGAATTAAAAGTAGCATCTCAATCTTTGCTGATGACACTGAGCTATGTAAGGAAATACATACAGAGCTGGATGTTTTTTCTCTGCAGAAGGATTTAGATAAACTAAGTGAATGGGCAGAAAAGTGGCAGATGTTATTTAATGTAGATAAATGTAAGGTTATGCATTTGGGCTGTAGAAACAAACTTGCAACATATACTCTAAATGGGAAACAACTTGGAGAATCCTCATCAGAGAAATATTTAGGAGTACTGATAGACAATAGACTTCACAGCAGTGTGCAGAGTCACTCAGCTGCTGCAAGAGCAAATAGGGTACTAGCCTGCATAAAAAGAGGTGTAGAAGCAAGGGATGCTAATATTATCCTACCTCTGTATAAATCCTTGATTAGGCCTCATCTAGAATATGGGGTACATGTTTGGGCGCCTGTTCTTAAAAGAGACATTACTGATCTGGAAAAGGTGCAGAGACATGCAACAAAACTGGTAACGGGATTGGCAGAACTGAGTTATAAAGAGAAACTAGCCAAACTGGGTTTGTTTACATCAGAAAAGAGACATCTAAGGGATGATATGATTACCATTTACAAATACATTCAAGGTCAACACAAAGAACTATCCAATGAATTATTTACACAAAGAGCTGAGCTAAGAAAAAGAGGGCATGCATTAAGACTACAGGAAAGGTGCTTTTGACTAAAACAAAGGCAGGGATTCTTTACAGTAAGGGCAGTAAGGCTATGGAATTCTTTGCTTCGGGATGTTGTGCTTGCAGATAATGCAACTGCATTCCAAAAATAAATGGATGGATATCTAGCACAGAACAATATTGAAAATTATGACAGATGGCTTCAAAGCAGATATGATTTTGATCCAGGGAACTTTTTGACTACCAATTGGAGTCAGGAAGGAATACATTTTTTTACCCCCCCCACCCCCACTTGGGGCTAGATTGGAAATGGCTCCAGAGGCCTATTTTGCCTTCCTCTGGATCAACAGGGGTGTGTTTGGCATGGGCTGGACTTGATGGACGCATGTCTTTTTTCAGCCTCATCTACTATGTTACCTATTCTTATGGCTTTGTGGGACTGTCTCTCAATACTCTGCATGCTCAAGATGGTGTGCCTATGGTATGGGATATCCTGCTGCTGCCTTTTAATTATACTGCAAGAACCCAAGGCAAGATAACTGGTTTTCACCTGATGCTGTAAGCTAGTGTTGCCCACTGGTGTTGGGGAGGAAACCCAGTGAGCAGTCGTAATCATGCAATCTGTGCTCTGCCCACTTGCCCACATATCTGTTAGGTGGATTTTCTTGCCATATGAGCTTTCCAGACCATTTGCCCACCACACTAACACCTGCTTGTACAATTCTGGCACAGCTGTCCTGGAAAAATAGCTGTGGCTAGGGATATGCCATTGAAGAGCTACATTACATCTGTTCTCTAAATCCTGAGATTTCAACAAAAGAATATGGCAGCATGTCCATTGCCAACATCTGTCCACATGCACACTTTTTGATTGTTTTTGTTAAGCTTTTGACTCCTTCCCAGGAACTCAGTAAAAGTATTGGTTGGCAGTAAATAGCAGAAGAACCCTTTAACTTGACTGCTTTAACACCATGACTAGAGGAGGTGGTGGAGGGGGAGGCAGCATCTGTGGGCAGTCTATGCCTCTTGCCATCTCCTAGTCATACTGCTCTGCAGCAGGAGTCATAGATGCTATTTAAATGAATTAACTCATGGCACACTCTTGACACATCAATATCACTACTTCTATTATGTGACCCAGAGCCCCAGGAATGTTTTGGAGCACTTCTGCTGCTGTTAGTTGTGGCATTTCTGACATGTTGATTGTGTGCCTTCCTCTCAGACCTGTGGTTTTTGTTCAGGTGGGATCTCATTGAGGAGGTGCCAAGGTATGAGCCTGCCCCCCCATTTTTTTTATTATTAAGAAGGGCAACCTCGTAATACAAATGAAATACAAATAGTATGAAATAGAGCAATAAAGGCAACATAGTACAATTTCAAACAAGTATACAAATTGCAAAATAGATACAATGAAATAAGTCTAGCACCCCAAGGCATCCCAAGTATTTTAAAGGGATAGTAATGATTCACAAAAACAGCAGCTCCAATTAATCTTCATAGTATTTGGGCCATAGAAAGTGTTATTTCAATACTGTCAGAGTGGAAGTTCAAGAGTAAATGAATGATAAAGTATCCCCCTCCGCCCCTTTTACCTAGTGTAAGCCACTCTTCTCAGTTGTGGAATCTGATTTTGGGACCAGACAGCTCACAGCAAGGGAAAATCTTCCTACTATGAGCATAAGGAAAACCGTACACCCCCTTGACAGGTTTTTCAGATTTTTCCTTATGTTCACTGAAGATTGTCCCTCTTTGCGATCCATCCAGACAGTCTTGCTGCTCTGTCATGAGCAATGTTACATCAGTAAAAGGGGCGGGAGGGGGATACTTTGTCATTCCATTACTGTTGAAATACAACTCTGACAGTATCGAAATAACACTCTCCATGGCTCAAATACTATGAAGATAAATTGGAGCTGCTTTTATTGTGAAACATTACTATCCCCTTTAATATATAGAAGATAAACTTACCCCCAAGAAAGGAAAAATAAAAAAAGGAGTCTTTCCATCTCCCCAAGGGGACCACCACTATCCTTGGCACCTGCCCCTGCATCAATTCGGGCAGAGTTAAACCACTCCAATCAAGGAGAGCATCCATTTTTGCCTCAGAGGATTGTCTCCCTGAGAGGCGCGAGCATCAAGCTGGCCCAGTAGCAGAAATACTCATGATAGCTAAGACTGTGGATGTTGATAACCTGTGTTTTTACTGGTTACTCAACATCAGTGTGTGTGGCTAAGCAGGGCTTGGACTTGGAAGCAGTGATGATGCTGATGATGACTGACAGACTTTGTATGTTTAGGCATCTTTGCTGGTCTCGGGTCAGACTTTCATATTGTTTTCTCAGACAGGTTACAGATGGGCACAGTGCTCCTTTTCAGTGGTGGAAGACTGAGTCTTTGCCTTTCAGCTAATTTTCTGGCCATGTCATCATCTCTCTCACTCTCAACTTCATTTGAAGAAGAGGAGGATACTGGAGTGATAGTTCAAATCTACATCAGTCATTAGTTCATCCTCCACATTGCCCACTGCTCCTTCCTCACTACTTTTGTATTCCTCTGGACTTTTAGAGGTCTTAATCAATTTCTTTTTACTCTTCCCCTTAGAGGGATGTTCATACTGTGCACTACTACTTTGAGTACAGGTGCTTTTGTGCTTGTTTGCTTGACTGTCAGATGCAGCAGTTGGTTGAGCTGTTACACCTTTTACTATGCCATCAACATTAGAACTTCCTTCTCACACCCCCAGATATAATAACAGTCAGATCAGGAAGGAACTTGGATATCGACTGTCTACATTTTTCCAGTCAGTCACACAAGATTTGGGGCATTTGGAGTCAACCTCCTTTCTCCTTTCCTATCCCCCAGAGTGCCCCTAGATGCCACTGATACAGAGAACAAATGTCCTGCCTAAACTAAGATTTAACTCCATTTTATTAGCCTGTATTCTTTTGATAAAAATTGCTGTTCTCTCTTCCTCTCACAAACATAGAATGGCATGTTGTGGGAACTTCCCTTTTATACTAAAAAAAAAGGGAAACTGCCAAGGCCAATGGAAAAAAATCAGTTTTCCCATTGATTTCAATGCAATGAGTTAGGTGAGAAAAGTGGAAAAACATCACTTTTCACAGAAAATGTCCCCATAGGCAGAAAGTGCCAATTTTCTCCTGTTTCTCTTTTAAGGTGAAAACTTTTGCCCATTCCTAGTTAGTAGGGATGGGCAAAAATGTGTGCCTCAAACTGAAATCGGTGAATAATTGCACTTTCAGCTTGGCAAATAAAATAATGAGATCCCACCTGAAGCACAACCACAGGTCTGACTGGGAGACACACTATCAGCAGCCCAAAGGTGCCACAACTAGCAGCAGCAGAAGCACTTTAAACATTTTCCAGGGGTCTAGGACAGAAAAAAGATGTAGTGAAGTTTAATAGAGTTACAGAGCTACCTATCCAGTAGGGATGACAGACAAAACCAGGACAAATATATCAACAGCAGCACACATGAGGAGGTGGAGGAGGGATGTGAAGAAGGGTTGCCACCGTTTACCCCACTTGGGACCACTGCTATGAATGACAAGTAATGCGTGTCAATAATCTGAGAAGGAGGATAGAGATTTGACTCAAACATGACAATAGTAAAAACTATATACATATACAAATCACACCATGCCAACCAGTCCTCCACCACTACCACTACAATACCCATCTGCCACATTGTAGGATGTATTTATTTATTTATTTTAAATCTCTTGACATCATCATGAATATGTGTCAATGTCATTTAAGAAGGAAGTTAGTGTTGTGAGCAAAGGACAAATGTATTCTGCATACTAACACATTTTTCAAGGCATATGTTGCTGTAGGACTCACAACTTTGACTTTCAGACACTTATTTCTAAACCACAGCCAACAGAAGAAGTAATATTAGAGTGGGAAATGTAGTACCTATAGGAAATATAGGCGAAAAATGTGTTAAAGTAGGGTAAAAATAGGAAAAAGGAGGCAATTTTTGCATAAGCGGAAAAACTAAATCTTTCACGCAAAAAGCGAAAAATATGCAAGTTTTCTTGAAAGTCATGTGGGAAATTTTTCACACTTTTTGCCCACCCCTACTAGTTAACAGACAATTAACTTCATTAGATGGGGACTCTTTGTTGAGTTTTAGAGTAGGGTAGGTATGCTGCAGGGACTGTACAGTTTATAAGTGGTTCCGATTGAAAGAAGCAGGCGAGATTATTAAATGGCTGGAGGCCATCTGATTAAGAACTTAACTGGTAGCCGTAAAAAGGACTCCAGCAGCACCGGCGTACCACAAAGGGAACTCTGTATTTTGGGTGCGGCTATCAGACTGATTTAGGAAGGTATCCTTTTATAGTTGGATTTGGGAACTTTGAACTGTGGGTTTGGGAAGTGTTGCTCCCTGTTGATGATTGTCCTGTATTTGTTTAATACAAATTGAAAATTGATATTATCTTCAGTGGCTGTATGTGTATATGTCTCAGTAGGGATAATAATTTATTTACAGGTTCCCCAACTGAGTAGAAGCACTGTGACAACAAATGTATTTGTGCTTTTGGTTCTGGCTTATGCCCACAACATCACAGAAGCTCAAGATCTCCAGGGTGAACAAGTGGGTATGGAGACACTTCCTAATACAAAAGATACCTAATTCTGTAACAGTGTATTGCACTACAGAATTAGATGACCTCGTAAAAAAAAGGTACCAAAGTCAACTAATTCTGTAATGATATATTTCTGTGTTGGTGTATTACATATGACCTTCTGGTACAATGCAATGGTCTATTTCTCTGCTGGTCTCATACAAAATCATCTATAAAAGGTACTGAGACACTGACCTTGCTTGACCTGGCTAAAATCACCCCTACAACAGTAGGTTGCTACAGCAGAAGATGATATATATATATATATATATATATATATATATATATATATATATATATATATATATGTATATATATTCTGAGCTGGTCTTAATGTGCATGACAGATTATACAGAGTGCATAACAAACAACAGCGATAAGAATGTACTATTAACACAATGAATATTCATAGAATGCATTTAACAAGTAAGAAAGAATCAATAGCTTTAATCAACCAGTCATAAATCTAGGATTGAAAATAGTGTAGAGATTTAAATCTAAATAGCTGATGCAGAGAAACAGTTATTCATAGCTTAGCACAACATTACCATCAATTCTCAATCAAATAACACAATCCTAACTGTAATTTACTTGCTAATTATGTTAAGATGTTTTTAGTGCTTACTTGTCAGTTTCATTTGCATGTTAGAATTTGCTTCATGTGGTCGAAAATACATTGGCTTAGTTTAATTTATGTAAATACTGATTTAAAGGGGAACTAGCACCTAAGAATTAATAGCTTTTAATTTGTTTATCAGAATGAACCCCCTAGGTATGTGTCCTTTATACAGAAGTCAGTTATTTATATTTGATATTTCTTATAGTTTACTGCTAAGGTTTCAGTATGTAATCTGATAAAACAATATTTACCTTTGATTTACACTTTGTTGTGAGGTGATGAAGTTCTCGGGACAAACTTCAAAAGAGAGTACGCTCACAGGAAATTGTGAATATACTGCAAAATGTATATCGATAGATACACCTGATTGCTGTTTGAAGTACACCAACCTAGGTAAGTTAAATTGAGCGCCAATTTTCTTATAGTTCTCTTTTAAGAATTAAATTAATGAATGACTGAGAAGCTAAATCAGGTCCTGGAGTAAATTTTCGGTGCTTAAGGCTGCTAAATGTCAATTTACTTATCTATATATGCAGAATTCCTCTCATTAATGCCACTTGTTCCATGAAGAGGACAGTTGGGTCTGTAGCCATTTCAGGGCATCCCTTTCCTTTACGCCTTGTTTACTATGCACTTAAATCATAGTGCAAATGGCGTGGATGTATTACATTATGTGTTCATGCTACAGCACTTACATACTGGGATTACTGGTTTCAAAGTCCTAATGATGGCTGAGATTGTCCACCAGCTTACACATGAGCAATCATACACCATAGTGCATACTCTAAAGTGAGGTTACTGGCAATAGGGTCTAATGCTTTGTACGGTCACCCCAGTAAACATTGATTATAAAAAAATATATTTTATTGCATTTCCTTGTTTAATCTCTTTGTTTCTGGAAATGCCTCCAAAGCATTGTAAATTAATACATAAAAGAAATCTGTAGCAGCCAAGGCTTAAACAAGGGTTCTCCACTGTGTGACTATGCTCATTCATAAGCTATTTCTTAGGTTACAGTTTTTAGAGAGAGGCATATGATTATTTTATTTTTTTTTATAAATGCTTACTCAGTACACATCTCCTCTAGTATATCAGTCCACCCTCTGCCTCCATGCTGTTGTAATTGACCTGTTAATAATTTTTAGAAAGGCATACCTGCCGGCTGTGTATGTCACATTAATGTGACTTGCCTACATTTCTATCTGAAGCAGAACACAACTTTTACTCTTGATAGTGACATTTTAAAATATAATTATTAACAACATTCAAAGTGGCAATGATGACATTAAATTATTAACGTCATTCAACAAAATAAAGATGATTAAAAATGGTGGATGTTGATGGTGAATATATGATAACGATGAATAGGAAGGAATGCAAGACGAGATATATTCAATATGATGTATGTTTCCAATGTAATCTTGCATTAATAGTTGATCAATATCCATATCATCACTGGTCTCAACTATTGTAGATGGAGGTAACTATGCAAATCCCTCCTCCTTCTCTTCATGTTCAATGCTACTCTAAATAAATGTAATGCAGTCTTCCCTGTTTTCCTTGTTTCCTCTTCTGCTATATAAAAAACTTATGGTATCAGATGCTGGTTCATATTTAAAACAGTAAGTTTACCACCTGACCTGGGTTGCTGGATAGACATGTCCATTGACATTTTCAATATAACAGGCTTCATTGGATTACTGGATTGACGACAAGAAACACCCTGATCTAGTGAGAATGAAGAAAGATATATATATATATATATTACAAATGACAGTTGTTACTCGTATTCAGTAAATCACAAATATGGTCTTAAGCTTTCCCAACAGTACAGATTTTCTGCATATTCTCAACTGAGCATATGGTTCTGCCTTAGCACAGGGTTGTCTGTCCAAATAAATGAGCCACCTATGATCATGAGAGGAGATCCTAAAACTGTAAATGACTTGAGGATGTTTGGAAACCACTGCTTGTATTAAATACAGGTTTCACTGCAGTTCAGCTATAAGCAACAGTAATACAAGACACAGCATACTATTATGAACTGCAGTAGTTTGTAGCTAAAGCTTCTTTTCACAAGAACCAGTGTTATTTGAGACTAGAAAGGTCCATTCTATAGGAATATTTTATTTGTGGTTATATCAGCTGGACTCTCACATTCCACAAATAATATGTCTACCAGCTGAACAGCCATACTGCAGAAAAAAATGTTATATATGTTTGTTCACAAGATAAACACAGGTATGTTGGCACTAAAAAGAAAAAGTGGGGCACACATGTCACCTAAAAGCAGTTTATTCTAAGAAGAAGAAAACAACAAGCATTCACAATATTAATAATGACAACCTGAAAACATAAATGGATTCATAAATATACATTTAAGGTCATAAGTTCAACACATGACTGATCAAATGCAGTTTATACAATGAATGTATTTAGCTGTCATTTTCTTTTTTCTTATCACCATGCCATCACGTGCATTGGACATGAAAAGACATACATAAAAATATATTTAGCCATAGGGTATCCTTCAGAAATGTTATCATGTGGTTTAAATGCTTAATTTAAATTATGGTATGCTTATGTTTCAGCATCTACTTTTTTATAAATACTGTTGTCTTGCCCACAAGATGTGTATTACATATCCTTGGAGTAAGGATAGGCCTCCCACTTCAAACTCCACTATGTCAAAAAAGATACAATGAGATTACATATAGTGAGAAATGTCACAGCTTCATTAACCCACTGAGTGCCAGAGGTTTGGAGTATTTATTCCTTGAGAAGAACATCCACTTTTTTCACTATTTTGCTATCCATCTGGATTCCTGGAGATAACTTTCTTGCTATATATGGAAAACTGTATATGGTTTTTCAGTAAACATTCAGATTTTTCATTGTGTCACACATGGTCAATTTTGCATTGTGTGACAAGCTATGATGTTATGCTTTTAATTATTTTTAAAAGCACTGAATGCCAAAAACACATTTTTCCCCACCCTTCAACCAATATTATGTCTAGTTGCAAAGGTTATCCCATAGGTCCAATTTCCTTATTTTATACACCAGCTTCCTGTGTGACACTGTAATAAATTCATTTTGTAAAATACTGCATCCATTGTTTTTGTCATTATTTAGATTGCGACTTATGTCTTCATTGTATCTCAGAAGATTTGTTTGGCAAAATCTATTCCTCATAAAACCATTCTGATTCCTGCTATAATTTTGTTCTTTGTAATGTAAACCTGCAAATAATCCCATGTTATCCATTCAAGCAGTTTTTCTACTACTGAGGTAAAACCCAGAGATCTATAATTCCCAGGTTTGACTTTAGTCCCCTTTTTTAAATAAAGGCACTAACTACACTGGCTTTAAAAAAATCTTGTGGCACTGATTCTGTGGATAGAGAGTTTTTGAGGATTAAAGAACCCTTGGATGTATGTCATCAGGCCCAGTTGTTATGCCAGTCTTAATTTTGTCCAGTCTTCCCTTGACCTCTTCTTGTGTTAACTCTGTCTGATAATGGTATTGTTGACATTGTTATTTGCGAGGCTCTTCAACCATTTCTTGTTCCCTGATATTTATATATATGAAAAGAATGTGTTCAGAACGTCAGCCTTTTCCTTATCCTCTCTAATCAATTCACCCATATCAATTTTGACAGGTGCAATGCCCTCTCTCTCTTACGTTTTTTTAGTTTTGTAGTTATGTATTTGAAAAAAACTTATATGCACTACTCTTGCCCTCCCTTGCAATTCTTCTATCATTTTCTATTTTTGCTAACCTAAATGCCATTTTGCACTCATTGTTGTACTGTGTATTTCAAGGAAGAAATTCTATTACTTCTGACTTAAATAGTCCGCAGTTACAGATATGAAGAAAAGGCAAGCACTGCATACCATTTTGGAAAATAGGCGTTCATATACTGCTATTACAGGCACCCCATTTGGATGACCTGACAGTTTTTGGGGTGCTAAAGGCACAAAACTAAGTCACTACAATCTATATATTTCACTAGTTTTTCCAAGTACAAATTGCCTGTACTAAAACAGTTATCATAGCTACAAAAATGAAGAAGAGGCAGACAAAGAAGCAGATAACCCATACCAGACTTGAAATAGAACAGAGTAGGATAAAGCATTTTAGGCAAAGTGAAAAAAACATTATTTGATGTCAAAAAGAGTATGTGCAAGGTACTTCTGGAGATGAAACAGAATGAGTGGGTGGATGCCTGAAGGGGAGGAGTGTAAAAAACTCTGTTAAGGAGGTGATCGAAGTTTGAGCTTAGAAAATGGGAGTAGACTGAGAAACCACCAAGCATGAATGGTATCTATGGAGGTATGGGTAATGGTGTAGTGGTCCGTGTACAGTGAATGAGGGTTACTAAGGAAGGTAGGAATGAGGAGGTGCAGGATATATATTAGAATTGTATAAGAGAGGTAAGGAGGTTGAAGAAAGGGGGACGAGAGGAGTGAGAGAGAAGTAAGGAATCAAAAAAAAATATATATGTTGGGCAGGGATATGGAGTGGGTGGAGCCCAGAGCTTGTGTGGAGAGTGTGTCAAGATTCATGTGTATTTGATGAGCATCAAGATACCAAAGGTCTATGAAAAGAGGGGGGCAGGTGAAAAGGAGTGCCCTAAGGGAGTGGAGCTAGAGAGAGGAACATTTTTTCAGGATTAATTAACTGTAGCCTTGGCTGTCCAAGGGGACCATACAGCTGGGAAAGAACTCATAGAGCCAATCATGATGGCTTGGCATTTTTTTGCTGGTGAAAGGACTTTACTTTAGGGTGACACTTGGTAAGAGATGGGGATGTTGTAACATGCCTTTCTAACACTAGCTTAGTGGATAACTATTTGCAGAAGTGCATAAAAGACTGCTTTCTACACTTCAGTAATTTAAAATATACAAAAATATTTCAATAACATCACAATTAGTTATGCACAGAAGACCTTGCACCAGTGTAATAAAAATGCTACCCCATTGTTATCGGTTAACATACTGTAGTGGGTGACAGGAGCATGGCTATCAGTGAAATAAGGCTGGGAGCGCTGCCAGCATATGTATGATTCTTTGGCTACCAGTGGAATATGGATGGAGTATCAACAGGGTAATGTGTCTTTCTGTGGCTAACAGTGGAACAGAGTTGTGGGAAGTTTGACAATGAATTTGGGGTTGTGGCTAAAAGTTGGGCAAGGCTGTAGAATCTGACAATTTATGTGTAGAATCTATGACGCTCAGGGGCACTGGAATCAGAAATTAAGGAAAAATGCAACAAAGCACACCATTCTGGAAAGAAGACAACCAGTCACATGAAATTATCAAATTAAAAATAACTTGCCCTTCTAACCCAATGTGCACAGATGTTTCCAGAAAAAAATTTGTTTTACACTTCAGTCAATTCAAATATACTAACAACCATGGAATTTAGTAATGTATTAAGGACCTAGCGCAAGAGAAAAATGGAACCCCATTTTTATCAGTTACATATACATACAATAGTGAGTACCATGAGAATGGCTATGAGGGAAACAAAGCTGGGAAAACCAACAGTGTATGTGTGCCTCTTTGGCTACCAGTGGAACAAGGATGGAATGTCAGAGTAATGTGGTTATCTATGACTACCAGTGAAAACAGGGTGTGGGGAATCAAGTAATGATTGTGGGGCTGTGGCCAGTAGTTGGGCCAGGTTACAGTTAGACAGTTTATGTGGAGAATCTGTTACTACCAGGGGCATTGGAACCAGAAATTAATGAAAAATATACCATTTTGGAAAGAAGGTAATTGGACACATCAAATGAAAGTTAACTTGCCTTTCTTTCCCTAGGCTGGTGTGCACAACTTTTTTTTTTTTCACACTTCAGTCAATTCAAAGCTACAAAAAAAAAAATAAACTTTCGAATATGCAGTGAAGTTTTGGGAACCAGTTCTGAAACATGATATTCTAGAACTGGATAAAGTACAGTGAAGAGCAACAAAATTAATCAAGGGAATGGAGGACTTTACGTATGATGAACAACTAGACAAACTTGGTCTCCAGGCAGTGAGGGAATTGGAACTAAGTGACATCTTGCCTTTGATTCAAGAATCACAAATTGTGGCAAGCATTAACTCAGGACAAATGTCCATGCGATCTTCCATGCGTCACGTCAGTTCCTTTTTCAGCTTCGTTAGAAGTGCAGCAACATTGAGAATTATATTACCCTCAGCACCAGGCAAGCATTCTCTATGGGCAAAGAAATCGTCCAAAGGTGTGTGAAGAGGGGAATGACTTCAGCCAGGCTAGCATTCCCTTTGCTTAAAATTTCCATCAAAGCACAGAAAGGCATGAGGACTGTCACAACCTGTTCCATCAGGGCCCAGTCAGCCCTGCCCAGTGTTGTGGTACTGCCAATGAAATGGTGACATGACATTGCGTGAATTGCCTTTTTCTGTTCCAAGATACGCTCTAGCACATCTAAGGTGGAGTTCCACCTGGTCCCAATATCTTGTTTTAGGTGGTGCTCTGGGAGGTCTGCCTTTTTCTTTTCCTCCCTGAAGAGCTGGCTATCTTTGACGCTCTGGTGAAAGTGGCCAGCAATTTGTCGGCAAGACTCCAGAAGTGCTGACAACCTTCCAGTGCTACTACCATCCTCGAGAGCAGCCGTCACTACCAGATGCAGGACTTGTGCTGAGCAGTGCACACCCACAAATCTGCCATCCAGGAGAGCCTTTATCATGTTAGCTGCACCATCAGTAACCACAAACCCCATTTGTGCCTGCGTGCCTGCCTGCTCCCCTAGCCACTGCTCCACCATGTTCTGCAATGCTTTGGGAATGTTATCTGAGGTGTGCTACTGATCCGTTACCTCAGCATGGAGGAGGAAAGACAGGTGCCCCTGCTGGGCTACTGCACCTGAACTTGTTGTTGGTATCGGTGATGTGTCTCTCAACACATTGGGCTGCCACCAATGCGCTGTCAATAACAGGAAGGCATGCTGGCCACTCGGAGCACTGCATAAGTCAGTGCTAAAGTGACTGACCACCAGCCTTTCCTAGCATGTCCTTCAAAAGCCCAATGCATGACCGGTACAGTGAGGGCACTATAGTTCTACTAAAATTGGTGCAGGGTGGAATTTTATATCGGGGTGCAACAGCCTCCATAAGTTGCTAGAAGAGCTCCCCATCTACCAAATTAAAAGTAGAACCCCCATCGGCTATGAACTGTGCAATGAGGCGTGTGAATTTTCTGGACTGCTGTCTGCACATCCCCTTGGAATGAAACCCACCAAAATCTTCCAGTGTGGCCTGTATCGATTTTGGGACGGGCTGTGACTGTCTGCTGCTCTTACTAGGACCAGATGTGGCATGATCCCCCTACACTTTCTCCTGCCTACTGATGGTGAGTGTGACACTGGTATATTTAGTAGTGTCACTTTCTGCACTTATCAACACTGACCTGTGGTAGTTGTTCAGGTGTTGGTTCATCCCAGAGGTGGTTAGATGACCCAACACCCTCCTACAGCTGACTTCCCTGCCACAAATTCACATTTTGCTAGCCAGCCATCACCAAGTGCCACAAAATACTCAAACACTTAGGAGCAATGGATGACTCTGCCACTTGAATTGGAAGGTGTTGGAGAAGAAGAAACTGAGGTGACACTTTTTTGATCTTCACATGCTGGAGCAACCTCACTATGCTTTTTCTTTCTACATACAATTACAGGGGTATTAATAGACCTAATGATGGCAGCAGGGATGTTGGGATTGGGATTGGAAAGGATAGTGGAGTAACAGTGGTGACAGAGACACTAGCAGCTACTACCTGCCTGGGAGACTCAATTGGAACTGGAGAGGTAGGTGTTGAATTTTCAATAGAAGACAAAATTGTAGCTGGAGAAACAGGAGAAGTACTATAGGAAGCAGGGGAAAATGAAGCTCAGGGGAATAATCAAGGTCAGTGGAAAAATCAAGCTCAGGGGACAAATCAAGCTTAGGAGCTTGATATTCTTCTTCTACCTCTTGTAGGTTTGGACAGGATGAAAAATCATCAGCAGCAGCAAATTTTGGGGAGACCTGCTGAATTTCCCTGCATGAAAAAAAGGGTCAGAAAAGAAGAAATGGAGAATCCATCGAGGACAGCGGGGTAGTGGACGAACTAGCCACGAAAAAAGTAAAAAATTAGGCCTCATGGCGGGTGAAAATCGGGGGTCAATCTTCAATCTCTCCCAGAGGATTTTATCTAGTGATGAGGTATCACTTCTGGAGAGAGGTTTGAAGTTTGCCCTGAATAATTCCCCGGACGAGTTCACATTTTTCTTGGATCTCAAGAGGTTTGTTAGGGAATTGTCACTCAAACGTTATTTTAAAAGTCAAGAATCTAAGGTCCCTAAAATTCTAAATGATGGGACTAATGTCCCATTTTCTATAACTTCAAGGGATATAGATACATTAGAACTTTTAGAAACACTGGCAGTAGAGGGCTTAACATCTGAGGAGCATATGGAACCCATGGGAGAAACCTTAGGAGAAGCTGGAGCTAGGGTTCATCATGCTCCTTTTAAGAAAAGATCGGAATTTTTCCCTATTCAATATAAGGGCCCCTTTGTTGAAACATTTTTTAAGATGGTCATAGAAGACTATAAACACCAAATTAACAACACAAGGCTTAATAAGAAAGATAATCTAAATAGGCAAGAACGTTTAGCCTTGAAGACTTTGGCAAAGAAAGGAGGAATTACTGTCCGAGAAGCGGACAAAGGAGAAGCAATTATAGTACAAGACACCTCAGCATATTTAGCTGAGGCAACAAGACTTCTAGCAGATAAAGTCTCATATATGAAACTAATGTATAATCCATCAGTAGTATATAATGACTTATTGAAAGATCTATTAGATAAAGGTCTTAATTCAGGAATATTAAATCAACATGAATATAAGTATATTTATTCAGCACATCCTGAGCTCCCCTTTTTTTATCACATTCCAAAGATCCACAAGGACAGTAAGAATCCACCAGGGCGACCCTTTATTTCAGGGATCCATTCATCTACTTCTAACCTCTCTGCATATGTAGACCATTTTCTTCAAAAATATGTTATATCTTTACCATCTTACTTGAAAGATTCCCAAGATGTTATTAACAAAATCTCCAATATCCAATGGAAGGAAAATTTCATCTGGGCTACACTTGATGTAGCCTCTTTATATACTTGCATAGACCACATTTTAGGACTGCAAGCAATCAGATACTTTATGGAATCGGATATAGAGATGCCAAGAGAACAGGTGGAATTCATAGTGGAATGTATATATTTTATTTTACATCACAACTTTCACTTACCAGGAGGATTTTTACCTTCAGATCAAAGGGACGGCCATGGGGACCAGATTTGCCCCCTCATATGCGAACCTCTTCATGGGCTTATGGGATGATCTTGCAGTGTGGCCCCGGGAGAGGTGGGGGGTAGTCTGGTCTTCTATGGCTGTTACATAGACGACATTTTAATTATTTCGGGTGGAAGTGAAACCGAATTAAAATCACTTATTCAACATTTCAATAATAACACACAGGGACTTTGTTTTACTGCTGATATCAATAAAATGTGTATCAACTTCTTAGACTTAAGTTTAGGGGTCAATTCTGATTTATCCATCTATACCACTTTATATCAAAATGAGGTATGTAGAAATCAGTATTTGAGAGCTGATAGCTGCCACCATCGTTGGTGGATTAAGAACATTCCCTTTGGGCAGTTTCACAGGTTACGTAGAAACTGCAGTACTTTAGAAGAATTTAAAAAGAACAGCAATAAGCTAAAAGAGCAATTATTAGAAAGGGGACATAAGTGCACCGTGGTGGAGTCAGCTTATCAAAGAGCCCTCAATCTTGACCGTAATACTATCTTAGGTCCAAAACAAAAAAATGTTTCTACCATACGGCCACCATCTATTATCACTCAGTATAACGCATCCTCTAATAGGATTTATGAAATAGTGGAAAAACATTGGGGAACATTATTACAGGACCCCCTATTAAACGATACCCTCACAAAAAAAGCCAAAATTACATATAAGAAAGCTAAAAATGTAAGGGGTATGATTGCACCCAGTAGACCTAAACTATTAGGATCAAAGAGGGTTAATAAGAGCATTTTTGACACTGGCCCTGCAGTTGGGAATTTCAAATGTTTACATAGAAAGTGCACCAACTGTGAGGTTATAGTCAATAAGGCCAAAACCATCACAAGTTTTTCTAATCAGAGAACATATCAAATTAAGAGCTTTGTTACCTGTGAGACCTCTTGTTATCTGCATGGTCAGTTGTGGGTGCGGTATTCAGTATGTTGGCCACACCACAAGGGCACTATGAGATCGCTCCAGGTTTTTGATTAAAAAACAATCTAGAGACCATTCAGTTCCCAGACATTACAATCTGTGTCCATTGGGGGGTCCAGATAATTTTAAAATTATTGGAATTGAGCACATTCCAGTTGCCATATCCAATAGATTTGCCAAATTATGTCATCGTGAGGCATTCTGGATCTACCATTTGGGCACTTTATCTCCGGGGGGGCCTTAATGAGGAATTGGAAGTGAGTAACTTTATTTAGATATGCTTCCATAATACTGTAGTGATATTATAGTATTGAAAGCTGTGTTTGTTTTTTCATTAATGACTAATTTAAAGGTACTTATAATATTGGAGAGCTTTATGTTCCCTTCTGTTTTCTCTATTTTTCTTTTTTTATTTTGTTTTTATTCTTTTTCCCAATTGAGAGTATTGAGATTCAGTATATATGCATACATGTTGAAAGTTTACATTTTAAATATATATACATTATGTACCACATATGATTTTATCATTTGGTTTCTTATAAATATTGTGCATGTTATGTTATGTTATTTTATGTAATAACTAGCTTTATAGAGTATACGTTATACTTATAGATATTTTTTTATTATAGAAAGAAACACATGCCAATAGATACACCCGTGGAGTTCCGGAGTGTTTATCGCTGTCATGGAGACAGCACAGCAAGACTGGCAGTGAGAAGCCATCACTTCCGGTATTGGGAGGGCGGAAGTGTACTGCCGTTCCAAGCCTCAATGTGACACAAGCCAGACATGCGCACACTACACAGAACGGTCCGCAGGTGTCTACAGATTTATGTAAATTTACTCATTACCCATCTGTTTTTTAGTATATAAATGTCAGCATGTATGTAATCTTTTATCAAACTACCCCTGACGAAGTGTGCGTATACACACGAAACGTGTTGGGATAATAAAGTTCCATTTTGGTGTACTCTATGTGGATGTGCCTATATGTGTTCGATTCATAAGGATCTGGTGAGTAAGGTCTGAATTGGGGGCTTCTCAGTATATCATCTCATAAAACAGTCTACCCTTAGAGGTTCTTTGTGTCTTGTGCATTATCTATTACTCAAGGTCTCCTGTATGGTCCATATATTCTAATACTGGACGATGATTCCTGAAAGTTGACTTGAAAACCTGGAGGAATTTCCTTGTTGTTTAGCCTGATTGAGGCAGTGGAGGCTTTCTTACAAGGTATATCTTGTAAGTATATTTCTGTATCCAGCAGTTACGTATCTACAATATACGGAGATACACTCAGATTTTTTGCGCTCTTCTTTTTTCTTTCTGAATTCCCTCTTCTGCCTGGTGGCTACCGGGAAATGGTAAACTATCTTCCTTAATAACCGTTTCTGGAGAAAATATGCTCTCAGTGGCAGTGACAGTGGTGGCAATAAAAATTTTATCAAAATACTGCAATCATTTCCGTTTGGGCTACTTACATGGATGTTCGCTATAAAAATCCTGTGTTGATACTGCCCGCAGTGTCTGACCAGTAGTGTTATACACGCCAGGTGTCCTCAGGTTTATAGAACTAGCAGTAGAGGAGGTGGTGACTAAACTGGTAGTGGCACTAGTCATTGTGCAGGTGGTACTGGGGGGGGATCATCACAAAATAGCTGACGAGACACAGGTGACGGCTGCTTCCTGGTCTCAGAGGAGGTCCTAAACCTCTCTACCCTTCTAGTAGAGGTAGAATGACCTGCAGTTCCCTTCTTATTTTTATTTTTTGGTTTGGAGTGCTGCTGTTGAGTCTGACTATGACATTGATTACTAGTACTACTGACAGTCCTCTTCTTTAGCCACCTGCTGCTGCTAGCTCTGCTTGAAAGCAATGTCACTGTGGTGGTGTTGGCGGTTGCTGGGTAACTGCAGCTGGTACTAGGACGAGGAAAATCAGGTTGTTCACTAGGACTCAAATCTGTTACAGATAGGTAGGTAGTGTACTATAATAATTTTACAGATAGGTAGGTAGTTTACTGTCAATCTGGCTGTGCCACTCTAAAAATTATTCAAGCAAATTCCTAATATATTTTGAACAGGAACAAATTACTCTCCTGTGCGGTGGCAATAAGGTCCTAGGCCTGCCTGCCTACAGAACTGTGAGACTGGCTGTGTCACTCTGAAAACTATTCAAACAAATTCCTAATATTTTGAACAGGAACAAATGACTCTCACTTGCGGTGGTAATAAGGTACTAGGCCTGCCTGCCTACAGAACTGTGAGACTGGCTGTGTCACTCTGAAAATTATTCAAATTCCTAATATTTTTAATATTTTGAACAGGAACAAATGACTCTCCCTTGCAGTGGCATTGGCAATAAGGTACTAGGCTTACCTACAGAACTGTGAGACTGGATGTATCACTCTGAAAACTATTTAAACAAATTCCTAATATTTTTTATATTTTGAACAGGAACAAATGACTCTCACTTGCGGTGGTAATAAGGTACTAGGCCTGCCTGCCTACAGAACTGAGAGACTGGCTGTGTCACTCTGAAAACTATTCAAATTCCTAATATTTTTAATATTTTGCACAGGAACAAATGACTCTCCCTTGCAGTGGCAATAAGGCACTAATGCTTTCTGACTGCCTATGCCTAATGCTACCTGCCTGCCTACACAACAACTGGACACTATCTTCTTCTCTCTCTGAGCTCCAACAATTGACTAACATGAAATGAAGGCTGTCTGGATGTCTGATGTGTCATTGGTCCAACCCCCAGGGCTCAAAATTTCTACTCACCACTAGCCAATGGCAAGTGAAATTTTAGCCCTGACGAGTAGAAATTCAGCCCTGGTGGGTATGTTTTGGCTTGCAGTGGAGAGTAACTTTTCAGGTCTGGCTAGTAGCAAAGGACTTAAAATTATAAGCCCTGCAACCCCCATCATGAAACGAAGACGCTAATTGGACTAGAGAGGGAGGGAAGGTAGCATGCGTGCTGGGAGAAATGTCATCCGAAATATCCGAATATTTTCACAACCAGTGCTGTTTGGATTCGGTTTTAGAAAAACTAATTACTCTTGCCTTTCGGCATGCCCAAATGACGACGAATGACCCTTATTCGTCCGAATTCCAAATTTGGATGAACCGATTCACACAAACATAAGAGATTGCTTACATGTCCAAATTTCTGCAGGATATCCTAAAATTGTTAGAAATTAAGTTGGTAAGAACATCTGTCTACCATCCACAAACAGATGAATTGAGGAGGAAGTTTGTTTAGTTTGAGAGAAGGGATTGGAATGAGCTTCTGTATTTTCAGATATTTTCAGTGCAGGAAGTACCTCAATCCTATACTGTGTTCTCTCCGGTATTCTAGCTATTTTAAAAGAGTCACAGGAAAAACATCCATTTCATACTAAAAACAGTATGTAATTGACCTCTAGAAATAGTCAAGACCTGATGGGTACATTTCCAAAGGAAAATTTACAGAACTTCCAACATGATCAAGAGGAGTATTATAATCATAATGCTCACCTTAGAGAGTTTCAGCCTGGAGACCAGGAGATGTTACTACTGCCAATAGTAGGAGTAAATTGTTAGTGAAATGGCAGGGTCCCTTTGATGTCCTGAGATGCTCCGGGGATGTGAACTATGAGATTGCCCAGCTAGATTCCAGAAAGGGTAAACAAATATACCATGTGAACCTGATATATTTTCCTACCTGACCAATCAGTTTAAAATGGCAATTTGGATGATGCAATCTGATCAGCGAGACCATTCACATACAGATGAACATGCAATCTGATTACTGAGTGATCAAATTGCATGTTTTCTGGTTTCTATGCAAATAAGTATCTTAACCCCTCAGATTCTAAAGACATCTGCAAATCATTGCAAAGCAGTGGGTTGGGGATGTTTTTATCACTGCATTAAATGTACACTCCAAGCAAATTATCCTCAATTTGAAAAATTGACACAACTAAACTTTGTTCTACAGAGTTTCCATTTTATATAGTTGTCATGAATATATGATAAAACACAATTAAACATTTGCATGTTTGTAAGCCACTATAATATTGAGAATTGGTTTAAAATCCTTGTAAACTTGCTAATAAAGTAAGTTAAGGGCACCATATGCTTAAGACATTTGTAAGCCAACGATTTGTCAGCACTTGGCTGTATAGGCAAAGCATTTAGTCATTTGCATCCCACTTACATATGAAACATGTGCTTCTAGATTTGCACAGTACACAGTAAATTACATAGATACATCAGATTCCTTTAACATCTGATTATTATTACATAAAAGTATATATTTATTGTTTATGGTATTTGCAGCAAGTAAATTAGTTGGAAATGTCAAGCTGTATATCTCATTCAGGTATCTCTACAAATGAAACATTGATTTGTTCAGAGAAAATCGTTATGGTGAACATGTGTCAAGGTTATGTGTAACTCCTTGGATGCTAGAGTTGTTTCCATTGCATCCATGGTATTAATACATAATGTGTTTCCATTAACAAAGCAAAATCTTTGTTTATTACAAGACACAAAGCAACACATACCACTGAGATGCTCCTTGGAACAAAACAGTTTATAAAATCTGGCCCAGATTTATATTGCAAGCACCAGAGGCGCCGGTAGTCAATTTGCCAAATCTCGTAATGATGGTCCAAATATCCTAATAATTTGCCTAACTGGCTCCAGTCTGATGGTCAGATTCCTCCCTAGATCAGCAAATAATTGATTTTTATGGTGTGCATAGCTAAAAAAGTATCTACATATTTACTGTATCTGCCAACACACTCACAAGAGACAAGGATTTTCACATCCCTATTGCACAAAAATTCTTCCTTTTTCTGTAGTCAAAATATCTTTTCTTTAAACTTAACCACTTGAGAAGCAGAGGGATGTGCAGTATGTTGATGTAGTCCTAAAGGAAAATCGACACCCCTGTGTTTTTGAATAAAGAGATACCTGACATTAAAGTTTTGTATTGGCTGTCACTATATTTGTATGTTGCAAAACAAGCCCAGATTTTCAAGTTTTTCATCAACTTTGTTGCACCTCTCTGTACTTTGAATAATATCAAAGTATTTCACCAGGAATGATACACTGAGATTGTCTCTCATTTCCAAGTATGTCCTGGGGTAGAGATAGTATTACCCAGTTTAATGTTACTCATTTTATCTACCTTGGAAGGATGTGATGACCCTGCTGGGAACAGAATCTGTGACCCTGAGGTTTGAACAGATTCTACAGCTGATACATTAACCAACTGAACCATCACACCAGTTTTTCCAATTTAATGTCATTATAAGAACTCGTGCCCAAAATTATACTGGTCATGCCAAGGCTTTATATAGAGGTAGAATTATACTCTCATACCATGCTGCTGTACAAATATTTACCATTAAATCTTGAGTATAATACGCACATTTTTACCTCATTTCACCTTATGTGAAGTGTGGGGGGGTGTATTATACATGAGTGAAAAAAATGCCCCAAAAAATTAAAATACCCTCCCTCAAACACCCTTCCTCTTCCCAGTCTCTCCCACCTTAATATTAATACTTGACTGTCCCTTTTCTGCAATTAGACCCCCCCTTTGATGTCTATGACCCCCCCCCCAATCTGGAGGCAGAGGGCAGCATTCCTGCTCTCACTGCCCCCTTCCTCTATGCTGCCTTACTGAGAAAAATTTTAAAGCCTAACTTTATAACCAGGATCCCCTCTTCTGGAGGCAGCCTTGAAATAGGGGCAGCGGGCGACATTCTTGCATTTGCTGCCAGCTTCTTCTGGCTCCTAGAACTCCTCTGAGCATCCGGGTTGCCCTGTCAGGATCTACTATAGATCCAATGCGCATGCTTGTGCACAATATTGCTTCTTCTGAGGGCTGCAGTGGAGAAATAAGTATCTGATATTCAAAGTTGGGAGCCCTATAGCAACTTATGCCTTGAAAAATGTGTGACACTGGCACATATTCATGATGATGTCTAGAGATTTATAATAAAAAAAAGAAAAGTCCAACCTACAGTGGGATATGCGTATGGTAATGGTGTTGGGGGACTGTTGCCATGTGATTATTGTGTGTGTGTGTGTATATATATATATATATATATATATATATATATATATATATATATATAATTCACTGTGTGTTTGTCAGAAGCCGTCATGCACAGTAGAGATGGTTGCGCACGCTGCAGTCATGTGCAGTACAGACTGCCAGCGCCGCAGCTGATAACGGATCGGAACGCTGAATTCTGACCTGAGTCCTCTCTGTGCACTGAAGGTTCGCAGACAGGACTACGGTCTGAATTCGGAGCACCCTGCTCAGTGTCAGCTGCTGCGTGGGCAGTCTCTACTGTGCATGGCTGCACCGTGGCCTTTGCTGGGTGGCACTGTGGCCCATGTACACGGGTTCTTCAACTAGTGTATATATTCCTACAGCAGTTTTTTACCATTATCATTTTTGTACCAAATATAAGCTATCCTTCTCAGATTACTGATACACATTACTTATTGGTTATAACAGTGATCCAAAGTCTGGTAGATGGTAGCAACCCTTCTTCACATTCCTCCTCCTCATCTACGCTGTCATTTGGCCTGGTTTTCTCTGTCATAGCTTTTGGATCCTGAGTGATGTATCTCCATACTGTGGATTTCATGAACTGAGGGGTTCCTGAGGTGCTGCTACTACAACTGGGGCTAAATATTGATGCAATTTTGCTGCTGCTACTACTACTAGGTGTCAAAGGTGCAGCACTTTCAGCAGCAGGAGCGGCAGAGGCACTTATAATAGCTAAGGTTATTGTTGATGTTTGTTGCACAACACAAGTGTGAGTGGCTGACTGGGACTTGGACTTGGAAGCGGTGATGATTTTGATGATGACTGACTGGATGACTGCTTACATTTTGCCATTTTTGCTTGTCCAGGATCAGAGTTTTCAATTGTTTTCTCAAACAGTTTATAGGCAGGCACAGTGCTCCTTTTCAGAGGAAGATTGAGCCTTTGCCTTTCTGCTAACCTTCTGGCCATGTCATAATCTCTCTCACTCCCAACTGTAACTGAACAAGAGGAGAATGTTGGAGGGATGCATCCTAGATCTGCATCATCATCATCATCCGTCATCATTAGGTCATCCTCCTCATCAGAAACACCCATCGCTTCTTGCCCTCTACCCTTATATTCCACTAAACCTTTAGAGGTGTCATACAATGTCTTTTTACTTTTACTTTAACAAAGTTCGCTACTACTTTGAGGACAGGTGTTTTAGTGCTTGTTTGTCTCACTGTCAGATACAGCAGTTGCTTCAGCTGCTACACCTTCCTCCATTATACCATTATTGCCATCATCAACACTGGAAAGCAACTCAATGTCACTTTCAGTGTTCTTCTTATATGTTTTTTTTTGTACTGGCCCTAGTGGTGGTGGAACATTTGGTGGGACCTTGCAAACTGGCTGGGAGGAGAGGGATCATTATCATTTATTGCACACACTGCAGCAACCATGGATTCAGATTGTTTTTGAAATTCCACTTTAATCCCACATCTCTGCACTACTACACCTTTCACCCTTCCCTGTCCCTTGTACATTTGCTGGACGTTACTTAACTAGTGTGTGTGGTTTTACTCTCTACAGTACGTAACTTGTGGAGCGTGATGTCTTGCCTTAGCAATCAACAAAATTCTCAGTGTTGTCCCTGTCAAGTCTGCCTCAATCACATAGCTCAAATCAGGCTCCCAGTCAGCTCTCTGTCACCTAATATATTTATTTATTTTCATTTTTTTTAAGTTGTCCACCCCATATTATCAAGTCTGTCCTAAACAAAAAATCTAACTGAAAAACAAAATCAACAACTTCTTTCCCAAGACTTCTCCAACACAGAGACAACAACAGCGAGATCAGCAAGCAAACTGGACCCCAGCTTCCAGTGTCTTACCAGAAGTTTGGGGTATTTGGGGTCAATCTCCTTCCTCATTCCTTCTTTTCTAATACAGAGAACAAATGTCCCACCTAAAAGACTCCCTAAACTAAGCTTCAATTCCCCTTTATTTGCCTATCTTCTCTAGCTCAAAAAACATGCTGCTTTCTCCTCTCACAAACACACAATGGCATGCTGTGAGAGCCTGACACCTTTTATATTCCTTCAGAAAAAGTAGAGAAAACTTTCATGTGGTGAGGAAAAATGTTTCTTCCAATTGATTTCAATGCAATTAGGTAGGTGAAAAAAGTATAACAAAGGCACTTTCAAGGGAAATTATTTGCCTAGCAAAGTGACATTTTTCACCAATTATGGTTTGAAGTGAAAATTTTCACCCATCCCTAATTGCAAACACATTTTTATTATTTTAATTACTGTAATCTACCTGTAAATGTGAACAAAAAAGATAATTCTTTATTGAATTAGGGAGCTGACTATTGAAATGGAGTAATGTATTACAATCCTTTTGTTTACAATGAAGAGTATACCCCAAAGAGTCATTCCTCCTATAGATCTCTAAATCTAAGAATACAATTCTCTCTGTTCTGGAATTACAGGTGAATTGTACTGTTCCAAGACTATGTAAGACTATGCAGTGTGCCTTTTCTTTATTTTCCTTGTCTCTATAAGGTTTTATATGAAACATTTATAAAACAGTTTAAAAAAAAAAAAATGATGTCCCACAAACATCTGGAAGGATGTCATATCCCCTCTTCATAGGATTAGCACATAATCAGATCTATTAAACAGAAGTAAATGTGACCCAGACAGAATGAGGCTCTCAAGTCTTTTATATATATGCATATAGCAATTTGCATACTTGCTAAGAGGCCACTTGGAACCCTCATGGCTTAACAGATTTGTGAATATAATATATTATTTCAAGTTTGAAAAAATAACATTTGAAGGCCATTTCCAAAAGGCTCAACAGACAAGGAATTAATGGTACATTGTGAAATAAAAATTATGTATATAAAGTCTCAACTATTGCCATTATATCACAGTGGGGGATGGATGTATATAAATGTCTAACATTCATACCCATCAGCATTACATTGTTGTTTGCCTCAAACTTGATATTTTAATTGCATCCAGAATCATGGAGGAATCTCTCAGGTACGTACTTGTGTTTGTTTGAAACCAATAGTCAGTTGCTTTACCAGTTGCGTGTAAAATTATGATAAGGATGAACCACATTTTATGAATAGCCACAATATATTGTTTCACTAACACCTAACACTACTTTGTCAGTCATGGTTGTATTTTTTAATATAGATGTTCATTAATTGTTACACAGGATTTTCTTATGCATTTACTTTATTATGTTGTCCTGTCATGTTTCTCATCTTCTTGTGTTTGATTTTCACACAGCATGACATCTAATGTCCATGTTGAGCACTTTTTTGCATCTTTCACATCTTTCATGTAATGTACTCAGCACACAGTTACTGTCATGGTGAGGTATGTATTCTGTTTTTTTGCTTCTTATTTTATTTGTGATAAAGATCCCTATATATCAATACACACACATACAGGACAATTCAATACGTATAATGGAATTAGAGAGATGTATGTGTTTGTGCGTGTCTAGGCCAAGCAACACCTATAGGCGAGGTAGGCGACGGCCTAGGGTGCACATCTACCAGGGGCACAGACAGAGGCTGGCTAGCCCAGAGTTGGTCCTTGAGCTGTGGAATGGTGGTGGTGGTGAGAGGGGTGGGTGAAAAGTGAGAAAATTTCCCACATGACTTATTGTGAAGACTTGCCGATTTTTCGCTTTTCCTGTGAAAGATTTTGCCTTTCCCCTATGCAAAAATGTCCTCCTTTTCTCCTATTTTAACAAATGTTTCACCTGTTTTAACACATTTTTCGCCTATATATCCTGTAGGTACTACATTTCCCACTATAATATTACTTCTTCTGAGAGCTGAAGTTTAGAAATAAGTGGTTGAAAGTCAAAGTTGTAAGTCCTACAGCAACATATGACTGAAAATGTGTTAGCATGCAGAATGCACTTGCCCTTTGTCCACAACATTAACATCCTGCTTAAGTGACACTGGCACATATTCATGATGATGTCAAGTAATAAAAGAAAATAAAGTACAACCTACAATGTGACAGAGGTGTATTGTAGTGGTGGTGGTGGGGGACTGGCATGGTATGATTTGTGTATGTATATTGTTTTTACCATTGTCATACACTATCCTCCTTCTCAGGTTATTAACACATTACTTATCAATCATAGCAGTGGTCCCAAGTGGGGTAGATGGTGGCAACCCTTCTTCACATCCCTCCTCCACCTCCTCATCTGTGCTGCTATTAATATATTTGTCCTGGCTTTGCCTTTAAAAAGGGCCTGGATACTTATTTAAAAGAGCAGAACATAGAGGGTTATGTACATTAATATTGGGATTAATATTTAGTTAGGGCTTGTTGATCCAAGGAGAAATCTGATTGCCATTTGGAATCAAGAAGGAATCCCCACCCCCATTCAAGGCAGAATTTGAAATTGCTATATTGAGGGTTTTTTGCCAATGATGGTAAACAGGAATAGGAAAAGGGTTGAACTAGATGGACGCAAGTCTTTTTTCAACCTAAATTACTATGTTACTACTATGTACTATGTTACTATGTGTGGTTTCTGCTACCTGATACTCAAATGGTATTAGATGTTGGTTCATTTTTAAGAATGTTAGTCTCCTAACATTGCTGCTTGTTATCTGTGTCCTGCGGTCATTGACAATATAACCAGCCGCTCTGAAAACTCTCTCAGACTCAAAGCTTGCTGGAGGACAACTGAGGGTTTCCACTGCAGTATGTGTCAATGCCAGCCACATACACACTGCTTTGTTTGCAGTAGTCCAGGGGGTCATTGTTTCTGCCTAAAACATAGCTATCCTGCAAGTATGCAGAAACCATCTAACTTGCAGTGGGACCACTTCTAGAAGCTACATGGTGTTGCTGCGTGTTGGTTATCAACCCATACTCAGGGAGCAAGTCCCAAAGAGATGTGTAACCCCACCACCACCACCCCCACCACTACCAGTGTTGGGTTTTTGCCTCCCCTTCTGAGACCCATGAATTGCCCTGTGTTCTGAAAGGGATATTCTGATTGATAATGTAGCTGCTTCTGATGGTTGAAATGCTTTGCTGCCTTACTTTTCACTATACTGTCTAGATGTTTGTTGTGCTCTCACTTTCTCCCTTATTCTCCACAATGCAACCCTCCACTCGATCAATAAGCATGTCTCGATATTCCTTGACAGAATGCGATTCTTCAGAGAGTTGTTGCTGATCATCATGACTCTTATTGTGACAAACTGCTGATGGCCCTTTGGCAGAAATTCAGAAATTTTGTGATTGAAGCGGGGGTCCAGCAAAGTGGCAAGAATGTACCTCTCATTGCTTTTAATGGACACTATGCGAGGATCTTGTTCAAAGCACGCTCACATGTCCTTTACCAGTTGGTGTATGCCTGTGTTTTCATTCTGGTAAGAATCCTCAGCCATGCTCCTCATTTTTTTCTACAATAAAAATATCAGTGGTAGAACTTCACTAATTCCTGCCCCAATGTGACTCACCAACATGGCTGCCTCCTCAAAGAGTTTCAGTAGCTCACATATATTGCACATTAGTTGCCATTGGCCAGGTGACAAAGTCTCCCTCCAAAGCATCCAGTTTTGCATGGAGTACTTACTAATGGCATTATTCTGCTCGTACAAATGCTCTAGCATGTACATTGTAGAATTCCACCTCGTAGGGACCTCCATTTTCAGCTGGTGATGAGGCAGGTTGTTACGCTCTTGTATGGAATATAGAGCGCTGTGTACACTGCAGGAGTGACTAAAATGGGCAGAGATTTTGCAGGCAATAGTAAGCATCTCTTTGAGGGTTACAGATTCTGCCAGGAATCTGGTCACAACTAAATTTAGCACATGGGAAAAGCAGGGCACACGCACCATACTACCTATTCTCAAAGCAGTGATTATGTAGGAGCCATTATCAGCAAACCAAAAAACAGCTTTTAAGGGGCTGGGTACAAGTCATTCCTCTATCATCTGCTCTATTTTACTTAGAACATCTACAGCTTTGTGGGACTGTCTCTTAAAACTCTGCATGCACAAGGTGGGGTGACAATGGTATGGGCTATCCTGCTGCTGCTGCCACTTTTTAATAATACTGCCACAACCAGAAGCATGATTACTGACATTCATCTGATGCTGTAAGCTAGTGTTGTCCACTGTTGGTGTTGGGAGGGAAACCCATTGAGCAGTCACAGTCATATAGTCTGTGCTCTGCCCACTTGTCCACATATCTGTTGTCAGGTGAATTTTCTTGCCATATGCACTTTTCAGCCCTTTGCCCACCACACTAACAACCTGTTTGTACAATTCTGGCACAGCCATCCTGGAAAAATAACTGTGGCTTGTGAGATTCCAGCGTGAGGCTACACGACATCAGTTCTCTGAAACTTCGGTTTTCTACAAAAGAATACTGCAGCATGTCCATTGCCAACATCTTGGCAACCTTGCCATTCCACAAGCATACTTTGGGATTGTTTTTGTGAAATTTTTGACTCCTTCCTAGGAACTCAGTCAGTGTGGGTTGGCAGAAAATGGCAGAAGAAGCCTGAAACTTTATTGCTTTAAAAACATGACTAGAGGAAGTGGTGGCAGTAGATGCAGCATGTGTGGGTAGTCTATGACTTTTGCAATCTCCTACAGCAAAGCCAGAGTCATCATACTCCTCCGCTGCAGGAGCCATAGGTGTTATTTGGACTGAACTAACTGTTGGCACTGGCAGTAGCACACTCTCTAACACAAAAATAACTTCACTACTTCTTTTTTCTGCCCTAGAGCCCTGGGAATTTTTTAAAGTGCTTCTGCTAGTTGTGGCACCTTTGGCCTGCTGATAGTGTGTCTCCGAGTCAGACCTATGGTTGTGCTTCAGGTGGGATCTCATAGAGGAGGTTCCTAGGTGTAAGCCTGCTTTCCCCCTGCTCACATGCTTTTTGCACTGACAACAGATAGCAACATGCTTAGCTTGAGGTCCCTGAGTGAAGTATCTTCATACTGTGGACTTCAGGGAATGAGGGGTTCCTGAGGCAGTGCTGCTGCTACTAATACTACTAGGGCTAGATATTGATGCAATTCTACTGCCATTACTACTAGGTGTCAAAGGTGCAGCACTTACAGCAGCAGCAGA
This sequence comes from Rhinophrynus dorsalis, assembly GCA_037306005.1. NCBI lineage: Eukaryota > Metazoa > Chordata > Amphibia > Anura > Rhinophrynidae > Rhinophrynus > Rhinophrynus dorsalis. Next base: position 433,160,258 of record CM074719.1, on the reverse strand, counting down.
GGAATTAGTCATATCTAACATTGTCGATGTTAACCTGTGTCGTTGTTGCTGGGTACTCAAAACAGGTGTGTGTGGCTGAGTGGGACTTGTACTTTGAAGAGGCGATGATGCTAATGATGACTGATAGGGTGACTGTGTTCTTTTTGTCACCTTTACTTGTCCAGGGTCAGACTTTCCAGTGGCTTTCTCAAACAGGTTATAGACAGACACAGTGCTTAAAAGTGGTAGAAGATTCAGCCTTTGACTTTCTGCTAGCCTTATAGCCCTGTCATCATCCTCACTCTCAACTTCAGCTGTATCTGAACAAGAGAAGGATGCTGGAGGGATATATTCTAGACCTTCATCATCATCAGTCATCATTAGGTCATCCACAGCAGCATCAGCATCACCTGACAATTCCTGCCCGCTACCCTTATATTCCTCTAAGCTTTTAGAGGTCTTAAACAATTTATTTTTACTTTTACTGTAACTACTTCGAGGATGGGTGTTTTGGTGCATGTTTGTCTCACTATCTGATGCAGCAGGCGATTCAGTTGCTACCCCTTCCTCTGTTATGCTATTGCCAGCATCATCAACACTTGAATGCGACTTGTTGTCCTCTTCAGTGTCCTTCTTATATGGATCTTTAGTTCACTGGTGGTGCTGGAACTAGTTTTGCTTTGACCTTGACAAACTGCATCCTCCCTTGGAGTAGAGGGATCATCATAATTGATTGCACACACTGCAGCAACCATTGCTGCAGTTAATTTTTGATCTACTACTTTACTCTCACATACCTGCACTGCTCCACCCCTTCTCCTTCCCTCTCCTTTTTCCCTTGTGTGTTTGTTTGACATTACGCAATTACACTTGTTTTCTTACTGTACTATACACAACACAACTGATGGAGCTGTATGATGCCTTGCCTAAGCCCATGCAGCTGTCTATCACTGTCACCAAATACATTTAGTTCTTTCTTCTTTTTTATTTATTTATTTTTAAGTTGTTCACCCTGTTTTATCACAGTCTGTCCAAACAAAATTATAACTGAAAAACTAAATCAACAACATCTTTCCCCAGACTTCCCCACCCAGCACAGAGACAATAATAGCAAGATCAGCAAGCAAATAGGCCCCTAGCTGCCTGTGTCTTGCCAGTCAGTTACATGGAATTTTGGAGTATTTGGGGTCAACCTCCTTCCTCCCTTCTTCTCCCCAGAGTGCCCCACTGACTCTCCAAATACACACTTACACAGAACAAATGTCCTACTAAAAGATTCCCTAAACTAAACTTCAATTCCCCTCCCTGTCTGTAGCTCAAACAAGGTGCTGCTCTCTCCTCTCACAAACACAGAATGGCATGTTGTGAGAGCCTGACAGCCTTTTATATGGCTGTAGAAAACTTGTGTGGTGGAGAAAAATTATTCTTCGCATTGATTTCAATGGGCGAAAAAGGCGTGAAAAAGAGGAAAAACAGCACTTTTCGCTGGAAAGTGCCATTATTCACCGATTTCAGTTTGAGGAGAAAATTTTTGCCCACCCCTAGTGGTGGGGCATCCAAAAGGCCCCCATACAAACTCACTGGCCCTGTTACAATAATTTACTGAAGTGAATGGATAACCGGAGGGCACCACTGCTGCAATTAGGGGTGGGAGAAAAGTGTGAAAATTTCCCACGAAACGTGCCAATTTCTCGAATTTCCCGTGAAAAATTTTACCTTTCTGCCCTTGCAAAACTTTCCTCCTTTTAGCCTAACAAATTTTCTGCCTATGTTAACACATTTTCAGCCTATTTTAACACATTTTTCGCCTATAATTCCTATAGGTACTTTATTTCCCATTGTAATATTACTTCTTCTGAGGGCTGAAGTTTAGAAATAAGTGGCTGAAAGTCAAAGTTGTGAGTCCTACAGCAAAATATGGCTTGAAAATGTGTTAGCATGCAGAATACATTTGTCCTTTGCGTACAACACTAACTTCCTGCTTAAGTGACACTGGCACAGATTCAGGATGATACCAAGTAATAAAAAAAAATAAAGTACAACCTACAATGTGGCAGATATGTATTGTAAACAAAGATAGACAACCCACAGTGCTAAACCACCATGATTAATATATTTAATGTGAAGGATGTGAATGAATCTAGTAATTAAGGTATGGAATGCTGCAAGGAAAGAGGGGGTTTGTCCCCAAACCCCCAAACTTAGGAAAAACCTAGAAGAAACACAGAAGCAAAAGTTAACTTGCGCTGATCCATACTGATAATATAAATTGTAAACCCCGTAATAAGCCTTTATCATAATTGTGCTGAGTACATATTCAGGATGATATCAAGTAATAAAAAAATACAAAGTACAACCTACAATGTGGCAGATATGTATTGTAGTGGTGGGGACTGGCATGGTGTGATTTGTGTATGTATTTTTTCCATTGTCATACTCTATCCTTATTGACACATATTACTTATCGGTCATAGCAGTGGTCCCAAGTGGGGTAGATGGTGGCAACCCTTCTTCACATCTGTCCTCCACCTCCTCATCTGTGCTGCTGTTAATATATTTGTTCTGGCTTTGTCTGTCATGTGTGGTTTCTGCTCCTAGTACAACTACTGGAGCTGGATGTTGATGTAATTCTACTGCCACTACTACTAGGTGTCAAAGGTGCAGCACTTATAGCAGCAGCACCAGAGGTACTCGTCATATCTAACACAACCTGTGTTGCTGGGTACTCAAAACAGGTGTGTGTGGCTGAGTGGGACTTGAACTTTGAAGAGGCAATGATGCTGAGGATGACTGATAGGGTGACTGTGTGCTTTTTGACATCTGTACTTGTCCAGTGTCAGCCTTTCCAATGGTTTTCTCAAACAGTCTATAGACAGGCACAGTGCTCCTTGTGAGGCCCTTTCATCATCCTCACTCTCAACTTCATCTGTATCTGAACAAGAGAAGGATGCTTGAGGGATATATTCTAGATCTGCATCATCATCAGTCATCATTAGGTCATCCTCAGCAGCATCAGCATCACCTATCAGTTCTTGCCCACTACTACTCTTATATTCCTCTAAGCTTTTGGAGGTCTCAAATAATTTCTTTTTACTTTTACTATAACAAAATTGTTTTTGGTGTCTTACGGTCTGATGCAGCAGGCGGTTCAGCTGCTACACCTTCCTATATTATGCTGTTGCCAGCATCATCAACACTTGAATGTGACTTTTTGTCATCTACAGTGTTCTTCTAATATGGTTCTATATGTCTCCTGGCACTAGTGGTGCTGGACCTAGTTTTGCTGGGACCTTGACAAACTGCATCCTCCCTTGGAGTAAAGGTATCATCATTGATTGCACACGCTGCAACAACCATTGCTACAGTAGGTTTTTGGACTACTACTTTACTCTCATGTCCCTACACTGCTCCACCCCTCCCCCTTCCCCTTGTGAGTTTGCTGGACATTCTGCAACTACACTGTGTTTTTTTACTGTACAGCACACAACACAGCTGATGGAGCTGTATGATGCCTTGCCTAAGCCCAATCAGCTGTCTGTCACAGTCACCTAAGATATTTAGTTTTTTTATTCTTTTATTTATTTATTTTACTTATTTTATATTTTTAAGTTGTCCACCCTGTTGTCTTATGTTAACACATAACAGTCTGTCCAAAAAAAAATTATAACTGAAAAATAAAATCAACAGTGTCTTTCCCCAGACTCCCCCAACCAGCACAGGGACAATAACAGCAAGATCAGCAAGCAAATAGGTTGCCTGTGTCTTGCCTGTCAGTCACATGGTATTTTGGAGTATTTGGGGGCAACCTCCTTCCTCTCTTCCTATCCCCTAGAGTGCCCCGAGACTCCCCTAATACAGAGAACAAATGTCCTACCTAAATGACTTCCCAAACTAAGCTTCAGTTCCCCTTTATTTGCTTATCTCCTCTAGCTAAAAAAAACATGCTGCTCTCTCCTCTCACAAACACAGAATGGCTGCTGTGAGAGCCTGACAGCCTTTTATATGGCTGTAGAAAACTTTTGTGAGGTGTAGAAATATTTCTTCCCATTGATTTCAATGGGAGGAAAATGTGAAAAAAGCGAAAAAAAACTTGCACTTTTTGTGGGAAATTTTTAGCCAAGCAGAAAGTGGCATTATTCACCAATTTCAGTTTGAGGCGAAATTTTTCACCCATCCCTAACTGCAATGACCTCCCTTTGAGAATGTATAGTGGAGCAGTTTCATTGACTCCCTCTTTACAAGAGGGTTGTAATCCTGAAGTATCTTGTAATGAAGGAACCTACAGAACTGCTCCACTGCACAATCTAAAAGGGAGGTCACCATGGCAGCAGTGCCCACTGGTTATCCACTCACTACAGAAAATAAGAGGTAAGGTGTGGGGGGGCAGAATCAGATAGTGCATGTGATATAAATTGCATTTTAAAAAATGGCTTTCTGACTGCCATAGGAAATTGAACCAGATTTTAGGTCAGACAGTGCACGGGTGGGATCTGTGACTACCAAGGTGCAGTGGACACAGGCTAGGAGGGTCAGTGTGTGGGAATTTGTGACTACCTTTGGTCTGAGGAGCAAGGCTGGAAAGTCAGTGTATGTGTAGTACTGTGGCTACCACTAGGAAAAGCTTATAATTTAAATGGTGCTGCACTAGTGATACTACAGTTCATACACAGAGCTCAGAACTGAATCAAATCTACACTGGGGATCACTGTGCTTAAAAATGAAATGCAGCTAAAATTGTGATTCCTTTGAGATACAACTGAAATAAAGCTACATTGTTAGTACAGTTCCATTTCAATTGTAACCCCTTTGGTATCACTTGTAATTGTATGCTCTGTGTATTACTGGTGTCACACCCTTTCAGTTGTAAACTCTGTGATATAACTGGTGTAGCTCCATTTCATTTGAAAGCCCTGTGTTGTCACTAGTGCACCTCAATATCAATTGTAAGCTCTCTGGTATCACTACTGTAACACCATTCCAATTGTAAGCTGTTTATCACTAGTAGCACACCTTTTGAATTGTAAGCTCTGTGCTATCACTTTTGTACTCCATTTTAATTGTAATCACTGTAGTATCACTACCATAGCTCCATTTCAGTTGTAAGCTCTGTGGCATAATTTATCTTACTTCATAATATTATTGCCGATTATAAAATTAACAAAAATTGGTGTTCTGGGACTGTGGGCTGGAAAAATATAAAAAGTGGTCCATTTGATTATATTTGCCCCCCAGGCCAAAAGTTGCCAGTCCTCCCCTGCTAGAAATCCTCCTCCTGCCGCATAAAGGGGCAGGACACAAGAGGCAGAGCCAGGGGGCAGCAAAATGAGGTTTTTCCTAGGGTGGCAAAAATCCTTTAGCTAGCCCTATGTGTGTCTGTGTGTCAGTGTGTCTGTACATCCATGCGTGTGCATGTATGTGTGTTTACCCTCCATTATCATAGAATTCTAAGACATGTTCACTGTGTGTATGCCCTATTAATACAGGTGTTTTACTTGGTGATATTATTGCCAATGCTTCCCCTTTTCCTTAGAACTGGGGCTTACAAACTATAGGGGCCACATTATGAATGAAGACACTCTTCTGTTCAAAATGAATAATGTTTCATTGTCTAAAAAATATCCTGGTACCCACTGTCTGTCTAAATGAATATGAGGATGATGTATTAAGAAGAAGAACTGGAGTCACTCCTGAGCAAACCATTTGCACAGCAGAGGACCAATGCAAATTTCCTAACGGAACTTTGTTGCTGATATTCAGATAGAATAGGGTTAACAGGAAAACCTACTAGGTTGGATATCCTCACATAAATAGATAAAATTAAATCTGAGTACTTTACACTATACTAGGTATTGACACGCTACTTCACAGTAACGAATTGATTAAAATAATCAATCCTGCATATTTGTGCAAAAATATATATAATTTATTTAAGTAAAATATACTATATATAAAGTGTAAATAACAATGATATAAATGAGTGACCAGCAATTGCAATAGATATACAGTAACTCAAACCACAATTAGCACAATTAGCATTACCAGCAATTAAAGGGTTAACCACACATAGGGATGTTCAAAGGTATTAAATAACAATAATTAAACTCAGTAGCATAGAAACGGATAATTAATCCTATAATTAATTAAAATACAGTTGGCATTAGTATATAAATACCTCTGCCACAGAAACTGTATAAACTATGCTAATTGAGGTTTTAGGTAGGTTGTCAGGTGAGTCAGCTTTAATATTAACCCAGGTCCTCTGACAATTCTCCTTGTACCATATGCAACAGCAAAATTTAGAGAAACTAACTGGAATAAAATCCTAGATTTAGATCACTATAATTTAATTATCTACTGATTTCAATATTGTATACCATCTGAATAAAACATATAAATTACATTTAATATAGTCAATAATAGATTATGCCAAGAATATACTCAGAATCAAATCTAATAATATATGTCTAGACAGTATACCAATCTTCATGCAACATATATCATAAACATAACCATAGCAATCCTATGTAAAACCTATAGGGTACTCCAAGGGTTAAACACTTATTACTATAGTATGCCTCACCCAAGATGGCGGCTTCTTTTGTCTAGTGAGAGGTTTAAATAAACTCTCCACTGTACAAAAGTTTAGACCCAAAAACATATCCAAAGAAATCCAAAGAAACACTTCAAAACAAATAGACAAATAGCAGTTGAAGGGTTAATAAATGAATTCAAAGAATTCCCCAGATCAAATATTAGCTATAATAACCTTTCTAGAAACACAATATATTCTAGAAATATCAACGATTATATTAACTAATATATAAACAAGGATATATAGATCTCACTGCTATAAGCTATTTTACTCTTATCTGGCAAAATATGACAATTTACCAATCAATTCTGCTTAATTCCAGAATCACTACAGCCAATATGGCTTATTATAATTCCTAAAAATGGGTGGCCAGTTATCACAGTGACCGCGATCCCTGAGCGACATTCTTACTTCCTGGTTTACACTGGCTGCATTCTTATTGGCTCAGGGATGTTGCCCCTCCCAGGGTTTGCTTTCAAATACACACTCCTGTCACTATACCGGTGCACTTTCGTGGTGTACACTTATCTAGCGTTCTGTAGCTCTTGTTCCTGTTTTCCGTGTATGACCCAGCTCGCCTGACTACGTTTTGTCCCTGACGTTACTGATTTCGATTCCGTTGCTGACCTAGGACTGGCTGACTACTCCTTGTGTACCGAACCGGCTTGGCTGAGTATCTGATTCCGTTGCCGACTAGGACTGGCTGAATATCCCCATGTGTACCGAACCAGCTTGGCTGAGTATCCGATTCTGTTGCTGACCTAGGACTGGCTGACTAACTCCTTGTGTACCGAACTGGCGTGGCTGAGTATCTGATTCTGTTACCTACTGGGACTGGCTGACTACTCTGTGTATTCCGACCTGGCTGGGCTAGTTCTGTCCATCCATTTAGACTGGTTGTATCCTTCGTGTGTGCCGACCTGGTTGAGTTGCTGTACTTGCCTCTACCGGGACTTGCTGTTAGTCCCATTGGTCCATTAGGGCTACAGATTACTGTCTGCCTACGTTACATGCACGCTTACCATAGCGCCGGCTGTCCCATAGCTCCTTTAGCCATCTGGAGCTTGCTTGGGCCATTCACTCACCAGTGTCTATGATGCCTCCGGTAACCCTGTGCTATAGGGTCCAGTCTAAGCCAGACTTCTGCCCGAGTTGCCTATACCTACCCTAGTGATCTAGGGCCCGTTACCGCCAGTGTCTGGTTTCCGTTGCCTCAGTTAACCCTAGCGTACTAGGGCCTAGTCACTGCCAGCTCTCGATCACTGCTGCCTCTGTTAACCCTAGCCTTCTAGGCCCAAGCCACTGCCAGAGTTGCCTCCGTGTTGCCTCCTTAACCCTAGCGTTCTAGGGTAGTCAGCTGCCTAGCCATCTTGGTGATGCCTCATTAACCCTAGCGTGCTAGGGTGTCCTCTGCCTAGCCATCTCGGTGTTGCCTCCTTAACCCTAGAGTTCTAGGGTAGTCCGCTGCCTAGCCATCTCGGTGTTGCCTCCTTTACCCTAGCGTTCTAGGGTAGTACGCTGCCTAGCCATCTCGGTGTCGCCTCGTTAACCCTAGCGTGTTAGGGCCCTCTCGTGGCAGCTGCCCTTTGCTGTTGCCACCTATTGCGGAGTGGGACTGTTGAGGAGTTCCTGGTTCCTGCTTGCTGTTGTTCTTGCCTGCTAGTCCTAGCTATTTGTAATGGTTTTTTAAGACACTCAGACCAGCCGGTAAAATAAAACACAGTTTTATTGAAAAAAAATAAATAAATATAAAGGAACGGCCTCTACAGGCGATAATAATAATAGCGATCACAGGCAGAGATGCTATCACAGGCAAATAAACAGAGACAATGGAAACTATAACAATTACAGGAAAGGTACACAGTAGCTAGGCTACTGAAGGGTTAAATGCAGAAGTAAGTCAGTCTCAGTTGTGGAGTTTGGCACGACCAAGATGGTGATTAAGTAGTAGATGGTAAATGTTCAGAAGGCTGGAATGCACAGCCAGTACTGCCTTAGTCTATTAACGGTGCATAGCCCCACGGGTGTAGCAACGAAGCTAGCAATATCTGAAGTGCTTGAGTTGGTAGCCCCCAAGGGCGTGACTATGGGGACTGCTACAATGCAAGAGCTTGCCAATAGCGTAATAACAGAGACCAGCTTGTACAGTGCGATTTGATCCAGTAGCCCCCATGGGCGTATACCGGAGATCACTTGCAAGAGCTTAAGCCAGTAGCCCCCCATTGGCGTAATAACTGAGACTGCTATAACGCAAGAGATGGCCAATAACCCCGCGGGCATACAACGGAGACCACTCTGTGCTGCACGAGAGATGAGCCAATAGCCCCCATGGGCGTATACCGGAGACAACCTGCAAGAGCTAATAGCGCCACTACTGGGCGCGGTAAGCGTATACCGACTAGTCTGCTGGTAGAGGATTGAGCTGCCATCCAGATCAAGCATACAACGCGGCCAGCTCTGCAAAAGTAGCAGCTAGACAGGAATAGGCTCAGCAAGTAACGTAAAGGCTCATTAAAGATATGCCAGCACTGAACGGGTTAAGTAGAGCAGGAAACAGTACACACAGTTCATTGGAACAAGCCGGTTCAGGTCACCGAGCAGGAAGTCAGCCGGGCCAGATCACTACACGGAGGTGGTACTCAGACAAGCCGGATCAGTCACAAGCAGGAACGTCAGCCAGGCCGGATCGGTACACGGAGGTGGTTCTCAGACAAGCCAGATCAGTCACAAGCAGGAACGCCAGCCAGGCCGGGTCGGATCACGGAGCAGGAACACAGGAGCGTAGTCAAGACAGGCCAATTCGGTACACAGGAATCAGGATCAAACGAAGACAGCAACAGCAACTCAGGCTCTGGAACACCACGAAAGGGCAACTGACAGGTGTCAATGGCCGGGCATAAAAAGGTCACCATGAGAGGGCCAAACATCCTCAGCCAATAGGAGAGCACCACAAGCGAGAGTGACAGAAAGGGATCGCGGGCACCATGATACTATTACAGTACTGACTTATTATTCTCTGTGTGTTTTTCTCACCCTGACCGGTGTCAGATGTGGAAGGTACTTGGTACGGACCTCATCTGGACCTGAGTGGGGTACTTGCTTATTATTTCTCAATAAAGCTTTTTAACCTTACCTGACTGTCTGAGTGTTCTTTACAGAAACCGTGAAACCAGTTCACTATGAAAAATTATAAGAAAATTATGTTTCTTCAAATATAGAAGAAATATGTATTTGATTCTGAAATTTTGCAGAGTTAAAATAAGGAAAGATATAGTTACCAGTCAATGAGTGTTTCTCAGGATGTCTTTAGTAGCCAGCCAATTTAAGAAGATTAGAATCAGGAAACCAAGAGAGCAAACTGTCTTAGGCCTTCTTATTTTATCAGGTAAAATTACTTTTATCAGAAAACTCCACCAATCTCCTCTTACTGGATAAAGAGCAATCTCATTATGCCGTGACATCATCAGTATTACCTGATTGGACAGTCTAAATTCCAAATATCCATTTGAGATCATGCCTGCAAAACACTGTCTCTATTAGTCCTGCAGGTGGCGCTCTAATAACATTTTTAATTTGCCCTATGTCATCTGGGTCTGGATTCTGTCCTCGTTAGGGGTTTCACCGGGTCAACATTTTTCATGTAAACATGTCATACTATCTAGACTTTCCCATATAGGAGTATCTTTGTCTCAGACAATTTGTCTGTAATAGAGTTGTATCTCATCATAAAACTCAAATATTTCACTCCCATATTGAAGTAAGAGGCCCCCTTTGTCTAATTTAAACACATTTTAAACAGACTTTCAAACAATTCTGCTTTTTAAAATTAACTCTTTACTCTCCACCAGGACAAAGTCTCTGACAACTTTTAGCACTATGTAGGTCTCCAACACATTGCTTTGCAGTGCTTTACCCCATTTAACTCAAAGAATATTTTCTCACCTATGGTGTAGTTGATTTTCCCCTGATTTGTTCCAGTTCTGCTAAGTCTATCATTCTCAATACAGGCACCATACTGCATTGAAGGGGTTAATCAGTTAACTGCACAATGCACAAGAGAGGTATATAGATTTAATATGTGACAGCTAGTGCAAGATAATAAAAATGGTAATACAATATAGGATTGGAGAACCACTGGATTACCTGTCCAGATCCAGGACTAGGTATTTTTCTATTTTAAGGAATAATTAGTTTTGCTGTCTTCCTCACCCTGGATCAATAGAATAATAAGTACAAAAATGTTATCTAATTAAAATATGACAAAGGTCAAACTCAATGGATATTCATTTTCATCTAGATCTATGGTTTTAACCCCTTGCATGCTAGAAAGGTCTACAACTTATAAACCAATGTCTTGGAGACCTCTCTAGCATCCAATGAGTTATAGCTATAGAAGTTACTCTTAATTTGCTTAATAGAAACACTAAATTAGGATGGAGTTCTTCACAGAATATATATATATATATATATATATATATATATATATATATATATATATATATATATATTGTGATGGAATGGTTGTCGCCCAGAGAATGAAATCTGTCTGTTTTCAGTGATCGCCAATGTCTTAACATGTTCCCATTCTTGAAACATTAATGTCCCCTGATTGTGTACGCATTAGAGAGTGTTGGCCATTTACCAGCATTGAATGGTGTCACCTCTCGCGGTCGCCGCCACGCTGTCCGTGTCCACTGCTGAATGTCCCTCTCTACGCATGCGCGAGACAGCCGTCGGGTTTCTGCTACTGCGCATGCGCGTGCTCTGCCGGCTCTCACAGCCGACGCACATGCACCAGTTGTATAGCTGCTTACTAGTAGCAGCACCTCCTTCCTGTCTGTCCGACCTCTCTTTCCATTGGGCATTGTCCTATGCCCAGTAAGAGAGGATGGACTTCTGTTCACCCATTGGACACCACATAAGTCCATTTGGGTTCTGGCAGTCCTTCTGTTCCCTATTGGGCAGTATTGCCCAATGGGACTCAGGTCTGCCTTTTGTTTCTACTGGCACCTAGTAGTATTTATATCACCCATCTGTCCTTTAGACCTTGCCCATTCCACGAGCTTATTCCGTATTTCTGTTTCTTGATCTAATTTGGATCTTTGGTGTCCTGACATGGCTTGCCTGACCATTCCTGACTTTCTGGTATCCTGACCCGGTTGTTTGACCATTCCTGGCTCTCTGATATCCTGACCTGGCTCGTCTGACCATTCCTGACTCTCTGGTATCCTGACCCGGCTTGTTTGACCATTCCTGGCTCTCTGGTATCCTGACCCCAGCTCGTTAGACCTCTCCTAGCTCTCTGGCACCCTTTTTCCCAGCTAGTCTGTTCCTCCCTCCGTTGGCCTTCTGGTTCTGGTTTACACGCATCTCCGGTATTCTCATCCTGGTTGCACCCCGGCTCAGCTGGGGTGGAACAATCTGGCTTCACGACCAGCACCTCTACCCAGCTTCGGCTGCAGCAAGGGAGTACCTGGTATGTCGTCAACGCACCCTAGCATGGCTCCCAAGCATTGAACCCATGCAGCTACCAGTACCTAGGCCACAAAGGTTCCTAACCCTCTCATGGTGACAAATGGGTTGTTTAGTGTGTATTATGTACAGAGGAATGGTGCCATCAAGTCTAGCTTTCCACAGAGATTGTGTTATGATATAGCCAGTGTTGGTCAGATAGAGGGGGGTAGGGCAAATCTGTGTGTGGAATGTGTTTATCATCCCCCTCCCATCAGGCTAAGCAGAAAGAGACCTGGTAGACGGTAACTGTGACATCAGATCCTGTAGAAAAAAAGGCTAGGAAGAGAGAGAGATAAGACAGAGTTGAAAAAATGTAGGAAGAAGAGAGGAGGCCTCTCCATAATGGTGGGAGGCCTAGGGTCCATAGGCATTCTAAAGGAGTACAGGAGAAACTGGGACTGGTGAATGCCGTCACCGGAAGAGTTACAGTGAGTGGGCACTGTAGTGGCCAGGTGCCCTTTTCAGTTGTGGGCTGTAAGTCAAGGCGGCTACAGCCACAGAAAGTACCCTGATGTTCCCACCACAAGGATTGTGGTCAGGAAGCTAAACTTTGGTGGCTATGGTCCAAGACTAAAGAAAGTGGCTGGGAATAATCTCTTAGGATGCCATTTCCAACTCCACTGTCAAGACTAAAAGATACAAGGAACCTTCAGGTAATCCAGCAGCATGTGTAGTGGGCAGGATGCCCACTTTTGCCCCTAGGGGGACTATGTGTAAGCTCCAACTTAAAGCTAAAATGGACTGTGAGTATTATATGTAACCCCTGGCAATCTGTGCAACCAAGAAGAGAACCGTAGAAGTGTTTTGTTTCTATGTTTTACCCCTGTTTGTTTGCTTGTAATTGTTGTCCTATGTTTGTGTGCTGTGACCTCACTAATAAATGCAATTTATTATCTTTTTGTCTGGCTGGATAAATCGCTTAACCCTTGGTCTACCAATCAGTAACCCCTGTACCCCGTCACATTGGATCAGTTTTATATATGTATTTTCTTTAGACTTATTTTAGTCATACAGAAAAAAACATATCTATGACCCATTACAATTATCTGAACATTTGCTATATAATTAGAAAAGGACTTCAGCCCTTTATATCTAATTGTACTAACCTAAGTAAATATACATTATGGTTAGCTCAGCAATGGGTGCAATATGCCACCCTCAGAAACATAAAAGTAACACAAGTATCACCCCTGAGATCCAACTCATATATATAAATCTCAAGAGGAACTCATCAAATTCATATAATCTCTCATTAGAACCTTCCCTTTGATGTTGATTGGAGAGATCCTTCGCTTCAAATATTCACCCTACAAATACAAGAGGAAACAGGGGACAACTCTATAGTTTGTAAACATTTGTATATATAAGTACAAGGCTATTGGTTAGCCTGAAGTTGTGGGAGGGCCGGCTGGAGGCATTTATACCAGCCTCTGTCACTCCATTGTGCCAGTTAAGCTCTCTGTCAGAGCTCCGTATTATCCTTTCTCTGCGAGGTACCAGCTGTTTATTCCGGCGCATTGCGGAGCACTGCACTGCGATCAAGCACAAGACAGGTGTTTTTCATGCTCACTGCACAATGATCTATGCCTATTGTTTCTGTATCTCTTTATCACTATTGATGTATCTGTATCTCTAAGGGGCCCCTTACAATTCACTTCCCTGGTAAGCCCATCCTGCCCAGTCTTACACTGGTAAGCTTCATAGGCTGCAGCTCTGAGAATACTTTACTTCTATGACCCAGTTAATGCAAGTTTCACAACCTGAAATCAGAAATACAGAGGATATTCATGTTTGTTTCTGTGTTTGTAGGCTAGTGTAGGAATGGGAGGTGTTACAATTCTAGAGGTGTCTCCAGAGCATGGCTTTATACTATAGCTATGCATGAGAGACTTCTCTGGCATAAAAAGGGTTTATAGGGGTATGCTTATAACAGCTGGTTTAAAGTAACATTGTAACATAGTAATTTAGGTTGAAAAAAGACTTGCGTCCATCTAGTTCAACCCTTTTCCTATTCCTGTTTACATCGCTGATCCAAAAGAAGGCTAAAAAAAACCCTCAATACAGCAATTTCAAATTCTGCATTGAATGGGGGGGGAATCCTTCTTGCTTCCAATTGGCAATCAGATTTCTCCTTGGATCAACAAGCACTAACTAAATATTAAGCCCAATACTAACGTACATAGACCTCTATTTTCTGCTCTTTTAAAAAAGTATCCAGGCCCTTTTTAAAGGCATCTAATGTATTCGATAGCACCACCTCCTCAGGCAGTGAATTCCATACCTTTATTGTCCTCACTGTAAAGAAATCCTTCCGCTGTTGTAGATGAAAATTCCTTTCCTCAAGTCTAAGCAGGTGGCCCCTTGTCCTTTGAACTGTTCTGTTAATGAACAGGTCTTTGGAGAGCCCTTTGTATGGGCCCTGAACATATTTATATTATCATATCCCCTCTAAGATGCTGTTTTTCTAGTGTGTACAAGTTTAACTTTTCTAGCCTTTCTTCATAACTAAAACTTTCCATTCCCCTTACTACTTTTGTAGCCCTCCTCTGCACTCTCTTTAGCTCCATAATGTCCTTTTTCAGAAAGGGCACCCAGAATTGAACAGCATATTCTAGGTGGGGTCTTACCATGGACCTGTAAAGAGGCATAATAATATATTCCGTCCTTGAGTCAATGCCCCTTTTCATACGTGCCAATATCTTATTGACCTTTGCAGCTGCCAGCTGGCACTGCATGCTACTGCTAAGTCTATTGTCTACCGTTACTCTCAAATCCTTTTCATTAGTAGATATTCCCAGAGAAACACCATTTAAACTATATGTTGCATTTTTATTATTATACCCAAAATGCATAACTTTACACTTGTCTATATTGAATCTCATTTGCCATTTGCCTGCCCAGTTACTCAATTTGTCCAAATCCTCTTGTAATGAAGACACATCCAGTTCAGACTTTATTACCTTACTTAATTTTGTGTCATCGGCAAACACTGATACATGGCTCCCTATGCCCTCTGGGAGGTCATTAATAAACAAATTAAAAAGAAGAGGACCCAGGACAGATCCCTGAGGTACTCCACTTATCAAGTTTATCCAGTTGGAGAACTTGCCATTTACTACAACTCTTTGCATTCTATCTTTCAGCCAATTTCCAATCCACACACGAACGTTTTCCCCTAATCCTATTTCATTCAATTTGTACAGTAACCTCTTGTGTGGAACCGTATCAAATGCCTTGGCAAATTCTAAATAGATCACATCAACCGCCTCTCCCGCATCTATATTTTTACTCACTTTTTCATAAAATGCGATCAAGTTAGTTTGACAAGACCTGTCTTTCACAAAGCCATGTTGGCTCCTGCTAATGATATTCCCGTTCAAGCTGAATTCTTGAATATATTCCCTTAGCAACCCTATCAGACAGGTAACAATAGTGGCATGCTGGGACTTTTTCCACAGCAGCATAAGAGCGCTCCCACAATTTTAGTATGTATCCAAACATTTAATTTCACAGGATGGGACAGTATAGTGTGGCATTATCAACCCACTATGGCAGTAATTCATTTGAGCTTGAGAGCTGATTGTAGACCCATCTGGCTTCAAGGGTCAAGTGAAAACAAATACATACAGCACTGTCGTGCCTTTTGGCTTGTATATTTGGAGCTAGTTCAACTTGTATCTAGTAGCAGTTCTCATATACTTATGAACGAATAAGCATGTTTATTCAGTACTGTTACTTTACTCCTCATCAATGCTGTATTTTCTATATTAGGTGCTCTTCAATTTCATGAATAGATGGTCTTATTACAGGATCTTGAATCTGCATAGAGGTGATTGTACAGCTATCATTCAGGTACCAGAACTTTAGGGGATAGGCATGATTGGAGCTTACACTCTACCTCACACTTGCAGGGACAATTACAGGTTTTCTCTTTTATTTTCTTATTATACAATGTTAAACCCAGATTTTCACAGATGTCAGTTCCAATTGTACAATCAAAACAATTGTACCTTACCCAAGGCAATACAGGTATTGGTCTCAAATTTCATTTGAAAAGATCATATATATATTTTTTTTTCAGTAAGCCATCTGACCTTCATAGCCTGTGTAGGATACACAGGGAGTTAGGTCAATTTCAGTATTTAAAGGTATCATATTTAAGCATATGCGTTCCCACTACTACACTTATGTTTGTCCATCTGTATGTAAATTGGTATATGTCATCAGTGTCTATCTAACCAATTGAGTTTCTCTAGACAGAATCCCATATCACATCTCTCACAGAGATCCCACATCATTAACCAGAGTCACACCTCACATACATGTTACGTGTCATCAGTGTTGTATCTAATATGTAATGTCTACAGTTAAGTCTCACAAGTCGCATTTCACAAGAAAGCCCATATCATGAACCAGTGTCACACCTCAACTACATGTGTGATATTTATTTTTCGGTACAGCCTCTACATTATAAGGCACCCGTTTTTCAGGTGTGTGTTTCAATTTCAGAAGGGGTAGAGTTTAGCATAATCAGTCAGGCACAAGACTACTGGTTTCGTCTTTTAGCTTAACCGTAGAAGAAGGCTATAGTCCTAACACTATCCCATTTCATTCCCCACAGCCCCACTCATAGATAGAGCTTTCTTCTAAGCCTTTTGAATACAGGTTAACATCTGTCATACCCACTTAATAGGCAATAGGGCCTCTATCTTCTTAAGGTAATTGTCATCGCTAGACCAACACCTCTAGCCTACCACATAGGCTATATGCTCTTCGGGCCAAATCATAGGTAGCGTCTCACACCAGCTACTTGGCACTAGATAGGGACTCACCAGCCACACCTTTATTTACAAGCTTAATATGATTTCTCTATTTTCACTAAGACAGGAGGGTTGTGGACCAGCAGTACTATAGTTTGACCTTTGGTAGTCATGGTTCAGTTTTGTGTTTATAGGATCACTTTAACTGATGGTGGTATGCCCTTACAACAGAACCAGTGGAGTTACCTGAAGATTCAAGATCACCCAGCCTGGTAGCCAAACAGGCTATCCCACCAACTTACAAAGCATGGACTATAGCAAAAATAGTGGCAGAACTACACAGGAGAGGCATCTCCTTCTCAGCTTCAGCTAGGAAGGCAGAACTATTTAAACTACTGTTTTCCACTTGCCCTCAGACACCCAGATGCACCCCTAGACGCACCCCAAGGAGTACTCCTAGATGCAGTCTTAGACCCAGTCCATCTACTGGGCATTCTGATTTAGCAGATATAAAAACATCTTTAGCTAGCTTAGCTACATCTATAGCTTCACTTCATACATGCATGGATATTATGGAGTCCTCCCAAGCTACACTGACGGTCCCACAGGCAACACAGTTAATAGACGTTCAGGGACTGACAAGTATTTTCTCCCCTGTGTGTGTCCAACCAGTTGTTTCCCCAGCTCATTTAGTCTCAGCACAGAGACATATTAGAAGGTAAGGACATCAATCTTGTGTCTTTGTTGGTCTCCTCACAGGACGGCATAGAGACCAGGGTATTCGCATCCGAACAGGTCTGGGTAGTACTTAGAACTAGGGACCCAAGGTTAAGCAAAAAGCTGACCACAGCAGACTTTGTGATAGCTTTCAGTCTTTATAGGGATGTGTTATGATCGGTGTACCCCCATCACAGGGAAGAACTGGATCTGTACATGGTTATGGTGGTAGAGCTGGAACACAAGTATGGCGGATACACATTCTGCAGGATTTTGCAGGATTAAAAACTGTGTGAGTCGGCAGAGCACACTGCCAACTTGTGTCCTACAGCAACCTCACCTTCGTGTTCCACTACCCAGCCTATTTCCCCTCACCTCGTAAGACTGTGGACAGGCAAGGAAGACCTATAGTTTACTTCGGCAAAAATCAAATTTGCAATAACTATAATTCATCTGGTTGCATATTTAGCGGATGTCGCCTCTTGCACATCTGCTTGTCATGTTACAGGGCTCACCCAAAAATCATGTGCTATCAAAGATTATTCCCAAAATTGTGAATATGCGTAGTGCAGGTCCCCAAACTGGCAGAATACCTTCAGACTCACCCATCCCCTAGTTTAGTAGAATTTCTGGTTCAAGGTTTTACTAGAGGTTTCCACAGTGGACTTATAACTCTCCCCTCAGGTCTGCGCTACAAGAACCACAAGAAGTAGATGTATTGCTTTCTAAAGAATTAGCCAAAGGGTTCATTATGGGCCATTCAATACGGGGGGATCGAGGAATGGAGAGTGAACTCAATAGGCTTAGCAACAGGAAAATTCAATAATACATCTGTGGACTCAATCCAAATAATCATTCAGGCAGGACAAGGGTCATGGTTGTCCAAAACAGACATCTCTGACGCTTTTAAGCTGCGTCTGTTACATCCCTCTCTCTGGCACCTTCATGGTGTCAGGTGGAGAAAGAAGTACTTCTTCAACACGCATCACATTTGGGGCAAAAAGCAGTCCCAGGCTATTAGACATTTTCGCTGAATCCTTATGTTGAATCCTGATGAACATATGTAGGTTCCCATGAATAATCCATTATTTAGATGATTTTCTGATGATAGAGCCTCCTTACAAAGCCGCTCATGGTTTGGGGATTATTCTGTTCATTATGGGCCATTCAATACGGGGGGATCGAGGAATGGAGAGTGAACTCAATAGGCTTAGCAACAGGAAAATTGAATAATACATCTGTGGACTCAATCCAAATAATCATTCAGGCAGGACAAGGGTCATGGTTGTCCAAAACAGACATCTCTGACGCTTTTAAGCTGCGTCTGTTACATCCCTCTCTCTGGCACCTTCATGGTGTCAGGTGGAGAAAGAAGTACTTCTTCAACACGCATCACATTTGGGGCAAAAAGCAGTCCCAGGCTATTAGACATTTTCGCTGAATCCTTATGTTGAATCCTGATGAACATATTTAGGTTCCCATGAATAATCCATTATTTAGATGATTTTCTGATGATAGAGCCTCCTTACAAAGCCGCTCATGGTTTGGGGATTATACACAACTTATTCAGTGATTTAAGTATTCTAGTGGCCCAAGGGAAATCAGTGGGACCAGTGCAGAAGTTGTGTTTTTTGGGTATACACCTGGACACGATAGCTATGGAAGCCAGCCGTCCACTAGATAAACTGGTATGTATTCAATAGGAAGTCTGTAACATAGTAACATAGTAAATTAGGTTGAATAAAGACACAAGTCCATCAAGTTCAATCTTTGCCTCATACCCTAGTGACATGAGAACTGTATAGCTATCCTGCTACCAAATAAGTTAGTCTTTTTCAGACCTTCCTGATCTGCCTACTAATAAACAGTATAACCCTGTATGTTCCCTTTTGAAAGAAATGCATTTAATCTTCTCTTGAATGTATCCATTGTATCTGCCATAACCACCTCCTTGGGCAAAGAAGTCCATAATTTAATAGACCTTACTGTAAAAAAACCCTTCCTCTGCTGAAGTCTAAACCTTCTTTCCGCTAATCTCAAGGGGTGTCCCCTGCTCACCTGATCAGGCCTTGGAATAAATAGCTCACCACAGAGATCCTTGTATTGACCTCTAATATATTTGTACAATGTGATAAGGTCTCCTCTTAGTTGTCTTTTCTCTAGAGTAAATAAACCAAGTTTGTCTAGTCGTTTCTCATATGTCAAGTCCTCCATTCCCTTAATTAATTTGTTTCTCTTCTCTGTACTCTCTCTAGTTCTAGTATATCCTTTTTCAGAACTGGTGCCCAAAACTGCACTGCATACTCAAGGTGAGGTCTTACCAGAGATTTGTACAATGTCAAAATGATGTTATCCACTCTTGCTTCAATACCTCTTTTTATGCAAGACAGGATTTTGTTTACCTTCACTACTGCTGTTTGACACTGGTCACTGTTTCCAAGTTTGTGGTTGACAAAGATACCCAGGTCTTTCTCTAGCAATGAGTCCCCTAAAATAATTCCATTAAGTTCATAAGTAGCCTTGGGATTATTTCCTCCCAAATGCATGACTTTACACTTCCCAACATTAAACTTCATATTCCATTTGTTTGCCCAATCTGCCATTTTATATAAATCCCTCTGTAGAGAGCAATTATCCTGTTCTGAATTAATTACCCTGCATAATTTAGTATCATCTGCAAATATTGATATTTTGCTTTCTATATCTATTTCTAGGTCATTTATAAACATGTTAAACAGCAGCGGACCTAATACTGAACCCTGAGGTACTCCACTCTCCACTTTAACTGTATTGGAGAATTGTCCATTTACAACCACACACTGTTACCTATCCTTCAACCAGTTTTGTATCCAATTTGCAAAGGTCATCTCCTAGCCCCGATTTCCTTATGTCATACCCCAGCCTTTTGTGTAGCACTGTATCAGATGCCTTTTTAAAGTCTAGATATATGGTTGGCGGCCTCATGGCCTCCTGAGGTGAGTACATTACCAAGGTTTTTTGTCACCTCACTTTAGTTTGAGATTTACCCAATAGTGGTGGCAGCAGCCACATGGGGTCATCTCTGGACAGGCAACACAGTGATATTTTATACTAATAACCAGGCCACAGCACAGATAGTCATGGAAGCCAGATCATCCACCATGTCAATCATGCCGTTTGTAAGAAACTCACTTGTCTATCAATGTTGCACAAATTTTCCATAGATTGTAAATATATTCCGGGTCAGGTAAATATCAAGGCTGACAGTCTAAAATGACTCAATTTTCAGGATTTTCACAGAATGGAACCATCAGCCGACCCATTAACCGCGCCCCCGCCATCGGTTGTTTCACTCATGCTATAGTGACACAGCAATTAAAAGGAATAAGTATGAAAGATTCATTATGACATTCTGTCCAGTACATCCTTTAGCCATAGAGACCATATTAGCCTTTATTTCCCACTGCCATTACTCATTACATTTATTTTATACTACCATTAAATCGGGCACCCAACACTATTGCCAGATGAAAGAACCCAACAGCAGATCGATCCTTTCGTACCACTGCATTAAACTGAGGGATAGAGAAAAGTTCCCCGGTAAAGCCACCTACCCGACTGCCCATAGATGGGAACATATTTAGACAATTGGCCAAATTACTGGCATCAGGTCCATTAGAACCACAGCTAAACCTACGGGTTCCTGAGACCAGGGAAATTCACAGTAACATCTAACTCCAGACAGTGTTTACAGGTGTCTGACCTTAATAAAAAATCTGATTTTTATGTCTTCCAGTTAGCCATTACTAATGATAAGCCATTGACATCAGCTAAATGTATGTTCTATATCAGAATTCAAGATTAGGACTAAACTCCAAGGCCTTTTCAGGTCATTCTTTTGGAATGGGGCAGCCTCAGCAATGTCAAAAAATCATATACCGGTTCATATTATTAAAAATTAGGACAAGGGAAATCGTCATGTTACACAACAAAAACAATGGATACTATAACCTATTTAATTCAATTAACCGATGAAAAGCCAAGCAAAATTCGGTAATTTACCAGACTGATGTAACAGGTGTCCAGCCTAACACACCGTTACCACCAACCACTCTAAATTAGAGTACAGTGGATAGAGTAGCCCAACATGTTTCGTGTATGCTCTACATTTCCTCAGGGGGATTAATAAGTTTAACTTGAACTAACTTATAAAGGAAATACAATATGACATAATCTTCTATGACAGATTGTAATTTCAATTAACATGATGATGACTGGTTAATAAGCATGTTATTAAAAATGATCTTGAATGTAGGACATATATTATATAACTAAATAACAAAGGGCTTCCTAATGCTGTAAAGAGCAATGTACATCAATGTTAACATTAAGACCTAATGGCATTGTGTTATTTGATTTAAATATCCATTCTGTTTTGTTTCTGGATACCACATTAACCATATCACTCCCTGTCATGTCAAGGCATGAGCTGGCCTTTGCAGGGCCCTGGTATGTACTTGTGTATTTTATTGTACCTTCTAAAGTGTTAGGTAAATTATCTGCAGTAACATCCCTGACAGGTCTCATTGAGTGGGCCGTAAACTGTCAGGCGAAACCTCCCCCCAGGTAACACCCAGGGGGTTTGTCCTCTTAGAAGAAACTATGGAAAGTATTTAATTTTTTTTTTTTTATATATAAAACAGGGAATTTCTTTATACAACTGAAGGGGGAAATACCATCTGAAGTTCCCATGAGGACTCTTGATATATCAGTAATTGTATATAGGGATCTCTTGTGTTTTTTCCATTTTATTTTATAGACTGTTTTGCTTATGGGTAATCTTTATTTGTGTATGTCCTTTATTTCTGTATTTTTGTAACCAGCACTGTGAGCCTTTTTTCAGACTAAATGTTCAATTAATCAGCTCTTGTCTTTGTTCTCTAATATGAACTCACTACTCTGAAGGAAGCCCAGGTAGCACACCTTACTAAAGGTTTAATTATATATGTCTGATTATTAAGGTGATTTTATACTGCATTCTGTTGTGTTTGGGGTAACCTAAGACGCCCAGATATAAAGTCTTGGTGGTGGCAGCAAATTGTAGTACTGGGGTGATAGTGCAGGAGGGATTTCAGGGGTTAATTTGGTGTTTGCTAAGAATAGTAACAGGTAACCAGGGGTCTGGTGTTGTTCACCCTTTCACTCCCACACTCTCCCCACTGTCTCAGCAGGGCCTATAGCCCTCGCTTGTGACACTCCCTCTTCAATGGGCCAGCACCAGATCTATTGCAGAGTCAGATCCAATTTTCCAACTCTAACGACAGAGGTGTACATTTTACCTATTCAGTGTATTAGCAACAAATTAATTTTCTGGATTTCTGTCTCTGCGGGAAACAGGTGGGAGTAGTGGAAAGCAATATATACAAAAAAGAGGTTTTGTGTAATCCATATATTGAAGCGAACAGCTGCTGTCTACCAAGAGGGCTGAAAAATGTCCCATATGAACAGTTTCACCAATTAAGAAGAAATTGTAGGAATTTAGAGGATTTCACGCAACAAGGTCAAATCCTGAAGGAGAAGTTTTTAACTAATGGATTTTTGGAAACAGAAGTAGAGGAAATTTTTATGAGGGCTAGCAGTTGATAGGGAAAGTTATTATACCTAAAAAAGAAAAAGGAGAAAAACAAATGGGTGGTATATACATTATCATAGGATGCAATGTTTTTAAAAAAATATAAGGGGAGTATTAGCAAAACACTTGGGTATCCTGAAACAGGATGCTCTCTTATCAGAAGAACACACCGAAGAACCTTAAATTATATATAGGAAAGGAAGAAAATTGAGGAAATATATTACACAAGTAAACCTAAAAAGGCATTAAAAATAAAATAAATCCAAGTGTTGGTGGGGGACCGCACATAGGAAATTATAGGTGTAATGCTGGAAGATGTGCCAATTGCAAGTTTATGGATCACCGAGTACATATATTTAGAGGACGGGATAATGAAGAATACACAATTAAATAATTTATTAATTGCAGCACATATATGCAGTCTATATGTTGACTTGCAGTTGTGGGGCATACTATGTGGGCTTCACTACTCAAACACTACGAGAGAGAGTTGGAGAACATCATAGGAAGTTTTCCAGTGGAGATGAAGATCATAGAGTCTCCAGACATTTTAATAACTCTAAAAAGGAGGAAGGTTATAGGCATGTGTCAACAGAAATGACATAATGGTTTGAATGTGAGGTGCATGTGCATTCCAGTAGGTCTAGCAATTATGGCAAGAATGCTTAGACTGCAGTGGCATTCTAGGGGGTTGGACATTATTGCAGTACCAGTGGGAAGAAACATGTGCATTCCAGGGGTTGGATATCATCAGAAATGATGCTCTAGGTGAATCAGAAATGTCCAATTCCATAAATGGCTGGATTCGGTAACGTATCAAAAAAAAAAGCTTTGGGCCCTATGTATTTGCACTTATTGCTATATTAGCTATGATTTTACACCAATAAATTATATATTTAATTTTAATTATAGCCTAAAGGGATAGTAACCCCCCCCCCCGAGAAATTTTCTGACACATGCAAGGAATCACAACATACTTAACTCCGTTATTCCCATCTCTGAAACCGTTATGGTTTGAGAGATGTAAGAAAAGAAAGACCTACGCTCCTTCCCCCTTCTGCCTGATGAGCTGTAAAGCTGTCAGAGGCAGAATCCGGTCGACCATCTTACGGCAGCTCTTCAGGAGCGCTGTCACCTAGATATCTCGGTATAATTACTTCTTCGGGTATGGTCTACAACATGTGCTTGCAAGCCAGGCACACGTTTTAGACCATTCCGATGAAGTAATTATACCGAGATATCTAGGTGACAGTGCTCCTGAAGAGCCGCCGTCTGGTCCCGGAACCAGGATCTCATGACATCCGCTATACAGAGTACGCATGAGAAGGTGGAGGGAGCGGAGGTCTTTCTTTTCTTACATCTCTCAAACCATAAAGGTTTGAGAGATGGGAATAACGGAGTTAAGTATGTTGTGATTATTCCTTGCATTTGTCAGAAAGTTTCTCAGGGGGGTTACTATCCCTTTAAGGCAGCCACTTTATTTAATACCCTGACTAAGACCCTCCCCTATCACTTGGATGCCTGTTTCTCCTCATACAATATATATTCGACAATGAGAGAATCAAGTGGTTGACCAGTATGAGGTACAAGATACCATGGAGGAATGAGGATATCGTAAGTCACTGACCTGGACTGGGGGTCTGACCCAGTCAAATTGGGTAATCCTACATGTATGATAGAAAATGACAAAGAAGACAAGGAGAGGGCGCCAATAGTGTAGTAACGTTTGATTCCAAATGTAAAGTATATATTAAAATGTACTCACAAGAGAGATGGTCAGTTGGATAAGAAACTGACAAACGCACATTCGGAGAAAATATTCGTGTCTCCGCTCAGGATAATCGGAATTCCAGACGTCGAACTCTAAAACATTTCACAAGGCTCCACGGATATAATGCTTAAAAATATTTATTACAGCTTAAAAGTAATATATATAAACACAGAAGTCTAAGACTCTAACGCGTTTCGTGGCTACAGCGTGCCACTTTATCAAAGATAAATTGAAAAAACTTCTGTCGTATAAACAATGGCGCCGGCGTTTTACAAACATTTAAATACCTTATTGACAATCATGATAGGATCAGAGATTCGGAGCATCAAAGGAATGAAAACCAATCCAATGATAGAGAGCTAGACGAGCCTCCAGCAATCTAAGACAACGTCACAAGCCGATAAGCCTATTAGCAAAATAGGAATAATACAAGTAGTCACATGATCGCTATAAGTGTGATCTCGATCGACACATAGCACCATTAACCTCATAAAAGGCCAATCAGCAACAAAAGTTACCGATGCTGGAGGACACGTGATCGCAACAAGAGCTAGACGAGCCTCCAGCAATCTAAGGCAACGTCACAAGCCGAAAAGCCTATTAGCAAAATAGGAATAATACAAGTAGTCACATGATCGCTATAAGTGCGATCTCGATCGACACATAGCACCATTAGTCTCATAAAAGGCCAATCAGCAACAAAAGTTACCGATGCTGGAGGACACGTGATCGCAACAAGACGCGATCTCGTTAGTAATGTATAAATCAAAGATTGCCACGAATCTATAATCATATCAGGAGTAATTAATATTATATAAAATGTATAGCAATAACATAAAAAGTATAGCAATAACATAAAAAACAATAATAGAAAAAATTATGAAGTATAAGCATCAACAATTCTCTATAAAAAAGAAAAATCTCCTCCAATATCACCTTACATCCAATATAAGTAATAATATACAAGTGTATGAAATAAATACATAAATATATGCCCATTTAGGGCTATTTTAATATAACATATAATTATAGAAATCTTAATTGTGAAAAACTTTTTTATCAATCAAGTGAACTATAGAGTGATACACTTAAAACTACTAGAATATATTTGTGATCAATTATAAATATACATCACTTGTAAACTATATCCCAACAAATATATATAATTAGACATAAGTCTTAAAGTGAAATCTATTACTAAAAATGTGATATTTATAATTAATAAAAACACATCCGAATATGACCCCAGATACACATCACATCATCTAGGGCACCTAAACCATAAATGAAAACCTAAAACTTATGAATTAAAAAATATTACTATATATACTCCAAAACAATCCTCATCTTATTTTCCTCCCAAAGATTCAAAGGATTCATTAAGTCCATAAGGGACAAGAGTAGATAACCTATAAATCCAAAAGGATTCACGATTATTTAGTCTCTGACGTCTGTTATATTTCTCAGATGGAAAAACATGCTCAATAGGAACCACACTTAGTCCTCTAGGATCCCGATTATGAACTTCCCTAAAGTGTCTCGATACACTGTGTTGTTCAAAGCCATTTTGGATATTTCTCCTGTGCTGCCCAAAACGTGTCCGCAGATGCTGGGTAGTACGACCAACATACTGCAAACCGCAAGGACAGCACAAGAGGTATACCACAAACTTGGTCTCGCAATTCATAAAACTTCTAATTTTAAATGTTAGGCGTGACACATTAGAGGAAAAATGTGAGCTCTTATCCAACATAAAAGGACAAGTTTGGCATCTACGATTTGAGCATCTATATGCTCCTAAGACTTTTCTTAATTGTCCACTAGGTATCCCACTAGTGATATTTTCCAAACCAGAAAAGGTCGAGATACAACTTTGTACTAGTCTTCTTTCTGTTTTGACTTGTCTAAATCTACTTGGAGCAAGTTTATTCCTCAAAGTGTCAGCCTTCCTAAAAACCAATCTTGGATTTTGAGGTAAGATATTTTTTAATATAGGATCATTAAGTAAAATTGGCCAGTATTTTTTCAAAATTTTATAAATATCTCCAGACCTAATATTATATTTAGTAATGAATAGAGGACATTCCAAAGGAATGGAATTGTTCTTCTTACTCTGATTTCCCTCTAATATATGATTTCTAGCTTGCTCATATGAATTTCGAATTAAATTAGAAGGATATGATTTTTCCATAAATCTTTCAAAAAGTATCTGGGATTGAGTGTCATAATCTTCAATCTTTGAACAATTTTTCTTAATCCTATAAAATTGACTATAAGGAATATTCTTTAGCCATTTTGGATGGTGACAACTATGAAAGTCCAAGTAACTGTTCCTATCCACAGATTTAAAATGGGTCCTTGTTGAAATCATTTGTCCCGGGAAAGCCATCAATTCAAGGTCCAGGAAGTCTAATGTAGTCTCATGGATAGTGGAAGTAAAGCAGACATTCCATTGATTGTCATTTAGATAATCTACAAAAATAGGAATGTCCTCTCGTCTTCCCTTCCAAATAATAATGATGTTGTGAATGTATCTGCGATAGAACACCAAGATCATGCCAAATGGATTCCGATCATAAATCCTCTGGGCCTCCAAGAGGCCCATAAACAAATTCGCATAACTTGGCACGAACTTGGTGCCCATCGTAGTACCCTTCACCTGGAGGAAAAATCTTCCGTTAAAAAAATTGTGTGTCAATATATATTCAATTGCATTAAGGAGAAAGTTGGTCTGGGCAAGGGGCATTAATTCATCTTGCAATAGATAGTATCTAGCCGCCATTAGACCTCCTTGATGAGGTATATTAGAATATAAAGAAGTTACATCCAAAGACAGCCAACAATAATCACTTGACCAGACAAAATCTCTCAGTAATGCAATTAAATGTGTGGAATCATGAAGATAAGAAGGGAGGCTAAAAACTAGTCTCTGGAGATGAAAATCTACATATGCAGACAAATTAGATGTTAAGGATTTTATCCCAGATATGATGGGTCTACCTGGGGGTGATCTTAAATCTTTATGAACCTTGGGCAAGTGATAATAAATCACCACTCTCGGATTATGGACATAAAGAAAATCCCTTTCCTTTTTATCTAAAATACAATCTCCATAGGCCTGCTCAACCAGGACACTCAGGGATTTCATAAACTGAATTGTAGGATCTTTCTCCAATTCTCTATAATAATTAGAGTCTCCCAAAATCCTGGCCGCTTCTGCCAAATAATCCTCTTTATTTTTGTATTATTATGGCCCCCCCTTTGTCCGCGGGTTTAATAATAATAGCATCATTATTCCTCAAAGTATTTATGGCTTCTCTCTCCTCTTTAGTTAAATTGGGTAATAGTTTAACAAATTTTTTCTTTTTGTCCAATTTTCTAAAATCATTTAAAACCATGGTTTCAAAAATTTCAACATAACTACCTTTTGATTGGATTGGAAAGAAGGTTGATTTGTGTCTCATACCTGAAGGAACACTACCATTCAAGATATAATCAGTCTCAACATCAGCCTCCACTGAAGACACATATTCCTCACTCTGGGGATCAATATAAACCTCATTTGTTATAATGGGATCTTTCAAAACCTCCTTTTTATTTTTAAAAAATCTCCGTATAGATAGCTTTCGAATAAATTCATTAGTATCTATAAATAACTACATGTATGATAGGCCTCTGAGTCTTGTGAGTTCCCAACTTGGAGGAATGGGAAGAATTTTTCTACATTTGATTTAATCCTTTCTGCACTTAGAAGAGGTTTTGCACTGTTTTTCCTTTGTGTGGATCTACAGCAGTAAATTATAAGGCTGATGGATCTTTGTTGTGACATTTATCAAACTGACATATGACACATTGGAGGTTCTGTACTAAGGAGTGATAAAAAGGTGATACAGTGGTGATAACTTCTCCAGTGACATCACTTCTAAAACTCCTATGTTATACTATAGAGCTTATGCACTAAGAGCTCCAAAGCTGGAGAAATCTTAGTTCATTGGCTCCATAGAATAACATAGGAATTGGAGAAGTGATATCACTGGAGAAGTTATTACCACTTTATCACCTCTTTATCACGCCTTATAATCTCTTTATCTCGCCTTAATGCATAACTCCCTATGTGTGCTCAAACCCTTTCTTATATCACTGATACGCTCTCCTATGCTTGTTTGTACATTCCTAGTCATTTGTCCAATATATTGTAGTCTGCATGGACATTCTATTAGATAAATGACATAATATTTGTAATATTTTACATATAATGAATTTGTTTATTTCATACGTGTCTCCTTATGAATACTTTGTCTCTTTTCTTTAGTGTTCCAAAAAGACATAAATCTTCCACACTTACAAAAATCCTAAAGATTTTCTTTACAAAAGGAGATTTGGGTTTTATTATAGTTGATGAAACTAGGTACCAAACGTTGTTTTATATTCCTAGATGGTCTATCTATTGTATTTGGCTTTTCTGGAAAAAAGTTTTCCTGTGTATCTTTTAGAGATGTTTCAGACCCCTTCCAAATACAAAAGCCATTGTCACTATATATTTTTCCATAAAGTTACCCCCTCATTATCTTTTTAATGGGTGTTGGTAAATTATTGCTCCCACACCCCCATAAAAATGTTAGCATAGCTAGGGGCAAAGTTACTCCCCATAGCCATACCAAGTCATTGGAGATAGAAGGTCCCTTCTACCCAAAAGCAAATAATATAAGGAATAAGTATAAAAGAAATACATTTAATTAAAAATTAAATTGTTCTATGCACAATGTATTCTTATTTTTTTACCCTTTGAGTGCCAGACGGGTACGCAAAGGGTTAACACACCTTCCACTGCTTTAATTCATAGATCATGTCTAGTCACTATAAAGTGACGTAACATCATTTGCAATCAAGGAATAATCAGACTGCCAATCTATAGTGATCAAAATCTGTATATTTGCCCTAGTGCCCCTCAAATATGATTGCATTTCTGTAACTTTATTCTTCAAAAGAATCCACATAATAAGACCAATTAATACTTTAGGATTTAATACCTGAGACGATAGATCACCTAGGGCGATTAATGGCCTCAATGTATTTTTGGCAAAACATAAAATATCAGGATTCTATGATTTTTTTTATATATATAAATATTCACAATTGTTAAGAGTACCAATAACTTTTAAATTTAGTTGTGCCCCTCGGAAGTTTTATATTGGCTTTCATCCCCAACTTGTCTCATCAATTATTCTATATATTTTTCTTTATCCATTAAAATAATTCCCTGCCCTTATCTGTTGGTTTTATAATTAAATCTTTATTATTTTCTAATTCTTCTAACACATTTTTGGTCAATTTATGTTTACATTTTTTAAATTCTAACTGTTCTAGATCATCTTGAACCAGCCTCTTGAAGCTCTGGAAATAGAACTGTACTGGGATTAAAAACAGTTAACTTTGCAATCCATATTTTGAAATCTTCTGCATTAGTCAAAATGGCACTTTTCTTTGTCAAAAAATATTTTTGAACAAAACTTAAGCGCAATGTTGTCGATGTGTATCCAGTATGGAAGATTCACCACTACAAAACCAACCACAGATTATAATGGATTCAGCTTAAATAAGATCTAACTCTCTCAGATATAGACAGTTCACTCACTACAAAAATTCCAGCGAATCCTTAACCTGTATATTGGTTACAATGTACTAAGTAACTTAATGAACTAGATGCACAAGTATATTCAAAATTTATATCATCAACGTTACAGTTTTTCTTTGCTCCTCCAAATTTTCACGTCAATGAGATTCTGTTACCCTCTGTCACTTCATATCACATGGACTTATTCCTCCATCGTGTTAATATGGAAAAGATATATAGAAATAATTTCGTCAGTAATGTGTTGAAACTAATAACATCAAACAAATATCTCCACTTACTGTTCACAGTATCTGTGTCCCACGTAGTTTCATCAATCAGAGAAGATATTCCTATTTCTGTAGCGATCGTTTGCCTTCCCTTATTTTTCCATTCAAGTTTATACGTTGTAATCTCCCACAATCCTCCAGGTTTCTCTTTCTCTGTGCTGGGAGATGACGTCACGATAAAGCAGCTCCATGTGGAAGACAGATCAGACTACTGAGTATAAACTTGGAGAGCAGTCACTTTATTTTGAGATCAAGCATTTGGAATTAAAGATGACAATTGAGGATTGAGAGAAAACGGATAATCGGATCGGCACTGATTTCAATTAATGAGTAAATTTCTCTTTAACTCAACAGAGGAATGGGAATCGCTGTTTGCAGAATATAGAATTAAAAGACTTTACTATATGAAAACAGCGAAAAGAGCTTGAAGATTTCTTCTATCTGTGTGAGTAGATATTTGTTGGTTTAAGTTTATTCAAATTATTTGATTTAACACCTGTCTTATCTACTCCTTTTTTGAAGGATTGTGGGAGATTACAACGTATTAACTTGAATGGAAAAATAAGGGAAGGCAAACGATCGCTACAGAAATAGGAATATCTTCTCTGATTGATGAAACTACGTGGGATACAGATAGTGTGAACAGTAAGTGGAGATATTTGTTTGATGTTATTAGTTTCAACACATTACTGACGAAATTATTTCTATATATCTTTTCCATATTAACACGATGGAGGAATAAGTCCATGTGATACGAAGTGACAGAGGGTAACAGAATCTCATTGACGTGAAAATTTGGAGGAGCAAAGTAAAACTGTAACGTTGATGATATAAATTTTGAATATACTTGTGCATCTAGTTCATTAAGTTACTTCGTACATTGTAACCAATATACAGGTTAAGGATTCGCTGGAATTTTTGTAGTGAAAAAATATTTTTGAGCTGTAATTGTCTCATAAATTTCTCCATATCTATATAGGTGTTGAATTTATTTAATCTTCGCATAGGGACAAAAAAGACCCGTGTGTAAGATACTTTCTTATTCCTTACTTCTCTTGCTACTCAAATTAAATATTTTTATATCAGGTATTTTATGGACTCAATTATTTCCTCTTACTCCCTCTTTTTCCCCTCTTTCTTCTATTACTTCTCCTGTTCATGTATTTCTCCACACTAGATCTCTTTTCCAGTTTTATCCCCTGTACATACTATATTGATCTCTTTCTAATCTCTGGCATAAAAAAGGTGAATTGCTGGAAAAATCTTGAGTATTATCATCTCTTAAGGGTAAAAATCTGTTATGCGAAAAACATCCTCTCCTTGGTTATAATATTCTCTTCATATTATATATTATAGTGATACTGTACACTAATTTAGAGTGGTTGGCGGTTATGGTGTGTTAGGCTGACACCTGTTACAACAGCCTGGTAAATTACCTGCTTTTGCTTGGAGTGCAGCTTCTCATTGCATTTAATAGATAACAGTATTGTTTTTTTATGTTCCATACTTTATGCTTTGTTTTAATTCTATGTTATTGTATTTAATGAATCCATAAGTTTATACAACCTTGTTGTTTTTTGTAGCTATAGATTTGGCATTCTAACGGAAGATTTGAATTGGAACATAACCAGTTCACTACTTGTGGGAACAATACTTCTATATTGTAATTTTATACTACTTACTTGATTGGAGTAATTGACATATTTAATCACTGGTCTTTTCTGTATTCCCCCTGAGGATAAAAATATGTATATTGGTGGATGATCCAGAAGTGAGAGATAAGAGACACCAAATACAGCTATATTACATGTGAGTGGATATTATTATTTATGTATACAAATGTATACAAATGTATGTTTAACAATCTATTGAGTGGCCCCCTGTTTCTTCTTTTCTCTGTCTTTGTGGAGTGAATATTTAAAGCAAGGGATCTCTCTAAGCAACACTAAAGGGATGGTTCTAATTGAGAAACTATATGAACTTGATGAATCCCTCTTGTTATATACGAGTTGGATAGCTGGGGTAATACTTGCGTTCCTATTCTCAATATAGTGAAATTTAATTATCCAGCTACAGACTCCAAAAGGTGCAAATTAAAAATAAATAAATAAATAAAATAATATGTATATATATGTCCTGGGTACTCAATTTATCTACTTCAGAAGGGTGAAAGGATGAGTTGACCTTGCTGGACTAGAACCTGTGACCCTGAGTTTTAAACTGATTCTACAGCTGGTATATATACATGATATCAAAGAAGGTAGGACCAGTAGCACTTGTCAATAAGTAATAGGCAAAATGTATTGGGTCAATGTTTTAGTTCTCCTCCTCAGGACCTTTCACAAGACAATCAGCTATACAAGCAAAAGACCTTATAAACCCTCTATCAAAGCACCACATAACACTGATATTACTCTCCTGCACTTAGACTGCATGTAAGTGACATCACCCAATATTAAAAGA
This sequence comes from Rhinophrynus dorsalis, assembly GCA_037306005.1. Taxonomy (NCBI): domain Eukaryota; kingdom Metazoa; phylum Chordata; class Amphibia; order Anura; family Rhinophrynidae; genus Rhinophrynus; species Rhinophrynus dorsalis. The sequence goes on along the minus strand of CM074719.1, from coordinate 433,126,950 downwards.
AAGGAAAAAAAGAAAAAGTAGTCATAGAAAAAGCAATCACCTTAACAAAGTGATAAAATTAAAATATAATAATTTTCAATTATTCTAAGATACAAAGTAATAGTAATTTATCATAAGGATGGTTCTGTTATGTAGGAGTACGATAAGCACATAGATTAAACTATTGATCTTAGTTATATGTATACATACAGTCTCCAAACAGCGATGTGGGTTAATATCATGTATCACCACTAATAACATCAAGCAAAGTTCTGAGTATAAAGTGCAAAACACATACAAATCTGATGATGACCTATGCAATGTGCTATACTGTACATAATTATATAGCCACTGCATAGCGACTTTACTGAAGCAGGAAGCTAGTCCTTATGTCCAAAGTTCACTATAGACTAGAGAAACATTAGATTGTATGATAAAATACCTGCAGTCAAATGTTAACCCATGGAGTGCCAGCAGGCTATGAATACAATTCACCGACAGGGGAATAATTACAGTGCTATCAATGAAGAAAATTAAAGCAACCAGCATACACTATGAGTAAAATATCAGATTTATATTTACCCTGATACATTTTACCTATGCTTAGATATTTTGCTGAGTCTACAACATCAGGGGCAAATGGCACAGCATGGTTCTGCCACATTATTTGCAAACCATACATATTCCTGCTCCATAGCCTGTCCTCTACAGTGGCTCCCGGTAAAGTACTGCATACAGTTCAAGCTTAGTTTGGTGAAATAAAAAAATCCTACATGACCAACTAGCTGATGGAGCACCTCATTCCCTATATTCCAGCTCACCCACTGAAAGCTGCAAATGACAGCATGCCAGCAGGCCTCTGACTCTCCTTATATCATTTTTTGGCCTGAGCTTTCATATAGTGCCAACATTCTGGAACGCTGCCACACACACACGATCAGGGACACCCCATTTTCAAAAAGAGACTAAAGAAATTTGTGTTTATCCAAACATTTTATGAATACATCATAACTCTTAGAGTCATCCTGCCCATCATAAGTTTCTCCTCTCTTAATTGTAAACTGTTTTCTTCAATGTTGAAAGCACTTTAAGTCCCATTTGGGAATAAATCACTATATAAATGAATTATTATTACAAGCAAACGCAAAGGAAACTGGCATAACTATATATATATATATATATATATATATATATATACATTTTCCTGCTCATAATATAGGTTATGCATTTCGAAGTTGGACACGTTAAAGTCCTAATGGCAAAGGGAAGTGTCCACCATTATGCACTAATGCCATCATACATGCTAGCGCATGTACAACTGAACTAGTTGGAGGCCAACACCAAAGCAGCTGTTACAACCATTGATAATAATGGCTCTTCCTCTTTATCCAAAACTAGAAACACATACACAATGAGAAAACCAGAACAATACCCCTGAAATGAACACTTTAGATGCACTAATGTAGATAAAATGTGAAATGTGATCGCTAGTAATTGAAACAAACATTTAAAAGAGCATTTATGACATATAGAACAATATAGTTAATAAGCTATCAATACAACGCTTGTAAAAATGTAATTAAAATCCAAGAGCTACATTAATCAAACATATTGACTAGTATATTTATGCAATGTTGTTGTGATATTATTTATTGTAGTAAGTGTATCAGATAAATCATGTGCTTAATAAAATGACTTTTTTATCCAATTTTGAGTTTAGAAGCTTGTGCATTTTCTGATTTTCCAATTTGGTATAGAATAAATATAGAAATCACTCAGGGAAAACATCTCACTTACATACACCCACGTTATAATTTAACTTGCTGCATATTTCAGTATGAACATATTAGAACACAGAGTATTATTTCCTTGCCATGAAACATTACAGTGACAGTTGAAAACTCAGTAAAGAAAACAACATATTAGTCTACTTATCTTCAAAATAACTTAAATTCTTATTCAGAGGTACGTTTATCAATTAAAAAAAAATATATATATATATGACGATTAAACTGTTACAATGAAAAGTGGAATTCATTTACTATAGGGTTGGGCAAACTGAGGCACTACAGCTGTTGTGGACTACAACCTACATCATCCCCAGCCAACCACTAGTCTACTAAGGATGATGGCTATTGCAGTGCTTAACAGTTGGATGGTTTCAGTGTTTCCAGCTGTGATATAAAATAACAATGCAAATTATCTGTTGAGCTTCATTTATTAAAACAATAGTGCCAGTCCTTAAAAAAAACAATATTTATGCAATACAAATGTACTGTGAGTTCAGATGCAGAATACCTTTGCTCTCCTTGCATAATCTGACACTAAGTTGCACAGACAATTCCTCTCATCCCTTCAGCCAGGCATCACATCATTTCATTCCAGAGCTCTTTCCCAAATGCAAAAGGGGCTGACCCATAGTGGATAAAATACAGTAGTTTCATGTATAAATATATTTCTTTAGGTCAAAGCACATAACAATTAACAGTTGGTTTCAGAATAGACCTGAATGGCTTGAAGGGATTCAATTCTTTATCAGACTGTAAACTTGAAACAGTAGCCCAATAAAAAAGAGGTAATGCAAATAAAAACTGTAAATAGACTCAACTGATTGTTGTATGGACACAAACCTTGGTAAGTCCTTCTGATAAATTACGAGACACATATTCTAAGGCCTCCTTTAAATAATTAGATATTTTTTTATCACACATGTTACCACTTTCTCCCCTTTATTATTTCTGACCTGGGCTACTCCATCGCCTGCTGTTTCAGGAAGCTTCAAGATTGCAAAATGTTGTTAAATTGTTGAACATCAAGAATGCAAGGTGTCTTCTCTTGGAAGGATTAGCCTATTAAAAACAAATGTTTCCCTGTTAACACCAATGTACATTGGGGTTCAGCAAACTATGGGAACACACACATATTTAACTACAGTAGTGTAGTGTCCATGAAATTTAGTCTTATATCCTTTCCACCCCATGTTTGCCAGCCAACAGAAAACCAAATAATATATCTGTTTGGGTACACCAGTGCAAATAGGCCCTTGGTGTAACACTGCTCACTTCAGAACACAAAGGAGGTGTCCAGATGGCTTGCACAGAGGGATAGTTAGCATATGGGAAAAACCTGTCAAGGGGGGCAGGGTTTTCATTGTTCTCACAGTAAGGAGATTGTCCCTTGCTGTGAGCTGTCTGATCTTAAGACCAGATTCCACATCTGAGGGGAGGTGGCTTCAAATAGGTAAAAGGGGCAGAAGGGGGATATTTTATCATTCAATTACTCTTGAACTACAACTCTGACAGTATTGAAATAACTCTCTCCATGGCCCAAATACTATGAAGATTAATTGGAGCTTTTTTATTTTTAAACATTACTATCCCTTTAAATGTCCCTAACTCAGTCACTGTTGTATGTTGCTTCTTTCCTTTATATCCTACCATTTCCCTTACATACTTCTTAGATCAGGGCTGTCCAAGTTCAGTCCTCAAGGGCCACCAATAGGCCAGGATTTATGGATTTCCTTGATTAAGCACAGATGAGTTAATTAAAATGAATGAGCCACGTGTGCTTAATCAGGGAAATCCTTACATCCTGGCCTGTTGGTGGCCTCCTAGTTCATCTCAGTCTTATTCTCTACCACAATTCATTCAGCTATGCCCATAATTCTTTGATGTGACCTGGGCACATCCACATGGCAGTCTGCCTAAACTTCACACACAAACAGCACTGTTTGTAGGATTACAATTTAATTTTCTTTTTTTTTTTGGTTGGGGTGTACAAGTAATTTTTTGTGGAGACAGAAAGAAAGAGAAATTTTGTATAAAGTAACCAAATATAATTTCAGTTTATGCATATTAACATGGTAGCCATAGGTGTAACCTGAGCTTCCAAGACCTCGACAGGGGTTCTACTTTCCATTGTAAGCCACTGACGTTGTATTTTGCTCTGTCTTATCCTCCACTTTCCTTTATACATGTGAGCCGATACCTTCTCCCTCTATGAACCTACTATTAATAATTGAATATTATGGAAAATATATTTAAGATATTAGTTTCTAAACAATAAACAGAATTATCAACTTTTAACCCTTTGAGGACCAAAGGCCTATGCAATGCTTTGCAAGGCACACATTTATACATTGGTATGGAGGAACGCAGGTCTGTTTTTTGTCCTGTATGTGCACTTTGGGTTTCTGCCCAATGTTCTTTGGGGGTATTGGAGAATCCTCTCATTCCTTGCTGCTATCTAGATGCCAGTTATTTAACACTTTTTTATTTATTCACTACATGTATTTATTATGGTGAGCTAGCACTGTGGGCTTTTTCTGTTTCTGCTTTTGTTTCTACAACTCTCCTTTGCTCATTCAAGCTGCTTTTCACTTATTTTCACTAATAATACACATATAAAAATGATATTTCTCATTTATTTATTTATTAAAGGCATGTTTTTGGCCTGATTTTTATTTAAACACCTTGTCTGTTCAAAATTGCTATTCTTTATTTGGCCTGTGGGGGTTGTAAACACTAGCTTATAGGTGGGATTGAAGGACCCACAATCCTGTTTTGCCAGTATTCACACCCTGCAGGCCAAGGAAGTTTTATACCAGGCAAGCCTTCTCTTACACCTTCTAAATTAGTAGTGTGTTCTTTTGTTTTTAATTGCATACACTGTGTTACATAACTAGGTACTCGTTTCCTTATAACATCTTCAGCTGCTTTCTCAAACTTAGAATTTTTATTTATTTTAATTTTAGATAGGAATTAAAGGTGCATTACAGTAGGTACTTGCCAGAACATGAAATACCTTGACGGGGTTGGCAAGCTTACATTCATTGAGCAAATGATGGACTAAATTCTAAATTTTCAATAGTTTAGTATATATACCTAGGTTGATCACATATATACATAATTTTATTATATATGCCTAAGTCAGGGCACACATTTACATATTGGTATGGAGGAGCGCAGGTCTGTTTTTTGTATGTGCACTTTGGGTTTCAGCCCAATGCTCTTTGGCGGTATTGGAGAACCCTCTCATTCCTTGCTGCTATCTAGATGCCAGTTATTTAACACTTTTTTATTTATTCACTACATGTATTTATTATGGTGAGCTAGTGCTGTGGGCTTTTTCTGTTTCTGTTTTTGCAATGTACTGCACCCCCAGTCCTTAAGTCCTCAACACGAGGGGTGGTAAAAGGTCCCCTTCTGTAAGCGCCGCGTACCTTCCGGCGCTCGTGCTGCCTGCTGGGGTGTGCGGCTCACGGGGAGAGAGGACGGTGCGCTCTGGCGTCCATCCAGATGACCGTCCTCCACCTTGCGCCCTCTGGCGGCTCCTACACATCGGAACCAGGCGCGCGTCTCAGGGAATCCCTGATGACGTTGCGACCTGGTTCTTAAAGGGACAGCTCACATCATGCTCCACCTCTAGGGGTGGAGCAATATGTTTAAAAACTGCCTGGACACCACTTCAGTTGCCCGTCCATGGTGTTCCAGTGCAGTTGCTTCTTGGGCCCTGTTTAGTTTGGCTGACTATCAGATCTGGTGTTGACCTGTGGCTCTGTCCGACTACCCACTCTGTGTATGACCCCTTGGCCTGTCTGACATCCAATCTGGTGCAAACCTGCGGCTCTAGTTGGTGAACCCTACTGTGTATGACCCCTGGCTTGGCTGACTATCCGTTCTGGTGTTGACTGGTGGCTCTGTCTGACTGCCCGCTCTGTGCATGACCCCTTGGCCTGTCTGACGTCCTATAAGGTGTGAACCTGTGGTACAGCTGGTCTTTCCGGTTCATGGTCTGTCCAGGTGCGAACCTGCTTATCCTCCGTTGCATTGGATCGCTGATCTGTAGTCTGTACAGGTGCGTACCTGTAGTGAGGCCTCAGATGTGGACCTGAGTCGCCCTTCCTCTGCTGCTATTTCCATCAGTACCATAGTACCTGTTGATCCATCCTGTAGTCCTCTCTTGACCTGTATGTTGTGCTGATTTCCTTGTCCTGTCTTATTGCTAATAAAGATTGTGTTACCTAATACTGGTCCATTCTCATTATTGAATCCGTGACACCTTCGTGTTCCCAAGAAAAAAATCTGCAAAGGCCACATGGTAGTCCACATTTTTGCGGGATAATCTGCTTTAAATAAATCAATTAAAATCTTTGCCGTTTTCATCCATTGCCAAAAATGTTTAGCTATTTTTCAATTGCTACAAACTTTTTGTCCATTTAATTACATGTTTTTAGCCTTTTCTCTATAAAAATATGATGTTTCCAGGAAGTGAAACACAATACAAGCAGCTACAGAGTGAGAGAGGTGCAAGGATGTTATGATGTGAGTTAATAGCAAAATTGAGGTAGGAGAGGCTCATAGTAACTGCTATCACTATGAGCAAGTTAGATGATAATAATAAAAGGAGGAGCTGTAAGGACAGTTATGAATCCAGTGAGTCTGAGGAGGAGGAAATGATCACTAAGAGCACAGAAGGGGGTCCTAAGTCACACTTGCCATCCCCAAGCAGTCCCACCACTAGTATTATGACCAATAAGGTCCAGCAGCTTGTACAGACTCAGAGTATTAGGAGTGAGGGAGGGGGTGATCATACTACTAGTGAGGGACTGAAATTGATGTGGTTGATGTTAGTAGTAATAGTGATGGCAAAGCAGCTGGAGGGACTAGTGTTATGGGAGTAATGCAGGACAACCAGATTAGCAGTCAAAGGACCCCACACATTCCCCTGACCTTGGGACTCCCCTTACTTCTACGACATTGTCCAGATGGAACATGATCCTGAAGAAGGCAGAATTGTTGCCTAGCATCAATAATACCACCACCACCACCACCAGTAGCACAGATAGGCTGCCTGTGCCTACTGCTAGTGCTTCTGGTCAACAAGAGATGGCAAGTGTGGCATTAGGGGGACCTCTGTCACATTTCCCATCACCTCCTTCAACTGGTGAGATGTCTGTAATAGAGCAGCAGCAGCAAAGAGGGACTGGTAGTGGTGGATTTGGGTTAAGGACTGGTGACAGTCCTGATACATCATGGAATTCTGAGATGGCAGCTCAGCTGCATGCCACTCTGCCAATCCAAAATTAATTGCGGAAAAAAAGTGATGTAGTCCTTAACCCTTTGAGTGGCAGAGGGGTAGGCAATGTATTGCTGTGCAATTAGTTGCGTACTCCTCTGACACTCGAAGAGTTAATGGACACTGCCCCCTCCCGCTGGATTGGGCGGTCTTTAAAGGGTTAATCTAGATGTAAGCCATTTCTATGTAAATATTGCTATTTTAGAGCTTTTTCTGTTGCATAAAACAAACATAGTTGTTGCTATTACTGTCTGTGATGTCTGTGTTGAGATGTAATAACAGCACTGTCTGGCAGCACAACATCTTGATAATAATAATGCCAAGTTATCTATGTAATAACTACTGAAATAAACATAGGGAGTACCATTGTTTTACTCAGTAGGACAAGTGCTATAACATAAATGTTTCATAATTAGGGTTTACTGTCCCTTTAAAGTGTTAAATCTGTTTCTGTCAACTGATGTTTCTTTTTGAAGATCTTTGCACAATGTAATTTTAATGTCATTATTTACAGGAGTTTACATTATTAATGCAGTTAGCATGCAGGCCTGTCAATTTAAGGCACTGCCAGTGTCACTAACACAATAAAGATCTCGACATTCAGTTTTTCAGCCAGCACTGCAGGCCATTTTTCTGTTTTTGCCATACTTATTGAAACTTTCTTTGTAATTGTATGCCTATTGTCTCTTTCATAGAAAGTTGGAAAATAAATGCCAAAGGAAAGTAAAAGAAAAGGCCACTTTGACATATTCTTTCTAAAGAAATGTATGACTATTAAATTAGAATCCGGTGCTTTTTTAACTTAATGCTTACTTCAATTTCCTGTGCTGTGATATTATCACATTTCTATATTTTATCCCCTTCTATTGCTTCTAAGTGCTCTTTTTTGCTCTTCCTGCAATAGATCACGATTATGTAATACATTTGTTTTACTCTGTTCAGTGGTTAAGTGGATTGTCTCTGTTTTTATTTCCTTCTGACATTCATATTAATTGTGGAAACATGTTGGAAAGACCTGCAGCATGTTTGCTTTTAATTTACAATTAATAGATCCTGTAGCAAAGGCTGGTTTTTATCAGGTGGGATTTACATGATATTTTCATAGTAGATATCATGTACCACTTTAAGGACCAGAGGTATGCACAGCTTAATGCTGTATTGTACTGAGGGTTGCCATCTAATCCATTTAGATGGACAGTGTCTTCTAATATTTAAAAAAATCCTTTGAGTGCCAGATGGGTATCCAAAGCATGGCAGAGCAATGTCACAGATGTTTGGCATATGTTCCTGGGTGGCACAGGTTGTGTGGACAAAATACTTGCCTTGTTTGGCTTGGATTCCACTAATTGGTTTCAAAGGCTTAACTTGCTGTGCAAGCCTACTCAATATTTTTTCAAAGTTTGAAGTGTTATGTAAGCCTGATCATATTCTCTCTCTCTGTCTCTCTCTCTCTCTCTCTCTCTCTCTCTCTTTCTGTTCAGTAAAGGGGGGACTTCTGGCTTTTGAGTCAAAGATGGCAAGAATTCCTGCCCCATAGAGATACATAGGCAGAAAACATTTTCACAAAAACATTGCAGGCATTAGAGGAAAAGCAAGAAAAATTTTAATTTTCTATGCTCCTTTTTTTCAACTGGAAATGTTTATTCATGGTATTTCCGACTGGAACAAAATTAGACTCTTTTCCCATTCCTACCCTTGTCCTCTTCTTGTGTTAAACGTAAAACTGATAATAGTATACTTGTCCATATTACACATTGAGACTCTTCTACCATCGCTTGTATGTATTTGAATAAAAAAAAGTGTTCAGAACATCAGCCTCTTCCTTAGCGACACTAATAAACCTAACCATCTCATTTTTGAAAGGCGTAATGCATCTCTCACGTTTTTTACTATTTATGTATTTTAAAAAATGTTTTCAAGCTAAACTTAATGTCCTTTGCAATTAGAATTCCATTTTCTATTTTTGCTCACTCCCTATATTTGAAGAAAAATGTATCTATTTCCTCAGATTTAAATAATCTATATGCCTTTTTTTCCTTGCCCTTTCCATCTTTACATTTGCATTTAATCGCATTGGGTGTATGCAACTTTAATTTAAATTTAAATTCTGACCATTTTCCCTAGGTATGTATTTCCATGTCAAGATTATGTTACATTTTTAATTCTTGTCAGTGTGTAACAGTAAGCCACCTGAATCTGTACTCTGCTATTTTTATGTAAGAAAAGACAAGAGTTAAAGCACTCTGGGACACAAGACAGTAAAATGGAGAATAGTAGATAGATACACAGCAGCTCAACAAAAGGATACACAGCAACTCAACAGTGGTACACAGCAACTTAGACTATAGAGAAGTCCCCCAGTAGGCAATTTGCTGGAGTATGCTGAGTGGGGCACAGAGCTGGTTGGCCTTGACTACCCCCTAGACTGCTTTGCTGCGGCCTAGGTCGGATTAAAGGTGCTGACCACAAGGTCAGTTTAATGCCAACTGGAGGAGCCAGCCTGCACCCCAGATGACAACCTAGGGGATAGCCACTGCCTACTGAGGTAGAAGAAGGTGACCGATAAGGACATAGACTTACCTGCACCGATACTTGTCAGTTGCTTACATGAGAAGCAGGAGAGAAGGAATATTCGATTTCTGACACAAAGGTGTGGCTATTAGTCAAAGTTTGACTACTTGGACTGGGATCTGACTGGCAGCTGAACATTTGTATGACAAATGATACTGGACAGATATCCTTATTCCAGTTTATATCTGGATACTTAAAATATCCCATAATTGTATATTGCATAGTCTTTCTATTTGCAATAATAGTTGGGCCTCATCATTCTGAGCAATATGTGGTGGGTTGTATCATATGCCCACAATACCTTTTTTACCTTTACCCCAGTTATTTTCAGTTTCTACCCACAAAGACTCCACATTATCACCAGTTTTCTCAATTCTTCAAGTTTGCCTACCATACTTCTTGCATTTATCATCATAACATTACATATGTGGTCTTAATGTATTTTACCATGCATGCATTTACCATACATGCATTTTTCCTTCTTGTTAACTTCAATTATGTCCCTCTCTCTTCACCTAGTGACCCTTTACCCACTTCCTATCAACATTACCCCATTTTATGTGCTATAACCTCCTCCCCACTTCCTAGTTTAAACACTCCTCCAGCAGTCTTAGCAACCTATACCCTTAGCAACCTATACCCTTGCACAGCAGCTCTCTTTCCATTTAGGTGCAATCAATCACTACCATAAAGATTATACTCAAGAGAAAAGCCAGTTCAGTCCTTTAACAACCCCAAACCCTCCTTGCTACCCCAACACTTAAGCCACTCATTAAGCTCATATAGCTCTATCTGCTTCTCCAACTTTCTGTTTCAAAATATATCCAAACAGGCTGAATATGTCTGCTGTTTAGACTATCAAACAGACAATTCAGCATAACAAAGCATGTACAATAAATTAAATTCTATGCATTATATACAAATGAGTTATCCTCTAGTATGCAAAATTGATGCTATCTATCTATCTATCTATCTATCTATCTATCTATCTATCTCTCTCTCTCTCTCTCTCTATATATATATATATATATAGAGAGAGAGAGAGAGAGAGAGAGAGAGAGAGAGATACAGACGTGTGAAAAAAGTACACCCTCTTTGAATTCTATGGTTTTACATACCAGCACTTAATAACAATCATCTGTTCCTTAGCAGGTCTCAAAATTAGGTAAATACAACCTGAGATGAACAACAACACATGACATATTACACCGTGTCATGATTTATTTAACAAAAATAGAGCAAAAATGGAGAAGCCACGTGTGAAAAATTAAAGGGATAGTATTACTTCAAAATTACTATCCCTCATATTGTAGCCCTTAATAAACTGAGTTAAATGACACCAGCGGCATCTCTCAAACTTTTATGGTTTAAGAGATAGCCGCTTTCAAAGTTTCCTCTCCCCTGATGTCAGTGTTCTGCTGCCAGCAGGGGAATCTGGTCCCGGGACAGGCGGAGGCTCTTAAACAGAGCCGATATCTCATTATGGAAGGAAAAGTGATTAATTGAAACAGTCTTCTACGTGTGCTTGGTAACCAAGCACACGTAGAAGACTGTTTCAATTAATCATTTTTCCTTCCATAACGAGATATCGGCTCTGCTGAAGAGCCTCCTCTTGATTCAGACACCAGATTCTCCTGCTGGCAGCAGAACACTGACAGCAGGGGAGAGGAAACTTTGAAAGCGGCTATCTCTTAAACCATAAAGGTTAGAGAGATGCAGCTGGTGTCATTTAACTCAGTTTATTAAGGGCTACAATATGAGGGATAGTAATTTTGAAGTAATACTATCCCTTTAAGTACACCCTTACTGCTTCCATAGGAATTAAGATGCTAAATAGCAGACAGGTGCTGCTAATCAAATGCCCTTGATTAATTGATCATCAGCAATTGTGACCACCTCTATAAAAGCTGAAGTTTTAGCAGTTTGCTGGTCCTGGGCATTCAGGTGTGTGTTAACACAATGCCAAGGACGAAAGACATCAGCAATGATCTTAGAGAAGCAATTGTTGCTGCCCATCAATCTGGGAAGGGTTATAAGACCATTTCCAAACAATTTAAAGTTCATCATTCTACAGTGAGAAATATTATTCAAAAGTGGAAAACATTCAAAACAGTTGTGTGGACATCTCAGCAAATTCACCCCAAGATCAGACTGTGCAATGCTCAGAGAAATTGCAAAAAAACTAAGAGTTACATCTCAGACTCTAAAGGCCTCAGCATGTTAAATGTTAAAGTTCATGACAGTACAATTAGAAAAAGACTGAACAAGTATGGAAGGGTTGCCAGAAGAAAGTCTGTTCTCTCTAAAAAAAACATGGCAGCACGGCTTAGGTTTGCAAAGTTGAATCTGAACAAACCACAAGACTTCTGGAACAATGTCCTTTGGACAGACGAGACCAAAGTGGAGATGTCTGGCCATAATGCACAGCTCAAAACAACAAACAGCATATTAGCACAAACACCTCATACCAACTGTTAAGCACGGTGGTGGAGGGGTGATGATTTGGGCTTGTTTTGCAGCCACAGGACCAGGGAACCTTGCAGTCAATGAGTCGACCATGAACTCCCCTGTATACCAAAGTATTCTAGAGTCAAATGTGAGGCCATCTGTCCGACAGCTAAAGCTTGGACGAAATTGGGTTATGCAACAGGACAATGATCCCAAGCACGTCTTCAAATCTACAACAGAAAGGCTGAAAAAGAAAAGAATCAAGGTGTTGCAATGGCCCAAAGTCCAGACTTCAACCCGATTGAAATGCTCTGGCGGGACCTTAAGAGACCTGTGCATAAACAAATGCCTGCAAACCTCAACGAACTGAAGCAACATTGTAAAGAAGAGTGGGAAAAAATTCTTCCACAACGATGTGAGAGACTGATAAAGTCATATAGAAGAGGATTACTTCAAGTTATTGCTGCTAAAGGTGGTTCTACAAGCTATTGAATCATAAGTTGTACTTAGTTTTTCACACATGGCTTTTCCATTTTGGCTTTATTTTTGTTAAATAAATCAAGACATGGAGTAATATGTCATGTGTTGTTGTTCATCTGAGGTTGTATTTACCTAATTTTTAGACCTGCTAAGGAACAGATGATTGTTGTTATTTCCTGATATGTAAAACCATAGAATTCAAAGAGGGTGTACTTTATTTTTCATATGACTGTACACCTCGCACCACAACTCCTAAACCCTATTCTATTTTTCTATTTCTCTATTTCTCTTCATTGTGTCTGCAATATGCTCACAAATACAATTTGCCTTCCTTCACACAACTTCACCAAGCCAACACCTCTTCAACATGCCACAGACTTCTCTTTTTCTTTTCTCTTTCTTTTTACCGCACAACACACTTGCTAAACAACACTTCAACAGCCCACACAACTGTTAAACACCAGCCCTTCACTCAACAACAACCTACCAATTCCCTTCATTACCTTCCACCAACAACACAATTAAACCAGACTTCACCTTGACCAACAACTGTTTAATGTGCACCCTCATAACTAGGGGTGGGCGAAAGATCCTACTGTGTTCGCACAAAAAAATCCACGAAAACAATGTGGTTGTCCACTTTTTCACTGGAAAATCCGCTGTAAAAACAGTGTTTAAAATCTTTGCATTTTTTTCAATGGCTACAAAGTTTCCACTCATTGATTGATATGTTTTTTTCCTATTTGCTATTCGAGGAAGTGAAATACAATAGAAGCAGCTACAGAGCGAGGTAGACGTGCTGTTCTGTTCTGCTGTGATCTTTTTGCAAAACTGAAGCAGAAGAGTCTCATAATGACTATCACAATGAGAAAGTTTAGAAGTAATAAAAGGAAGTACTGGAAGGACCCTTATGTGTCCACTGAGTCTGAGGAAGAAGTGAGCACTACAGAAGCAATGCTGGCCAGTCCCCCTAAATCACCCCTAGGGATCTTGGGGAAATTAATGTCAAGAGAGGAAGAAGAGGGTAGTAATGAGAGCAGGACAGGTCATCTGCCTAGGCCGGCTGCCAGACATGCTGCACCTACTGCCATACGTGCTGTGCCTGCTGTCAGATGTGCTGTACCTGCTGTCAGATGTGTTGCCCCTGATGCCACCAGAGCTGTGCCTGTTGTCAGACGTGCTGCCCCTGCTGCCACCAGTGCTGTGTCTGCTGCCAGTGCTAAACATGCTGCCACCAGTGCTGAAGCTGCTTCCAGTGTGTCTTGTAGTAGGAGGGGGGGGGAGAAGATGATGCCAAATATGACAGCAGGGGACCCTAAGACATACTTGCCATCCCCAAGCAGTCCTGCCAGTGCTGTACTACTATTAAGAAGGTCCAGCAGCTTGTAAGCATTTGGAGTAAAGAGCGGGCAATCATCATATTACTAGTGATTGTGAGGAGGAAAACTCAGGGGCTGAAATTGATGTGGTTGGTGTTAGTGGTAGTACTAGTGACAGTGATAGTGAAGCAGCCGGTGGGACTAGTGTTAGGAGAGTGGTAGGGGAAGCAATTAAGAGCTTTCAGGCTAGCGTTCAAGGGAGCCCACACCATTCTACTGACCCTGGGAGTGTCTTTCCTCCCACGTCATTGTCCATGTGGAACATTATCCTGAAGAAGGCAGAATTCTTACAACTATAATAATGCCACCACCACCACCACTAGGAGCACAGATCAGCTGCATGTACCTGAACCTAGTGCTGGCAGTCTGCCTTCTTCAGGTCAAAAAGAAATGGCAAGTGTGACATTAGGGGACCCTCTGTCACATTTCTCATCACCTCCTCCAACCAGCAGTGAGATGTCTGTAATAGAGCAGCAGTACGTATGGACTAGTGGTGGTGGTAATGATGATGGTGGAGAAGCTGGGGTTGAAGAGACATTGATGGCCTTTTTAGCCCAAACTGAGAAGGAATGGGAGTCAGGGATGTGGATGGGCATCACCACCACCACTAGCAGTGAGCTTTTGGAATTTACAGAGTTTGCTACTGCTCTCATTCCTGCTGCTGCTGCTGAGTTGCAAAGGCAGCAGGATGCTGAGGAGCAGGCTAGTGTGCCACAGACCATCGTGGAGACAGTGGGAAAGGGGCCAACAAGTGATGCAGGATTAGAACAGGTTCCTCTTGACAGCAGAAGCAATACTCCTGGTCTGCAGTGCTGATTCTGAGGCAGTTGCAACAATGGCAGGAACATCATTCTCTGCCCCAGCCAGTGAAGGGGAATGTGGAGGAGAAGAAGAAAGAGGCCATTCTTCTCCACCTGTTCCCTACCTCCTGAAGTCATGGGTGTGAGACTATTTTTCTGTTGAGCCAGACACAGTGTAGTCATCCCCAATGGCACTGTGCACAATTTGTGACAAGTCAGTGAGAAGGGGAAAGGAGGGAACACAGCTTGGAACAACCGTCCTGATAACACACATGAAAAAACAGACACAATGACATTTATGTCAAACATGTTAAAGCGAAACACCCACCACAGAAATCAAGCATCTCTGTTGCTGTACCCCCTGGGGTGGAGATCAAAGAGGAGGAAGAATAGAGAAACCCAGACAGAGGCTGGAAGTTTGATGACGAGCGAAACAAGTAGCTCGCCATTACCTTCTTCCTCTAGGGTAACTATATCTTCTGCCAATCTACTTCATTCATCATTACCTCTCCCGCCAAATGATAGCCACTCTGTAGATGTTAGGATTTGGCAGTTTGTCTCTACCCATTGCACACTGTGTGGTGGAGGAGAATCACAAGCAGGGCATCAAGTGGCATCTCAGGAGATTCCATGCTGCAGAATATGCTAAGATGGTGGCAGGAAAGGTTCATCATTACTATTAAACTGTCAGCAAGTTGTCATGTGTCCTTAGTGGGGTGTGGTCAAGGTGTATAGTGACAGCAGCAGTACTTAGTTTCTGGTGTCATGGTGTTTGGAAAGAGTTGTGCCAGGTGTTATTTACCACACATACTCTACACATTGCAGTTGCTGATGAGAGGCACAGTTCCTGCTATAAGTGGAAACATTTCTATTCTAGTAACAACACACCCATGATTTTGGAGGAGTGACAAGTTGAGAAGAATTATTGGCCAACTTCTTCTTTTCTCCACATATACTGGGGGATAGTTCTTGTGCTGTTACTGTGTGAGGAACATCACTGGAGCTAGTCGTGGCAAGTGGAACCTTCATCATCCATCACCCCTGTTACTGCTGTTGTTGATCCCATTCCCTTTGAGGTGCCTAATAATCCTGCTGTTTAAACAACTCAGCAGCAGAAAGAACAGCAGTAGCAAATTCCGCATCTACATCAGGGCATTTGACACTAGACACTGGCCAACACTAGACAAGCAGGGGATTTTTGTGCTTTTAAAAAAAATAAATAAATAAATAAATGAATTAATTAAAAAAACCATAGGCCTACAAAAAAATAAACAATTTTTGAGGGTTTGTTTCTAATAAGCCTAAGTTCTATAAATAAGTGTTTCCTCAGGGCCTGGGCCTCTAATAGTCTAAGTCCTACAAATCAATGTTTCCTCAGGGCTTGGGCCTCTAACAACAAATAGGGCAAATCATCCTCTACAAAATACTCTGTCTACCCCAGTAGCAGCTTATTTCAGGGGGTCCCTGTCTGTATCATGTTACATACAAATTTCTTATTTTATTTTATTTATTTATTTATTTATTTATTTTTATTAACTGTCCCCCAATACCAGTCAACAAACCCGCCCAAAAAAACTCCTTGTTCAACTGATTTGTTCCCCAGACTCCACCCACAAACACAGACACCCTTCTCAGATCCATTTTATACCATGTCTAATGGATTTTTTAAAATTGTATTCAGGATTTATTTTTTATTAACTGCCCCCCCAATCCCAGTAAACAAACCCCCCCAAAAAACATTCCCTGTTCAACTGATTATTTCCCCACACTCCACCAACATAGGCACCCTCATGTCCCTTTTATACTATGTCTTTGGGAAATAAAATAAAATAATATTTGCTATGTGTTGTGTGTAAATTCAATGTTCCCATTGATTTCAATGGAATGAGCTAGGTGAAAAAAATTACACTTTTTGCAGGAAATTATTCGACAAGCGAGAAGTGCCATAATTCAAAGATTTCAATTTGAGGCAAAAAATTTTCACCCATCCCTACTCATAACGCTCCACTCTGCTAATTACCTCTTTCACATATAAGCATTTCTTAAACAACACTTTACGTCCAAACACACCTCTTCAACCCCTGTTGCCCTTCTATTTTCATTCATTCTCTTTCACCAACAACAAAGAAGATTCACGTCACAAATTGCAACATACAAACTACCAATGAAATGAAAAACTACTAAGCTTTAAAATTCACTTCCCAGCACACAACTACAATATTTTTGGTGAAACCTGGCTAACACACAATGCTTCTTAATTCAAAACCTACAGTACAGAAAAAAACAAACAACAAAACGGGGATGCTTATAAACATATTGTGTGTATTCTTCTCTTCGTTCTATGACCTTCACACATTCTACACCTGTAATGGTTTTCAGTACACTCAGAGACAGGCAATTTGGTAAAACAAAGTCTTATTGAATTAGCAAAAACCCTCGTGGGTCCAGTAATAGTACAAACAGAACTGACACAGGACAGGTTACTAAATAACAATAGCCCACACGGGTCCAGTATACATATATCACAAGTAGTTAATATACTGACACAGGTCGGGAACAGTTTGTGTGATGCAGTGAGACACAAATGGTTAATGCTATTAGGCCAAGAGACTGGGAGGCCCTAATAACGAGGCCCAGGAAGCACTCAAATGCAGAAGTCCAAAATAGCGACTAACCCAGGAAGGTTGAGCGAGGCCCTGGATGGAACACAGCCTATAGTAGTACTGCAACCGGAGGAACAACGGAATGCCCTGTAAATACACAAACTGCGACCCACGGTAATGGTACCGGACAATAAATGTTGAAACGCTAGGCTTAATGGTAACTGCCGGGTGACAGAGCAGACTGAGGCACCCAAGAGACCAACCTCGATTATGGTGAATTGACAAGCCAGTGTATATAGTGCCAATAGTAAAGCTCCTACCTGGGTGAGTACCAGAAGGCCCTGGTAACGGGTGCTTTGCTTGTTTAATGACAAAACAGGAGTGGAGACTAACTGAGGCGCCCGGGAGACCAAACCCAGTGACAACTGATAACAAGCCAAGCGTATAGGGTGCAATGAGCTGAGTGTAAACCCTGGGTATGGAGTAAAGAGGCAGCAAGGCACTAATGGGTCGCAGTCACGGAACGGTAATGCAGTACACGAAGCAACCAACTGGGCCAGTACACTCAAGGCAGAGCACAGTAGTAACTCACTACCGGACACGGTAGTACAACGGACTGGAGGCACAAGAGCAGGAACGGAAGCCACTACGGTCAATGTACGGACAGGAGGGGCTGGGCATGACCCAGCTGTCATGGTACATGTTGGTACTAATGACAAAGTCAGTGGAAAATGGAGGTCCGTTAAGAAGGATTTCAGGGACCTAGGATATAAGCTTAAGCAGAGGACCTCTAAGGTAGTATTTTCTGAAATTCTACCTGTGCCACGCTCTACATTAGAAAGGCAACGGGAGATTAGGGAGTTAAATGCATGGATAAAGACTTGGTTTAAGCAGGAGGGGTTTGGGTTCCTAGAGCACTGGTCAGTCTTTTCCCTTGGGAGCAATCTTTATAGTAGTGATGGATTGCACCTTAGTGGAAGGGGGGCCACGGTGCTGGGTGATAGGATGGTTAGAAGGCTGGAGGAGACTTTAAACTAGATGGGGGGGGAGGGAGCTGCAACACAGGCTGGGGAAGATAGTGTAATTGAGGGAATGGGATTACAGAAGGGTCATGGGGGTGGAGAGGGGGAATGGGCTAGTTCATCTAATAGGGAGTTGCCATTGTTACAGCCTGATAAAAGACAAATACATCTGAAAAAGAACGAAATCTTAAAGAATGGCAAAAAGATAAAATGTATGCATGCAAATGCTCGCAGTCTGGCTGGTAAGATGGGGGAACTAGAAATGATTGCAGTACATGAGCAGTATGATCTGATTGGAGTGTCTGAAACCTGGTTAGATGATACAAATGACTTGGCAGTCAATCTAGAGGGTTATTCACTTTTTAGGAGGGACAGGGTTAATAAAATGGGAGGAGGGGTATGCCTATATGTAAAGCAGGCCTTAAAACCTAGTTTAAGGGAAGATATAAATGAAGGGTCCAATGAAAAGGTAGAGGCCTTGTGGGTTGAAATACACACTGGGGACATACATAATAAAAAGATATTGGTGGGGGTTTGCTACAAGCCACCTAATGTTGGGGAGTTGGAGGAAGCCCAACTTTTACTGCAAATGGAAAAGGCTGCTAGGTCAGCAAAGGTAATTATAATGGGAGATTTCAACTACCCTGAAATTGACTGGAGCAATATGACTTCAGGCACAACAAAGGGAAATATTTTTCTAAGTATGATAAATGATAATTTTATGTCCCAACTAGTAGAGGAGCCAACTAGAAAAGAGGCCTTGCTTGACCTAGTGCTCTCAAACGATTCTGACATTGTAAACAATGTGCAGGTAAGGGAACATTTGGGCAGCAGTGACCACAATATTGTATCCTTTGAAGTTTGTTATGAGAAACCCAACAGCAAGAGTTTAACCAAAACATTCAATTTCAAAAAGGCTAATTTTACAAAGTTAAAAGAAGCTTTAAAGGATATCCAGTGGGATGTAATTTTCAAAGATAAAAATGCACAAGAGTCATGGAATGTATTTAAAATGCTCTTGGGCAAATATACACGTCAATATATACCACTGGGGAAAAAGCACAAGAGAAGTAAAGCAAAACCAATGTGGATTAATAATGTAGTTAGCAGGGAAATGAGAAATAAAAAGCAGGCTTTTAAGGTGTTTAAGTCAAATGGGTCAGATGCATCATTTAAAAAATATAAAGAATGTAATAAAATCTCCAAACAAGCAATTAAGCTAGCTAAAATAGAAAATGAGCGAAATATTGCAAATGAGAGCAAGAAAAACCCTAAACAATTCTACAAGTATATTAACAACAAAAAAGTTAAGGTTGATATTGGTCCTCTTAGGACTGAAACAGGTGAATTGATTAGTGAGGATAAAGCTATGGCTGACACCCTAAGTACGTTCTTTGCTTCAGTATATACAAAGGAAGCAGAAATGACAAGCTGTGGGCAAACAGACAAAACCATGGAATTTCCTCCAACATCTACATGGCTTACTGAGGACAAGGTCCAAAAGAGACTGGAAAGGGTTATAGTGAATAAAGCGCCTGGACCGGACAGTATACACCCAAGGGTACTTAAGGAACTTAGTTCAGTAATAGCAAAACCATTATACTTAATATTTATTGATTCGCTTTCATCAGGCATAGTGCCCTGTGATTGGAGGAAAGCTGATGTAGTTCCATTGTTTAAAAAGGGAGCAAGATCCAAACCAGGAAATTATAGACCTGTGAGCTTGACTTCCATAGTGGGTAAGATACTAGAAGGGTTATTAACTGACAGTATTCAGAACTATGTGAAGACAAACAATATCATTAGTAGGAATCAGCATGGTTTCATGAAGAGCAGATCATGTCAGACTAATTTACTTGCATTTTATGAAAGAGTGAGTAGTAATTTGGACAGGGGAATTGCTGTTGATGTAGCATACTTGGATTTTGCAAAAGCCTTTGACACAGTTCCTCACAACAGGTTACTGCATAAATTAAAAGGCTTCGGTTTGGGTGGTGTTATCTGTACATGGATTGAGAACTGGTTAAATGATAGATGGCAGAGAGTTGTTGTAAATGGAACTTTTTCAAATTGGTCTAGGGTTATAAGTGGGGTGCCGCAGGGTTCAGTCCTGGGCTCAATGCTTTTTAATTTGTTTATCAATGATCTAGAAGTGGGAATTGAAAGTAGCATCTCAATCTTTGCTGATGACACTAAGCTATGTAAGGAAATACATACAGAGCTCAATGTTTTTTCCCTACAGAAGGATTTAGATAAACTAAGTGAATGGGCAGAAAAGTGGCAGATGTCATTTAATGTAGATAAATGTAAGGTTATGCATTTGGGTTGTAGAAACAAACTTGCTACATATACTCTAAATGGGAAACAACTTGGGAAATCCTCATTAGAGAAAGATTTAGGAGTACTGATAGACAATAGACTTCACAGCAGTGTGCAGAGTCACTCAGCTGCTGCAAGAGCAAATAGAGTACTAGCCTGCATAAAAAGAGGTGTAGAAGCAAGGGATGCTAATATTATCCTACCTCTGTATAAATCCTTGGTTAGGCCTCATCTAGAATATGGAGTACAATTTTGGGCGCCTGTTCTAAAAAAAGACATTACTGAACTGGAAAAGGTGCAGAGATGTGCAACAAAACTGATAAAGGGATTGGAGGATCTGAGTTCTGAGACTAGCCAAACTGGGTTTGTTTACATTAGAAAAGAGACGTCTAAGGGGTGATATGATTACCATTTACAAATACATTCAAGGTCAATACAAAGAACTATCCAATGAATTATTTATGCAAAGAGCTGAGCTAAGAACAAGAGGTCATCCATTAAGACTTAAGGAAAGGCTCTTTCGACTAAAACACAGGCAGGGATTCTTTACAGTAAGGGCAGTAAGGCTATGGAATTCTTTACCTCGGGATGTTGTGCTTGCAGATAATGTAACTGCATTCAAAAAAGCAATGGATGCCTATTTAGCACAGAACAATATTGACAGTTATGACAGATGGCTTCAAAGCAAATAGGATATTGATCCGGGGAACTATTTGACACACACACACACACACCTACACTGGAAATTGCTCCAGAGGGCTTTTTTGTTGCCTTCCTCTGGATCAACAGGGGTGTTATTGGCATGGGCTGGACTTGATGGACGCATGTCTTTTTTCAGCCTTATCTACTATGTTACTATGTTATGTCAGCCAGGCCGGGTTGGTACATGGAGCAGGAACGTCAGCCAATCCAAGTCGATACACGGAGCAGGAATGTCAGCCAGGCCGGGTCGGTACACGGAGCAGGAACAGGATCAGAGAGAGAGTAGTCAGGCAGTCCGGGTCATACACTGGAAATCACACGATAAAGGCAGCAAGCACAAAGCAACAGGAACACCACGAAAGGGCCCTGTATGAGTGACAGAGCACAGTACTTAAAGGCTACCACTGGGTGGAGCCATAACACTTAGCCAATAAGAAAGCATCAGACATCTCGTGTCAAAATGTTGCCAAAATACACGGGCACCGTGATAAAACCCTACTATACACTCTACACAACATACACACCATAAACTCACAAATAAGCAACTCAAACATTCAATTTCCTCCCATCAGCTTACACGCCACATCCCACATATATTCCATGCTGCTATGACTTCCTTGGAAAACATACATTCATTACCTTTCACCTTAGTAAACTGCATTCTAAATGCCAATCAATTCACACACCCTTCTAAGCATAATCTGCATTACTACACAACAATCCATGCTGCTGACATCCCATTACACACAACCTGCTATACTTGTTTGGTAGAACGACATGCCGCGCCACTCTGTTACTCATTCCTCACGCCCTGCTTCATATTACAAACCACTCATTATACCTTCAAAACACTATAAATCCAAATACTAAGATGCACTAACTTAAAACATGCCTGGCCGAACATCAATTATTGCCAAACCATATTGTCTCTTAAACACATCCTACAAATACATCACACGCCACCATGGACTCATTCACACACAATCTCCCAAAATGCAAGTCACATTCCCTTGCAAATGTATGCTTGAGACTTGGACAAATAATGCAGCACAATACTATGACGGGACACATTCAACAAGTCACGGACAATTTCAAAACCTACATTACTGTGTTGCCACTTAACCCATTGAGTGCCACCAGCGTACGCAATGCATTGCTTTGCAATGCGTTCCTTACCCCTCTGACAATCAAACACCTAAACAAATCATGCACCCAAATCCTACGACGTCTCATATTTCACACCGAATTACACTGAATACACTGAAAAATGCAGAACACCTTCAGGACCTGTGTGCCCATTTGCAGTCTACACTAACAACTCTGTTGTGCCTCATATGTACTCACTCAGCCTTCCTTTTACTAGCCACTCTTACTAGCAACTGACTAATACATCATACTCAAATGTACATAGCCTGTAAAGACAGTGAATGTATCCTATGCTACCCTGTGTGTGACTCACACATCTCTGTACCTTCATGTGATAGGGATTCACTCATCCTAACTTTCAGAATCACATGCTATTTTGCAACTACACCATAATGGATACCACTGCCACACGGATTCTTATCAAAACTATCACAGTTCTCTCAGCCAGGCAAAGAACGGGTGAATGAGGATGATAACCCACAGGCTACGAGGCAGAGTCGGAACCTACAGCAGAAGGCCGGGAGTTGGAGAGCAGAGAGCAGGAGTCTTTAAGTTAGCCGACAGTAACATTATACTGCTAGTCAACTAAAAGTTGCAGAGGCAGATACTGGAGAGTCGAAGATAAGCTGGAGTCGACTAGGAGTCGAACATAATCGATGTCGAATACACAGGGTTATAGACAGGCGGGGAGTCGAAGGATAGCCGGGTCTGGTACACATGTAGTCGAGCAAACAGATAGACTGTGCCTAGGGAGAGTCGAGAAGTGAAGAGTCGAAGTCGAACCGGAATCGGTACACAAGGAGTTGAAACAAACTGGAGATATGAAGAGAGTGGTCAGGCTAGCCGGAGTCGGTACACAAAGGGCTGAACAGAAGACCGAAGCAAACAGTCGGATTGCAGGAACAAGAAGAAAGGTCGCAGACAAAGCCAAGGTCAGGAAGCCAGATATTCGGATACACGGCGTTCAGGCAAGGGTCACAACAGGAATCAGGAATACAGGTAAGCTTGATACACAGGAACTAGGACGCTGAACACAGACCATCCAAGGGTGGGGAGAGTAGGAAAGTCCCGGGCATAAGTAAGCTATGGACAGGTGTATGAGTTCTGTAATCAGGAGTGAGACCGCCTTGAGGGAGGAGGAGCATACGGGTTTGTGACAAAAACACAGTACACATATTTTTCTTTGCCCCCTTTCTCACTTACCCATGTATGTATATTTGTATGATAGGGAACCACTGACACTTGATTTCACAAATCACTGTCATTGTATAACAACACCCTAATACATAACCATGTTTCTGTCAGCATCACTTTGTGTGTCTGTGCCTCTTGTTATCTGAGTCTCACAGTGTGACCAACATCCTCTGTCACCAAATGCCTTTGCCATATATAACATTTCACAATTTTCCTTTTGCATATTGTCTTTTCACACTGTGTAAGATGTGTGTCTCTATGTGTGTCTGTACGCGCTGTGTCTAGAGTGTTTCTCTGTACAGTGTGTGTCTGTAGACTGTGTGTGTATGTAGTGTGTGTACACTATCTGTCTCAAGACTGTGTGTCTGTAGACACAAGACTATGTGTCTATACAGTGTGTATGTACACCATCTGTCTATACACTATCTGTTTGGTGACTATGGGATCGATTTCAAGAGGTCCGACGCTAAAAAAACAGCTAATAGCATTTTTTCAAGCACTGTAACCGTTTCAATTACCTGTACTATGAAAAAATGCTGGTTAAAAAACCCTACTGGCCGATAAAGTTAGCTGCATTTTAGCCCATTCAACATTACAAACACGCCACAAGATGCAATTCAGTTGACTGTGTTAGCCCTTAAGATCCTATAAGGGACTCACTTTATCACAGGATTTTAAGACCCAATGTCGGCAACGGCGGAGAAAGACAGAAAAAGCATAGACCCCCGTAGTACCTTACAAGCCAATGGACTTTCCATTGTGAGGGAATTTGAACAGAGACTGCCTTTATATATGGGCAGTCTGTTCAAATTCCCTCACAGCCATTGGCTGGGATGTGTGCTTACACATGTCCCAGCCAATCAGCTTCAAGCAGTTTCCTCTAATCCACTTTCATAGCTGATTGGCAGGGTTGTGTGTGTAAGCACACATCCCAGCAAATGGATATTAAGGAATTTGAACATATATATAAGCCAGTCTCTGTTCAAATTCCCTCACAATGGAACAGGTACTGGGGAGGTCTGTGTTTATTCTGCCTTTCTCTACTGTCACCACCACTGTAGCAGCACAGAGTGGCAGGGAAAGAGAAAAATAAGATCTATTTACTAGGGGTGGGGGAAAAGTGTGAAAAATGTCCCACGAAAAATTTCGCTAAAACGTTCAGATTTTTCGCTTTTCCCTGCAAAAAATGTTGCCTTTCCGCCTATGCAAACATTTCCTCCTTTTCTACTATTTTAACAAATTTTCCACCTACGTTAACACATTTGCCACCTATTTTAACACATTTGTCATCTATATTTCCTATAGGTACTACATTTGCCACTGTAATATTACTTCTTCTGAGGGCTGAAGTTAAGAAATAGGTGGCTAAAAGTCAAAGTTGTGAGTCCTACAGCAAAATATGGCTTGAAAAATGCATTAGCATGCAGAGTGCATTTGTCCTTTGCCACAACACTTTCTTGCTTAAGTGCCACTGGCACATATTCATGATATCAAGTAATAAAAAAAAATAAAGTACAACCTACAATGTGTCAGATATGTATTGTAGTGGTGGTGGTGGGGGACTGGCATGGTGTGATTTGTGTATGTATTTTTACCATTGTCATACTCAATCCTCCTTCTCAGATTATTGACACACATTACTTATTGGTCACAGCAGTTGTCCCATCTGTCCTCCACCTCCTCATCTGTGCTGCTGTTAATATATTTGTCCTGGCTTTGTCTGTCATGTGTGGTTTCTGCTACTACTACTATTGGAGCTAGATGTTGATGTAATTCTACTGCCACTACTACTAGGTGAAAGGTGCAGCACTTACATCAGCCGCACCAGAGGTACTCTTCATATCTAACACTGTGGATGTTAACCTGTTTTGCTGTTGCTGGGTACTCAAAACAGGTGTGTATCACGGTGCCCGTGCTCCCTTGTTTTTGTTTTTCTGTCAGTTATCCTGTGTAATGCTCTCATTGGTTGCCGTGTTGAGCCCGCCCAGTATGGCCTTTATATACTGGGCTCCTGCACCCACACGGTGCCCTTTCGTGGTGTTCCTGTACCAGTGCTAACTAACTGCTCAGAGTTCCCAGTGTACCAACTTGGCCTGCCTGACTACTCTTCAGTTCCTGCTCCTGTTTACCGACCCGGATTGCCTGACTACTCTTCAGTATCTGCTCCTGTGTATCAACCCGGCATGGCTGACGTTCCTGCTCCTGTGTACCGACCCAGACCGAGTGACGTTCCTGCTCCTGTGTTCTGACCCGGCCTGGCTGACGTTCCTGTTCCTGTGCACCGACCTGGCTTTATCGACGTTCCTGCTTCCTTTGTCCTTGTCGCCTCGGCGACATTCTTAGTCCTCTGACAATCTGGTTACTATTGGCTTGTCCTACACCTCTGCTTCGGCAGGTTGCCAGTGTTGTCTCAAGTTACCTCTCTGGCAGAGCACCTCTGGCCTAGTCCTCCATTACTGTCATACCGGTTGCAAGTGTGTGCCTCCGTGATTGCTCCGATAAAGTGCCATTGGCTTGTCCTCCACTATTGCTCCGGCAGGTTGCCAGTGTTGTCTCAGTTACTGCTCCGGCAGAGCACCTCTGGCTTAGTCCTCCGTTACTGTCATACCGGTTGCAAGTGTGTGCCTCCGTGATTGCTCCAGTAAAGTGCCATTGGCTTGTCCTCCGCTACTGCTCAGGCAGGTTGCTAGTGTTGTCTCAAGTTACGGCTCCGGCAGAGCACCTCTGGCCTAGTCCTCCATTACTGTCATACCGGCTGCAAGTGTGTGCCTCCGTGATTGCTCCGGTAAAGTGCCATTGGCTTATCCTCCACTACTGCTCCGGCAGGTTGCCAGTGTTGTCTCAGTTACTGCTCCGGCAGAGCGCCTCTGGCTTGGTCCTCCGTTACAGTCATACTGGTTGCAAGTGTGTGCCTCCGTGATTGCTCCGGTAGTGCTCATGCTACCTCAGTTGAGCTGGCAGTTCACGTATGCCTGCTGACCTTGGCTTGTCTGTACTATACTGTTGTATACTACAGGACCTGTGAGGGTTCTTACTGTATTGTTGTATTCAATAAAACTGTGTTTTTATCCTAACCACTGTGTCTGTGAGTCAAACAAACCGTTACAGTGTGTTTAGCTAAGTGGGACTTGGACTTTGAAGAGGTGATGATGCCGATGATGACTGACTGGGTGACTGTGTGCTTTTTGGCATCTGTGCTTGTCCAGGGTCAGACTTTCCAATGGCTTTCTCAAACAGTTTATAGACAGACACAGTGTTCCTAAAAAGTGGTGGAAGATTCAGCCTTTGACTTTCTGCTAACCTTATAGCCCTGTCATCATCCTCACTCTCAACTTCATCTGTATCTGAACATGAGAAGGATGCTGGAGGGATACATTCTAGATCTGTATCATCATCAGTCATCATTATGTCATCCTCAACAGCATCAGCATCACCTGACAATTCCTGCCCACTACCCTTATATTCCTATAAGCTTTTGGAGGTCATTTTACTTTTATTGTAACAAAGTTCCCTACTATGGGTGTTTTGGTGCTTGTTTGTTTCACTATCTGATACAGCAGGTGTTCAGCTGCTACACCTTCCTCTATTATGTTACTGCCAGCATCATCAACACTTGAATGCGACTTGTTGTCGTTGTCAGTGTCCTTCTTATATGGTTCTTTATTTCTACTGGCACTGGTGGTGCTGGAACTAGTTTTGCTGGGACCTTGATAAACTGCATCCTCTCTTGGAGTAGAGAGATCATCATCATCATTGATTGCACACGCCGCAGCGACTATTGCTGCAGTCAGTTTTTGAACTACTACTTTACTCTCACGTCCCTGCACTGTTCCACCCCTCCTCCTTCCCCTTGTGCATTTGCTTGGACATTAAACAACTACACTGTTTTTTTTGCTGTACAGTACACAACACAACAGATGCAGCTGTATGATGCCTTGCCTAAGCCCAGTCAGCTGTCTGTCACTGTCACCTAAGATATTTAGTTTTTTATTCATTTTCATTTATTTATTTATTTTAAGTTGTCCACCCTGTTGTCTTATCACAGTCTGTCCAAAAAAATTATAACTGAAAAACTAAATCAACAGCGTCTTTCCCCAGACTTCCCCACCCAGCACAGAGATAATAACAGAAAGATCAGCAAGCAAATAGGTCCCCAGCTGCCTGTGTCTTGCCAGTCAGTCACATGCAATTTTCGAGTATTTGGTGGTCAGCCTCCTTCCTCCCGTCTTATCCCCTAGAGTGCCCTCAGACTCCCATAATACAGAGAACAAATGTCCTACCTAAATGAAACTAAGATTCAATTCCCCTTTATTTGCCTATCTGCTGTAGCTCAACAACATGCTGCTCTCTTCTCTCACAAATATAGAATGGCTGCTGTGAGAGCCTGACAGCCTTTTATATGGCTGTAGAAAACTTTCATGTGGTATAGAAATAGTTTTCTTCCCATTGATTTCAATTGGTGGAAAAGGTGGAAAAAGTGGAAAAACAGCACTTTTCGCTGGAAATTTTTCGCCAAGCAGAAAGTGCCATTATTCGCCGATTTCAGTTTGAGGCGAAAATTTTCACCCATCCCTACTAATTACATGGGAAATATATTTTGCTACTTTTTGAGTCGTATGGGGAAATATTTAATGGGGATTTATGTGGAGACTTTTGGCCATGTGTTACTTTAATCACCTACACATCTATGCATATGTTGACCCTTTTAGCCCCAGAGAGGTAAACAATACATTGCCCTGCAATGCGTTGTGTACCCCTCTGCACTCAGGGGGTTAAACTGTGCATAGATATGAGTGCTCTTTTTTATGCAATATATATTTATATCTCAATTTTTTTACAGGTACAAAATGTGAAGATGGAAAACAGAAGGAACAGAGGAAGAAAGAAGAAGAAAGAAGAGAAAATAAGAAGAAAGAAGAGAAGGAATAAAGAAGAAGAAGGACGGTGGATGACAGGTAAGAGTTACACAGATAAGTGTGCTTGACAGTACGTCAGACACTGCTAGTTAGCTTTTTTTTCCTTTGATATTCCAATTATTGCCACTATTTCGTGGCATTTTGGGAACTTAATGTACAAAATGTTTGGCCCAAGACCATTTTTGTGGCCTAATGTCCGCTATGCTTTTCGCTGGTAGGGCCATTGAATACTGACTTAGTGCCACTCACATTCACCTATGACCCCTTCTCCTCATTGGACTACACTCCTTTATCTACCTGTGCTGCCATTTTACCTGTGCTCGATCTTTGTGCTTCGTGTCCTTGATTCGCAGCTTCTGATTCTCAGCATTTCCAGATTTCCCATGTACCGAATTTGGCATGTCTTTACCTTGCTTCTCGTCTGCTGATTTAAGATTTCGTCTCTTTCGACTTCGACCTGGCTTGTCTTCTGACCTTGCTTCAGTCTTATCCCTTGGATCTCCTGCCACCTGTTTGGTTCCGACCTCGGCTTGTTTCGACCTTCTTGTTGTCTACAGCAGGTTCCGACTCGCAACAGGAGTCGCTTCAGCTTTCACCATCCTGTGAGTCATGTGCCTGTTGAATACCTTGCTTGTCATCTACTCACACCTCAGGCCTTCCAACTAGTCAAGGGTGTCAGTTCTCCAACGACTGCCTTGGAACCTCCGACTAGTCGAGGGTGTGAATAGGCCTTGCTTGATTCCCTTCCTCCTGCCTGCCCGACTTGTCGAGGATGTCGTAGGTCGTAGCATCAGAGACCCCTGCCTCTGGGCTATCTGACTAGTCGAGGGTTGGGGAATCAAAGACTACATCCTACTACTTCATCTCTGAACCCTGGGAGTCGAATACTTATTTCTACAACTTCATCTCCAAGCCCCCGGGAGTCAAATACTTAATCCTATGACTTCACCTTGAACTACTAATTCTCAATTTATCTTAAGAGACTCTGCAATAGTTCTGAACTCTATTTGAACTGTCTCTAACCTCCAGCACTAGGATCCAAATATTCCCTTTAATCTCATACTGCTCTAGTATCTAATTTTGACACATTTTATTCTGTTGTTTAGTAGTCAGTTTGTCTCTACAGCATGTTTTACCAGACCTCTTTAAATTGTACACTATCTGTCTTTACACTCTTTGTCTCTGCAGTGTGTATGTCTACAGCGTGTGTCTATGCATTATGTGTATGTGTGCAATGTGTGTAGTGTATGTGTACAATGTCTGTAGTGTCTGTGTGTACAGTGTCTGTGTGTACACTGTGTGACTCTACACTATGTGTACACTATCTACAGTCTGTGTACCCTGTGTGTGTGCAGTATGTGTGTGTGTGTGTGTGTGTGTGTCTCTCTCTCACTACAGCATGTGTCTCTATGTAAAGTGTTTCACTTTGTACACTGTGTGTGTGTGTACCGTGTCTACGTGTACAAAATCTATGTGTCTGTCTATGTGTACACTATCTGTGTGTTTACAGTATTTTTTCTGTATAGTGGCTTTATACAGTCACTCTGTCTATATATATATATATATATATATATATATATATATATATATATATATGTTTACACTAGCAATATTGCTTTGGCTGTGTGGTTAATACAAGAAATAGCCTACCCAAAAACACAAAAACAACAAAAAAAAAACCTTTCAGTTCTATGCATGACTAAATAAACATGTGTGTGGTAGTAATATGGTTAACAACTGTAATGGATTTACGTCTAGCACTATTTTCCCCTGACATCCAGGTGAATGAGGAATGGACACAATGTTCTTAATAACTTGATTGTTCAATTTGCAATTATTAGCATTTTCAATTACCAAATGGTGTGCAACACAGTACAAACCACTGCATTGCATTACTCTCCATGAGTGAGCATTACTGAGTGTGTGAGTCAGCATGTGAGAAAGTATGTGAGTGTGTGAAAGCATATCTGTGAGTCACCCTGTGTGAGCGTGTGTGTTTTGCATATACTGAGTGTTTTGAATGTAAAGCTTTGCTTTTTGCACATTGGCTTTTGCATATAGTGTTTTGCACATAGCATTTTGCATGTTTTACATATAGCATTTTTGCATGTTTTGCATATAGCATTTTGTTTATAGCATTTTGCTTCTAGCAATTTGCCCATAGCATATACCATTTTGCCCATAGCATATATTGTTTTGCCTACACATAATTGGGTATATCGTTTGGTGCCTATCATTTGGCAGATAGCATTTTGCCTGCATGGTTTTGCGTATAGTTTCTTGCATATTGAGTACATCTTTTTGCCCATTCCATTTTGTCTATAGCATTTTGCATGTTTTGTGTGTGTGTATTGTGTGTGTTACGCGCAGGTGTGATGTGTATTTTGTGTGTTGTGTGTGTCTCTCTTTTGAGTGTGCATGTTTTGCATGTGTCTGTGTTTTGCACCTATCTCTGTGTTTTGGCAAGGTGTGTGTTTTGCATGTGTTTGTGTTTTTCACATCTGTGTGTGTATTGAATTTGTCCTACAGATTTTTCAACACAACATTTGTTCTGTTATATTAGACATAAGCATTACAACTTTTTCTATATTGCTCACACCATTACCCATACACCCTTTGTTGTACATCATATTGCCTTTCACATACGCAGCATATCACTCTGTGCATAGCCTTTACCCTATAGCATATACACTTTGATGTATTACCTTTGCTATATGCAGTTTTACCTATTGCATATACTCTTTTAATCTACAGCATTTGCCCTACACCATATACCATTTTCCATACTCCATTTGCCTCATACTGTTTGCCTCTACCAAGCTTTTGCCTATACCATATACCACTTGCCTACAGTGTATTGTCTTTGTCTATAGCCTTTGCCAATAGTGTATGAACTTTGCCCACAGTATATCACATTTCGCCTGTTCAATATACCTTTTTGTCTATTGCCTTTACCTTTTGCCAATTCACAAAGTGTCACATATGACAAACAATGTTTTGCCTATGGCATTTTGCCTTTCACATATTATGTATATTGTTTATCGTATCTACTTTACCCTTATAACAGTTGCTTTATTGAGCATATCGTTTGCCATTGTACATTCAGCATTTCACAAATACTGTATATTGTTCTGAATGTATTACCCTACATAATTCAGTGTCATCTGCAAATACTGAAATTTTGCTATCTATTTCCAGGTCATTTATAAACATGTTATAAAGCAGTGGACCAAGAACTGAATCTAGCTGCATCAAGGATTCTTTTCCCTTGATGCACCTGGAGCTTTGCTATTAAACTCATACATTCAGGTCACTAAACAAAATAGCTTTGGCATGTGCTTCCTCTGGCATAGCAACAACATTACTACCAGGAGGACGTTCCACCCACTCACTGTTTAAATTACCACTTAATCTAACATACCAAGAATGTCCATGTTG
Organism: Rhinophrynus dorsalis; assembly: GCA_037306005.1. Taxonomy (NCBI): domain Eukaryota; kingdom Metazoa; phylum Chordata; class Amphibia; order Anura; family Rhinophrynidae; genus Rhinophrynus; species Rhinophrynus dorsalis. Next base: position 433,094,876 of record CM074719.1, on the reverse strand, counting down.
CAATATATGTAAACAAACCCCTGAACTTACATTATTACAACATGTTGTACTCATCATTTGGGATGAATACACTATGGCACGCAAAGCTGCACTAGGTGCTATCAACATTACCCTACAAGACATTCGCAACACCCCTCCCTGATGGGAGGAATTGCATTACTTCTATCAGTAGAGATTTCAGACAACGTTCAACATTACCAATTATCCCTAAAGGGGCAAGAGCAGATGAAATTTCAGCTTGCCTTAAGTCTTCACCTTTGTGGATACACATCATAAAACTACCACTAACACAAAACATTCACATACAACTACAAGCAAATAAAGATACACTACATTTTACAAATGTGTTACTACAAATTGGTAATGGCACTTTCCCACACAACACAAGCAATGACATTACTCTAACCACTCTAGCCAAATTGGTAATGGAACTTACCCACACAAGACAAACATTGACATTACTCTGACCACAGACATTGCACACAGACCTCCAGCACTTCCACCACACACACTAGTATTAAAAGTAGGTGCACCTATCATTTTCCTAAGAAGCGTAGATCCTCCAAAACTATGCAGTGGCACTCAACTTCAAATACTACGCTTAGACACATATATAATATATGCCAGCAATATAACAGAACACACTCAAGGAGAAAAAGTTCCATTCCACGAATACCACTTATAGCTTCTGACTATTACATTCCAATTTCCTGTAAAATTAAGCTTTGCCATTACTATAAACAAAGTACAAGGACAAACTAGCTGGCACTGACTTACTAACACTTTGTTTCTCACATGTTCAACTATATGTTGCCTTGTCTTGACTTGGAAAACCACAAGCACTACACATTTTTAACAGATTATTAATAAAACTAGTTGAACAGCCCGTTACATGTGCCACAGTGCCACTGCAACCCGGTCGCGGGGCAGTCATGCACAGTAGAGACTGCCTCCTTCGGAGCGCCCAGCCCTGTATCAGCCGAGGCACGGGCAATCTCTACTACGCATGACTGCAGCATGCACAGCAGTATCTACTGCGCATGTCGCAGACGACATGCGCAGACACGATTTAGCGAATTATTATATAGGATATTTTTAAAAATTGTATATTATGAAATACTGCACACAGTTAACAACTTTCCAACACACAACTTAAAACACATAACAAACACTGAAATATAAATGCATATACACAAAAACACATTAGAACCTGTTTGACAGGGTCCACCTTGATGTGGTAAGCAGGCTACATCTACACGTGGTACTTTTACACTTTGAAACACACAGATTTACCCACATCTACGCTCAGTAATATGTTTCATAAACCTATGCCACCGAAATTTTTACAATATGTTGTGTTAAAGTACCGATGTGGTTGTCCAAGAGACCCTTTCCCCACCAACAACCCCACAACATATTACCATTACACATCTCTTTCAAACTACTCCACACACTATAGAAAAAAATCATCAACCACCACACCTACAATCTACATACAGTAACAACAAGCAGAACATTACTTCTACACAACCTTTAACATATCATGTAACACATTTCGCAAAACTTATTCAATTAATACTTTACTGAACACAAAGACGGGCAACGCCTCCCGCATTGCTAGGATATACAGCACTCTCCAAAAGTCTTATGCAGGTGTGAAAAAATACTGTAAAGTAAGAATGTTTTTAAAACTAGACATGTCAATAGTTTATTTTAATCAATTAACAAAATGCATAATGAGTAAACAGAAGAAAAATCTAAATCAGATCAGTATTTGGTGTGACCACCCTTTGCCTTCAAAATAGCATAAATTTTTCTAGGTACACTTTCAGGGTTTTTGTAGGCATATAGTCAGGTGTATGATTAAAGAATTATACCACAGAGGTGCAAATGATCATCAATTTAATATGTAGGTTGAAACACAATCATTAAAGAAACAGAAACAGCTGTGTAGTATGAATAAACCACGGTGAGAAAGAAGTTGAAGTTGAAGTTGCTAAAGACTGTTTAATGTAAAAAGTCATACACCATTGCAAGACTGAGCACAGCAAAAAGACACAAGGTAATTATACTGCATCAGAAAGGTCTCTCCCAGGCAGAAATTTCAAGACAGACAGGGGTTTCCAGATGTGCTGTCCAAGCTCTTTTGAAGAAGCAAAAAAACAAGAAGCGTTGAGGACCATAGATGCAGAGGTCAGCCAAGGAAACAGTGCAGCAGATGAAAAACACATCATGCTTACTTCCCTTCTCAATCAGAAGATGTCCAGCAGTGCCCTCAGTTTAGAATTGGCAGAAAACTGTGGGATCCTGGTATACCCATCTCATGTCTGGTGAAATCTGGTCATAAAGCCATACCTCCAACATGGAAACAAGGCCAAGCAACTCAAGTATGTACAAAAACACAGGAACTGGGGTGCAGAAAAATGGTGGCAGATGTTCTCGACTGATGAATAAAAATTTTAAATATTTGGCTGTAGCAGAAGGCAATTTGTTTGTCTAAGGGCTGGAGAGTAGTACAAGAATGAGTGTCTGCAGGCAACAGTGAAGCATGGTGGAGGTTCCTTGCAAGTTAGGGGCTGCATTTCTGCAAATGGAGTTGGGTTTTGGTCAGACTTAATGGTCTCCTCAATATTAAAAAGTACAGGCAGGTACTTATTCATCATGCAATACCATCAAGAAGGCATCTAATTGCCCCCGAATTTACTCTGCAGCATAACAACAGCCCTAGACATACAGCCATAGTCATTAAGAACAATAAGAACAGAGTAAAGAAGAACAAGGAGTTCTGGAAGTGATGGTATGGCCCCCACATAGCCCTAATCTCAACATCATCGAGTCTGTCTGGGATTACATGAAGAGAGAGAAGCAACTGAGGCTGCCTAAGTCAACAGAAGAACTGTGATTAGTCTCCAAGATGTTTTGAACAACCTACCTGCCAAGTTCCTTGACAAACTGTGTGCAAGTGTACCTAGAAGAATTGGTGCTGTTTTGAAGGAAAAGGGTGGTCACACCAAATATTGATTTCATTTAGCTTTTTCTTCTTCTATTCACTCACTTTGCAATTTGTTAATTGATAAAAATAAACTATTAACATGCCTGCTTTTGATAGCATTTTTATTTTACAGCATTTTTCCCACCTGCCTAAGGCTTTTGCACAGTATATGTGTGTGTGAATGTGTGTATGTGTGTGTGTGGAGAGAGAGCGAGAGAGATTGTAGAGTTGGCACTCTCAGAACTAGTTTCAATCAATTGTTTTTATTTAGAAAAGGCCAATGTTTTAGTAACATAGAAATTTAGGTTGAAAAAAGACTTGCATCCATCTAGTTCAACCCTATTGCTATTCCTGTTTAACATCGTTGATCCAAAAGAAAGAAAAAAAAAACCCTCAATACAGCAATTTCAAATTATGCTATGAATGGGGGGAAAAAATCCTTCTTGATTCCAAATGGCAGTCAGATTTCTTCTTGGATCAACAAGCACTAACTAAATATTAATCCCAGTACTAACAGACATAGCCATCTATGTTCTGCTCTTTTAAATAAGTATCCAGGCCCTTTTTAAAGACATCTAAAGTATTTGATAGCACCACCTCTTCAGGCAGTGAATTCCATACCTTTATTGTCCTTACTGTTAAGAATCCCTTCTGCTGTTGTAAGTCTAAGCGGGTGACCCCTTGTCTTTTGTACTGTTCTGTTAATGAACAGGTCTTTGGAGAGCCCTTTGTATGGGCCCTGAACATATTTATATAATGTTATCATATCTCCTCTAAGACGCCGTTTCTCTAGTGTGTACAAGTTTAACTTTTCTAGCCTTTCTTCATAACTAAAACTTTCCATTCCCTTTACTAGTTTTTTAGCCCTCCTCTGCACTTTCTCTAGTTCCATAATGTCCTTTTTCAGAAAGGGTGCCCAGAACTGAACAGCATATTCTAGGTGGGGGCTTACCATGGACCTGAAAAGAGGCATGATAATATCTTCCTCCCTTGAGTCAATACCCCTTTTAATACATGCCAATACCTTATTGTAATTTGCAGCTGCCAGCTGGCACTGCATGCTACTGCTGAGTCTATTGTCTACCATTACTCCCAAATCATTTTCATTAATAGAGTTCCCCACTATTTAAGCTATATGTTGCATTTTTATTATTATAACCAAAATGCATAACTTTACACTTGTCTATATTGAATCTCATTTGCCTGCCCAGTTACCCAATTTGTCCAAATCCTCTTGTAATGAAGACACATCCAGTTCAGACTTTATTACCCTACTTAATTTTATGTCATCGGCAAACATTGATACATGGATCCCTATGCCCTCTGGGAGATCATTAATAAACAAATTAAAAAGAAGAGGACCCAGGACAGATCCCTAAGGTACTCCACTTATCACATCTGTCCAACTGGAGAACTTCCCATTTACTACCCCTCTTTGCATTCTATCTTTCAGCCAACTTCCAATCCACGCTTAGGTTTGCCCCTAAGCCTATTTCATTCAATTTATACAGTAACCTCTTGTGTGGAACTGTATCAAACGCCTTGGCAAAGTCTAAATAGATCACATCAACTGCAACTCCCAAATCTTTATTTTTACTCACTTTTTCATAAAATGCAATCAAGTTAGTTTGACAAGACCTGTCTTTCACAAAGCCATGCTGGCTCCTGCTAATGATATTCCTGTTCAAGATGAATTCTTGAATATATTCCCTTAGCAACCCTTCAAACAGTTTCCCTACCACAGATGTCAAGCTTACAGGTCTGTAATTTCCCGGCTGGGATTATGATCCCTTTTTAAATATGGGTACCACATTTGCTTTATGCCAATCCATGGGCACCATACCTGAAACAAAAGAATTCCTGAAAATCAAAAATATCAGTCTGGCCAGGGCCTGGCTTAGCTCTTTAAGTACCCGTTGGTGTATACCATCTGGCCCCGGGGCTTTGTCTACCTTAACACCATTCAATTGTTTTAACACTTTTTCTTGTGTTAGCCAATCCCATGCTAGATGTGAGTGTTCTGTAAAAGTAGTTTGCAGGTTCTTGTCCATCGGGTCTTCCTTGGTAAAAACAGAAGAAAAGAAATTATTTAAAATATCTGCTTCCTCTCTGTCCCCACTGACCATCTCACCCGTTTCAGATAACAAAGACCCAACATTATCAGACTTTAATTTTTTGCCATTAATGCATTTAAAGAATTTTTTTGGGTTGCTTTTGCTCTCCTTAGCATTATTTTTTATTCTCTAGTCTAGCTAATTTAATCACCTTTTTACAGGTTTTGTTGGCATTTTTGTATTTTGCAAATGCCTCTGCTGATCCCTCAGCTTTATAATGTTTAAATGTCGCTTTCTTGTTTTATTTCATGAATTACTTTACTGGTTAGCCACACTGGTTTTAATTTGCTTCTTTTGTATTTGTTTCCAAATGGGATAAATTTATATGTATATTTTTGCAAAGTTATTTTGAAAGCATTCCACTTACCTTCTGTGGTTTTTCCAGAAAATATTCCATCCCGGTCAACGAGACCAAGGGATGAATTAAACCTGCTAAGGCTGGCCTTTTTAAAATTCAGTGTTTTGGTGGAACCCATACCAAATTGCTTTTTTGAATTAATATCAAACTATACCATGTTATCTACACTAGTCCCCAAGTGTTCCCTTACTTGATTGTTAGAGGTAAGTTCTTCATTGTTAGTTATTACCAGATCCAGACATGCATCACCTCTGGTTGAGGTCTGCACTAGTTGAGACAAAAAATTGTCATTCAACAAGTTCAGAAACTTACTGCTTTTAGCAGAATTAGTTGTTCCATTTTTCCAATCTATTTTTGGATAATGAAATCCCCCATAATTATAGTTCTCCCTATTTGAGAAGCCTTTTCTTTTTGCATTAATAGCTGTGATTCTTCAAGGTCACCAATGTTTGGTGGTTTATAACAAATACCCACTAATATTTTCTGGACAGTTTTACCCCCATTAACTATTTCAACCCACAGGGATTCCACATGTTCACTATTGTCGTCACAAATATCTTCTCGCAAGTAAGGCAGTAATGCTGGTTTGACATACAGACAGACCCCACCACCTCTTTTGTTTGATCTATAGTTTCTAAACATGTAGCCCTCCAAATTGATTGACCAATCATGTGTGTCATCCCACCATGTTTCTGTTATGCCAATTAAGTCATATTTTTTTTATTTCAGCTACCAGCTCCAGTTCCCCTATTTTACCGGTTAAACTTCTGGCATTTGCAAGCATCCAATTTATGCCACTGCCATGTTCCATTTGTGATTTATTTTTTATGTGGTTTGTAGGCTTCTCTCTATCATCTGTACCAACCCAGCCCCCAGATCCACCCACCTGGTTATTAACTACATCACCTTCCCTTTCTATACTGTCTAACACAATATTTATTTCACTCACTACAGAGAAAAACCTCCAAAAAAGCATTACATAAAGTAAACAAATTCAAAATAAAGTCACATTAACACAGAATATAAATCCTTATCTAAGTACCTTTGGAAACATAAAGGCAAAAGCAAAACAAACTAGTACATTAACCGTCTAAAAGTAAATAATCGCCACATGCAAAGTATCCACCCTATATTAACTCCTTAACGACCAGCGGTCACAGGGTGTGTGATCCTTTAAGGACCCGATACAGAATTTTGGCATGCCGCCCCACTTGACTGATCACGTGGGGCGGCACGCCGAACTGAGGGACTGAAAGAGATCGCTCCGGTCTTGGAGCGATCAAATTCAGTCCCCGGTATTACTCACCGTGCTCCTGCAGGAGCGCGGTGAGTAATAGTACGTGACGTACCAGGACTGTCACTTGTCCTTAAGTGCCGGACCAGTGTGACGGTCTGGGTACATCACCGGATGCTAAGGAGTTAAGGACGTGGCCAGCACTTAAGGACCACAGATTTTTTTTTTAATTGCGATCCTGGTTCCGAGCTCCCTGAATGGTGTTCCAAGACCATCAAGGGTCCTTAAGGGGTTAACAAATATATCAGGGCAGCCATGTAACACCCCACCAGTATTCTCTTGAGTGTCAGTCACAGAGGCTCAGTTGGCTCAGGTAGGAAATGGGTCACCTGCTTTTCTCAATTTCTAGATAAAAAATATTTTTTAGCAACTCTCCTTTCTCCATTCACACTCCCCCAGTGTCCACACACTCCCAACATACAAAGAACAAATTGACTGCCAAAAAATATACTCCATATCTATTTTCTTTTCCTGTCTTCTCTAGTTCAAAATGTTGATACATCCTCTCTCCCTCAAAAACAGAATGACAATCTGCAGGATACCCTTGATACCCTTTTATACTATCATGGTGGAAATACAAATAAAACTATCCACATGGGGTCAATGCAGTGATCAAGATGGAAAATTTGAGAAAACTGCACTTTCTGCAAAACATTTCCAGCTTGGTGAGAAGTGACATATTTTTACCTGTTTCCCTTTTAAGGCAAATAATTTCACCCATCCCTTGATACCACTGTACATTCAGCAACAGACTCTAAACTCCAAAAACGACTAGTCAAGAAAACCTCATGTGTAAGTACTGTAAACAAAAGATATAATCAAGCAAGCCAGAATGAAATAAGCTAAACAGGTAAGTGGCAGTGACCTCATAAGACCCAGAGTGTAAGAAGAGATATGATACATTATAAAGAGGCTCATCAGTGTTTAAATACAAGAGGTGCATTATGGTAGTATAGTAAAGACAGAATAACAATCACTCCATGAGTCAGTCTATGCACATGAACCCCTTTTACTCTCAGTTCATAACTGGAGTGAGTGGTTATGAAAACCTTATTGTGACTTAAAGCTTTACTGTGTCCATCACTTCAGTCCAGTATATAACCCTTACCCTCCAAACATCTTTAGTTAGCGTCTCTGCTCACAACCAAAGTCCTCTTACATATTTTTCCCATTACATGTATGGATAACTGTGTGGAATGTAGTTCAAATCATTGAAGCTTCTGTATTATAACAACAAATATCAGCAAATTCCTCCCTTGCTGTATACGGACCTCATCAAGGCAATATAAGGTGATAATTTCTTTATATGCTTTTATTTTTTTCTTTACAGCTAACGTGAGGATAGGTGACATTTGTATCATTCTGCAGAATAAATATGATACTAGTTTGGATAGCTAGGAAGGTACTGGGGGCCTTTAATTAAGGGGATTCCTTTGAAATACCCTTCTTTGTGATGAGATTTATTTTTAATTAAACTATTTTAAGAAATGTTTATATTTTTGATCTACCTACACATGGGGTTTTCTTGTTTAGCTCTTTTGGAGTTCAGGATCAAAGATGTCACCAAAAAATCACTCAAGATCAGGATAAGTTCAAAATTTGAAGCAATAAAAGTCTCTGTCTCTGCCAAGCCTGAACAGTTCCATGCTTTTATCCTAATACTCATTCCCAGCCTGTCACAGCTTACCTTGGCTTCACATGATTACAGGCGCCAGGCTTCAAGCAGGCTGCAGGCCTCTGTTTTATCTGTTTGCTTACTGTAGTCTCCTCCTACCCACTTCCTACTTCCTCCCTCTGAGCTGCTCTTCCTACTTCCTGTGGAGGGGTTTAAAAGGCAGACTGAGGCCTGACTCAGATGCCCTTGCGTTGTAGTTCTTAGGTGAAGTACTTGGGCTCTGTGTGTGACCTGGCTAGCTACAAAAACCCACTCTGTGTATGACCTGGATATTTATGAGAACCCGCACTGTGTATGACCCGGCTAAGTAAGAGAACCCTCTCTGTGTATGACCCAGATACGTATGAGAACCCTCTCTCTGTGTATGACCCAGCTAAGTACAAAAACCCTCTCTGTGTATGACCCAGTAATCAAGAGTACCCCTTACTGTGATCAATTTGTGCTATTGGCCTAAGACAGACCACTGTTGTGGACAGAGAGTCTGATTGGTGACTGCAGGCATGAGTCACAGGGTCTCGATATAGTGACTGAAGGCAGAGTCATAGGGTCTCTTAGCGGTGATTGCAGGCGTGGTTCAGTTCTCCAGTCCAGCAGTCCTTGTGTTCCTGTTCATCGGATCAAGATTATTGAGCCAGTGTTCACTGTGGTCGCCTGTTCCAGTGTTCCAGTCGACGGATCAAGAGCTGGCGTTCCTGTTTCCTGTTGAGACTCACAGGGGCTTCGGCCCAGTCTCCAGCATTGTGGTCTATCGAGAGGCCTACTATTTTTGGTAGTAGTGTTGCCAGCTAGTAACCCTTTGCTTGTTGTATTACATATTTATTGCTGTGAATTATTCTAATAAATATTTTTCATTCCATTACCGTACTGAGTTCTGAGCATTCCTGGGTGCCCGTGACACAGCCACAACCCCTGTATCCCCCCAGAAGGAGAAATAAACCAGTTATTAATGGATGACCAAGGTTTCCTATCATTTGATGCAACCAACAGGCTAACTGCCTCCAATCCCCCTTCTGAGTGTAGGCTGGACCATAGCCCTCTTAACCCTCTGTTATCCTGGCCAGTCTCTCAGCTTGATGTTCACTGTTCATCTGAGGCTATTTCTGCAGATGCCTCACACACACAGTCTTTTATCTGGGCTATTCATTTGACCTTACATTCCAAATGGGTTGGAAGGATGAGAACACATGCAGAAGATGCAAAAAAAACTGATTACTCAGATCACAGGCATCTAGTCCAACATTTCATTCTCAGACATAAATTAAGATGCATAGCTAGAAAGACTTAAATTACTCCCTCAACAGTCTCTCTTCCATTAAAGTGTCCTGCGTTCTTGGGTATAATGTAATACTTATAGCAGGGCTTATAATTTTAAGTCCTTTGCTACTAGCCAGACCTGAAAAGTTACTCGCCACTGCAAGCCATAACATACCCACCAGGGCTGAATTTCTACTCGCCAGGGCTGAATTTTCACTCGCATTGTCATTTAAATACATTACTATACATTCCAAAATACAAATGTTGCTACAAATATGCTCTAAGTGTAGATGTTTAAAGTTGAATGAATAGTGCCAAAGGCTCATTAATATACTAGGCCTAAGTATTAATTGCCTTCTTGTTGAGTGTCTCTTCAAAGCCCTTAATTTGGAAACACTGCACTAAAGATTTATAGCTTCCTTCTATCTATAGGAGTTTTACATTCTAGTCACAGCCCACAAATACTTTGGACGAATGAGTTCAACCTTGAATAAGATAATAGTGAGACCAATCCATAAGACCAATGCATCAGGAGTGATTAATTAGGTTTCATACTGTCTTGCTTCCATTTTAAAATCTAATTTAAAGTGGCAATATACCTATAAAAACAAGTTTCTCTTAATCTGTTTGGACAAAGGGACTATATATATATATATATATATATATATATATATATATATATATATATATATATATATACACACACACACAGAGACAGAGATTTTGCATTATATCTGCAAACGTCTGCATATGCTACACTCACTTTATATTGCCTTTTTCCAGGTTGCTTACAATAGACCACTTGTTAAATGTACAACAATGTACACTTGTCTAACACCTATTCACTAAGCTGCTTGAACCAAAAATGGTCCCCTTAACTCAGTATGTGCCAAGGGGGTGGCAGTACACAGTTTATGGGCATAGAGGAAATGGTGTGGATTTTAGCTAATTTCCCAAAGCATGCTGTGGGGCAGGCAAATGATACTTACTAGCCACAATGTTTTTACGATGTCAGAGATTGTCAGAGGTATATACTTCAGCTGTCATGTTTAAAAGAAACATACTTTACCTAGATAAATGCAAAGGTGGAATAAATTATTGCAACATAAGGACTTTACAAAGCAAGTGTCCTTCTTACAGCAATCCAGAACCTCTTTACTTATTTTTGCTCTGCAATTGCTTTATAAGACAGTGGACACAGTAATTTAAATATCTGCAAAAGGTGTTCCTAGTTCTAATGGGACATAGGGTTTTCTGTATAGCTTATCTCACTTAGACTGTTAAAGCCTATTGTAAGTTGACAGACATAGATTTGATTCCAGATTAATGTGTCTTGCTATCTTGATATCAGGTAGTTTCCCTTCATGGGGAATAAAGGGTGTGGCTGGAATTTCAAATTAATATGGGGTCTCCAGACTCCATATTATACATTGAAAACACTTTTTCTCCCAGTGAAGAGACTAGAAGAAGAAGATCTCAGTCCCCTTCTTTGGCCAAATATTGAGTTAATATCAGGGATCTACTTCCCATATTGATTATTAGTCTTAATTCCTTCATATTTTTTTTCATTCATAATAATATGGCGGCACAAGACTCCATCTTATTTTTAGGTAGGTAGATATGCACAAGGTAGGCATTTTCTCTCATGTGGCAAATAAAAAGATTAATGGCACTACTTCAGCATAGTAAAACTGAAGGTAGAAACAATGTGTCGAGCAAAGACTCGCTCACCACTACAGCTGGTAAAAGACTGTGATGCAGGCCACAAGGATTCTAGTCCTTGAAATACAGCAGCAAAGAAGAAATTTGTACAACAGGATGGCTGAAGGAACTGTTCATCCCCCTTATGTCCTAAACCGAAGTAATGTGTAGGTACTATCTGCAATATTGAAAAAGATGTTAAGAAGATTATCTGTGTAGCTAACTTTGTATGTTTACCAAGTTGGAAAAATAAGCATACATACCAGTCATAAAGTAATAGCAAAAGTAAGTAAAAGGCTCCACTTTTGCAGCCAATGGAATGGAATCGAATCTTGGTCTTGGCTTTTTAATTCATCTTAGTTTGTCATTAAAATATTGTTTACTTTTGCCTGTATTTGTTGAAAATACTTAAGTAGAGGGGTACTGTTCTATCATAAGAACCATCTTATGTCTTAGGGAGACCTCTTCTGGTCAACAGGAGGTATAAGAAAGTGTCTTCAACAGTTGTCAGTGAGGGACACTGTGGGGGACAGTTTTGTTGCACACTGCATTACATCAGTTTTGGAAAACTTATATGGACAGAGAACTGAAAGTTCTAAAGGGACTATTTGGATTGTTATCAGAGAAGGCAGATTTTGTCAGGGGGCACCTTTTAGTCAGTTAATTTGTGAACTAGTAGCACTATAGTGAGCTAGTTAGCTAGTTATGCTATTGTTTCTTCATTATACTCTGCTTTTAGGAGACAACATAGGTTAGAACTTTAGGTCAGTGTTAGGACAAGGTCCTTGAAATAAGAAATATATAGGTAGCAGGTGGTTAGATGGGTGAGTCTCATGAGGAGAGTGACTGTTTCCCACCTGAATGTGAGAATACTTTAGAATCCAGTAGTAGTGCACCTGAAAAATGACTTGATCTTTGAGAGCGACTATCGGAACTGTCCTTGGGTAACTGTTCCCTTGTAAAATGAGATCTGGTGGATCTTGAACTGATAATTAAGTATCTAATGAATATTGGAACTGGTTTTTGTCACGGGGTCCCAATAATAATTCAGGAGTCAGGCCGGTATAGTAAAAATGACAATATATTTATTAAACAATACAAACAGAATATAACAATAATAGGAGTAATCACAGGCAAAGGCACAAGGAACAGTAGAGGTCCCTCTAGAGGCCATCAATTCTATCAGAAATAGGAGTCTGCCTAAGCGAGGGAACCTCTACCAGAGAAGGCACGTGCCCCTGAAGTCTCTGGATCCGGAAAGGTACTCAGGAAGCGCTGCTAGAGTCAACCTGACTCACAGCTGCAGTCGGAGTGAAGGCAGTGGGATCTTCCAAAGAGCAGGGATAGGAAGAAACACTGACGCACGTCTGCTGTTAGTTCCAAGGAGCATGAAATCAAACATTAGTCTTAACCAGAGACAAAGGTCAGCACCAGATTGGGTGTCTACTATGAGCAAGGTGTGGGCAGGAGAATAGTCAGACAGGGCCACATGTCAGTGCCAGGATGGATGGTCAGACAAGCCGGGTCATACACAGAGTACTTAGTCAGCCAGAGCCACAGGTGTGCACCAGACTGGGTGTCCGCTATACACAAGGAGTAGGCAGGAGAATAGTTAGACAGAGCCACAGGTCAGCACCAGGATGGATGGTCAGACTAGCTGGGTCATACACAGAGTAGTAGTCAGCAGGTATACACAGAGCCCAAGGAAACCCAACTGTGTAGAACAATAACGTAAGGGCCACTGAGAAATTGGCTCAGTTCCCTCTTAAAACCCAGTCCAGGAAGTGGAGGCAAGGAGATACAGCCAAGCAGTACAAAACAGGGTACTGCGTCATTCTGATGCTTCGTGTCCGTAAATGACGCATCCTGTCGTGATGTGTCAAACCAGCGGCCCACACCTGCATCAACATGAGCGCCAAATTCAGCTGGCAAGAGGACATGATGCCGCCAGGTATGCTCAAACCAGGCATATCATTGACATCTGGGAGGAAGCGACCGTGATATATCGACGCCTCCTGTGTCCTCATCGGCAGCGTCACTTGAACTAGGTAACTGTCACAGTTATGTATCCCGTGCTTAATGTGATCATATTTTAATTGTTTTATTAAAAGGGTATGGAAAACTATTTCCAGGCTACCCTGAAGAGTGGAGAGGATGCAACCTAGATTTGTTCATACAAACTGGTCCTGACTTAGCATTCATGAACCCAATAGATATTTTAGTACATTATTTTATTAGAGCGTCGCCATCTTCAGAAAAATTCTAGTCTATACTGCATCAGACAAAAAATGTAAAGTAAAATAGTTTTATAGAATCTAGATTCTCTGTATGAGACATCAGTTAGCTCCAGCCCAGTAACTGACAGATCGAAATGGATGTTAACTTTGTAAAGAATAAAATTATGTCTACCTCTACAGTACAAAAGAGATGTTATCTGGTACAGCAGATATTTGTAACTTCTTTATCTACAGTTAGATTTGACAAGATTGCAGAACAATCCTCAGATCATACGACCTGCTGGACCCTTTACAATCTGGATTTCGCACTGCTCACTCCACTGAAACTGTTCTTACAAGAGTGGTCAATGATCTTCACATTGCCAGATCGCAAGGTCACTATTCAGTACTTATCCTCCTTGATCTCTCAGCAGCTTTTGACACTGTTGATGCTCTCCTCCTCAGCATTCTTCACTCCTTAGGAATCCGTAACACAGCACTGGACTGGCTCTCCTCTTATCTATCTAATAGATCCTTCAGTGTCACTCTGCCACTTCTTCATCCTCTCCCGTCCAACTCTCTTTTGGGGTTCCTCAAGATTCTGTTATAGGACCGCTTGTGTTTTCTCTTTACACAATAACACTTGGTGATCTTATTAACCCTTTGAGTGCCAGAGGGGTACAGAACGCATTTGGTCTCAAATATCACCTCTATGCAGATGACACCCAGATTTACTTATCTGTACCTTGACTGACTTCTGATATCCAAGTCACAGATTGCCTCTCGGCTATCTCAGACTGGTTGGCTCATAGGCACCTCAAACTCAATATGTCTAAAACTGAGCTACTCCTCATCCCACCTAGGCCTGGCCCTGTTGCACCCTTCCAGGTGACTGTAAATGGCACTACCATAAATCCAGTATCAGAAGCGGGGTGTCTAGGGGTGATAATTGACAAGTCTGTCTCATTCACCCCTCATATTAATGCCATTGCTTTTTTTTGTGTAACATTGCTAAAATCCGTCTCTTCCTCTGCTCCTCCACAGCTAAAATTCTTATACACGCAATCATCCTCTCCCACATGGACTATTGCAACATTCTTCTGTCTGGAATTCCTGCCTTCCATCTCAATCCACTTCAATCTATACAGAATGCTGCAGCACGAATTACTCTTCTGTCACCTAGGTTTGTCCCTGCCCCACTCCTCCTCAAAACTCTTCAATGGCTGCCTATCAAACTCCAGATATCTTACAAAATCTTACTTCTCTCTTTAAATACACTTCTCTCCACTACTCCTTCTTACATTCCCACTCTGATCTCCCATTAAACCAAATCCCGCCACTTCAGCCAATGATTGTCTTCTCTCAGCTCCTTTTGTGTCTACAGCCCTGTCACGTATCAAACCTTTTTCTCTCATTGCTCTGTATCTATGGAATGTTCTACCATCCAACCTGCGCCACTGCACCTCGCTGATAACCTTCAAATCTCACTTAAAAACACACCTCATGGATAAAATCTCAACATGCTAGAAGGCACTGATGTTGTACAATGAACTCTCTTATAAATTATTTACTTTACTGATGTCCTCTATCATCTTCAGAACTAGCACTGTACTTAGCACTAGACCCTTATGTTCTCTGTATGTCTCCCATTACCACTTTAGATTGTAAGCTTTTGGGCAGGGACCTCCCACCCAATGTTTCACTATACAAAGCACCTGTAACCCTGTATTGTTTAAACCCTTAAATTGTAAAGCGCTGCGTACACTTGTGGAGCTATATAAATAAACATATTCATTCATTCATTCATTCACCTCCAAGGCTTTCTGCCTTGTGAATTGCTAGACTGCCAAAAGACCCAGGTCTTCAGCCAACTTAATGCATTATTAGTGTAACATTTGCACTATTAGTAATATGGACATTAGTTTCATTGCATGCCCCAAACTGTCAATAAGAACTGGGATTTTAACCCTTTGAATGCCAGAGGGGGAATGCAATGCATTGCTTATCCCTCTGTCATTCAAAGGGTTAAGCATGAGACTTGGCACTATATTCCCCTTAGCAAGTTCCTTGCAAAGCCTCTGCTTTCCACTCATCTTTACCTACCATTAGATTTGACAAGATTGCAAAACAATCCTCAGATGACTCTTTTGACTTGCAGTCTGTCACTGCATCACCTTACTACAAGGTCCTCATCACCTCCAAGGCTTTCCACCTTGTAAATTACTAGATTGCCAAAAGACCCACGTCTTGGTCCAACTTATTGCATTATTAGTGCCCCATGCAGACCAGTTGAACCATTAGTAGTAGGAAGATTAGCACCATTACATGTCACAAGCTGTCAATAAGAACTGTGATTTTAAGCATGAGACCTGAAGATATATTCCCTTTAGCCAGTACCTTGAAAAGCCTCTGCTTTCCACTTATCTTATCAAGTTTTCATATCAATGATCTCCTACTATATTACTGCAAACCCCATTCTCTTTGCACAAAGTGTCTTATCTTCTCTTACCTCTCTATCTTTCTCCTGCCTTAACTTGTAGCTAAACCCACATGGGAACCTCCCCCCATGCCAAACATTGTTTCTAGAACTCCCACACACCCGAAATATATCACGAGGAGAACAATTTTTCTCTTCTTCTAAATGTAGACTAAAAGAAAACCGTTGCATAGAGTAATATAGTGTTACTATATGAAATCATTCGTGACATTAATGAATTCAGCATTCCCATGAACTTAACTTATCCCACTCTGGCTGTATTTGTAAATTGAAATGAAATGTTTTTGTAGGGCAGGGCTGTCCAAGTTCAGTCCTCAAGGGCCACCAACAGTCCACGATTTAAAGATTGTTTAAACACAGGTGAGTGAGTCAGTGCTTTATTAGGGAAATCCTTAACCCCTTACCACCCAAGGACGTACATGTACATCCCGAGCGGATGTCCCAGGTGGACAGAGGACATACATGAAGTTGTTTAAAAAATGAAAAAAAATGTTCGGCAGGCATTAAGTGCCGGCCATGTGCAGAGCAGCTGGTCACTAAGGGGTTAAATCCTGGCATGTTGGTGGCCCTTGAGGATTGAAATTAGACAGCCCTGGTGTAGGGGTATATGACTGTGACAAGCATTCCATTTGATCCCACCAGCTACATATATACCCATCAAGTCCACCAAAGGGTCACCTTAAAAAGTTAAATAGGGGTTGAATAAAGTAGATTAGCCCCTTGGATTCTAGAGAGGTCTCCAATGCATTGTTTTGCAGTGCATTGTTGCCCTCTTTAGAACCCAAGGATTTAAGCTACAATATTATAGAATATAAAAGGATGTATTGTACTTTCAGGCAAAGGAAAGAGGACATGTACTTTTTGGGGGGCAAAATTATAGTGTGTGATGTGGTAAAGGGAAATCATCGCCTTTTTCCCAATACACCACAAAACACTGCTGGAGAAGGTTCTGATGGCCCCATGCTCATGTTGCTAAGCACTGGTTTAAGATGTTATGTGTAAGCTTATTTTCAGGAAACACTGCTTGTGTGCACATTGTCCAGGGCCCACCAGTGGTTCCTCTCCTGTCTTACACCATGATTAACATTTTAGGTCAATCATACCGACTTGTGTGTAAAATTTACCAGGCACAGTTAAACAGCTGCATTTTATCAATTTTATTTGCATGTCAAGTTTATTGAATATTATCCCAAACTCTGATACAGGAAGAACATCCATTTAGACAGCAGTAACTCCCTGAGCATCTCTAGTCCTGAAGGGGTTAACCACTTCCAGTGATATTCTCTATATACGAACATGTATTACAGAACACCTTCCCAGCATATTATATTACCTATGTGACAAAACAATTCTAAAATTAGTATTTCAGTCTGAAGACCTTTTCTCTGGACCATCTGTAGAAAGTGTAGTGTTTCATGAAAACATATCTCGTTAGCCAGGAGTGGATTTACTCAAAGCATGATTTAATGGAAACTGGATTAGGCTGAAACTAAAGCTGGGGTTCATATTATAATAACATTGGAAAAACAAGTAAAGGTACTTGGGGAAAAAAAGCCACAGGAGGGACTGGAAATTATTGAATCTGATTGAAGCAGAAATTAAAAATACACATATGAAATAGAGCAAGGCAAGAAGCAGTCTTGCTGGTAGCTTGTAGCGTACATGATATTTTTCTTTATTGAACATGTTAGCATATATATAATGCCCTAGACCAGGGGTGGGAAACATGAGTTCCTCTGTAACGGGAGTGGGCCCTTTACTGGAAGGCCTTCTCAGGCCTAAGGACCCATTTTCTAAAAAGAACTGGGGTTTTACAGACTGTGTTGGCCCACAGGGCCGAATACCCAGGAAAATGTGATCTTAACTTTGAAAAGTAGGCACGCCAGGGATTGGCTGCCATCTCCCTGTGATGTGTGTAGCTTCACTGTGTGTTTTTTTATGGGACAGGTAGGCGACCTTCTAATTGGTCACCTATCCTCTAGGGGGAATTGTAATGACAAAGTTCGAGGTTGTGTCGATAGGTAACACTCGGTTCGAACAGTAAGTGTCTCCCTGCACAGTAACAGAGTGTCGAAAGATTTTCAGTACATTATGTTGCTGGGCAGTTAGGCACTTTTCTGATTGGTCGGCACCTGTCCATCCACCTGAGCTACTAGCAATTGTTCAAATATCCTCATTCACCAATCAGCATTTATTTACATTCACCAATGTGCTTAAGCTTATACCAGCTTGTGTCTTCGATCTCTGTGCTACTAGCAATCTTAACTCAGCATCTTCCCATAGTTCTTGCTGTGCTTATTATTACACTGGGCTTTGTTTGCAACTACTTACTACTCAACAAGTCAGCATCTTCCAGATTTCCATGGTATTCTTTTAGTAGTATTACCTACTGGAGGTCTTGTTGCTGTATCTGTCTAGATCTGGTCAAGCCAGAGATAAGTATTTTATTCTCGTTACCTCATTATTATTCAGTAACTTTTGTTTAGTCCTCAGTAGTTATCTGTGTTTGCTGTCTGATATAACCATACCACATTGTTTGGACACCTTTAAATCACTTTCTTTAGCAGTGTAGTTGTTGAAAGTCAGTGATATCTGTATCTGATATTTATGATTTCTATTAGTTCAGCTCATGATCTTGAACCTAAGAATTCTTTTGTCCTGGTTTTTCTATCGCATCTATACCTTGATATTTCCATAATTGCTAAGGTGCTTTCTTCAGTTTGTTTGTCTATGAACTATTTTAGAAATGTGTTATTCAGTAGCTATATTTCTGACCCAGGATCTCTCTTAAAGGGATAGTAATGTTTCATAATAAAAACAGCTCTAATTAATCATCATAGTATTTGGACTTTGGAGAGTGTTATTTCAATTCTGTCAGAGTTGTAGTTCTAGAGTAATTCAATGACAAAGTATCCCCCTCCTGCCCCTTTTACTCATGCCAGAGCAGAAGGGAGGTGCCTAGGTAGATTACAGGAGGGACAATCTTCAATTAAGATAAGGGAAAAAGCTAAAAAAACTTGTCAAGGGGGGAAGGGCTTTCATTGTTTTCAAACAAAGAAGATTGTCCCCTGCTGTTATCTGTCTGGTCTTACAACCAGATTCACATCTGAGAAGAAATGGCTTACACTAGGAAAAAGGGGCGGGAGGGGGAAACTTTGCTTGTGAATATATCTTAAACCATAAAGGTTTGAGAGATAAGACTTATATTGTTCTTCATGTTTTTTTAATGCCTACAAAATAAAATAAAGTTAAAATGAAGTATTACTATCCCTTTAAGTAGTTATAGCTCCTGTAATCTTCATGCCTGTCTATTCTCCTTATTGGGAATCACTTCTCTGTGATCCTCTCCAACATCACCTCCTTTTACAACCATAGTCCAGTTATCCTGTAAAGGGGTAATCCATTAAGGAAAAGCGCTTTCAACTAAAACAAAGGCAGGGTTTTTTAAAGTAAGCACAGTAATATTGGGGAATTATCTGACTTAACTGGCTGTGTTTGCTGATACTATATATACCTTTCAAGCTCTGAACTATAAGAAACCTTGATGAAAGGAAAACAATCAATTATCTTTTAAAACAGTAAGGGTACCAGGATTTACCGGAACCTTTTGGGGGTTATCAGTTCATGAACTACCGCTGCTGCTGCCCCTTTTCCATGGGAACCCTGTTGTGTCTTGGTGATCTGGAAGTCCTGGATACTCACTCAAGAACAACTGGATGCTGCTCGCTGGTAGACTGGCAGAGCTAGTGAATTTAGCTTCAGAACCCCTGGTGGGGTTTCCAGGGGCCCTATACCAGGAGACTGGTTCGGCAAGTGAATTTGCTCTTTCAGTGGCTAAGGTAAGAATCCCCAGCCCTAGACCCCTTCAGAAATATAGCCAAGACTTATATTTAGGAGGGTAGGACAGAACAGCTTTATTGATGAAACACACTGCTTATATATACTTCCAGACACTCTTATCAAGGTAAGAATGTAAATTAGCGCTTGGAACAGTGTTGGTAAGTTTGGCCAGTCACGGAATGGCCTACATTTCCAGATACCCTTATCAAGAGAAGAAAACAAATTAGGGCTTGAAAAAGGGGCATTCTAACTGGTCCATAAATAACCTCCCCTGATTGGTCAAGGAAGCACAGCAGGACTCAATCCACATTCCATGGAGTATATTGTAAATAAGTCAGATTGCTGGGCTTAACCTTTATTTTATCTGCACAATGGGTCCCCACTGACAAATCCCTTTAAAGAACTTATAGTATAATACAAAACACACACATACTATTATATTATACCATATACCACACCATATGCAATACAATGAGCAATAATTCAATTGTTATGGTCCTAGAGGTAAATGTTACCACACTTCCCTGTGCTGATTCCCCCCGCAGGTGTCCTAAATCACCCCATCTGGTCACAAAAACCATACTAACAATTATGCATTCTAGCCGTTTCACCTTTTGTAAAATATACCCTTGTGACAGGCACAGAAGGGTTACACATGCCTGCTGAAGGTTACATTTAATTTATAAACCCAATAGAGACTAAATTGTGTAGATAGACCACCCACTGCATGATGACATTTCACTTGCATCTAATAATAGAATAGGTTTATGGGAAATTAATTTCTAATCTACTTAAAGTTATAATTTTAGAAGTCAGATACACAGTTGAAACAATGATGATTAGTTTGTCTGTATACCACAGAAAAAATGTAATTTACTTTCCTCAGAATATTATTATGAAAATCTTGTCATCTCAAAGCTGTAATGTTTTAAACCTTCATGTTATACAACAATTGAATGAATAATTCAAGGCTGGATCAGCTACAGAGTTCATTTTTTGTTGCTCATTGTACATAAAACATGTCAATCAAACTTGTATTCCTGTTGCATTTTAAAGATCTAATTTTTATACTGTTTTACTTTATTGAACAGACTACAGACCGTTATGATCTACGACTGTTGCAAATCTTTTTTGTTTTTTAAGTCACAAAGTAAAATTGTATTCCATCCAAGGCTTTTTCTGGTTACAAGGCATGCAAAATATGATATGGATTAAAAGATGATAACTTTTGGGGACTAAAGCTCCCATCATTCCAAACCAGCCCCCTACTATGAGACGTAGCATCCAACAGCTGGAGTGCTTTAAATTTCCTATCCCTGTACTAGAAGGCTTGCTTCAATCTTAAATTATAATTTAAAGGGATTTTAGTAACAAATAAAATATATTTTGAAAAATATTGATTTCAAGATTGAATGAACAGTAGTAAACTTCTATTCCTTCATCCTATATAATAATTCACTAAGCGTGCAGTTTCTGCTGCACATGACTGCCCCGCAACCGTCTGGCAGTGGCACTGTGGCCCGTGTAACGGGCTCTTCAACTAGTTTATAAATAAGTGAGTACATGGATATGATACTCTATAAACACTATCCTATGCCAGGTACATGCTGGCATTCCCCATGTTAGTCCATGAATAATATGTGTTTTTTCTTCTGTGAATAGCTTACATTAATTTAGATGCAAAGGCATCAGAGATATCCGAGTCCTTTCAGAACCTTGTTGGAGCAGGTGTGTTTTGACAGTGCAAGTTAAACCCACATGAAGCATGCACAGCAACTCTGCAGATAAATGGGGTTTATTATTAAATCTTGTGTAATAGAGAAAAGTAAGACTTTCCATGTGAAATTTACTGATTGAATGCTACAGTAGGATAGAAACTGAGTTACTGATAAATACCTGAAGACTGAGCTGAAATACTGCTTTACTTTTAACCATATGAAATTAATATCAGAATTTAATTCATGTGGTTTATCTACAGAGTAGACACAGTAGACCTTGAATTCCTGTACAGCTTATACTGAAATAGACAATATATAGTTTTCCCAAGAATCTAGGGAACAAGCAACACCTCATTAACAGCTCATGTTGGCCCTTTGACATCTTAATATGCACATTTTGTGATCTTTGTCCAGGGTCAGAGTTTCCAGTGGTTGTCTTGAACAGTTTATAGACAGACACAGTGCTCTTTTTCAGTGGTAGAAGATTGAGCCTTTGCCCTTCAGCTAACTTTCTGGCAATGTCATCATCTGTCTCAATCTCAGCCTCGTCTGTATCTGAACAAGAGAAGAATGCTGGATGGATATATTCTAGATCTACAGTAATATGTAAAAGTTTTAGGCAGGTGTGAAAAGATGCTGTAAAGTAAGAATGCTTTCAAAAATAGACACGTTAATAGTTTATTTTTATCAATTAACAAAATGCATAGTTAGTGAACAGAAGAAAAATCTAAATAAAATCAATATTTGCTGTGACTACCCTTTGCCTTCAAAACAGCATAGATTCTTCTAGGTACACTTACACACAATTTTTTATGGAAATCGGCAGGTGGTTGTTCCAAACATCTTGGAGAAATAACCACAGTTCTTAAGTGGATTTAGGCAACCTCAGTTGCTTCTCTCTCTTCATGTAATCCCAGACAGATTCAATGATGTTGAGATCAGGGCTCTGTGGCGGCATTGCCATCACTTCCAGGAGGACTCCTTGTTCTTCTTTAAGCTGCAGATAGTTCTAAATGGCTGTATGTTTGGTGTCGTTGTCATGCTGCACAATACATTTGGGGCCAGTCAGATGTCTCCCTGATGGTATTGTATGATGGATAAGTATCTGCCTGTACTTCCCAGAATTTTCAGAAATGCAGCCCCAAACTGCAAGGAACCTCCTATACGCTTCACAACTGCCTGCAGGCACTCATTCTTGTACCACTCTCCAGCCCTTCGGTTAACGAACTGCCTTCTGCTACAGCCAAATATTTCAAACTTTGATTCATCAGTCCAGAATTAATGGAAAAAAATACGCCAGATTCTGACCAAACATTGGGGAAAGTAAATGATGTTTAAGTTCTCTTCTGTAACGCTTTTAATCACAATATATTTGTCTACTAGTTGTATGAGGTTGTCTCAAGACTATTTGATGTATAGACAACTAATGGTAATATGTGGAGGAATTCATTTAGTATGTTTCTATATACACAGTGACAGACGTTATTATAATACTTTGCTGTATACAGCTGGCCAGGCCTATATCTAGCAAAACTATTATAAATATTTTTCCTCAAATATATAATTCTTAGGACTTTACAGAATTAATAATATTAAAGATATAATTACCAGACAATTAGGTTTCTTAGGATTTCTTTGGGCCTGGTAGGAACACTTCAAGCAAGTCAGCACAAAGAGAGCTATCTAAAATAGTAACGATTCTCTTATCAGAAAGTGACACCCCCTCCTCCGCTGTAAGGATAAGGAGCCATATCATTATAATATGATATCAGACTAAATTATGTGGACTCTGATTGGTCAAACCCAAAATAACATTCTTTTTAGATTTTGTAATTCTTGCAGCAATAATTCTATTATTCCTATGGATGACACACCAATACCATATTAAAAACTGCACGTATATGATAACACACCCTGTGCTTTGTCATCTCTGAGGAATTTGGGAGGTAAACCATACTTCATGCAAACATGCCAACTTACACTTCTAATGTTAGATCTTCACATAAGATTCTAAGTATTTTCCTGATATTGAGACTAGAACCCCCTATAATTCCCCTAATTGTCATTTAGATATTTCCACCTCTCCATTTCAAGCAAAGAGGCCCATTGTCTCTCATACAAATAGAGATTATTATAAACAAATCCACATCTAAGAGAGAATTTAAACAGACAATCCTGGCTTTTCTAAAACAAAAAAGATTAACCATTTATTCTCCGCCCATGGCAGAGTCTCTGGCAATCACCCGCCACTTCTTTCCCACTACCCTTATATTCTGCTAAGCTTTTAGAAGTCTCAAATAATTCTTTTTACTTTTACTTTCACAACGTTTGCTACTACTTTGAGGATAGTTGCTTTTTTATCTCACTGCCAGATGCAGCAGATGGTTCAGCTGCTATACCTACCACCATTATGCTATTGCCATCATCAGCACTAGAATGTGACTCATTGCTATCTTCAGTGTTCTTCTTTTATGGTTCTTTTTTTTTGTACTGCCATTGGTGGTGGGTGATGGACATTTTGGTGGGACCTTGAAAAACTGCATCCTCGCTGGGAGGAGTGGGATCATCACCATTTATTGCATACACTGCATCAACCATGGCTGCACTTTTGAACTACCACTTTACTCCCACATCCCCTGCACTGCTCCTACCCCCTGCCCCTTGTGCATTTGCTGGACATTACTCAACTACTGCGTGTTTTTACTCTACAGTACACAACACAACTGATGGATTACCTTAGCCCTCAACAAAATTCTCAATGTGGTCTGCCGTCTATCAAGTCTGCCTTAGTCACACAGCTCATGTCAGGCTCTCATTCAGCTGTCTGTCACCTAATATATATATATATATATATATATATATATATATATATGTATATATATATATAAATTCATTATTAGAATTATTACTTTTTAAAACAGTTGTCCACCCTATCTTATCACTATCCAAAAAAGAAATTATAGCTAAAAAACAAAATCAAACACTTTTCCCCCAGCACAGAGACAATAACAGCAAGATCAGTAAGGAAACTGGACCGCAGCTGTCTGTCTTTCAAATCAAATCAGTCAGACAGAATGTTGGGGTATTTGGTGTCAACCTCTTGCTCTCTTCTCACACATCTAGACATATCAACACAGTTTAATAATAAAAGCAAATTGGACCCCAGCTGCATGTGTCTTGTCAGTCCGTCACACTGCATTTTGGGGTATTTGGGGTCAACCTCCTTCCTCCCTTCTTCTCCCCCAGAGTGACCTCAGACTCCCCTAATACAGAGAACAAATGCCCTACCTAAAAGACTCCTTAAGCTAAGCTCAATTTCCTTTTATTTGCCTATCTTCTCTAACTGAAAAACGTGCTGCTTTTGTCTCTCACAAACACAGAATGGCATGCTGTGAGAGCCTGACACCCTTTTATATGGCTGTAGAAAAGAAGAGAAAACTTTCATGTGGTGGGGGAAAATTCAGTCTTCCCATTAATTTCAATGCAATATGCTAGGTGAAAAAGTGGGAAAATGACAATTTTTGTAGGATATTATTCAACAAGCGAGAAGTGCCATTTTTTGCTTATTTTTTGCCCATCCCTATTCCCAAGTCTCTTTCATCTGTTGTCTCTAACAGCACGGAACACTTAATACTATATTATGCCTTTGGAGTTTTGCATCTCAAGGGCATTATATAAGGGTGACCACACCTCACCTTTAACTGGGGACACATGTGAAAAATACATACTGTGGGGCTGCTTTGATTTCAGTGCAGTACTGAAATATGCCTATTTACCAGGTTAAAAGTGATGTATGGTCAGCATACATTATATTACATTTATCAACATAAAACTGCAGCTGCCACACTCAATTCAATTCGTCTAATTTACCTAAATAATATGCCATTTGACTTATTCCCCCAAGAATGTCTACCCTGTTGCAAATCTTCATCTACATACCTTACCATGAAGCAATTTTGCAATTTCGCTAATTAAAATATTAAAAAGAATGGACCCCAGAACAGATCCCTGTGGTACCCCACCAGTATCATGACTTTCCTCTGAATATTCTCCATTAACTACAACCCTTTGTCTCCTGTCAGTCAGCCACTGTAAGAACCTGGTCCAATAAGCCCTGTCCTGCTATATTAGTTGCACCTCTGCCTGTTTTTCTGGACACACCTGCTCCAATTACTCCAGCTATGCTATTACCTGTCTTCCAGTCTGCTTGGCATGTGAACCCATTTAGACTTATATCAAGCAGCCTTACAGGCAGTTCAGAGCACCCGTTTGCCTATTTGGATCCTGCAACTTTGGGATTCTCTTGCTGCTGTTTTTTATTGACTAGCAAGTATGACATCCTGGTCAAGGTCTGGCTCAATCAATCCTGGATATTCAGGCTTGCTGCCAACAACATTACCTACTGCTTGAAGCCGCAGAAAGGTTGCACATGCAGTCAACACCACTCCCTAGCTTTACACCCTAACTGATTCTAGCATCAGCCTACAGAGATAGCTTTATCTGCCAACTAGTGGCCACCATCTTGTTTCCATCTTGTTTCCCCGCAAGTGAGTAAAACATTTTATTCACTGCTTCCTATCTCTCAGTGTCTGTTTCTGGCTGTTGGTTATGCATCTATTCTGTCTAGTAACCACAACTTTGCCCTTTAGGTCTGCCTCCTGTCCTGTTAGCCAGTGTGACAGCCATTGTCTTATACATTCAGCTATTTTTACATCAAACCCAAACCCTGCAATTTATTAATGAGTCTTCAATGAGGGACAGTGTCCAGTGCATTTCTGTAATCTAGATAAGCTATATCTACTATTCCCCACCCCGTCTATTATTTTAGTTTCCCCAACAAAAAAATCCATGAGGTTAGTCTGACAGATGTCCCTGCAGTAAACCAATGCTGTTTGGGATCTTGCAAGTCATTTAAATTCAGATATTCAACAATGATTTCCTTTAACACGGTTTCCATTAATTTTTCCACTACTAACGTAAGACTTACTGGTCTGTAGTCGGCAGGCTCTTCCCTGCTACCTTTTTTATGAGGAGGTATTACATTAGCTACCTTCCAATCTTCTGGAATGACTCCTCTCAGTAATGATAATACTTATAATAATTCTGCTAAAGCTTTAGTCAGAACACTCCTACGATTTGGTATAACTCCTGGTTACATCATAAGATCAATGGTACCTTCACATGCAAATAGTTCAGTGTAATATGCCTCATCTTGTGTGCAAAATGCCCAACAGTTCTCTATGTGGGTGAAACATGTCAACCACTATATAAAATGTTTAATTCTCACAGATTCAGTGTTAACAAAAAAAAGACAGACAACAGTGGGAGAAAATTTTTGACAAAATGAGCACAGTATCAGGGACAGTAAACCGATTGTATTGATGGGACTATTTTGCAATCAGAGGGAGAGAAAAATATGGGAGGTTAAATTAATGCTCCAATTTAATACTTTAAATAATGGCCTGAACAGGGATAGGGCTTTTCTGTCACATTACTATGTTGTGGATTAGCCTTTATGACAGTCTCACTGGAAGTGTAAATACCTTTGCAACTTCCAGAGGATGACTGCAATTTATATTGCACTTCTTTACCATTGACTGATCAAAGAATCTGGACTGAGCTGATTTTATCTATTTTCCATTCTAAACAATGCAATGTGTATTGAGGAAGAGACCTGAAAGCTCTTGAAAGCATGCATCCTAAAGCTGCTTAGTTAGCCAATAAAGGTATCAAATTGATTATATTTTCCTCCTTTATTTATTTATTTATTTATTTATTATATATTATATTATATACATTACTTATGTGGATGTATTCATTGTACAGCACACAGGTTTATTTTCCATGCATTAAGCCTTTCACTGAAAACAAATCAAGTTCTATTAACCCTTTGAGTGCCAGAGGGGTACGCAACTCATTGCAAAGCAATGCGTTGTGTACCCCTCTGGCACTCAAAGGGTTAATACTTGGGTCTGATTTTACGAGGGCGATGTTGCCAGGTTTATATAATTTGGTTAGGTTTAATGCTTCATTGACCCCTGGTGATGTCTCTTGCACTAGACTGTAGAGTATAACTTGGTGATTGGAGACTATGTGGTGATAGTCAATTTTGCATAGTTACTCATTTAGTATATTGTATACAATTAGGAGATACATTTTTAGATGACAAAAAGTATATTTGCTTTCAGTGCTATTTTTATTGCAGATTAACTTAAAGGGATAGTAATACTTCATTTTAACTTTATTTTATTTTGTAGGCATTAAAAAAACATGAAGAATGATATAAGTCTTATCTCTGAAACCTTTATGGTTTAAGAGATATTCACAATAAAAAGTATCCCCCCCCCTGTTCAACCAGATCAGAAGGGAGGTGCCCAGGTAGACTGCAGAGAGGGAAAATCTTCAATTAAGATAAGGGAAAAAGCTGAAAAACTTGTCCAGGGGGGAAGGGCTTTCATTGTTTTCATACAAAGAAAATTGTCCCCTTCTGTTATCTGTCTGGTCATACAACCAGACTCACATCTGAGAAGAGATGGCTTACACTAGGTAAAAGGGGCGGGGAGGGGAACTTTGCTTGTGAATATCTCATAAACCATAAAGGTTTGAGAGATAAGACTTATATTATTCTTCATGTTTTTTTAATGCCTACAAAATAAAATAAAGTTAAAACGAAGTATTACTATCCCTTTAAAGTTTTACTTTTGCATATTATAACATTTTTAGGATTTTAACTTTTTTTAGGTTTTATTTTAGTAACACTAAATTAAAGGGATAGTAATGTTTAATTTTAAGTTGCTTCAGTAATGTAGGCATTAAAAAAAGATTAACATCGATGTAAGTCTTATCTCTCAAAACTTTATGGTTTGCGAGATATAACTTGCTAAAGTTACCCCTTCCTAGCTGTTTCAGAGAAGTCGCACTATTTAGAAATAAATACTTCACTGGAACGGTTTACAAAGTGTGCTTGGTATTTTTTAGTTTCATCAACTATGTTAGTATGTTATGTTATGTCGCTATGCTGATAAACATCATTGAAGAAGTCTGGTAAAAAATAAAAATTCCTGACCAGACAATTCCTTGAAGGCCAGATGAAATTGCAATTCAGATAATTGCTTTCAGCAACAAGGAGAAAGTTTAAAACATCTTAGTGTACTTTAGAGAACAGGAAGCAGAGCATCCCAGAGAGGAACCTGTATTTGTGGCACTCATCTATAATTTAAAACATATATTTTATTGATTTGATTAAAAAAATAATGGGGGATAAGTAGACAATAAAGGTAAATGAAAGGAAAAAAGAAAAAGAAGTACCTTGTTTAGGGAGCAGTTAGTTGTATCCTAGTGGATATGTGGGTATTTTGAACATCACCTTATCTGAGATGATGTCTTAGTATCTGCAAATATTTTCAAATGTATTAGAGGGTTTTAAGTTCTCTTGTGCTCTAAAAAGTTTGCTTGGTACTCGCAAAATTATGGCTTGCCCAATTTTTTTGCCATTTCTTATACCAGTTTGCCGTCTCTGCTATATGGTCGAGATCACTGTTTTAGTCACAGCATCTCGTATAGGAGTTCGCTGTGGATATATTTTGGCACTGAGTGTAAAGTTGAGATCCACATCTGGGTCAACTGGTGAATGAGGATTCGCAGTTAATCAGCTACATGCTTTAGTTTACACAATATCATTGTTAAAATCACAGTGTCTTAATATAAACTTAATTGCCTCAGCTGTGGAAAAAATGTCTGATTCAGCACTTAACTATACCCATAGGAAGTTACTAGAGTGCTGAAACACCCCAGATAGGGTGTTAATATTAAGGCACTGTGATTTTAACAGTGATCTTGAGTAAACAAAAGCATATAGCTGATTAACAGTGACCTCGACCATATAGCAGAGACGGCGAACTGGTATAAGAAATGGCAAAAAAATTGTGCAAGCGAACTTTATTTAAAACACAAGAGAACTTAAAACCCTCTAATACATTAGAAAATATTTACAGATACTAGGACATCATCACATATTTATTTCCTGTAGACACCTTCTCTGACAAACATACATATCTCAGACCTAGTGTTGTTAGTGTGGGCAAACCTTTCCTCTTCTATAAACATTTTAGTGTATCATTTCAAAGGGGCATGGCTGAACTAATGAGGAGATTAGGTTTATTGGGAGTTACAACAAACAACATGAACAACTGGGAACCATATTAAGTAAATAGTGATACAGACTTACTAAAGACAGATTACTAGAAATTCAATCCTCAATAAACCTTCTCTTTCATTTAGAAGGGCATGTACTTTAAAGAACAAATTAGTTAGCGGTCCTTACCACTGCTTGAAGAAAGGGAATCCTTGTGAGTCCTTAGGGAATTTCAAACATGGTGCATGTAACATAGTAACATAGTAATTTAGGTTGAAAAAAAGACTTGCGTCCATCTAGTTCAACCCTTTTCCTACTCCTGTTTACCATCGTTGATCCAAAAGAAGGCAAAAAAACCCTCAATACAGCAATTTCAAATTCTGCCTTGAATGGGGGGAAAAATTCCTTCTTGATTCCAAATGGCAATCAGATTTCTCCTTGGATCAACAAGCCCTAAGTAAATATTAACCCCAATCCTCAGGCAGTGAATTCCATACCTTTATTGTCCTTACTGTAAAGAAACCCTTCCGCTGTTGTCGATTAAATCTCCTTTCCTCAAGTCTAAGCGGGTGGCCCCTTGTCCTTTGTACTGTTCTTTTAATGAACAGGTCTTTGGAGAGCCCTTTATATGGGCCCTGAACATATTTATATAGTGTTATCATATCCCCTCTAAGACGCCGTTTCTCTAGTTTGTACAAGTTTAATTTTTCTAGCCGTTCTTTATAACTAAAACTTTCCATTCCCCTTACTAGTTTTGTAGTCCTCCTCTGCACTCTCTCTAGTTCCATAATGTCCTTTTTCAGAAACGCCGCCCAGAATTGAACAGCATATTCATTCTAGGTGGGGTCTTACCATGGACCTGTAAAGAAGCATAATAATATCTTCCTCCCTTGAGTCAATACCCCTTTTAATACATGCCGATATCTTAGTGGCCTTTGCAGCTGCCAGCTGGCACTGCATGCTACTGCTAAGTCTATTGTCTACCATTACTCCCAAATCCTTTTCATTTGTAGATTTCCCCAGGGTACCACCATTTAAACTATATGTTGCATTTTTATTATTATACCCAAAATGCATAACTTTACACTTGTCTATATTGAATCTCATTTGCCATTTGCCTGCCCAGTTACTCAATTTGTCCAAATCCTCTTGTAATGAAGACACATCCAGTTCAGACTTTATTACCTTACTTAATTTTGTGTCATCGGCAAACACCGATACATGGCTCCCCATGCCCTCTGGGAGGTCATTAATAAACAAATTAAAAAGAGGAGGACCCAGGACAGATCCCTGAGGTACTCCACTTATCATGTTTATCCAATTGGAGAACTTGCCATTTACTACCACTCTTTGCATTCTATCTTTCAGCCAATTTCCAATCCACACACAGACGTTTTCCCCTAGGCCTATTTCATTCAATTTGTACAGTAACCTCTTGTGTGGAACCGTATCAAATGCCTTGGCAAAGTCTAAATAGATCTCATCAACCGCCGCTCCCGCATCTATATTTTTACTCACTTTTTAATGTAATGAATGCTTGTTTGTCCCCAATACTAGGGTTTACTGATACTAATGGAAGAATATGTAATTTAAAAAATTTTACCAACTGTGATACTACTAATGTAACTTATATACTACATTGTTTTTGTAGTTTATTGTATATGGATAAAACCCCCAAAAAATGTAAAGTAGACTTGTTACCTGCACAGATTTCAGTCTCTTTACATGCAACTGATTAAACTATCTATAACTTTTTATTTTCCAATATGTTTAATAGTTTTAGAGATTTTTGATTTAGTAATCTCAGCAGAGCTTTGTTCTCTGACTTGGTCAGAAAAAGCCTGCATAATTACTCACATGTCTAGAAAATCACCTTTCTCCACCTTTTTTAGACTGCTAGAACCACCACAGGCATGAAATAAATTGATAAGAAGGAATAATCCTGCAAATCAAAATGAAGGAGAGGACTTTGAAAGAAAACAGGTCATCTTTCAAATGAAGTTTTATGAAAATCTCCAGGACATTGAAAATTGTAATTTTGCTTCTAATGCAGCAATGGAGCACTTAATTCTTCCTCTACACCTGCAGTACTCCCACTCCACATTCAAAGATCTAGGAGTAGGAGGGTACTCTCTTGTCCGTTCTCATGAGTAGTAGTCTTAAGGATTAGTTTAATGTATCAATTTCTTTACCACTTGTGTGGATAGAGAATGGGCTTTTAACTCCATGAATGCTGGAAATGTTGGTGACCTATCAAGCTTTCAAGTTGTTAAACATCCTATTAAACCTTTTAAGGGTCAGAGGGGTGTCCAGCACATTGCAAAACACCACCACTCTGGTCTTTAAACGGTTAAATCAAAGGAAATTTGTATTTGACCCAGTTGTTTTTCCCCAGATATACTCCAGTTTTCTATTGAACATAGCACCTTAAAGGGATAGTAATACTTAAAATGAAAAAAAAAATGTTGTAGAGTTTATCCCCCTGAGTAAAACAAGGGCACTCCCACTGCTGAAAGGTGTTTTATTCAAAAGTTATTAATTTTCAAAGTTGAATTTTTTAGGTGCAATATCACAGTGGCCTGAAATTGTACAGTGGCGCTGTTGCTACACCATCCTATGGAGATTTATGGTCAATTGACCAGAGCTGTCCATAGGATCGTGTAGCAACAGCGCCACTGTACAATTTCAGGCCACTGTGATATTGCACCTAAAAAATTCAACTTTGAAAATTAATAACTTTTGAATGAAACATCTTTCAGCAGTGGGAGTACCCTTGTTTTACTCAGGGGGATAAACCCTACAACATATTTTTTTTTACATTTTAAGTATTACTATCCCTTTAAAGTAAGCTAAGAAATACAAATGAAATGAGCCTAAACAGGGCTCATGAAAATGCCTACTTTACTCGATTTAAATAAATACATAGAATACTCTTAACCCTTTGAGTGCCAGATGGGTACAGCAATGCATTCCGTACACCTCTGGCACTCAAAGGGTTAATAATACCTTGCCTAGTGGATTTCGTGTATTTGAGTGGTATGACCTTGTACTCCTTCATTAAAAATAGCAAGGCTGATTTACTTAGCTCTGGAGTAATTTGAGGGCATTTCAACTGCACCATAGAGGACGCATAAACATTTCCAAAATTCTCCTTGATTTGTTTAGAGCTTTTAATCTCTTGATGTCTCCATTGCTTTGCTTGTTGATTTTTATCTCTCCCCTGTGATTCAGTTAGTTTGGCCAGAATTCTTCTTTTTCTTTTTCCTGTATCAGTCTCAGTCAGTACATGTTTATGACAGCTCACTGATTAATAAGCAGATTGAAAATACACTAGAAAAATTATGTAATTCCATAATTTAGTTAAATACAAATGCTAATTAACAAGCTTCTACAACCTCCATACAAATGCTAATAGCTTACATGAAATAAATAGTACATACATAGATGATAAATATACGTAATATGCCTTTTGATCCCTATACTGACCTATAGTAAATGCATATGTGGGTGACCTTCTAGGAGGCTGCAAACTCCCACTGTGGCTAATATATAAGAATCGTGGTGGAATTCTTGGGCAAATGCACTACACCAGGGGGACAAATACAAATTCACAAGATTCCAATTGATTTAAATGGGGATTTAATGTGTCTGGGAGAGTGGGAGAGGGAAGGAATGGCGCAACTTAGAATGGGGCTGGGAATGCAGAAGGGGAACGGCAGGAGGAGGGGAAAGAAGGTGTGAAAGCAGGTGAAATGTCCAACAGACCTGCCTTGTTCCTACCTTGTTCAGTTATGTGCCCAGAACAGGAATGTGCTGTGACTGACATCTACAGGTTGGAGAAACTACTCTTTAAAAAAAAACAATCTGTATATTAAATGATTGCTTTACCAGCCATTTGATTAGTTAAAAAAATCAAAGGAAATTCAGAAGCAAAACAACTATTTCTCAAAATGTAATTCAACTCTTGTGAAACTGCTTATTTCATTCAAAAACTGAATTCACAGAAATGTTTAGCACATCTTTATTTGGAATGCCAAATTCACAGAAATGTTTAGCACATCTTTATTTGGAATGCCATGAGGGATTCTGGGTCAAACCCTTTCAACTCTAGGAGAGAACTAAAAATTCCCAATGCTATAAAATGGAAACGGAATCCCTTGAATGCTATGGCTGTATCCAACACATTGCAAAGCAATGAATTGGAGACCTTGCTAGCATTTAAGTCAGATTAATTTTTATTTGATTTTTATTTTTAGCCTATGGTGCTTAATGGTTTGCTCCAAAATCCTCTATGTTTCATTAGAACATAAGGCTCTTTATCTGTTTCATATGTGATCTGCACAGTTTCCCTCCTAAAGGAGCCTGATCAGCTGACGCCACAGTTGTCATAGACCTTTTTGCATGCAGATCAGATGAGAAAAACTAATTAAACTGCATGAAAGTTTCCATGGAATGTATAATGGAGCTTTTCTATTTTAGTTTATGGAACTCCACCACAAGAATTCCTTTGTTTTTGCTTTTATATATTTCTTGGCCAACTTTTATTGGCCATAATACCTCACTAGCCTCTTGGGAAGTTATCAGTCTTTACACATCCCAAGGGTCCTGTGGGAATAGGCAAACAGGAACTGTGTTACAATGTTTCTAGTTCATGTTCATAATTAAACTGGAACCAAACTCATTAACCATTTTATGTGTTAAAATGCATTGGACAGCCTTCTGACACTATATTTTTGGGGGTATATGAGTAAAACAAAACATGGAACAATTGTGGAGAATAGTATAGCAATTCTCAGCAAAACCATTTGATTTGCAGTGTGTTGGAGACCTCCATGACACCCAATAGATAAAAACCCTGTTTGGTTGATGGGAATTTTTGTTTTTACATATGATCCTGACTTGCTCCACTTTTGTTTTTATATATATTCCCATTGTAGCGATAATGTAAAGAACAAATGGGGTGGGTTGTTTCTTTTCTAACCCTTTAAGGTCCAGAGAGGTATCAACACATTGGGGAAGATTCACTGAGAGGTGAGAAAGAAGTGATGAAGTGGAGATGATTTCCCCAGTGATATCACTTCTCTAATTCTTGTCTTATTCTATGGAGCCTATGCACTAAGGGCTGTATGTTCAAAGGGATAACGACAAAAAAATGTTGTATGAAAGACAAAAATAAGTAACTGAACGCATGAACGACATATTTTCTATAGAGTATAGGACAGAAAACTAGTAATGTCCGTTGTGTACAACACAACTGCAGAATTGACGGATAAAGGGGAGTGGCTAGGGCGTGGCTAAACTATTCTCCAGTGTCGTATAGAGGAAAAGAAAATTTGTTGTAACTAATGACAAAAAAAGTCTTTCAAAAGACAACATTTGTACGTTAAGAAAAAAGTGGAGGGAATGTGTTCTGAGTGTGAGAATTTTTGTGTTTACTTAAGACATTTTTGTCATTAGTTAAGACATTTTTAAAGACGTTTTTGTCTTTAGTTAAGACATTTTTTTTGTCGTTCCATACGACAATTTCTGTCAGGACAAATGACATATTTCCAATCACAAAAGACACTCTCTGAAAATATTAATGATCCCAACGACACTGTACTTTGAAAAGACGTTACAAGCGACAAAAGCTATTTCGCCACTTCTTTGAACATGTGGCCCTAAGAATTCTTCAACTTTGGAGATCTTAGTGAATAGGCTCCACTTTATCACATCTTTATCACTGCTTAGTGAATCTCCCCATTGCATTTTAATGTGTTTGATAACTCTCTGGAACTCAAGGGTTTTAATACAGAGGCAAAACAATTAAAGGAAACATTGAAAAAAAGTCTTTAAACACATTTAAAATCAAATCAGTGTGATTGACTGAACCGTGTACAGGATCTGCAAAGAAACACATAAAAGAAACAATCAATGCTGCGCTGACAGATCATCTGATAAGGTCTTGGTTTAATCATCCGTGAGCTGGCAGTATGTCAGTTCCTTGTATAGTTTAGCAGTAAAGGAAATAATAATGTTTTTACGCATGCAGGAAGGATTTAGCACTTTTATTAATTGCACTGCAAATTACAATTAACACTACACTGCAATCAAAGAGACTGATTTGCTGAACAGAAATAGAGCAATTTTGAAAAAAACTGCTGGATTATAGGAGACAAATACAGTTTCCATTTAATTTAAAAAGGGATTTTAATGCTCAAGTGATCAATACATTAGAAACATCTAGCATTCAAGGAGTTAAAATCCCCCTTTTAAGTCAAACGATCATTTTCATTTATTTCATAGTGTGCAGTTGGTTTGCTCCCAAATAACCCCTGGGCGGAGATGCACTAAGGAGTGATAACGAGGTGATAAAGAGGAGATGACTTCTCCAGTGGTAGCACTTCTCCAAGTCCTATATTATTCTGTGGAGCCAATTAACTAACATTTGTCCAGTTTTGGAGATCTTAGTGCATAGGCTCTATAGAATAACATACCTTAGTAAATTGGCCTTAGATTATGTAAATCATTTCCAGCATCTGAACAGAATCATATACAGGCATGCATCCAATATCTTCTGATCTGGTGAAGTCATCTGCTCAAATTCCCCCTTCTGTTACAAGTTTATTTCAGTGGGGTTGGCTTATGATTATCGCTGGGGCATTTAAAGGGATAGTAATACTTCGTTTTAACTTTATTTTATTTTGTAGGCATTAAAAAACATGAAGAATGATATAAATCTTATCTCTTAAACCATAAAATTCACAAGCAAAGTTTCCCCTCCCCACCCCTTTTACCTAGTGTAAGCCATCTCTTCTCAGATGTGGAATGCAGTCCATAGACCAAACAGATAACAGAAGGGGACAATCTACTTTATATGAAAACAATGAAAGCCCTGCCCCCCTTGACAAGCTTTTCAGGTCTTTTCCTTATCTTAATTGCAGATTGTCCCTCTGTGCAATCTATATGGGCACCTCCCTTCTGCTCTGGCTGAACAGTGTTACATCAGTAAAAGGAGCGGGAGGGGGACACTTTGTCATTGAATTACTCCTGAACTACAACTCTTACAGAACTGAAATAACACTCTCCAAAGTTCAAATACTATGATGATTAATTAGAGCTGCTTTTATTATGAAACATTACTATCCCTTTAAAGAAATGAAGAAATGGGCAGGAGGAAGCTGAAACAAGCTGAATTTAGAGGCCTGGGTAAATTTATTGTTATCATTAAGAAAAGTATGTTTTATTTTCAACAAGGCAGTGCCCCTTTAATGGACTGCTTTTTTGCACATAATAAAAATGTATCACCAAATGTCAGTCTTATTTTTAACAAGTCACATTGAGATGTATAACATTTTTAATTAATTTTTAATTATACAGTATAACACATAATTAAATTGACTCCCCAGTGCCCATGTATAAATAAGCAGAGGTGCAAAAATACAGTTACATTAAGTATAACAAGTTATGGCAAGTTACACAAATCTGAAAGACAGCATGGTGCTGTCTTCTTAACCCCTCGGATGCTAAAAAGGACTACAAGAATTAATATGCAATGCTTAAGAAATGTTGGCATTCTTAAAAATATTTAATGCTCAGTAAAACTTGTTTATATGTAAATAAAATGAAGTGATTAGACAATGCTATCTCAAACTTCTTTTGATTTTTCAATAGCTGGCTAGAGTCAATCTTCATGTTTACTGAAGATGATGGTCACTTCCAATGCTAAAATGATTTAAGACTGAGTCAATAAAAAAATCCTTTTATTATTTTCAAGTATGGAGTCGATTTCACTTGTATTACCATTAGGGCTTTTCCATGTCCATTTTCTGTGGGCCTTTTTCCTGTAGAATAAATTCATGATGTACAGTTTTTTTTATTCTGCATATCCGATCATCTCTTTTTCCAGTTCCATGTGGTCTGATTGATTTTTCTCCATTTTCGATCTCACCAATTCTTGCATTGAAAACTCCCATAACAAATTTGTAGTGATAATTGTCCTGTTTGTAGAGGTGTAATAAATCATCATAAAATGTTTCAATTTCATCATCACTGTGGCTACTTGCAGGGGAATAAACTTGAATGAACTGAAGAACATAGCGACTGTTTAATTTGATAACACAGGAAGTGATTCTTTCTTAAATACTTTCTACTTTTAAAGAGGGACTGTTACTGCATTTAAAGTCCTTCTTATGCTAATCTCGCTTCTCTATAAATGTTAAATCTGGTATGTATTTATTTTTTAAACAGTGTTTTCATGGAGATTTCGGCTTTTTAATTCTGTTACGTGACACCACTTCAGTGCAGGCTGTGGCACCGATCCACACAACAGTCTGTCAATCTCAGCCTCTTCTCCTTCCCATTTGTTCCCCATTCCCACCTCCTCCTCTGATGGAGGTATCCAGCATGTGAGCAGGAGTGTTCTGTGGCAAGAGATCACTCCACACACATGCTGGATTCCTCCATCAGAGGATGAGGTGGGAACGGGAAAGAGGCTGAGATTGACAGGCTGTGGTACTGAGTGGTGCCACAGCCTGTGCTGAAGTGGCATCACGTGACAGAATTAAAAAGCGAGATCTCAGTGAAAACATTGTTTGAAAAAAATTTAAAAATACCGTAGTTAAAATTTATAGAGAAGTAATATTGCTGTAAAGCCAAGCTGAACAAATGGACCATAATCTGTCATGCTGGTCCAGTGCGGGTTGGCAGAATTTGGATCGATTTAGTGTGGTGTCTTGGCTTTGATCTGTCCACCTTGGGTGACCCTGTCAGGAGTATATGACACATGCAAACATTCCTGCCACAATCAGGCATCGACCCATGTGAATTTTATATATATATATATATATATATATATATATATATATATACAGTATATATATATATATATATATATATATATATATATATATAGATATAGATATATATATATATATATAGATAGATAGTAAGGTGTTTCCTGCTGAATAAAATAAGAGTAGGCTCACTATTTGGGAATGCATATTTTCAGAGTTATTACAGTTTAAATGTGTGAGTTTTTTTACATTAACAGTGCCCCCTAGTGCTCAGATTCCATCAGTTATTATGTTACAGTAAATTTATGAGGAAAGTCATGGTCCTCCGTAGAATGTGACAGAAACTGCTGAGTCATGCTGACAGTTACTTACAGGAAGTAAACATACTGTAAATTTACTTGTTGATTATTTTTTAACTGTTATAACATTTGAATCAATCAACTGACAAAAGTGAGAGTACCCTCAGCAGTAAAAGCTCTATAACTTTAATCTTAACTTTAATTCCACAAATCTCCTTTCACTTGCCCCATAGAGAGAACAGTGTTCCTTGTATAATATATGTTTTTAAACATGGCATAGAGAAGTGTTTCTCAACATCTGTCCTCAGAACAGGTTTCCACGATATGCCTGTTTGTGTGTGTACTCATTGGCTCAGTCACTGTGATTGTTCCTTCTGTGCTTAATCAGTAATATCCTTGATACCTGACCTGTTGGTGTCCCCTGAGTACAAGAGCCAGAAAATCACTGGAGTAGAGTCAGTGATTCTCTGAAATTGTCATAGATTGTTCCCCTTGAAGCAAGTGGCATTAATCAGTGGAGTTTTGCAGTAAGTTGCTTAGTAAATTTAGTCTTAGGCTGGTGTAGAACTAGAAAGTCACTTCCAGCATCTGCTTTTTAACCCCTTCCCGACAATGGACTTACCGGGTACGTCCCGCAAAAACGTCACTTAGTGACAGAGGACGTACCTGGTAAGTCCCGGAAGTAGTACCGGAAGTCCGGGTCTCCGTGCGGCTGCACGCCATTCAGGGACTCTGGAATCATTTGGCAATTTTTTTTTTGTATGACGGGTGTTAAGGAGACATCCACATGCGGACGCGGCTGTCACTAAGGGGTTAACAGAATCCTAATCATACATGCCCCCAAATGTCCTCTATTTTGATCATATTAGCTGCACAAATCACACCCAGTCTTTTCTGCTCCTTCCTCTCTATCAACTTTATTTTGGTGGGGTTGGCTGTTGATCATCTGTGGGACGTATTCAGAAAAGAAGAAGGGAGCAGGTGTAAGCCAAAATTTGGGATTTTTAACCTTTCAAATAAGACCTTAAATAAAAGTGAAATAAGTCTGTTGAGGAAGGGACTCATGTTTGCACCTAGTAGTTTATGTAATGGATTCAATTTTTTCGTCGACCTGAATAAATTTATTAGGAACTTGAAGTTAAAACGCTACTTCTTAGAAAGGGAGAAAAATGGAAAAGATGAATTCATAGAAGATTTTTTGCAAACTATGGAAGACCTGTGGGAGGAAGGGAATATTCGGCCCCAAGCAAAATATGAAGAACCCGTAGTTGAGTGTGAAGATCTTTCAACTAGAAAGATCATTAAGACTAATTTTAAAGCACCATCTGATTTTTATTCAGTGTCGGCTAAGGGTCCGTACATAGAGATGTTTTATAGATTGGTAATGGAGGACTTCAAAAATAATATAGAAAAAACAGCCATTAGGAAACATAATCTTAATGAGGAAGAATTGCGGGCCCTTAGGCAATTTTCTAAAAATCAAGAGTTAACTATACGGGAAGCTGACAAGGGGGGGGGGATTGATAGTCCAAAATACACAGGACTATCTAAAAGAAGGAAAACGGATTTTGGGAGATTCAAAATCCTATGAAAAACTGAAAAAATATCCGTCATTACAGTTCCTAGAGATGTTAAATGAGGAGCTCAGGAGGAATATAATTACTAAACAGGAATTTAATTATTTATATATACCACATGCACAAACAGCTTTTTTTGTACCATATTCCTAAAATTCACATAAGGATAATAGATCCTCCTGGGTGCCCCATCATCTCAGGTATGAATAGTATGACCTCCCACTTGTCAGCTTATGTTGACTTTTTTACAAAAACAAGTTGTTAAACTGCCAGCCTGTGTGCGGAATTCCCAACAGATTCTTGATTTTTTGGAAAAGTTTAGATGGAAAAAATACTTTATGTGGGCTACTTTGGATGTAGCCGCTCTCTGTACATCGATCTCACATGAATGGGGAATGAAGGCGGTATCATATTTCATGGATATGGATTTAGAAATGGCTAAATGCCAAAAAGAGTTCTTGCTGAGGTGCATTTTATTTATATTAACTCACAATTTTTTTGAGTTTCGAGATCAACATTTCCTCCAGGTCTGCAGGACAGAAATGGGTACCAAGTTTGCCCCTATTTATGCCAATCTGGCCATGGGCTATTAGAAGGCCAAGTATGTTTGGGCGGAGGAGCGTCTGGGGGCAGGCTTGGTATATTATGGTAGATATATCGATGATATTATCATCATATGGCAGGGATCTCGCGCAGACCTGGAGGAGGTGTTCTATGGTTTTAATGCATCTCAGTAAGGACTACAGTTTACGTGGACTATCCATGATACTGAGATTCATTTTCTGGATTTTCAATTGAAGTCGGACTTAGAGAGCGGTTGTGTCTATACTAGCACACATAATAAAACAGTGGCTAGTAATAGCTATTTGAGAGCATATAGCAATCATGACCCTAAGTGGTTAAATAATATCCCTTTCGGCCAATATCATAGAATCTGTCGAAATTGTAAAAGCCTGGAACAGTACAATAGGGAAAGTATTAAGCTGGAAGAAAAATTTGTAGAGAAGGGATATAAAAAAAGAGTTAATTCAAAAGGCTTATAAGAGAGCCAGACAATTAGATAGAAAAGATCTGTTAAAAATAAAGAAAAAAGATAAAAAAGATGATATTACCCAACAGTTCAGCTTCGTAACCCAGTACAGTTCACAAGGTAATGAAGTTAAAGTTCTGATTAAAAAATATTGGCGTGTCTTGGAACAAGATCCAATATTACAACCTCATTTAAGTAAAACCCCCAAGATTATTTTTAGGAAAACAAAGAACGTTCGGGCATTTATTGCAAAAAGTAAACCAAAACATTTTCCAAAAAATAAGATAGGAAATATAGAAAGTAAGGCTACAAATTCTTTTTTTGGAAATATGGGAATAGAGGTTTCTAGTATATGAAACTATACATGTGGTTCATTAAGGTGCTTAACCTGTCCTCTGATTAAAAAATAAATGCAAAGATTTTATGAGCTCGTCTACAGGAGTAAGGTATCAGGGAAAAGAGTATATTAATTGCAATTCTAAGTTTGTAATCTATCTCATAACATGTGGCTGTGGTGCCCAATATATTGGACGTACCACAAGACACTTGAGAGATAGAGTAGGCGAGCATCGTCGAAATATTATAAAACAAGATAGGTTGCATAGTGTCTCTAGACACTTTGGAACATGTCCTCAAGGTGGTATCAATAACTTTACAGTTATGGGTATAGAAGTTGTTCAGCCTAAACAAAATAATAGATATCGCACTTTATGTTATAAGGAGGCAGAATGGATTTTTAAGATGAACACTTTAGTTCTGTCAGGTCTTAATGAAAATGAGTAAAATAGTACGAAGATAAAAGTGGTTATAATATTTGAGGTTAGTTAAAAGCAGTGAGTTCTAGTTAGATTTTATTTGATGTTCAATACTGTACGAATGGTTTATATCTATTGATTTTATGATTATTTGAGAGTTTTTACAATGTATTGATGTGGGGCCCAGTCGCCCAATGGGTGTGCACTTTGGATTATTTTCATATTGCTGAGTCCCCTTCTCTATTGTTTTCTCACCCAGATCTGACACACAGAGCAGTGAGGCCCCCGATTGGTACACTGGCTGAAGAGGTGGTTGTTTAGCCGATTCCCATTGGTCATATGCGCAGGTGTGGATATAGGACCCAGTCCATATGAATGGAAGTATGGACGGTGCAGGACAGTCGGCATGGGAGCTGGCGGTCCAGAGTGGGGCCAAAAGGGGACCTCTGTTTTTTTTCTGGGAGTTCCAGGTTGCCATGGTAATGCGATGCAGAGCCGGAGGTCAAAGTGTGAACAGAGACTTCCGGTTTTTGGAACGCAAACAAGGAGATGTGGCCAAGGAATCGAAGGAGGAAATGTTCCAATGTGGGCAGAAATGGGAGGGAGAGAGAGTCAGGGGACGGCAGGTATGAACCTTTTTGCACACATATAAAAAGGGCGATTGGTAGTCCTAATGTTATTCATCTCTGAAGAAGTCATATGTTGTGACGAAACGCGTCAGGTGTATAAATTGTTTTTAAGTACAGGTACTACATAATTTTAAGTGCATGAGTTGTACTAGTAATTTTATAATAAATTGATTTATTGATATTAGTCTGGGTGACCCTTTTCTAAAATTGACGTGGAGCACACATCAACGAAGAAGGGGATTTCCTCGCATGATTGTAGTGGCAGACACGCTTAAGAAGAGGGGATACCATGGATGAGAACAGAGAGATATATATTACGTGCTATTATACCAAGAGGCTGGTGAAGCCTCAGTTTCCAGTAAGTGTACATCCTGAGGGGGTGGAATGAAGGTGCAATAGGGGTCCACTCATCGAGAGAGATTGCTCTTAGAGGCGCTTTTGTGCTGGGCTTGTTTCTTTTTCTATTTTTGAAATTAGAGGTCCCAGGGAACTCAGATAATGGAGAAAATATCAAAACTGTCAGTGGTAATGTCCCTTATTTATTAAGAAAAGTATTTTTCCAACAAGCAGGCACTTTCCCTTTAAGGAACCACTCTTTGCACAAAACAGAAATGTATTGGCAAATGTCAGTACTATTTTTAATATGATAAATTGAGATACATATCTTTTTTTAATTAATGTATTAATTAAACAGTATAACACATCGTTTAACTAAGTCCCCAGTGTCCATATATAAATAAGTGAAAGTGCAAAAATAGTTACATTATGTCAAGGATAGCAGATTGAGACTTATAAGTACATTTAGAACAAAGCCGTAAAACAAATGTAAGACAGCACTTTGCCTTCTTAACCCTTTGGATGCTAGAGAGAAATAATTAGGATCCATGGTACTGGTTTCACAAACAGGGCACAGCTCAAAATGTTATTCCAATGAAAAAAAAAAGTTGGGTTGGAGGTAAAAAAAGTGAAGTGGATTTTTGGAAGTAAATCTGTCACTTTTAAAAATGTGTGAGAAGTGGCAGTGTAACACTTTTTTTTAATATACCTTTAAATTGTGTAATCAATATCTACTGTAAAGATTGCCCCCCCACAGGGAAATACAGCCCAGTGCTCTAGAAACCTATGGCGTGATGCAGGAAACATGCGCAATTGTTATTTCCCGTGTGAAAACCACTAGGGTATAGGTTTGCGCATGAGTTTGTTGAACTGCACATGACAACTCAAGATTAGTGAACGGCTGCCTACATTTATTTTTTGTGGGCGTGGCTAAGATGAGCAAATCTGTGTGAGTGGAATAGCAAACGCGCCTAATGCAAGAACTGCTTTTGCGAATGAATCGTAAAATGGAATTTTTTATGAGCAATTCAAGAAGCATTTGGTATTTAGGTTCCTGGATTAGAACATGCGCAAAATCTATCTGCGCACAAAAATACCTTTATCCAATGCGAACATTTCTTGCATCGTGCTACTAAACCCATCCTGCTTACACCAAATTACATCAAATTGATGACTATATCACAATAATGTATGTCCCCAAAAGCTGTAGTGCCAAAGGTTGCCTACACTTGCACTGCTAATTATAAATGTAATGACCATTATTATACCCTTTTCTTGTGCTAGCCATTCATTTGTAATATAAATAGTTTTTGAGAAATGAACCTGCTCTGGCCCTGCATTCTTTCAGTGCTCTCCTCACTGAGGCATATATGGGATAGTTAGCCCTTGCTGCTGACTGCCATACATGACTTGCTTAGCTCCACGTGGATTGGCAATTCTTTGGAGATTACTG
This sequence comes from Rhinophrynus dorsalis, assembly GCA_037306005.1. NCBI lineage: Eukaryota > Metazoa > Chordata > Amphibia > Anura > Rhinophrynidae > Rhinophrynus > Rhinophrynus dorsalis. Next base: position 433,050,230 of record CM074719.1, on the reverse strand, counting down.
AGAGCATTACAATTACAAAGGTATGAACAATCTGAAAACAATCTGTCAACAGCCTGCGCAACTGCCCCATAACAATGGTGGACTACTTAATAAACAGGTGATACCCTCCCATTTGAAATCCACAACCACAACAGCATGGTTGACTTTATGTAGACATCAGTGCTATGCTGTAGTCACCCATCTGAACTAAGCCCAGAAATTGTTACAGGAGTATAGGAATATTCCTATCAGAATTAGTGTATATAGATATATACGCTAAGGTTTATAGATAATTGCTGTACCTGGATAATTCCATGTTTGTACTATAATGAATAATGCACATTGTCCTTGTAGCATGTGCTGCTTGATCTCTAGAAGAACTATGCAGACACCACAAGTCTTTAGTATAATATCCTGTGGAAAAAGACATTGCACACACACCTGTCACTTTGCCATGGAAAGAAGACAGGAGAGCAGCTCCAGAACAGCAAACAGCAGATTTCTTGCAATAGCTTAATCCTTCAAAAGCTTAGAAGCACTTCACTTAATACATTTTCCTTTTGATGATTCAATTTTATTCTTATTAAAAATTATTTTTACTTTCCGAATGGGAAACACAGCACAACTGTAAAGTTATAGCTATTCATTTGTACAATTTACTAAACAGGCCATATTACTTGATTTTTGAGTATGCTTTTTTGGGGCTCAAGACCTGCTTCTCTAGAAGTACTTTGAAATTCTGTGGTTTCTAAGTAAATCTTATGAGAAGTGTATTCATAAATCTGCCTGCACAGATCATCTGCTGCAGTATACATAACTTTCAGTAATCCCACAACTCTCCCCATAAATATATACAGATGTGTAGTCCATACTTCTGCACACAACTCTGCCAGCACACGACAATAAACTAACAGTCAGCTACTTTTTGACTTTACATATTCTGCAAGAGCATAATATATAAAGTCTAATTGACAGACTATATTGTTCAGTACTTTTTATATCTTCACCCTTATTTCTACATGTTTATGTCCCTGACAATGAACTCACTGAATATATGCCTTTAGAAAGCTTTCTGTGAGAGCAGGGATACTGGTAAAATCTAACACTAATTGCAGCCTAATAAATACAGCCAATAGAGCGTTCAGTGCTGCAGGGATGGAGTTATCATATCACTATATGTGCTTTCACAGTGACTGACAGAAAGCTCTCTGAAAATTGATATTCAGGAAGCTGAATGGCAAAGAAATAAAAGTGTATAAAATAGGTGAAGATGATGAAAAAGATTTTCCATTTTATTCGCTTGCAGAATATGTGAAGCCAAAGCTTAGTGAGACTCATCCCCTGACTTTTGCCCTTTTGTCCCTACTAGTACATGATGTAAAACATAGAACATCACACCAAGTGATACTTATAATACTCCCACACTTCCCATCCCATTGTAACAGTAGTGAAAAGCATCTACTATTTAGTTTAGTACTTACTAGTGATGAGCGAGCACCCCAATGCTCGGGTGTTCGGGTGCTCTGACCGAGCACCCCCTGAGGCTCGAGTGCTCGGCCGAGCACCCAAGCCCCATTGAAGTCAATGGGAGGACTCGAGCATTACACCAGGCACCCCCTGCTCTGATGAGGGGAGGGTGCCTGGTCCATAGGAAAAGGGAAGAAAAGGATGGAAACACCACAGAAATGGTTCAGGGACAGCATAGGGAGGATGTCTGGATGCATCTTGGACTCCAACATCGCTGCTGGGAACGATCTTTCGCCCGTAGTATGCCATTTTTACAGACTGACCATAAAACACACAAAAAGGAAAATAAAAACGACTTTAGGCGAAAAATTGTTACCAAACAATATTTGCTGTATATTTACTTGTATATCATCTGCAAATTATCCCAAAAATTTCCTTGATTTTCGGAAGTGAGGCCATGATTAAGAGGGAAACGTGCGCAGAGGCAAATTCTCTCAAAAATTTCCTTGATTTTCAGAACTGAGGCCATGATTAAGAGGGAAACGTGCGCAGAGGCAAATTCTCCCAAAAATTTCCTTGATTTTCAGAACTGAGGCCATGATTAAGAGGGAAACGTGCGCAGAGGCAAATTCTCCCAAAAATTTCCTTGATTTTCGGAACTGGGGCCATGATTAAGAGGGAAACGTGCGCAGAGGCAAATTCTCCCAAAAATTTCCTTGATTTTCAGAACTGAGGCCATGATTAAGAGGGAAACGTGCGCTGAGCTGACCATCTAAAACATTATGGGTGAGGGTCTGCTGCAGAGCTGACCATCCTAAACATTATATGCGAAGGCCCGCTAGTGAGCTGACGCTATAAAACATTATATGAGAGGGCCCGCTAGAGAGCTGACCCAATAAAACATTATATGAGAAGGCCCGCTGGTGAGCTGACCTATATAAAAATTGTCAAACAGGGCCCGCTGGTGAGCTGGCCCTATATAAAAATTATATCACAGGGCCCGCTGGTGAGCTGGCCCTATATAAAAATTATAGCACAGGGCCCGCTGGTGAGCTGGCCCTATATAAAAATTATATCACAGGGCATATGGAAGAGGAGGAGGAGGATGAGAAGATTAAGAGTCAACCATATACCCGTTTTTTGGGTGGAAGGGGTGAATGGGAATACAGAGTATTCCCATCATTGTAAATAACATATATAAAGTGAGTTTATGTTCCCCCGGGGCTTTCCTCCAGTGGAGTGGAGAAGTCAGGGGAAATCCAGGCCTTGTTCATTTTTATAAGTGTCAACCTATCAGCATTGTCGGTGGAAAGGCGGATACGCTTATCTGTTATGATGCCACCAGCAGCACTAAATACCCGCTCAGACAGAACGCTGGCGGCAGGGCAGGCCAGCACCTCCAAGGCGTAGAGTGCCAGTTCATACCACGTGTCCAGCTTGGACACCCAGTAGTTGTAAGGCACAGAGGGATCATTGAGGACGCTGACACGGTCTGCTACGTACTCCTTCACCATCTTCCAAAACTTTTCCCTCCTTGTGACACTAGGCTGCGCATCAGGGTGAGGGTGCTGGCGGGGTGTCATGAAGGTGTCCCACGCCTTGGAGAGTGTTGCCCTGCCTTTGTCGGAACTGCTGTGTGCTCCCCTTTTCTCCCCTTCTCGGTTGGCCAAGGTAGCACGTACTCTGCCGCCAGCGTTGTCAGATGGAAAATTTTGGAGCAATTTTTCAACAAGAACCTTCTGGTATTGCACCATTTTGCTTGTCCTCTCCACCGGAGGAATGAGAGATGAGAAATTCTCTTTGTAGCGGGGGTCCAGAAGGGTGAACACCCAGTAATCCGTGTTGTTTAAAATGCGTATAACGCGTGGGTCACGGGAAAGGCAGCCTAACATAAAGTCAGCCATGTGTGCCAGAGTACCAACAGTCAAGATTTCGCTGTCCTCACCAGGAGGATGACTCTCAATATCCTCATCCTCTTCCTCCTCTTCTGCCCACCCACGCTGAAGAGATGGAACTAAAGTTCCATGGCTACCCTCTGTAGCGGAGGCAACCGTGTCTTCCTCCTCCTCCTCCTCCAATTGTCGCTGAGAAGACGAAGTGAGGGTGCTCTGGCTATCACCTTGTGTAAGCTCTTCCTCCCCCATTTCCACCTCTTCCACATGCAAAGCGTCGGTTTTAATTGTGAGCAGCGAGCGTTTCAGTAGACACAGAAGTGGGATGGTTACACTGATAATAGCGTTATCGCCGCTCACCATCTGTGTCGATTCCTCAAAATTGCGTAAAACCTCGCAGAGGTCTGACATCCATTCCCACTCCTCACTTCTGATTACAGGAAGTTGAACGGAGAGGCGACGACCGTGTAACAGCTGGTACTCCACTACTGCCCTCTGCTGCTCACAAAGCCGGGCCAACATGTGGAAGGTGGAGTTCCAGCGCGTGCTCACGTCACACAGCAGCCGGTGAGCTGGCAATTGTAAGCGCTGCTGCAGCTTCAACAGGCCGGCCGAAGCTGTAGATGACTTACGGAAATGTGCACACACGCGGCGCACCTTGGTCAAGAGATCATGCACATTGGGGTAGGTTTTTAGAAATCGCTGCACCACTAAATTAAATACATGCGCTAGGCATGGTACGTGTGTGAGCTTGCCGAGCTCCAAAGCCGCCACCAAGTTACGCCCATTATCACACACAACCATGCCTGGTTGCAGGTTGAGTGGCGAGAGCCACTGCTCGGTCTGGTGACTAATCCCCTGCAACAGCTCTGAGGCCGTGTGCTGTTTGTCCCCAAGGCAGATCAGCTTCAGCACGGCCTGTTGACGCTTCCCCACTGCAGTGCTACACTACTTCCAGCTACTGGCTGATGGGGGAGTGGCGCTGCGTGTAGAGAATTCGGAGGTGGAAACGGAGGAGGAGGAGCCAATAACGTAGGTGCTGGCGGAAACCCTGATGGAGGTAGGGCCCGCAATCCTCGGCGTGGGTAGCACCCGTGCCATCCCAGGGTCCGAGTCGCTCCCAGCCTCCACGACATTCACCCAGTGTGCCGTCAGGGAAATGTAGCGTCCCTGGCCACAAGCACTTGTCCATGTGTCAGTCGTTAAGTGGACCTTCCCAGTAACTGCGTTGGTCAGGGCACGGGTGATGTTACGGGACACATGGTGGTGTAATGCGGGGATGGCACACCGGGAAAAGTAGTGGCGGCTGGGGACCGCGTACCGAGGGACAGCTGCTGCCATCAGGCTGCGGAAGGACTCAGTGTCCACAAGCCTAAATGGCAGCATTTCGATGGCCAGTAATTTTGAAAGGTGTGAGGTTAGTGCTATGGCCTGTGGGTGGGTGGCTGGGTACTTTCTCTTGCGCTCAAATGCCTGGGGTAACGACATTTGGACGCTGTGCTGGGACAGGGAAGTGGATGTGGTCGCTGATGGTGCTTCAGATGGTACAGGTGCAGGGCGGGAGGTATGCGGGCCTGCGCCTTCGACAGGCGATTGGCCGGCACCGAAAACAGGGGAAGAGGAGGCAGTGGTGTGGCCTGCAGACACAGATAGGCGATCCAGGCGTTCCTCCCACTTACTACGGTGCTTGGATGCCATGTGTCGGATCATGCTGGTGGTGGTGAGGTTTCTAGTGTTCATGCCTCGGCTCATTCTGGTGTGGCACAGGTTGCAAACTACAATTCTTTTGTCGTCCGCACTTTCCTTAAAAAAACGCCATACCGCGGAACACCTACCCTTTGGCAAGGTAGATTTACGCAAGGGGGTGCTCCGTGGAACATTTGCGGGCCGGTTTGGTGCGGTCCGCCTTCTTTCTGTAGCCACACCACTGCCTCTTCCAGCCTGTTGCGGTGCTGCAGATGGCTCACCCTCAGGACTGCTGTCATCGCTCGGCTCTACACCTTCCCAGGTGGGGTCAGTCACCTCATCGTCCACCAAGTCCTCCTCCACTTCCTCACTATGATCATCCTCCTCAAGTCTTGATCCCACCACATACTCAGTCATTGACAACTGTATAACATTCTCCTCAACAAGGTCTTGAGACGGAAATAGTGGTTGATTTAATGGCAACTGTGTCTCATCATCATCATCATCATCCACTACTTCCTTTGACCTTAAATGCCGTTCACATCTGTCATCTTCTTGTGATTGGGTAGCCTCTAGAGGTTGTGAATCAGGGCACAAGATGTCATGTTCCTCTGCAAGCGTGCTTGGAGAGAGGGTCAAATGAAGGATTGGTGATGAGACGAGCTCCTCACTATATCCCAGTGTGGGATCACTTCTTTGACCAGACCGTGTATGGTGGGAGGAAGGATGATCAGAGTGAGGATTATGTTGACCAGACTCTTGGCTACTGAGAGTGGACTTGGTGGAAGACAGGGTGGTGCTTAACCGACTGGAAGCAGTATCAGCTGTCATCCAACCGACCACCTGTTCGCAGTGGTCGGACCTCGAGAGTGATGTCCTGCGACGCCCTGTAAAATTACACATGAAGCTAGGTATGGTGGATGTCTTTCTTTCTTGTGCTCTGGCACCAGGCACAGTTTCTTCGCGTCCTGACCCGTGCCCTGAACTTTCAGGATCACGTCCACTTCCCCGTCCCTTTTTACCCGCCTTCTTCATCTTACACAGAATATGTGACTTTAATATTTGAGTTTGAAAACTTAACAGTATTTCTTACTATTCTGCAACTGTGCAGAGTACACAGAATAGGCTGCTAAACGGCGGTGAAACACACTGAATGGAATATGTGACTTTAATATTTGAGTTTGAAAACTTAACAGTATTTCTTACTATTCTGCAACTGTGCAGAGTACACAGAATAGGCTGCTAAACTGCGGTGACACACACTGAATGGAATATGTGACTTTAATATTTGAGTTTGAAAACTTAACACTATTTCTTACTATTCTGCAACTCTGCAGAGTACACAGAATAGGCTGCTAAACGGCGGTGATACACACTGAATGGAATATGTGACTTTAATATTTGAGTTTGAAAACTTAACACTATTTCTTACTATTCTGCAACTGTGCAGAGTACACAGAATAGGCTGCTAAACGGCGGTGAAACACACTGAATGGAATATGTGACTTTAATATTTGAGTTTGAAAACTTAACAGTATTTCTTACTATTCTGCAACTGTGCAGAGTACACAGAATAGGCTGCTAAACGGCGGTGAAACACACTGAATGGAATATGTGACTTTAATATTTGAGTTTGAAAACTTAACAGTATTTCTTACTATTCTGCAACTGTGCAGAGTACACAGAATAGGCTGCTAAACGGCGGTGAAACACACTGAATGGAATATGTGACTTTAATATTTGAGTTTGAAAACTTAACAGTATTTCTTACTATTCTGCAACTCTGCAGAGTACACAGAATAGGCTGCTAAACGGCGGTGATACACACTGAATGGAATATGTGACTTTAATATTTGAGTTTGAAAACTTAACAGTATTTCTTACTATTCTGCAACTGTGCAGAGTACACAGAATAGGCTGCTAAACTGCGGTGACACACACTGAATGGAATATGTGACTTTAATATTTGAGTTTGAAAACTTAACACTATTTCTTACTATTCTGCAACTGTGCAGAGTACACAGAATAGGCTGCTAAACGGCGGTGATACACACTGAATGGAATATGTGACTTTAATATTTGAGTTTGAAAACTTAACAGTATTTCTTACTATTCTGCAACTGTGCAGAGTACACAGAATAGGCTGCTAAACGGCGGTGAAACACACTGAATGGAATATGTGACTTTAATATTTGAGTTTGAAAACTTAACAGTATTTCTTACTATTCTGCAACTGTGCAGAGTACACAGAATAGGCTGCTAAACGGCGGTGAAACACACTGAATGGAATATGTGACTTTAATATTTGAGTTTGAAAACTTAACAGTATTTCTTACTATTCTGCAACTGTGCAGAGTACACAGAATAGGCTGCTAAACGGCGGTGAAACACACTGAATGGAATATGTGACTTTAATATTTGAGTTTGAAAACTTAACAGTATTTCTTACTATTCTGCAACTGTGCAGAGTACACAGAATAGGCTGCTAAACGGCGGTGAAACACACTGAATGGAATATGTGACTTTAATATTTGAGTTTGAAAACTTAACAGTATTTCTTACTATTCTGCAACTCTGCAGAGTACACAGAATAGGCTGCTAAACGGCGGTGATACACACTGAATGGAATATGTGACTTTAATATTTGAGTTTGAAAACTTAACAGTATTTCTTACTATTCTGCAACTCTGCAGAGTACACAGAATAGGCTGCTAAACGGCGGTGACACACACTGAATGGAATATGTGACTTTAATATTTGAGTTTGAAAACTTAACAGTATTTCTTACTATTCTGCAACTCTGCACACTACACAGAATGTGCTGCTAAACTGCGGCGAAGCACACTGAATGGAATATGTGACTTTGATATTTTAGTTTGAAGACTTAACAGTATTTCTTCCTATTCTGCAACTCTGCACAGTACACAGAATGTGCTGCTAAACTGCGGCGAAGCACACTGAATGGAATATGTGACTTTGATATTTTAGTTTGAAGACTTAACAGTATTTCTTCCTATTCTGCAACTCTGCACAGTACACAGAATGTGCTGCTAAACTGCGGCGACGCACACTGAATGGAATATGTGACTTTGATATTTTAGTTTGAAGACTTAACAGAATGTGCTCTAATCTGCAACTTTGCACACTAAACAGAATGTGCTCTAATCTGCAACTTTGCACACTAAACAGAATGTGCTCTAATCTGCAACTTTGCACACTAAACAGAATGTGCTCTAATCTGCAACTGTGCACACTAAACAGAATGTGCTCTAATCTGCAACTTTTCACACTAAACAGAATATTTTTTTTTTTTTTTTTTTGTTTTTTTCCCCCCACACAAAATAACCTGCTGCCCCCACACACAGTAGTCCTAAAAAGGACTTTTGGTTCTTTTTTTTCACAATTTTTGTTTTTTTTCCTCCCTACACTGCCTTTCCCTTCCTATCCTCAGCTCTCCCTGGCTCAGACTGAGCCGAACTCGATGGTCAGGTGCTATACAGCACCCGACCACGGGTTCTGGCCAGCCAATCAGTGTAATGCCAGCAGCCAACATGGCTGCTGGCATTACACCGATGTCAGAGCCTCCCTGCACGTTTATTGGCTGCGCAGCAGCCGCAAAACGTGCGGGGAGGAGACCCGAACATGGCGGGCGAGCACATGCGGTACTCGTACGAGTACCGCCATGTGCCGAGCAGAGCGATGCTCGAGCCGATCCGAGCATCGGCCGAGCATGCTCGCTCAACACTACTGTTTATCCTTAAATTATGGCCTGTTTGTCACTCTGGGACTTGAGGCCATGTTGCATATGGTAGTTTGCCTCAAACATTTTCTAATTAACATTATCCTTTAGAAAATCTATACTATAATGAGAATGTGGTCATGTGACCAAGAATTTGAGGGCAGTTCCTGACACACCCATAGGCGGGAGCAAGGAGGAGATATGCTGATCTTCTCCTCACTGCTTCTGTAAAAGAAACGGGGGGGGGGCTTGATTTTGACAGGAGAGGCCAGGGGGACAAAGGCCCCCTGGCAATTCCTGCCAAAAAATCTGCAAGGAGTTTCACCTCCCTCTCACATTGCTGAACTCCACTCTCCATGCCTTCACTCCCGTTCAACAGCTTTTCACGGTGTGCTTCATTTCCCATTCTCCTCTGTTTCCCTGCATCCTCCTCTTCTCTTCAAACAAGCTCTGTTCCCCTTTCACCAGTTTTTCAACCAGTCTGTGTCCTCTTTACTTCACTATATTCACCTGCTCACTATACACTCTCCCCACCACTGTACCTACCTGCCCTGTGCCCCCTTTCCTCCTGTAGCATCTGCCTCATATCCCCACCACCCCTCCTCCACAGAGACTTTAACTGGCAGATGCTTCCTCTGCTTCCTCTGCTGCCTCCTAATAGAAACTCTTCCACTGAACATAAATTAGTGCCCTGTGAACAGCTGACATCACAGTACCATAGCTTCAGTGAGAAATGGTCTGCACATTGAAACTATTGTATTGTCCTGTTAGCTGTTCACAGGGCATGTATCAGTCTTCACTGGAACAGTTCCTATAAGGAGGAGGTACAGCAGTGGAGGAAGAGGCCAGTTAAAGGTGCTGCCCACTCCTTTACTAATAAGAGGTGAACCACCTTCTCTCTAATATGCCTTCTGTTGCACCTGTAATTGATATTTAAATCACTTTCAATTAATATAATTAATGAGCAAACTACTAGGAGATCTAAGTAGCCCCATGATTATTAATGTAGTATAAATAATTAGCAAATACGGACTCCTCTATTGGCAAAATGCATGTATGCAAATGCAGACTGTTGTTGTGCTATAGCAAAGAATTAAGAGCACCCATCGATCATGATACAGTATACAAGTAACTACACAGTCCTTCTCTCCCAAACAGTACAGGTTAATTTGCAAGTCTTCAACAAACCTTATTACAAATAATAAAAACAAATGCTATCAAATTCACCTTAAGTCCCAAGTGTTAGGTCTTCAATCACACCTATTTAAATAAAATGATGCAAGTTGATGGACATGAACAGATGAATATTCACTTAGTTGTCCATGTGCTCATAAAATACCCAAACAATGAAGCATACAGTGCTTAGTCAGTTTCAGATTCCTTAAGATGCAGCTTTGCAAATTTGACCCTCTATCACACCAAACAGATATCTGAAACAAAAAGACACAGAACAAAAGAAATCTAAAAGTGATGTCACTATTTCCAACTAACATGCCACATCAGAGGATCCACCACACAGTTTGTTACACTTTCTTTCTGTACCACCACCGTTCTAAAGACAAAAAGGACTCTGTCTCTTTCTTTGTATTTTATCTATACCCTGTACCTCTCTGAATGAACGTGTCATGGTAGTATTTGAGGGCACATAACACAGCATCCTACATCATGAGCACATATGCTTTGTATTCAGAACATGACTTTGTTTTAATTCTGTGTCCCTCAAACTTATATTTTTGTAAGTCCATGACATTGATAATGCATACCTCCCAAAATTTTAAATGACCAAAGAGGTACACTTTTGGTTTAGGGTGTGTTACTGTGGGTGTGGCTGGTATGCAGGGCATTATGACAATGTTTACATTATTTTATTACCTATTCATGCCAGAGAGTGCCACTCTGTCACTCAAAGGGTTAACTCTTTACAGGAAATGTCTGAACAATCAATCAATAAAAGGGCAAACAAAATATACCATTTATCTTCTTAAGCCATTTTCAGTGGGTTAAGATGATAATTGGGTATATAATTTGTTTTCCCTTTTGCTGAATGTTAACTCCTAGGATGCTAGTACACATTTCCAAAGCACAACTGATTTGAGACATTTCTTGTAAAGAGTTAACCTACTGAGGACCAGAGGGGTGGGCAAGGCATTGCTGTTCGGGGAAGAATATAACTATAGTATTAATAATACACACACATAATAAAATGACAGATTAGAGCTATGTTAAACATCCTAAATGCAGATTTGACAGCAGCTTAATTGTTTATGCCTACTGCAAAAAAGGCAACATGCTACCCACATCATGCTTGTGGGTAACCTATCCCCATTCAGTCATCCTGTATTAACGCCTTGGTCACAGCTAAGTCTTCACTGTATTACAATGCAGTGTGTTCTAGACATATCTAGCAACCAATGAGTTAGCCCGTTGAGTGCTAGAGGGGTATGCTTTGAGTTGCAAAACAATGTGTTGTGTACCCCTCTAGCACTCAGAAAGGGTTAAACATGACACAAATCACGATGGCTGTGATCAAAACCAACTTTTACCACCCATGCCTGATCTCGACTGTATCAGCAGAAACCACTGATTCTCCACCTCAATCTAGTAAAACCCCCCAATGTACAAGAGATCAGAAACAAAAGGAACTAGAATTACCCAACATATACCCATATAGCCTCCCCCTGGGGTCCAAGGACTGCAAATGACCAGCAACAATGGAGTCGAAGAGAAGGCGCTTTACTATAATGTCACCAGCTGGTCTCAGCGGGTCTCCAATTCATTCCATAGCACCTACCTTCTGGCCCCGAATGTACCTTGCAATCTTTTTCTTCTTGGACTCACTACCATACACTTTACTCAGTACCTCAAGATCTCATGTACACTATCTCTCTCCCTTATCCTGCAGGCCCACTATAGATAATCGACGTCTACAGCATCCACTAACATACATCAGGTTGTCACTTAACATAACATAGACTTGGAAGCAGACTCCTACACATATTTAGGTCCCATAATTATTTGGAACTGGTTTCTTAGTGTAATATGTTTATATGGTATGCACTGATTTATAAAGGGTTCAACATTCACATATATGTTATCCTGAATTTGTATCCCAAACATTCATCTAATAAAAAGTATCCAATCATTACACTTCACATTCCAAAATATAAGCACAAAAAAATAAAATAAAAAGATGGGCAACGACATCCCACACTGCTAGTATTGTGTGTAATTCAACAAAAAGGAATAGTGGTATTCATTTAGTTAAGAGTTATATTAATTTTCAGTAACTTTTTATGATAAGGAAATCATAAAAATCTTATCCTTAGTACTAGGGGTGGGCAAAAGGTTCCTCTGTGTTCCCATGAAAAAAAAAAGTGGTTGTCCACTTTTTAGCTGGAAAAACTGCTTTAAATAAAGCCCTTGAAATCTTCTCCATTTTTCCCTATTGCCAAAATAGTGTCTACAAACTTCCCACCCCCTTACTTACACATAATTTTCATTTTCACGCCAGGAAGTGAAACACAACCTAAGCAGCTAGAGAGAGAGGGAGAGAGAGAAGGTTCTAGGCTGTTTGTCAGTGCTTTAGTCAGAAAAATGAATGCAACAGAGGCTCATAGTGTGTGTGCTATCACTATGAGAGCCAGGATTACAAAGAAAATGAGGAGCTGGAAGGATCATTATGCTTTCAGTGATACTCGGGAGTGGGGAGGAGATGATGACAAGTGTGACAGCAGGGGACCCCTAGTCATACTTGCCATCCCCAAGCAGTCCAACTACTACTATTTCTACAACACAACAGCTAGAAAGTGTTGGAGGTGAGGGAGGGGGTGATGGTGAAGGTGATGGTATTGAAGCAGCTGGTGGTGGGACTAGCATGTCCACAGTAGATCATCTTGCTGAGGTGGAGGGGAAAGTGAAGGCGAGCAGCCAGACTAGCGGTCAAGGGATTCCACAACATCCCCCTGACCCTATGATTCCCCTTCCCTCTCCCGCATTTTGCCTCTGGGACATGATACTGAGGGAGATAGATCCGGTGGCTATCAGTAGTAATATCAACAGCACAGATCAGCTACCTGTGCCTGCCGCTAGTGCTGCCAGTCTGCCTTGTTCACCTAAAGAGATGGCAATTATGATAGTAGGGCACCCTCTGACATATGTCCTCATTGGCAACCAGTGAGACTATTAGTGCAGCAGAAGTAAGGAAGAACTAGCTGTGATGATAAGGGTAATGATGGAGCAGCTGGGGTGGAAGAGACAATAATGACCTTTTAGCCCAAAGTGAGAACGAATGGGAGACCGAGATACAAATGGGGATGGGCATCACCAACACTAGCAGCAGTGGATAATTTGCAGAGTTTGCTGCTGCTGAGTTGCAAGGGCAGCAGGATGGTGATGAGCAGACGAGTGTGCCACAGACCAACATGGACACAGTGGAAATGGGGTCCAGTAGTAGTGATGCGGGACTAGGACAGGTTCTGCTTGACAGCAGCAATACTCCTCCTAGTCCTAGTATTAGTGCTGATTATGAGGCAGCAGCAACATCATCCTCTGCCTCAGCCAGTGAAGGGGATTGTGGAGGAGAAGAAGAAAGATGCCATTCTTCTCCACCTTTCCCCTCCTTCCTGAGTTCCTGAGTGTAGAACTATTTTTCTCTTGGGGCAGGCACAGTGCAGTCATCAGTGACGGCAATGTGCAGGATTTGTTAGAAGTCAGTGAAAAGGTGAAAGGAGGGAATGCACCTTTGAACAACCGCTCACATAACACATATGAAATATAGACATCATGACATTTATGTGAAGCATTTTAAAGCCAATCCCCCACCAAAGAAGGTGGGCACCACTGTTGCTGTGCTCCCTGTCTCTCCCCAAAGGCAACAAGAGGTGAGGTGGAAATCAAAGAGCAGGAAGAATAGAGAAACCCCGACAGAACCTGAAAGTTTGATGGTCAGCAAAACACCTGGCTCTCCATCACCTTCTTGCTCTAGGGTCCAGATGAGGGAAGGTGTAGCAACATCTTCTGGCAATCCACCTCTTTCATTGTTACCTCCCCACCTTCTGATAGCCATTCTGTAGATGTCAGGGTATGGGAGTTGGTGACCACCCATTGCACACCATGTCATGTGCTGACAACATATGGCAATGTGGTAGAGGATAATCACAACCAGTGCATCAAGTGTCATCTGAGGAGATTCTATCCCACAGAATAAGCTAACTGGTGGCAGAAAGAGTTCATCATTATTACAAGTTGTCACTTATACATAGTGGGGAACGGACAAGGAGCATAGTGACAGCAGGAGTACTTGGTTTGAGGATTATTGATTTTACATTACAGACCTAAGCATCAAGGTGTTTGCTTTCAGTTGTGCCAGTGAGTGTGATGTGTCCATTGTTCCCAGTCCTTCCCCTTTATCCTACACACACTGTGCACATTGAAGTTGCTGACAAAAGACACAGTTCCTTTCTGCTCTCAAGGGAAAAATATATATAGCCCACAACACACCAGTGATTTTGGAGGAGGAGAAGCATTACTGGCCAACTCCTTTTCTCCACATATACCTGAAGTTGTGGGGGCTAGTTGTAGTGCTACTACTGCCTCTGGTGCATCTTTGGAGCTAGCAGTGGCAAGTGGAACCATGATCATCATCACCCATATCACTGATGTTGATCACATTCCTCTGGAGCTGCCTAATCATCCTGCTGCTTAATCAACTCAGTAGCAGCAGCAAGAACAGCAGTCACAAATGCTGCACTGTCACAGTGGAATTTGCCAATGACCGATGGCCACTGGCCACCATAACATGACCTGCTAGTACTAGGCAAGAAAAGTTTTTGTTTTCTTTTTTTTTTCTCAGGGCTTGTTCTTTATATAAACCAGAGGCCTTCAAAAACCAATTTTTGGGGGCTTATTTCTGACAAGCCTAAGACATATTCATCACTGATTCCTCAGGGCTTGTGATGTTAATAAGCCTGAGTGCAAAAAAATATACCTAATTCCTCAGGGCTTGTGATTTTAACAAGCCAAAGTCTTACAAACCAATGTTTCCTCCAGACATAGGCCTAAAAAGACTTAGTCCTACGAATCAATTTTTCCTCAGGGCTTGGGTCTAAGACTAAGTCCTACAAATCAATGTTTCCTCAGGACTTTTGCCTAATACAAGACTAAGTCCTACAACAAATCAAGTTTTCCTCAGGGCTTGTGCCAAACAAGGTAAATCTTACAAATCAATATTTCCTCAGGGCTTGGGCCTCTAACAACAAGTCTAAGTCCTACAAATCATCCTCCATAAAACCCTCTATTCCACCAAGTATCAGTCTGCCCCAGTTATAGCTTACTTCAGAGGGCCCCTGTCTGTCACGTTATGTACCAATTTTTTATTTTACTTTTTATTTTATATTATTTATTTTTTGTTAGCTGTCCACCCAATCCCAGTCAACAACCCCCCCCAAAAAAATTAACTGTTCAACTGATTCTTTCCCCAGATACCACCAACACGTTCACCTTCCTCATACCCCTTTTATAACATCTTTATTTATTTATTTTAGCAATTGTCCCTCCAAACACAGTAGGTAACACCACCCAAAGAAATTCCCTGTTCAACTGATTATTTCCCCCAGACTTCACCAACATGGGCACCCTCAGACCCCTTTTATACCATGTCTGTGGGAAATAAAATAAAATCTGCTTTTTGTGTTGCGTGTAAATTCAGTCTTCCCATTGATTTCAATGCAATGAGCTATTAAAAAAAACAGACAAGACTTTTCACATGAAATGTTCTGCCAGGAGGGAAGTGCCAATTATTGCCAACTTTGGCTTGAGGCGAACATTTTTGCCCATCCCTACTCCGTACAGACTAAAAGGATGAAATACACAAAATAGGGTGTTGATTTGTAATATTGATCATGTGGCTTTTTAAACATGTTTCATGGTAGGATAAAACCTGGAAGTTCATGATTATATTTTATAAACAAAAAAGGTATTCTATCTAGTCTTGTGTTACACTACCTAGAATACAAACATTTTACGTATTTGCCTTAACATCTACATGTCACAATATTTCTGGGCTATCCAGTAGCTAAGCTGTGGATAAGAGGCTGCAAGGATGTTGCACCTGCCAGGCAGCTTTAAGTAAGATTGCCAAGACTATTTCTAAATGCC
This sequence comes from Rhinophrynus dorsalis, assembly GCA_037306005.1. Classification (NCBI taxonomy): domain Eukaryota; kingdom Metazoa; phylum Chordata; class Amphibia; order Anura; family Rhinophrynidae; genus Rhinophrynus; species Rhinophrynus dorsalis. The sequence continues at coordinate 433,034,312 of CM074719.1, read as the reverse complement.
AAGAACCTAACCTTTGTTTGCGATTAGATATAAACCAAACCTGTGAAAAAAATCAAGTGTCCATTAGAGTGGAATGCAGTTTTTCTTTATTTATTTTTTTAAAAAACGCAGAACATTATTTAGATGTTTATGCATTTGATTATATTACCTATATATTAATTGTATTAACTAGTATATCATTATCTTATCCACCATTAAATGTAACCACTACCTTTATTTTCCATTACATACCTACTTATGTATCAAGTGCTACAAAACATTATTTAGCTAAATTGGTATGATAAACTAATATATAGTATGATCAAAGAATAATGTTAAAAATGGCACAACAATAATTTATGCTGGAGTATATATATATATATATATATATATATATATAAACAAAGAAGGTGTGCTCATAGGAGCTACAATTCTTTTCTAGCATACCCATTTGTATATCAATGATTCTCAAATGTTTCCATGGAACACCAGGAGGTGATGCACTAAGGTATGATTAAGAGGTGATAAAAAAGAGATAACATCTCTAGCAATATCACTTCTCTGGTTCCTATGTTATTCTATGGAGCTTATGCAACCTTAATGCATAGTCTCCATAGAATAACATGGGAAGTGGAGAGTTTATTCCACTGGAGAAGTGAGCTCTTATCACCTCCTTATCACATCTTAGTGTATCTCCCCCCAAAGCCTATTTATTGTATTATATTATATTTATAAAATGTTGCTATGGAATTAATCAAACAGCTATAAGAGCAGCTTATCATATTAATTTTTTAAAATGTTTTATTGAGAATATTTAATACACAATCAACATACAAACACATAGAAAGAAAAAACTTGGCAAACAAGAACAAGACACATAGGAAGTATATATGTAATGATGAGACAGCATTTGTGGTCAAAAAAGGGCAAGTACGAATCACTTATGGGAGCAGAACAGTGCTTGTGAAGAATGTGTAGCAAACTAGTCAGAAAGAAATGGTATTAAGGTAGAATAGGTGGAATAAGTATGGTCAGCAATCATCGAGGCTGAGGGACACCTAAGTCAAAGGGTGGGGGCAGATTGTAATTTCTTACTAATCTATGTCATCAGGAAAAAGGTAACTGAAGAAAAAAATATTATGTGTATATATATATATATATATATATATATATATATAAATATATATAGTGACAAAAGTACTATTTAATGTTTTGTACCTTCTGTCTTGGGATCAGCCTTCTAGGTTGCAAAGACACTTCACACACAGGAGGAGGATAATTCAAGTCTTTGACTTTTTATTTGTCTCCAAGTGGTGAGACAGCAGCATCACAAACAAATGAAACTAAACAAAATCCATGTTCTGCTGAGCACTAACTAAACACATCAGTTTCTGGCTGTATTTGGACTGCGAGTCAGTTTACCAGCTTGAGAAATAAACATACAGTCCACCAGGCTCAAGTGAACTTCACAAGTTGCAGGCTTTCAGAGGTTAATTCCTTCCTCTTTGGGAACTCAAACAAAAGAGAGAGCATGTCTCAGTGCAGGGGGAAGTATTTGACTGCTGGCTGCATTAATTACCAGATGCAGGTGAGTGAAAGTAGGGAGTAATAGAAGTCCTGGTGTGGATTCCTTACCTGGCACATGTCAGTTACTATGAAACTGTGAAGTGGAGCACTGGCCCAAAATACACAGATTTGCAATGTACAACAAGTTACCTATATATTATAGGTCTAATCAGGGTAGAAACCCTGCAGGATTTGGGGAGCTATGTATACACCCTTCATCACTATTCCTGGAACTCTGTTACAATATATAAATATGTTAACTAATATGTTACGAAGCCCAGTGGGGGGAGTGGGGAAGGATTCCAGTGTGCACATGGAAGAGACTCAAATGAGGAGGGAAAAGAAAAAAAGAAAAACACAAAATTTCTGAAGGGATAAATGCTCCGATGGTTCAGGAAAGACGAAGGTCTGGAAAGACTGCAGAGGTGACATTCACTCCCATTGTGGGACGGTAGGTGAGCCAGGAGGCCCAAGTGAGTGTAAATTTAGGTAATGATTCTGTTGTGATAGCATAGCATTTCCCAAAATGGACCCAGACGCCAACCTTCACTAACCACTCAGAAATGTGAAGGGGAATACATTTGCAGTGTAGGGGGATCAGAGAGTATGTTTTAAGTGTTTGGGCTCCTGAATTATGAGATACCACTTGTAGAGGAAGAGGCAAAGAACCAGGTCCCAGTATGGAGAGACGGAGGTTCATGACCACAAAACATGTAACATGGAACCCTTATCAGCGAGACATCTCTAGCAGGAGTTTGACACTAGGCGGAAAGAATGGGAGAGACATAGAGGGGTTCTGTACCAATGAGTTAGAAGTTTACAGTTCATATCCCTGGTTGAAGAACCACAGGGGAGATGACATTTATGGCAGAAGATGGTAGCCCATTGCTGCATAGCAACAGAGATGGATAGTTCCTTCTTCCAGATTGCAAGAACGTATGGCTTAGGCAGGGTGATATGTGATATGTATAATTAGAAATACAGAGAGAGAGCCCCTGCTAGAAACACCCCTGTTGATCCAAAGGAAGGCAAAAAAAAGCCCACTGATGCCATTTCCAATTTAGCCCCAAGTGGGTTAAAAAAATCCTTCCTGAATCCCAATGGTAGTCAGATAGTTCCTTGGATCAACAACATTGAAGCCATCTGTCATAAGTTTTAATATTGTTCTGTGCTAGATAGGCATCCATTGCTTTTTTGAAAGCAGTTGCATTATCTGCAAGTACAACATCCCAAGGCAAAGAATTCCATAGCTTTACTGCTCTTACTGTAAAGAATCCCTGCCTTTGTTTGTCAGACGCGTCTTTCCTCTAGTCCTAATGGATGACTACTTGTTCTTAGCTCAACTCTTTGCATAAATAATACATTGGATAGTTCTTTGTATTGACCTTAAATGTATTTGTAAATGGTAATCATATCACCCCTGTCATGGTAACTCAGACAAATAAAGACTCTGACAGGTACAGTTAAGATCAACACCACTTTATTAAAAGATATAGTACATATAATAGCAAATAAGCACTTCCCCAACCTTCCTGGAGTCAGGCGTGGAGACAGTGCTACAGTCCACTACCCAGGAGCTGACACTGAACTTAGCCCAAGATTCTAGGAGCCACCTGAGATGGAGTAGGGTGGCAAGTGGCCAATCTCTACCATAGAATGTTAGGGTCCACAGGGACACAATACCCTAGAACTCTAGGGTCCACAGCAATCTGACACAACACCCTAGGATGCTAGGGTCCACAGCAATCTGACACAACACCTTAGGACACTAGGGTTCAAGCAGGGTACCAGTAAGATCAGAGCACTACAAGGCCTATGGGTAGAGACAAACCCGGAGTATTATGGTGGCAGAGACCAGGCCCAGGTATGCAACGGATGATGTATCATGAGCACCGTGATAACCCCTTAGACGTCTCTTCTTTAACGTAAACAAACCCCGTTTGGCTAGTTTCTCTATATAACTCAGATGCTCCAATCCCTTTATCAGTTTTATCAGGTTTGTTGCACGTCTCTGCACCTTTTCCAGTTCAACAATGTCTTTTTTAAGAACTGGCGCTCAAAATTCTGCTCCTTATTCTAGATGAGGCCTAACCAAGGATTTATACAGAGGTAGGATAATATTAGCATCCCTTGCAGGATAGTACCATATCTGCTCTTGCAGCAGCTGAGTGACTCTGCACACTGCTGTGAAGTCTATCATCTATTAGCACTCCTAAATCTTTCTCTAATGAGGATTCCCCAAGTTGTTTCCCATTTAGTGTATAAGTAGCAAGTTTGTTTCTACAGCCCAACCTTACATTTATCTACATTAAATGTCATCTGCCCCTTTTCTGCCCATTCACTCAGTTTATCTAAATCCTTCTGCAGAGAAAAACACATCCAGCTCTGTACATATTTCCTTACATAGCTTAGTGTCATCAACAAATTAAAAAGCATTGGGCCCAGGACTGAACCCTGCAGAACCCCATTTATAACTTTAGACCAATTTGAAAAAGTTTAATTTATAACAACTCTCTGCCATCTATCATTTAACCAGTTCTGAATCCATGTACAGATAACAGCGCCCAAACAGAAGCCTTTTAATGTATGCAGTAACCTCTTGTGAGGCACTGTACCAAAGGATTTTGCAAAATCCAAGTACACTACATCAAGAGCAATTCCCTTCCAAATTACTACTTCATAAAATGCAAGTGACTTAGTCTGACATATGGCATAGGTTACTATGTTAATATATATATATATATATATATATATATAATTAGAGAGAGAGACAGATATATATTAAAAAAATGTGTGCTAGAGAAGTCTCTAACCTTCAAGAAGTTAATACAGATTAATACCTTCCAGACTTTAGACAGGCGTATATCAAACAAGTTGAAGGCATTTGAAGCACCCAGGGAGTTAAAGGAACAATAGCATCTAAATGGACATGGGCTCACATACACTTAATCCCTTGAGTGCCAGAGGTGCAGGCAATGCACTGGACAGTGGTGCATTGCTCAGCCCTCTGCTTAAAGTGGAACTTTCACCCTCAAGACACCATGGCCTTGAGTCATTTGAGGCCAGTAAAACAGTTTGTAGGGCAAAATTGGCTAATGACCCATTAAAATGTGCTAAAGGAGCTATTCAATTAGCCTATCAACTGAAACCACAACATATGTTGGGCCACAGAACCTGATTTGTGGTCAAATGACTGTCATGTGGTTTTAGTTCCCTAAACCCCCAATGAATAGAGTAAGTAATGGGTACATCGAAGGAAAAGAGCTAATATTCAGTGCTTGATACACTGTCAAGTGCAGAGAGTGAGCTCAACACACCACCCAAACGCTAACCCAATACTACCCCTAACAACAAAGTGCAGCAATAAAAGCCCTAACACTAGCTTAACACCCACAACTGTAACATTTACCTGTCATCCACTGTCCATCTTCTTCTGTCATCTTCTATCCTCTTTCTTTCTCTTCTCTTCTCATCAAATTCAACCTTTGCCTCATAACCCAGACACATGAGAATTGCATAGCTTTCCTGCTACCAAATTATTTAGTTTATCAGACCTTCCTGTTTTTCCTACCAATACACAGCATATCCCTGTATGTTCACTTTTGAAAGAAATGTATCTAATCTTCTCTTAACCCTTTGAGTGCCAGACGGGTATGCAACACATTGCAAAGCAATGCGTTGCATACTCCTCTGGTACTCAAAGGGTTAAATGTATTCATTATATCTGCCATTACCACATCCTTGGGCAAGGAATTCCATAATTTAACAGACCTTACTTTGAAAAACCCTTCACTCTACTGAAGTCAAAACCTCCTTTCCTCTAATTTCAAGGGGTGGCACCTGGTTATTTGATCAGGCCCTGCAATGAATATCTCCCCAGAGATACTATTGTATCGACTTTTCATATACTTGTACATTGTGATAAGATCTCCCCTTAGTCGTCTTTTATCTAGAGTAAACAAACCAAGTTTATCTAGTTGTTTCTCATACATCAAGTCCACACCTTGAAGTCCTCTATTCCTTTAATTAATGTTGTTGCTCTTTGCTGTACTCTCTCCAGCTCTAGAATATCCTTTACAGAACTGGTGCCCAAAACTGCACTGCATATTTGAGGTAAGGTCTTATCAACAATTTGTACAATGGCAAAATGATGTTATCCACTCTTGCTTAAATACCCCTTTTATGCAAGATAGGACTTTGTTTGCTACTGCTATTTGACACGGGTCACTGTTTCCAAGTTTGTAATTTACAAGGATTCCTAGGACTTTCTCTATCAATGAGTCCCCTAAAATAATTCCATTTCGTTAATAAGTAGCATTGGGATTTTTTCTTCCCAAATGCATGATTTTAAATTTTTTCACATTAAACTTGATATTCCATTTGTTTGCCCAATCTGCCATTTTATGTAAATCCTTCTGTAGAGAGCAAATATCCTGTTCTGAATTAATTACCCTGCATAATTTAGTGACATCTGAAAATAATGATATTCTGCTTTCTATATCTATTTCCAGGTCATTTATAAACATGTTAAAAATAAAGTGGACCAAGTACAGAATCCCGAGGTACTCCACTCTCAACTTTAACTGTATTGGAGAATTGTCTATTTACAGCCACTCACTGTTACCTATTTTTCAACCAGTTTTTGTATCCAAGTGCAAATGTTATCCCCTAGTCCCAGTTTCCTTATTTTATACCCCAGCCTTCTGTCATCTTCTTCTGTCTTCTCCTCTTCATTCAGCTACTGTCCATCTTCTACCTTTTCTTCCTCTTTCTCTTCATCTTCTGTGTTCTTCTCTTCTGTTTTCTCCTCTTTATTCCTGTATCACATATGTACCTGAAAAATAAACAACTGAAATATGCTCCAAAAATTTTTTTTCCAGTATGAGCACTGGTTAACCCCTTGACTGCCAGAGGGGTACGTAGTCAACATGTAACCAGTGCACATATTAGAAATTTTTGAATTTTGGAGCATTTTTCATGTTTTTTGTTTACTTTTCAGGTTAAATATGTGATACAGGAATGACGAGGAGAAGACAGAAGAGAAGAACACAGAAGAAGAAAAGAAAGAAGAAGAGATAGAAGGCAAACCATCTTCTCGTTAGGGGGAACTATATCCTAAGAATAAATGGCACTTAATTTATTTATCAGAAGGATTTACCTTGGTAGGTTGCTTAAACCTGAGCCAGTTATTTCTATTTATTGTAATTTTTGTTAGCATTCACTCTCTGCTTTATTTTAATACAAATTTTTCAGTGTCAATTTGTTTCAGTCTGATAAAATCTAGGGTCTGCTAGGGACATTAGAGCCTATTGTTTGTTTTGAGAGGCCGTGTCCAAGCAGGGGCAGACTTCAAGTAATAGTAATGGCTATATTAAAGTTCACTTCCAAGTCTTCTATGCATTTTTTAAAACATGTAGCTCTATGTTTAACGTCATTCAGTTCTGTAGTTCAAAAGATATTTAAGCTGAAAGAATCCCCCTCCAGCACCTTCTGACCACCTCCCATTGAATCTGTGATCCGGTCATGGGACCGGACGGATGCAGTGAGGGACAATCTTCATTCAGTAAGTATAAGGAAGAAGGACAGGATTCTCCTTTTGCTTACTGAAGAATGTTCTTCGCTGCTCTCTATCTGGACCACAGTTAGAGGAAGTGTGACGCCGCCAGAAGGGGTGGGAGGGATCTTTTCAGCTTGGATTTCTTTTGAACTACAGAACATTAAGTAATTAAACATAGCACTAAGTGTTTTAAAAAACATATAGAGGAGTCAGAGGTGCACTTTAATATTGACATTACTATCCCTTTCAACATAGATTGCTATATACAATAAACTGCAAATATAGATACACCAAATGCCTATACAGCTACTTCGGTAAGTCAATGTACAAAACAAAGGAAAAGCATCTTATTCCTAGAGTGCAGTTCACCTTCAAGTATTTGAAGGAGCAGTTAGTGTTGGTATATAAACCCCTTCTTTATTGCCAGTAAAATTCACTACTTCTTTCTAGACGAGAGGCTAACAGGTGGCTGTCACATTGAGCTGGATCTATAAGTCAGGGATACATCATGCATAAAAGCTCAAGATGCTACTTTAGTGTTGGTAGGGAGAAGGTAGGCAAGTTTAACTCTGAGTGCCAGAAAGGTATCCAAAGTTTTGTAAAGTGATGCGCTGGATACTTCTCTGGCACTCAAAGGTTTCATTCCAACGTGACATGCACATATGAACACCTCAGGCAAGTAAGAAGGAACTTTAAGATGTCTTAATATATGTAATAAATTGATATCTTACACCGGCAAGACTGCCTCTATTTTATTTAGTATTACAGGAAATGATCAGAAGGCATTTGATTCAATTGCACATTAATTTTGGTGTGATTATATTATACATGTTATATTCTTGAATTATTACAAATAAATTTCACAGATGCAAATTCATCAGGGCAAATTAACTGTATCAAAGGTTAATATGAAAATTTTGCAAATACTCATTAAGCTTTGGAGACATCTCTAGAATTGAACCCTTTGAGTGCCAGAGGGGTATCCAATGCATAATCTTCTACTTTGGTGTCTACAAGCTAATTAAGTTCGCATGAGTATTATAAGTGCAATTGCTGCATAAAATTAAAGATAATCTCTGGACCCCTATCTGGTACTCAAAAGGATTAGCAGACTGTTATATCTACAGTAGATGCTTGTATCAATTTAATGCTAATAATTCAATTTCAAATGTTTATGTAGACCCCCATGAGTACAGACTGACTGAGCCATCTGCCTCTACATTACTGTCAAGGAAATTATGCATCATTCATATCTTCAAGAATTCACAGCTTGTATTCAAAGCCTATTACTTACAGATTATATCAGGCCTGAAAAGTATTTCAAACCTTTCAAACAATGAGCCAATTAGTATAAAATGCTTCTTTCAGCTATAACTGCATGTTTTTTGAAATGAACACAATGTGTACCGACACAGAGTATTATATAGGAAATTCATGATTCCTATTTCTCAGAAAATAAAATGTGTGAAATAATCATTTTTCTTTATCATTTGCTTATTAGTGAGTGATTTGCAGCCCAAGTGATTTGTTATGGGATATGATTTCCATCTCAAAAGAGGCATTAAGTTCACTGTCTGAAAACATGCTCTATAGTTTTATATTTTCTACTTTATTCTTAGAGGCGAACTATACCCTAAACATACACGGATTTTAATTTGCTTATAAGAAGGACATGTCAATCTCTTTCATCAACTGATAATTGTTTCTGTTTTGTTATTATGAGGTGTGATCTAGAGGCAGCCAGGCACTATACACTGGGAACTGTATATATAAAATTCAATATATTTACTATCTGGGACTGCACCGCCTATAGGCGAAGTAGGAGCCAGCCTTGGGAGCACATTTACTGGGGGCTCAGAGCGGAATGCACCTTTGCAGCTGCTGTGTGAGGAGAGAGAGAGTGGCGCCACTCTGAAAAGAGCGAGCACCTAGGAAGTGTCCTACTGCCTCCCCCAACGGGCCTTGCAGCGCCCGGCTAAGCAGCAACACTGCGGAGGGGGGTCTCCTTCTGGACAGCTGGGATCATCTTACCAGTTTCATGGCAGTGCCATCAAAAGGATCTCTTGTCCAGTCCCCTCTTGACAACGATGCGGGTGAGTTAATGGGAGAACTATCATCAGAAACCCATTCTGCTTTTTTACTAAAGTCTCGCAGCTGGAGCAAAATAATAATCTTCAAGTGAAAAGAATCTCTATAGGGTTTCTTGATATTGATAAATATAGTGCAGCTTTGTGCCCTGGCTTGGCAAATAAATGTTAACCCTTTGAGTGCCAGAGGGGTGTCTTCGCTGGCACTCAAAGGGTTAATATTGTTATTAAATACACTGCAGCGACATGAAGCAACTGGTTTGCGTCAAAACCCCCCCCCCATGTGCATAGTAGTTGTTGTTTTATATTTAGTACTAGTGTAAAAGCCCGTGTACATGGGCCAAAGTCCGGGCGATGTTAATTCTTTGAGTGGCAGAGGGGTACCAACCCATATGGCACTCAAAGGGTTAAGAGGCTGGTCCTGCTCTGCATCTTGCCTCTGACACAGTCATGCACTATAGAGACTGACCAAAAGCACAGAATGCTCCCAGCACAGAACTCCCAGCATTCTGTGCATTCGGGCAGTCTCTACTGCGCATGACAGCTTCTGACAAACATCCTTGCAAATTATTATATAGGATTATAGGTATACTATTTGTATAATAATAATAGTTATTATTATTGCTAATATAGAATATCTGCCTTTTAATGGACGGATATTTTTATCCATTTTAGAAGTGCGCGCATATGAATATTGAAATAAAATAATCACTTTTAGAATGCAAAATTAGAGAGATGTATTACTCAGTGTTTCGGTCAATAATCGGATGTTCTGCTGACACTGATACACATAAAGATACATACACACACTGACACACTGGTACACATACAGACAAGCATTCACATACACACTGATACCCCTACAGAGACTCACACACACTGACACACTTATACACATATAGGGAACACACACTGACACACATACACATATAAGGAACACATGCAATGACACACTGATACACATACAGAAAAACATACACACACACTGATACACATGAAGAGATCACATACTTTGACACACTTATACACATATAGGAAACACACAAACTGACACTTATACACATGTAGGGAACACACACACATTGATACTTATACACATACAAGGAACACACATACATTGACACCTAACACATACGGGGAGGTGCATAAATGGGTGGTACACAAGGGGTGGGCCCAAGGGGGTGGCAAAATTAGGTTTTACCTATGGTAGCAAGAATCTTTGTACCAGCCCTATTTACTATAAATAAAACATTGGGGTATCAGTGCCATTTTTTCCAAGGGCATGGGAAGTCCACCTGCCTCATCAAGGCACCCCAGATTCAGGCAATTCATTGTCTGCCTAAAATCTGTGGACATGTATTTAGCATAATGCAATTAAAATCAACTTAACCTCTACAATGAACAAAAGCCTTGTGAGGGAAATGGGGGAGGTATTTATACCTTTCCTAATCAACTATCACCCTGTTGGGGAGCAACCAACCAATGAGCCAAAACAACCCAAAATACATACAAAAGTATAAAATATACAGATTCCTGGTGAGTTCAAAATAGCCTTTATTAGTAGTGTTCAAATAGTTACATATGTGCGTGGCCAGGAGAGCAGCAAGGACTTAGTCTTGGTTACATTTACAAACTAAACTAAAGGAGAGTCTGAGCATCAAATCCTGACTTTTAAAATAAAGGTTATTTTGAACTTACCAGGATTGGGTATATTTTTTAGTTTTTGTATGTATTTTGGGAGGTTTTTGGCTCATCCTCTCTTGGTTGGCAACTCTCCAACAGGGTGACAGCTGATTAGGGAAGGTATAAATACCTCTCCCATTTTCCTTACAAGGGTTTTGTTCATAGTAGAGACCTTCACCCTGCAGTGGATTGACAATAGCTAAAGATTATGATGCTGCTGCTGATGATAATATGCATACATACACATGTACATAATATATAGTGAATGTGTTTTTCTGTGGCTACTACTAGGACAGGGATGGGGAAACAGACAGTGTGTGTTTGTTTCAATATCTATCAGTGGAACAGCTGAACATGGAAGGGTAAGCAAACAGTGAATTTGAGGTCTATATATTCTAGTAGACAGTGGAACAATGCTGGGTAAGCAAGCAAGGCCCACAGTGTCAGAGGGTGATTCAGTGCATTTCAAACAAAGCTTTGGACGCAACCATATGGCACATATGGTCATGCTGTTTTCTTAATTTAGACCTCTTGGGTGGCATCAGGGCCCAGCATGGGCAGTCAATAGCAGTGATCAAGCAGGGGTACATGGCTGCACTGTTTCCACACAAACTAAACTTTCAGGTTGGGTCGGCAGGATCCGGAAAAGTCACCCACTTTAATGATGAGATTACTGATGTCAACAATGATGTGAGCGACTTTCTCCAATGTCACCTACTCAGACTAGAACTGAGGCAAGACAGTTACTCTCACCGGCAAGGTTTCCACTATTGATCACTCAGTGCAATTGACTGAGCAATCAATACCTGGAAGGTCCTGATGCCCCTTCATTGAGGGTTGATCTTTTTTAAATAAAAGTTTTAGCAGTCAGGAATGGTGACACAGATACAGCTGAGACTTGGGGGAATACTTCTTTGAGGACACATTCTGCATGTACCTTACATTGAACAGGTTAGCCCCCTGCATGCTAGAAGGTCTCTAATGCATTACAAGAGCTCTCAACCATTCAAGGGGCAAAAGCTCCATTTAAATCAATTGGAATTTTGGCTGCATTTATATGTATAAACTGTAACATAATATGATGTAAAAAAGATTTAACCCATGTCAAATGACCCCTGTTGATCCAGAGGAAGGCAAGAAAAAACAAAAAATATTGAAGCCATTTCCAATTAAGACCCAAGTGGGTAAAACAATTCCTTCCTGACTCAAAATGACAGTCAGATATTTCCCTGGATAACTTCCTGCATTGAAGCCAACTGTCATAATTCTCAATATTATTCTGTGCTAAATAGGTATCCATTACTTTTATTTTAAAGCAGTTACAGTATCTACAAGTACAGCATCCTGAGGCAAAGAATTCCATAGCTTGTTGTAGTTGAAAGTGCATTTTCACTGGTCTTAATAGATGACCTGTTGCTCGTTGCTGAACTCTTTGAGTAAATAGTTGATTGAATAGTTCTTTGTGCTGACCTCAAATATATTTGTAAATGGTAATCATAACCCCTTAGACATCTCTTCTCTAACATAAACAAACCGACTTTGTTAATCTTTCTTTATAACTCATATTCTCCAACCCCTTTATCAGTTTTGTTGTACGTCTCCATTTCAATAATGTATTTTTTTTTTTAAGAACTGGTGCCAAAAAATGTACTCCATGTTCTAGATGAGGCCTCACTAAGACTTTATACAGAGGTAGAATTATATTTGCATCCCATGCATCTATACCCCTTTTTATGCAGGACAGTGCCTTATTTGCTCTTGCAGCAGTGAGAGTGACTCTGCACACTGCTATGAAGTGTATAGACTATCAGTACTCCTAAATCTTTCTCTAATGAGGATTCCCCAAGTCGTTTCCCATCTAGTGTATATGTAGCAAGTTTGTTTCTACAGCTCAAATGCATAACCTTACATTTATCTACATTAATCCTCATCTTCCACTTTTATGCCCATTAACTCATTTTATCAACCCACTTACCACTTTAGACCAGCTTGAAAAGGGACCATTTACAACAACTCTCTGTCATCTATCATTTACCCAGTTCTCTATCCATGCACAGATATAACATTCCAAACCAAAGCCTTTTAACCCCTTAAAGGGATAGTAATACTTAAAATGTAAAAAAAAATGTATGTTGTAGTGTTTATTCCCCTGAGTAAAACAAGGGTACTCCCAACAAAGGTGCTTTATTCAAAAGTTATTACAGCTCAAAGATGAATTTTTTAGGTGTAATATCACAGTGGCCTGAAATTGTACAGTGGCGCTGTTGTTACACCATCCTATGGACAGCTCTGGTACTGGGACCATGAATCTCCACTGTGATATTGCACCTAAAAAATTCAGCTTTGAGCTGTAATAACTTTTAAATAAAACACATTTCAGCAGTGTGAGTACCCTTGTTTTACTCAGTGGGATAAACCCTACAAAATATATATATATATATTTTTTTTACATTTTAAGTATTACTATCCCTTTAAGGACAGTCATGCCGGTCCAGGCATTTAAGGACTGGTGATGGTCCTAGCACATCATGGGATTCTAGTATGGTAGTGCAGCTGCACACCACTCTGCCATCCCAGAATTCAATGAGGAAAAAATTGCTCTGTGATCCTTAACTGCCACCCACTTACCAAATCGGGCAGTCATTAAGGGGTTAATTTATGCAGTAACCTTTTGTCAGGAACAGTATGAAAGGCTTTTGCAAAATCCAAGAATACTTCATCAACAGCATTGCCCTTGTCCAAATTATTACTTACCCTTTTGTAAATTAGTTTGATATGATCTATTCTTCATAAAACCATGCTGGCTCCTACTAATAATATTGTTGATCTTCACATAGTTATGAATACTGTCAGTAACCCTTCTTATAACTTACCCACAATGGAAGTCAAGCTCAAAGGTCTATAATTTCCTGGTTTGGTTTCTTACAATCATAGGGCACTATGCCTAATGAAAGCGAATAAATAAATATTAAGAATAATGGTATTGAAAGCATTGAACTAAGTTTCTTAAAGGGATAGTGATACTTCAAAATTACTAATCCCTAGTTTGTAGCCCTTAAAAAAAGAACAAAAATGCACCAGTGGCATCTCTCAAACCCTTATGGTTTGAGAGCTAACTGCTTAGAAAGTTCACCCCTGTCTGACGTCAGCGGTCTAGCTGACTGCAGGGGAATCCTCTCCTGGGACTAGCCAGCGGCTCTGCAGCAGAGCCGAGATCAAGTTAATGAAAAAGAAATCCTTCACTGAAAAGGTCTTCTACGTGTGCTTGGTTTGCACTTTTCAGTGAAGGATTTATTATTTATTACTACAATTTCGGCTCTGCTGCAGAGCCTCCGACGGTCCTGGGGCTGGGTTTCCTTGCTGTCAGCTAGAACGCTGACTTCAGGCAGTGGCGAACTTTGTAAGCGGTTATCTCTCAAACCATAAGGGTTTGAGAGATGCCACTGGGAGCATTTTTGTTCTTTTTTTAAGGGCTACAGAATAGTGATTAGTAATTTTGAAGTATTACTATCCCTTTAAATACCTTTGGGTTTATACCATTAGGTCCAGATGCTTTATTCACCATAACCATTTCCAGTTTCTTTTGGACATTGTCCTCATTAAGCCATGTACATGATGGAGGACATTCTGCATTTTTGTCTGTTTGCCCATAATCTGCCATTGTTGCTTCAGTTGTGTACACAGAAGAGAAGAATGTGTTTAAGGTTTCAGCCATAGCCTTATCCTCACTAATCAATTCAGCTGTCAGCCTTAATAGGACCAATATCAACCTTAATGTTTTGGTTATTTATATACTTGTAGAATTATTAAGAATTTTTCTTGCTCTCTTTTGCATTATTTTCCTCATTTTCAGTTTTATCTAGCTTTTTTTTTTATCTAGCTTTTGTTTATTTGCAGATTTTATTACATTTATTATATTTTTAAATGATATATCTGCCCCTTCAGACTCAAGCACTTTTAAAGCCTAATTCTTATATCCCATTTCCCTGCAAACCTCTTTATTATGCCACATTGCTCTTAATTTGCTCCTCTTATACTTATTCACCAGTGGTATATCCCTTTGAGTGCCAGAGGTGTACGCAACGCATTGCAAAGCAATGCCCCTCTGGCACTCAAAGAGATATATTGAGGAGTTTATTTATCTAAGAGCAGTTTTAAACAAATCTCATGATTCTTGTGCATTTTTATCTTTGAGCATTACATCCTACTGAATATTCTTTAATACTGCTTTTAGAATTGTAAAGTTAGCTTTTTTGAAATTGAATGTTTTGGTTAAACACATTTTAATAAGGTTCTCATAACAAATTTCAAAGGAAACCAGAGTGTGGTCTTTGCTGCTTAAATTTTCTCTTAACTGTATACTGTTTATCATATCAGAATAGTTCGAGAGCACTAGGTTCAGCAAAGCCTCTTTTTTAGTTGGCTCCTCTACTAGTTGGGACATGACATTGTCATTAATAAAACTTAAAAAATAATTTCCATTTGTTGTTCGGGAAGTCCAATTTCGCCATTTAATTTCAGTACAGTTAAAATCTGCCACTATGATTATGTGTTTTGATGGAGAAACCTTTTACATTTGAAGTAACAGTTGGGCTTCTTCAAACTCCTCAATATTAGGTGGCTGGAAGCAAATCACCATTAAAATCTTTTTAATATGTATACCCCCAGTGTGTATTTCAAGATGGTTTGCCTTTCAATTTCTATTCATTTGTGCCTATGGCGCTGTGCTTATATAAAAAACATAATTAAAAGAAGAGAGGCTTAAAGGGATAGTAATGCTTGAAATGTAAAACAATATATGTTGTAGGGTTTACAGCCGTGAGTAAAACAAGGGTGCTCCCACTGCTGCAAGGTGTTGTATTCAACAGTTTTTACAGCTCAAACTTGAATTTTTAGGTGCAGTAACTCAGTGGCCTTAAATTGTACAGTGGTTCTGTTGCTATACCATCCTATGGACAGCTCTGGTCAGTTGACTAAAAGGTTCTACAGGATGGTGTAGCAACAGTGCCACTGTAAAATTTCAGGACATTGTGATGCTACACCTAAGAAAATTCAAATCTGAGGTGTAATAACTTTTGAAAGAAACCATCCAGAAGCTTAACGAGAGACACATTCTAAAGTTAAATGCTTTTTTCTTCTTTATTCAGTAAGTTGAAATTCATCAGCACCAACAAACAGCTTGAAAACATTGACTGTCCCTTAGCTGATGCCATAGTGGAAATTTGGTTAGAATAATCAAGAAGGGCGAACGAGTTGTGTATATAAATCAATCAAATTCCCAATTAGGTGCAGCTGAGAAAATTGTTTCACTTTTATGCTGTTTAGCTAGTTCTGGGAAGGGATGGGTGAAAATTTTCAACTCTCTTGGCAAATAATTTCCCAGGCAAAGTGCAGTTTTTCTGCTTTTCCCCACCTTTTTTGCCCATTGAAAACAATGGGAAGAAAAATATTTCTCTACCACAAAAAGTTTTCTACAGCCATATAAAAGACTGTCAGGCTCTCACAGCATGCCATTCTGTGATTATGAGAGGAGACAGCACCACCTTGTTTGAGCTAGAGAATACAGAGAGGGGAATTGAAGTTCAGTTTAGAGAATCTTTTAGGTAGGACATTTGTTCTCTCTATTAGGAGAGTCAATGGGGTACTCTGGGGAGCAGAAGGGAGGAAAGAGGTTGACCCCAAATACTCCAAAATACCATATGACTGACTGGCAAGACACAAGCAGCTAGTGAAATATTTGCTTGCTAATCTTGCTGTTATTGTCTCTGTGCTGGGTGGGGAAGTCTGGGGAAAGATGTTGTTGATTTTATTTTTCAGTCATAATTTTTTTGGGACAGACTGTAATAAGACAACAGGGTGCACAACTTAAAAATAAATAAATAAAAAAGAATAAAGAACTAAATATATTAGGTGACAGTGACAGACAGCTGACTGGACTTAGGCAAGACATCATATAGCTCCATCAGTTCTGTTGTGTACCATACAGTAAAAAAATGCAGTGTAGTTGCATAATGTCCAGCAAATGCACAAGAGGAAGGGGAAGGGGGAGGGGTGGAGCAGTGCAGGGACGTGAGAGTAAAGTAATAGTTCAAAAACTGACTGCACCAATGTTTGCTGCAGCATGTGCAATCAATGATGATGATCCCTCTACTCCAAGCGAGGATGCAGTTTGTCAAGGTCCCAGCAAAACTAGTTCCAGCACCACCAGTGCCAGTAGAAATAAACAACCATATAAGAAGAACACTGAAGATGACGACAAGTCACATTCAAGTGTTGATGATGCTGGCAATAGCATAACAGAGGAAGGTGTAGCAGCTGAACTGCTTGCTGCATCAGATAGTGAGACAAACAAGCACCAAAACACCCATCCTCAAAGTAGTAGGGAACTTTGTTACAGTAAAAGTAAAAAGAAATTGTTTGAGACTGCTTAATGCTTAGAGGAATATAAGGGTAGTAGTGGGCAAGAACTGTCAGGTGATGCTGATGTTTCTGAGGATGACCTAATGATAACTGATGATGATGCAAATCTAGACTATATCCCTCCAGCATTTGAGAGTGAGGATGATGACAGTGCTATAAGGATAGCAAAAAGTCAAAGGCTGAATCTTCCACCACTTTTAAGGAGCACTGTGCCTGTCTATAAACTGTTTGAGAAAGCCATTGGAAAGTCTGACCTTGGACAAGCACAGATGTCAAAAAGCACACAGTCACTCTATCAGTCATCATCATCATCACCTCTTCAAAGTCCAAGTCCCACTCAGCCACATACACCTGTTTGGAGTACCCAGCAACAGCAACACAGGTTAACATCCACAATGTTAGATATGATGAGTGCCTCTGCTGCTGCGGCTGTAAGTGCTGCATCTTTGACACCTAGTAGTAGTGGGAGTAGAATTGCATCAACATCTAGCCCCAGTAGTAGTAGTAGCAGCACCACCACCTCAGGAACTCCTCATTCCATGAAGTTCACAGTATGGAGATACTTCACTCTGGATCCTCAAGCTAAGCATGTTGCTATCTGTTGTCTGTGTAAAAAGCACATAAGCAGGGGGAAAGCAGGCTCACACCTAGGAACATCCTCTATGATATCCCCCCTGACGCACAACCACAGGTCTGACTGGGAGACACACTAAGAGCAGGCCAAAGGTGCCACAACTAGCAGCAGCAGAAGCACTTTAAAATGTTTCCAGGGCTCTAGGACAGAAAAAAAGTAGTGACGTTATTTAAGTGTCAGAGAGTGTGCTACTGCCAGTGCCAACAGTTAGTTCAGTCCAAATAACACCTATGGCTCCTGCTGCAGAGGAATTTGATGACTCTGGCTTTGCTGTAGGAGATTGCAAAAGTCATAGACTGCCCACACATGCTGCATCTACCGCCACCACTTCCTCTAGTCATGTTGTTAAAGCAATAACGTTTCAGGCTTCTTCTGCCATGTCCTGCCAACCCACACTGACTGATTTCCTAGGAAGAAGTAAAAAAACTTCACAAAAACAATTCCATAGTACTTCTGTGAAGTGGCAAGGTTGTCAAGATGTTGACAATGGACATGCTGCTGTATTCTTTTGTAGAAAACTGAGGTTTCAGAGAACTGATGTCAGCTGTGTAGCTCCATGCTGGAATATCCCAAGCTGCAGTTATTTTTCCAGGACGGCTGTGCCTGAATTGTACAAGCAGATGGTTAGTGTGGTGGGCAAAGGGCTTAAAAGTGCATATGGCAAGAAAATCCACCTGACAACAGATATGTGGACAAGTGGGCAGAGCACAGACTATATGACTGTGACTGCTCAATGGGTTTCCCTCCCAACACCAACAATGGACAACACTAGCTTACAGCATCAGATGAAAGTCAGTAATCATGCTTCTGGTTGTGGCAGTGTGATTAAATGGCAGCAGCAGCAGGATAGTCCATACCATCTTCACACCACCTTTTGCATGCAGAGTTTTGAGAGACAACCCCACAAAGCTGTAGATGTTCTGAGTAACCTAGAGCAGATGATAGAGGAATGGCTTGTACCCCGCTACTTAAAAGCTGGTTTTGTGTCTGCCGATAATGGCTCCAACATAATCGCGGCTTTGGGAATAGCTGGTATGGTGCATGAGTCCTGTTTTGCCCATGTGCTAATTTAATTAGTGACCAGATTCCTGGAAGAATCCAAAACCATCAAAGAGTTGCTTACTATTGCCTGCAAAATCTGTGTCCATTTTAGTCGCTCCTACAGTGCATGCAACACTCTATATTCCATACAAAAGAGTAACAACCTGCCCCATCACCAGCTGAAAATGGAGGTCCCTACCAGGTGGATTTCCACCAGAATAAGGCTATTAGCAAGTGCACCATGCAAAACTGGAAGGCTTTGGAGGAAGCCTCTTTGTCACCTGGCCAATGGCAACTAATGTGTGATGTATGTGAGCTGCTGAAACCCTTTGAGGAGGCAACCATGCTGGTGAGTCGCACTGGGGCAGGAATTAGTGAAATTCTACCATTGATATTTTTATTGCAGAAAAAAATGAAGAGCATGGCTGAGGATTCTTACCAGAATGACAACACCGACATGCACCAGCTGGTAAAGGACATGTTAGAGTGCTTTGAACAAGATTCTTGCATAGTGTCCTTTAAAAGCAATGAGGAATATATTCTTGCCACTTTGCTGGACCCTAGCTTTAAACACATAATTTAAGAATTTCTGCCAAAGGGCCATCAACAATTTATCACAACAAGGAGACATGGCGATCAGCAGCAACTCTCTGAGGAATCAGATTCTGTCAAGGAATATCAAGACATGTTTATTGATCGAGTGCAGTATTGCATTGCGAAGGATGAGAGGGAGAAAGCGAGGGCACAACAAACACCTAGGCAGTATAGTGAAAAGAAAGGCAGCAAAGCAGTTCAACCAGCAAAAGCAGCTACATCATCAACCAGAATATCCCATTCGGAACACAGGGCAATTCATCATGGGTCTCAGCAGGGGCTGCAAAAAGTTGGTTTCTGCATACTTGCAGGAGAGCTACATTTTAGGCAAAAACAATGAACCCTCTGGAATACTGGCAAACAAAGCAGGGTGTGTGGCCAGCATTGACACGTACTGCAGTGCAACCCCTTAGTTGTCCTCCAGCAAGTTTTGAGTCTGAGAGGGTTTTCAGTGAGGCTGGTTAAATTGTCAATGACCGCAGGGCATGGCTATCAAGCAGCAATGTTGGGAGACTAAAATTCTTAAAAATGAACCAACATCTCATACCATCTGAGTATCAAGTAGCAGAAACCACACATGACAAAGAAAGCCAGGACAAATATATTAACAGCAGCACAGATGAGGAGGTGAAGGAGGGAAGTGAAGAAGGGTTTCCACCATCTACCCCACTTGGGACCACTGCTAGACATGTGCGAATTCATTCGGAGACATTCGGATTTCGTCGAAAATGGGGTCATTCGGAGACATTCGGCCAATCCGAAACTCAAGGGTCATTCGGAAAAAATGATCCGACTCCGAACAGCCCAGGTCCGAAATTCGTCGAAACTTTCGGAAGTTTCGGCAATCGACACATTTCCAAAAGTTTTGACTACTTTTGACCAGGACTTTTTTGTACTTCCTGTGCGCGCTCAATTACTTTCCCTCCATAATTTTCCCTCCATGTCTCTAGTCCAATTCCATTCTCCGTTTCATGCACTACTTCCCTCTTTTGTCTGTATTCGAATAGCCTTCTTCGTTTCATGATGGGGGTTGGACTAATGACACAGTCACACAGACAGACAGCCTGCATTTCCTCATTGGGTTGTTGGAGCTCAGAGAGAGAAGAGATTAGAGAGTGTACAGTTGTTGTGTAGGCAGGCAGGTAGCATTAGGCTAGGCATAGGTAGGCAGCCAGCATTAGTTCCAGTTATTGCCACTGCAAGAGCAAGTAATATTTGTTCCTGTGCAAAATATAAAAAAATATTAGGTATTTGTTCGAATACAGGGCCGGCCCTTACATGGGTCCCAGTGGGTCCATGGTCCCAGGCGGCACTTTGACAGGGGCGGCAATTTGCCGTCCTATATCATGTTTATTTTGTGCGCTTCCGCCAGTTCTGTGTTGCAGGGTGTCCCATCAGTGTGATTGTCAGCAGCCGGGCAGCCCTATGCTCACTCAGTGGCGATGCCTGCTGGCTGCTTCAGTGACGTGAATTATGTGATAGTGAAACATTATGCCTATTTTATATTGTTTATCGCCCACCTAAAGTCAAGACTTGAGTAAATAGGTCTACCGTCCCAGATTTGCTAGAGAGGTTTTACAAATACAGGAGGGTGCCCCCTGTACGAAATGAGTCTAAACATTTGGCATCCCTAGTATGAGTGCACAACAGTGCATGATGTGTCCTGAACAGGATTGCTGTGAGGTGTCTCCACCCAGAAGGTGCTGGCTTCAACATTGCGACAAGTGACCAACTAAGAGCACCATGCCGTGCAGCCATAGCATCACCCCCTCCTACTCTCCGGGTCCCGCTGACTGGCAATAACAGGTGAGTCACTAAGAGATCTGAAGCCTTTCTGGAAGTCCTTTCACTTGGAAAGGGGCTAGGTATTACTTGGGGGAGTTGCCTCGTATGTAAATAATTTCTAGGTGGGAGATGAATGTGCATCACTTATGTGTTTCCTAACAGTAGTTAGAATACAACTCCCATCATCCCCTGATTATGACATTGGGAAATGCCCAGCAATTATCGTAGAGCCCTGTATTGCACACTCACGGAAAACGGTGATATTGCTATACTAAGACAATGCTGTGGACCCCTCTTCAGTATAGATGTCAAGCATTTTTTTTTATTTCTCTCCTGTGTTGCAGTTTGTTCACAACAGAATGTCTCAATTTTTCTTTTTAACCCTTTGAATGCCAGAGTGGTATGCAAAGCATTGCTTTGCAATGCATTGCGTACTAATCTGGCACTCAAAGGGTTAACACATTACATCTATCACATTACAATCATTGATGTTTATATTGATGTAGTATGAAACTCTACAATGTATATACACATAGAGTTATCTGATATGAGGGGAAATCAGGATAGGAAAACGAGAGAGAGGAATTTGGGTACTAAAGAGGGACAGTAGGGTAGGAGGCTGGTACCAGAAAATGAAACCTTAATCTTTACCCATGTACTAACATAGAATGTGACATGTAGTTTGTCCATGTTCGAGTCGACCACTTATGTTGAGTAGGATGTGACAGGCATGGGTTTTCGATGTCGAACATATGCTAAATTGAATGACAGGCATGAGGTTTCGATGTTCAAACATATGCTAGATTGAAGGACAGGCATGGGGTTTCGATGTTCGAACATGCTAAATTGAATGACAGGCATGGGTTTTCGATGTTCGACGTTTGCATTGTGACTGGCATCCCATGCTAGAGTAGAGGTGACATGCACAGACTTTCAATGTACGACAATGTCCGTTTTTGGGATGGATCTTTTTCTAAATGCACACCCTGTCTGCAAATAATGATAGCAGCGTGCACGGAGGCGCACTACTATAATTTAACCCATGTTAAATTCGGCCGAATAATTCGGAATGGATCAGAATTTCGTCCGAATCAAATAGGCCCGGTCCGAAATTAAGATCATCCGAATTAGAAAAAAAAAAATTCGTCCGAATTCGAATTTTACCGAAAATTTTGCCCGTGCACAAGTCTAACCACTGCTATGAGTTACATGGAATGTGTGTCAATAATCTGAGAAAGAGGATAGAGATTTGATGCAAACATGACAATAGTAAAAACTATATACATACACAAATCACACCATACCAGCCAGTCCCCTCCCAACACCACTACAATACACATCTGCCACATTGTAGGATGTATTTTTTTAATCTCTTGACATCATCTAGAATATTTGCCAGTGTCATTTAAGGAGGAAGTTAGTGTTGTGGGCGTAGTACAAATGCATTGTGCATGCTAACACATTTTTCAAGGAATATGTTGCTGTAGGACTCACAACTTTGACTTTCAGACACTTATTTCTAAACTACAGCCCTCTGAAGAATTAATATTAAAGTAGAAAATGTAGTACCTATAGGACATATAGGTGAAAAATGTGTTAAAATAGGCAAACAATTGTTAAAATAGGCAAAAAGGAGGACATTTTACATAGGCAGAAAGGCAACATTTTTCACAGGAAAAGCAAATAACCGGCAAGTTTTTGTGAAAAGTTATGCAGGAAATTTTTCACACTTTTCTCCCACCCTTAGTCCTAGGCACAATTAAATTGGATTTTGCTGGACTTAGTATGGAATAAGGGAAAGAAGAGAATCAGTTCATAATGTCAACAAGCTCTTGAATCCTTGAGGATGAGCAGCTGTGAGAGAGCTTAAGATTCTGGTTAGCTTGTCTTAAGCAGAAGAGATGCTGATTGTAGGCATCTATAGACTTGTTTCTTGCTTCTTTGTAAGGTTTTTCTTTTACTCTGTGTATGGTTGGTTCAATGGGTATATCATTCACTGCAAACATTTATAGTAAGCTTTAGAAAAACCACATATGAGTTAACAAATTAAAAAAAAAACATAAACATAAATCCACTGTAGAAGCAGTATATGCCAGTGTAACAAATACACAAAGGATATCAGATTTACTATTCTGCAGTGAGTGTTAAAAACAGCAGTAGTACTTTATTAGTAAGCATTAATAATGCATTGTTTAGAAACCAATAACATATCTGAAGTGTTGTATAAATAAGGAAAATAAATGAAAGCATTGTGAAGTACAGCTACTGTCATCTTGAGTGCGCAAATAGAAATGCAAGGCAAGTATTTAGGTGCTGGCAGATCTCATTAACTGTAACCAATTCCTTCTGATCCCAAAAAATTGGTCGGTAAATTGCTAAGAAAAGGGGAGAGCTATCATGATTTGAGTGATTTACTGATTCAACTGCTAATGTATTTACATGTTTTCTGTTAGACTGTTATTTCTCTTTAATTTAAATAATATCATGGCTTATACATGTGTGATACTATCTAAACATGCACCATGGGAAATGGAGACAAAGTGCTTCATCAAATGACTGTAAGATACTATAGATGTGTTGGGTATAAATGAGGCTAAGGGCTGAATTTCACTGTAGGTGATGCATTTGTCACTGTTTTTATCTCAAAATACACTTCAATGGAAATTTGTGAGGTAAAACAAGTAATAACAATTTTCAACTGCAATGCAATCCATTCCTAAATTAGAAGCTAATCCAGATGTGCTGAAGACAGCTGCCTCAGTGCAGAAAACCAGAAAATTCTAGCAGTTTTAGATTATGCTAGTTCAACAAGCATTAGTATAATTACTAAACACAAGTACGATATATAAGATTACCAATTCCTAAATATGTTTATTAAAGGAACACTAACACCTAAAATAAACTGGACTTATATACTCTTTCTTCCCTGTACTCAAAAGTTAACAGCTGTAAACTTCTCTGTCGATTGTATGGTGCCATTACAGCTTTTTCCAGGGCTCCAAGTACTACACCAATTTTAAGGTGACGGTCTGTAAATGAGCTGAGAGAAGATAACAGCTTTTCTGAATACAAGAGCAGTAGGTACTAATCACAATAACTGACTACTTCTCATCACTCATTTCAAACAGCATTACCAAATGTAATACTTTTTTTAAGAACATGATAATTAATGTTATAAAGCTATATCCACCTGTTTCATTTTTAGGTGTTAGTATCCTTTAGCAAAATAGACAGAGCATGCACAACACATAAGTGACTACAGTTTAGGCTTATAGAAACAATATATTTTGAATTTTTAGTCCTTCAACAATCTCGAATATGAAAAATTTGCAGACCAAGTACACACCTGATAGGAAGTGATTCTCAGTGTTTTTTTTGTTTTTTTTTACTTCTGGACTTTTCAGAGCACTCGTAACATTTGTAGGTCCCTTGTCAAATATACAGTTATTCATAGGTCACATGTTCAGAATGAGAAACACAAATATATTGTGTACATACATTTTCAAAAACTACACTTACCCCAAGGTATATCACTGAGCCACAACACCCTGTTTGAAAACTACTGATATATGAATGTAAAGATGCATTATGTATATAGCCAAATGTCCTAAAAGAGGTATTATCTGGTAAACAAAATCACATTTACTTGTAAATGGTTGCATGCCAAGAAAAAAGTAAAAGAAGCAAAAACAATATATAACTATCCACAACACCAACTGTAAAGGTAACCTGACTATAACATTTCACTTAATCCTATAAATCAATACCATATTTTTTGCTTTTATCAGATATTTTGTGTTCAAAATAAAACTGTTGAGAAATATGTGACTGAGATTTAATCTTATGTGTGCAACACTATAGACTAAGTTAAAATGATCACATTGACTGACAGAACAAGCAGGTGGACCTGGATGGCAGAGATGGTATACTAGACACTGGCCTGAGAACCTGAGGACTTAGTCTTAGACCGGTAGATAGCAGTGCGTAGCATGTTTGCAATGATGAGGCAGAACACAGAAATGTAACTGGACTGGAAAAGAGCACATTCGTAGTAGCCACTAAATTGAGTACTGAAAATTTGACTCAGAACAGTTGAGAAAGTTTTAGCAATGGGTTCAGTCTGACTCCCCTTATCATGCAATAGTAGTTTATGAGATAACCTGGCCGCACGTGACTTGAAAATGGAGTTGACCAAGGATCATCAAAAAAAAGTAAAACAGGAAGTAGTCAGCAGGAGGGCAGGAAACCACTTCAAGAAAATAACGTTCCTGAACAGGGTCAAACTAAGGAAGCTTTTGCTTCCACTGGTCCACAAGTGGTGATTCATATGCTGATTGGTACCATTACTTTAAAGACATCCATGCTAAATTGCAGATAATAGTTTTAGTAGTGTCACGGTTTTACAGAACACTCAAACAATTTGGTTAAGGTAAAAAATGCAGCTTTATTAAAATAAATTATAAAGAACAGAGATGCCCTTCAACAGGTCCAGACCCAGACAGAGGATACGCTCTTCTGGATCTGACACAGGTCAGGGTACAAACAGAAACAGGTATGTACAATAACTTTAATGAAGAGTGTAGAAATGGAACAGGAACTGGAACAAAACCTCAGCAGTAACAGCAAGGAGGTGCTCTAGGCAATGGTAAGTACTGCAGGGCAAAATCCCCAGTGGAACAGGAAAAACAGACAAGACCACCGGACTTGCCCAGAAAACCAGGTATAGGCAGCCTAAGTGACAGGCAAAGACACAGGTACATGGAGGTTATGCCCAGAGGCAACCGGAGCAGGCCCAGATAATAAATGTAAGAAATAGGCTGCCCACATGACAGGCACAGATACACATACTCGGAGGTTATGCCCGGAGGCAACCGGAGCAGGCACAGGCTGTATATAGTGCAACCCGAGGCAATCGTAATGCACAGGCTGTATAGTAGTGCAACCGGAGGCAATCGTAAGGCACAGGCTGTATAGTAACGCAACTGGAGGCAACAGAAAGGCACAGGCTGAGAGGTGGTACAACCAGAAGCAACCACAAGGTACAGACTGTATAGAGCGCAACCGGAGGCAATCATAAGGCACAAGCTGTATAGTAGCGCAACCGGAGGCAACAGTAAGGCACAGGCTGTATGGAGCGCAACTAGGGTAACCGTAGAGCAATTGCTATAGGACACAAGACCGGAGACAACAGAGGCACCTGCGGAATAGCTAATGCTAGGAGTAATAGCCAATGCTAGAATCTGTGCACAGAGAGCGAGACAGCTCAAGCCTGGATCGGTACACAGAGAGCAGAAGTCAGCCAGAGCCTGGGTTGGTACACAGAGAGCGGTAGTCAGCCGAAGCCTGGGTTGGTACACAGAGAGCGGTAGTCAGCCAAAGCCTGGATCAGTACACAGCGAGCAGTAGTCAGACAAAGCCTGGATCGGTACACAGAGAGCGGTAGTTAGCCAAAGCCTGGATCAGTACACAGCAAGCGGTAGTCAACCAAAGCCTGGATTGGTACACAGCGAGCAGTAGTCAAACGGAATCGGACACAAGAATAGGTAGTCAGGCAAACCGGATCATAAACTAAATGGGCAGCGAAGACAGGAGCAAGGTCAGACAAAACCGGATCATATACGGAACAGGATACTCAGCAACAAATGTCTGGTCAGGAACACCACAAAAGGGCACCGGTATAGTAACAGGAGGGCGTATATAAAGGCAAGCCCTGGGAGGAGTTATCAACCCATAGCCAATAAGACTGCAGCCAAGGTAAACCCGGAAGTAAGAAAGACTCTCAGGCAGAATCACGGGCACCGTGATAGTACCCCCCTCTCAATGACCCTCCCTATCTTGAGGAGGGGGTCTAGGTTTAGCTGGAAACTTAGCATGGAATCTGCGCAACAATAGTGGAGCAAGGATATCAGAGTGGTTCACCCATGAGCGTTCTTCTGGGCCATATCCCTTCCACTGCACCAAGTATTGGATCTGTCCATGGAATCTACGTGAATCCAAAATACTCTGCACTTCATACTCATCATGATCCTGTATGCGCACCGGACCTGGGACTGCAGGGGTGGTGGTATAACATTTACACACCAAAGGTCTGAGAAGGGATACATGGAACACGTTATGTATCTTCATGGAGGCAGATAATTCTAATGCATAGGAGACAGGGACAAATAGACTTATGACATATCAAAATGATGGGACATGTAACCCAAAGTCTGGCAGAGAATTGACTCCCTGGCAGTCAAGGTGGCATTGTACGCATCCATAGACGTGTCAGATACAGATTGCAGGGCTGCTATGAATGAATCCAAATTTTCTAGCATAGGTGAGGCATGATCTAAGAGAGGAGAGACCCAAGCTAGCTCTTGCCCTTTTAAAAGGTAAATTATAAAGGTTATCAGGCTGATTTCTAAAGTGCAATGCACACTGATTAAGGAATCCCCTGAGCTCCTTGAGGTTTACATTGAAGCTTTCAAGCAAAGGTATTTTGGGAGAATTCCCAGGTAGTTGCTGTGTATTAGGTACAGCAAAAGCAGAAACATCCTTATGCTGCAGAGTTTTCAGAAGCCCAGAAATATAATCCAATATCTAATCTACTTTCTTAATATATAAATAATTCAGTCCAAGTAATGCTCCCTGTTGTGCAACAACCTTAGCAAACTCTACGAGGTCCGGATCCATTGCACTGTATAATTGGTCTCGCTGGCTAACAGGACAGGAAGCTGACCTGCAGGGCAGAGGGGGGTTACTAGTCAAAACAAATGCAGAAAACAACTAGTAACAGTCACTAAAAACTTGGAAGCAGGAATCATGGGTGGACATTGGTTGGTAGATGGAATTTGCACTGAAGGCTGCTGCTGCTGAGAGTTGCCTCAGAGCAAAGGTAGAGTGTGAATCTAGAGAGTAGTATAAACTGAAGTAGCTCAATCATGTGAATAGAGGACTAGGGGCGCACAAACAATGTCACAGGATCCAAATCAGCAAAGTATCAGGTCTGGAGTGAAGCAAAGGACAGGACAGGCTGCAATCAAGCATGGTCAGAGTACAATCAAAGTAAAAAGATAAGATCATAAGCAGGAAACAGGAATCTCAGCACTGGTAAACATAGTCAGTAAGACAATATACTGGTACACTAAAGTGTTTGTAATGCTGCTTGATATAGGCCTCAGCAGTTATTTCCTGTAAAAAACAGACTAGAAGGCAGGCAAGAGCAGAGCTGGAGTGAATGGAGAGACTGTGTCCAGGTAAACATGGAGAGCTGTGGATAACAGCAGAACATGATTTTGTGGATCAGATTCTTACACCAGCCGATGAAGTATTTTTGTCTGCTAAAAGTATATGCCTCTGATAGGCCATGTCCAACTTTAACATGATTTCACTTGGTCTTTCTTGGTTAAGAAACAACTGACCCCTGTCCTTTATACTTTGGATTTGCCTCCATGATGAAGAAAAACTCCTTTCATGGCTCACTACTGAAACCAGTTGTCAAGAACAGTGTTTGCCATCTTCCTGCACCTCTAGGACTTGTATTTGTTCAGGGCCAACAATAATTTATTTTTCAAAAGATTTTGAATTCCTGCTGGGTTCATAGTACTCTTCAGTATTTGGTGGACTGGAAAGGCTATGGAACTGAAATGCAGTCTTGAAATCTAGCTTGTGATGTTCATTCTTCTACACTGGTTTGTGACTTACACAGTGCTTTTCTGGATGAACATGGTCAACCAAGGGTGTTTGTGTGTGTGTGTGTGTCTGTGTGTGTGTGTGTGGGTGTCTATGGTATTTTGTACCTCCTTTCTTCAGGGTCATGAGACGTTGCTTCTAGTACTGTGTTCTGTTTGCAAAGTCTTTTTCACATCTTTGCATGTGTCTATATGCTCTGTCTTGTGCACACTTGTACAATATCATTTCCTGGTTTGAAGCCATCTGCTGCACTAGGATTATGTTTTCTGATTGGCTAGTCTGTCTATTTCTACCTGACATTTCTATTTGTACCTTTTCCAATTATTGAGCAGTGCTTGATTTTGGTGCACATTTCCAGTCTGCTGTCTTCTTGGCTTAGTTTCATGGACTATGATGGAACTCAGCTTTGCTCTGACCCACAGCTCTTGAACTCTGATTATTAATGTACTCAGATTGCTGTATCCCCAGATGTTCCTGACTGCGACTTGCTTTCTCAGCTTGGTACCTTGCTTATAAATTCTTCTGACTAGTGATGGGCGAGAAAATCTGGAGCTCAACCACTGGGCTGGGGTGGTTTCCTTTTTGTCATTCATTTACTGCAAAAGCTTCTCAGGCTGTACTTTATGCTCTGCTGGAAAATAAACCTTACACAGGGTTTTCTATATCCTTTTAGTTTGTTCTACATGAACTTTTCTGGATTCTCTGTGAAAAAATGAAAGCAGTTTGAGACCTCCCTATCATACAAGTGGTTAAAACAGGGGTAGGAAACCTTAAACCGTCCAACTTTTGGGGAGTACAAAACCCATCATCACCAACCAGCCAATGCCTGGTTGCAGATGATAGGAGTTGTACCTCCCTAATAGCTGTAGAGCCAAGGGTTTCCCTCCCCTGGGTTAAACTAACCTGTACAAAGTCTATTTTTCCTTTAACAATATGGTATACTTTTAAACTCCACTTTGATCTTGAGCATATTGGCGTCTGAATGAGGATTCCTGTTATTATGTTAAACTATTCACTTTTCAACAAATGTCTGGCTATTTAAATTATGACACTTATTACAAAGAACAAAAGTATGTTATCTATTATTTTTCAAAATGTGCAATTATAGGAGGTTCAACTAATGAAGCCTCTTATAACATAGAAAGTATTTTTCTTTTTCCAAGTTAAATATCTTTAGAAGAATATTTGAACTTTGATGCTGTCTATTAATTTTGAAATGATGAAATGGAAACAATTAGATCCTTCACCTGCCAAATATAAAATAATGAGGAGAGGAAGAGAA
Source organism: Rhinophrynus dorsalis (assembly GCA_037306005.1). NCBI lineage: Eukaryota > Metazoa > Chordata > Amphibia > Anura > Rhinophrynidae > Rhinophrynus > Rhinophrynus dorsalis. The sequence continues at coordinate 433,004,010 of CM074719.1, read as the reverse complement.
ATTCACGTGTGAAAGGCTAGACCCTGAAATGGGAACATCATGTACAATTTAAGATACATTGAAATGGCATTTTAATGAACAAGCATTTTTTTCTACCAAAGGTTTCTCACATTTCATCCATATTTTCCTGTCAACAGTATTTTATTCCTAACATTAAATGGCAATATAGAGATGGTTACTGATGGATAATTGGGTTATCAAGGACCTTGATTTATTAATGGCTTTTAGACATCACAGATAATAATGCACAAAATAAATAGATACACCTGACTGATATATGATAGACACCTAACTAGGTAGGTCAAAATAAAAATTTACTTATTCCTAAGGTTCAGTTAACCTTTAACTTCTTGAATGTTAGAGACCTCTCCAAAGCATTGCTTCACTGCAACATCTCTGGCATCCAAGGCAGGGAAAGGGAACCTGAGGCCCTTTAACTGTTGTGGACTACAATTCCCATCATCCACTCCCAGCCTTTGGCTGGATGGGGATGATGGAAATTGGATTGTCAACTGTAATTGTCATTTTATTTTATTCTTCTACCCTTAGGATCGTATGAACAAAGGAAAGAGGAACAATTCTGGGGCAAGCCAACTGCACCATAGGTGACAAATAAACATTTAAATCAATGCAAAGTTTTATTTGTCCTTTTTGGTGCATATGGTTTGCCCCAGAATTGTTCCTTTTATGTTATGAGAATAAGGTCCTTAGTATGACGTTATGTGAATCATGCAGCATTTATGTCTATGCTGTACTGATTAGGAAGGCAATATCCCTGGGGACTAACAAGACAAGTGAATTCATGATAAAGAAAATGGCTGGATGTACAATGAAAGGCTCTCATTTCCTTACATGATTGCCATTCACAAATTCATTAATAGGTAGTATCTGGTACTCACTCATTCATCAGTGTGTGATTAAATGGTAAATTCACCATTCCTATCCAGCAGTTTCAGACTAGCGGATTACCCAGAACTGCATGGGGTGTACATATACATACACATACACTGTAGTATGCATGTGTGTGTGTGTGTGTTATGGTAATGGTACTGATGAATTCCAGACTAAAGCATTTCCATTTAACATGGAGCTCCCTGCATGGGCACTCTGTCACAGCAAAAATAGCAAGATCACTGCTTCCTCTGTGGGATCAGTATCAGGCCCTGCCCTGAATGTCATAACTTCACCATCCACCGACTCAATTCTAGGTCTAGGTTTTGCAAACCATAAGCTACTCCTATTTGCCTTAGCATTAGCTCTACATTTAGACAGTACTCGTTAGTAGCCTCATAAGGGCCATTTCAATTATTTAATTCCACTTCTGAAGGATTATCCAAAATCCATCAACCATATAGAAGAAAATGTAAAATTATGCCATGAAGAATACAATGTTTATTATGCATCAGATACTGATGCTCTATTTTTTTTTAAGCAAAGAGGCTGATTTACTAAGAAACTGGAGGAATTATATAGGAAACCATCTGCACCATAAGGATAAAAAACACACATTTCCATGAATTGAAATGAGGTTTAGAACCCCTAAAATTCTAGAGAGGTCTCCTCCATCACTGCTCTTTGAAATGCACCTCTCTCATTCAAGGTGTTTAAACCCTCATTTCAGTCAATGGGAATGTGGGGAATTTTTTTGCCCTCTATGGTTTGTCCCCACAAATTGCTCCCTTTAATGCATCATATATTATCACAAGTTATATAAAAGTGTCATGGTCAGGCCAATTTATGCAACGTTATCTCAGAATATAGAAACATTGCATTATCATGCAAAATTCAAAGAGTATATATATAGTGCTAGCCTATTAAGCTCCCTGTACGTAACCTCATATGCGCAGTAGAGACTGCTGGAACAATGCAGTCATGCGCAGTAGAGACTAGCTGTTCCAGAAGGGGGGCGCTCTGAACAGCTCACCTCCTATCTCTGCTCCTGGCTCTGGGGCAGCAGCCAGGGCCGCTGGTTGGGCTTTCATACTAGTATATGCAGCAATGTTTAATCTGTTGACTAAACTGGACACCATAATCCACTATCTAGGATAGAGCAATTTAGACTGATTGGGTTACCCTAGGCTTTTTCTCACCCGGCAAAATGGGTTCCCCAGACAAGAGTGTACTGTAATGTCTTTCACATGTTATTAAGGAATAATTCAAATATAAGAAAGTTAAAGGGAAACTTGGAGGGAAGAGGAATGATGAAGACAAATAAGAAAAGAGAGAGTGAGTGAAAAGGAGATGGTGAAAGAATGAGAGGAGAAGATACCTACACTCATGAGCATCAGTAAAGGGGAAGGATGTAAGTGCTGTTTTAGTCACCCAGCTCAAACATAGGCACTGAAATAAATTTCTTAGTGCAATGCCTCCTTAAAGGGATAGTAATACCTAAAATGTAAAAAAAAATATGTTGTAGGGTTTATCCCCCTGAGTAAAACAAGAGTACTCCCACTGCTGAAAGATGTTTCATTCAAAAGTTATTAATTTTCAAAGTTGAATTTTTTAGGTGCAATATCACAGTGGCCTGAAATTGTAGAGTGGCGCTGTTGCTACACCATCCTATGGAGATTTATGGTCCTGAGACCAGAGCTGTCCATAGGATCGTGTAGCAACAGCGCCACTCTACAATTTCAGGCCACTGTGATATTGCACCTAAAAAATTCAACTTTGAAAATTAATAACTTTTGAATAAAACACCTTTCAGCAGTGGGAGTACTCTTGTTTTACTCAGGGGGATAAACCCTACAACATATTTTTTTTTACATTTTAGGTATTACTATCCCTTTAACTCCATTTTAATATGCTATTTATTCTGATAATTGTTGTTTGTGCAACTTGTACCAAGGGGAGATCGGTGGAGAAATATTTGTGCCTTTTTTATCACACTGTACTATCAAGGTGTAGAAGAAAGTGGTATAACTTTACTCCATTTTCCTGAACCTGTTATATGGGAGGCATTTGGAACTTGTTCACATGGTAGAGTGTGTGATTCAATATGCACTAAAGTTATAGTATGCGCTACATAAACAGAAGTGCAGCTGATGATTAATAGGCCAGTAAGCAACTACATGGGGTGCAGAGCTTTCAGTTGCACCAGCACCCATCATCCAAAGTGGCCCTCCAATCACTAGTTATGGCACTTTTTTGTTTAAATCAGTCTTTATTGAATCAGCATCAAAGAGCAAAAAAATAAACAGAAGAACATACATATAGAGATATGCAATGTATACATAAACAAAGGAAGATCAGTACACCGCAGTACATACAAACTTAGAATAATAATAAGTCTGAAGACAGTTTTCAGTTAATAGAAACAATATATTGAAGCTACATGAATAAAAACACTTCCCCAAAATTCAATAAATGCTCCCAATGCAATATTTCCCTGACAGGAGTCATTAACAGTGTTTGGTTGAAATGGATCCCATAAAATGTCGAGTAAAGAAAAGAAGAGAAGAGGAGAAAGTTCATAGAAAAGAAGACAGAAAAAAAAGTGGGAGAGAGAATTAGGAAAGAGTGGAGAGGTAGGGAGGGGAGAGGGAAGGACCTGTGGAGATCCGAACAATGAATAGACTTCAGGGAAACCAGTTTATAAAGGCTGGCCAGAGGACACTAAGGTCATAACCCCTGTGTAGTAAAGCCATCCGTGTGAGTGACGGCTGTTCCACTATCCTCTGTTCCAGCTGATAGGGGAAGGAGGGTCAGGTGATTTCCATTTTAGTGGTATTAAAGCTTTTGCAGAATTAAGGAAAAGAAGTAACAGGTACCGTTCAGGTTTCGGGAGAGGTGGGAGGCTACTATATAGCAAAATCTGCAACGGGTCCCTGGTTAAGGAGATCCCGAGGGTTGATTCAGTTGTTGCCAGGCATTCCTCCCAATAGGGTTTGATAAGTGGGTATGACCATCAAATGTGCAAATGGGTACCTGGGGAAGTCCCGCATCTCCAACAATTGGGAGAAGTGGAAGGGAATATCTTTCTGAGCCTATCAGGGGTAAGATACCAGCGGAATAAAATCTTATAATTAAGTTCCAGCAACTGAGAGGAGATAGAGGAGGTGACCATGGTTTTCCAGATCACCTTCCAGGCCGCCTGGGGTAGCGACCTACCAGGATCCCTCTCCCAAGCCTTCACATAGGCTAAAGGATCTGTAGCCAATTCTGTGAGTAGGATGGCGTATATTTTACCCATAAATCTCCCCTCTGGGCTTTTCTGCTGAAGAAGGGTCTCAAATTTCGTTAACTGTCTAGTGGTGGAGCCACGAAAATGGGGGGTGTCGATGATGTGTTTAATCCAGAGATATTTTGTTGGGAGGGAGAGAAAAGGAGTCTCTAACATCTGAAAAGCCAAGGAGTGACCTGTCCTTTACAAGGTCCCGTACGCTAAGCTCTGGAAGAGAAGACTGGGGAATTGATTCAAATCTAAGAAGTGTGAAGAAGGCAGATGGGAAAAAATCCTCATAAATGGGGAATATCGAGGGAAAAGTTTTCCACACATTTATATCGGTGACCTACAAGGAGGACTGGAGATAAGGTAGGATGACAGACAGGATGGAGAGGAACTCCAGAATGTGGATTAAAGAACTCTAAAATTGGATCCTCTATTCCTGGAAAGGATCTCTCCATACAAATCCAGGATTTATGCAAACCACTGCAATCTGACAAGAATCTCTGACCAAAACACCCATACAGGAGCTGATTTTTGGAATATAATGATGACACAGACGGACTCGAAGCCGGCGCGCGAGGGTGCGACCTGACTTATTGCCAAATTCAAAATGTTTACGTTTGGAATGAAAGAATGAGCGGTCTACAAATTCCCCGAGAAGAGCTTTAAGTCGACATCTCAACGTTTGCAATTTAGTAAAGGCAAGTTCCGTTTGTGATCTTTTATGAAAAGATTCCAAGGCATGGATCTGTTGTAACGGGTCATCGATTTCCCGAGTCCTTTGCTTCTTAGCCCAAGATGCTTGTTTGATGAGCTCACCCCGTATCATACACATATGTGCTTCCTAGGTGGCTAAATTGGAAACTTCAGAGTCAGAATTATCTGAGAAATAATTCCTTAGTGTCTCCTCAATAGTGGTACAAACTGACTTATTGAGAAGCAAGGACTCATTCATTCTCCAAGATCCACAAGTTAAAGGAGTATGAGTTTGACGTATAGAAGTGGCAGTGGGAGCGTGGTCAGACCATGTGATAGAACCAGTGGAGGCAGAATGAAGAAGATGGAGGAAGCAATGTGAATGGAGGATAAAGTCTATTCGGGTATAAGTGTCGTGAGGAAGGGAGAAGAACGTATAACCGTTTCCCTCCGGGTACAAAACCTGCCAGGAGTCTATAAGTCTATGTGAGTGAAGTAATTAGTTAAACCGTCTAATTATCTTTTGAGAGTAGGACGTGTTACCCGAGGAGCAGTCCAGTTTAGGGTAAAGAGGGAGATTGAAATCACCCCCCAAGATGAGCACTCTCCCCGTAAAAGAAGCTAATTTATCGAGGATGGAATCCAAAAAATTTATCTGGAGAGAATTGGGAGTGTAAATGTTAGCAAAGGTATAGACAGTACCCTCAATTGTGCATTTAATAAACATGAATCTCCCTCCCTCCCTTATCTTTTATTTGGGCCATAAGGAAAAAGGGAACATTTTTATGGAATAGAATGGCCACTCCATTTTTCTTAACTAAATCTGAAGCAGTAAAGGCCTGGGAGAAGGACACATTAGTCAGTTTCATTTCTTGAGATTTTTTAAAATGGGTCTCCTGGATGAAAACAATATCCACCCCAGTCGCCGGAAATCTCTCAAACCCACGGATCGCTTCCTGGGAGAATATAAACCCTTAACATTTTGAGACACAATTTTTAGTAGGCCCGAGTCCTCACCAGAAGCATTAGTTCCTGTAGCCATGAGGTTGGATAAATGAAGACCGGACTACCCAAAGAAGTCGAGGGCCTGGGGTCTTGGTTTAGTGTGAGGGTTCCCAAATCCAGGCACAGATTCAGGTCCACGGGGTAAGGAATAGTGGGGAGAAGGAAGAGAGAGAAGAGAGGACAAAGAGAAAGACAGGTAGAAGAGAAAAAAATCGAGAATAAGCAGACTCTAGTCTGGGAAGCAGGGCGGGACAACCACACCTGTCCCTGACATGTATATACAGTAGAGAACAACACCCCAGAAGAGGTGAGAGGTGGGACTGTCAACATCATGGCTGGCAGATGTATGTGTAAGTAAAGTGGATAAGCAGAACAAAAATTATAATAAAAGTGGAAATAGTAGGGGAGACACGGAGCCTCGTTTTCCTCATCTTGGGGGATATCACGGTGCCCGTGATTGCTGCCTTTTCCTGTCAGTTACCTGAATGGGCTCTCCATTGGCTGCCTGCCTTCAGCCCGCCCAGTATTGCCTATTTAGACTGGGCTTGGGCACCCTTTGGTTGCCCTTTTGTGGTGTCTCTATGTCGCCTGCACCTGCATTGTGTTCCTGAGCTTCTTGGGCCGTTACTACACTATTGCTCTCCAGTGATTGCCTGAGTTCCTGCCTGACAGCTTCCTCGGTTCCTGCTTCCGTTCCTGATCCGGTTTGGGCTGTTGTTCCTGCTGCCATTTCTGGTTCGGTTGGCTGCCGTTGCTGTTCCTGTTTCCTGTCCTGTACCGGCTGTGTTCCTGCTCCCGGATCGCCTGCAGTGTGCCTCCTCCTTCTATCGCCTTGGGCAACATTTTCATTTCTCTTTGTTCTGTCACCCAGTACGCAGTAACTGGTTCGCTCCTTGTATAACTGGTTGCTTGCTGCGTTCCATACAGCACCTGTAGAGATTGTGTAACCCAGTACGCGGGTACTAGCTTGCTCCATGTACAACCGGTCACTTGCTGCGCTCCCTACAGCACTGGTAGAGATTGTGTAACCCAGTTCGCAGATACTGGTTTGCTCCGTGTATACCGGTTACTTGCTGCACTCCCTACAGCACTGGTAAAGATTGTGTAACCCAGTACGCAGGTACTGGTTAGCTCCATGTATAACCGGTTGCTTGCTGCGTTTCATACAGCACCGGTAGAGATTCTGTCACCCAATACGCGGGTACTGGTTCGCTCCATGTATAACAGGCTGCTTGCTGCATTCCATACAGCACCGGTAGAGACTGTGCAACCCAGTATGCGGGTACTGGTTCGCTCCACGTATAACTGGCTGCTTGCTGCGTTCCTTACAGCACCGGTAGAGACTGTGTCACCCAGTATGCGGGTATTGGTTCGCTCCACGTATAACTGGCTGCTTGCTGCATTCCATTTAGCACCTGTGATCCTTGTCTGTTCAGTTCGCAGGTACTGGTTCGCTCCACGTGTAACCGGCTACTTGCTGCATTCCATATAGCACCGGTGATCCTTGTCTGTTCAGTATGCGGGTACTGGTTCGCTCCATTATTACCGGGTGCTCATCTACACCTATACAGCCCCGGCAAGGCCTCTGTGTGCCTAGCGTAGGCAGCTGGTTTACTCCACCTATATACCAGTTGCTGAGGCCATCTCTGTCTGTGCACCAGTACTTGCAGTCTTATGGTTTAGCGAGGCTGCCTTGCCCAATATATTGGCAAGGCTGGTAGAGCCTCCTCTCTCGTTATACCAGTCTCAAGGCTGCCTTGCCCGGTATATTGGCAAGGCCGGTAGAGCCTCCTCTCTCATTATACCAGCCTCCAGGTTCCTTACCTGGTATATTGGTAATACCGGTAGAACCTATTCCATCTCGTGCCAGTCTAAAGTTGCCTTACCTGGTATTGGCAAGGCCGGTAGAGCCTCCTTCCTCTCTGCTGCAGCCTCCAGGTTGCCTTGCCCGGGATATTGGTAAGGCCGGTAGAACCTATTCCATCTCGTGCCAGTTTAAGGTTGCCTTACCTGGTATTGGCAAGGCCGGTAGAGCCTGTCTCACATTCACTGTACCACTACTCACTATTGCCATGTACTAATTTATGTTGTTATATGTGTGTGCCTAACCCGCGAGGGTTCTCTTGAAACTTTTCAATAAAGTTATGTTTTTATCTTAACTCTGTGTCTGAGAGTCAAAACAAACCGTGACAGGGGACCATAGCGCTAATAGGCAAAGGTTTACGTAGCAAAAACTATGTAAGAGGAAGGCCTAATAGGTGGGAATCAGACTTAAGGAGACAAAATTATAGGATAATTGGATGAGAGGGGGACGGCAGGAACCTTAACAGAATGGTAACACTCCCTAGGAAGGGCAAATGCTAATGCCTTTCAAAGCTATGAAATTAGGCTAAAGCAGTTTGTCGCTACGACATCCATGCAACAAAGCAGAAAGAGCAATTAGAAAGAATAAAACCTGTCAGAGAGGGAGCCGGCTATAAACATTGACCAACTAAGAAGTCGTAGCAAAAAGAAAGGAAGGGCCCCACTAGAGAAAGCAACCCAAAGAGGAAAAGAAAATGGCTTTCAGGAGCATAAAGCAAAAATCGGGAAACCTGTATACAGCAAAATAAAAACATAAGCAATAATGTAACTAATTACATAGTCATCAACATCGCAGTAGAGGACATGGCAGTGATCCCCAAAATTAGGCATATAATACCGACATTGGATAAATGGTAGCATTGAAACCTATCGAGACTGGAAGTATTCCTGCTGGAGACACAACTGAAGGGTGCCATACAGAAAGGCTTCCAGACTACAGGGGGTAGCCAGAGAGAGGAATAAAGCAAGACTTGAGTAGGAATAGAAGCAGAAGGGGATGAAGTTGTGAGGAAAAAGAATGGAAGGAATGAAAGCGACCTGAGACACCCCCCAGATGTGTCTGCGGTAAGCTAGGAACAATGCACAAATACCCTAGGATAGCCTGGGAGAGAAAAACAGGGGCATTGGAGCAGATGTCGCAAAAGATTTAATGTATAGAGGGACAATGTCGTTCACTCACAGTAACAGTTACAATTAGTTATACATTGTTTATAATAGAATCTCAATATTACAATCCAAGAAACATTAAAGGAAGTAAGGTATACCCTGGCAGGAAGTAATATATGGGACATGAAAACTGCTCTAATAGGAAGAGGATCGGTGATCCATAGACAACCGCTCCCTTCCTAGACTGATCTACGGCTCTAGGCAAAATTCAAGGATAGGGGGAGGTGAATGGGGTGGAGAAGAGAAGGGAAAGCCCGGTAATCATTAAACATGATAAAGGTAGGATACCAGATCCATGCATAGGATCTGAGATAATTGAGAACCTAGAGGGACAGACTACCTGTCTAAGAATAACACATAAAACATAGTGGTAGGATACATTACAGATCCTGCAGTCATCAGAGTACATTTCCAGGTAAACTAGTAGTCTCTCAACAGTGAGTATAGACCAGGTAAGGTATGAAAGAACAAAGAGTCCGTCCAAGTAGGTTAAACCCAAATTCTAGCATCACTGTAGTAGTCAGCCAGCTTTATGACAGACATCGGTTGCGCCTTGATTCTCCATCTGTTGAGCTGAATAAGATTTGCATTTCTTCATCCCAGCCAGGCTCCAGTGTAGATCCAACACCGAGCAATGCTTCCAGGAAACCAGATCCATGATCCTTGGAGGCAGAGTATCGCCCTCTAACAACTGAAGGTTTAGAGCTAGAACGAAAGCATTATAATTCCCGTCGTATTTCAGGTGGTGTGGTTTTCCATCAACCGTTATAGTAAGGGTGAGAGGATAACCCCATCGATAGCGAATGTTGTGCCTCTGCAATGCTGATGTGATAGGCTTGAGGTCACGTCTCCATTTAACAGTAGTGGGAGAGAGATCATTAAAGCAGGCGATGGTGTGGCCTTCAAATGTCACCGATGGAACATTGCGTGTTGCGGACATAATCGCCAGTGAAGTTGTGAAATCTTAGGATCATCCCTAGGTTGATCGTCGGGCCGTGGTTTCTGCTTCAAAGCCCTATGAGCTCTATCGAGCTTGAGGTGAACCGGATCAGATGAATTCAGGAGGAATTGGAATAGCCGCTGAAGAAAATCAGGTAATGCCTCAGCTGTGACGGCTTCTCCTATACCACAGAGTCGCACATTCTGTCTCCTATTCCAATTTTCTAAGTCATCAAGACGTACCAGGAGATCGAAATTCTGGTGGTAAATCGTGTTCACTTTAGTCATTACCTCTGTGAGGAATGGGCGCCATTTATCGAAATCCTCTTCTAACGCTGTAACCCGATCACCAAGTTGAGCCACGTCATAGCAAATCTCCTGCAATTCTTCTTTCAAGAAGGCTTCAAGATCCTGCAGTAAGTTTTGGCTGTCCAGCTTCGTAGAAGGTTCACCAAGTGAATCTGTCGGGTCCGAGGGCCGATCACCCCAACCATCCACATGTTGCACCATCGCTGAATGAGTAGCTGATGAGTGCGTAAGCTGGGAAGTATCCAGCATAGTTTTGGCATGAACTGAAGGAGCGTTAGACTTAGGGAAAAAGTGCTGGATCCTGGAGTCCCCATGCGATTTCTTGCCTTTATTCATACAAAAGAGGGTGTCCCTACACTGAGAGACTAGTATGAGGCCTCGAAAATATAATTAGTTCTCTAGAATAAGCTTAAAGTTGGTCCTCGACAGCGGAGCTCTACAGCTACACGTCCATCCTGGTAGATCGCTAGGCCACGCCCCCTAGTTATGGCACTTTTAATAGGACTATCCCCAAGTGCAGAAAATAAACTGTGTTGGCAGATTTGTACTTTCCCCCCCATTGTGATAAAGCAGTATGTTTGCATGGGGAGCCTTGAAAAAGGATGAAAAAAAAAGTTAAAAAACAGTGCATTACAGTGTTAGTAATTAATGGAAAATATGTACTGTGCTTAAATTAAGATTCACTGCTGGTTTCATGCATTTTCATGACATAATACTGGAATATTCTGAATCAACACTGGCACTAGATCACACCTGATATTTTCTGTAATACCAGGTTATTCATATTATATGGAAGTCAGTTATGTGGTAGCATTGTGTAGACAAACTTAATTTTGGTTTGAGTGGCTGCTGCATAGAGCCTGATGTGAATGTATATTATCATAGTATTTGTGAGAACACATTTCATTCCTTTCTACAGACATATTTGATTGAGTACCAGAGAGGTACACAATATATTTCAAAGTAATGTGTTGTGTACCCCTCTGGCACTCAAAGGGGAGAAATTTAAAGCATCCTCAAACTCTCATTAACTTAAATGAGCCTTCAACTCCTTGAATGCTAGAAGACCCCAAAGAATTGTGATGAAATACGTTTGAGACCTCCCTAACATTCGAGAGGCTAAAATCCCCATTAAATCTATGGTCTTTTTTTTCCCACTATGGTGCAGTTGGTTTGCTCCAGAATTGTTCCACTTTTGTTTTGAACATAAGGGCCTAAATGTTGGCCAAGTTTGCAAAAATAAACTTTTTAAATATACAAACATATATAACCAGTCCAGCTGTAGAGTGATAACTCAAAATGCCATATGCAGAATTAGGTGCAAAGTATCAAGATGAATAATTATAACACTGAATTTAACACAGTAATAATATATATAAATGAGTACAATGTAACAAGATAAATAGTTATAATATGGAATATTACACAGTAATGATATTCCTAAATATGTTTTACCATTAGTTTTACCAATAGTATAACCAAACGGAGAATATAAAGAAAACATGTTCTCATAAAAATAATTTTATTGCATCAATATATATGTCTTGCATCATGCGTCCATGTGCAAGATATAAAAAGATACATATAACTGGCATAAAAAAATAACATAAAATAAAAAATAAATAAAATAAAGTATTAAAGAACATTTATGGGATATCAATTAGTTGCACCAAATCCAAGCAGTGGTAAAAAGAAGCAACTAGTAATTTCCAGTATAATTACTATAATTAATATGGCTAGCCACAGTACATCACACAAATATATGTGTGTGTGTGTGTTTATAAAATAAATATGATGGTAATAATTGATACATTTTTGGTACAGGGCTGGTTCCCGAATATCCCCTTAACCTACTCTACCAACCCTTTAAACTAAAAAGCAACCCATGAGTAACACTACCTAATAAAAATACCTATATGTATCTATATGATGTCCGGCAATACCAAAGTGTAAAATATAACAAAATATAAAAACGCAATAGATCACATAAACTTATCAACAACTTATAAAAAATATAGCAGATATCCGGTTTCTTAAGAAATCATCAATAAATGTTTATTAAGACTTGTAACTTTATTGATACTGTACATGTGACTGCAGAAATCTGTTGGCAAATGAATATACCACACTTACTTTGTAAAATTTCACCGATATATTGTGCAAGAAATATACGATCATCAGATTTCAAAGTCTTACTGGCATATATGGAGTAACAGACATAAGAACCACCAATGTATTTGGTACACAGTGTATAATACTCAAATATTCCTTTCTGGTCACATTTAAAACACCTCCAAAAAATGCTAGATCCACCACCGATTATCACGATCTTGCTTCCACATCCAGTTGGCCTGGACCCACTTGGTGTCTCAGTTTCAATTTCCTACCAGCATTCAGTCTTTGTTTATCCTTCCCTCAGTATTAAGGGCTTTAGCCTTCAGCCAGACCTTAATAACTAATGTACTCAAGTTCTGTTCCACATCAGTACCCTTCCAGTTCCAGTAGGCATGTGAGATGATATAGTAGTAAGAACAAATAAAATGAGTTTCTAATGCTTTTCAGATTCTATCTGACCCCGTCATCAGGAAAAATAGTAAAAATGTATATATCTGTTCCTATGTACTTTCACATTTGTATTTAAAATTGATGTGTTTGACATCAACTAATAAAATGAGCTAAGCATGAAAGGGAAAGTAAGTGGGCATCTCAGTATGTGACCATAAAAGGTCTAAATAAGAAACAATGGAATAGTCACTAGTGACACATTTTCTCATAGATGAGGTGCAACCCTGCTTCACTGATCTACAGATCTTTTAACAATTAAAAGCAAAGTGGACATCTAACCAAAGCCTACTTATGGCCCCCCACAGTCAGGGAGAAATTCTGCCTGCCTTACAACACAGTTTGGAACTTTCTGGATCTCCCACTCCCTATTGAGCTGGGACACATAATAAAGTCTGCTCGAAGTAATAATCCAGGCAGAAAAACTAAGCATTATGGGAAGATGTGTAAAAATACAGCACTGTGTCAGGCTACTGCAGGTGTAATGGCTTAGCAATGTGTGACCCTATGCAAAAGTTCTCAACCTCCATGAAGTTAATGTAACATAAGCTCAGAATTGTATGCTTATGTCAATCTGCTTTAATAGGAGGACAACAGATTTGTAGCTATTAAGTAATCCCTTAGGTGATAGAGAGGCTTTGTAATCTAAAAGCAAACTAGTTTGGCACTACATTGGTGATTTGGGATATCAAGTCTAACACAAATGTATCATAATAAAAACATCACACAAGACATATCAACAAAATGTAAAAATAGTTTTAATTTCATCGTGTTACATCCGTCCATGTACACAGTGAAAAACAACACAACTGATTATAGATAAAAACAAATATGTTCTATTAAAAAATAATGCCAGGATGAATAATGTGACCTCTAGTCCACCAATCAGGACAAGATGTCCACAAAAAATCCCTATCTTGCTCTTTAATGTCACCAGTCACCAGAAATTAATTGTACTCTGGTCCTTTAATATGCATTTCATAACAGCATGTGAATGTGCTGGGCTCAGATGCTCCCTTAGATAATGAAACAATTTAATACTAATTCAAAAAAGGTCTAACCTCCAGGTTCAGCACATACCAACAAAAGAACACACAATAGAACACACTGGTCTCAAATTCTCCAAGTGACACGTGACTAAAAGGTGAAGCAATGCTGTGTATCTCTACAGGTGATCTCTTATTTTGATTTATCTTCACCTTATATGTGTGTCTGCATCATGCTAACACAGTTTGATAGATATCCTCTATCACAGTCTCCTTCATATATAATCATGAAACTAACCATAGGAGTATTACCCAAAATGTCAACATTGGAGGTTTATATTCCATGGCAGATTATCCCAATATGAGAGATTGCTATAGAGACAAACGCCCAACCACCTAATCACTTGCATATACCATATGTAGCCGTGTGTATGTTATTCAGTCACTCACGGTTACCCGAACTTGGGTATTGCAATGGTGGTTAAATTCTTCTCTTTGGCAAGTCTTCTCCAGATCCTCTGCTCTTCTTCACCTGCCCAGTGTCCTCACTCCTGGTGGGTCTACTTTAGACCTTTCTAGTATATAGGGATTTAAGGGGTCCCAAGGCTCAGCTGTAAAATTAATTGTCATGTCCAGGTTAAAGGAGCAGTAAACTTTTGTTATGAAAAGATATATACTGTAGAGCTTTTCCTGTTGATTAAATTAAGGGTACTCACACTGCTAAGAGATGTATATTTTTAGAGTTATTACAATTTAAACTCTTGGTTTTTTATTTTTTAAATTAACAGTACCCTCTAGTGGCCAGATTTCAATTATTCTGTTGCGTTGTTTAGGAGAAGTGAGTCATATCAAACAATTTGCCATAGAATGTGATAGAAACTATAGAGAAATACTGTCAGTTATACCTTTAAGGAACTCAGTATGCTGAAATTCGCTTCCTGATAATTTAACAGTTATAACCTTTTAATAAAAACAACTGATAGCAGTGGGATTACCTATGTTTTACTCAGCGGCAAAAGCTCTATTACATATAGGTTTTCATAAGAAAGGTTTACTGCACCTTTAAACATTCCAGCTAAGTAATTCAGTGCAAACTACAGACATTTGATCTGTAGAAGCAGTATGAAATGTGTAGGAATCAAATCTACTTTTATTTCACACCCTATACAATAATTTGCTAAAACGTGTGTAACGCAGCGTCATGCACAGTAGACACTGCTGAGCGTGCTGCACTCATGCGCAGTAGAGACTGCCCTCGCCACGGCTGATACAGAGCATCCAGCTCTGTATCAGCCGTGGCGCGGGCAGTCTCTACTGTGTATGACTGACCCATGAGTGGGTGGCAGTGGCACTGTGGCCCGTGTAACGGGCTCTTCAACTAGTCTCAAATAATAGGGTTCCATACCACTGTTTGGTTATTATTAGTCAATTGTCTTTTAAATATTGTACTCAAAAGATAACTAGCAGTACAATGTAACATAAAGTAAAGGAAAAATATACATAGTTTTACCTTACTGCTCTACACAGGTAAATTATTTTGTTAAACAAATGAAGTGGTATCTATTTCAAGTGCATTGTTCCTCTTTTAATCCAATTATAGTCAACTAGTTGAACAGCCTGTTACACGGGCCACAGTGCCTCTGGCAGCCGGTCGCAGGGCAGTCACGCGCAGCAGAGACTGCCCGCGCCACTGCTGATACAGAGCTGGACGCTCCTTCGGAGTGCCCAGCTCTGTATCAGCCGCGGCGCGGGCAGTCCGTACTGCGCATGACTGCCGCTCGTGCAGCAGAGTCTACTGCGCATGTCGGGCGTTACACACAACTTAACGAATTATTATATAAGATGGGAAAATTTTAATGCCAAAAAATAACTGGTACCTCTGTTGAGACAAGTATCTTTTTGCATGGATTGTCATGTTGTGCCATTCAATCATTCTTCTTCACACCAGTGTGCATGTTGAATTTTGTATTTTCATTCACTTTTTCAGATGGTGTGTTTTGCAAATCAAGAACAAACTAACCGTATTATAGGGGGTGGACATGAAAAGATCATATTGATTCAAATTAAATTTATAACCCCCTTATCCTCTATGGTCCATTTAGTATGTATCATTATTGCTTATATCTTACTTGCATAAGTTCCTTGCAGACTTAGCAGAGAGCAGCCATTGTTTAAACCTTTAAGGACCAGAAGTAAAGTAATGCTTTCCACACCCATCTAGTACTAAAAGGGTTAAAACACACTTTTTGGAAGAAAAAAGGCCCTTTGTTTTGGAAAGGAATAAACAGCCTGAGCAAATGGACTCTTCATCAACTGACATGTAGATGGAAAAGATTTTTTTTTAAAACAAGTTTAAATTGATAAATATGAATTTACATCCACAAAGGTTCTCACCCCACTTTAGTCATATATAAAATTCCCCTAGCCACCTTCTACTCTATTCCACCCTCATATCCTCCTCACACTCATGTCTACAAGATCTTTCCCGAGTTGTACTCTGCTGTGGAACTCACACCTATACCATATCATACAGCATTAATTTCAATTTCCCTTCTTCTTTACCCAAGGTTTTCCCCTTACCTACTTAACTCTTTGCTCCATCACTCTTCAGTGTTCAAGTGTCTAACTGGCCTTACTTTACTCTTCTCTCACCTTCTGTTCCCTCACATTGCCATGAGCAGGATCCTCAAGACCATTTGCTTTAATTAGTTTGTGTGTGTGTCATGCTTTCCTCCCCCTATTTTGTCCTGCACAATATGTTATAAATACAGAATATAATAATAGTAATAATATCGAAATACAGCAGGCATGAGAAATGAAGGAAAAATGTGAATTTTGTACAATGTACCAATTACCTAACCACTGTACTGAAAGCATGGACAGCTTTGCAAAAAATAATGTTTTAGAAGTTGTTTTTGAGTTTTTATGTGACTGTTCTGTACATAATATTTGATTCATCCTAGGTGCTTTAGATCTAATTTGATATAAAAGGCTGACTATCTGAGGAAATCTGCAATGTCTGCAGCACCAAAACAAAGTGGGAGGCCAGGGAGAACATACTGTGCTATCTGCAGCAAAATAATAATGACTCAAAATGTTTTAACTCCTTGGAAGCTAATGATGTGTGTTTGTACAACTCCTCAGAATCAGTGGGTTAAACATATAATTCTGAGGATGTGTCTTTCATTCAAGTGGTTAAATATGCAGTAGAACTATTGATGCAATATTTTGTTTTTATTTTAACCTTGTGTATATATATATATATATATATATATATATATATATATATATATATATATATATTATTTGAAAAGTCTGAATGATTTTAACGTTATTCCTCTCAGTAGGTTAAAGTGGACCTGTCACCTTGACTCAAGTTTGAAAACGTCATTAAAAACTGCCTATGTGTCATTTTAAGAAAAAAAGACCATCAAATGTACAGTTAATTAGATATTCATGCTTGTACAGCATGCTAATGTTTACTAACTGTGGTACCCATTGATGTTTCACATTCTAGTGTAGCCTTCTCAGTGACCTTTCATATGCTATTGAAGGCTTTCGGTGATGTTTCATATGCTAACTAAACACTGGGTTACACCAGGAGACTTTCACTTTTCCCAGAAATAGAAGTGTGAATATTTCCTAAACTATACATTTGCTGGACATTTGTTTAACATGACATATACTCAGTTTTTAATTACAGTATCAATTATGTAAAAAAATCAAGGTGGCAAGTCCACTTTAATGTTGACTGCTTTGGTATTATTTATTATTAATATTAGTATTAGAGAACAGTGAAACATTTCACTCCAAAAGTGAAAAACGAGAAATGCAGCAATTTCCACCATGCTGAAATAGTCTCATGAAAAGTATCATTATCCCTTCTTTCTCATTACATAAACATCAATGATCGTATTTATGCATTCCCCTATGTATCCCTAACATGCTACTATAAAAAGGCTGACAGTTTACACATGATGTCAGTCTGTGCTTGAGATAGAGAAAAATCAACTTAATATTGATGCTAGAGGCAGACAGAAAAGAGAAGGAGATGAACTTGTTTCATGTGAATTTTGGAGTTAGCAAGTTCTTCTCTGGGCATGAAGACTGTAGGGAGAAAGGAAAGTTACAAAAACAATATAAAATAAAAAAATTAAAAACATTTTTTGGCTTGATACGTGACAGTGACAGGTGATCAAAGTTCCTACCTTAGCTGGCTTAGCCCCTACTAAAACTGAGTGATTGACATGTATATTCTTGGCAAAACAGATAAGTACATCATACAATCAAGACAGAAAGAGACAAGTACAACTTACTGGACATACTATGTATAATTACACAAACACTAACTTGTACATCCTCAAGAACAAGAGGGACAAACATATACTAAGGTATGTGGTGCTACACAGTTGTAGTAGATTTTGTGTAGAGCACTTTAACTTTTATTGCAACTGCTTATATGAAAGAAAATAGGTCTATTCTTATCCTGTACTGTTAGGAGGGATAGAGAAAGCTGCTGCTGAAATTTTGACTATAGCTATGTGCAGAGACAGACATATAGGCAAAGAAGTAGAGCTGGAGTTGCTTACGGTTTAGGGATGTGATGATGATATTTTTATATATCTCTCCACTATCATCTACTTCTTCTGATACAGATGAAGTAGAGAGTGAAGATGATATGTCTAAAAATTACCCTCAGAATCAGAAACCCTCAGACAATTGGCAAATATCACCAGTATGGGCACATTCTAGCAAATGCTAGAGTGATCACAATGCATTATATGTAGGGATGGGCGAAAATTTTGCCTCAAACTGAAATTGGAGAATACTGACACTTTCCATCTGGTGAATAATTTCCCATGAAAAGTGCCGTTTTCTGCTTTTTCCTGCCTTTTTCACCCATTGAAATCAATTGGAAGAAAATTTTTTCTACAGCCATATAAAAGGGTGTCAGGCTCTCACAGCATGCTATCCTGTGTTTGTGAGAGGAGAGAGCAGCACCCTGTTTGAGCTAGAGAAGCTAGGGGAATCTTTTAGGTAGGACATTTGTTCCCTGTATTAGAAGAGTCAGTGGGGTACTCTGGGGAGAAGAAGGGAGGAAGGAGGTTGACCCCAAATAATACCCCAAAATTCAGATTGACTGACTGGCAAGACACAGGCAGCTGGGGATCTATTTGCTTGCTGGTCTTGCTGTTATTGACTTTGTGCTGGGTGGGGAAGTCTGGGGAAAGAAGTTGCTGAGTTTGTTTTTCAGTTATAATTTTTATATGGTGGACAAATTAAAAAAATAATAAATAATAAAAAAATTAAATCATTAAAGAAATAAATATATTAGACAGCTCTATGACAGATTTGATAGATAGAAGACGACATTGAGAATTTTGTTGTGAGCCAAGGCAAGACATCAAACTCCATCAGCTGTGTATTGTAGAGAGTAAAAACACACACACAGTAGTTGAGTAATGTCTAGCAAATGCACAAGCGTAAGGGGGAAAGATGGAACAGTGCAGGGACGTGGGAGTAAAGTGGTAGTGCAAAAACTGACTGCAGCAATTGTTGCTGCAGCATGTGTAATAAATGATGATGATCCCTCTCCTCCTGGGGGTGGATGCAGTTTGTCAAGGTCCCACCAATCACACCACACCAGTCCCCCACCACCATTACCATACACATCTGCCACATTGTAGGTGATACTTTTTTTTTTTTTAATCACTTGACATCTTCATGAATACGTGCCAGTGTCACTTAAGCAGGAAGTATGTGTTGTGGGCAAAGGACAAAGGCACTCTGCATGCTAACGCATTTCTCAAGGTATATATTGCTGTAGGACTCACAACTTTGACTTCCAGCTTCTTATTTCTCCACTACAGCTCTCAGAAGAAGTAATATTGTGCTGGGAAATATTGCATCATATTAAACATAGGAAAAAATTGTGTTGGAATAGGAAAAATGTGTTGGAATAGGAGAAAAAAATGTGTTAGAATAGTTGAAAAATGTGTAGAATAGGCGAAAAATGTGATAGAATAGGAGAATAATGTGTTGGAATAGGCAAAAAAATTTGCTGGAATAGGCTAAAAGGAGGAAAATTTTGCATTGGAGAAAAAGAGAAAACTTTCACAAAAAAAGTGAAAAATCAGTGGGAAAATGTTCTCACTTTTCACTCACCCCTAATTATATGCCATACAATAACACCTGCCCCATCACCAGCTTATATATAGTTTCATACAAGATGGAATTTTGCACTGTACACGCTGGAACATTTTTATGAGCAGAGCAAGGCCATTACAGAGTATACATTGGATAACTGGAAGTCTTTGGAGGAGGCTTCTTTGTCATCTGGTTAATAGCAACTAATGTATGTATGTGAACTGCTGAAGCCTTTTGAACATTAACCAACTTGTGAATCACTTTAGCATGCTTTGAGCAGCATCCTTGCATTGTATCCATTTAAAGCAATACAGAATATATTCTTGCTACATTGCTAAAAACCTACTTTAAGCATAACATTTCTGAGTTTGTGAAAGGAACGAGAAGCAGCAGCACTGATTCTTTGAAAGAATATGAAGAAATCCTCTGAGTGGAATACTGATTGTGAAAGATGTGAGAGAGAGACAGAGAGAGAGAGCATAGTGGAAAGGAAGTAGGAAACGAGTTTACACCCTCAGCAGGATCAACAACAATACCACATGTTGTAGAAAACATGTCATTATCATCATAATTGTCATACTCATAATCAAAGTCATTGGAAGAGATTAATGTGTCTCAGGGGGTACTGTCTAACATTGGTGGTGGTGGTGGTGGTGATGGTGGTACTAACACATATCTATGGGAGCAGGATACTGGTAACCCAGGAAAGCAGAGATACAGGAGCAGGAGACTAAGGAGCAGTCAAGGCAAGCCAAAATCAAAGCAGAGTTCAAGCAAAGTCAAGGTTCAAGCGAAGGTTGAGGCACTTATAGTAAGACAGGCTTTGAAAAAATGATAGCAGGTTTACAGAAAGAAAAGCCATTAAAACAATTGTTAGCAGGCTTACAGCTATCTAAGCTTCAAAAAATGCCTTGAAAAAAAATATTTGCAGTCCTATGGGCCTATTGCGAGAAGTGCCAAGAGGCAAACCACCATCAAGAACATTGTATGTCATCCACCCTCCATTGGGTGTTTGCAAATTAGCTCCTCTAGCTGAGTTGTCCTAGCAGCAAATGTTATAGGATTATGCTGCTGTATCCGCCATGCCTATATGTAATAGTACTGGTAGTGGAAGCAAGACTGTGATCAGCATTCCCAGAGGCTGTTGTGATGGAATCAGCAGCAGAATAAAGTTAACATCTTGCTTCTGAGGTCCTGAAATTTCCCAGTAATTCTTGAATTTTTGCAATGTGGAGGAAGTCCTTTGCCAGAACTGGACTAATCCATTAGTTCTTGTGATGAATACTCAGGCAGGAAGCAGGGATAAATGGATTCTTCTCACCAGTAGGGATGGGCGCAAATTTTCACCTTAAACTGAAATCTGTGAATAATGGCACTTACCGGTTGGCGAATAATTTCCTGCTAAAAGTGCTGTTTTTCCTCTGTTTTCACCAAGCTCTTTCCATTGAAATGAATGGGAACATTGAATTTACATACAACACATAGCAAATATTATTTTATTTCCCAAAGGCATAGTATAAAAGGAGAAGGAAGGTGTTGGTGGAGTGTGGGGAAAGAATCAGTTGAACAGATAATTTTTTGGGAGGGTTTACTGGGATTGGGGGGGCAGTTAATAAAAAATAAATCCTAAATACAATTAAAAAAAAACATAAGACATGGTATAAGAGGGTGCCTGTGGTGGTGGGTGGAGTCTGGGGAACGAATCAATTGAGCAGGGAATATGTTTTGGGGAGGTTTGTTGACTGGTATTGGGGGGGACAGCTAATAAAAAAAATATATAAATAAAATAAAAAAGAAATGTGTATGTAATGTGATTGAGACAGGGACTACCTCACATAAGCTGCCACTGGGATAGACTGATACTTGACATGGCAAAGTATTTTGTATAGGATGATTTGTAAGATTTGTTGTTGGAGGCCCAAGCCCTGAGGAAAAATTGATTTGTAGGACTTAGATTTTTAGAAGCCAAATCCTTGAGGAGACATTGATTTGCAGGACTTAGGCTTGTTTGGCACAAGCCCTAAGGAAACATTGATTTGAAGGACTTAGGATTGTTAGAAACAAACCCCCAAAAATTGTTTATTTTTTTTTACGACTATAGGGTCTTTTTATGTATTTTTTTTTTTTTTTTTTTTAAAGCACAAGCACTGAAAAAAAAATTCTATACCGGCCTAGTGCCAGCAGGTCATGTCGCGTTGGCCAGTGGTCACTGGTCATTGTCAAATGCCCTGATGTAGATGAAGAATTTGCGACTTCTGTTCTTGCTGATGATGATTAGGCAGCTGAAAGGGAATAGGATCAACAACAGCAGTAACATGGGTGATGGATGATGAAGGTTCCACTTGCCACGACTAGCTCCAGTGTTATGCCTGAGGCAGTAGTAGCACCATAACTAGCCCCCACCACTTCAGGGATATGTGGAGAAAAGAAGTTGGACAATAATTCGTCTCCACCTGCCCCTCCTCCAAAATCATCGGTGTGTTGTTACTAGAATATAATTTTTTCCCTTGAGAGCAGGAACTGTGTGTGTGGTAAAGAACACCTGGCACGACTCTATCCAAACACCATGACACCAGAAACCAAGTACTGTTGATGTCACTCTATCCCTTGTACACACTCCAACATGACAACTTGCTGACAGTTTAATAGTAAAGATGAACCCTCCCTGCCACCAGCTTAGCATATGCTGCGGGATGGAATCTCCTCAGATGCTGCTTGATGCCCTGCTTGCGATTCTCCTTCACCACACTGCCATGTGTGGTCAGTGCACCACACAGTGTGCAATGGTGGACACGAACTGCCACATACTAACATCTACAGAGTGGCTATCATTTGGTGAGGGAGGTAAAGGTGAACGAGGTGGTTTGGCAGAAGATGTAGTTATCCTAGAGGAAGAAGGTGATGTGAACTAGCTGTTTTGCTCATCATTTCTCATCACAACTTCCAGCCTCTGCCTATTTCTCTATTCTTTCTCCTCTTTGATCTCCACCTCCCTCTTGTTGCCTCTCTGGAGAGACAGAAGGTACAGCAACAGCGGTGCTTAATTTCTGTGGTGGGTGTTTGGCTTTAACATGTTTGACATAAATGTCATGGTGTCTGTGTTTCATGTGTGTTATCAGGGCGGTTGTGCCAATGTGTGTTCCCTCCTTTCGCCTTCCTGTTGGTGAGGACTACACTGTGCCTGCCACAAGAGAAAAACAGTCCCACACCCATGACTGTAGGGGGTAGGGAACAGAGTCTATGAGTATGATAAGGAACAAAGTGAGGGTGCCCAATACTGCCTGTTATCCCAAAATCAACAGAGTATATGTGGTCTAAGATTTTTTGTTCTGGTCTTGTTGTATCTGAAGAAGTACCTAGGGAGCTAAGAAATGTTATATACCAAGCCATTTTATTGTTTGTATTTATTTTAAACAATTGTTGTTAAGAATTATTACTTTTGTACAAATAAATTGTTGGACTGAAGACTGCAGCACTCCTTTGGACTCCTTCCAAACATTGATACACCTGAACAGACACAGATCAATTTCTCTGTATGCGAGTTTGGTTTGTTTGTTGGGTATAAGTCCTCAAATAACAACTTATCTTGTGAGTATAATTGTTGATTACCATAAACTCTGTTGATATTGGGATACCAGGCACTATTGGGTGCCCTCTATTTGTTCTTTTTCATACATCCACTTCCGTTGAGTTGAGGAGCAGCCCATTGCTGAATAAGAATCCTCTTCAGGAATCTACACTGCAGTGGGGACAGTGTTTCAAAGTAAACCTCGTATGTGCAGATGAGTATAAAACTTTAAGCGGTGAAGGGTGGTGATAATACCCCATTACAAACAATATTACACCCCTACTGTCACACTTGGCATCATCTTCTCTCCCCCTCCTGAGTATTACAAGACATGCTGGCTGCAGGTTCAGCACTGGTGGAAGCAGGTACAGCACTGTCAGCAGGAACAGCACTGGTGGCAGCAGGGTAGGTATGACACAGAGGGAGTAAATGCTATTGCGTTTAAGTGCCTCCTGCCACGTGAACTGCCAGTCAGTGGGTGGGAGTGAGAAGTGCTGTTGAGTGCAGCAGACCGTGCAAGGGGTGAATCTTGGTGATCATGGTTATGGAGGCAGTTGATAGGCTTCCCTGAAGAGGTGAGTCTGACGATTTGAAGGCTGGGGTAGAGTCTGATGGAGCGGGGGAGGGAATTCCACACCTCAGGTGCAGCACGGGAGAAGTCCTGTAGGCAGGAGTGGGAGGATGTGATAAGAGCTGTGGAGAGCAGAAGGTTGTGTGCAGAGCGAAGAGGGCGGGCAGGAGTAAATTTGGAAATCAGAGGTGAAATGTAGGGGGATGCGATGTTAGTGAGGGCTCTATAAGTTAGCACCAGAATTTTGAATTTGACTCTGTATGCCAGTGTAGGGACTGACAGAGGGGTGTGGTGTTACAGAAGCGATGAATAAGGTAGATTAGTCTTGCAGAAGAGTTCATTATGGACTGTAGCGAGGTTAGTCGGGTGAGAGGAAGACCAATTAGTAAAGAGTTACAATAGTCAAGACGGGACATGATGAGTGTTTGGATTAGAATTTTGGTAGTGTCTTCTGTGAGAAAGGGTCAGATTCTAGAGATGTTGCGGAGGTGGAGGCGTATCACGGTGCTTGTGATTGGTGCTGTTCAGTGTCAGTCACTTGCTGAGTATCATGATTGGCTGTCTGTGATTAGCCCTCCTCACACAGCCTTTTTAAACCCAGGCAGAGCACTTCCAGGTTGCCCTTTCGTGGTGTTTCTGACTCCACTCTGCCTGACCTGCTTGTCAGGCTTCTGGGCCTGTTCCTGCTGTTCCTGCTGTACTTACTGATCCTGTGTTCCAGTGTTCCAGTGTTCCAGTGTTCCTGTGTTCCAGCACCTTGCGGGTTAATCTTACTGAGTTCCAGTGTTCCTGTGTTCCAGCACCTCGCGGGTTAATCTTACTGAGTTCCTGAATCTCCTGCTCCAGCCGTCGCTCTGGCGACATTGTTCTTCTCGCTGCTGATCATACTTTGTTGGTTTACTCCACTAAACCTGGTTGCGATATACATTGTTGGTCCCAGCGTGCGGACGCTGGTTTACTCCACTAAACCTGGTTGCAATATACATTGTTGGTCTCAGCGTGCGGACGCTGGTTTACTCCACTAACCTGGTTGCAATATACATTGCTGGTCTCAGCGTGCGGACGCTGGGTTACTCCACTAAACCTGGTGCCGATATACATTGTTGGTCCCAGCGTGCGGACGCTGGTTTACTCCACTAAGCCTGGTTGCTATATACATTGTTGGTCCCAGCGTGCGGACGCTGGTTTACTCCACTAAACTGGTTGCGAGATACATTATTGGTTCCAGCGTGCGGACGCTGGTTTGCTCCACTAAAACTGGTTGCTATATACGTTGTTGGTCCCAGCGTGCGGACGTTGGTTTACTCCACTAAACCTGGTTGCGATATACATTGTTGGTTCCAGCGTGCGGTCGCTGGTTTGCTCCATTAAACCTGGTGGCGCTATTACCATTAGTCCCAACGTGCGGACATTGGTTTGCTCCTGAACATCCAGTACTGTGGTCAGTCGCTGTCCACTTCCTTGCAGTTGTCTGAGTATCCCTGGCAATAGACTCCTGCTGAGTAAGACCTCTATACTTATGCTCTATGCTGTCTTAGTCACCTGACAGCTGGTCTACTCGCTCAGGCTGCCCTGCCCGGTATTGGTGAGGCCGGTAGAACCTTGACGATACCATCCTGTAGGTTGCCTCATCCGGTATTGGCAGGGCCGGTAGAGCCTACTCCAGTACTCCTTTGGGCTGCCCTGCCCAGTATTGGTAAGGCCGGTAGAACCTTGTAATTCACCATCTTTAAGGTTGCCTTACCCGGTATTGGCAGGGCCGGTAGAGCCTACATTCAGCATTCCGTGGGGGCTGCCTTGCCCGGTATTGG
Organism: Rhinophrynus dorsalis; assembly: GCA_037306005.1. Classification (NCBI taxonomy): domain Eukaryota; kingdom Metazoa; phylum Chordata; class Amphibia; order Anura; family Rhinophrynidae; genus Rhinophrynus; species Rhinophrynus dorsalis. The sequence continues at coordinate 432,978,221 of CM074719.1, read as the reverse complement.
TAAGGCCGGTAGAACCGGTATATGTCATCTCACGGTTGCCTTACCCGGTATAGGCAAGGCCGGTAGAGCCTGTCATTAAAACTGTCACTTGGGTTGCCTTGCCCGGTATTTAGGCAAGGCCGGTAGAACCTATGATATGTTATATTACTGTTGTATTGTTATGTATGTTTACCCTACGGGGACTGCCTTTAACTTTTAATAAAGTTAAGTTATTTTACCAAACCTTAAGTCTGAGAGTCTTCAAATCCGTGACAAGGCGACGTGAGTTGGAGATTGACTGGATGTGAGGAATTAAGGATAGGGCAGAGTCAAATGTGACCCCCAGGCAGCGTTCTGTAGGGGTTGGTGTGATGGAAGTGTTGTTAACAGTGAGGGTAATATTTGGGATAAGGCTGGTTGTAGATGGAGGGAAGAGAATTAGTTCAGTTTTGCCAAGGTTAAGTTTGAGTTGACGGGGCCTAATACAGAGCATGCGTGGCTTCCTCTTACCATCCTTTTCTACAGCGCATGCGTGGCTTTTACTGTTTCTAGGGACGCGGATATCACATGTTGTCACGTCCAGAGAGCCTCACTATAAAAGGCTCTTGTGGACAGGTCTCAAACACTCTTTCGTCATGTTCTCCAGCATTGTTATTCCTCTCCCTTGTCTTATAATATTGTAGGATTTCCTGGATTTTGACCCTCACCTTTCTTTCTTGTTTTTTTTCCTTGTCTGCTGCCTGCACTGGACCTTGCCTTTGTTTAGTGACCTTGCTTGTTCTCAGCCAGCCCTGACCTCAATGGGTTCCTCCGTTTTTGACTCATTGCAGCCAGCCCTGACCTCGGCGTGACCCTCTATTCACTTTTCAGCTTGTCCCTGTTGGCTTTTGCTGGTCGTGCAGTAGTCACTTTCTGACTACCTTCTGTTTGTATTATTTTTTATTGCTTGATATTCTCTGTGTAGCCCACTCATCAAAGAGTTAGTATTCAGGTAGCTTACAGTATGAAAGAGACATTCCAATCTAATGTAGCCTTCAGGGCTTATTGAGGCCTGGGAAACCAGAATTCAGCCTTAACTGTATCTGTTCAGGAACTACAGACAAACCAAGCTCACTACAACAACAGTTACTGATATACAACCCAGTGCTCCACCTTCTCCTGCTCCTGTTGTACCTGGCGGTGTTTCCGATCCTGGGGATAAAACACACAGTCAAAACAAAAAACAGAACAGGGCACAGAGCCATCTAAGAGTAATTCTGTATCCACCTATGGAAGTTAATACCCCACACTTGTATACACTCAACAGATCTTTGAAGTGATCTAACCTTCAAGTAAAACAAGGAGAAATCCTGTCCCTTCGTTCTTTTCCAAATTCCTCTCCAGGCCCAAGTTTTTAGCAATATTGGATCCAGATATATTTTCCAAAATGTATTATAATTTAACAAGTTTTTACAAACTCAATTATAAGTCCTATACATTTCATACCTTAATACAGACACTTCCTCAAGGACTACATTCAATAATAATAAAAATAATAACTGTTAAAACATACCTTAAGAAGATTTGGAACTTAAATATTCTTCTGTTGTGTTTCTCTACTGGCGTTTCGTCTAACTTCACATACTGTGCATGTGCCGATCTCATTTCAGCTCTATGGTCTTGGAGGACCACTCTATTGTGATTTCCATGTTTGGAGCGCACATCAATTCAATCATGATAAAAAATCTCTGTTTAAACAGTAAAAATAATAATGTTGTGGTCCTGACTAGTTTCTATTATAAGAGCACTAAGAAATTTGCATTAGATGGTATATTACTTAAAAAGAATTGGAAGGAAAGCCAGTTGAATAATGTTTAAACATACAATAGAAAACTAACTGACTTACAAAATCGTTCTGACTAAAAGAATCACGTACATAATTGAGTAGATCTATAGTGTAGATACAGGATCCAAACAATTAATATAGAAAACATATACTGCATAGATCATAAATATAAGAAATGTCCATACACATTAAAGGTTTTTTTGCATATGGAAAATCTCCTTTCCTGCATACTACAAATGCATCCACACACACACACATATATATATACATGTGTGAAATGACACACATGTATAGTTAAAATCTTATTAAATATTACAAATTACATATTTAGAAATTATATAAATATATAAAAAATTCATCACCCTCACATGCGCCCATGATGTTAGTCCATATAAGTGTATACATATAGACATACATAAATGCATCTGATATGTGCAGGATCTTCCATCTACTTATCCCATATCCTGATTAGGATCATTACTTGACTCCATACAAATATTGCACCATACAGTAAGAAAAACTAAAAAATTAAATACTAAAGAACTTATAACCATCCACTATCTCAAATACCCCAAATCTATTTCTTCATTCAAACCATGGGGGCTTAGGGTTCCTGATTTAAAAATCCCAAAGGACTCCTGTTGACATAATTTAGTGTATCTGTCTGGGTGTTGTCTAGATATCTGTTCAATTCCCATGATTCTAAAATTAGATACTCCTCCTTTTGGGCACTGATTAAAATGTCTAGGAACACTATGTACTTTACATTTTCTAATAATATTTCTTCGATGTTCCCCCGCTCTCTCCCACAGTTAATAAACTGTTCTACATTCTACTCTCTTTTCCTATCTTTGTCTTGAAAAGTATTTATCTTGTGTCCATATGTGCACAATTAGCACATTTGCTAATATTACATCTAAAGGAGCCTTTGACCGGATCTGAAGAGTTTATTGTAAGTTGTGTTGGGGTCTTTGTCATCCTTTTTGGCTTGCTTTTAGCGATTATAGATCTTATATTTCTAGATTTTCGAAATACAATTTTCCCTTTAGTCGGAATATCCTCTTTTAACAAAGGATCTTCTTTTAAGATATTCCAGTTATTCTTAAAAATACTTGATATTTTTGATGCCACTGAATTAAATTGGGTTATAAATTGGGTTATAATTGGGTTATAAATGTTCTTTCTTCTTCTTCTTTTTTGGACGCAATAAAACATCTCTTCTCAAAGGCCTCGCTTTTTCCATAGCTCTGTCCAGCAGAACTTCAGTATACCCTCTTTGTTTAAATTTTTCTTTCATTACCTCTCCCTGTGTCTCAAAATCTTGTAAACTACTACAATTTCATCTTAACCTATTAAACTTTCCATAAGGAATATTATCTTTCCACTGTTTGTAGTGACAGATATCTGCATGTAAATATGCATTATTTGAAACCGGTTTTGTGTAGATTGTACTTGAAATGAGATCTTTTTCATGGGAGAGAGTTAAATTTAAAAATTAATTGACTCTAGTTGGATATCAGAAGTAAAATATAGACCATTTTTGTTGTTATTAAAATACTACACCATTGATTTCAGATCTTCTATCTCTCCCTTCCAGATGATCAATATATCATCTATATATCTTCCGTAGTATACCAGGTTTGCCCCCATGCATTGTTATTCCAAACCTGCTCCTCCTCCCATTGTCCCATGAATAAATTGGCATAACTGGGGGCAAACCTGGTACCCATGGCAGTTCCTTCGTTTTGTAAATAAAAATCATTCTGGAAGGTGACATAATTATGGTGGAGTATAAAATATATCCCCTTTAAAACAAATTATTTTTGTGCTTCTGGCATATTTGGATCTTGGCTTAAAAAATATGCTATTGCTTACAAACCTAAATGGTGAGCTATAGATATATATAGGCATGTGATATCTAAAGTTACCCACATATATTCTCCTTTTTGCCATTTAATATTTTATAATTGTCACAAGACATGTTGGGAGTCTCTAATATGGGATCTCAAATTAGTTATATAGCCCTGTAAAAAATGATCTAAGAAGGCTGAAAGGTTGGACGTTAGACTATTAATACCAGAAATTATTGGACGTCCTGGTGGATTTTGGATATCTTTATGCATCTTTGGGATATGATAAAAAAACGGTATATTGGAAAGAGGTATAAAAATAAAATTATATTCCTCCTTACTGATGATGTCTATTCTTAAAGCTTTATCCAATATGAGTTTAAACATTTTTGAAATATATTAGTAGGGTTATATTCTAGTTTTTTATAGGCGTCTGTATCCTTCAGAAGTCTAAAACCTTCCTCCAAGTAATCATTGTTGTTCTATATAACCAGAGCCCCTCCCTTATCCGCTTCCTGAATGGTTATTTGATCATTATCTTTTAGATTTTTCAAAGCTAATCTTTCTACCTGTGTTAAATTGTGTTGTTCAGTTGTAAAATCTGTGATACTCTCATTGTAGTCTCTAATTACTACACAGTAAAAAGTTTCAATAAAAGGGTCCTTGAAGTTAGAAGGATAAAAGTTGGACTTTTTCTTAAAATTGGTACATAAAAACTTAGGTTCATTTGCTATAGTCTCCAGATCTGATGTCTCCATTTCTACTTTGCCCTCTAATTCTAGGGCTTCCAAATTTTTAAGAACAGAGTCTTGCATTTGTCCAGATTCTTTATTTTTGTTGTTAAAAAATTGTTTCAAAGTTAATTAACTTTTTCCCACATCTTCTGAGTTGGATTTTTCATCTTTGATGTTATTTTGGATTCCTTCTCCAAAAAATTATTTCGATTGGATGTTGATGGGCCTGTTTCTGTTGTGATTAAACTTCTTGAACTGGACGTCTCTATATTTTCTATTAGTTGCTCTTGTGTTTGTGTTACATTTAAATTAGCATATGTTCTAACTTGTTGTTCCTCTTTTTTATCCTGATTATCTATTGCTATTTCTATCTCTTCTACCTCTAAAATTGAATATGGATTGGATATTTCTATTGTATCCTTTTTGATCTGTTGAATGTCTTGTGTAATTTCTCCCTCTTTTTGTTTATTCTCTCCTTGTTTTCCATTAGGGAGTATATTTGTTCTTCTATTAGTCTATTTATTGTTTCTGTTGTATCTATTATTGCTATAATTGTGTTGTTGACGATGGGTCCTATTTGGATTAATTTGTTTTTGTTCATAATCCCCCTGGTTCCCCCTGAAATTTATTACATTTGCTTTCTTTAAGTTCCTTTTCTAACGTATTAACATTACTATTAACCTGTTTATCCAGATCTTTAAATTGCTGATCTTCTGCCATACTGCCTGTATTTTCATATAGTTCTTTTATTTCTCTTTCAAGTTTGGTCAAAACTCCTTGTCTGTATTCTATAATATGTTTAATTAATGTAAATGAACAATTTTCTAAAATAGTATTCCACTTGTTGTTCAACTCTTTGTCTTGAAATGAGGATTGTTTCTGAATTCTTAGACCCCTCGGTATAATTCATTTTTTCTAAGTAATTTTCCAAAAGGACAACATCCCACCAATGTTTCAATTCATCTTTAAGAGCTTTCTCTAGCTGGTAAAATTGAGTTTTCAGTGGAATATTTATATTTATATTTTCCTCTGATTCATTATTGGCTTGTAAGAATAATTTCATATTTTGTTTTCGAATATCCCTTTGTTCTATAGAAACACAGGACATTTTGACTATTATTCACTAAATTTATAAACGAATATATTTATATCAATATAAGTTATCTACCAAATATGTGAATTCCCTTTAGTTAAAAAATAATTATGATAGTATTAAAAATGTGTTGTATTAGACCTTTGCACAGCTGCCCTTGTTATCTCCACTTGTCAGTGTTTTTTTTCCCTGAAGGAGACACTGAACTAAAATATATATAAAAATAAAAATTAAGTTCCCCTTACTGATTATTAGTGATGAGCGAGCATGCTCGGCCGAAGCTCGGTTCGGCTCGAGCATCGCTCTGCTCGGCACATGGCGGTACTCGTACGAGTACCGCATGTGCTCGCCTGCCATGTTCGGGTCTCCCCGCACGTTTCGCGGCTGCTGCGCAGCCAATAAACGTGCAGGGAGGCTCTGACATCAGTGTAATGCCAGCAGCCATGTTGGCTGCTGGCATTACACTGATTGGCTGGCCAGAACCCGTGATCGGGTGCTGTATAGCACCTGAACAGCGAGTTCGGCTCAGTCTTAGCCAGGGAGAGATGAGGATAGGAAGGGAAAGTCAGTGTAGGGAGAAGAAAAGCGATTGTGAAAAAAAAAAGACCCAAAAGTCCTTTTTAGGACTACTGTGTGTGGGGGCAGCAGTTTATTTCGTTTGGTGGGGCAGAGATATAAAAAAAAAACTTCACATATTCTGTTCACTGTGCCTAGCCACAGATTAGCAGCACATTCTGTTTAGTGTGCAAAGTTGCAGATTAGAGCACATTCTGTTCAGTGTGCAAAGTTGCAGATTAGCAGCACATTCTTTTTAGTGTGCAAAGTTGCAGATTAGAGCACATTCTGTTCAGTGTGCAAAGTTGCAGATTAGCAGCACATTCTTTTTAGTGTGCAAAGTTTCAGATTAGGAGAACATTCTGTTAAGTGTTCAAACTGTAAAATATCAAAGTCACATATTCCATTCACTGTGCGTAGCCGCAGTTAATTAGAACATTCTGTTTACTGTGCAAACTGTAAAATATCAAAGTCACATATTCCATTCACTGTGCGTAGCCGCAGTTAATAAGAACATTCTGTTTACTGTGCAAAGTTTCAGATTAGGAGAACATTCTGTTAAGTGTTCAAACTGTAAAATATCAAAGTCACATATTCCATTCACTGTGCGTAGCCGCAGTTAATAAGAACATTCTGTTTACTGTGCAAACTGTAAAATATCAAAGTCACATATTCCATTCACTGTGCGCAGCCGCAGTTAATAAGAACATTCTGTTTACTGTGCAAAGTTTCAGATTAGGAGAACATTCTGTTAAGTGTTCAAACTGTAAAATATCAAAGTCACATATTCCATTCACTGTGCGTAGCCGCAGTTAATAAGAACATTCTGTTTACTGTGCAAACTGTAAAATATCAAAGTCACATATTCCATTCACTGTGCGTAGCCGCAGTTAATAAGAACATTCTGTTTACTGTGCAAAGTTTCAGATTAGGAGAACATTCTGTTAAGTGTTCAAACTGTAAAATATCAAAGTCACATATTCCATTCACTGTGCGTAGCCGCAGTTAATAAGAACATTCTGTTTACTGTGCAAACTGTAAAATATCAAAGTCACATATTCCATTCACTGTGCGTAGCCGCAGTTAATAAGAACATTCTGTTTACTGTGCAAAGTTGCAGATTAGGAGAACATTCTGTTAAGTGTTCAAACTGTAAAATATCAAAGTCACATATTCCATTCACTGTGCGTAGCCGCAGTTAATAAGAACATTCTGTTTACTGTGCAAACTGTAAAATATCAAAGTCACATATTCCATTCACTGTGCGTAGCCGCAGTTAATAAGAACATTCTGTTTACTGTGCAAAGTTGCAGATTTGCAGCACATATTCCGTGTAATATGAAGAAGGCGGGTAAAAAGGGACGGGGAAGTGGACGTGATCCTGATAGTTCAGAGCGCGGGTCAGGACGCGTAGAAACTGTGCCTGGTGCCAGAGCACAAGACAGAAAGACATCCACCATACCTAGCTTCATGTCTCAGTTTACAGGGCGTCGCAGGACATCACTCTCGAGGTCCGACCACTGCGAACAGGTGGTCGGTTGGATGTCAGCTGATACTGCTTCCAGTCGGTTAAGCACCACCCTGTCTTCCACCAAGTCCACTCTCAGTAGCCAAGAGTCTGGTCAACATAATCCTCACCCTGATCATCCTTCCTCCCACCATAGAGGATCTGGTCAAAGAAGTGATCCCACACTGGGATATAGTGAGAAGCTCGTCTCATCACCAATCCTTCATTTGAACCTCTCTCCAAGCACGCTTGCAGAGGAACATGACATCTTGTGCCCTGATTCACAACCTCTAGAGGGTACCCAATCACAAGAAGATGACAGAGGTGAACGGCATTTAAGGTCAAAGGAAGTGGATGATGATGATGATGAGACACAGTTGCCATTAAATCAACCACTATTACTGTCTCAAGACCTTGATGAGGAGGATGATATACAGTTGTCAATGACTGAGTATGTGGTGGGATCAAGACATGAGGAGGATGATCAGAGTGAGGAAGTGGAGGAGGACTTGGTGGACGATGAGGTGACTGACCCCACCTGGGAAGGTGTAGAGCCGAGCGATGACAGCAGTCCTGAGGGTGAGCCATCTGCAGCACAGCAACAGGCTGGAAGAGGCAGTGGTGTGGCTACAGAAAGAAGGCGGACTGCACCAATCCGGCCCGCAAATGTTCCACGGAGCACCCCCTTGCGTACATCTCCCTTGCCAAGGGGTAGGTGTTCCGCGGTATGGCGTTTTTTTAAGGAAAGTGCGGACGACAAAAGAATTGTAGTTTGCAACCTGTGCCACACCAGAATGAGCCGAGGCATGAACACTAGAAACCTCACCACCACCAGCATGATCCGACACATGGCATCCAAGCACCGTAATAAGTGGGAGGAACGCCCGGATCGCCAATCTGTGTCTGCAGGCCACACCACTGCCTCCTCTTCCCCTGTTTTCGGTGTCGGCCAATCGCCTGTCGAAGGCGCAGGCCCGCATACCTCCCGCCCTGCACCTGTACCATCTGAAGCACCATCAGCGACCACATACACTTCCCTGTCCCAGCACAGCGTCCAAATGTCGTTACCCCAGGCATTTGAGCGCAAGCGAAAATACCCAGCCACCCACCCACAGGCCATAGCACTAACCTCACACCTTTCCAAATTACTGGCCATCGAAATGCTGCCATTTAGGCTTGTGGAGACTGAGTCCTTCCGCAGCCTGATGGCAGCAGCTGTCCCTCGGTACGCAGTCCCCAGCCGCCACTACTTTTCCCGGTGTGCCGTCCCCGCCTTACACCACAATGTGTCCCGTAACATCACCCTTGCCCTGACCAACGCAGTTACTGGGAAGGTCCACTTAACGACTGACACATGGACAAGTGCTTGTGGCCAGGGACGCTACATTTCCCTGACGGCACACTGGGTGAATGTCGTGGAGGCTGGGAGCGACTCGGACCCTGGGATGGCACAGGTGCTACCCACGCCGAGGATTGCGGGCCCTACCTCCATCAGGGTTTCCGCCAGCACCTACGTTATTGGCTCCTCCTCCTCCGATTCCACCTCCGAATTCTCTGCGCGCAGCGCCACTCACCCATCAGCCGGTAGCTGGAAGCAGTGTAGCACTGCAGTGGGGAAGCGTCAACAGGCCGTGCTGAAGCTGATCTGCCTTGGGGACAAACAGCACACGGCCTCAGAGCTGTTGCATGGGATTAGTCACCAGACTAACCTGCAACCAGGCATGGTTGTGTGTGATAATGGGCGTAACTTGGTGGCGGCTTTGGAGCTCGGCAAGCTCACACACCTACCATGCCTAGCGCATGTATTTAATTTAGTGGTTCAGCGATTTCTAAAAACCTACCCCAATGTGCATGATCTCTTGACCAAGGTGCGCCGCGTGTGTGCACATTTCCGTAAGTCATCAACAGCTTCAGCCGGCCTGTTGAAGCTGCAGCAGCGCTTACAATTGCCAGCTCACCGGCTGCTGTGTGACGTGAGCACGCGCTGGAACTCCACCTTCCACATGTTGGCCCGGCTTTGTGAGCAGCAGAGGGCAGTAGTGGAGTACCAGCTGTTACACGGTCGTCGCCTCTCCGTTCAACTTCCTGTAATCAGAAGTGAGGAGTGGGAATGGATGTCAGACCTCTGTGAGGTTTTACGCAATTTTGAGGAATCGACACAGATGGTGAGCGGCGATAACGCTATTATCAGTGTAACCATCCCACTTCTGTGTCTACTGAAACGCTCGCTGCTCACAATTAAAACCGACGCTTTGCATGTGGAAGAGGTGGAAATGCGGGAGGAAGAGCTTACACAAGGTGATAGCCAGAGCACCCTCACTTCGTCTTCTCAGCGACAATTGTAGGAGGCGGAGGAGGAGGATGAGGAGTAGGAAGACACGGTTGCCTCCGCTACAGAGGGTAGCCATGGAACTTTAGTTCCATCTCTTCAGCGTGGGTGGGCAGAAGAGGAGGAAGAGGATGAGGAGATTGAGAGTCATCCTCCTGGTGAGGACAGCGAAATCTTGCCTGTTGGTACTCTGGCACACATGGCTGACTTTATGTTAGGCTGCCTCTCCCGTGACCCACGCGTTATACGCATTTTAGACAACACGGATTACTGGGTGTTCACCCTTCTGGACCCCCGCTACAAAGAGAATTTCTCATCTCTCATTCCTCCGGTGGAGAGGACAAGCAAAATGGTTCAATACCAGAAGGTTCTTGTCGAAAAATTGCTCCAAAATTTTCCATCTGACAACGCTGGCGGCAGAGTACGTGCTACCTTGGCCAACCGAGAAGGGGAGAAAAGGGGAGCACACAGCAGTTCCGACAAAGGCAGGGCAACACTCTCCAAGGCGTGGGACACCTTCATGACACCCCGCCAGCACCCTCACCCTGATGCGCAGCCTAGTGTCACAAGGAGGGAAAAGTTTTGGAAGATGGTGAAGGAGTACGTAGCAGACCATGTCAGCGTCCTCAATGATCCCTCTGTGCCTTACAACTACTGGGTGTCCAAGCTGGACACGTGGTATGAACTGGCACTCTACGCCTTGGAGGTGCTGGCCTGCCCTGCCGCCAGCGTTCTGTCTGAGCGGGTATTTAGTGCTGCTGGTGGCATCATAACAGATAAGCGTATCCGCCTTTCCACCGAAAATGCTGATAGGTTGACACTTATAAAAATGAACAAGGCCTGGATTTCCCCTGACTTCTCCACTCCACTGGAGGAAAGCCCCGGGGGAACATAAAGTCACTTTATATATGTTATTTACAATGTTGGGAATACTCTGTATTCCCATTCACCCCTTCCACCCAAAAAATGGGTATATGGTTGACTCTCTTCCATATACCCTGGGATATAATTTTTATATAGGGCCAGCTCACCAGCGGGCCCTGTGATATAATTTTTATATAGGGCCAGCTCACCAGCGGGCGCTGTTTGACAATTTTTGTATAGGTCAGCTCACCAGCGGGCCTTCTCATATAATGTTTTATTGGGTCAGCTCTCTAGCGGGCCCTCTCATATAATGTTTTATAGCGTCAGCTCACTAGCGGGCCTTCGCATATAATGTTTAGGATGGTCAGCTCCGCAGCAGACCCTCACCCATAATGTTTTAGATGGTCGGCTCAGCGCACGTTTCCCTCTTAATCATGGCCCCAGTTCAGAAAAATCGAGGACATTTTTGGGAGAATTTGCCTCTGCGCACGTTTCCCTCTTAATCATGGCCTCAGTTCAGAAAAATCAAGGAAATTTTTGGGAGAATTTGCCTCTGCGCACGTTTCCCTCTTAATCATGGCCTCAGTTCAGAAAAATCGAGGAAATTTTTGGGAGAATTTGCAGATGATATACAAGTAAATATACAGCAAATACTGTTTGGTAACAATTTTTCGTTTTTATCTTCCTTTTTGTGTGTTTTACGGTCAGTCTGTAAAAATGGCGTACTACGGGCGAAAGATCGTTCCCAGCAGCGTTTGTTGGAGTCCAAGATGCATCCAGACATCCTCCCTATGCTGTCCCTGAACCATTTCTGTGGTGTTTCCATCATTTTCTGCCCTTTTCCTATGGACCAGGCACCCTCCCCTCATCAGAGCAGGGGGTGCCTGGTGTAATGCTCGAGTCCTCCCATTGACTTCAATGGGGCTCGGGTGCTCGGCCGAGCACTCGAGCCTCCGGGGGCGCTCGGTCAGAGCACCCGAACACCCGAGCATTGGGTGATTATGTCTCATTTTAAAGCTTTATCCAATATGAGTCTAAAACTGTTTGGAAATATATTAGTAGGGTTATATTCTATTTTTTTGTAGGAGTGAATGAAGAAATAGATTTGGGATATTTGAGATACTGGATGGGTATAAGTTTTTTAGTATTTAATTTTTTAATATTTTTTACTGTATGGTGCAATAATTGTATGGAGTCAAGTAATGATCCTAATCAGGATATGGGATAAGTAGATAGAAGATCCTGCATATATCAGATGCATTTATGTATGTATATATGTATACACTTATATGAACTAAGTTCATGGGAACATGTGAGGGTGATGAAGATACATGTGCATGGAGTATATATACACACATATATTTATATTTTTTATATATTTATATAATTTCTAAATATACAATTTTTAATATTTATTAAGATTTTAAATATATATGTGTGTGTCATTTCACACATGTATATATATATGTGTGTGTGGATGCATTTGTAGTATGCAGGAATGGAGATTTCCCATATGCAACAAAACTTTAATGTGTATGGACATTTCTTATATTTATGATCTATACAGTATATGTTTTCTATATTATTTGATTGGATCCTGTTAGGAATATCTACAATATAGATCTACTAAATTATGTATGTGATTCTTTTAGTCAGAACAATTTTATAAGTCATTTAGTTTTCTATTGTATGTTTAAACATTATTCAACTGGCTTTCCTTCCAATTCTTTTTAAGTAATATACCATCTAATGCAAATTTCTTAGTGCTCTTATAGTAGAAACTATTCAGGACCACAACATTATTATTTTTACTGTTTAAACAGAGATTTTTTTATCATGATTGAATTGATGTACGTTCCAAACATGGAACACACAATAGAGTGATCCTCCAAGATTATAGAGCCGAAATGAGATTGGCACATGTACATTTTGTGAAGTTAGATGAAAAATCTTCTTAAGGTATGTTTTAACTGTTATTATTTTTATTATTATTGAATGTAGTCCTTGAGGAAGTGTCTGTATTAAGATATGAAACGCGTAGGACTTATAATTGATTTTGTAAAAAACTTGTTAAATTATAATACATTTTGGAAAATATATCCGGATCTGATATTGCTAAAAACCTGGGACTGGAGAGGAATTTGGAAAATAACAAAGGGACAGGATTTCTCCTTGTTTTACTTGAAGGTTAGATCACTTCAAACATCTGGTGACTATATACAAGTGGGGGTTATTAACTACCATAGGTGGATACAGAATTACTCTTAGATGGTTCTGCACCCTGTTCTGCTTTTATTTCTATAGTTTACAGAGTTTTCTTTGACGACTAGCACCTACCACAGTGCTAAGAACAAAAGGGCAGCGTCCAAAAGTCTAAGAGGTATCTCCAAAGAACCACAAAACACTACCAGAGACTGAGTTTTATCAAGAAAAAAGGAGTTCTAAATCCTGTCATACCAGATATAGACTAAAATCTTAAATCCAGTCCAGAAATATTGAAATGAAAATAGTGTAGAGAAGGTTTTTCTTTCTCAGCTATCATTACTTATTATTTTTGATCATCTGTTTTTGAATATCATTTTCACATATAGTATATTTTTTTCTTTCTTGGTGTCAATGGACATTTTATATTTGTGTAAATACAAGTGATCCCTTAAAAGTCAAGTATTGTATTGACCTAGGGAACACAAGCGCCTTTTGGATTATATATATATATGAAACACATAGTTACCCGGAACCCAGGGTTCCTCTCCCTGATTGATTTAATGGTGACAGAAGCAAATACCTGTCTTTTTCACATTATGTGAACTGATTTTCTCTGTCAACCCTTTGATCTACACAATGGACTTCATTAAGGTCTATACCGCCATCAACCTTTTGATAGTACTTAAGGAACAAGAATACCTAAAATGATCTGGTGTTACATACATATAAATGTCATGTACTCTATCCTTGCATCTGTAAAAATTATCTATTTTTAGGCCCAAAATCTAGTCGTATATAGTGTACGTTCCATGGGAGATTCCATTGTTGTCTTTCTCACGGTTTCCAAGCAGTATTGCAGAAGTGATAGTGCTGTAAACAACTTAAAATAAGAATACAAGGAAAGTATAGTTTAATCTCAGTTACTTAACTTCTTTAGCTCTTATCTCTCATTAACAAACAAAATTAATAAAATCATCTATGAACAGGACAGTGTACACATACATTAAAATAGAAAGTTTAGGATTATATTGTATAGATCTAAAGTGAACTCCATAATCAAGTCTTGCTTCAAATTGCATCTCCTCAATGAAGCTTTACAATTTAGGTGACATTTCCACTTATATTCGATGATTAATCCAAACTTGAACATAAACATATACCTGTTTTTCTGTATGCGTGTGTGTGTGAAGCTGTAAGATCAAGTCTGAATGACCTGACATCACAGCCCCATGCAAGATTGTTATGATTTAGCCACAGAAACACAGTGTTCTGAGTGCCAGGGGATCAAAATTTCAAGCTGCACCAGCTGACCAAAGTCATTTGAGCAGCCAACTTGATTTATGTAACACATTCACAATGCAGTTATCACGGTGCCCGTGATTGCTGCATTCATGTGTCTATTACCTGTAGGGGGCTCCCATTGGCTGTCTGCCTTCAGCCCGCCTCACATTGCCTTTTTAAACTCAATCTGGGCACCCTCTGGTTGCCCTTTCGTGTTTCTCCTTGCTACTGTTGCTATTTGGGCCTGTTGCTGTGTTCCTGAGTTCCTGAGTCGTCCGGTTCCTGAGTTCCTGCCCACTGTGTCAGTTCCAGTTGTCATCATGAGAGGTTGCTGTTCCTGCTGCCAGTCTTCTCTTGCCGTTCCTGATCCAGTTATCCATCTCTGCTGGCTCCTGTTCGTCTCCTGCTTCCAGTTCCTGCACCCGTGGTGACATTGTCATCAGTCGCCTCGGCGACAGTCGCTATCCTGCTGGTTCCCAGCGTGCGGACGCTGGTTTGCTCCATTAGCCTTGTGGCTACACTCACAGCCTGTTGGTTCCAGCATGCGGACGCTGGTTTGCTCCATTAGCCTTGCGGCTACGCTCACAGCCTGTTGGTTCCAGCGTGCGGACGCTGGTTTGCTCCATTGGCCTTGCGGCCTATACACTGTACTGTTGGTTCCCAGCGTGCGGATGCTGGTTCACTCCTTGGCCTGGCGGCCTATACTCTAGCTGTTGGTTTCCAGCGTGCGGATGCTGGTTCACTCCATTAGCCTTGCGGCTACATTTACAGCTTGTTGGTCCCAGCGTGCGGATGCTGGTTCGCTCCATTAGCCTTGCAGCTACATTTACAGCTTGTTGGTCCCAGCGTGCAGGCGCTGGTTCGCTCCTTGGCCTTGCGGTCTATACGCTATCTGTTGGTTCCCAGCGTGCGGATGCTGGTTCACTCCATTAGCCTTGCGGCTACATTTGACAGCCTGTTGGTCCCAATGTGCGGACGCTGGTTCGCTCCTTGGCCTTGCGGCCTATTCTTGATATTGTTGGTTCCCATCGTGCGGACGCTGATTCGCTCCTTGGCCTTGCGGCCTATTCTTGATATTGTTGGTTCCCAGCGTGCTGATGCTGGTTCGCTCCATTAGCCTTGCGGCTATACTTATCAGCCTGTTGGTACCAGTGTGCGGACCCTGGTTTGTTTTTTGACCTGACGGCTTTGCTATTACTAGCATGCTCCCTCCAGCGTGCGGTCGCTGGTTTGCTCCACTACCTAGCGCTACATTATCGTCTGTTGGTTACCAACGCGCGGGCGTTGGTTTGCTCCATGACCTGTGGGTTTACTCAATATTATGCTTGATGTTTCCCAATGTAAGGGCACTGGTTTACTCCTTGTCTCTTGCTCCTGCATTTGAGGCTTCTCAGTGCGCTGTCCAGTCCTAGACAGCTACCATTCTGATGTACACGGATACTGAGTGTCAGACTCTAGTAAAACCACTGACTTGGTAGCCTTTATATTCATCTCTACTGTCTATTGACCATCTGACAGTCCCTGAGGTCATTGTGGTTGTCACCTTCCTTTTGGGCTGCTTTGCCCGGTATATTGGTAAGGCCGGTAGAACCTTTTATTATTCTATCACAAGGTTGCCTTACCCGGTATTGGCAAGGCTGGTAGAGCCCATTACCTTGGTATTCCATCTGGCTGCCTTGCCTGGTATATTGGTAAGGCCGGTAGAACCTCCTATTATCCCATCACAAGGTTGCCTTACCCGGTATTGGCAAGGCCGGTAGAGCCCACTACACCTATTCTATCAGGCTGCCTTGCCCGGTATATTGGCAAGGCTGGTAGAGCCTATTCTTTGGTTTCTGTTAGGCTGCCTTGCCCGGTATTTTGCAGGGCCGGTAGAGCCACCTATTGGTATTCATCCAGGTTGCCTTGCCCGGTATATTGGCAAGGCCGGTAGAACCTGTATTACTACTGTTATGGACATTTGCCTATTCTATGTATTGTCTGTATGTGTATAAAACCATATGGGATTGTCTTAAACTTTTCAATAAAGTTGTGTTTTTACCTAACCTTACGTCTGAGAGTCTTAATAAACCGTGACAGCAGTAGCTGGTCAATCTGGTCAATTTCGACCATATAGAATGGGCTGACAGAATTGCAATGTGTATGGACACCTTTATTGACTTTCTATTGTAAGCTCTAGAGCTGTGACCTCACTCCCACTGACTCACTCTGTATATTGTATATTGTTTGAAACAGTTGTTCCCAGTCCATATGCCATGGCACTTTGTTGTGCCTTGAGCACCAGCTCAGGTTATTCCACTTTTTGCATGAATATTTTGCTGAAAGTGTGAAAATTGATTTTCTAATGTATGTTCATGGATTATCATGCACAATATGATTTTTGTTGTCAGTCTGATTGTGATACCTAAGAATAACTATAAAATGATTCTTTATTCCAATTATTACCCCTTGAGAAATTACATATAAAATATGAGGAGTTCCATGAACATTTCAGATTGCATGTTAGGGGTTCTTTGAACAAAAAGAGATTACGAACCACTAAACTGAACCCTTTAATTGTAGAGTTCTATGTGGAGCTACATAAATAAGCATATTAATCTATTCATCAAAATATTTAATTTTTACAGAGTCACTTTAAGTATGTGATATTTAATAGTAATTAAACCAAATTAATTTTTAGGTGTTAGTGTTCTTTTAACTTTTGTATAAAATGGGTTGTATTGCTTCTGTAAAAATACACGTGAGCTAAACACTTTTGTAACCTTTTATACGTTTTGAATACCACACAGAGTACAGAAATTATTGTTCTTTGTTGCAATAGAATAAAAAGGTATGCTGAGTTACATATGCATTGAACAAAAAAGATGCATAAGTAAGAAGGATTTTTTGCACTGAAAATTACTAATTTCCTAGATTATTTCTTTATCTAACCTATGCTAGGCAGATATCATGGTTTAAACACACCTTGTTAAATCCTAACCTTAGAGATAGTGTGGAAACAAAAAACGCATTCCCAATTTCACCATAATGATCTTCATAAAAGACTGTATTTCTTCGGTGCCTAAATGTTGCACCATATTGTACCATACCATATTCAATACTGTGATAATTATCTGGGAATTGTTTACGTATGAATTGCAAGATACTGGCCATTTTTCAGAGACCATAAGGTGGGATTGTGCCCATTTTGTCCCATTTAGGGTGATGCATTAGCAATTGTTACACCTTAATTTTACTGTATTGGCATACCTGGAATTCACTGGGGCAGCAGCTCCAGTTGTACAAAAATTAACCAGCCACACATAACACAAGGAAAAAAGGTTGCATTTCTAAGGTGCTGTGCCAAGCCTTGCTATCACAGCTATGGACTTTCTGCCTGACTGCTCCAGTTATTACTTGGCTACACTGCTATCACAGCTACTAGTTTCCTGCCTGCCATATCCAGCTCGGACCATCTACAGATACTGTTATCTTGTCTATCTGCTCCAGCTTGTACCCAACTACAGAGCT
Source organism: Rhinophrynus dorsalis (assembly GCA_037306005.1). Taxonomy (NCBI): domain Eukaryota; kingdom Metazoa; phylum Chordata; class Amphibia; order Anura; family Rhinophrynidae; genus Rhinophrynus; species Rhinophrynus dorsalis. The sequence continues at coordinate 432,960,489 of CM074719.1, read as the reverse complement.
GTCACCACTACTGGTATCCTGCCATCTGCTCCAGCTTGTACCAAACAATTCTGGTTTCACCGCTACTTGAATCCTGTCTGGCTTCTCCAGTTTGAACCTGGCTACAATGCTATCACAGTGACCTCCTGTCTGCTTCAGTTTCTACCAGGCTGCACTGTTACTACAGTTGGTATACTGCCTGTATGCCACAGTTTGTACTAAATTATACTGCTATCACAGTTAATGGCATCCTGTCTGTCTGCTCCATCTTGTACCTGGCTACTTGCTATTATAACTACTGGTAGACTGCATGTATGTACCCAGCTATCCAGCCTTTGGTCGTTACTAGAATCCTGCCTATCTGCTGCAGCTTGTATCCAGCTACTGTCCTGTCACAGCTACTGGTATCTTGCTTATCTGCTCCAGTTTGTACCCAGCTACACTGCTATCACAACTACTTGTACCCTGTATGTCTGCCCCAATGTGTACCTACCTAGCTATGCTGCTATAACAGCTACTGGTAACCATGCCTGCCTGCTCCAGTGTTTGCCCAGCAACTTTGCTATCATGGCTATAGGTGCCATCTTGTCTGCTTCAGCTTTTACATAGCTACACTGCTATCATAGCTACTGATATCCTATCTTTCTTCTCCAGCTTGTAATTGGCTAATCTGCCATTACAGCTACTGGTATCCTGCAACATGCTCCAGCTTGTACCTGGTTCCTCTGGTATCCTCACCTAATTGTACCAGGCCACTCCACCACCTCAGTTACTGGTACTTAAGACTTAAGTACCTGCCCCTATGCAAACACTCCCAGTAGGATGCCTGTCTTTAACCTCAGGCCCTGCACTTGTGTGGTTTCGCATAGGTGCATGCTTCCCAGATATTGGACTATAACACCTGAAAAATATCTGTCTTCTGATGCATGACAGTTACTTTATTTGGCGTCCTCCACTCACAAATGCTCAAAACAGTTATAATACAGATCCAGAACCATAAAAATTGTATCCACTTCCTTTCCTACCATTTTGAAAGTCTACTTTCAGTTTTGCAGATGCTGTCATTAACAGATATAGTCAATGCATTAGCTGTTAAGGAGTAATTTACAAGTGGTTAGTGCTAAGTCCGGTATGTTGGGTTCCTATTTTGCCTTTACATCTCTAAACAATGTTTATGGAAAACAATTTTATTCCCTCATGGGCCAGTGGAAATAATATCCTTCACATTCCAATGCTATATTAAAGGGATAGTAAAACTTTATTTTATCTTTATTTTATTTTGTAGGCATTAAAAAAACATGAAGAACGATATAAGTCTTATCTCTCAAACCTTTATGGTTTAAGAGATATTCACAAGCAAAGTATCCCTCCCCCCATTCAGCCAGATCAGAAGGGAGGTGCCCAGGTAGACTGCAGAGAGGGACAATCTTCAATTAAGATAAGGGAAAAACCTGAAAAACTTGTCAAGGGGGGAAGGGCTTTCATTGTTTTCATGAAAGTATTCTACAAGTCTGAATCGGACAGACTTGTAGAATACTACAACAACCTCCTCTCCTCATCACTTAATCTGTATGCCCCCGTCCAGGCCCGAAACAAACGCCCCTCAAACCCACGCCCCTGGCTCAACTCACAAACACGCTTCCTCTGCTCCTGTACCCGCACCTCTGAGCTCCTGTGGAGGAAGTCCCGCTCTCATGCAGACTTTATCCACTACAAATTCCTCCTGTCCTCCTTCAACATTGCTTTATCCTCTGCCAAACAACACTACTACTCCTCACTAATCAATACTCACAAATCGAACCCACGGCGCCTTTTCTGTATCTTCAATTCCCTCCTTCGCCCCTCCCCTCCATCATTCCCCCTCCCCTCCCTAACCCCGCTAGCCTTTGCAGAATCTTTCACACAAAAGATTAACACAATACATCAAACAATCCCACCTTCCCAGCCTTCACAACTGTATTTTCCTGATCCTCCATCCTACTTATTTGATTCCTTTACTTCAGTCACAGAAGCAGAGGTCTCCCTCCTGCTGTCCACATCACCACTCACCACCTGCTCCCTTGATCACATACCATCCCACCTCCTCATTCCTCTGCAACACACATTAGTTCCCATGCTAACTCGGGTATTCAACTCCTCCCTATCTTCTGGCATCTTCCCCTCCGCATTCAAATATTCAATAGTATCTCCAATCCTCAAAAAAAGTTCATTAGACCCCACCTCCCCATCCAACTACTGTCCCATATCCCTCTTGCCCTTTGCCTCCTCGAGCGCCTAGCCGACTCTCGTCTACTTACCTTCCTCAACTCCCATAACACCCTGGACCCCCTGCAGTCTGGCTTTCGGCCCACTTTCTCTACAGAAACCGCCCTTCTCAAAGTAACAAATGATCTCCACACTGCAAAAACCAAAGGCCATTTCTCTCTTCTTATCCTCCTAGACCTTTCAGCAGCATTCGACACAGTCGACCATACCCTTCTATCCCAGATTCTCAAATCACTTGGTATCTGCGGCCTAGCACATTCCTGGCTTCTATCCTATCTCTCTCAACGGTCTTTCTCTGTGACATACGCCAACACCTCCTCACTTCCGACCCCCCTCTCAGTAGGGGTACCCCAAGTCTCTGTTTTGGGACCTCTTCTCTTTTCTCTGTATACACTCTCCCTGGAGCAACTGATAAATTCCTTTGGCCTTAACTACCATAACTATGCACACGATACACAAATATATCTCTCAGCACCCTCAATATCACCAGAAATACAGCGGCGTGTCTGAGATTGTCTTAACGCTGTCTCTTCCTGGATGGCTCATCATCGCTTAAAAATTAACTTATCCAAGACTGAGCTCCTTATCTTCCCTCCTAAATCCTGCACAACACCTCCATTCTCTATAACTGTTGAAGGCTCCACAATTTACCCTGTAGACAAGGCCCGCTGCCTCGGGGTAACTTTGGACTCTTCTCTTTCCTTCTCCACCCACATTAACAACGTTACCAAAACCTGTCGCTTCTTTCTTCGGAAGATAGCAAAAATCCGTCCATTCCTCTCTCACTCTACAACAGAAACCCTCATGCATGCTCTTATCCTTTCTCACCTGGACTACTGCAACTCTTTACTTACTGGTCTTCCTAATAACCATATTGCTCCTCTTCAATCAGTTCTTAATTCAGCCACCAGAATACTCTTCCTCTCCTCCAGAACAGTACTCACCCCACCACTCCTAAAATCACTGTCATGGCTTCCCATAAAGCAGCCTATCACATTCAAAATCCTCCTCATCACCTTCAAGGCTCTCCATCACTTGTCCCCGCCTTATATCTCATCTTTGATGTCCCGCCATATTCCTGCATGTCCACTACGCAGCACACATGCTGGACGACTCACTGCCCCTTTAACCACTATCGCTGTTTCACGATTGAAAGCTTTCGCACATGCTGCCCCCTACCTATGGAACTCCCTACCACCCTCAACCCTAAGCAATTTTAAATCCAAACTAAAAGATCACCTATTATCTCTAGCAATAGCATAATATGGAAGGATTATCATTATTATCATAAGCCAAACACTGCACTTTCTCCTCTACCAGCTTGTATCTGTATGTCACCCATCCTATACTTAGATTGTAAGCTCTACGGGGCAGGGCCATCTTATCCTAATGTATACTCACCTGTCGTTCCCCTTATGACTGCCTATATAAGCACTTAATCACCGCACTTATTGTACCCCTGCTGTATTAAATGTAATCTGTAAAGTGCCAAGTACACCGGTTGGCTCTATATAAATAAAAATATACAATACAATACAATATACAATACAATATAAAGAAGATTGTCCCTTGCTGTTATCTGTCTGGTCTTACAACAAGAGTCACATCTGAGAAGAGATGGCTTACACTAGATAAAAGGGGCGGGAGGGGGAAACTTTGCTTGTGAATATCTCTTAAACCATAAAGGTTTGAGAGATAAGACTTATATTGTTCTTCATGTTTTTTTAATGCCTACAAAATAAAATAAAGATAAAACGAAGTATTACTATCCCTTTAACTGCTACATTTCTAATGGGTCGCTATGTCTCTTTGTATACTTTATTTTTTCCACAAAATATAATATTGAATCTGTAAGTTATAAAATGTTCTTTAAAATTGCAAGGTACAAAATGTGTCACTAATTATGCAATTTGCTAGCTGTTCCTGCTGATCCATCTGTGCTTATATGCCTTTTAATAGATCAGAAAAACACAGTCTAAGTTTTTCTCAGAACAAATGACTTTTCAACATTGAAAGCTTGTCAAAGGTTTGGAAGTTAGCTAATTCATGTCTCGAAGAAAGCTTGCTAGATTATATTTAGATAATCTCCAACAACCCAGAAAAATTAAATATCGAGATTTTATTTTCAAATGTTCTGCTATGTAGTGAATCAATGCTTTCCTCTAAGTGGTTATTATATTGACAGTAACAAGTTATTAAAAAAAATAAAAAATAACTTTCCATTATTCAATAGTTTAAAGTAATTTTGTTTTGCTGAATCAGTTAGTATTTTGTAAGAGCTTAGGGCATTGTGTTGAAAGCAACTGTTGGATTGTTAGTTGGTGGTAAAAGAAGTACAGTAGTTTTTGAAGAAAATCTGTCACTTTTGAAAATGTCTAGTAATAAATTAAAAATGGCAGTAATATGAGCTTGATGAATATTGCCCTAAAAATAATATTAAAATGTATTTGATCTTGTTGCTAAAATAAACATATTCAAAGAAACAAATACTTCTTATCTTTAAAATGAGAATTTTCAAAGAAATAAAAAGACTTTCTTTTACCAGTTAACTTTAAGTTTCTCACGCCTACCTGCTATTCTAAAGTCTTACGTAAATAATATATTACATGTGTTATATATGATAGCTCAGTGGTAAATTCCCTGACTATAGAGCCTGTTCAAACCGTAAGGTTGCAGGTTCAAATCCCAGCAGGGTCAACTCAGCCCTTCATCCTTCTAAGGTCAATAAAATGAGCATCATTTATTGGGTAATAATAACATCTATTATTTCAGCTGCCGATTTGGTTAATTCCGAGAGCGTGCGCTGAAAGCGCTTTGAGTTCCACTGGGAGAAAGGCGCTATATAAATACGAGTTATTATTATATACAGTCCTTCTTCTTTAACCCTTCTTCTTTAATTTCTTTCTTACCTTTCTTGTCAGACTTCCAGGTGACCTTCCAATAACAGATTTAAAAAAATCTGTAGAAGACTTGATCTAAAGGACGAGAAAAAAAGAATAATTTAAGAGTATTATTGTGGGCATTTAAACAACTGTACTAGGTAAGTAGTTGTCATATAATGTCTGTGAGTGACTTTCATACTGTATTGTACTTATGTGTGTAAGAAATTCTATCTAGCCCCTCTTACCAAGGGTACAGTTGTTCTTTTGGGGTGGTAATGACGAAGATGACACACAGATAAGGGATATTAATGAAAATTAATACAGATGTACAGAATCAAAATACTGTTACAGTTTGGATGGTATATACATGAACAAAATAATATTATAGATTACAGGTATGGAAAAGATGGAATTGAATTGGATACCAGTAAATTATATGATGAAAATCTCCTCACACCCTCCAGCACAAATCTTGGTTTCTGATCTCTTATCTGCTGGACTCACATCTGGACAGGAATCAGGACTGCTGTGCTCAGGCTGCTCTCATTCTCTTCTCCTCTGCTCTCATCTCATACTGAACTCCAGTTCTGCATACATTCATTTATAAACTAATTTATTGTTACTCCTACGAGGGAGGTGGAAAGGGCAGGAAAATAGGTAAGGCCAAACCTAAACTGATAGGGAGAGGCTAGGTAGAGAGGCAACAGAGACGCCCTTGAGTCCTTAGCCTTAGGAATAGCCCCATGTCCCTTTTGATCCGCCATCCTAACAGGTGAAAGTGTCTTACAGTAATAGGTAAACCAAATACTGTCACCCAGATTAAGAAAATCACCCCAGAAAGCCTAAAAGGTACTGGCAAGTGAAGAGTTAACCTGAGGAGGAGAGTAGAGGAATCCAAGCTCTGCATAGGTTACTCATTCGGGAGAGACAGAAAATGGTGTCTGGATTCAGAGACAAGGAGAGAAAAGCATTATGGGAAATGTAGTCTCTCACCCAAAAGTACCCAAAAACAGAACTCGAGCCCCCCAGGGACCCCAAGACACTGTATAGGTGAACCGGATAATAGGACAAGGGGAGACTGAGACTGAGCCCTTTCTCAACTCGGTACATGGAGTGGTTGCAGAGAAATGTCCCAAAGCAGTCTGTCCCATAGAAGTCAATGGAGAATTGCAGCTATGAGGTAAAGCGCGCCCTTAAAGGCGTGGAATTCATATAAAATGTCTAAAATAAAATAATGTGTAAAAAGTGTAAAACACATATAGAACACAAAATAAATGTGAGCAAACACATGAATTCAAGGGAAAAGTGAGAAAAAAAGTCCCTCAGCTGACCAAAACTGGCAGGGAAGGGGTTAATTACCACAAAAACTGGCCGAAATGCTCCAAAAGCCCCAAGACAAAGAAATAAGTAATGCTAAGCATGAGTGCAGGAGTTGAAAACTACCACAAAAACTGGCCAAAATGCTCCAAAGGCCCCAAGACAAAGAAATAAGTAATGCTCAGCATGAGTGCAGGAGTTGAAAACTAAGCAGAACTGTTCACAGCCTTCTGACCAGGTTGATGGAATAAATCTGACAGGGAGGGGCTAAGGAAGCCTGATATGTAGGAGGAGGAGGAGGCTCCACCCCTACAATTCTTTTACAATTCTTCCAGCCTGCTGGGAGGAGCTGTCACCTCCCCATGGTACCTGTATGTCATATTGGACGACAAAGAAAAATGTGTTAGAACTGGAGAAAAAATTGTTAGAAAATGAGAAACATGTATTGGAATAGGTGAAGAATGTGTTGGAATAGGCAAAAAAAAGGAGAAAAAAATTTGCATTGGAGAAAAGGAGAAAACTTTCATGAAAAAAGAGAAAAATCTTCAGTTTTTGGCAAAAAGTCACGAGGGAAATTTTTCTTACTTTTCACACCACACCTAGGTACAACAAACTATGACAAAGATGAAAAAAACAAGGGATATCCTCCTGAAGGATAAATCTGAAATGTGGAAAACAAGTGAGAAGAAAAAAACCTCAGTTCCTACATTACACAGTACACAGAGCACAAAAACAGATTGAAAACATTTTGAAGAAAATTGACCCATCTTATTAGGGGACAAGTTGCTGTAATCAATCTTACCTGCACAGCCAGAAATTATTTACAGAAAAGTTTGTGATCTGAAAGGTTATCTTGCACCGAGTATGTTACTAGGAGATAGGTAGGGGAGAAAGGGAGGAGCTAAACACCTGATAGATGGTAGCACCATACATGGTAATAGTAGATGTGGTCATGGCTAATGAACAGCTTTTGTCCATCTACAACATCAACACCAAGAGTTTAGTTTCACGAGGACACAGAATAAGTATGATTGAGGGCCTATATAATTGGATCACAGAATCTGTCTTTTCGAATGCCCATGACCAAAGCAGTATGTGGGCAGACCTAAGACCAAGACCTATGAAGGACAGATTTTGTGCCAGAAAATCATAGTATACCATAACATTTTAAGGAGAACCATAATGGAGAAGCAAAGGACCTTAATTTAACTATAACTGATTACATACCACCTCAATTGAGAGGAAGAAAGAGTGAAAGTATGCTGGCGAGAAAATGGAATGGATATTTCTGCTAGAGACAATGACACCTGAAGGCTTAAATGAAGAGATAGGTTTATGTGTATTTGATAAATCCTTCTATGAAAGATCATATGTAGGTTTTTAGCAGTTCCTTTTATTACCATTTATTATCATTTCGCTCTACTAACTATGTATGACCCATATCATGGTATACCTCATACACACACTAATTCCATCAGTGGATTATGTTTTGAGGCTGTTAATATTTTCACATATTATCTCCAGGCCTATTTGGATACACTGTTTACGACTTTGTGCTATATATGTATGTATATATTTATGTGGCTCCACACAGTGTACGTAGCACCTTACAATAGAAGTATGTTACAATAAATAAAAGGGGATAAAATGAGTGTCACAGTCATAGAAACAATAAGAAATAGGTCCCTGACCCAAGGATCTTAAAGTCTTAATGTGCTATTAGGAGATACAGAAGGACCTCTCTTCCCCTCCACTATCTTTCCACTTTGTCCTTTCTTCTTTGGTCCACCTTGGGGGGGGGTCTTCCTCAGGGTGTTATATCCTGATTGTATATGTTTATATGTGAGAAATGTATAAGAATCATTTATGTAATATGTTATGTTTCTATCTTACATCTCATCTCCATTCTCAGTAAGACCTGGGCGCCAGCTTTACATATAGATGTCTATGCAATATAAGTGTATAAGTATAGGTCCACATATACTGGTTCTTTCATTCGTTTCCTTTCCATGTTATATTTTGATGATGAGCGTTATACAAGGGAAGTTTACTCTATTTCTCCTCTGTTCATTATATGGGTTGAGAAGCAGTAATATTACACATATGTTACTGAGTACCCATTGTTCTTATCAATCCTTTCTCCCATGTAATGATTGTGAATATTATATAATGGCAAGTCGTAGCTGTCTTTGTTCTCTGTTCTTAAATTATTTTTCATATGATTCCATCTCTACACTTATATATAGTTTCATATACAGGTATGTGCAACAGCGTGTATGGGTATTTAACAACCGTTACCCTTCCACAAACAATTATTGCTTGATTTTCTCTTTATTATTTTAAATGATGTATTGATATTTTTATATTGCTCCTTGAGCTTAATATTTTGTCTTCATTTATATATTATATCCTCTTGCTCTGTATCAATAATATGAGCAATGCTGACCTCATGATTCACCAATGGGGATACTTGTGTTAATCCTCTTGTTCCCTGGAATTTATTTCATTTTATTCCATTTGATTTCATTTATTTTTTTTCTAACTATTACATTAAGATTATTAATGATGGAGATAGCAATTATTTGTTTATATTAGGTGGTTGGTTCCCATTCAACAAAGCTTACTTACTGATTAAGGCAATCATAGAAATTGGTAATTTGTATGATCAATGGGGAATATATCAGAAAGGGAGCCATGCTTGTGAACAGACACATTTTCAGTATAAAGGTGGAGACACTGCCAAATCAAATTGAAAGGATCCAAGATTTTACCAATACTGGCTGTTTGGTGAGAACACTAATCTGAAGGAAATGGGCATTTCCAGAGATTCCGAAAGCAGTTCTGAGTTATGGAAGACCACCAACGACACTTGGAATTACTTTAACTCAGAGGAGGAGTTACTTGATGGACACATCTTTAATAAAAGCGTTCCTCACTCTAGGGATGGGCAAACATTTTTGCCTCAAACTGAAATTGGCGAATAATGGCACTTTCCGCTTGGTGAATAATTTCCAGCGAAAACTGCAGTTTTTTCCACTTTTTCCCACCTTTTTTTAACCCATTGAAATCAATGGGAAGTAGAATATTTCTCCATCACACAAGAGTTTCCTACAGCCATATAAAAGGCTGTCAGGCTCTCACAGCATGCCATTTTGTGTTTGTGAGAGGCGAAAGCAGTATGTTTTTTGAGCTACAGAAGACAGAGAGGGGAATTGAAGTTTAGTTTAGGGAATCTTTTAGGTCATTTGTTCTGTTAGGAGAGTCAGTGGGGCACTCTGGGAAGAAGAAGGGAGGAAGGAGGTTGACCCCAAATACTCCAAAATTCCATGTGACTGACTGGTAAGACACAGGCATCTAGGGACCTATTTGCTGGCTGATCTTGCTGTTATTGTCTCTGTGCTGGGTGGGGAAGTCTGTTGATTTTGTTTTTTAGTTATAATTTTTTTGGGGGGCAGACTGAGATAAGGCAAAAGGGAGGACAGCTTAAGAAAAAAAAATAAATAAATAAAAAAACGAATAAAGAACTAAATATATTAGGTGACACTGACAGTCAGCTGACTGGGCTTAGGCAAGGCATCATACAGCTCCATCAGTTGTGTTGTGTATCTTGCAGTAAAAAAAACAGTGTAGTTGCGTAACGTCCAGCAAACGCACAAGGGGAAGTGGGAGGGGTGGAGCAGTGCAGGGACGTGAGAGTAAAGTAGTTTTTCAAAAACTGACTGCAGCAATGTTTGCTGCAACGTGTGCAATAAATGATGAAGATCCCTCTACTCCAAGGGAGGATGCAGTTTGTCAAGGTCCCAGAAAAACTAGTTCCAGCACCACCTGTTCCGGTACAAATAAAGAACCATATAAGAAGAACACTGAAGACAACAAGTCACATTGAAGTACTGATGATGCTAGCAACAGCATAATAGAGGAAGGTGTAGCAGCTGAACCACTTGCTGCATCAGATAGTGAGATAAACAGGCACCAAAACACCCATCCAAGTTTGTTACAGTATAAGTAAAAAGAAATTGTTTGAAACCTCTAAAAGCTTTGAGTAATATAAGGGTAGTGGGCAAGAATTGTCAGGTGATGCTGATGCTGCTGAGGATGACCTAATGATGACTGATGATGATGCAGATCTAGAATATATCCCTCCAGCATCCTTCTCTTGTTTGGATACAGATGAAGTTGAGAGTGAGGATGATGACAGGGCTATGAGGTTAGCAGAAAGTCAAAGGCTAAATCTTCCACCACTTTTAAGGAGCACTGTGCCTGTCTATAAACTGTTTGAGAAAGCCATTGGAAAGTCTGACACTGGACAAGAAAAGATGTCAAAAAGCACACAGTCACCTTATCAGTCATCATCAGCATCATCAGCTCTTCAAAGTCCAAGTCCCACTCAGCCACATTCACCTGTTTTGAGTACCTAGCAACAGCAACACAGGTTAACCTCCACAATGTTAGATATGACAAGTGCCTCTGCTGTTGCTGTAAGTGCTGCACCTTTGACACCTAGTAGTAATGGCAGTAGAATTACATCAACATCTAGCCCCAGTAGTAGTAGTAGCAGCAGCGCCACTTCAGGAACCCCTCATTCCATGAAGTCCACAGTATGGAGATACTTCACTCAGGATCCTCAAGCTAAGCATGTTGTTATCTGTTGTCTGTGCAAAAAGCATGTGAGCAAGGGGAAAGCAGGCTCACACCTAGGCACCTCCTCTGTGAGATCCCACCTGATGCACAACCACAGGTCTGCCTGGAAGACACACTATCAGCAGGCCAAAGGTGCCACAACTAACAGCAGCAGAAGCACTTTAAAAAGTTCCCGGGGGTCTACGGCAGAAAAAAGAAGTAGTGAAGTTATGTGTCAGAGAGTGTGCTACTGCCAGTGCCAACAGTTAGTTCAGTCCAAATAACACCTATGACTCCTGCTGCGGAGGAGTATGACTGATAAAGCCAGGACAAATATACTGACAGCAGTACAGATGAGGAGGTAGAGGAGGAATGTGAAGAAGGGTTGCCACCATCTACCCCTCTTGGGACTGCTATGACTGATACGTAATGTGTGTCAATAATATGATAAGGAGTATGACAATGGTAAAAATACATACACAAATCACACCATGCCAGTCTTCCACCACCACCACTACAATACGCATATGCCACATTGTAGGTTGTACTTTTTTCATTATTTGACATCATCATGAATATGTGTCAGTATCACTTAAGCAGGAAGTTAGTGTTGTGGGCAAAGGACAAATGCATTCTGCATGCGAACACATTTTTCAAGCCATGTGTTGCTGTAGGACTCACAACTTTGACTTTCAGCCATTATTTCTAAACTTCAGCCCTCAGAAGAAATAATATTACGGTGAGAAATGTAGTACCTATAGGAAATATAGGTGAAAAATGTGTTCAAATAGACCTAACATTTGTTAAAATAGGCGAAAAGGAGGACAATTTTGCATAGACGGAAAGGCAAAATTTTTCACGGGAAAAGAGAAAAATCAGCAAGTTTTCGCAAAAAGTAATGTGGGAAATTTTTCACACTTTTCACCCATCCCTACCTCACTCTCAAAGATATTATTGCTGTGGCTCGGGACCATTTGTGTCACCTACACCTCTGTGTAAGGATATAATTATAACTGTTTTGGTATATAGCAATTATGCTGATGGGTGGTCAGCCATATGACTATATATATATTACTTTTTTTAATTATATATGCACACTATATTTATCTCATTTTTAATTTTTGTTACCCCTTTTTACATAATACATTTTTATATTTATGGTTCTAATCTAAGACTGGTAGTCTCTAGCAGCACAACTCTCTGTAGGACTGCAAACCATTTCCGTTGTTAATAGGATATTTAAAGGGATAGTAATACTTAAAATGTAAAAAAAAATATGTTTTAAAGTTCATGTGTTATTTGCATTACTTTTATTGTATGTGATTTTAAACATCTGTTACAATAAATACTACACTTACAGTGCACATGTTGCACTGTCCCACATCCCTTTCTTCTTTTGTTCTTCCATAATATTGCAATGTTTTGGAGAACCTAAGACACACAGTACTAGCAGCACTACAACATTCTTGGACTTCAATGTAATGATTGTGAATTATCACCTAGCTCATTGTATTGAAATCAATGGGAAGAAAAATGTTTTCCCACCAAATGAAAGCTTTCTCTACTTTTTGTGCAGGCATATAAAAGGGTGTCAGACTCTCACAGCATGCCATTCTGTTTGTGAGAAGAGAAATCCATACATTTTTGAGCTAGAGAAGACAGTCAAATAAAGAGAAATTGTAGCTTAGTTTAGGGAGTTTTTTACGTAGGACATTTGCTCTCTGTATTAGAGGAGTCTGGGGGCACTTGGGGGAGAAGAAGGGAGGTAGAATGTTGACCCCAAATACCCCAAAATTTATGTTTGACTGACTGACAAGACATAGTGTGGACAAATTAAAAAAAAAAATAAAATAAAAAAACAAAAAGTAATAAATAAACAATAATAAATATATTAGGTAACAGAAAGCTAACAGGGAGCCTGACATGAACTGTATGACTGAGTCAGACGTGATATATAGCAGACAACATTTAGAATTTTGCTGAGGGCTAAGGCAAGATATTGCACTCCATCAGTTGTGTAAAGAGTGTAGAGAGTAAAAACACACACAAAGTAGTTTAGTAATGTCCAGCAAACAAATAATGGGCAGGGGGAGGGGGAAGGTAGAGTAGTGCAGGGACGTGGGAGTAAAATGGTAGTTCACAAACTAACTGAACCCATGGTTGATGCAGCATGTGCTATAAATGATGATGATGATCCCTCTCCTACCAGAGAGCATTTAGTTTGTCATGGTCCCACCAAAAGTTCCACCACAACCAGCTCCAGTACAAATAAAAAAAAACATCTAAGAAGAACACTGATGATGACAAAGAATCAGATTGTAGTGTTGATGATGGTAATGGTATAATGGAGGAAGATGTAGCAGCTGAACCAACTGCTGCATCTGACTGTGAGAAAAACAAGCACAAAAACACCTGTCCTCAAAGTAGTAGCTGACTTTGTGAAATTAAAAGTAAAGAGACATTGTATGACCCCTCTAAAAGAGGAATATAAGGGTAGTGGGCAGGAAGCGGCGGGCGATGCTAATGCTGAGGATGACCTAATGATGAATAATGATGATGATGCAGATCTAGAGTATATCCCTCCAACATTCTCCTCTTGTTCAGATACAGATGAAGTTGAGAGTGAGAGAGATGATGACCATAAATTTAGCAGAAAGGCAAAGGCTCAATCTTCTGTCACTGAAAAGGAGCACTGTGCCTGTTTGAGAAAACCATTGGAAACTCTGACCGTGGACAAGCATAGATGGCAAAAGTTACAAGTCATCCTGTCAGTCATCATCAGCATCATCACCGCTTCTGAGTCCAAGTCCCGCTAAGCCACACACACTTGTGTTGAGTAACCAGCAGCAAAAACAACATCAACACTGGTTATTAACATCCACAGCCTTAGCTATGACAAGTGCCTCTGCTGCTGCTGCTGGAAGTGAAGCACCTTTGTCATCTAGTAGTAGTAGCAGTAGAATTGCATCAACATCTAGCCCCAGTAGCAGTAGCAGCCCCTCAGGAACCCCGCAGTCCATGAAGTCCACAGTAGAGAAATACTTCACTCAGGATCCAATCACACCATGCCAGTCTCCCACCACTATTACCATACACATCTGCCAGATTGTAGATTGTACTTATTTTATCTCTTGACATCATCATGAATATGTGCCAGTGACACTTAAGTAGGAATACATTTTTCAAGGCATATGTTGCTGTAGGACTCCCAACTTTCACTTTCAGATACTTATTTCTCCACTTCAACCCTCAGAAGAAGTAAGATTGTGGTGGGAAAATGTTGCACCATAGGAAACATAGGTGGAAAATTTGTTGGAATAGGTGAACAATTTGTTGGAATTGGTGAAAAGGAGGAAAATTTTGCATATGCGAAAAGGAGAAAGTTTCATGAAAAAAGCAAAAAAATCATCTGTTTTTCATGAGAAGTCATGCAGCAAATTTTTCTCACTTTTCACCCACCCTTAGGTAGATGTAGCTATAGTTCCACTTCCTACTCCTTTTCTTCCTAGAACTAGTGCTGCTGCTGAGGCAACAGCAGCACATTCCTCTGCCATTACAGGTGCTTCTGGAGAAGAACAACATTCTTCTCCAGAAGAAGAACATTCTTCTCCACCTCCTCCAACACTAAAATTATGGGTGTGGGATTATTTTTTATTGGGGCAGGCACTGTGCAGTTGTCAGCAACTGTACTGTGCATAGGGTGTGACAAGTTAGTGAAGAGGGGAAAGGAGGGAACACACCTTGTCACATCTGCCCTAATTAAGCACATGTAAGTTAACCAGCCTGAAGTGCATATAAAGTATGTGAAACCAGCCCCCAAGAAAAGGATATCAAGTACTGCTGTCACTGTGCTCCTTGCTCCTCTCCAACATGGGTAAAAATCCCACAGAAAGAAGAGTGGAACCCCACCACCAGTGGAGCAAATAAAGGCCATAGTGACTGACACAGCAGCATCTAAGTCTTGGGGAGAGATGGTTAAGCTTTGTCAACTTTCTCAACACAGTAGGGCATTCATCAGCTGATTTATGTCTGTGTTTTCATTATTGTAAGAATCATAAACAATGTTCTTTAGTTTTTTCTGTAATAAATATATAAGTTGAAGTATCTCACTAATTCTTGCCCAGGCAAAGTGGCTTCCTCAAAATGTTTTAAAACCTAATATGCATAACACATTAGATGACACTGACTCTTTTTTTTTACTCTTGTAAGGAATATAATGTGTTGTGAACACTGTAGGAAAAAAGTATACAGATTTTGCTGGCAAAATTTTGCATGTCTCTGAGGGTTTCAGATTCTGAGACAAATCCAGTAACAACTAAATGTAGTATATGTGTGAAGCAAGGTACATGCACCATATCACCTTATTTCAAAGCTGCTATTATGTTGGAGCCATTATTAGCAGTCACAAAGTCAGCTTTCATGGAGAGGGGTACAAGCCATTCGTCTGTCACCTGCTGTACTTTATTTAGAACATTTACAGTATTTTCTTTCCTTAGGATCTTTCCAGCCCTTTTCCCACCATACTAACCATCCTGCTTGCACAGCTCTGACACAGCCATCCTTAAAAAATAAACGTGGCTTGGAAAATGTCATTATGGTGCAACACGACTTCAGGTCTAAAAAAAATAGTGCAGAATGTTAATCTCCATTCTCTGCAACTTTTCCATTCAACAGGTGTACATTTGGATTGTTTTTGTGAAGTTTTTGGCTCCTTCCTAAGAACTCATTTAGTGTGGGTTGACAGTACAGCATAGTGTTGGAGGTGATGGAGATGGCGACAATAATCATGGGTCTTATTGCAAATGAAGAAATGTTGGCTCAATGTCTGACACTTATACAGCATTACTATTATAAAATATACAAAAAAAGAGAAAGGTAAGATCAAAACGCTGGCACTCTCACTTTTTCAAATTTATTATAAAAAAATATATATAAATAAACATATAGTATCAAAATAGTATTGGATGACACAGAAACATACCCACATAAGCCCCATCCCCAGAGGTATATATCAAAATTCACAAGATATTGCAGACCTAGTGTACTCAAGACAAATTGATAAAAATTATCTGTGATTCCTCAGGGCTTGTGATGCTAACACCCCAAATTGATAAAAATTATCTGTGGTTCCTCAGGGCTTGTGAAGTAACAAGCCAAAGTCTTACAAATCAATGTTTCCTCATGGCTTGGCCCTAAAAAGTCTAAGTCCTACAAATAATGTATCCTCAGGGCTTGGGACTAACACAAATCTAAGTCCTACAACAAATCAATGTTTCCTATGGGTTTGGGCCTCTAACAAGTCCTTAAAATCACCCTCTACAAAATACTCTATCCCATCAAGTCTCAGTCTGGCCCAGTCACAGCTTATGTCAGGGAGTCCCTGTTTCTGTCATGTTATATACCAATTTCTTATTTTAATTTTTGTTATATTATTATTATTATTATTAACTGTCCCCCCAAAAAAATATCTGTTCAACTGGTTCTTTCCCCAGATTCCACCCATGAACACAGGTACCCTCCTCAGACCCCATATCTTTTTTTTTTTTAATTAACTGTCCCCCCAATCCCAGTCAGCAAACCCCCCATAAAATTCTCTGTTCGACTGATTCTTTCCCCAGACTCTACCAACACAGACACCCTCATACCTATTTTATTTTTCAAAAGCACTGTATAAAAGAGCATTTGCTATGTGTTGTGTGAAAAATTACACAATTATTCACCAAGTGGAAAGTGACATTATTTGCAGATTTTGAACATTTTCGCCTATCACTATGAATGATCACTCTCACTCTCTGCTTCATCTGAATCAGAGGAAGAGGAAACATATTCTACCTCAACATGATGATCATCATCAATTAATAGGTCATCATCAACTTTTGCCACTTCATCCCAGTACTTTCATTTTTCTAGGCTTTTTTGAAGTCTCATAAGTTTCTTTTTACTTTTTCCCATCAGGGGATTTATAAACCATTCTCCAGTACCTTGTGAACAGGTGTTATTCTTACTCTCTGACCCTCCTCTGCAATTGCAACAACACTATAATAAGACTTGTCATCCTCATGCTACTATAGCATGAAGAGAGAGAAGCAACTGAGGCTGCCTAAATCCACAGAAGAACTGTGGTTAGTTCTACAAGATGTTTGGAATGACCTACCTTCCGAGTTCCTTAAAAAACTGTGAGGAAGAGTACCTAGAAGAAATGATGCTGTTTAGAAGGCAAAGGGTGGTCACTCCAAATATTGATTTGATTTAGATTTTTATTCTTTTCACTCACTATGCAATTTGTTAATTGATAAAAATAAACTATTAACATGGCTTTTTAAAAAAAAGCATTTTTACGTTACAGCATCTTTACACACTTGCCTAAAACGTTTACACATTACTTTACATCTCTGTCTCTAGTATCTGTCAATTTCTGTCTCAGTCAAAATTCAGTGCAAAGTCCCTGCCTATCTCTGTCTCCAGTCTAAAGTTGTTCTTTTTTATTAATTGTCTCTGTTGCTGTCACTGTCTACAGATAAATCACACATACACTAACTGCAACCATTAGCTACACCTCCCCCTCTTTGCTTGTCTATATGTCTGTATATGTAACTAGTGTCAAAATTTCAGCAACTGCATTCTCTCCCCCAATGTAACTGCAATCTTATTTTTTTATCTAACATCCAAATACCACTAATAACAACATGCAACTTTCTCAAAGAGGAAATATGAAATAATGCAAATCAGAAACAAACCTCAAACAGGAAGTACAAATTATGACACATTTTCATTATCACAAACATAGTCAGAATATCATAAAACCAAACATAACACACATCAAACTATGCAATCTCTAGCAGAAAAATCTAGAACTACTGACTTTAATAAGGGCCATTCACATCAAAACTTTATAAAGCAAAACATCAAGAAAGAGTATAGATCACTGTGTAGAGTGTAAAATGCTTAAGATTAATTAAACAACACTTGGAAGCAAGTACAATGCACACACTGAACACATATAACAATATTTACAAGTGAGTATGTATTTTGGATGGCCAAAAGAAGCAGATTACCATGGATATTCTCTCCCTGTTATATTACCACCAGTCCCTCCTTCATGCATTAAGATGTTTATTCCATTATATCTCAATATCATTACTTTCAAAATGTATTATGAAATGTGTACTGGATTTTTCATTTGCTCTGTGTCTAGTTCCCTTATAGAGATGGCAGAACAATAATGTAGATATTTATTTTCCAAACAAATTCAGTCAGTGCTCTCAAACTTCTGAGGGGTATAAAACTGACATTAAACACTTACAAAGTAGTTAAAACAAATGTGTAATAACCTGTATTGTCCCTTTAAGATGCATCTACTTAAACTACTTCAAAAATCAAGAAGAATTTGGCAACAATTCTCCCATTTAGCACATTCTCATATTTTAATTACACTTTTCAAATAATTATGTGACTGCTGTTTTCTATTTTTGTCTCTCGCATAAACATCTGAGTTTGCTCTATTTTAGAACTTTTTGCCCCTGAACGCTTAACAAATTAACAGTCTTAAACATCTGAAATATATTACTGTTCCTACAAAACAGCCCTCTTCCAAAACCTTATCACCAAGTACCATTATCATGTTTACCTTCAATACATGCATTTGAGAAACCGGTTGGAGTGTAACACCAATTGCAAAAGCAGTAAATGAAAGAAAAAGTTGTTCTCAGCTGATGAAAGCCAAGTGGTTGCAGTAATGGGACTACTCTGCTTAGAAATCATATATTGTTTCAGTCAGATGTATTAATTTTACATACCCAGGGTCAAACAGATACAATGCTCCATTCATAGAAAGAAACCCAACAGATCTAATATCTGTGAAGAAATAATAAATATTTTCACTTGCAATTCTAAGCAAGTTAATGTTTATAGATCATGGTAATACATGGTAATACATGTTATTAATACTTTAAATAAAAAGAATCTGAAAAAATAAAAGACGGCTGTCAATAATACCATGATTTTGCAACTTATCGGGTTATAATATCAGTGATATGTATTTTTATAGCGATAATTGCAGATGACAATATCACATAATGTATTTGATGCTACATTACTATAATGCAAATGTCATAAAACTGTTCTTTAAAAGCATAAAACAACTCCTCCCAAAATCCACGAACCAAGGGACACTCCCAAAGAACATGAGAGAAAGCGAAGCCTGCCCTCCCACACCTCCTGCACCGATCATCATCTAGCCTACCCATCCTGAAAAGACGCACAGGAGTATAATAAGACCTGTACAGAATCTTAAGTTGAATTAACTGATGTCTGAACATAGTAGCTACCGCTCCAGGACTCTTCAAAGCCATTTCCCACTTAGAATCATCAAGGACACCCAGATCGGCCTCCCATCTAGACCTGAGCCCGTCATTCTTGCCTACAGAAACTCTATCTAGCCACGCATATACTAACGAGGAGTGTCCCTTGGTTTGTAGATTTTGGGAGGATGGTGCAATGGGATCTATCATTTTCTCAAAAAGTATGCATATTCACTATTCTGCCTGATGAACTTCATTCTACTTTTCATAATGTATTGATTAGGGAGCTGCTGGTTATGGCACGAAAGGTGGTGGCACAAACATGGATGTCAGAACACCCCCCTAAACATGAACACTGGATGGCCCTGGTGGCTAATAATCTACCTCACTACAAGGGACTCGACTTGCATAAAGACACCCCGAACAAATTCAATCTAATTTGGGGCTCCTGGACCTCTTACAGTAATGCTAGAACTCTTTATCAATCAGGGATATGGAATAAACACTTGTCATCCTCTGCCGTGGGTGATGCTCCTGGGGACTCCAGTTGTTTATCTACTTCTTTTTCTCTAGTTTTTTTTTTTTTTTAAATGATCTGCTAAATGATGCCTACGCCATTACTTGCTATGTTCATCAATATTTGCTGTGTGGGGGTTGCACTTGTCTCCCGGGGAGTGAGGGTGGGTGGGAATCTTAGGTTTTAGTAGGGATAAGGTTGGGGTTGTAGTTGGGGGAGGGTAGTTTAGGTTTTACTTTAATATTTTCTTTCTAAAATAAAAAAAGAAATGGGAAAGCTGTATCTCTAAGTTACGATATCTACCTGTTTGTTTACAGTATGTATCTTATTTGATTACCTTGTGCATTATTTGTGATTTTCTAATGCTTTATTACTGTCCTCTCAATAAAAACGTTTTTTTTTTAAAAAAGCATAAAACAACTAATGATTATAAATGCATTTGCTATATTTAATGATTGAAATCATTAAACATCTAAAGAATTGTAGTGCTTGCAGAACTGCTTGCACTGCTAACAGGACATTCACACTGATTGCTGAAAAATGTGCATTGCTTATAAATAAAATAAAACAATGCTAATAAAATGTCTCAACGAAACTAAAGCTGTGTACATTTTTTTGTTTATTTTTGTCTGTACAATGTATACTTTTTGAGAAGTTAACCTTTATATTTTGATGGCATAGTGTGACACTGCACACCACAAACATAAAAGATTTTGAAGCAAACAGTTACTTCAAATTTTATTTTTATCTTATGCACAATGTTTACTTGGCAAACTACAACTTTCATCTGCTAAGTCCCAGGGGCATAACTACAGGGAGTGAAGAGGTTGCAATTGCACTAGTCACCAGCATCTCAGGGAGCCCCATCGACCCTAGGATCCGAAAGGTTCTAATTCTGGATCTGTAAAAATATCTTTTTGATAAGTGGCCAAAAGCATGTTTACACTGGGGCCCTCCAATGACTAGTTATGCCACTGACAAAACCAACACTTATCAACCGCAACCTAAAAAAAGTCTTTATTCAAAACAACTGGTTAAAGCAACATGTAGGCATTCTCTCTCTCTCTCTCTCTCTCTCTTGCTCTCTCACACACACACACATACATTTATTATTGCATTACTTGCATTGACTTTTTATTTTATAGGAAAGAAGAAAAAGAAGATAAGAAGAAAGTACATTACAGTGAACAGAAGAAGGAAGATTAAAGAAGAAGACAAACAGTAACTTACTGTGCTGTGGACTCTGTTTATTGTCAAAAACTTAGTCGGATAAACCATGTGAGTGCCAGTGGGGTAAGCATACCCCACTGGCAATCATAGGGTTAATTCTGCTAACATTTGACACATTTTTTCATTACTTTGGGTGTATTGATATGGGTCTTAGGGCCCCATATCAATACATCCAATGGGGTTGTTTTTTAATGCTTTTTTTCATTTTCAGTTCCTGCATCCGCACTTTGGAGATGAGTTAAGGGACTCAGAAATGCTGGGTGCAGATTTTCACACGTTAAAGTGGGTCTTAGTGTCTAACGCAAGGAATGAATGGCATATTTCAGCATTTTTTTTTTTCTTTTTTCAAAGGGTGAAAATGCAAGCACATTTATCGCCCAAAGTGGCTTTTTTTTACACTGCATTTTTTCAGAGCACAGGTAATTGAATAGATTATTGTGCCTGGGAAAAAAAAACTATTATTTTTAGAGTGTATTATACATTTTATATTATTGACCATTGCAAAAAATTATTTTGTTTTGTTGTTTATCATCCAAAGAGCTAAACATTTTCCTACAGGTTTCATCATTTAAGTGTAAAAATAAATTGGGATGTGTATAAAACAATGCTAAACTGACTCAAAATGGCAATTTAGCAGTGCACTGCAGATTTGCAGCCACTTTTCTCTTATGCTGCAAGAACTTTTTGTAACAAAATTGGCAGTTTATGCCAATTATACTGTAGAATAAAAAACATGTTCAGGAAAAGGGGATTATGGGTATAAATCTGATTATCATTTGCATTAGCTTAATCAGTGCTACATGGGGAACAATATATCTGACCATAGTGTTTTTTTACTATGACAGTCTCTGTGCTTACATGTATAGACACAGTGAGGTTGATGTACTAAGAACAACTGAAGCAATTCTAGAGGAAACTGCAACACGTGAAACAAATACAAACCAAAACATTGCTTTAAATTAGCTGTTTTTAATTCTTTAGATGCAAAAGAGGAAATATCTTGCTTTCAAGCAGTTAATCCCCCATTTATTGGAATAGCACACTTTTTATTAAAATCATATGCATAAGTCTTTTCCTGCTGACTAAAACAAGAGAATTCCTACTGTGGGGAGAGTTATTACAATTTAAACTTTGGTTTACAGTTCCCTCTAGTGGCCAGAAAGATAAACTACAGTTCCTTTTGCATACATTCTATGGGAGATGGAATTCACTGGCAATGGTTATCCATAGAATGTGATAGTAATAGCTCTATCTTTGAAAACACTTTGAATAGTTATAATTTGTTAATAAAACAACTGCCAACTGTGAGAGTACCCTTTTATGAAACATAAGAAGCTCTATAACAACAGTTTTCATAAAAAAAATGTTTACTACTGCTTTAAATCAATGTGAATGTATATTTGTCTGCAAGGGTTCAGTTGGTTTGCCACATATTTTCTCCAGTTGCTCTTAGTACAGTACAATAGACTGTGGATAATACAGCATAGAATGTGTTGGCAAGGAAGAATCAATGTCCCATCTGTTCTGCCCATTTTCTTATTCATTTTAAAACAGTGCACATTTTTCTTTAAATAGCTATATATTTATTCTAAGATTTCACACACCCCTGGTCCTTAAAGGGATACATTTATTTTATGTTTTAGTCTCAACAACATCTGCTGGGAGGCAAATAGTGTGACACCTGACCTAATCCTACAGCAGTTGTCTGTAACTTGCTATGCTTCCCTCTCCTTACTTTGGACTGTGCCTTTTCATGTGTGAACACCTACTTTTTAGAACTGACAACTTTTTTTAGGATGAAATATTCTCCTTGCTCTCATGTGTCACTTGAAATGTTCTAATGACAAATGTTGTTCATGTTAGGGAATAGATCAGATGTATAGCTTTGACAGTTCGTTGACACCAAAAGCTTCAGCTTAAGTCTTCTACAATTCATACATAATGAATCCTTGAACTATTTGAAACACTATCATCTTTTGAAAAATAATAGCCATTAAAAGGTCAGCTATGTAATCAGTTATGAAGGATTGATGGGAGTTGTGTCATAAAACTTAAACTTTTATACTTTGTTAACTATAAAAAATATGATGTTTCAAATCTTCATTTAATCCCATGAATGCTATAGATGTTCCAAACACATTGCTTTGTAATGCATTGGAGGAGTCCAAGGGTTTAAGAGCTGTTTGTTCTCACATTATTTATGACTAACAAAATAGACCTGTTATTTAACCCTCTGAGTGCCAGAGAGATACAAAACTCAATACTTTACAATGTCTTGCATACCATTCTGGCATTCAAGGGTTACAGTTTTTAATAAGACAACCCATAAACATTAGAGCCCAGGTACACAATATATATGTGTATATATATATATATATATATATATATATATATATATATATATAGAGAGAGAGAGAGAGAGAGAGAGAGAGAGAGAGAGAGAGAGAGAGAGAGAGAGAGAGAGAGAGAGAGAGAGAGAGAGAGAGAGAGAGAGAGAGAGAGAGAGAGAGAGAGAGAGAGAGAGAGAGAGCAAACTGAAAAGGTTATGGTGGGGAAAAAAGTGAATGAAAACCCATTCCATCTGAATTTGGTGGGTGGTAGATACAATGTTAAACAAAAATTTGACACACCAGTCAAGCTATAAGACTTGCTTTTCCCACAGAAATCTCACATTTGCAGTGTTGTTACTACCATAACCTTTTCGGTTTGTGCTCCACAAGTACACCAAGCCTCAATAACAAGCCAGTAAAACCAACTTCATGCTGAAGAGTTGCATTAACAACGAAACAGCTGTCCATGAGTGATTCACTGGCTTTGCATCTCTTCCTGAGTTGTGTCTTAAAGCCGTTGCTCAGCATACACATACTCTAAGGAATCCATGTATAAAGTATAATCTGAGGCAAAAAGGTGATTCCTTGTTAAAGTTATTTGCATATGTCTATCCTGAATCCCTTGCAGTAGTAACAACACTGCAAATGTGAGATTTCTGTAGGAAAAGCAAGTCTTATGGCTTGACTGGTGTGTCAAATTTTCGTTTAACATTGTATCTACTCTCTCTCTCTCTCTCTCTCTCTATATATATATATATATATATATATATATATTTATACATATATACTATAAAAGAAGTGGCCATGTGACCACAAATTCTATATTCGGGCCCCCCCCCCCCACCTCCAGGGAGACAGCTAGGAGGAGATTTGCATTTGTCCTCTATTCCCAGAGCCCAGTATTACACACTCAATTATAATACACACATCCCGGGGTTGTCACAAAATTGGCAGCTCGCCAATAACAAAAGTAAACTTTCCAGACAGACAGACAGACAGGATTTCCATCCCTCCCCAGGTTCACTGCTATAGAGTGGCATAAAAGATATCTATACAGGGCGGCAAAAATATGCCTGCTCATGAAGTAGTAAATCTAGAAGCACTGGGAACTCACAATATGTGCAGTTTGGTAGACCCGTGAGTGGGGGCAGACAGTGAAATTGAAAAGGAAGATTAGATAAGCACTGCAAATAAAATCCTGCAACTGAAATGTGAACCTGCTATGCAGGAAAAAAAGCAGTGGATACATGAGTAAATAAGTAAGTAATAAATACTGACTTAATGTAGGAGAAAGGCTGTACTTTTGTTTGCTTGCAAAAGATTACTGAATACATATTTTAATAATTCTGCACAGTCAGTTTGTATATGTTTTTTGTTGTTAACATTGCATTCTGTACCCCCTCTGGCACTCAACGGGTAAAAGATTTTTAATTTTTTTTGCTTTGTAGTTTGGTGTTCTGAAATCTTCCTTATTAGCACCAGCCCACATAGACATGGATATCAGACAGAGTTCTTTGCATTATTAAACTTTTCTTTGTGCACACATGGTGTATTCCATGTGTATAGACATTGCAGACCACGGCTCTACACCACTATAGCCTTCTTCTTATACACATTATACACATAACATTGTGAGCTCTCTTGGCCACAGAGATACCCTTCCCCCGCACACACACAGACATGCCCCCACACATATACACACACATCCCCCTTGCACACACACACATCCCCCCTCACACACAAACACACACACATCCCCCCTCACACACACTCCCCCTCACGCACACACACACACATCCCCCTGAAACACACACACATCCCTCCTCACACACACACACACACATCCCCCACACACACATCCCCCCATACGCACACACACATATCCACACACACATCCACAACACACACATCCCCTTTCACAGATACACACATCCCCCCAAACACACACACATATCCATACCCCACCATCATTCACACACACACACATCCACCCCCCACATACACATCCTCTCCCACACATCCCCCCC
Source organism: Rhinophrynus dorsalis (assembly GCA_037306005.1). NCBI lineage: Eukaryota > Metazoa > Chordata > Amphibia > Anura > Rhinophrynidae > Rhinophrynus > Rhinophrynus dorsalis. The sequence goes on along the minus strand of CM074719.1, from coordinate 432,935,022 downwards.
AAACACACACACATATCCACACCCCACAACTTACACACGCACACACACACATCCACCCCACACACACACAGATACACACATCCCCTCCCACACATACATATACATTCTTCCAATCACACACATATCCACACCCACCGCACACACACACATCCGCTCCCACACATCCATAACCCCCTGCCATACACACACCTCCGCCTCACACACACACCCATCCTCTCCCATACCCCCCAAACACAAACACACATATATCCACACACCCCACCATACACATATACACATCCACCCAACACACACACACACATCCTGCCCCCCCCCAAATCCATACCCCCACCATACACACACACGTACACTCCCCCCACACATCCACATACATAAACACACATCGCCCCCAAACACATCCACACACAAACACACCCCCATACACATACAAGAGCCAAATTGACGGGGGGGGGGGGTTATGGGGGGCACCATTTCATCCTTGGACCCAGGTAGCACAATATCTTGGCCCGGACTTAGGCTCAATGCTGGCCTTTTTCTGCTGCTTTACAGTTACACTTTACATAGAAAATACAAAGATAAACAAAAAAATGACTGGCAACGCCATCTAAAACTCCTAGTATATATATATATATATATATATATATATATATATATATATATATATATATATATATATATATATATAAAACAAACATAGAAGAGGGCAGCACCCGTGGGACTTACACAGAGACAAACCATGTGTATAATGGCATGTGTTAAATACCTAGAGCCGTCAGTGTTGCTCGTGTCACTAATGACATCATCATCCAACTCACCGTTCATAGGACAGTGGCAGATGGACGTACCTCATAGGTCACGTTCCATTAATGACTGAGCTCACCAGTAATAACTGTCTAAAGTACAAATGCAAATACAAGCCTTAATATTGATGTGGTAAAAACAAACTACAAAGTGAGTGGATCCGCTATGCTCACTCACAATATGTAACAGAGTAGCCATGTAACAGAGTCCCGGTTGCGTTGGAGTGTTCGCATATAGCACATAGACTCCCACAAAGCGGTCTCAGTGGCAAAGCCTATGCCATATATGGTAAGCTGCGCAATGTCACAGCGACCCAGCACTCGGATCACAGACAGTAAGCCCTCGGATAAACTATTAATTAGACAAGAATAAAGAGAAATCAAAACTATATCAATAGAGTCCATTCCAGTGACCACCTTCTACACAAAGTCTTAGTTTTCCAGTGAGATGGTGCCATACTTATGTTGGTGTATGTCCCAGGTTGTGGATTCTTATCTTCAGCCTTTGGTGTTAAGGTTACAGAGCTATACTAGAGATTCAGGTCATCTATTATCTAAGTTGTCACAGATTCGAGTGGAGGATAAGTGTGTTTGGGGTTCTCTAGATGTGAGTTCCCTTTATACGGCTATTCCACATAACAAAGGTCTGGAAGCAATCCATTTCCATTTAATTACCTATAGCTCATATTCTGATGATCTTATACAATTTTTAATGTCATCTATACATTATCTACTTCAGCATAATTATTTTAAATATGATAATGTTTTCTATCTTCTGAAGAGGGGCACTTCGATGGGGGCAAAATTTGCCCCATCGTATGCCAATTTATATATGGGCTTATTTGAGGAACAATTCATTTATAACTCGGATAATCGTTTTCGTGAATACATTTTGTCATATCATCATTATATTGACGATCTGCTCCTTATTTGGACTGGTACCAAAACACATTTTGAGTCATTTGTGTAGTTTCTTAATACCAATGATTTGGAATTGAAGTTCACTAGTGAATTTCAAGAGATTGAGATAGCATTTCTTGATCTCAAGTTGTCTTTTGGTTCTTCACAAATTGAGTCCACCATTTATCAAAAACCTTGTGCAGGTAATACATTACTGCACGTGCAATCTGGACATCCTAAACATACTATACGCGCCATCCCCATTGGTCAATTTTTGAGGAGTCCGCAGGAATTGTTCCAAGGAGTAGAGAATCAATGGATCTCAAGGAACGTTTCCTCAGTAGAGGTTATACTGCGGACATTGTGGATCGTGCGTATAGAAGGGCTAAATCTACTGACCGTATGTCATTAATACAAGGACAGATGGGGGGTGGTATAAATAGAGAAAAAAGCTATGGTAACACCCCAGTGTTTGTTACAGATTATAGTTCAGAATTCAATCACATTAAAGGAATTATTAACAAATATATGCCCATTTTATGGGGTGATAATTTGTTAAAGTCACATTTGGAACGAGGTTGCCATTTTGTTGCTAGAAAAGAGCCGACTTTAGGAAATATCCTTTCTCCCAGTTTTTTTAGGTCAGTGAGTAGACCAGTACCCACTTGGTTAAATACTGTGGGAATGTATAAGTGTGGAGCTAGGAAATGTTTAACAGGTCCTTTGGTGAACGTAGGTAGGACTTTTTCTAGCTTGGTAAACGGCAAGTCTTTTACCGTAAGACAATATATGAATTGCAGAACAAGTTATGTGATATATTTAATTACTTGCTTGAGATGCTCTAAGCAATATGTGGGTCGCACTATTCGACAGTTGAAAGATCGGATAAGGGAGCATATTCTCGTGGTTAAAAATAAAGATATCACTAAACCATTAGGTAAACATTTTTTGGATTGTTCGGAAGGGGACATTAATATGTTCTCTTTTCAGGGCATAGAGCGAATTACATTACATGGGAGGGGTGGTGATATCCAAATCTTGTTAGATAAAGCTGAGGTTAGATGGATTTTGTTTCTATGTACTCGGAAACCGTTTGGTTTAAGTTCTGAACATGATGTTAGTTTGTTTACACATAGGTAGATTTGTATTTGTATTATGTATTTGTACATATTTTGTTATTCTTTTTTTAATTTTTTCATTTATATTTATTCCTATGTTTTCACTGACCATCTGGATATGTGAATGAGGTCATTATGCTTTTTGACATTTTTGTGTCTATTTAGTGATACTATTGTATCTTAGAATATCAATATGTATGTTAATGTCTTACCTAGTATGACAACATTCACATATATTATATATGTTTTTTTGTTATATCTGTTTATATGTTAGTTATTTCCCTTTAAATGTCGGATTGAAAGGGTTAACATCTTACCATTGAAGCTGTGTAGACACCATTTTCAGACTTGGAATTGGTTTTTTGAATCAGATGTGATACCGTAGTTTGATCTGTGGTGTTCGGACGACGGAAACATTACTGATTATTTGACCTTATGATATGATGGTTTTAGGGTTAAATTGTAATGTGGTATTTGTAACACCTGATTCACTGACTATAAAGGTTACCTTCGTACTTTACACAGTGAGCCTATGATTAAATGTAAATCTTACATGAAACGCGTTAGGCGGTTTGTGCAGTCATCGTGTCTCCACTACGCCTCCTGAATTCTCCATATAGTGTTTTTATTTTTTGTATTTTTTGCAATAAAACTGGATATTTTTACTTTGTTGCTGTGTGGAGTAATTGGATGTTCCTGAGAGCTGCGGGTCCGTTGAGCGCTCCTTACCAAGTTGTCTTCTCTATGTCTCGAATATGCCAAAAGTCATATAATGTATGAAAGTTACATTGTAACCAGCATGCTGACAGCAACATAGTACCACCGATCCAATATCGCTATGGGAAATAGTCCTGAGAGTACCCAGAGAGTCTGTGCTAATGCCGATATTGTGAGGACATTATCTCCGACATAATGCATAACAAGTAATGTACAGACAATTACACAGATGTCACCTGTGCACCACCAATCACTAATAGCGTAAGACGAAAATTATGAGAGGGCACTTGTACAGAAGTGGCAAGTGCAGGATGCAAGGTGCTGGAGTGTATCCAAATATTATTTACATGCCTAATAAGGGGCTATAGTCCAGTCCTAGTGGTGGGATGTTACTAGCAACGCCCTGATAGTCAGGGTTCTATGCCCATCACCACCTGGAGGGACTATACCCCTATAGAGTGATCCAAACAATCCAGCAATTCCCATAATTAAGAGGATAAACACTCATAGCTGTGTGCATGGATATGAAAAAGGGAGCAGGAAACTTCCAAATGGGGACAAAGTCGGGGTATATTAGCCCCACTTCCCTTTTCTTTAATTCTGCAGTGTGACAAAAGATTCTATACCTCCTGTGTGTCTGAGGGAATACTATCACCACTGCATGAAAAGACTAAAGGGGATATATAATAATGTCATAGAAAACATGCCCACTGGGCACGATCATTTAGCCCCTTAGGGTACAAAGTATCCAGAGAGTGAATCCATTTCTCCTCCTTCTGTAGAAGATGTCTGTTCCTGTCCCCACCTCTAGGGAGTTCAGGTTGGTGATCAATGATCATGTAGCGTAAGTCAGCCATGCTGTGTTTGGCTTCAAAAAAGTGTCTAGCTACCAGTTTTTCACTCTTATGTGCAGAAGGAGCTTCCAGTATACTACAGCGGTGGTTTGCCATACGCTCATGGAAGCTTGTAACTGTTTTTCCTATATACAGTAGACTACACGGACATTTAATGAAGTATATGACAAAATTGGTGGTGCAGGTCAATCTGTGTTTGATGTAAATCTGCTTGCCAGAATGTGGATGTGGAAAACTGGAACCAGTAAGTAAATATTTGCAGGTTGTACAACCTGAACATTTAAAACAGCCTTACAATCTAAAGTGGTAATGGGAGACATATAGAGTACATAAGGGTCAAGTGCTGAATACAGTGCTAGTTCTGATGATGATAGAAGACATCAGTAAAGTAAATAAGAGTAAGTAAGAGTGTTCATTGTACAACATCAGTGACTTCTACCATGTTGGGATTTTATCCATGAGGTGCATTTTTAAGTGAGATTTGAAGGTTATCACCGAGGTGCAGTGGCGCAGGTTGGATTGCAGAGCATTCCATAGATACGGAGCAATGAGAGAAAAAGGTTTGATACGTGACAGGCCTGTAGACACAAAAGGAGCTGAGAGAAGACAATCATTGGCTGAACGTAAGTGGCAGGATGAGGTATAACGGGAGATCAGAGTGGAAATGTAAGAAGGAGTGGAGAAGAGAAGTGTCTTGAAAGAGAGAAGTACATTTTTGTAAGGTATCCAGAGTTTAATAGGCAGCCATCGGAGAGTTTTGAGGAGGAGTGGGGTAGGGACAAACCTAGGTGACAGAAGAGTGATTTGTGCTGCAGCATTCTGTATAGAGTGAAGTGGATGGAGATGGGAGGCAGGAATGCCAGACAGAAGAATGTTGCAATAGTCCATGCGTGTATAAGAATTTTAACTGTGGAGGAGCAGAGGAAGGGACGGATTTTAGCAATGTTACGCAAAAGAAAGAGACAGGATTTAGCAATGGCATTAATATGAGGGGAGAATGAGAGAGACTTGTCAATTATCACCCCTAGACACCGCTCTTCTGATACTGGATTTATGGTAGTGCCATTTACAGTCACCTGGAAGGGCACTGCAGGGCCAGGCCTAGGTGGGATGAGGAGTAGCTCAGTTTTAGACATATTGAGTTTGAGGTGCCTATGAGCCATCCAGTCTGAGATAGCCGAGAGGCAATCTGTGACTTTATCCTGGATATCAGAAGTCAGTCAAGGTGCAGATAAGAAATCTGGGTGTCATCTGCAAAGAGGTGATATTTGAGACCAAATGAGTTAATAAGATTACCAAGTGTTATTGTGTAAAGAGAAAACAGAAGCAGTCCTAGAACAGAACCTTGAGGAACCCCAACAGAGAGTCGGATGGGAGAGGATGAGGAAGTGGCAGAGGAGACACTGAAGGATCTGTTAGATAGATATGAGGAGAGCCAGTCCAGTGCTGTGTTACAGATTCCTAAGGAGTGAAGAATGCGGAGGAGGAGTGCATGATCAACAGTGTCAAAAGCTGCTGAGAGATCAAGCAGGAGAAGTATTGAATAGTGACCTTGAGATTTTGCAATGTGAAGATCATTAACTACTTTCATAAGAGCAGTTTCGGTGGAGTGGGCAGTGCGAAATTCAGATTGTAAAGGGTCCAGCAGGTCATATGTGTTAAGGAAGTCAAGCAGGCGTGAGTAGGCTAGGCGTTCCAAGAGTTTAGAGGCAAAAAGCAGAAGAGAAATGGGTCGATAGCTAGAGGGTGTGTTACTGTCAGAAGATTTGTTCTTGAGGATGGGTGTTACTAAGGCATGTTTGAAGTCGTCAGGAAAGTTAACAGTGGCAAAGGAGGAGTTAAAGATTTGTAATAGGATAGGGATTAATGTGGGGGAGAGGGGCTGGATGAGGTGAGAGGGGAGCAGATCAAGTGAGCATGTAGTGATCGGAGCGGAGGATAGCAGGTTAGTCAGTTCCTCCTCCGTGACTAGTGAAAAAGAGTCCAGAGTGCCAGGAGGGGAACGTGGGAGGCTAGGAGGAGATGTACAAGATGGTGTATTATCCCGGATGGAGTCCACCTTGACTTTGAAATAGTCAGAAAAGTCTTGTGGCTGTATGGAGTTTGTGAGGGAAGCAGATGGAAGGCGGAGGAGGGTGTCAAAGGAAGAGAAAAGGCGTTGGGGGTTGGATTTATGAGTGTTGATAAGTTGTGAGGGACAGAGAAGAGTTAAAGCAGGAAAGTAGGAACCTGTAGTGGAGAAAGTCTGCCAGAGAACCAGACTTTCTCCACAGTCATTCAGCTGAACGGGTACAGGAGCGGAGGAAGCTGGTGTCTTTATTAAGCCATGGTCGAGGGTTAGTTCTGCGAGTGGATCGGAGAGAGAGAGGCGCATGCAGTTTCAAAGAGGAGGATAGGACTGAGTTGTATGTTTTTACAAGGCTGTTAGTGTTAGGATTAATGGGAATAGATGAAAGTCCAGTAGCCAGGGAGGACTGGGGAGCTGTGAGATTAAGGGATTTGAGGTTACACGTGAAGCGGGGAGAGGAAGCAGGGACTGTGGAAGGTGTATAAGAAGTGCTGAATGTTAGTGATGAGCGAGCATGCTCGGCCGAAGCTCGGTTCGGCTCCAGCATCGCTCTGCTCGGCACATGGCGGTACTCGTACGAGTACCGCATGTGCTCGCCCGCCATGTTCGGGTCTCCTCCCCGCACGTTTCGCGGCTGCTGCGCAGCCAATAAATGTGCGGGGAGGCTCTGACATCAGTGTAATGCCAGCAGCCATGTTGGCTGCTGCCATTACACTGATTGGCTGGCCAGAACCCGTGATCGGGTGCTGTATAGCACCTGACCAGCGAGTTCGGCTCAGTCTTAGCCAGGGAGAGATGAGGATAGGAAGGGAAAGTCAGTGTAGGCAGAAAAAAAGCGCGTTTGAACAAAAAAAAGACCCAAAAGTCCTTTTTAGGACTACTGTGTGTGGGGGCAGCAGATATATTTTGTTTTGGGGGGCAGAGTTTAAAAAAAAAACGTCACATATTCCGTTCACTGTGCCTAGCCGCAGATTAGCAGCACATTCTGTTTAGTGTGCAAAGTTTCAGATTAGCAGCACATTCTGTTTAGTGTGCAAAGTTGGAGATTAGCAGCACATTCTTTTTAGTGTGCAAAGTTGCAGATTAGCAGCACATTCTGTTTAGTGTGCAAAGTTGCAGATTAGCAGCACATTCTGTTCAGTGTGCAAAGTTGCAGATTAGCAGCACATTCTTTTTAGTGTGCAAAGTTGCAGATTATCAGCACATTCTGTTTAGTGTGCAAAGTGTAAAAAATAAAAGTCACTTATTCCGTTCACTGATCCTAGCCGCAGATAAGCAGCACATTCTGTTTAGTGTGCAAAGTTGCAGATTAGCAGAACATTCTGTTTAGTGTGCAAAGTGTAAAAACTAAAAGTCACATATTCCATTCACTGTGCCTAGCCGCAGATAAGCAGCATATTCTGTTTAGTGTGCAAAGTTGCAGATTATCAGCACATTCAGTTTAGTGTGCAAAGTGTAAAAAATAAAAGTCACTTATTCCGTTCACTGTGCCTAGCCGCAGATAAGCAGCACATTCTGTTTAGTGTGCAAAGTTGCAGATTAGCAGAACATTCTGTTTAGTGTGCAAAGTGTAAAAACTAAAAGTCACATATTCCATTCACTGTGCCTAGCAGCAGATAAGCAGCATATTCTGTTTAGTGTGCAAAGTTGCAGATTATCAGCACATTCTGTTTAGTGTCCAAAGTGTAAAAACTAAAAGTCACATATTCCATTCACTGTGCCTAGCCGCAGATAAGCAGCATATTCTGTTTAGTGTGCAAAGTTGCAGATTATCAGCACATTCAGTTTAGTGTGCAAAGTGTAAAAACTAAAAGTCACATATTCCATTCACTGTGCCTAGCCGCAGATAAGCAGCATATTCTTTTTAGTGTGCAAAGTTGCAGATTATCAGCACATTCTGTTTAGTGTGCAAAGTGTAAAAAATAAAAGTCACTTATTCCATTCACTGATCCTAGCCGCAGATAAGCAGCACATTCTGTTTAGTGTGCAAAGTTGCAGATTAGCAGAACATTCTGTTTAGTGTGCAAAGTGTAAAAACTAAAAGTCACATATTCCATTCACTGTGCCTAGCCGCAGATAAGCAGCATATTCTGTTTAGTGTGCAAAGTTGCAGATTATCAGCACATTCAGTTTAGTGTGCAAAGTGTAAAAACTAAAAGTCACATATTCCATTCACTGTGCCTAGCCGCAGATAAGCAGCATATTCTTTTTAGTGTGCAAAGTTGCAGATTATCAGCACATTCTGTTTAGTGTGCAAAGTGTAAAAAATAAAAGTCACTTATTCCGTTCACTGATCCTAGCCGCAGATAAGCAGCACATTCTGTTTAGTGTGCAAAGTTGCAGATTATCAGCACATTCTGTTTAGTGTGCAAAGTGTAAAAAATAAAAGTCACTTATTCCATTCACTGATCCTAGCCGCAGATAAGCAGCACATTCTGTTTAGTGTGCAAAGTTGCAGATTAGCAGAACATTCTGTTTAGTGTGCAAAGTGTAAAAACTAAAAGTCACATATTCCATTCACTGTGCCTAGCCGCAGATAAGCAGCATATTCTGTTTAGTGTGCAAAGTTGCAGATTATCAGCACATTCAGTTTAGTGTGCAAAGTGTAAAAACTAAAAGTCACATATTCCATTCACTGTGCCTAGCCGCAGATAAGCAGCATATTCTTTTTAGTGTGCAAAGTTGCAGATTATCAGCACATTCTGTTTAGTGTGCAAAGTGTAAAAAATAAAAGTCACTTATTCCGTTCACTGATCCTAGCCGCAGATAAGCAGCACATTCTGTTTAGTGTGCAAAGTTGCAGATTATCAGCACATTCTGTTTAGTGTGCAAAGTGTTAAAAATAAAAGTCACATATTCTGTTCACTGTGCCTAGCCGCAGATAAGCAGCATATTCTTTTTAGTGTGCAAAGTTGCAGATTATCAGCACATTCTGTTTAGTGTGCAAAGTGTAAAAACTAAAAGTCACATATTCCATTCACTGTGCCTAGCCGCAGATAAGCAGCATATTCTGTTTAGTGTGCAAAGTTGCAGATTATCAGCACATTCTGTTTAGTGTGCAAAGTGTTAAAAATAAAAGTCACATATTCTGTTCACTGTGCCTAGCCGCAGATAAGCAGCACATTCTGTTTAGTGTGCAAAGTTGCAGATTTGCAGCACATATTCCGTGTAATATGAAGAAGGCGGGTAAAAAGGGACGGGGAAGTGGACGTGATCCTGATAGTTCAGGGCGCGGGTCAGGACGCGTAGAAACTGTGCCTGGTGCCAAAGCACAAGAAAGAAAGACATCCACCATACCTAGCTTCATGTCTCAGTTTACAGGGCGTCGCAGGACATCACTCTCGAGGTCAGACCACTGCGAACAGGTGGTCGGTTGGATTTCAGGTGATACTGCTTCCAGTCGGTTAAGCACCACCCTGTCTTCCACCAAGTCCACTCTCAGTAGCCAAGAGTCTGGTCAACATAATCCTCACCCTGATCATCCTTCCTCCCACCATAGAGGGTCTGGTCAAAGAAGTGATCCCACACTGGGATATAGTGAGGAGCTCGTCTCATCACCAATCCTTAATTTGAACCTCTCTCCAAGCACGCTTGCAGAGGAACATGAAATCTTGTGCCCTGATTCACAACCTCTAGAGGGTACCCGATCACAAGAAGATGACAGAGGGGAACGGCATTTAAGGTCAAAGGAAGTGGATGATGATGATGATGAGACACAGTTGCCATCAAATCAACCACTTTTACTGTCTCAAGACCTTGATGAGGAGGATGATATACAGTTGTCAATGACTGAGTATGTGGTGGGATCAAGAAATGAGGAGGATGATCAGAATGAGGAAGTGGAGGAGGACTTGGTGGACGATGAGGTGACTGACCCCACCTGGGAAGGTGGAGAGCCGAGCGATGACAGCGGTCCTGAGGGTGAGCCATCTGCAGCACCGCAACAGGCTGGAAGAGGCAGTGGTGTGGCTACAGAAAGAAGGCGGACCGCACCAAACCGGCCCGCAAAGGTTCCACGGAGCACCCCCTTGCGTAAATCTCCCTTGCCAAGGGGTAGGTGTTCCGCGGTATGGCGTTTTTTTAAGGAAAGTGCGGACGACAAAAGAATTGTAGTTTGCAACCTGTGCCACACCAGAATGAGCCGAGGCATGAACACTAGAAACCTCACCACCACCAGCATGATCCGACACATGGCATCCAAGCACCGTAATAAGTGGGAGGAACGCCCGGATCGCCAATCTGTGTCTGCAGGCCACACCACTGCCTCCTCTTCCCCTGTTTTTGGTGCCGGCCAATCGCCTGTCGAAGGCGCAGGCCCACATACCTCCCGCCCTGCACCTGTACCATCTGAAGCATCATCAGCGACCACATCCACTTCCCTGTCCCAGCGCAGCGTCCAAATGTCGTTACCCCAGGCATTTGAGCGCAAGCGAAAATACCCAGCCACCCACCCACAGGCCATAGCACTAACCTCACACCTTTCCAAATTACTGGCCATCGAAATGCTGCCATTTAGGCTTGTGGAGACTGAGTCCTTCCACAGCCTGATGGCAGCAGCTGTCCCTCGGTATGCAGTCCCCAGCCGCCACTACTTTTCCCGGTGTGCCGTCCCCGCCTTACACCACCATGTGTCCCGTAACATCACCCGTGCCCTGACCAACGCAGTTACTGGGAAGGTCCACTTAACGACTGACACATGGACAAGTGCTTGTGGCCAGGGACGCTACATTTCCCTGACGGCACACTGGGTGAATGTCGTGGAGGCTGGGAGCGACTCGGACCCTGGGATGGCACAGGTGCTACCCACGCCGAGGATTGCGGGCCCTACCTCCATCAGGGTTTCCGCCAGCACCTATGTTATTGGCTCCTCCTCCTCCGTTTCCACCTCTGAATTCTCTGCGCGCAGCGCCACTCACCCATCAGCCGGTAGCTGGAAGCAGTGTAGCACTGCAGTGGGGAAGCGTCAACAGGCCGTGCTGAAGCTGATCTGCCTTGGGGACAAACAGCACACGGCCTCAGAGCTGTTGCAGGGGATTAGTCACCAGACCGAGCAATGGCTCTCGCCACTCAACCTGCAACCAGGCATGGTTGTGTGTGATAATGGGCGTAACTTGGTGGCGGCTTTGGAGCTCGGCAAGCTCACACACGTACCATGCCTAGCGCATGTATTTAATTTAGTGGTTCAGCGATTTCTAAAAACCTACCCCAATGTGCATGATCTCTTGACCAAGGTGCGCCGCGTGTGTGCACATTTCCGTAAGTCATCAACAGCTTCAGCCGGCCTGTTGAAGCTGCAGCAGCGCTTACAATTGCCAGCTCACCGGCTGCTGTGTGACGTGAGCACGCGCTGGAACTCCACCTTCCACATGTTGGCCCGGCTTTGTGAGCAGCAGAGGGCAGTAGTGGAGTACCAGCTGTTACACGGTCGTCGCCTCTCCATTCAACTTCCTCTAATCAGAAGTGAGGAGTGGGAATGGATGTCAGACCTCTGTGAGGTTTTACGCAATTTTGAGGAATCGACACAGATGGTGAGCGGCGATAACGCTATTATCAGTGTAACCATCCCACTTCTGTGTCTACTGAAACGCTCGCTGCTCACAATTAAAACCGACGCTTTGCATGTGGAAGAGGTGGAAATGCGGGAGGAAGAGCTTACACAAGGTGATAGCCAGAGCACCCTCACTTCGTCTTCTCAGCGACAATTGGAGGAGGCGGAGGAGGAGGAGGAGGAAGACACGGTTGCCTCCGCTACAGAGGGTAGCCATGGAACTTTAGTTCCATCTCTTCAGCGTGGGTGGGCAGAAGAGGAGGAAGAGGATGAGGATATTGAGAGTCATCCTCCTGGTGAGGACAGCGAAATCTTGCCTGTTGGTACTCTGGCACACATGGCTGACTTTATGTTAGGCTGCCTTTCCCGTGACCCACGCGTTATACGCATTTTAGACAACACGGATTACTGGGTGTTCACCCTTCTGGACCCCCGCTACAAAGAGAATTTCTCATCTCTCATTCCTCCGGTGGAGAGGACAAGCAAAATGGTGCAATACCAGAAGGTTCTTGTCGAAAAATTGCTCCAAAATTTTCCATCTGACAACACTGGCAGCAGAGTACGTGCTACCTTGGCCAACCGAGAAGGGGAGAAAAGGGGAGCACACAGCAGTTCCGACAAAGGCAGGGCAACACTCTCCAAGGCGTGGGACACCTTCATGACACCCCGCCAGCACCCTCACCCTGATGCGCAGCCTAGTGTCACAAGGAGGGAAAAGTTTTGGAAGATGGTGAAGGAGTACGTAGCAGACCGTGTCAGCGTCCTCAATGATCCCTCTGTGCCTTACAACTACTGGGTGTCCAAGCTGGACACGTGGTATGAACTGGCACTCTACGCCTTGGAGGTGCTGGCCTGCCCTGCCGCCAGCGTTCTGTCTGAGCGGGTATTTAGTGCTGCTGGTGGCATCATAACAGATAAGCGTATCCGCCTTTCCACCGAAAATGCTGATAGGTTGACACTTATAAAAATGAACAAGGCCTGGATTTCCCCTGACTTCTCCACTCCACTGGAGGAAAGCCCCGGGTGAACATAAAGTCACTTTATATATGTTATTTACAATGATGGGAATACTCTGTATTCCCATTCACCCCTTCCACCCAAAAAATGGGTATATGGTTGACTCTCTTCCATATACCCTGGGATATAATTTTTATATAGGGCCAGCTCACCAGCGGGCCCTGTGATATAATTTTTATATAGGGCCAGCTCACCAGCAGGCGCTGTTTGACAATTTTTGTATAGGTCAGCTCACCAGCGGGCCTTCTCATATAATGTTTTATTGGGTCAGCTCTCTAGCGGGCCCTCTCATATAATGTTTTATAGCGTCAGCTCACTAGCGGGCCTTCGCATATAATGTTTAGGATGGTCAGCTCCGCAGCAGACCCTCACCCATAATGTTTTAGATGGTCGGCTCAGCGCACGTTTCCCTCTTAATCATGGCCTCAGTTCAGAAAAATCAAGGAAATTTTTGGGAGAATTTGCCTCTGCGCACGTTTCCCTCTTAATCATGGCCCCAGTTCCGAAAAATCGAGGACATTTTTTGCAGAATTTGCCTCTGCGCACGTTTCCATCTTAATCATGGCCCCAGTTCCGAAAAATCGATGAAATTTTTTGCAGAATTTGCAGATGATATACAAGTAAATATACAGCAAATACTGTTTGGTAACAATTTTTCGCCTAAAGTCGTTTTTATCTTCCTTTTTGTGTGTTTTACAGTCAGTCTGTAAAAATGGCGTACTACGGGCGAAACATCGTTCCCAGCAGCGACGTTGGAGTCCAAGATGCATCCAGACATCCTCCCTATGCTGTCCCTGAACCATTTCTGTGGTGTTTCCATCATTTTCTGCCCTTTTCCTATGGACCAGGCACCCTCCCCTCATAAGAGCAGGGGGTGCCTGGTGTAATGCTCGAGTCCTCCCATTGACTTCAATGGGGCTCGGGTGCTCGGCCGAGCACTCGAGCCTCCGGGGGCGCTCGGTCAGAGCACCCGAACACCCGAGCATTGGGGTGCTCGATCATCACTACTGAATGTTAGAAGATGGTGATCAGATAAAGGAAGAGGGGAGATATGAAAATCCGAGAGAGCACACCGTCTAGTAAAAACAAGGTCTAGGAAGTGACCATCCTTGTGAGTACTAGCATTCGTTCACTGGGTTAGTCCAAATGCAGATTTTAGAGAGAAAGAAAAGGGATGCCCAGGAGACAGAGGGATCATCCACATGTTGAAGTCTCCCAGAAGAAGTGAAGGTGTGTCTGATGAAAGGAAGAAGGAAAGCCATGATTCAAAGTCAAATAGGAAGTCTGTGGGTGTATATGTGGAGGTAGGTGGGCGATAAATGACTGCAACTTGTAGAGAGACTGGAGCAAAGATACAGGCAGCATGCGACTCAAAAGAGGAGAAGCAGAGTGAGGAGGGGGGCGAAATTAGTTTGTAATGACAATGTTCAGAGAGCAGCAAACCCACACCTCCCCCATGTCCAGTTGAGCGTTGAGTGTGAGAGAAGGAGAGACCACAGTAGGAGATTGCTGCCTCTAAAGCAGTGTCAGATTGAGAGAGCCAGGTTTCAGTAATAGCAAATAAATTGAGGGAGCGGGAGAAAAAGAGATCATGCACAGTGTTTTATTTGTTAGTAATGGAGTGAGCATTCCACAGAGCACAGGAAAAGGGAAGAAATTGAGGTTGAAGGCAGGGAATGGTGATTAGATTTGAATTGTTCCTATGCTGACTGGAGGTAGAGTGTTTGTGCATGGAGATGGGGCTAGGGTTTGGAGAGATATTTCCAGCTGCCATTAACAGAAGAAAAGAGAGAGACAGGAGATGGGAGAGTGATTTGTGTGTATTTGATTTTTGGTTTGTGTGGGGTGGAGGAGTGCTGGAGCAGAGAAGAGTGAGGAGTTGGTGTGTAGAGGTGAGTGTGGATGATAGAAGTGAAGGAGATATATAAACATGGGGTGGAGGAGTTAGTGGAGGGTAGAAGGAACCAGATATTTTACAGAGAACTGCAGCCATAGACAAAAGGAATATTAGATATTTAGGTACTGTTTGTAGAAGGCATGATGTTGAAACAACAGTCCAAATAGGCCAAGAGCACCTTCTCATGATGGAGTTTGTTTTGTAAACAGGGTCCACAAGCTGGTGTTAGACAAAGAATCTTGAAGTTTAGGAGAATTGCAGAGCTTCCATTTAGATGTTTGCTAGTCCTTTGTAGCCTTGCTTTGGGAGGTATTCTTACTCCAGTGTAACCTGTTCTCTGTTCTGTCTCCTGCCCACTCCTGCTCTATTCCTGCTTAAGTCTCAAATCACTTAAGATAGCTCACTTGGGATGGGGAACCCCCTTAGTGTGTCACCCTAGACTGCTGGTATTATATAGCAGTCTTATACACATGAGGCTTTTTTAGCTTAATTAACAATCAAAGGCTGACCAAATGACTAT
The DNA here is from genome assembly GCA_037306005.1 of Rhinophrynus dorsalis. Lineage (NCBI taxonomy): Eukaryota > Metazoa > Chordata > Amphibia > Anura > Rhinophrynidae > Rhinophrynus > Rhinophrynus dorsalis. The sequence continues at coordinate 432,919,583 of CM074719.1, read as the reverse complement.
CAGAGCTGATAAGCAAGTTAATTCACACATGTGAAAAGAGAGACCAAATCAGATCTCAGTAAGAGCATAGGATGAAGAGGGTCGATCAAGCAGAAATGAAGTCAATAACAATAGTTGCAGAGAGACAGATTATATGGGATGTGAAGAGTTAATACCATACCCAGTAAACAGGAGTTGAGATGTTAGCAGGGGTTCAGAGAGACAGATGATATGGGATGTGAAGAGTTAATACCATACCCACCCAGTAAACAGAAGTTGAGATGTTAGCAGGGGTGCAAAGAGACATATGATATGGGATGTGAGGAGTTAATACCATACCCAGTAAACAGGAGTTGAGATGTTAGCAGGGGTGCAAAGAGACAGATGATATGGGATGTGAGGAGTTAATACCATACCCAGTAAACAGGAGTTGAGATGTTAGCAGGGGTGCAAAGAGACAGATGATATGGGATGTGAGGAGTTAATACCATACCCAGTAAACAGGAGTTGAGATGTTAGCAGGGGTGCAAAGAGACAGATGATATGGGATGTGAAGGGTTAATACCATACCCAGTAAACAGGAGTTGAGATGTTAGCAGGGGTGCAGAGAGTCAGATGATATGGGATGTGAAGAGTTAATACCATACCTGGGAAAGAGAAATGGAGATAATTAGAGATGAGAGCACATTTTCATCATATAGTCCTGCTTAAGACTCAAATCACTTAAGATGGCTCACTTGGGATGGGGAACCATTAGTGTGTCACCCTTTAGGGCTGTTACCTGACTGTAAAGCAAATGAAACATTAAATATGGGCAAAAATCTTAACTTGACTATATGTGCATTGTTTAAAGTAAAACATACTTTCCAAGTAAGAAGACAACATGCCCCACAATCTAAAAGTCAGTGTCCCAATCCATTCGTCAACAAATATTATTGCTTCCAAATAGAAACTGAAATGGAAATGCAGAAATATTGCTAAACAATAATAAATAAATCCTGCTGGGCTCCACCGCTGTCACCAGCAGCGGTGGCAGAAAGTGACAGATACAACCTCCTCTTGTCACCTTTCAGGACGATGCCCAAGCTAATGTGTGGGAAATCTGAACAGAGACTGTTTTTTATATGGCTAGTGTCTGTTCAAAATGTCTCCCAGATGTCCATTGGCTGAGATATACGCTTATGCAACTCCCAGCCAATCAGCTCTTAGCGGGGGAATGACGAATACGATTGGTTGGGAGATGTGTAAGCACATATACAAACCAATGGATGTCTTGTAGAAATTTTGAATAGAGACTGGCCATATAAAAGCGAGTATCTGTTCAAATTTCCCACACACTGGTTGGGGCATCGGGCCAGAAGGTGACAACAGGAGGTTTGTCTGTCTCGCTTTATGATGCCGCCACTCCATCGACAGCAGTGGAGCCCAGAATGATTTATTTATTATTATTCAGCAATATTTTCATTTCTTTTTCTATTTGGAAGGAATAATATTGGTTGGCGAATGGATTGGGACACTGACACTAGACTGTGGTGCATATTGTCTTCTTGGAAAGTATGCATTAAGTTAAACAATGCACATATATCCAAGTTATGATTGTTGCCCAAATTTAATGTTTCATTTGTTATCTGTTTACAGGTCACTATTTGAAACCAGAAAGAAGATAAGAAGATGGAAGAGAAGTAGATGGGCAGTGTAGGAGCTTGTGGTTATTTCTGGGCATGGCATGTATTTTTGCCCGGATCAATTCTGGAGCAAACCACCTGACCTATATGTAACATATAACAATTTCCTTTTATTTAAATGGGTATTTTAATCTTCTGAATGACAGAGAGGTCTTCAATGCATTGCTTTAGCATTCAATGAGGTAAAGCCTCACTTAAATCATTAAGAGTTCACTACCATGTGCAAATTGAGTGCATAGGAAACAGGCTTATAACTCATTCTTTTTTTTATACCTTCACCAGGAGAGGTCTAAAAGGGTTGGGCATTAGATGTACTGTAAGGGGAGGGGGGGCGGGTTGTGGGCCAATATGTACTAAGGAGTGTATACATAAGAGCAGGTGCTTGTTTAGTGAGCTTATGTATGGGAACATAGTATGCATTGCACCTTAATTTTCTACATCCCCCTCAAACTGTCTAATGATATATCTTAACCCTTTGAGTGCCATGTCAGCGGGCAACACATTGCTTCACATGGAAGCGGGTTTGCTAAGGCAAACAAAAGTAATTCTGGAACATCCAAATGCACCGTCGGAAAATATTAAAATTCCCCAATTTTCCATTGATTTAAAAACTTGAATGCTACTAAGGTTTTTAGCACATTGATTCACAATAAGTTAGCGACCTCTCTAGCATGCTCTGCAATGAGTTAGATACCCTACAAGCACTGAAACGGTTATTAAAAGTCCAATTTAAATCAATTGGGATATTTATTTGTCCCCTGTAGTACAGTTAGCATACTCAAGAATGACTCCAGGGGGAAGATCCACCAACTAATAAAGGTGTGATGATGATAACTTTTGCAGTGTAAGCTCTCCCATTCCTATGCTACTCTGTGGATCCCTCAAGCTTTAAATATGTTAATACATAGGGTCCACAAAGTGATATAGAAACTGGATAATGTATAACACCAGAGAGTTTATGTCCTCTTATCACACTTTAGAACATTACCCAACAGTCCTTGTTAGTATATTAGACTCAATGTGTTGCAGACAACTCTGGCACTAAAAAAGGTATGTGCCTGAAAAGTAAATGGGCCTGCTCCTCTCTTATAAGTAATAAGCACCTCTATAGCTGCAAGTATCACTCTGACTATTTCAATTGATGTTATACAGATAATATACTGCACCAACGTACCAATTACTTCCAAATTGCTGTTTCCCTGCATATTTATCAGTGGCATTCTCTGCTGTCAGTGAAATCTGTTTTTGCTATAATCTGCAGCTTTTGGGTGTCTGCCAAGTAACAGTCCAGACACTTCACATTTCACCATTGAAATGCTGAGAATCTCAGGAGCTTAAAATCAGCTTCCCATTCAGAAATAACCTTTGGGCGCTGGTACTTTATAATGGTTAGAATAATCTCAGGAAAGTGCATTTACAGAAGTAAATCATGAGACCAGTATGCAATGGATAGCAGACTCTACACCATTCGGTTGAAGAGAAAAAAGGATTGAGAGATGATTGTTCATGACAGACACTTAAAAATAGCATACAGAAAATTCAGTGTATCAAGTTGCAAGGTTTCAAATGTGCAATGGATCACATCTAATATGTTTTGAGTGTCTATTATCCCAGACTTCTCCCTGCTTCACATTTCAGAGACCAGCACCACACAGATATCTCACAAAAAGAGTTAAAACAGCTGCTTCTGGGTAGGATTAATGGCAAGGCATTCTATTCCTGAACGGATCTGTCACTTTTTAAAAATAGGTGGTTTTGAAAGAGCTTTCAGCATCACCTACATTTGTTAGCCATTTTTTATTTAAAATAATAGTTTACTCGATGGTTAAAAAAAAATACTTAAAGCCATAGATGAGTTCTCACTAAAATGCACAAAAGCCAGGAAATGTAGGTTACATTATTCCAGCTTAACTCGATACCCACATGTGCTTTGTGGATAATAGATATGAATCACAGATTACATTTCCAATTACATCACAGATGATCTCATCAGTGATCATACTGGTGACATCACAAATATGGACAATATCACAAATTATCTCATTTGGGACACTGTTAATCTATGAAACAGATAATTTTTATAAGTTGAAGTATCAGTGCTGGGTGATATGAATTACTCTTAGTGAGTTAGGATTTTTATACATTTGATGCTTCTATTTTAGTATAGTTTCGCTACTGGGTGACAAGCTTCAGTAGTGGAATGGAAAATAATGTCATTCTGTACTACTTGTGGAACATTACACTGAGTGTTTATAGGGGCATCATTTTGGGATGGGAAAATAGCTATAATGTTGAAGTAGCAGAGTACTTTATTGTAGTGTTTATTGGTTTTGGTGTAATGACCGTGCTGAAACAATAGTTGAATGTTGCAGTGTCAGTCTTTCTGGTTTTGTAGATGTAATTGATGACATTTTATTTGATATGTCTTATGTCATCTTCAAAGTGCATGGGGGTGTAGCTTTAAGTTGCAACTGTAACTTTAATGAAAATTCTTAGCTTTTGAATTTCCATGTTATTTCAAATGTTCAAATTAGTACAATTGTCTTTCTCCGGAATTGCACCACTTTTTTTTTTTGGAGCAAGCTGACTGCAATGTAGGGATCAATAAAATGTTTTGTTGCTTTAAATGTGGCTTTTCACCCAATGACTATGAGGTAAGTCTCACACTGTGTATATTGGGGATTAAAATTAGTCTGGTATGGCAACAGTATATGATGGGGTCTTTGAGAGCATATCTATGGTAGCAAATGTATTAAGTGAGAGATGAGATCTTAAACACCTCAGAGGTCAGTTCCATTGTCAGTTGTTGGCAACCTACCATAACCTAAATAACCCTACATATATTAACATGCTCTCTACTGAGCATAAGCACAAATTACATTATGGCCATAATTTTTGTTTTAATTGAAGCAGTGATATCTTTGGTTCAACTAATATAATTTGCTAGCTTAAAAAGTATCATCAGGGCCCTTCTACCTGACAGTTTTCAGGAGAATCCATAGTTTACTTTGGGCTGACTAAAATTTCACATCATCCCAAATTGAAAAAATATTTTTTTAAGCAATTTGATACTTGGAAACTACAAAAAATTTTTTATACGAAACTTGAAGGGTTTGAAGGAACCACCAATCTAACACTATGTGACTTATGAATATGCGCATGTGACCATGTAAAAACATAGAGCCTGTATTGCCCAGGGTGCTGTGTTATAATGTGACCAAAAATAATCAAGTAAGCTGATGATTTTGAATGGCCCATACTGGAGAATATATAAGGCCGATCTACCATACTGGAGAATATGTAAGGCCGATCTACTACGGAAAAATGGTACAATAGTGATACAAACTAACTGCACCTTTGGGACCAATACAGTTTCTCATTGATTTAAATAGTTTTTAACACCTTGAATGCTACAGAGTGCTCCAATATGCTGCTTTTTCATTGGTGAAATGTTTTGCCACCATCGACATGACTGAAGTCATAAATGGATGTACCTAATTACTTGTAGGTTGGTTTTCTGCCAGCTGACAGTGGTTCCATTATAAGTGCAGATAATGTGTATGTCCCCTTTTTTGCTCATGTTATAAATGTCATAGTTACTTAATACCTCTTTGAATCCTAAATCTTGTAAGAAATGCTAAATATCCACCCAAAATCCTAATGCACATTATGCATTACACTCCTTGCAAGAGCAGATGCCCCAACCATGTGGAATTAAAAATTGTACACACCTGGGAATTTGTATGAGCAGAATGCAGCCATCAACAAATATACCTGGTAGGTTTGTAGAAAGGCTTCTTTGCCCCCTGGTCAATGGCAGCTAATTCCCAGATGTGTTTTGAGAAGGTCAAGTTCCTGGATGCTAGTGCAAAAATCTACAAGATACTTCTACTGATATATTTACTAGAAAAAGTTCTTGGCAGATGATTCAGTAACTAAGCTATGAGACAAAACACACATTTTTTAAACAAGTGATGTAATACATTTAAGTAATTTGTATGATGCAACATAGGATTGTCTTCTGTCTTTGGTTACTTGCAGTAAATACAATATAGACATAAACTGGAAACACCTCTGGATTTTGTATTCCCAATAAAGAAACCTCTCTTCCCAGGGTACTCACATTTCCTAGAGGCTTAAGCTGCCTCTTGGGGGCTCGATTCTATTGCTCACGTTATTTTTAAAAATTGCCGATGGTGGTTTTGACAGCACAGTTTGATTTTCTATTAACTGTGATGTCAAATTTTGCTCCCATTGGACATTTTTATGCTTTTAGTGGAGGGATGACGAAACCATCTAGAAGCTAATTGGCTGGGAGGTGCGTAAGCACACCTCCCAGTCAATTGGAGGCTGGCACTCATTTTGAACAGAGACTGGCATATAAAAATCCAATCTCTGTTCAAAATTCCCTCATTCAGATTCAGGAAATGGCACAAAAGGTATGGAGATGGGGGTTTGTGCCCATATGCATGCCTGACACCACCAGCAGAGCCAGTGGATGCAGTGACAGGGGACATATTTGGAACATTGGAGGCACTTTTATTCATGGCCTAAACAAATGACTTATTTTGGATTACAAAAGAATGGCTGAAGATTGTTTTTAAGACATATGCCACACTGCATTTAACCATTCTGGCACTCGGGTTAATTCTGGCATATCTTCAACTCTCATTCGTTTTTTTTATCAAACAGATTTTATAAAATAAAGAAGAAGGAAACAGGAAGAGAGAAGATTAAAGAAGGCGGCGGACAGTGAATGACAACTAAGTGTTACATTTCTGGGTGTTAGGAGAGTGTTAGGGTATATATACAGTATGTATATATATATATATATATATATATATATATATATATACTACATTTTTAGTATATGTGTGTCTGTGTGTATATATATGCAAATGCACAACTTTTTGCTGTAAACACTCCAGGGCATACTTGAAAATGAGAGAAATCGCAATGTATTCTCCCTAGTGAAAAATTGTATTTATATATATATATATATATATATATATATATATATATATATATATATATATAATTACATATAGAACTTTGACACCTAGTAGTAGCAGTAGAATTGCATCAACATCTAGCCTCAGTAGTTATATCAGCCCCTCTGGAACCCCACATTCTATGAAGTCCACAGCATGGAAATACTTCACTTAGGATCCAAAAGCTAATCATGTTGCTATCTGTTGTCTTGCAAAAAGCACTGGAGAAGGCGGAAAGCGGGTTCACACCTACGCACCTCAATGAGACCCTGCCTGAAGCACAACCACAGACACACTATCAGCAGGTCCAAGGTTCCACAACTAGAAGCAGCAGAAGCACTCCAAAAAGTCCACAGTGCTCTGGGGCAGATAAGAGAAGTAGAGATGTTATTAATGTGTCAGAGTGTGCCACCACAAACAGTTAGTTTAATCCAAATAACACCTATAGCTTCTGCTGCAGAGGATTATAATGGGACTGGGTTTGCTGTAGGAGATGGCAATAGTCATAGGTTGCAAACACATGCTGCCTCTACCTCTATCACCTCCTCTAGTCATGTTGTTAAAGCAATACATTTACAGGGTTCCTCTGCCATGTCTTGCCAACCCACACTGACTGAGTTCCTGTGAAGGAGTCAAAACCTTCACAAAAGCAGTCCCAAAGTACTCCTGTGGAATGGTAAGGTTACCAAGATGTTGGCAGTGGACATGCTGCCATATTCATTTGTAGAAAACTGAGGTTTCAGAGAACTGATGTCATGTGTAGCACCAGGCTGGCACTTCCCAAGCCAGAATTATACAAGCAGAAAGCCAGGCCAAATGTATTAACAGCAGCATAGATGAGGAGGAGGAGGGATGTGAAGAAGGGTTGCAACCACTTGGGACCACTGATATGACCAGTAAGTAATGTGTCTCAGTAATCTGAGAAGAAGGATGGCTTACATTTGACACAGATGGTAAAAACTGCTGTAGGAATATATATATATATTTATATACTAGCAATGTGGGATCGTGGATCGTGGATCGCGCTGGCTTCCAGGGTGTGAGTGAGTGCGTGTGAGAGTGAGTGATTGCGTGTGAGTGATTGCATGTGAGTGATTGCGTGAGTGTGTTAGTGAGTGTGTGTGAGTGTGTGTGATTGAGTGAGAGTGTGAGAGTGTGAGTGAGAGGGTGAATGAGAGAGTGTGAGTGTGAGTGTGTGAGTGTGAGTATGAGTGAGAGTGTGAGTGTGTGTGATTGAGTGAGAGTGTGTGATTGAGTGAGAGTGTGTGTGATTGAGTGAGTGTGAGTGTGTGTGATTGAGTGTGTGAGTGAGAGTGTGTGAGTGTGTGAGAGTGTGAGTGAGAGTGTATGAGAGTGTGAATGAAAGTGTGAGTGAGAGAGTGTGAGTGAGAGAGTGTTTGATTGAGTGTGTGATTGAGTGTGTGTGTGTGTGATTGAGTGTGCGTGAATGTGTGCGTGAGAGAGTGTGAGTGTGTGAATTATTGTGATTGTGTATGATTGAGTGTGTATGATTGAGTGTGAGTGAGAGTGTGAGTGTGTGATTGAGTGTGTGTGTGGGTGTGTGTGTGTTTTTCATCTGATGTGTTTGTGTCTGTGGTGTAGGAGCGAGTGTCAGCCATTTTGTTTTTTCAGTTACTTGGATAGTGATGGGCGGGCTGGATAGTGGGGGCAGGCCAGCTTCCTGCATGATTTAAATCACTCCCCCATTGAATCACCCAATGGGAGCAGTAACTCCTCCTTACTTAACCCTTTGAGTGCCAGAGTGGTACGCAACGCATTGCTTTGCAATGCGTTGCGTACCCCTCTGGCACTCAAAGGGTTAAGTTATGGTAACATAGCAATATAACACACAGTGGCTCTTCAGCTGAGGCAGCGTAGCAATATGCTGAAAAACAAATAGATAGTGGTGTTTGAGGCTTGCCCTCTGTAACATACAGCAAAGCATCTCTCTCCCTTTAAGGAGAAAGGGCGGGAATCAGGAAGCAGGAAGTGGAGGAGTGACAGTTGAAAACAGACAGTTAGTGAGGTTGACTGAAGAGATGAAAAGAGTTAAATAAAAGAGTTGCTATTAAGTTTATCCCTGAGTTTGTATTTTATGGAAACATTACACCCTCATACTGAAACACAGTGTATGGAGGGTTACAGTTATCTGTGGGAGGTGACACAGCGTGTATGGAGGGTATCACGGTGCCCGTGATTTGCTGCAGTTACTTGTCTGTCACCAGTAGGGGGCTTCCATTGGCTGTCTGCAGATAGCCCGCCTCTTATTGACTATTTAAACCTGGATTGGGCACCCTTTGAGTGCCCTTTCGTGTTGTTTCTGACCTTCTTGCTATCACTATGCTAGTGATAGCTGGGCCTCTGTTCCAGTGTTCCTGAGTTCCTGATCTCATGTGTTCCTGAGTTCCTGATCTCTACTGTTCCAGTGTTTCCTGCATGCTGAAGTACTTCCAGTCCTGGTTCCGGCCTAGTCTCTGGTGTTGCAGTTCCTGCTGAACTTCTCTGCTGTTTTCTGACCTGACTGATCGTTGCTGGTTCCTGTCATCTCATCACCTGTCTTCAGTATCCTGGCGACCTTCTGCCTGGTCGCGTTGGTGACATTGCTACAATTCCGTGTTGGTCCCAGCGTGCGGACGCTGGTTTGCTCCCAAGCCTTGCGGCTATACAAACTCGCTTGTTACACCAGTGTGAGGTCACTGGTTTGCTCCAAAGCCTATCAGCTATACAAATCTGTGTTGGTCCCAGCGTGCGGACGCTGGTTTGCTCCTAAGCCTTGCGGCTATACAAACTCGCTTGTTACACCAGTGTGCGGTCACTGGTTTGCTCCAAAGCCTATCAGCTATACAATTCTGTGTTGGTCCCAGCGTGCGGACGCTGGTTTGCTCCGAAGCCTTGCGGCTATACAAACTCACTTGTTACACCAGTGTGCGGTCACTGGTTTGCTCCAAAGCCTTTCAGCTATACAAATCTGTGTTGGTCCCAGCGTGCGGACGCTGGTTTGCTCCTAAGCCTTGCGGCTATACAAACTCGCTTGTTACACCAGTGTGCGGTCACTGGTTTGCTCCAAAGCCTTTCAGCTATACAAATCTGTGTTGGTCCCAGCGTGCGGACGCTGGTTTGCTCCTAAGCCTTGCGGCTATACAAACTCGCTTGTTACACCAGTGTGCGGTCACTGGTTTGCTCCAAAGCCTATCAGCTATACAAATCTGTGTTGGTCCCAGCGTGCGGACGCTGGTTTGCTCCTAAGCCTTGCGGCTATACTACTCGCTTGTTACTCCAGTGTGCGGTCACTGGTTTGCTCGCTAAGCCTAACAGCTATACTTTTCAGTGTTGTTTCCAGCGTGCGGACGCTGGTTTGCTCCAAAGCCTTGCTGCTTAACGATTCTGCTAATTTGCCAGTTCCATCTGACTGCTGCTATTATCTCTGGGCTGCCCTGCCTGGTATTGGTAAGGCCGGTAGAACCTTTTGCCACATTCCATCTGAGGTTGCCTTACCCGGTATTGGCAGGGCCGGTAGAGCCTACATTGTGTATCTATTGAGGCTGCCTTGCCCGGTAATTTGGTAAGGCCGGTAAAACCGTTATGCTATTCCATCTGCAGGTTGCCTTACCCGGTATTGGCAAGGCCGGTAGAGCCTAAAGACTGTCCTGTCCGGTATATTGACAGGACCGGTAGAGTCTGCCTTCTGTCTGTGCTATATTCTGTATGTATATATATATGTATGTTATTGCCATCCTAAGTTATCATTTATTATTTCAATAAAATTGATTTTTTTTACCTAAACTTGTGTCTGAGAGTCATAATAAACCGTGACAGTACGAAAGGGCCATGACCTCAGACAGCAAGGGTGAAGGTAACGCACAGAATATCCATTGGAGGATGGATGTGCTCGAGCAACGTTTGGATCAGTTGGCAGTTGCAATTCAAACGATCCTTGAACGCACGGTACCTGCTGACCAATCTAGCTCTAGCCCGGTGGTCTCGCCAAGTCAGACACCGGAAAGTGATACCAGACCCCTAGGGGGTACTGTTAAAGGGTTAACGGCTTCTGCACCCTTGCCGCTAAGATATGATGGTGACCCTAGTCTCTGCAGAGGGTTCATCAATCAACTCGAAATCTTTATGGAATTGACGGCACACGCATTTCCCAATGATCGTAGTAAAGTGGGGTTCACGATATCACTGCTCACTGGCAGAGCATTGGCTTGGGCTAACCCCTTGTGGGAGAATGCTAAACCTTGTACTAAGAACTTTAGTGAATTTGTGCGTTCCTTTCGAAGAGTGTTTGAGCCTCCTGGTAGAACCACCTCTGCTGCCAAACGCCTTATGGAGATACAACAGGGCAGGCGTACAGTGGGCGACTATGCCATCGAATTCCGCACATTGGCAGCAGAGGTAGGTTGGAATAACGAGGCATTATTGGCAGCCTTCTCTCAAGGCCTGAATGACCACATTAAAGACGAAATCGCTGCTAAAGATCTACCTATTGATCTAGATGATTACATTGAGTATGTTATGATAATTGACTCCAGAATACGTGAGAGATCAATTGCCAGAGATCGTAAGTTACGGTCAAAAAATAATGAGCCTAGTAGCATGTTTTGCCCACCCATCCCTCCCTTGGCATTGAAGTCTAGTGAACTAGTACGGGAAACAAGTGAACCTATGGAAATAGGCTTCACTAGACTATCCAAGGCAGAGAGACTATATCGCAAAAAACAAGGGTTATGTTTATACTGCGGTAAAAAAGGGCACTTGCTAAATTCCTGTCCGGTACGTCCGGGAAACGCACACACCTAAGGTATCTTGGGGGACAGGCCCTAGGTGGTGTACAATCGTCCCCAGTGTCGGGCATAATGAAACCCACCATACAGGTGGTATTGTCTTGGGCACAACGCTCTGTGGAGGTTTTGGCCTTGGTTGACTCCGGTGCAGCAGGGTATTTTATGGATAATACCTTTGCTGAATTGCACGGAGTTCCACGCATTGAAAGAGAAAACCCCTTGACTATTGAAGCGATTGATGGTAGACCCTTAGAACCGCCTCAGGTTATATTTGAAACTATGCCATTGTCTATGACTATTGGGGCACTTCACAGAGAAGAGCAGCAGTTTCAACTGATTAATTCCCCGCACCATGCGGTGATATTGGGATTTCCGTGGTTACAGTTACATAACCCACAATTCGATTGGAAAAAGTGTGAAATTGCTGCTTGGTCCCAGTTTTGTATGGACAAGTGCGTCATCCAGCCTATTAAGGTCATGTGCACCTCCTCTGCTATGCCGGATGTGTACCAACAGTTTGGCGATGTTTTTAGCAAAGGAGAGGCTAGTATGCTACCCCAGCATAGACCTTATGATTGTTGCATTGAATTGCAGCCTGGTGCAGTACCTCCGAAAGGACACACTTATCCATTATCTTGTGATGAAAATAAGGCTATGGAGGATTACATTTCTGATGCCCTTGCTAGAGGGATCATACGTAAATCTACCTCTCCAGCTGGGGCTGGGTTCTTTTTTGTAAAAAAGAAAAATGGCGAATTAAGACCATGCATTGACTACCGGGGCTTGAATAAACTAATGGCAAAAAACGCATACCCAATACCACTCATCACCGAGCTTTTTGACAGGCTTAAGGGCGCTTCGATATTTACCAAGTTGGACCTACGGGCCGCTTACAATCTGGTTCGCATTCGAGCAGGTGATGAGTGGAAAACTGCCTTTAATACTCGAGCTGGGCACTACGAGTATCTAGTAATGCCTTTTGGGCTGTGTAATGCACCCACAGTTTTCCAGGAACTGATAAATGATGTTCTGAGAGATATGTTACAGTCATGTGTTGTGGTGTACCTCGACGATATACTGATTTACTCCCAAAACATGGCACAGCACATCAAAGATGTATCCGCAGTATTGCTACGACTCCGTGAGAACAAATTATTTTGTAAAATGGAAAAATGTGAGTTTCATAGAACCAGTGTGCCATTCTTGGGGTTCATAATTGGCAATGATGGCATTGCCATGGACAAAGAAAAGTTGTCAGCTGTCCTACAATGGCCAAAACCCAAGGGTCTTAAAGCCATACAGCGTTTCCTGGGTTTCGCTAATTATTATAGGAGGTTTATTAAGAACTTTTCTTCCATTGTCAAACCTCTGTCCGATCTTACGCACAAGGGTGCTAATCCTTCTTGTTGGCCGGTATCTGCTGAGAAAGCCTTTGAGAATTTGAAGCTGGCATTTGCTGCGGCTCCTGTGTTATCCCACCCCAATCCTTTACTTCCATTTACGTTAGAGGTTGATGCCTCAGATATTGGGGTCGGGGCAGTACTTTCGCAGCGACACGAGAAAGGTGGAACTCTCAGACCTTGTGGGTTTTTCTCTAAAAAGTTGACTGTCACTCAAAGCCACTATGAGATAGGTGACAGAGAATTATTGGCCATTATCCTTGCTCTTAAGGAATGGCGTCATTTGCTTGAAGGTACTAAGAATCCTGTCTTAATCCTAACAGATCATAAGAATCTGACCTATCTCTCGGAGGCCAAGAGATTGTCCTCTCGTCAGGCCAGGTGGGCACTGTTCCTGTCTCGATTTAATTTCATTGTATCATATTTACCAGGGTCAAAAAATATCAGGGCTGATGCACTGTCAAGACAATTTGAGGCCGACAGTGACAGAGTGGAAGCACCAGCTCCTATCATCCAACCTGATAGAATACTGGCTACTATACGCACGAGTATCACTTCTCCTCTAGGGGAGGAGATCCTGGCCTCTCAGGGGTCCGCTCCCCATGAAACTCCAGTGGGCAAATGTTTTGTCGCTGAATCATTTCGTACTAGGCTGCTCGAAACCTACCATTCCTCTAAGGCTGCGGGACATATTGGTAGAGACCAATTGTTATGGTCCCTTTCTCAGTTATTTTGGTGGCCTTCCATGAGAAACGATTGTGCCGAATTTACGAATGCCTGTGCCACCTGCGCCCGCGCTAAGACCCCGAGACATCTCCCTGTGGGCTTGCTTCAACCGGTGCCTAATGGCGAACGCCCCTGGTCTCATGTTTCCATTGATTTTATGGGAGAGTTGCCTATGTCGAAGGGGTACTCCTTTATATTCATGGTGGTGGACAGGTTTTCTAAAATGGCTCATTTCGTGCCCCTCCGTGGTCTTCCTTCAGCGAAGGAATTGGCAATGGTGTTCGCCAGAGAAGTATTCCGGTTGCATGGAGTGCCTAGGGTACTGGTGTCTGACAGGGGGAGCCAGTTTGTGTCTAGATTTTGGAGGGCATTTTGCCAACAGATGGGCATACAGCTGTCCTTCTCCTCTGCCTACCATCCCCAGACCAATGGAGCCGCTGAACGAGCTAATCAAGGCTTGGAACAATTTCTCCGTTGTTTCGTTACTGACCATCATGATAATTGGTCCGACTTGTTGCCTTGGGCAGAGTTCGCCAGGAACTGTGCGGTCAATTCTTCATCTGGGAGCTCTCCGTTTCTGATTAATTATGGGTTCCAGCCCTGTTTGCTTCCAGACTCATTTCAGACGCAACAGATTCCAGCTCTGGATGAGCATATCGAGCAACTCCGTTCCACATGGGCACAAGTTCAGAGGGCACTTGGTCAGTCATTTCAGCGTCATCAGCGCCATGCTAATCGCAGAAGGCTTCCAGCGGTTTCCTTTCAGGTTGGGGATAGAGTATGGCTTTCCTCCAGAAATCTCAAGCTGCAGGTTCCGTCTAATAAGTTGGCTCCTCGGTTTATTGGTCCATACAGAGTTATTCGCAAAATTAACCCTGTCTCCTATGCACTAGACCTACCTGCATCCATGCGTATCCATAATGTGTTCCATGTGTCCCTTCTTAAGCCTCTGGTTTGCAATCGCTATACTACCACACCTGTGGTGCCAGGACCTGTTGAGGTCGAGGGCCAGGAGGAGTACGAGGTTCAGAGCATTATTGATTCCCGTAGGCTTAGAGGAAGGGTACAGTACCTGGTACATTGGAAAGGGTATGGTCCTGAGGATCGATCATGGGTGGATAGTACGGACCTTCATGCACCTAGGTTAACTAGGGCCTTTCATGCCAATTACCCGCAGAAACCTAAACCCTATTCTAGGAGAGGGGGTCTTTGAAAGGGGGGTACTATCACGGTGCCCGTGATTTGCTGCAGTTACTTGTCTGTCACCAGTAGGGGGCTTCCATTGGCTGTCTGCAGATAGCCCGCCTCTTATTGACTATTTAAACCTGGATTGGGCACCCTTTGAGTGCCCTTTCGTGTTGTTTCTGACCTTCTTGCTATCACTATGCTAGTGATAGCTGGGCCTCTGTTCCAGTGTTCCTGAGTTCCTGATCTCATGTGTTCCTGAGTTCCTGATCTCTACTGTTCCAGTGTTTCCTGCATGCTGAAGTACTTCCAGTCCTGGTTCCGGCCTAGTCTCTGGTGTTGCAGTTCCTGCTGAACTTCTCTGCTGTTTTCTGACCTGACTGATCGTTGCTGGTTCCTGTCATCTCATCACCTGTCTTCAGTATCCTGGCGACCTTCTGCCTGGTCGCGTTGGTGACATTGCTACAATTCCGTGTTGGTCCCAGCGTGCGGACGCTGGTTTGCTCCCAAGCCTTGCGGCTATACAAACTCGCTTGTTACACCAGTGTGCGGTCACTGGTTTGCTCCAAAGCCTATCAGCTATACAAATCTGTGTTGGTCCCAGCGTGCGGACGCTGGTTTGCTCCTAAGCCTTGCGGCTATACAAACTCGCTTGTTACACCAGTGTGCGGTCACTGGTTTGCTCCAAAGCCTATCAGCTATACAATTCTGTGTTGGTCCCAGCGTGCGGACGCTGGTTTGCTCCGAAGCCTTGCGGCTATACAAACTCACTTGTTACACCAGTGTGCGGTCACTGGTTTGCTCCAAAGCCTTTCAGCTATACAAATCTGTGTTGGTCCCAGCGTGCGGACGCTGGTTTGCTCCTAAGCCTTGCGGCTATACAAACTCGCTTGTTACACCAGTGTGCGGTCACTGGTTTGCTCCAAAGCCTTTCAGCTATACAAATCTGTGTTGGTCCCAGCGTGCGGACGCTGGTTTGCTCCTAAGCCTTGCGGCTATACAAACTCACTTGTTACACCAGTGTGCGGTCACTGGTTTGCTCCAAAGCCTATCAGCTATACAAATCTGTGTTGGTCCCAGCGTGCGGACGCTGGTTTGCTCCTAAGCCTTGCGGCTATACTACTCGCTTGTTACTCCAGTGTGCGGTCACTGGTTTGCTCGCTAAGCCTAACAGCTATACTTTTCAGTGTTGTTTCCAGCGTGCGGACGCTGGTTTGCTCCAAAGCCTTGCTGCTTAACGATTCTGCTAATTTGCCAGTTCCATCTGACTGCTGCTATTATCTCTGGGCTGCCCTGCCTGGTATTGGTAAGGCCGGTAGAACCTTTTGCCACATTCCATCTGAGGTTGCCTTACCCGGTATTGGCAGGGCCGGTAGAGCCTACATTGTGTATCTATTGAGGCTGCCTTGCCCGGTAATTTGGTAAGGCCGGTAAAACCGTTATGCTATTCCATCTGCAGGTTGCCTTACCCGGTATTGGCAAGGCCGGTAGAGCCTAAAGACTGTCCTGTCCGGTATATTGACAGGACCGGTAGAGTCTGCCTTCTGTCTGTGCTATATTCTGTATGTATATATATATGTATGTTATTGCCATCCTAAGTTATCATTTATTATTTCAATAAAATTGATTTTTTTTACCTAAACTTGTGTCTGAGAGTCATAATAAACCGTGACAGAGGTTTACAGTTATCTGTGGGAGGTGACACAGAGTGTTTGTGGGGTCATGATCCTGAGTGAGAGTGTGAGTGGACCAGGAGAAGTTTTTGATATCCCTACTTCAGGAGCGAGTGGCAGCTATATTTTTTTTTGTCAGTTGGTTAGTTGTGGGTGGGCTGGAGGGGGCAGGCCAACTCCCTGTATGATAAATATGCCCCCATTGAATCACCCAATGGGAGCAGTAAAGTCTCCATTGAATCACCCAATAGGAGTTGTGTCTCCTAATGAGACATAAATTATGTAATGAGGCATTCTGTTCAATGTGTGTTTGTTTTCTGAGGATACATAAATGATGTTCTTTCATGATGGTAGCACTCTCTGTGTAAATGTATACATGCCTGGGAGCAGCATGAAGGAGATTAATCATGCATACAAGTTGCTGGAGGATAGATGGCACTCACAGGATTTCTTATAAGGTGAATAAGATGTTTTATTGATTTGATGTTTCGGCCACGTTACATAGCTTTGATCAAGAATAAAAACAGACAGTGTTGGTTTTTTTAGTATGTTCTGGGTGGAAACTCCTTCTGTGCATTACAGTGTTGCAGTCTGTGGGTTTCCAAAAATTAGTTGATTGCAATGTTCCACTTTGTTTTCATAGTGTCTCGTCAAGGAAGTTGTGACGGTACCAGCGGACACCCAGCCTTGGCGTCCCCGTCAATGGTCTCTTCTTCCTCTTCGAGCCAGATAGACATCCAACAGCATACCGCAATATACCCCAAACCAGGCAAAACTAGTGTCAGTGTAACCAGGAGCACATACTGAATACAGCAAGCTTTACCTCACCAGACAACATCAGTGTAGGTAAGACAAGAACTCTCTTTATTGGAACAAACCACACATATTTATACTCAAACCTTACATTGAAATATATGGGCCAACCAGATACAATAGGGACATAATTCAATCATAACATGTAAGATAAAGGACTAGTAGCAAATGGTCTAGCAAATACAATGACTCAGACATGATTACATTTCACACACGAAAGGGTTGCTGAACTCACAGTGGACACAAAGACTTGAGGGCTTGAATGAATTAACACATGGCAGGGGGTCTCAGTACAGTTCACAATACAATGGCTTGAGTGGCTACAATAAACATTGAAAGTAACTTTAGCTAAACTCAAATAATTAACCCCTAACGGCCCAGTCCCCTGAAAGCAGGTTATTATTTTTAGTCCTTTTGGCATAGGTGTCCGCCAATATAACGTCCAAAAGTTCTACATAGCAATATTAACTCCAATAGTCGTAACACTGGTTAAAACAGTCCACAGAGTCTGTAGGAAGGGGGCTGGCCCCCAAGCCCCTCCAGGAGCCAAGGGCCCGGTGGTTCCCGTGACAGAAGTCAATAGTCATTATATCAGCTTTAAGGGTAAAATGTATAGTGCGAGGTTCAACATTCAGATATTGGACAAATAAAGTCAAATCCTCTGTGTTACCTTGCCATAACAGAAACATTTAATCAATAAATCTTAAATATTGGATCATTTCTTTAAGTAGCCCATTGAGTATATATTGCTGCTTGTATTTATGCATAAATATATTAGCATAATCCGGCACCACATTGATCCCCATGGCCGTCCCGGAGATTCGTCTATAAAACGTGTTCAAATTTGAAGAAATTCAACATTAGACATAATTGCAGAAGTTCCAAGAGGAAAACATCTGGTGGTCGACCTTTAGAGGGATTATCCCTTAGCATATCCTGTTGAACAATAAAAGGTTTAATTTAATGTTATGGATGTGGATGGTTATGGAAGTGAAGTGAATAGTATATTATATTATTGTCATAAATTAATGATCATAACAGTGGTCCCTCCTAACTGTGGTAGATTCCAGCAATGGTTCAAATCCTTCCCTCTTCAGTGCCGCTGTTGCTACTACATGTGCTGTAGGCTTCTCTGTCTTATGTGCTTTTATATGCTACATGACACTTTGGTTGGAATTAGATGTTGGCTCAATTTTGGAAATGTAAGTCTACTAATACTGTTGCTGGATAGATGTGTACTATGGTCATTAATAATATAACCAACAATGCTGAAAACCTACTCTGGCTATACACTTGTGGTGAGTAACTAAGGTTTTCCATAGCGGAATGCATCAGTGCTGCCTATACACACACACACCCACACACACTGTTTAGTTTGCTAGTAGTCAACTGCGTAATTTTTCTCCATTAGAACATAGGTATCTAGCAAATACATTATAACCATCTATAACATGAAGTAGGAGCACTCCTGAGAGGTAGACTTTATTCATGTTACCAACCCATACTTTGGAAGCAAGTCCCAAAATATGTGCCAGCACAACAAATGTTAGAGTTCCACCCCTGAGACACAAGAATTGCTTTTAAAGATTATGTATTCTGTTCTATAAAATGCTGGGATGTTTTTGTCGCTGATGCTGCTTAATTTTCCCTATGCTTTTTACTAGTTTTAATAACCCTACCTGTTTCTATGTCGTTCTCTGCAACACATTATATTCATTCTCAGCAACCAGTTCCTCAGAGTGACACTGCTCATGCCTTGATACAAATTCAGAAATGTTATGTTTAACGCAAAGGTCCAGCAATGTAGCAAGAATGTATTTCTCATGCATTTTATGTGAGCATCTTGCTTAAAACAAAAAAGCATTCTAAAATGTCATTCACCAGCTGTTTCATGTCTGTGTTTTAGTTATTATTACAATCATCAGCCATGTTGTTCAGATTTTCTGTAGTAAATATATAAGTTGAATTATTTCAGTAATTCCTGCATTAGCGTGACTACCCAGCAAAGAGGCCTGCCAGCATGATTTCAGCAGCTCACATATGTCACACATTAGTTGCCACTGACCAGTTGACAAATCTGCACCTCTGACATTTTCCAGGTATGCATTGTATGCTCACTAATGGCCTTATTTGACTCATATAGATGATCTAGCATGTACAATGTGGTAGGGAGGGATTAGGGGTGGGTGAAAGGCTATGTTCCTACGAGAAATTCCAAAAAAACCAAAAGGTTATCAGCTTTTTCTCTTGAAAATCTGCCCACACCAAAAATGATCTTGCTATGTTTTTTCAATGGTTACAATCTTCCCACCCATTTACTAAATGTACTCTGCATTTCAAGCCAAGTACATGACATTTTCAGGAAGTGAAACAAAAAATGAAGCAGCTAGAGACCTAAAGAGGGTGCAAGGTGAGTCTCAAGATCAATCACAGCTCCAGTCCCTGCCTGTCTCTGTTACCTTAGAGCAAAAGTTGTTTTTCTTTATTAACTGTCCCTGTCTATCACTGTCTACAATGAAATAACATGTACACTACCTACAACCATAAGCAACTACTTTTCCCCTACTTTGCTGTCTATCTGCATGTACTTGTAGCCAGTGTCAAAATTTCAGCAGCAAATGTTTCTCTCTCTCTCTCTCTCTTTCTCTCTCTCCCATCACTGCATTCTTAATTTATGCAGTACAGGAGGAGGATAGGCCTGGATAGACCTGTTAGCTGCAGATACAGGATACATTTGTTGCACAGAAGCTGATACAGACATGTACTACCTCCACACCTTATAAATGATTGTCTCTCTTCTTCTTCTTGCACTTGTAAGAGTGATTTTCAAATATGTTGTACTTGTCTTTCTCTTAAGTTTCAGGTTTACCAGTCTACAAAGTAGGTTTGTCAGTCAGCCATAGCAGAGGTTCGGCAAGCTCATCTGACTGTTACTTATCAGTAAGTTTTTTTAGCTCTCCCTTCTCCTCAAAAGTCCCCACATACGCAGAAAAACTTGTCTGCAACCAAGATGCAGACTTTGCTGATTTCTCTCTGGCTCTCTTTCTCTTTCTTTCTCCCTCTCTCTCTCTGACCCCTTTTATACCGTCATGGCTGAAATACAAAGGAAATGATAATAGTGCAGACATCATCAGCCATTGTTGTGGCCCTCCTTAAAGGAAACTGTTGAGTATGTGAATCTGGCATGCCTGTTTACTGAAGGTTGATATCCCCCTTACTGAAAATTTTATGTTTTTTTATAATTGCATTTTGAGAACAAATATGTCACAAAAGTGAAACTACCAAGGAAATAAAACCCCTCTGTGGGTTCTAGTAATCACGTAGATGCATAGTTATATATTTACATGTACAGTATTTGCAAACACACATTCCACAACCTTTCTGTCCTTAATGTAAAAAACTCCCTTCCTTTGTTTCAATCAAAAGCATCTTTCCTCTAGTCTTAATGGATGACCTCTTATTTTTGCTCTGCTCTTTTAGTAAATAGTTCCTCACAAAGTACGTTATATTGACATCAAATATATATATGTGTAAATGGTAATCACATCACCCCTTCGACATCTCTTCTCTAATGCAAACAAACTCAGTTTGGCAAGATTGTCTCTATAACTCAGATCCTACAAATCCTTTAACAGTTTTGATGCATGTCATTGCATTTTTTCCAGTTCTATAATGTATTTTTAAGAAGTGGTGACCAGAACTGTACTTCATATTCTAGATGAAGATTTAACCAGGGTTTATAAATATATAGGTAAATAATATTCCCACCCAATGCATCTATACCATTCTTTTTTACATGATAGTACCATATTGACTCTTGTAGTAACTAATAGACACTGCACACTGGTTTGAAGTTTATTTTCTTTCACTACTATTAAATATTTCTCCAACAAGGATTCCATGTACCATTCTTTTGCTACTCCACCTACAATCAGAGTGATGTTCAGACAATGGGAGGGTAGTGGGGCAACCTCAGATTTTTGCCCCAGAGCCTATCAAGTTCTAATTACACCTCTGACTGGTACACTACTATAGTGGGAGGCACAGATTGGTGGAGTTCTACCATGGTGTAAAAACACAGCTAGCGCTTGTGTAATGGATCCTACCCGTTACTTGGGCCCTTGTATGGACCTCAAACAATTTATCCAAAGACTATGGCCCTTTTGCCCTGTTGGACTTAGCTGTGGGCTCTAACATACGAACTGGCCACCCATTCCTTATGTTAAAGGACTTATGTTTCCTGTACTGTTTAACGTCGTATGTTTAATGTATGTCAAACTGTTCAAGTATCATATGTAATATGTGCGAGGGATACACGGTCACCAAATAAAAGCTGGTGGTTCCCGGTTCGGTGTTTGAGGCATCGATGCTGCCTCAAGCGCGGGAAACTGGAGGCAGTGAGTCGATGCCGGATTGGTCGACGAACGACTCACTGCGCACATTTGATTGGCCAGGGTTGAAGCCGCATATTCAAACTAGTGTGCACGTGCTTCAACCCCTGGCCTGGTCCTCTGAATGTGTATTTCCACTCATCAAGTCTTTGTCTTTGTCCAGACTTAATTAAACATGTTTGTATTACAAATGTTGTGACATCTTGAGCATTAGGTTTATTAGGTCATCTGCCGTTGGCCCTTTTTCTCCAGTTGCTATTGGCCCTTTGTCTCCATCTGCCATTGGCCCTTTGTCCCCTGTGTAACATACCTAATGTGTTTGATTGGTTTGTGGGCCAAGTCAGTATTAGAATACTTGGCCCCTCCCATCCTATTGTGGCATTGTGTTGCAATGTATAAAAGATGTGCTGTTATTCAATAATGTGTGTTATGTTTGGAGTGAACCAGAGTCCTGGAGTTTTGTGTTCCTATGGTTTTAAAGTGGCCACTCTGCCACCCATCTGAGTCCAGGTTCCTGTATCATTCGTCCATCTGCTGCCAGTAACCCGCTACCGAACTTCGGATCCTGTCAGGCAGCAACGTGGACTCTGCCTTGCGTTTTCCTGTTCCAGCTACAACCCTCGATTTGAGCACCGGAGTGCTCGAACGGCTTGGCAACCGCTACCTTTGTTCCTGCGACATTTTCCCTGTTCTTTGTAGCCAGGGAATTGAAGCTTCACTTTTTACTGCCCGGTGTTCCGGTTCTGCGAAGGTCGACGGTTCAAGAGCCCGTCGACCCCTCGTCCATCCGCATCCTTCACGGTAGAGTCAACTACTCCGGGGTTTGATGCCACTCTGAGTCGACCACCGGACCAGTTATCTGCTCGACCTGTGCATCCCACGGTGCCAGTTCGGCGTCGAGAAGGAGAGACCCGGGAATGACGGCCGAAGGCAACGCGGTACCTTCTTAGCTTCCGTTACACTGGTGGCAGAGCGGTGGGATTTCTCCTTCTTTTATTGGGTGTATCAGCTAAGAGATGGCAGGCAAAGCACGGCTACCGGAGGCCATAGGTGTGTACAACATACGGTACCCATATGTCGGATACCAGTGGGAAACATTGCTAGGTGACCTGGCCAGGGAGTTCTACAGAGAGATCACAGTGTGCATCAAAGAGGAGCTCCGAGTCCAGGATGGATACTGGGAACTGACCAAATATCTGCATAAGGAGTATGCAGAGGATATGATCGAGTTTTTTCCATTTAACTTGCGACTGGATTTCCAAGGACTAGTGTGGCCTTTCATGAGGATGCCGATTTCAGCTGTTTGGACTACAGCAGATACTGGGAGATTTATGACAAGAGGAAAGCAATGTTTGGGAAATATTTTCCTCAGGATCTGGCAGAAAACCTAAACCTGCTAGTAGAAGAAGAATGGAACTTGGAGCGAATGTACATGGGCTGGTTACAGGAAGTCCAGGAGATACAAAGAGAGGAAGAAGAAGACTGGGGGGGTTACTCATCTGAGGAGGACCTCAGTGGAGCTGGGGACTTGGATGGAGTCTTCCGAGTTCTCTCCACACTGGTGAGTGGGAATGCGCTCCTCACCAGTGCCCCTTGTGTCTTCCCCACATTAGGGAGTGGGACAACGGTCCTCCCTGATAACCCTTTGCCCCTGGATAAAGTTTTGCCTAAGCTGAGGAGAGGGAATGCGTTTCTCCTCAGCCAAGAGGATGCCTCTGCATCAGGGGATGGGACAGGCGTCTCCCCTGATAGGCATGTTACCCCTTTGCCTGCTTTCCCAGCTGTGGTGGATGAGACGCAGGTCCCCACCAGCAGCAATTGTATGCCCCAACTGATGGGTAGGTGTCACGGTTTGTTATGACTCTCAGACACAAGTTTTAGGTAAAAATCAATTTT
Source organism: Rhinophrynus dorsalis (assembly GCA_037306005.1). Taxonomy (NCBI): domain Eukaryota; kingdom Metazoa; phylum Chordata; class Amphibia; order Anura; family Rhinophrynidae; genus Rhinophrynus; species Rhinophrynus dorsalis. The sequence goes on along the minus strand of CM074719.1, from coordinate 432,896,060 downwards.
ATTGAAATAATAAATTGATAACGTAGGATGGCAAACACATACATACAGATACATACAGAATATAACAAGACAGAATGCAGACTCTACTGGTCCTGTCAATATACCGGACAGGACAGTCTGAAGAAGCAGAATGTTAGGCTCTGCCGGACTTGCCAATACCGGGTAAGGCAACCTGCAGATGGAATAGCATAACGGTTCTACCGGCCTTACCAAATTACCGGGCAAGGCAGCCTCAACAGATTCACAATGTAGGCTCTACCGGCCCTGCCAATACCGGGTAAGGCAACCTCAGATGGAATGTGGCAAATTGTCAGGATCGTAAGCAACCCAGTGTACATACACTGAGACCAACAGGGAGTAGTAAAGCCGCAAGACTTTGGAGCAAACCAGCGTCCGCACGCTGGGACCAACCCAGGATTGTATAGCCGATAGGCTTTGGAGCAAACCAGTGACCGCACACTGGTGTAACAAGCGAGTTTGTATAGCCGCAAGGCTTTGGAGCAAACCAGCGTCCGCACGCTGGGACCAACACAGGACTGTATAGCCGATAGGCTTTGGAGCAAACCAGTGACCGCACACTGGTGTAACAAGCAAGTTTGTGTAGCCGCAAGGCTTTAGAGCAAACCAGCGTCCGCACGCTGGGACCAACACAGGATTGTATAGCCGATAGGCTCTGGAGCAAACCAGTGACCGCACACTGGTGTAACAAGCAAGTTAGTATAGCCGCAGGGCTTTGGAGCAAACCAGCGTCCGCACGCTGGGACCAACACAAGACTGTATAGCCGATAGGCTTTGGAGCAAACCAGTGACCGCACACTGGTGTAACAAGCGAGTTTGTATAGCCGCAAGGCTTAGGAGCAAACCAGCGTCCGCACGCTGGGACCAACACAGGATTTTATAGCCGATAGGCCTTGGAGCAAACCAGTGACCGCACACTGGTGTAACAAGTGAGTTTGTATAGCCGCAAGGCTTTGGAGCAAACCAGCGTCCGCATGCTGGGACCAACACAGGATTGTATAGCCGATAGGCCTTGGAGCAAACCAGTGACCGCACACTGGTGTAACAAGCGAGTTTGTATAGCTGCAAGGCTTTGGAGCAAATCAGCGTCCGCACGCTGTGACCAACACAAGACTGTACAGCCGATAGGCTTGGAGCAAACCAGTGACCGCACACTGGAGTAACTAACAATGTCGCCGACGCGACCGAGCAGGAGGTCGCCAGGATACAGGAGACAGGCGATGAGATGACAGGAACCAGCAACGATCAGTCAGGTCAGGAAACAGCAGAGTTGAAGAACCGCAGGAACTGCAACACCAGAGACTAGGCCGGAACCAGGACTGGAACAACTCAGCAGGCAGGAAACACTGGAACAGTAGAGAACAGGTACTCAGGAACACATGAGATCAGGAACTCAGGAACACTGGAACAGAGGCCCAGCTATCACTAGCATTGTGATAGCAGGAAGGTCAGAAACAACATGAAAGGGCACCCTCCAATCCAGGTTTAAATATGCAATGAGAGGCGGGCTATCTGCAGACAGCCAATAGCAGCCCCCTACTGGTGACAGACAAGGAACTGCAGCAATCACGGGCACCGTGATAGTAGAAGAGAGCCCATCAGTCCCTGTGAACCCCCTGCTGTGGTGAGTGAAGAAGAGCTCACCAGCAGCCCCAAAGAGATGCCCCATGTTGTGTTGGGAAATGCCCTGGGAGAGGAGCAGTGTGTGCTCCCCAGGGCCGCGGATGATGCCGCCTTGAAGGATGGGACAGCGGTCTCCCTCAAGGCAGAGAAGGGCCTTGCGAGTGATGGCCTACAAGAGGAGGACCCCAGCGGGCTGGAAGAGAGCAGTGCTGCTGGCCCTTCTGTGGATATGTTTTGTGAATTGGTGGGTGGAAAGGAGTGCCCCACCAACCCCCCTGTGAACCCTGGCCTGGTGAGTAGGAGCGAGCTCACCAGGGCCTGGGAAACTCCTGCTGTGGTGGAAGAGATGCAGGTCCCCACCAGCAGCCCCAGTCCGTTCCCTGTGGTTGTTGCCTTGGAGAAGGGGAAGGTTGTGTTCTCCAGATGCTTGTATAAAATTGTTAGGAGGATTGGGAGTACATTCCTTCTAAAGAAAAGAAGTGACCCTGATGCGGGGGCCCAGGAAGATAAGGAGTTCAGCGGATTGCCCCTTTGCAGTGCTGATGCCTTTGATACCACCCCCTACGTGACCCCTGGCCTGGTGGATGGGAGCGAACCCACCAGGCCCGGTGAATCCCTGGCTGGGGGGACTGGGACAACTGTCCTCACTCCCATCCCAACGGTTGTCTCCCCTTTTCCCTGTGAACCCCTGGCTGGAGTGAGTGGGACCACAGTCCTCACTCCCAGCCCAACAGTGATTTCCCCTTTTCCTGTGACCCCTGGCCTGGTGAGTGGGACCACGGTCCTCAACAGGGATGTTGCTGTGTCCCCTGGATTAACTGATCTCAGCCTGGTGGGTGGAAATTCGGTCCCCATCAGGCCAACTGTTGACCCAGACAGAGGGAGTGGGACCACTGTCCTCCCTAAAGAAGTTGAGTCTGGGCCCAGGTCTGTTCAGTGCCTAGAATCTGTTTGCCCTGGGTTGATGAGTGGGAGTGCACTCCTCACCGGTCCTTTGGAAACCACTGCCCTGACCAAACAAGTGCCCAGTGGTACTGCCAGTGCTCTGAGTGTTGCCCCAGCCCAGGAGAGTGGGACTAACATCCTCTCCTATCCCTCTGGGGCACTTGGCCAACTAAAAGGGGAAATGTGCTGTTTCCCAGGCCATTGAGAGCCCAAAGTTCCAGTCACCGCAAAGACATCCCCCTTATAGACTGGCTTTGGACCCTGAGCCACTGGCCCCAGATCCAGGAACATTGGACACCAGCTCTGCCTGGACCATGATTCAGGAGAGGCCTCCCAATTTTGTACTAGCCAGGACAAGGAGGCACCAGTTTCCCTGGCCCAGAACCAAGGACCAAAATTGTACTCCTGGCCCAGGACCAGGAGCTTGTGCATCATTTCCAGGCCCAGACAAGGGGCTCACATTTTCTCCTGGCCCAGGACAAGGGGCTTGCTTGTTGTTTCCCTGGCCCAGGACAAGGGGCTCCACACATGTGACTGGCCTAGGACCAAGGCCTTCAGACAACGAACTGTCCAGACAAGTGGCTCACAACAGCTGGCTTGGTACAAAAAAGGGGGAGAAATGTAACAGATCCTACCCGTTACTTGGGCTCTTGTCTGTACCTCGAACAATTTATCCAAAGACTATGGCCCTTTTGCCCTGTTGGACTTAGCTGTGGGCTGTAACATATGAACTGGCCAACCATTCCTTATGTTAAAAGACTTATGTTTCATGTACTGTCGAACGTCGTATGTTTAATATATGTCGAAATGTTTAAGTATCAAATGTAATATGTGCGAGGGATACACGGTCACCGAATAGAAGCCGGTGGTTCCCGGTTCGGTGTTCGAGGCATCGATGCCGTCTCGAGTGCGGGAAACCGGAGGCAGTGAGTCAACGCCGGATTGTTCGACGAACGACTCACTGCGCGCATTTGATTGGCCAGGGTTGAAGCCGCATATTCTAACTAGTGTGCACGTGCTTCAACCCCTGGCCTGGTCCACTGAATGTGTATTCCTGTTCCAGCTACAACCCTTGATTCGAGCACCGGAGTGCTCGAACGGCTTGGCAACCGCTACCTTTGTTCCTGCAACATTTTCCCTGTTCTTCGTAGCCCACGAGTAGAGACTTCACTCTTTACTGCCCGGTGTTCCGGTTCTGCGAAGGTCGACAGTCCATCCGCATCCTTCGAGGTGGAGTCAACTACTCCGGGGTTCGACGTCACTCTGAGTTATCTGCTCGACCGGTGCATCACACAGCGCCAGTCCGGCGTCGAGAAGGAGAGACCCGGGAACGACGGCGGAAGGCGACGCGGTCCCTTCTTAGCTTCCGTTACAGCTTGTACCTGAATTATTCTGCAGTTTTACATATATCAAGGATTTTTTCTACACATTTCTTCATAGACTTCTACAAAAATCTGTCAGATAAACTCCAGCAACAGAACAACAACTGCAACATAATCTAGCCCCTGTGTGATATGTTCTTCTTATGAAGACAAAAACAGTCCTAATATTCCATTGTGAACATGAGAGTGCTATTCTCACCTGATGACAGACAAAGTTCAAATATTCAGCAAAGGACAGTAGAGCACAGTTGGGCTTTATATATAAAGGCAAAATGAAGCCGTTGTGCTGCCAAACAACTGCACAATAGGGACATATAAAAATCCCTACTGAATTAAATGAGGCTTTTAACTCCTCCAGTGCTAGAGTTCCATCAGTTAAAAGCCCAATTTAAAACAATTTGAATGTTAAGACTGTTCTATCAGTCTACTACTGTGAAGTTGTTTTTTTCTAGAATAGATAAATGTTACCTTTATACATAAATTCCAGTGTTCTCTAAAGGAATGATGGTTGAAAACTGGGAATAAAATACTGTGGCCAGTTTTTACTCATACATATAACTTAGTCCTTCCATCAGATATAAAATATGTGAACATGTAGGGGCTCAGTCTCATGGCATTAGCCTCTGGCACAAGCGGCTGCACGTAAGGATATGTATTACAGCATATAGTCATTGAAGCACAAAACAGTGGACACACACTGTCAGTGTTAGATTTTAATGTCAGAAAGCACCATATGCTTATCCCATAGCAAATGCATGGAAACTGACAGATGGTGACAAGTTGTCTACATCATGTTAATACATACTACCTTTTGTAGGAATTACCTGAAATACCCACAGACTGCATCATTGCCCTCTCCTTGGCATGAGAAGCATTAAGGGGAGGCTTTTGGAATATCTAGTTTAGTAAATTGGTATTAGGTAGGTGTAGGGAGTCGGGACATAATGAAAATTCCAACACCCAATTTCCAATATATATATATATATATATATATATATATATATATATATATATATATATATATAAAGATATATATAAAGATGGCAGCACTCACTGTTAGACGCTCTTCAAATCGCCTGGGTGCTCATCCAAAAGAAGAATAAGATATACAGACCTGGGTATAGGAAAGCACACACAGGAAGCTTTTTTAGCAGAAATAGCATAGGTGTCTTAATAAATCAACGTTTCGGCCATTTTTTGTGGCCTTTATGAAGATTGCACCAACATGAAACACATCACCCTTATATACCCCAGTTAAAAATGGAGCCAAAAGTTAGAGTCAGGCAAAGCTGAGAGTAAACTAATCAGTGAACAGATGAATATGCATAAATTACCAGACAAGTGTAAAATACAAAAGTGAAAAAATAATGACATAAATGTTAAAAAAAAAAAGTATATCAAGATTAAAAAAACACTGTACAATACATACAATAATGCATATACAAATGTGTGTATGACCCTAAGGGTTAAAGGTTCTGACTCAACATCGGGACCCTGCATAACATATTTTAAGTAGTTTTAAGAGATGCTATCAAGAAGTGTAGATGTGTAGATGTAATGGGGGAACATCAGACTCATGTCACCAATTATGTGATGAAATCCTTACTGTCGGCTACTGTAATATATCACAAATACACATACTAAGAAATGGTTTACATGCAGGCTGATAATTAAAGAAGATAGTAGGGCATAAATGTGTCTCACCTATTATCACATCTATGCAGGCTCCCAAAAATCGTGCAGTATGCAAATACAGACTAGCACATGTGTGGTCTCCTGCACATCGCAAAGCATCAGAGTCGGCCCAATATGATCAGCTCAAGAGCACTGGAAACCCTAGTCTTCATACAACAGTGTTGAGACAAGTGGTGTACCTAAAACTATCAGTATGGGACAGACTGCTACTTAATAAAGACTTACATAGCTACAAGAGGACCTCTAATGGGAAATAGATATAAAATGTATCGATACACGTGCAAATGGGTCTGTAATCTTGTAGGATGTTCAGTACTCTGTGTAATGATGTACCCAAAAAAACACTTAACTAAAACTCACAATGAATGAATGTGTATAGGTCAAATGTGCCCTACCGTGTACCATGTCTGTTTAATCCTCTAATATTGATATTGAATGTATCAATAGACATGCTTGTAGATTTGTGAGCTAGTGGGTGTCTCGATACTATATGTAGTGTTATACATTGATGTCAACAGCTTAGGCTCTCAATAAACAATTGCATAGAAGCCATGTATTACTTCTATGCAGGCTGTCGCACATCGCGCAACCCGCAAATGCAAGCTTGTGTACATGTGGTCTCCCCCATAACACTAGATATCAGTGATGGCTGGTATTGATTCTGCTCAAGTAGACTAAATTCTTAATGCACACAACAAAATATTAAAGCAAAAAGTATGTTATAGAACATCAAAGCAAATCAAGTTTGTATATAATACAATCTAAACATGAGTTGAAAACAAACCTCATTCAACTGGGTGTGTGTATACAAAGAAATTATTAGTATGCAATGCAACGCCATACTTGATTATAAACATACATTGGTTAGTACTGAAGAACTGACAATATCCTCATCATAGTGCACTAAGGCCACATAATCAATAATATGGGTTAAACATTACATCCTACATAGACGTAAGGAAAAACAATTAAAGTATGCAAGAGATAAATGGCAATACGTATATAATGTCCAAAGTACATGAATCATTAGGTGTAATGCTATGTTATGATAATGTATGACCAGATCATCACCGGAATATGGTGGAATAATGTCCAATGTATTCTGATTGATACAAGATGTATTATCAAGGAGTACAGGAAAAGGTACATACCTCTTAGTTGCTTCCTCATTATGTCTGGGTTTATTACCCCCTATGATAGAAATACCTTAAAGTGTCCCAAGTTGAGTTACGTTTCACATGAAAACAGCCATGTATTTACAAATCAAATTTCTGTCACATAAAGTTGAATGCTTAGTTGGTTGTTGTGGAGTTTCCAGACTGGTTGCAAAGGTGTTTAATCCTGTATCCTAACATCTATGAAGTTTAGAAAATATAGGCGCATGACAGCATCTCAATTACTCCTTTAGGAGATTAAGTTTGGAGTTTCTTTATCCATTTAAACTTCTTTTGATGTAGAAATTTAATCTGATCTCCACCTCTTGGTAGTGGAGGTACACAATCCAATGCCATTAATTTCAAAGCCGATGGTGGATGTTTAAAGTCAAGCCAGTGTCTAGTGACTGGTTTGTCACTCTTCTTGTATGCCAAAGCCTTCAATATAGTTGCCCTAAGATTGGCATCCTTTATTTTAATGTGGTAGTGGTCAATCCAATATAGAGTTTATTGCAAGGGCACTTGATTTAATAAATCACAAGATTGGTGGTGAAAGAGAGTCTATATTTGATCTTAATAATTCTGCTATCACCCAGGTGAATGAAATTAGGACCTGTAATGAGACTCCTGCATGTGAGACAGTCAGGGCATCTGTAACAACCCAATTTTGTTGTTTTGTATTGGTATTTTTAGTGTAGCAATGTGACCGGTCTGTCTTGACCAGTAGAACCCTGACATTCGCTCCCTTTTTTGTAACTCATCAGAGATTGATTTTTGAAAATATCCAGAAGTGTAACGTCCGTGTATAGTATATTCCAATACTTTCTGACAGATGTGGTAATCCTTTTGGATGCTGTTGTGTATGTCTTTGGAAATGCAAGTCTGTTAAGAGGAGTTTTTTCTTTCCTCAGTAGTAAAAGGTCCTGTTGTGTGAACTGTAGCGCTTTATGTCTTTGTAGATCCAATTCAGTCTGTGTGTATCCACATTCCTCCAGTTTGTGTTGTAAATCATACAGTTGATCATAGGTTCTGTTTAGCTCACTGTTACTTCTGATTACCCTTATCATTTGTGAGTAGGGCATACTCCTTGTGGTATGTTCAGGGTGAAAACTATTCCTATTTAACAGGGTATTTCTGCCAGTGGGCTTCCTAAAGTGTGTGGAACAAATATGATGATTCTCTATCCATAAGGTAACATCTAGGAATTCAAAGGAATAATGATTTATATTGTGTGTGAAGCATATAGGTAAAGGCAATGAATTAATGTGAGTAAAAAAATCATTAAAGTCATTTGATATGCCTTTCTATATCATAAAGACGTCATCTATGAAGTTGAAGTACTTGAAGATGTATTTCTTATATGAAGAAAGTATGTACTGTTCTTCATATTTGTACACGTAGCTGTTAGAAAACGCAGGGGCCACATTGCTCCCTATGGCTGTCCCTGATGTTTGTCTACAATAGGTCTTTTCAAACTTGAAAAAGTTCAGTGTGATAGTTCCAGCATGAATTCATCAGGAGGATGAATGTCGCTGGGATGTTTCTGTAGTAGATCTTTAATGGCAAGCAAACCTTCTTGTAGAGGAATGACTGTGTAGAGACTACTCACATCCATGGTTATCAGTAAAGTATTGTCAGGTAGTGGGTCCATTTGCTGAAGTTTAGCAGGTACTCCGGTGTGTCAAGAATGTAGCTAGGTATATATGGTAAAAGTGGTTGAAGAATGTGGTCCACAAAGCGTGCTAGAGGTTGTAATAATGAATCTCTGGCCAATATTATAGGTCTACCAGGAGGGGTATTGATGTTCTTGTGTATTTTGGGAACAGTGTAAAGGATAGGGCACTTGGGAAACTGTCGTTAAAAATGTATTTGTAGTAGTATCAACCCATCTATTAGTTTTAACTTTCAGTTAAGTTTGGTCAATAACTCGCTTGTCAGTGAATGCTGGATCTCTGTCAAGAGGAGAATATGTGTGAATATCTGACAGCTGGGAAAGGATTTTTGTGCAGTAATATTCATAATCTAAAAGTACAATTGCACCCCCTTTTTCATCCGATCTGATTATTATTCCTTGGTCATGGGCTATAATCTGTATGGCTTCCCACTCTGCTTTAGTTATATTCGGCTTTTGTGGTGTAGATGTTCTGACATTCTCATCTTCTACTTCCTTGAGTCGTGTGAATGTTTTAATTGAAGGGTGTATATGAATAGGGTCGAATATGCTTTTTGGTCGGAATGTAGTCTGTATGTCCTGTCGATCCATATTATCTTTAAAGTATTCTTTAATTTTGAGATTCTATATTCTGTGTCAAAATGTTTCACACTATTGATGTAAGCTCTATCTATTCCTTTCATGATCAAAGCATCTATTGTTATTTCTTGCTTTTTCTCTGACTAAAAGGCATTTACATACTCAATGAAGGCTATGCATAATGGAAGGTTGTATTCATTATGCCACTCTATACCTTGTTGCAATGCCTGCATATGGGCCATTGTAATTGAACTGCACCTGAAGCCTGCTTGTTCTTTAAGGTGTGTCACATTAAGTATTGTTTCCATTCTTCTTGATCGTAGCTTTGTGAAAACATTGCAGATGGCTGGCAATAGGCTTATTTGTTGACATGGTTTACCAATAACGTTCAGGAGTCAGTACGGTATAGTTAAATGCAAAATGTATTAATAATAGAAAAGTAGAGCACACTATATACACAAGTAGCAAGCAGAGGGTTACAAGCCAGTGACCACTGCTATCAGGAATAGTAGGCTGCCAAGCTTGCCCACTCTGCTGGAGACTAGGCCTCAGCCACTGGTAGTCTCTGGAGGAACAGGAGCATGAACAGGAACACTGGATCTTGATTCGACGAAGCGAGAGTACTGACTCACACCTACAGTCAGTAGGGAGAGATATCTGACTCACGTCTGCAGTCAGTATGAGGAAATGGATAATGGACTCATGCCTATAGTCAGTATAAGGAAAGGGATACCTGACTCATGCCTGCAGTCAGTACCGGAGCTAGTCTACCAGAGCCCCAGGTCTGCACTAGATTGGGTGTGTGCTAGGTACAAGGAACAAACATAAGAATAGTCAGACAGAGCCACAAGTCAGCACCAGAGGGGGTAGTCAGACAAGCCAGGTCATACACAGTTCAGGTAATCAGCCAGAGCCACAGGTCTGCACCAGGTTGGGTGTCCACTATAGGGATAGACAAAAGAATAGTCAGACAGAGCCACAGGTCAGCACCAGGTTGAATGGAAGACTAGCCAGGTCATATACAGAGCCCAAGGTAATAGAACTGCTCTGAACAACAATGCAAGGGCAACTGAGTCAGGACTCAGACTGCCCTTTAAACCCCTCCTCAGGAAGTAGGTAGGAGGAGCAGCTCTGAGGAAGGAAGTAGGTAGGAGGGGACTACAGGAAGCATGGTACATAAAACAGAGGCCTGCTGCATGCTTGAAGCCTCACCCCTGCAGATGACGCTGAAAACAAGGTAAGCTGTAACACTGGTAGGTAGTAGATTCACCTTATCACCTCTTTTTTGTGCAGTAGGATGACTTCTGCACTTTCCCATGTTTCAGGCACTTTGTCAAGTTGTAGGCAATTTGAAAATAGCTTAGCTAGGGCTTTGAATAAGGGTTGACCTCAGGATTTCAACAGCAGCTTTGCAGCAGCTTTGAGATTTTTCAGGGATTTTATTGCAGCTTCTTCTTCTACCAAAACTTCTGACAGCTTCAGACTCTGGAAATGCATTCACTTGTTGTCCGTCATCTTTATAAAGATTTGAATATATTTTTTCCACTCATCAAACTTGATCATTTCTTCTTTTATGTGCTTCCTTATGGTCTTGCACATTTGTTTCATCATGGCAACTGTTTCTTTTGATATTCGGGTTGGTTTTTCTTGTTCCACAGTAGGTGCAAGGGCATTGGCAGAGTTTACGCTAGTCTCAGTCAATAGATTTTTCAATGAGGGTTGAATGTCTGTGTCTATAAGGTCTTGCAGTACACTGAAAGGATTAGACATTTGAGCTATGAGTACGATTTCACGCTTAAAAGAACTTGTACAAGAACTGAATAACATCAACTGCGACAATATCAGCTTATGTGAGACTTGTAAAAATGATGAGGGTTGTGTCCCTTACAAGGGTTTAGTCAAATTAGAAGATGGACACTGGCTACACAATAATGGAACCAGTGATGGAGGATGTGGATGAACTGGATTCTTGATTACAAAAAGACTGACAGACTCAGTCGTAAAAGTAGAAAGTATTTCTGAAATAATTGCTTCCTGTGCTATCAAACTAAATAGTCACTATTTTCTTCAAATCAAAGTTTATGCCCCTGCAAGTACCCACAGTGATGACTAAGTTGAAGAATTTTATGATAATGTATTACACCTCTATAAACAGAACAATTACTGCTACAAATTTATAATGGGTGATTTCAATGAGAAAATCGATCAGACAACATGGAACTGGTAAAAGAGACCATACAGCCAACCAACTGGTCAAATTTGCAGAAGAACAAATTTTGTACATCAAGAATTCTACAAGAAAAAGGTCCAGAGAAAGTAGACATGGTAAACCTCTAATGGTAATACAAGTGAAATAGACTTACTTCTTGTAAGTAATAAAATAATATTCGCTGACTTCTCAGTGTTAAACCGTTTTAACATTTGAAGTGTCCACCGTCTAGTGAGAGCAGAAATCAGAGTTGGCTGGAAGAATGAAAGAAAGAAAATGATAAAATCAACAAACCTGAAGACTGACACTAGCAAGCTACTGAAAAATCATATACCTATTAGCAACAAGACAGTGACACTCACTAAGCAATAATCCAACAAAATACAGCTGGCGCAAGTCCCGTATAAAAATGTATAAATTCAAGTATACCCAGCCTGGAGATGCTCCCAGAGAAGTAAGAGACAGCACACAGAATAAATCATTATTCAAGTTATTATGTGCTATCTCTTACAATGCTGGGAGTATCTCCAGGCTGAGTATACATGAATTGATAGATAGACCATTTTGTTTTTACTCAATACATTCGATTTTGCTGTTACAAAGTCCCACAGGTGCTGACTCTCATTTCTACAGATTGCATTATCATTTTGGGAAGGTGCACCTGGGCCTTAGAGTACTTTTTTAGAGAGAGTGCTTTCCACAACTCAATTTGGTTTGAATAGATAGACAGATAGATAGGTAGATAGATAGATATTTATAGCTTTACTTCCTGATTCACAAAACCAGAAATAACATGTTTGGATTAATCAAGTAGCTTTCGGCAACTTGAGGCCCTCCAGCTGTTGAGGACTACAATTCCCAATGGCTAGCTGGGGATGGTCTTAATTTTAGCCCTCAACAGCTGGGGCCCCAGGTTTCCATTCCTGTTCTAGTACAAAGTACAGTGCAAATAAAGAATGGTCCAGTGGCTCAACATTGTTATAAAACAATCACTTATTTCAACATTTTTAAACTACAATTATTTTGCTTAAAAGAAATATTAGTATTTTTTCTTAAAAACAAAACATATGTATATATATATATATATATATATATATATATATATATATATATATATACACACACACACACACACACACACACATTATATATATATATATATATATATATAAACATTATATATACATATATATAAAAATATTAGATATATTAGATATATTATTAAATATATTAACTATCAAATGGCTAAAGGCTAATAAGCTAGAAAATTTGAAGGTTATTATGTAAATATTGCTAGAAATTCATCTAAATGTAAATAAGCATGCAAATGGAAATAGGGATAACATATATTGCTCAACCTGACGAAAGAAAGAAATTGCATTGCCAGACTACTGGGGTGGTGGTGTAGGTCTCTTCAAGAGTGGGTTTAGGCTTTATTTCAACACAATTAACTGCATTGGTATACAGCATAAAACTGTCCATATTGTCAAAAAGTTATCAAGGTTGGAAGTTTGGGAAACTAGTTCAAAAACAACTGAGAACAGCATAGCCAGCCGTGTCTCTATTTCTAATATGTCTATGCTTGGAAAGGAGATTATGTATATTTATCTGTAGAAATTCATGCAGCAATGAAAATATATCCAATGGGCTGGTTTCTTAAAAAAATATATAATTCAAAATAAAATCAAATGAATAAATAAGTGCAAAGAGGCATCAGGATTTGGTGCAAATCAAAAGGGGCTTTATGAACCACTAGTTACTTTATCTGCCAACAATAACGTTCTAGAAGCCTTTAACATTCATATAGTTTCAAGGTGAAGTATAAACATTAAAATGATTTATAGAAAGCTGTAGAGGATGTTATGTATGCTAATATTTGCTTGTGTAAATACCTGGTGCAGAAACATTTCAGTTATGGGAAGAAACATTAAATATTTAGTGTCTCTGCTTTATCTAGGTTGTGGGACAGCTTCATCCTTGAGCACAGATAATAAGAAATTAATAGACCAAAGCCGTCAGCTACAAATCTGTTAACTGGTAATTGGAAATCAATGTCGCCATCAAACTTATCTTGCAGGCAACAGGAAGAATATATAAAAGAGTTTGTATTAATACTAACTTTTAAAATGTATTAATGTACTGATCTGTTTTTCCTGACAAAGAATTAGGTATTGTATAATTGATATTGACATAAAAAAATTAGCTGTCTCTTGAAATTATCAAAAGATCAGTCTTGAAGATGAGGTAGTTTTTGTTGTATAGGTAAAATGTGGTACAGTGTTAGCAGCAGAAAAAGCAGGAGACTGGTAAAGTAAAATGATACCTTTATTGACTAAGAGTTCGAAACAATTCTGCATACTGATGGCAGATTAAAAAGAATATTCCCACAACCTCCGCTCCGCTCCTATAAACAGCCCCCCAACCTGAAACAACTGTTGGTAAAGAACTTCCTGAAGAATTGAACAGAAAATGGGACTTCTGACTGTCTACAAAAGAGACGTGGAACCTGAATGTGCATATGTACCAAAGATAAGGTATCCATACCATATTCCTTCCAAAACAACAAGGGCAAATTCATCAGAGGATCAAACGTTGTCTACATTATCATGTGTGTGAAATGTCCCTACACAGGATTATATGTAGATGAAACAGGACAAACACTAACAAAATGGATGAATTCTTATAGGTCCAGTATGAACAAGAAAAGAAACACACACCGGTTTTTGCAAAACTGGTTACAGCATCAATGATATCAGGGTGACGGTACTGATAGGAGACTTTCAGACAGAGGGAGAGACAGAAACATCTGGAAGTATAAATTGATGACCAGGTTTACCACTCTGAACTGTTTTGGCCCTTTGTGTGCCAGAGGAGTATACAGTGAAATGCAAAAGCAGTGCATTGTGCACTCCTCTGGCACTCATACATTCCATATCTTTAGGTATCTTATGCTGCAAGTCAGAAACCCTCTACACACTACATTTACTGAAGCTATTCACATATCAAAAGGGAAATAAATCATGTACCACTTGGCCAGCTACAAAGAGATACATTTACTGGAGCCTAAAAAAAAGGTTTCACCTCCAGTGGAATTTAAATTAACCAGGGATTTGCATGAATGTATAACCTATGTTACATATTTCGTATTCTTCAATCTATTCTAATATTCCTGAAGAGACATAAGTTGCCTTGAAAGCTTGTATTATAAAGCTACTTAGCCAGTAAAGGCATCACTTTACTCTTCCAATCTCCTAGTTTTTTTTAACACATAAAAGCTGTGGTTTGCAGAATTATGCTTCTAGCCTTTACAAAAAGGTAAGCAGTAATTTTGACAAAGGAAATGCTGTTGATGTAGTATATTTAGGTTTTCCAAAAGCCTTTGATATAGTGCCTCACAACAGGTTACTGCATAAATTAAAAGGCTTCGGTTTGGGAGGTGATATATATGCATGGATAGAGAACTGGTTAAATGATATATAGCAGTGGGTTGTAAATGGAACCGATTCTAAAGTAAGTGCATTGACACAGTAATGTATTAATAATCTAGAAGTGGGAATTGAAAGTAATGTCTCAATCTTTGCAGATGACATTAAGCTGTGTCAGGAAATACATACAGAGTAGGGTGTTTTTCTCTGCAGAAGGATTTAGATAAACCGAGTGAATGGGCAATAAGACAGATGACATTTAATATAGATAAATGTAAGGTTATGCAATTGGGATGCAGAAATAAACATGCTACATACACACTAAATGGGAAACTACTATCCTACATAAAAATGGGTACAGACACATGGGATGCAAATATAATTCTACCTTTATTTAAATCCTTCATAAGGCCTCATATAGAATATGGAGTACAGTTTTGGGCACCAGTTCTTAAAAAAGACATTATTGAACTGGAAAAAGTGCAGAGACTTGGAACAAAACTGATAAAGGGTTTGGAGTGTCTGAATTATAAAGAGAGACTAGCCAGAGACTGGGTTTGTTTACATTAGGGAAGAGAAGTTTAAGGGGTGATATGAAAACCATTTACACATATATTCGAGGTCAATACAAAGAACTCTCCAATTAACTATTTATTCAAAGAGCTGAGATAAGAGCTATAGATCATTCAGTAAGACTAGAGGAAACTTTTTTGCAAAAGTTTTCCCCGTTTCTCCTTTTCGTCTATTTTTAACAAATTTTTTACCTATATTTCCTATGAGTATGAGTACAACATTTTCCACTATAGTATTTCTTATTCTTAGGGCTGTAGTGGAGAAATAAGTAAGTCAAAGTTGTGAGTCCTGCATTAACATATGCCTTGAAAAATGTGTTAGCATGCAGAGTGCTTTGTCCACAACACTAACTTTCTACTTAAGTGACAGACTGCAATGTGGCAGATGTGTATATAAATGGTGGTGGGGGACTGGCATGGTGTGATTGATTTGTGTACATATATAAATATAGATATTTATTGATGAAGGTTACAATGTGTTAACTGAAACGTCGATCTGTTAATAAACCTTTGTTTTTTTTCCACTTATTCTAAAGTTCTGAGAGTGCTCCTTTCAATCTACTATTTCTATCATTTTCTGGCATGAATTGAAATACCCAGGCATTCATCTCATTAGGCATGAGTGCTTCTGACATATATATATATATATATATATATACCTAGAGCATATTTTGCCATTGTCATGTTTGTGTCAAATCGCTATCTTCCTTCTCAGATTATTGGCACATTACTTACTGGTTTTACCAGTGGTCTCAAGTGTGGTAGATGATAGCAACACTTCTTCACATTCCTCCTCCTCCTCCTCCTCACGTGTGCTGCTATTATTACATTTGGCCTGGCTTTCTGTGTCATTGTGTGTGATTTCTGCTACCTGATACTCAGACGGTATGATATGTTGGTTCATTTTTAAAAATATGCATCTCCCAACATTGCTGCTTGATAGCCATACCCTTTAACAATGTAACCAACTGCACTGAAAACTCGCTCAGACTAAACGCTTGCTGGAGGACTTTCCACTGCAGTACTTGTCAGTGCTGGCCACACACACTGCTTTGTTTGCCAGTAGTCCATTGGGTTATTGTTTCTGTCTAGAATGTAGCTATCCTGTAAATATGAGAGCCATAATTCCTGCTCTCAAAGGAAAAATGTATATTTTAATAACAACACACCCATGATTTTGGAGGAGGGGCAGGTGGAGAAGAATTATTGGCCAACTTCTTCTTTTCTCCACCTATACTAGGGGCTACTTATTGTGCTGCTACTGCCTTAGGCGCATCACTGGAGCTAGTTGTGGCAAGTGGGTCCTTCATCATCCATCACCCATGTTACTGCTATTGTTGATCCCATTCCCTTTCAGCTGCCTAATCATCCTGCTGCTTAAAGGGATAGTAATGTTTCATAATAAAAGCAGCTCTAATTAATCATCAGAGTATTTGGACTTTGAAGAGTGTTATTTCAATTCTGTCAGAGTTGTAGTTCAAGAGTAATTCAAAGACAAAGTATCCCCTCCCTCCTCTTTTACTGATGTAACACTGTTCAGCCAGATCAGAAGGGAGGTGCCCAGGTAGATTGCAGAGAGGGACAATCTTCAATTAAGATAATGGAAAAACCTGAAAAACTTGTCAAGGGGGGCAGGGCTTTCATTGTTCTCATAGGAAGTTTGTCTCCTGCTGTTATCTGTCTGGTCTATGGACTGCATTCCACACCTGAGAAGAGATGGCTTACACTAGGTAATAGGGGCGGGAGGGGGAAACTTTGCTTGTGAATATCTCTCAAACCATAAAGGTTTGAGAGATAAGACATATCTTTCTTCATGTTTTTTTAATGCCTACAAAATAAAATAAAGATAAAACGAAGTATTACTATCCCTTTAAACAACTCAGCAGTTGCAGTAAGAACAGCAGTTGCAAATAGCCAGTGGCCACTGGCCAACAGGACATGACCTGCCAGCATTAGGCCAGTAGGGGATTTTTTATTTCTCAGGGCTTGTGCATTAAAACATAGTCCTACAAAAAGAAAATAAACAATTTGGGGGGTTTGTTTCTAAAAAGCCTAAGTCCTACAAATCAATGTTTCTTAGGGCTTGTGGCGATCAGTCTTAACCCTTTCAGTGCCAGAGTGGTACGGAATGCAAAGTAATGCATTCCGTACCCCTCTGGCACTCAAAGGGTTAAGTCCTACAAATCAATGTTTCTTCAGGGCTTGGGCCTCTAATAAGTCTAAGTCCTACAAAATCAATATTTCTTCAGGGGTTGGGCTTCTAACAACAAATCTAACAAATTATACTATACAAAATACTCAAGTCAAGTATCAGTCCACCCAGTGGCAGCTTATGTCAGGGGGTTCCTGTCTCTATCACTTTACATACAAATTTCTTATTTTATTTTATTTTTTTATTTTTTTATTTACTGCCCCCCCAATACCAGTCAAGATCCCCTCCCCCAAAACAAATTCCCTGTTCAACTGATTAATTCCCCAGTCTTCAACCACCAACACAGGCAGCCTCCTCAGACCCCTTTTAGACCATGCATTAAGGGTTTTTTTTAATTGTATTTAGGATTTGTTTTTATAAACTGCCCCCCAATTCCAGTAAACAACCCCCCCCCATTTAACTGATTCTTTCCCCACACCCCACCAACACAGGCACCCTCATGCCCCTTTTAAACTATGCCTTTGGGAAATAAAATAATATTTGCTATGTGTTGTGTGTAAAATCAATGTTGCTATTGATTTCAATGGACTGACCTAGATGAAAAAAGCAGAAAATCAGCATTTTTCATTAGAATTTATTCGCCAAGTGGGAAATGCCATTTGTAACGGGCCTAAGGCCATTACTAGAGCCTTGCCTGGGCATGGCATTTATTCAACCCCTGGCCATTGTTAAGGGAATGTATATTCTAGCCACTCAAGTCATTGTATTGAGAACTGTCCTGTGACCCCCTGCTGTGTGTTAACCCAATCATGTCTGCCCTATTATGTTTCCCTGAATCATTTGTTGTTGGTTCTCTGACCCTTTGTGATGACTGAATTATCCCTATGACTACCCCATTGTGTTCTGCCCTACTATTTGCTGTACCCTATTGGAGGAATTGTGATTGTATTAAGTCTCATGTACTGTGCTCCAAGTTAGTGTGGTTTGAAACTGTATAAATATGCTGTGGTTTGTTGTAATAAAGTGAGTTATGTTTTGGAGTGAACAAGGAGTCCTGGAGTCTTGTATTGCTTATGTGTAAAGTATCCACTCTGATACCCATCTGCGCCAAGTATCCTGAATCGTTGACCGCCTGCTGCCAGTTTCCTGCGACCTAACTTCATGGATTGTCAGGCGGCGACGTGGACTCTTCCCTGCTTCCAGTGATCCTGTGACTGTTTCCAGTGACCGTCCATACTTCAACCGGTGCATCTGACGGCGCTTATATTGCATCAAGAAGGAGAGACCCGGGAACGATGGCTGAAGGCGACATGGTCACTTCTCAGCTTCCGTTACACCATTATTTGCAGATTTCAGTTTGAGCTGAAGATTTTCGCCCATCCATACCCACCAGTTTCCCTTGTATGATCCAGCCAATAGAATGCAGCCAAAATATGTCCTCTTTCCTTGGACTTCCTAGATAGCCTTGCTTTAGGGTCATTTGGAAGTGTAATTTCAGTGATCCAAAGGGATTCCAAAGGGGTGTTTTCTTTAATAAAAATGTAATTTGGCAATACAGTACTGACCCTTGGTTACAATGAGATTACATAACTGATCCCCTGCAAATGTCAGCTGTGTTGGAAAATACCCATTCAGCAAATATTTCCAGCTGGTATGGAATCCAGCCCAGAATTACTGTCCCCTTTCATGTAGAATGTCTATACAAACTGATGCAACAGGGTTATGATGATTCTTATGAAGGGCTACATAATTAACTTGTGACAAGTGTCTTGCATTAAATGGAAGAACTGTTCATCATATCTTTAGGCATACTAACAGGTTATTGCCACAGCACCACCCTAATATTGGTACCAGTTAAATACCAGTGAACTGAAGTGGCACTTGCATCAGTACATATATTAAAAGTTATGTTTTAAGATATTTTGTTTTTTTCCTATCTATTCCTTTTTTCCATAATTTGGAACTCCACTCACAATGATCTGGAGCGTAACTAAATGGTGGATAGGATGCAGTTGTGCCAGGGCCCAGCATCCAAGTGGGCCCCTCTGTAGAAGTATTTTTTGTTAGGGGACCCATAAATGTTTGCACTGCAGCTTTGCAGTGACTAGTTCAACCACTGGCTATGAGGTTAATTTAATAAGAGCAACCGGAGCAATTATACAGCAGGCAAATTGCATTGTGAGGGACAAATAACTGTCACAATTGATTTAAATGGGTTTTTAACCCCTTGAATGCTAGATAATGCACCCAAATAGTCTCACCCATTCTTAGGTGAATATGCAAGTTTCATATTGTCTAGTTTTCTGTGCATTGATGAATGTTGCAACTGTTAACTCTTTATGTGCCAGGGGTTTGTCTTTGCAATGCTTATCAATGTGATGGACACCCCTCAGGTACTCAGAGGGTTAGTGGTAAAAGCATGAACCTGGGCATGAACTTTTTTTTACTAAATAATAAATCTTATATCTTAAAGGGTTTGTTTGGTGTCTTTGAATTTTCATCCTTGTTTTTCATAGTTTAACCCTCTGAGTGCCAGAGAGTTATCAAGCACATTGTGACACACTCAAAGGGTTAATGCATGTTTTGCTTTTCACACTTACAAATACTGTATCTTGAGAAACCTAACCCTATGAGTGCCAAAGTGGTGTGCGTCACAATGCTTTGCATACCCTTCTGGCTCTCAGAGGGTTAAGCTTTTTTTACCTAGACAATGGCAGTGTTGTTTCAACTGAGTGAGGTCAATACATTATATCATTTTCAACATCCTCCTTGAGTAATCTGTGTTTAGTCTACACTTTGCTAACACATGCAGGTCAGAATACTGACTCAGCAAAAAGTAGACAGAAGGAGTATACATCAGCAGGTTTCCTTGGCAGTCAAGGTTATTAGCACAAATGATTTAAATTACTGACATTAGTTGACAAAGTTCACCAACAGAATGCAAACACTAGATGTATGTGTAAATTAATTTCCCTTAATGCATAATAATACTGTATTTTTATGAGAAGAGTTTGTTCTGCATGACCTTGGACTATAGCTCACTTAGGCCTGGATTCCATTGTACTTGATACAGGAGGCAAATAAAGTTTTTGATACCTTTTATTGGCTAACTAAGCAGATTTAGAATGCAAGCTTTCAAGACCTTAGGTCTCTTCCTTAGGCATGTTATACAGATAAATATGAAAACATCTTTCTTAAATACAAGTACACATTGCATTGTTTAGAATGGAAATCAAATAAGAGAACTCAATCCAGATACTTTCATCAGTCAGTGGTAAATTGCACTCTTCCTCTGAGGCTTTAGAGGTATTTATGAAAAGACAGAGACACCCGTGGGAGAACATTTTTGTCAAAATGGGCACAGTGTCAGCGACATTAAGTTTACGGTATTGATGGGACGGTTCCGCACTCAGAGGGACAGAAAGGCATGGGAGGTAAAATTAATGATAAAATTTAATGCTGTTTGTAATGGTTTGAATAAGGACAGAGAGTTATTGTCACATTATCACTTAGTGGATTGACCTTTCCAACAGACCCAAGAGCATCGTAAATACCTCTAAAGCCTCAGAGGAAGAGTGCAATTTACCACTGACTGATCAAAGTATCAGGATCTGGATTGAGTTCTCTATTCTGATTTCCATTCTAAACAATGCAATGTGTACTTGTAGTTAAGAGAGATGTTTTCATATTTATCTATATTACATGTCTGGGGAAGAGACCTGAGGTCTTGAAAGTTTGCATTCTAAATCTGCTTAGTTAGCCAATAAAAGGTATCAAAAACTATATTTGCCTCCTGTATTTCTACGGCTAACACAGTACTAACTCTCATCCATTGTACTTGATAACTTTATCAAGGGTTTATTTACAAATGTCTCCATAGATGTCAATTCCAAAACAATAACAACAAATTGAACTTACATTAATTCTACTTTCTTAAATGTTGAGATCATGCCTGGGCTCACACAAATGCTTAGACCTACCTTAGCTTTAGAAAATAATGTATTTTCACATCTACCTGCATATAATAAAAAAGTTTTCATACCTGTCTTCACACATGAAGTAGACTGTATTGTGTGCCACAGATCACAGAGGAGGGTCATAGGGAGAGACACAGAGGAGAGGATGGTACAAAGGTTTTCAAACAGTATTGTATGAGAATCAGGGTTTCTGAGTGTGGAAAGTACCCTCCCTTCCGTGGGCCCTGGACAGCTTCCCATTGGCCCTGTTTAGTGCAGTGTATTCTAGACCATGGTGAGGATGAAGTACTATGAAGAAAGTGAGTAACACAATTCTAATTAATTTAAATGAATGTTAGATAAGTGTTTAATGTGAGACCTCTCTAACATTCAAGGGGTTAAGTCCCATTGAAAAGAATTGGGATATTTTGTTTACTTCAGAATTGTACCTCTTCCTTAGTATATCAGCCTCACTGTGCTTTGTTCTAGGTCTCTTCGTCTTCTAATCAAAACATGTTTCTCACAACATTATCTTACTGTGATGCTCATTTTTTTGCCTATTTTTTCAATTCCCGGACTCAAACATAAACACACCCAGGCCAAATTATAAGCTATATGCTGCATACAAAGCAAGGCTTCTCAGTCCTCAAGTCTCACCAGCAGAGCAGACTGTCATTATTCTCCTTGGGTGAACACAGGTGAATCACCAATGACTCACATATTTTGACAGCTCCACCTGTGCTACTGATAGAGCTAACTGAGCTTAAAAACTGCACTTTGGGGAAGATTGAGGCCTGACTTTGGGAACGTATGCTTTAATTACCTCTACACATTATCAAAAGTCTAGAAAAAAAGGAGCATGTCAATATAAAAGAAACTAAACACACTAGTTTAATCCTAACATCCTGTACTTTATGGTATTTCTGTCTTATCTTATCAGTGTTCTTTGTTTGATACTAAGTTATCTGCACGACTATATCTGTGTTCTCCTGCCTCCACCCCAGCTTCACCTAAATCAATGACAAAATATATAAATAGAAATATAGCCTTATGCTGTTATCTCTGTACTGTATTTTTTTGTATTGTACTATTACTATTTCTGTAAAGCTCTGAGTACATGTAAGGTGCTATATGCATAAATATGCGTACATTATTTATATATAGCAATACTTGTTCCTGTCTGCACTCCTCATAATTTGTTACTTTTCCTTTGTGTCTGAAGATAAAGGGGAGACGCAGAGAAGTCTAGGTGAGATCTGTCTGTATAATGCTTCACTATGACAGGTCTTGCCTCATCATATGGCTTAAAGTAGACATGCTACCTACAGAGCTTGTAGTTTCACTTAAGGTATCTGTTGACATAAACTCAGTGCTTTTTGGTTTTCAGTTTAATAGTTTCAGGGATTTCTGATTTAGCAGTTAGGAAATCTCCTCTCAGCAGAGCTTTGTTCTCTGACCTTTCGTTGAATGAGATCAAAGTGGTCCTTAATGGGAATCCACTCTCCAGGACTGCCGGCTCATTGCACGAGATCAAAGCAGTCCTTAAAGGGAATCCATTTCCCAGGACTGCCATCGTTAAGGGGTTAACCCTTAACAACGGCAGTCCTGGGGAGTGGATCCCCCTTAAGGCCTGCATTGATCTTATTTGACGAGCTGGCACATGTGACTGATCACATGTGATGGCTTGCCGAATGAGGTTCTAATGCTGACCACTCTGGTCTTGGAGAGGTCAGTTTCAGACTACAGTAGTGCTCACAGTGCTCCCGCAGGGGCAATATGAGCAAAAACCCATGAAGTGCCAGGACCGTCATTGGTCCTCAAGTAAAATTCACTGATGACTGTCCTAGCATGGCATTGGTCATTAAGGGGGTAATTAATTTAATTGATTCTCTCCACCTTCTTAGGCTGATAGAAAACATAACTGAGAGGAGTTGCAAAGAGACATGCCCTCTTTAAGGGCTCTTTTACATGGATGACATTAGTCCACTAAGTTTTCACACAGCTGGCTATTGCTATATATTGTATTGCCTGTCATTTGTGTACAACCTGCCCCTGGGCACATAGGAATGGTATACCCCAAAATGGCCACACACACACACACTCCCACATTACCAACTGCTTAAAGGGATAGTAATACTTCATTTTAACTTTATTTTATTTTGTAGGCATTAAAAAAACATGAAGAATGATATAAGTCTTATCTCTGAAACCTTTATGGTTTAACAGATATTCACAAACAAAGTATCCCTCCCTGTTCAACCAGATCAGAAGGGAGATGCCCAGGTAGACTGCAGAGAGGGACAATCTTCAATTAAGATAAGGGAAAAAGCTGAAAAACTTGTCAAGGGGGGAAGGGCTTTCATTGTTTTCATACAAAGAAAATTGTCCCCTTCTGTTATCTGTCTGGTCATACAACCAGACTCACATCTGAGAAGAGATGGCTTACACTAGGTAAAAGGGGCGGGAGGGGAACTTTGCTTGTGAATATCTCATAAACCATAAAGGTTTGAGAGATAAGACTTATATCATTCTTCATGTTTTTTTAATGCCTACAAAATAAAATAAAGTTAAAATGAAGTATTACTATCCCTTTAATGCAGAAGGCACAAAGTGGCCTTTTAAAAGAGCTTTATACAGACACAGGACTATTTACAGAACAAAAGAGTTCTTTTTGCTCATTTTTGTGTGGAAGTGGTTTTGTACACCCCCTCACTGTACACAGAGAAACATGAAAAGTAGCTCCAATATAAACATTATTTTTAATACAGCACAGCTGCCAAGACACACACTGCTTTCAAAGCACTGGAAATGTTGCAAATAACATGCAAAGAAACAGAGGTAGGTATGTAATAAAAAAAAAATTCTTAACCAAACCACAATAATACAGTGAATCCTTTATATTCATAGGTGGATCTGGAACCACATGTGGCTCTGAAAGGCTTCCCCCAGCAGCACCCAATCTGTTACCTTGTGTGGAGATGATAATTTCAGTGCCCCACATCTTAATATAACCCATAAAACACACATTCTCTTTCTTTCATCACCACAGAGATTTTCAGTTGGTTTGTCCAAGGTTTCTCAGCATTTGGTACCTGCATAATGTATTTGATTCAAGCTAAAGAAATACAGTTCTGAAGGAAATCAAATGCTTTGTTCGGGAAAATTACTATTCTGTTGGATTTTTTTAACCTCTTGGATGCTAAAGAGATCTCCAATGCATTGTGAAGCAATACACTGGAGCCACTGCAAACATTTGAGTGTTTAAAAGTTTCATTAAAATCAATGGGAATCTGCAGAATTTTCATATCAGCTCTGTGGAGCAGTTGGATTACAGTTTAAAACCATGATTTTTTTTACATTTGCAGCTCCCTCTAGTGGTCTAATTCCAATTAGTTACATAATAATTTAGGTTGAAAAAAAGACTTGCGTCCATCTAGTTCAACCCTTTTCCTATTCCTGTTTACCATTGTTGATCCAAAAGAAGGCAAAAAAAACACCCTCAATATAGCAATTTCAAATTCTGCCTTGAATGGGGGGGGGGATTCCTTCTTGATTCCAAATGGCAATCAGATTTCTACTTGGATCAACAAGCCCTAAGTAAATATTAATCCCAATACTAACGTACATAGCCCTCTATGTTATGCTCTTTTAAATAAGTATCCAGGCCCTTTTTAAAGGCATCTAATGTATTCGATAGCACAACCTCCTCAGGCAGTGAATTCCATACCTTTATTGTCCTTACAGTAAAGAAACCCTTCCGCTGTTGTAGATGTAGTTATTCTGTTACATTCTAATGGAGAGGAAAATCAGTGACATACCTCCATAGAATGTGACAGAAACTGCTCAGTCACTTCCTGCCAGTTAGAACTTTCAGGAAGTAAACTCATAGTATATTCACTTCCCGATTATTTGAACGGTTATACATTTTTAATAATGGTGGTGGGAGTCCCCTTGTTTTACTCCGCAGAAAAAGCTGTATAACATATAGGTTTTCATAAAAAAAGTTTACTGCTTCTTACTGCTTCTTTATGGGATGAGAGTGTGACATATAATAAAAAATATATTAAAGTTCTGTTGTGGTGCTTGCAGTGGTGCCAGAATGAGCAAGAGAATCTGGAGGCTGCTGCTACTGCTGAATTTGTTGTAAAGAACTCCAGCAGTGGTGGTAGCAGTAGTGAAGGCAGAAGACTACTTTCTCCAGTAGATGTCAGCCTCAGGTACCCCAACATGAAAGGGTATCCCAGGCATGGACCCTTGCTTCCATATGCCCAGAAGGATTCAGCTGCACCCCATTGACAAGGCCCACACAGGCCAAAACATACGTCTGGTTTACGCTGTTTTTCTCGTGCAGAGAGGATTTGCCTGGCATTTCAGATCTGGACTGTCTGAGGGCAGGATCAGTCTGATATGAATATGGAAATTTCCTCTCTGTAATGGCATATGGGAGTGAAAAACATGACTTCAGCAGCACCTGAGAGGCTACCATGCCTTGAGCAAAAGACTTAATTGTGTTCTTTCTCAGTGTGTGTTTGTCACACTTTTTGTTTTTGTAGTCCCCCCAACATCCTCTCCAGGGATCTGGGGTAATACAGTAAGAAGGGGACTGCTGTGCCTGTGTGCAGTAACAGCATTACAGTGCAACTTCATGTGGCTGCCGATGCTGTCACTGTGCCACGTGTGATGACAAATGTGACATCAGGGACCCCTCTGTCACATTTGTTATCACCAGGTAGAGAGAAGCAAGAGACTGGTGGAGGATGACAAAACTGCTGGTATAGAAGAGAGCATGAAAACCTTCTTGGCCTTAAGCAATTTAGAATGAGAATGAAAGATGAAGCTGGGAATGGGCATCAGCACGACCATCGGCAATGAGATTATGGAGATTTCTGTCAGTATGCTTCCTGAGTCATCCTATATAATAAAATGCTGTCCTGATATCAGGTAGTAGTAGTGATATGAAACAGGTAGTTGGAGATGTGGTTCCACTATTACTCCTTCTCCTAGCACAAGTGCTGCAGCTGAGGGAGCAGCAGCATATCCTGCACCAGACATTGCAGGTGTATCTTGAGAAGAACATTCTTTACCACTATTACATCATTAGTACTGTTTTTTTCTTTGGGCAGGCATGGCGTAATCATCAGCAACCGCTCTGTGCAAAATGTGACACATGCAAGTGAAGAGGGAAATGAAGGGGCATACCTTTGCATATTTGTCCTCATCAACACAGAATTTAGCCACCCTGATCTATATGGAAAGCAGGTGAAACAAAGAATGTGAGCAAAAATCACACAGAAAGGCAAGTGAAACCCCTACCAGCCTTGAACATCAATGATGACAATAACACCTGTATCATCTTCTCCTCTGCCAATACATTGCATGTAATGGAGCACAGGACAGCACAGTAATGGTGTGCTCAGGTTCTCTGTCCTCTCCAAAAAAGAGATCCTGGGGTCTGGGATGACTTGTAACACAGGGGCCCCCTGAAAGGGGGGGAAATTGTGGGATTATACAGTTCTGCAATTATACTTACTTAGAACCCTGCAACGCAGCAAAAAGTTATCTACTACATGCCGGGAGCCTGCTGTGGGTGAGTTCCCAGAGTCAGGGCCCCTTTCATCTCACTAATTCTTGTTCCAGCACAATTAACCTCTTCAAAAGGTTTTAGAAGCTCACATATGTCACACATTAGCTACCACTGAACAGGTGAAAAAGACGCCCCCTCTAGAAACTTAAAGTTATGTGGTGCATAATCAAGTGGCCTTATTCTGCTCATACAAAAGTGTTATCTTATACAATGTGGACCTCCTCCTGGTAGGGACTTCCAGTTTAAGAGGTTGATGGGCCAGGTGGGTAATCTGTTTATATGGAACATAATGCATTGCTAAGACTGTATCAGCAGCTAAAATATGCACATGTTTTGTGGGCAATATGTAGCATATCTCTGAGGATTTGGGATTCTGAGCAGAATAATGACAACAAAATTTTGAAAATAACAGGGCATATGCACCATATCAGCTGTGCCTAGGGCAGTTTATGTTTTCAAAATGTTCTTTCAAAACTCTGCATGCCCAAAGTGGTAGGCCAATTATATCAGCTACCCTGCGGCTGCCCTTTAGTAAAAGTGTCAGTGTTGGAGGCAAGGCAAAATGTAACCTGATGTTTCATGCTGTTGTCATCCACTGGTGGGAAGGAACCCAAGTTAGCAGTTAAAGTCACTACAGGAAACGCATGCAATCGCTATTTCCCGTGTGAAAACCACTAGGGAATAGGTCCACACATGATTTTGTTGAATTTCACATGAAAATTCAAGATTAGTGAATGGCTGAGTATATTTTTTTGTGGACGTGGCTAACGTTAAAGAATCTGTGTGAGTGGAATAGCGAACGTGCCTAAAGCAAGAACTGCTATTGAGAATGAATTTATACGTCTGTGTACTGTTGTCATGAAAATGGAATTTTTTATGCGCAATTCAAGAAGCGTTCAGCATTTAGCTTCCTGGATTAGAACATGCGCAAAATCTATCTGCGCACAAAAATGCCTTTATCCAATGCGAAAGTTTGTTGCATCGCGCCACTAGTCACTTGTCCACATATCTGTTGTCACGTTCCAGCCCTTGAGGTTTCCAGCCCTTTGCCCAACTCTGACATGGATGCCTTTAAAAAAATTACTCTGTTTACTACAAAAGAAGGCAGAATATCCACTACCAACATTTTGTCAACTTTGCTATCCCGCAGGCGTACTAATGAATTATTTTTGTGAAGTTTTTGATTCCTCCCTAAGACCTCCGTAAATGTGGGTTTGCAATACATATCAGAACTATGTAAGTTTGCTTTAACAAAGTGACAAGGCAGTAGAGGTGGGGGGGATGTTGGTGGCAGCATGTGTGGGTACTCTATGACTTTTGTCATCTCCTCCAACAAACTCAGGGTCATACTCCTCCATGTTTTGAATTTGAAGAACAGCAGCAAGAGTCATGTGTGTTATTGCAAATGAAAAAATTATTTGCCCACTCTTGGGCACATCTATAATACTGTTATTATGTACCCTTGAAATCAGTGAATTTTTTAGGAGTGCTTCTACCGTCGCTAGATGTTGCACATATGACTTGCTGCTGTTGCTTTGTCTCCCATTTAAATCTGTGGTTGTGCTTCAGATGGAATCTCAATGAGGATGTGCATAGATTCATTCCTGCTCCCCCCCTGAGTTTCTTACTCAGACATCAGATAGCAACATGTTTAGCTGTAAGATCATGAGTGACATATGTCCATGTAGATTTCTTAAACTGAGAGGTTTTTGAGAGACTACTACTTCAGAGGCGATATTTTGCAATTGTACTAGAAGTAGGTGTCAAGCATGTTGCGCTTCCAACAGCAACAGAAGTCATCATCACAGCTAGGGCTGTGGATGTTGATGATGACTTGTGTTGCTGCTTATTCAACACTAGTATGTGTGACTGGGTGAGGGGTGGATGTGGAAGTGGTCATGATTAACAGCTTGATTGTCATTTTTTAGGCATCTTTATTTCTCTACAGTCAGACTTTCCAAATTATTTTGCTTTTTAGTGGTGGAAAGTGGTAAAATCTTTTCTTTTCAGCTAAATTTATGGCCATGTCATCATCGCTCTCATTCTCTAATTAATCTGTATAAGGAGAAGCGCAGGACCCTGGAGGGACATATTCTACATTAACATCATCATCAATAATTAGGTTATCATCAGCATTGCTTCTTCCTCCCCACTACTTTTATATTCTTGTAGGATTTTTGTCTGTCTCAGACAGTTTCATTTTACATTTCTTCTTAAAGAATTTACCGGAGATTCACCATAACTTTGCGGACGAGTGCTACACTCACATTCAGACTCTGGAGTTGATTTAATTTCTACACTCCCCTCTTCTATGGGAACAACACTAGATTGCAACTTGTCATCTTCAGTGTTCTAAAATGGTTTCATGTTAGTTTTACAAACAGCCTCTTCAGCAGTAAGAGCATCATCATTTATTGTACATGCTTCAGCAACCATAGCTGTAGCCAGTTGTTTGACTACCACTTTACTACTCTTCCAATGCACTCCTCTTACTACGTTCCCTTTACCCCTGCCCCACTATATTTATTAGATATAATGAAAGTAGTTCTGGTATTTACTGTAAAGTATACAACATAACTTTTTGAATATGGTGTGATGTCTTGCCCTTCTCAAAATATTGTATGATGTATGTATCTGTCCCTGTCGGTCTCCGTCACACATAAGGTCAAGGTCCCTTACTGTCTCTTTTTAATCAAACGTTTGGGGTGTTTTTCTTTTTTCTTTCTTTTTTGTATGGGGGTGGTATTATATTTTTAATGTACACAGTCCCTGTCTTTCATTGTCACTGTCTAGTGTCTTCAAAGAAATTACATTCACACTCCCCGCAACCACAACCTTTACTGCATTGCTTGCCTACCTTCAAGCCATCTGAAATAATAACACCCAAGTACCTTTCCTTTGATGTTTTTACAAGTACAGTATCGTTAAGCTTGCATCCCACCTGGTGTCTGTGTTCTTACCTTGAATTTTTAGCACTAAAGGGGATGTATCACCCATATACAAGTTAGCATTAATCGTTAGCTTATAGAGCGAATATAAATAAACGTGGATTCATTTTTTTATAAAAAAAGGTCCTGTTCGTCTAAATTGAAGTAATAATATCTGCCCTGCAGCTACTTCCAGGCAGACTGCGGTTACCTTCTCTGTACTGTAGTCCGTCACTCTGTCTCTGCTCCCTTCCCTCTATCCAGCCTACTCTGATGACAGAGGCTTTCTGTCTGTAAATTGGAGCAATCTCATTGGCAGAGATTGATATCTAGCCAATGAGATCACTTACAGGCAGAAAGCCTCCGTCATCAGAGGAGGTTGGATAGAGGGAGGGGAGCAGAGGCAGAGTGAAGGACTGCAGTTACAGAGTAGGTAACCACAGTCTGTCTGGAAGTAGCTGCAGCGCAGATATTATAGCTTCAATTTAGACGAACAGGAGCTTTTTTAAAAGAAATATGAATACACATTTACTTATATTCGGTCTATAAGCTAACAATGAATGTTAACTTGTATAGGGGTGATACATCCCCTTTAAATTGTAGATGGCAGACCTTTGTCCATTTCTCCAGTTTTCCTAAATCCTCATGCATTTGATTTATCCCTCATGGAGAATCAACTCTGTTGCAGTGTTTTGTATCATCTGCAGAAAGGCACACCTTACCTTGAATAACAATAGGAATTTTAGTAATGAAGATACTGAAGCAAACAGGCCCTAGCATTGATCCCTGTGACACTGCACTATTAACCCATTCTTCCTCAGAATAAATACCATTGATTGTGACATTCTGTTTCTTTTCCTACCAATTATTTATCCAATCAACTATCTTTGAGTCCATTTCCAATGCATCTAATGAATCTGTTTCCTCTATGGTACAGTATCAAAAGCTTTGTTAAAATTCAAATAAGCTACCTTACATCTCCACCCTTGTCTATCACTTAAGGAACATTATTGAACATTTTCAATAAATTGTGTTTGGCAAGATCTTCCTGTTTCAAAGTCATGCTGGCATGGATCTTGCATGTCATTAGACTTCAGATGTGCAGCAATTCTTCCTGTTAATAGAGCTTGCATTAATTTCCCAACTGCTGATGTTAGACTCATGTTCATGGGCTTGTAGTTGCCATAATCCCCCCTACTGCCTTTTTTGGTGTAGTGGCACTATATTGGCAATTTTACAGCAATCCCAAACCACTCATCTCAACGGAATTTGGATAAAATGCTCAGCTAGAGGTGGTGCAAGTACAGACCTAAGCTCTATTAATGCACTTAGATGAATCTGATCTAGAAAAACTGATTTCTTCAGTTTAAATTTTGATAACATCAGTAACACCTCATCCACTGCAAACAGATAGTTTCTACTGGTTTAACATCAGCAATTCCCATTTTTAACAGTGTGAGGGGCCTTCTTCACACATTTTTATAAAGACTGAGCAGAAACCATTATTTAAGAGACAGCTATTTTCTAATCTCCCGCCACATATGTACCATTTTCTTACTTTAATCTTATTTTGACTATTTTACTTTTTCTCTTTCCACTAATATACATAAAGAAGCGTTGGCACTCTTTTTATGGAATTTTCTATT
This sequence comes from Rhinophrynus dorsalis, assembly GCA_037306005.1. Classification (NCBI taxonomy): domain Eukaryota; kingdom Metazoa; phylum Chordata; class Amphibia; order Anura; family Rhinophrynidae; genus Rhinophrynus; species Rhinophrynus dorsalis. Next base: position 432,864,521 of record CM074719.1, on the reverse strand, counting down.
TTTTTCTTCTGCTTGGTATTTATTACACTTTCTAATGTTCTTATTGTCCCTTTGTTTAACACTGAAAACAGTTCTTCCTACTGAGTCTGTCTGTATTTCCTATATGCACATTTTTAACCTTTATAATTCCTGCCATCTCTCTAGACAACCATAATGTTGTTTTTTTTATTTACCTTTGTTTACATGCCTGATACAGAATTCATTTGCAGATAAAAGTGAATTTTTAAGTTGTTCCTATTGTCCTTATACACCATAAAGCAATCTGCTGTCAGGTAAGGTATTCCATATGGGTCCACGCATAAGAAAAACAATCTGCCCTTCTAAAATCAAGAGCTTTGTTTTTGTGTGGTTAATCACTGAAATTACCAGTATATTAAACCACAATGGCCAGTGATCAGCAGTCCTCAGGCTCTCTCCAACACTTTTTTTTTATTTGAAATTATGTTTATTGGAGGCACATGAGCACACGACTCATACAATAAGAGCAAGTAAAATATAAGGTAATGTGTAGCACAACATTACAACAAAGGAATAAACATGTTACAATAACAACAGAGTAGCAAAACAATAGTAAAATATTCCATAAGTGCTGTATTGAATCTAGGTTATCACCACATTACAAGACGTGTGCACTTACACCCTCCTAAACCCACTTTTTCCATTTTCAAGAATGAAATAAGCAACAACCCCCCCCCCAATCCTCAACCCTGTACCCATGTGGACAAGCAGACCCCTCCCTCCACCAGTAAGGAACCAACCCCCCCCCCGCCAAAGAGGTGGCTGATACATGTCTGTTCATGAATGAAGAGGCAAGAAGAACAGCCTCTACACGTGAAGTAGACCCACAAGGTATAATCAGCAGTCACCTCTACGTCTAGTATGAAGTACTGACGATGTCTATACAGCGAGGATTTGCCGTAATGGCACCATAGGTCAAGTTAAAATGTTTTTTTTTTTTTTTTAAAAAAAGGGGGAACTCCAACAGCCCCTACCGTGATCTATTATACTCATCCCAGGAGAGGAAACTGGTCACCCAGTATCCCCATATCAATCTGAATTTATTCTGGTTACCCCTGTGCAAATATACACCTTGATAATGTCGAAGATTAGCATTAACCAAGTTAATTCAGCATAACTTAGTGGGTGGACCCACAGCCATCCACTGCAATGCCACCACCTTTCGCGCCATGACCAATAGTTCCCTCAGAAGTGATGTTCACCAGCTATATGTAGTTGATCAGGTAAGACAGAAAGCAAATATATCTTAGGAACAAAGGGGAACTCCCAACCCACAACTGGGTCTCTCCCACATTTTTATCTGACACTATATCAGTATTTGTGAGCATCAGTTCTCCTGTTTCCATAGTTACCTTTGCACTCTTTAATGTTTCCTCAGTAACCTGTATCAAAGGAAAACTTGACATTATCCTTTACTTAAATTTCAACTCCTTCTCCTTCCTTCCCTTGTCGGTATTCTCTGTAACTATTTTACCAAAGTATAATGTTGTCCTAGTCATGATATTAATTGTACCAAGACTCAGATATAACCACCACATCTGAATTATCCCTAGTCATTATTGTAATTAACTCTTTAAGCTTATTAGAGTTTGTATACATATAATTTAGATTTTTTATGGGCTCTTTACTGATATGTTTCAATTTATATACCCAGTTTCTATGCTTACAGACAAGCACTCTCCACAATATTTGTCAACATGTAGGGTGCAGCTGGCTATATCATAGATATGGCTAATCCCATATTTAGGTTTAATAACTAAATATATACACTTTATAATTTATTGTTTTAATGCCCCTGTTCCCCTACCAAATGGGTGTAAACAGTCTGTCTTAAAGAGTCCTTTATCATATCAATTTCTGCCATGAACAATAAATTCAAATCCTCTCTCTTTACAACATCTTCTTAACCAAGAGTTAAAACACCAGATATGAAACAGCCTATCTGTCAAGGTTTGGCTGAGCTGCTCTAACTCTGCTGTTGATTCTGCTGTCTGAGCTAATCTAGAGATGTGTTATCCATTGCTGCTGCCTTCCCTTTCCTGGGTTAGGCTGAATCAGCTCTCCTGTTTGTGATTACTCACATGATATCACGGTGCCTGTGCTATGCTGGCGACATTCTGTCAGTTTTACTGGTTTTATTGGTTGAAGTGGCTTTGTCCCGCCCAGTATTTGTCCTTAAATACTGGGCCTTGTCACTTCTCCAGTGCCCTTTTGTGGTGTTTCTATTACCAGCGCTTGTTCCAGCTTCTCGTGTGATCTCTGTGTATGACCCAGACTGCCTCACTACTCTGCTGTATCTGTTCCTGCTTTGTATACCGACCCAGACTGCCTGACTACTCTGCTATCTCGTTCCTGCTCTGTGTACCGACCCGGCCTGGCTGACGTTCCTGCTTCGTGTACCGACTCGGATTGGCTGATGTTCCTGCTCTGTGTACCAGCCCGGTTTGGGGCTCCATTGTCCGTGTATCAGAACCTGCCTGCGGCCCCATCCGGTACTCTGTATGGGGCTGTCATCTGGGTTCCTCTCTGTCTCCTGACAGAGTCACTGTTGCCTCATTGTCGTTACAGCAGTCTAGTCTCGGTAAACAGTCTGTGCCGTGCGGGCGACACTCTGGTGTGATTCATCCATCTGGGCACCACGGTACACTTGACCCTTTTTTCCTGCCACCAGCTGAGGTTGCCCTTACTCTGGGCGCCTCAGGCTGTTCTCTATATCAGGCAGTCGACATTGGTCTGAATGTTCGTTAACCCCTTCGGGGAAGTTGCCATATTCCACCGGATTTCTATCTGTGCAGTCTTCGTTGGGCGCCCTTCCGGGAATACAGTCGCATTCCTCCATTACTGCTACGGCAGTCCACAAGCTTGTCCTGGGCCTCCGTTTACTTCTGTGGCATTACTCGCTATTTGTGCACTCTCTGCAGAGTGAGAGTCTTAAGGGCCTAGCGCTATTAGGGACTGTCAGTCTTCCTGGCCTAATAGTAACCCATTCATTGCTGCCTCATTTGAGTACCACATGAACTTTACCTGACCTGTGTCAGTATATTATTGTTGCTGAATTGTACATATACTGGACCCGTGTGGGTATTTATTACTGTAACCTGTCCTGTGTCAGTACTATATTGTGTATATATATTACTGGGCCCATAAGGGTTATTGTTATTCTGAGTTTGTTCAATAAAACTGTGTTTTACCTAACCTACTGTGTCTGAGTGTCAAATAAAACCGTTACACATGACTGTTATCAGTCAACCCTCCCAGGGTATTTAAAGCAGCTTGGCTCACTTCCTGGTTGTCCTTGTATTTGTTGCTTGCTGCTGTGGATTCTCCTGTGCTCCTTTTTATCTGTATATGACCTGGGTTCCTCTGACAATCCTTCTGGCTCCTGACTCCTGGCTTGTTCCTGACATCGCTGACTCCGGTGTTCCTGGCTTGGCAGAGTACCCGCCTTGGTTCCTGACTCCGGCTTGTCTTTTGGTATATGCTCCTCGATCACCATTCTGCTTTGCTTGTTTTTTGTTACTTTAATAAAGGTGTTTTGCATTTTATATTTTTGTGTCTGTCTGGTTCCTGGTCCCTAACAATATTCCCTTCCTGCCTGTACACAGATATAGCTGAAGTAAAAGCCCCAAGATGAGCAACAACAACTATCTCTTCCAGCCCCACTCTATTTGCATATCTCTTCTAACTTCAAAATGTTGCTGCTTTCTTTATCCCTCTAACAAACACAGCCTATAAGTTGTTGGAATTTGGCACCCCTTTTATACAATCACAGTGTTAATACAAGCCACACTCTCCACATAGGGGGTGGGGGGAATTCATTCTTATCATTGATTTCAATACCATTATCAAGTCGGAAAAATTAGAAGACATAGTAGGAAGTACAATTTTTCACACATTTCACTTTTGAGGAGAAGGATTTCACCCAACCCTACTTAAAATTCCTATTTGAACCAAAAGGGATTGTTATTTTCTTCTATAGTTTGCTTCAGGTTTGGTCCACCTTGTTTTTATTATATTACATTAATTATTTCGCTATTACCCTAGTGAGTAGGCCTACTAAGCATAACTTAAAGGGCAACTCACATTACTAAATTGAACTCATGTATTACAATTAGTACCAACCTCTGGGAGTAGCAACATTATGAACTTCCAACCTGAACTGTATAGATCCCTTTTCGAGTTTCTTGTCTCAACAACTGCAGAATCTGAAGATGTCAGTGGCAACCTCCTTACCAATGGCCGGGGTCAATGGAGGTGACATCACATCAGCCAATAAAAATCGGCAGCTGCCTCTCTTGTGTTAACACCACCAGATCTTGTAAGTCAAATGTGGTGAGGGGGATCTGTACATTGGAATCTGTAAGTTTTCACTCTGGATACTCCCACAGGTGAGAGTCACAATGGTTTCCTCTTATAAAATTGAACCTTAACACATTTTTTTATGTTAGTTAATATTTTATAAGAACACAACTACATAAGACAACATTGATATTAATAAAAAAGATCTTTAGTGAAGCATTACTTCAGTTTTGTGACTCTAACCACCAATGTTGATATGTCAGCATTATTTATTTTTTCCTCTTTATGAAAAATATTTTGATTGCTGTGCAGTTTCTCTTCTACTCTAAACTGTGCCCACTTTGTAAATACATTTTAAAGTTCTAAACACACATTTATAATCTCAGTTAATTAGCAGTCAATTAATCTTCATCCCTGAAAGACATTTTCAGTAATACAGAAGTAGCAATTCACCAATTTATTAAAAACAAAATTAAGGTGAAACTGGAAAATTAGCCAGTATAGTATATAAGTGAAATGTGACACTGCCTTAATGTTCTAGTTCTTTTTAAATTGTACCTGTTTTTCTAGTAATAGAGATGACAGATGAAATATAGAAGAAAAATGTCTTTAAATGGGCAAAATGTTATTCAATTCCTTTTATGCGACATCTCCAACAGGTTGCTTTGCAATGCACTGGAGGTATTGCTAACATTCAAGGGGTTCATTAATTATATGACAAACTTGCAGTCATTGATACAGAGTATTTTTATTTTAGTACACTGAAATGTGCTTCTCTTTGAAACCAATTTCAAGCTATTAGAACTCATGATAACATGTTTTTACAATATATTCCTTTATATTGTTATAGAGCAGTGTTGAAATGTTCTTTTTCGAACAGAATATCCATGGCAATGGAGGGATGCTCATTTTCAAGTGTTTATCAATGAACACACACTGTATTAATATGCTGTTTCCATCGTCTTGCTTCTGGTGGCAGATCCAATGTTAAATGATGGGGAGGGCATACACATGTCCACCCATAAAGTGATATAGAGTGGTGTTTTTTCTATACCTTCCTTTTGTACAAAATAAGGGAATTACGGTGAACCAGAAAGTAGCAGTTAGTGATTGCAAGTGTAGAGCAGTGCACTGATTTATAAGTTCTATAGGTAAAGGGTGGTAACATATTCATCATAGAAGAATTAGGAGACTGTTAGATAAAAGGTTTCTCTAAGGTTCACAATATGTTACATACCCATCATAGGGTTAAATGGACAGAAAACTACCAACATATTACATTTTTTGTAACTATTTATTGTTCTTTTTGGCAACCTGTTCTTAAATCACTTCTTAACCCTTTAAGGACCCACAGAGGGATGTGCAGTGCATTGCTTTACAAATGGGTTTACACACTAAGGAGTAATAAATAGGTGATACAGCAGAGACGACTTCTCCAGTGAGATCACTTCTCCAGTTCCTGTGTTGTTCTATGTAGTCTATGCATTAAGATCACCAAATTTGGAGACGTTAGTGGATGGGCTTCATAGAAAAACATAGGAACTGGAGAAGTGATATCACTGGAGAAGTCATGTAATCTTTACCACCTCTTTATCACAATGTAGTCCATAGTCCCCAATGCGTTCCATACCCCACTGGTCTTTAAAGGCTTCAAAATAAGAAATGTCAAGAAAATTCTTCATTGAATAAAATTTTTTGAAGTGCCAATTGTCCTTTTGTGTATGTAATGCTCATATTTTTAACAACATTCCCATAGACACTTTGAGCGACAGAGGGGTACGCAAAGGGTTGACCAATGTGTTTGTGTGTTTAGCCATATCTCCTTTCATGGGTATCCTTGAGTAAAAAAGGCCCTGGTAAGCAATAACAGTATTTACATTTGTACATAATGGCACATAGCCAGTGGGTTCTGATAAGTTAAAACAGACATCTATAGTTCCTCTTTTCTTTTGTTCTAAAGGCTTCAGATGTTCACTTCCTGTTGTCAGTTATATACAGCAGGGATTTCACTGAAGAGATGCGTTGCTCAGCTTTCTGATCCTTAAAGTGTTAGTAATGTCCAAGTACAAATATGTTGCATAGTGTAGAGCTTAAAAAGTTGACTTGAATGCAAAAAAGTATCTCTCAAACCGCTATGGTTTGAGAGATACATGCATTCAAAGTTTGATGTTTCCTGCTGTCAGCTGTAAAGCTGTCAGCAGGAGATCCGTGTTAGCCAACGTGGAGGCTGTGCAGCAGAGCCGCATTCCCGTTATTTAAAACGAATGACTGCACAAGAATGGTCTAAAAAGTGTGCATGGTTTGCAAGCACACTTTTTAAACTATTCCAATGAAGTCATTCGTTTTAAATAACACGATTGTGACTCTGCTGCAGAGCCTCTGTGTTGGCCGACACGGCTCTCCTGCTGACAGCTTTACAGCTGACAGCAGGAAACATCAAACTTTGAATGCATGTATCTCTCAAACCATAGCAGTTTGAGAGATACGTTTTTTTTGCAATCAAGTCAACTTTTTAAGCTCTACACAATGCAACATATGTGTACTTGGATCTCCTGCTGACAGCTTTACAGCTGACAGCAGGAAACATCAAACTTTGAATGCATGTATCATGTTTTTTTTGCATTCAAGTCAACTTTTTAAGCTCTACACAATGCAACATATTTGTACTTGGACATTACTAACACTTTAAAGGGTTAAAAGACATATATTGTGTTGCAGATTATAATTTCAGTTTATTTCCTACCCGGGTTTGTTGGTGAAACATAGAGAAGTATTTTTACTCATTGAAATCTCTCAGTCGTTGCAAATGTCACAAGAGTAGGAAGATTACTGCAAATTCAGCAAACCACTAAGACGTTTCAACATTGCTGCTTCCCAAAAATATATACATCCCCAGTGATTATTTAACAAGTGGTTACTGAAGCTAATGTACTAAACAAAATGGACTAATTATGAGGCAAATCAACTACACCATAGGAGCTGAATACAAATTCCTAAAATTCCCATTTATTTAAATGGGGTTTGTAACCTTGAATACTAGAGATGTCTCCATTCAGAAGCAATGAATAGATGATGATAGATGATGAAGAACTGCATATAATAGATAAAACACTTAGCAAATAAAGAAGCCAGGAAGTAGATCCTCTCATTCAGGTGTGTGGTGATGTTATATCCAGATTACCAGCCCATAGAGTCAGTGGGGAATTCTGGGGTTTAAGAGCAGAGCTACTGCTGCCTCAGAGCTTCAAGCCATCTTCTGCTTACTGTATGCGGCATTTAAAGAGGGGAGACTCTCATGTCACCTTTTTGATCCAGGCAACATGTTGAAGGCGGCATGCAGCTGCACGATCTTTAAAATGAGACCATTTAAGAGTATACTGTATCCAAGTTATCAAACTCTAAGCGTAGGCAAGTAAAGCTTAACTAAAACTTACTGAAAGCTAAAACTTACTTGGCAGATAAGATTCAGATAACAGAGTTTCATCCTCTCTAATAGTTGCCACTTCCCTTATTGGTTAATGAATATTCCTTTTGGTAAAACTAAAAGATTAAGAAAACAATGTACATAAGGAAAAAAATGTAAAGAGGAATTGCCAGCCATAAGACATTTGAGGAGAAGGGTTATACCCAAGCCACTTTTGATACTCCAATCTAGTTTTGATAAGGCTTTAGAAAAGGTACATTTAATAGAAAGAAAAGAACTGCTAAAATATAAAGAAAAAATAAATCAAGATCAGTATTTTTAATTAGCATTAGTTTTACAGTATAATAGTAAATATTTTACCAATATAATTAGAAAGCTATGGCACATTGTAAAATAGGATAAAATATTAGCCCCTTTGCTTCCTGATAAACCAAAATGTATTTATTAAAAACCTTTTAAAAAGCGAACCCCCCCCCCCAATATGTAATAAAAGAGTTAGTCTAATAATACTTGACCAAGGGTTTTTTAAGTTTTCCTAGAAAAACCACTGGTTTTATTGCTAGTAGCACAGAAAATGCACACACAATCAAATATTATTTTATTACTTGTTATTGTACAGATGTAATTTATGTTTTACAATTTAGTTGTTTTAAAGGGACACTAATATCCCATAAAAATGATCCTTGTTTTGTAGATGTTTAGTATTTGGCACCAATCCTACCTCTAGCTGACAGCAGGAGATCCTGGTCCTGGGACAGCCTGCGGCTCTGCAGCGGAGCCCAAATCACGTTACTTAAAAATAATTACTTTGTTGGAAAGGTCTACAAAGTGTGCATGGTTTGCAAGCACACTTTCTAGGCCGTTCCCATGAAGTAGTTCTTTTTAAATTTCGGCTCTGCTGAAGAGCCTCCTTGAGTCACACAACTCGAATTTCCTGCTGTCAGCATGCCAAAATGTAATATTCAAATATAAGAAATACCCATACATGTCAAACCCAAATACAATATGGCCATATACACAAAAAAGTGGAACAATTCAGGGACAAACCAGCTGTACCTCATAGGACAAATAAATATTCATATTCATTTAAAGGGATACAATCACCAAAAGATACATTTGAAAAAGGGTTAAAAATCACCTATTATGTTGTATTAGCCATTTTGAATTAAAAAAAAATGTATATTTGTTTATCATGCTTATTAAGGCATGTCGCATAGGTACTTCCTTACTTAATTTTTAATGCATTGCTTATCTCCATAGCACTGAAATAGTTAACTGTCAGTGAGTGGTGGTGGTAGTAATATAGGGCAAAGACAGGATGTTCCTGCATTACATTCCTTAACCATTTGACAGAGGGGTACGCAACACATTGCAAAGCAATGCCGCGCTTTGTATCAGCCGAGGCTGATACAGAGCAGGGTGCTCCAAATTCAGACCGAAGGTGCGCAGAGAGGACTACGGTCTGAATTTGGAGCACCCTTCTCTGTATCAGCCGTGGCGAGTTCGGACAGTCAGTACTGCGCATGACTGCAGCGTCACCAGGGTTGGCCCATGTATACGGGCTTTAAAACTAGTTACATTATAAACTAGTATAAAATGATACAAAAACTTACAAACATTTAAGACCTTGACTATTATCCTCTGCACCCAGTTCATGCATAGCCCGTGCATTGGCAGAGAGGAATAGTGCACCCAAAAATGCCCTAAACTCCCATCAGGGCCAGATTTACATTCTAGGCAAGGCACTCTGGGCACCCTTAGATCCGCCCATGGCCACACCCACTCCTCACATGACCACACCACCAGTCTCATCCACTTTTTTCTGGCACAGAATACATCTTTGGCCTACAACAAGCAAGGACATAAAAGCTTTGGAAATCTCACTAGCATCCAATAGGTTAAATAATAGCATATAAAGGGGTGTATAAGTTTCTGCATGGGTACAGAGAGTGCTCTGGCCCCTCCCAGAATGTGGGTGTGTGTCCAGCACAGCTGAAGCGCCCCTCAAAATTTGGAGCTCTAGGCAGGTGCCTAGTCTGCCTATTGGGAAATTCAGCCCTGATTCCCACACTACCAACACTATGTCATGCATGGCAGGAAACTATGCATTTTTTTCCACAAAAAAAGCTTAGTACATAGCATTTCTTAGCATGGAATGTCAATTGTCAATTTAAGTACAAACATTATCTAGCCCAAAGCTCAAAAAGAGTCATGTTGACCTGAAGTTGTGCACTTCAGCTGGAATCTTCTTGGGCTCTGTTCCCAGATGCTGCAAGTCCAACAGCTGATCAATCATGAACATGAAAAGTTTATTTCAGATAATTAAACCTTTGTATGCCAGAGGGGTTTCCAGCAAATTGTAATGCACTGGACACCACTCTGGTAGTATAAAGGGTTAAAATCTGGAGAAAAAAATGTAGAAAGACAGGAGTTAATGAAACTTTAATTCAGCTGTATAAAATTATTGAACGCATCAAGGAATGAAAAAGAAGAAGCCTGCTCAAGCCCACACGCATTTCATTTTGGTTCTTAGGTCCGCATGAATGGTCCTATATTTTCTTATTTCATTACTAACTGATCCAGTTGATAATTTTTCTCCTATGAATACGTAGGAAGATCTTTAGCTTATTTTGCATACATGCGTAAGAGAAAATCAGTCTGTAATCTTGGCTCAAAATATGAGATACTCAGAACAATAAAAAAATCACTTAAAAAAAGGATTTTGCTACTAACATGATCAACTTCTAATAAGCAAGGCTAATGTTCAAAAAAAGAATTGGATCAGTTCAGCTGCGCCTTACAGAACAAATAAACATTCCTATTGATTTAAGCATGGCTTTTAACACATTGCATTGGATTGGAGAACTCCCAAGCATTCATGGGTTAAATAAAAGGGAATTTTAGGAATTTTCCTTTCCTTTCTGGTGTGTGCCAGATGGTTCATTTCTGCCTTAAAATCTTACTTTTGTGTTACAGTTGGCTTGCTCTTTTCTTCTTGGTGTATCAGCCTGTGAATCTCTAAATTCTATTTCCTTCTTACAGATAACGTGTAAAGTGGCCTCATGTAAAAAGACCATTGACTAAAAGAGCACTTTTAACCTCTTGGGTGCTAGAAAGGTCTCCGATGTGTTTCTTTTAAATGGAATGGGGCTCTTTCTAGAATACACTGGGTGTTATGCACTAAGTTTTGATAAGGAGATGATAAAGTGGAGATGACTTCTCCAGTGATATCACTTCTCCAGTTCCTATATTATTCTATAGAGCCAAAGCACTAACATCTCCAGAGTTGAAGACCTTTTAGTGCATTGGCTCCATAGAATAACATAGGAATTGGAAAAAGTGATATCATTGAAGAAGTCATCTCCTCTTTATCACATCTTAGTGCATCTTCCCAGCATTTTCATGTTATAAATATTGTAAATATAGTCTGGCCTGGAATCATTTTTGTTACACTGATTTCCTCAAGCTGCAGGTTAAAATAAACTCTGCAGCAAAGATTTATCTACCAGAGGTGCAAAGAACATGAACCCAGAAAACTTTAGGAAGCCTTGGGTGTTACGTATAAAAAACAGGATGGAGCAATTCTGGGGAAAACCAAATGCACCATAGGGGAGAAATAAACCTTCCCAAAATTCCCATTGAGGTAAACTGGATTTTTAACTATTTGAATTCTAGAGAGGTCTTCAATGCATTGCAAATCAATGAGCTGGAGACCTTTCTAGTATTCAATGTGTTAAAAGTACCATTTAAATCAATGGGGCTTTTTGTTTGTCACCTATGGTGCAGATATTTGCCCCAGAATTGTTCCAGTTTGCTTTTTTACCCATTGTATTTTGAAAATAGAAAGTGGGTAGGATTTTCAATTTTCATTCCAACATTATTGGATCCCTTATTCAGTAGACCCACCAAAGCTCTACAGAATGTTATGCCAGGCTATTCAGGTAATGTCTATTTACATTTGCTGTTGCAAATACTTTACACCATTTGATGACCGGACCACTTCCTATTGTGGTTAGAAAGGCTTGGTCCTCTCAAGTGGTGACAGCTATATTTCCTGATTCACCAAGTCAGAAGTAAAATGTGCTTGCAATGCATCTAGTACAGCACTGGGCCACCTGAGGTGATCTAGCTGTTGAGGAACACAATTCCCAATGGCTGGCCAGGAATAGTCTGAATTGTAATCCTCTACAGCTGAAAGGGATCAGGTTGCCCACTCCTATCTAGTACAAAGTACATTACAAAGTAAGAATGCTCCAGTGTCTCAAATTTGCAGCATATGCAGCATAATTCATTGATTGTATATTTTTTAACCACCATTAAGGCTACTTATAAAAAGTAATACTGGTTGTCTGTTTACTTTGCTTAAAGGTAAACAAATATTTTCTCTTAACCCTTTGAGTGCCGGAGGGGTTGTTTCCTGTTTTATCTGACATCCTCTGACATTATCAGTCAAAACCGCTGTGAGCCAAGCCAGTAAGATGAGAAAACATTGGTGAGACCCTTACATTTTCTTCATGAACCCAAGCACCAAAGACATGCCCAAACATAGCACAGTAATGTGTTGTTCCTCACTCTGGCACTCTAAGAGTTAACTAGGAGCTGAAGGGTCAGGTATCATGATGCAGCAAGTACGCTGGTGCCACAAACAAATTGATTTTCATCTTGAAAACTTATTTAGGAACTTTAAATAAAGTTTGTGTCATAACACATTATTCAGACTTACTCCAGACCACTTACTGTATGTGTGTATAGGGATGGGGGGCAGGGTTGTCACGGATTTTGCCTCCAGGCCCAGTAGGTTTTAGTTATACCCCTGGACCTTCCTCTCTGAAAGAGCTGAGGCTGTTAGGGTGTTACAGTACCTCACTTTTTCTGTAATTTGTAAATGTAAAATTTGCAGAAACAGAAATTCTGTGATACCACATGGGATACATTTTCCTGTTTCTGCTAAGAACACACTAAACGGTTCATATTACACCTTGTAAAAAAGAGAAGTGCATGCATTCATAGTGAGTAGTGATGAGCGAGCGTGCTCGGCCGATGCTCGGATCGGCTCGAGCATCGCTCTGCTCGGCACATGGCGGTACTCGTCGAGTACCGCCATGTGCTCGCCCGCCATGTTCGGGTGGCGGGGATCTGTGCCGGAAGAGGCACAGATCCGAAGAAGCTCCGCTGGACCACCAGGGACTGGAGGTACGGGGGCATTGCGGAGATGAAGGGGGACATTGTGGAAGAGGGGCATAGACTCTATGCCCCTCTTCCACAATGTCCCCCTTCATCTCCGCTATGCCCGTCTTCCACAATGTGCCCCTTCATCTCCGCTATGCCCCTCTTCCACAATGTGCCCCTTCATCTCCGCTATGCCCCTCTTCCACAATGTCCCCCTTCATCTCCTCTATGCCATAGAGGAGATGAAGGGGGACATTGTGGAAGAGGGGCATAGCGGAGATGAAGGGGCACATTGTGGAAGAGGGGCATAGCGGAGATGAAGGGGCACATTGTGGAAGAGGGGCATAGCGGAGCTGAAGGGGGACATTGCGGAGCTGAAGGGGGCATTGGGAGATGAAGGGGGCATAGCGGAGATGAAGGGGGCATTGACCAGGCACCCTCCCCTCATCAGAGCAGGGGGTGCCTGGTGTCGCCCCATTCACTTCAATGGGGCTCGGGTGCTCGGCCGAGCACTCGAGCCTCAGGGGGTGCTCGGTCAGAGCACCCGAGCACCCGAGCATCGGGGTGCTCGCTCAACACTAATAGTGAGCAGAAAAACTATTTCAAAAGATTGATAGTTTAACACATATTGAGATGAATCTTAATATAATTCATATTTTGCTAAGGCTTTCGGTTATAATGACTACTTCACTACACATATCTAATTGACACTGACTGGAAATTGTTACCATGTGGCACTGATCAATATTAATAAAAATTATATGGTTATTTTGCAAACTGAGACAGTATTCATCAGTATACACATGCTTTCTCTTGTGGTGACTTGTAAGAACCATAAGTATCTTGACCCAAGACAGAATCTGACAGAAAACAAATGCACTTTAACCCTGGATGCTGACGATATCATGTTGATGGGAAATGCATTGAAGGCATCTCTAGTATCCAAGGGGTTAAAAGCATTTACACTACATTGTGAAGGAAAGTATGACATTAAATAAAATATAGCATAGTCCTATATGCGTAACAGAGTACCCTCTGAGAAAGTATGAGTGGCCATGTCCTGGTTCCCCCCAGTACAGTCATCATGCAGTGAAGAGGATCACGGCAATTTATATTGTCCTATCCCAGAGGGTTCTGAGTCCTCAGAAAAAACATGTGCTCTGGATAGGGGGGACTCCTGTCTAAAACCACATCAGGTCCCCAAGCAAAGGGAAAATCCCTCGGTTGGGACCTACATGGAGGATAAAGGGTCCCCTTAAGGAAACTTAAGCAAATACCCTCCTGGGGACAAAGGCAAATGATAACAAAGGGCAGGGTCCCTCAAAGGCCCTCTTTGGATTACCTATGCTTCACCACGCCCATGTCCCTGTAGGGAAGGAAAGAGCAAGAAATTCATTACAGGGGAGAGGCTAGGGAGTGAAAGCATGATTTCCAGGGGTTAGATAATCTTGAAACTATGGTGATGGTGGAAGAAGTGGTGTTTTTGAGCACTATCATTTGTCCCATAGGGTCCGCACCCATGAGTCAACAGAAGGCGAAAGAAATAACTGATGTACCCCAGGGATCACAAGGCCCAAATTTAGCAGTCACTGGAGGATTTTAAGCTTCCCAAACTTCCTGTTGGTATATATTTTTGTAATAGAGACTACTGAGAGAAGTTTGTTGTAGTTTGTGCTACATTTTAAAGTAAAACTGGCACTTATAAAAAACTTTTATCCATCAAATAACATGGCTGCCCTCAAGGGAGCGACAGGAGGGACAGTTGTCCTGGGCCCATCCAGAAGTGGTGGTTATATGCATGGTACTCAAGCCTAATGTCCATAAGATAGAACTTACATGCTGTGCAACATCGGGGCTTCAGTAGAGTACAATAAATAAATTGCTCATGCACTGATGGAAGCACTAAAATGCTTCGCACAATACAGTATGTGGACATTTAGCACATTTAAATGTTTTTACCTATTACAGTTCATCCAGCTCTCCAGATGTTTACAGGTTTGCTGATGCTGACAGTTTCTAAGGAGGAGCCTCCCTAGAAGTAAGAATACAGAGTAAGGTGCACTGCACTTCCTTTCCTTTACCATCATGTGGCCCGCGCATAGTGCTCCCTGGAGACATTGGCTTGAAAAGGGAATTTTGAAGCTGCAGCTGATACAACAGTTTGGGGGAGATTCACTAAGCGGTGATAAAGAGGTGATGAAATGGAGGTGACTTCTCCAGTTTATCACTTCTCCAGTTCCTATATTATTCTAGAAAGCGTATGCACTAAGAGCTCCAAAGCTGAATACATCTTAGTACATATGCTCCATAGAATAATATAGGAACTAGAGAAGTAATTAACTGGAGACGTCATCTCCATTTTATCACCTCTTTATCACCACCTAGTGAATCTCCTGCTTTGAGTCCCTTTGTAACTTCTTAACACTGGATTTACTCCCTTGTTGGTGAGTATCCTTTCTTCGAAATATGTATTTGTTTTTCCTTTAACTCCTTAAAGTGGGATGACTGAGTGGGAGGACTATGAAGCAGAGGTAGGCAAAATATGACACAAGTGATGGTGCCCTCTGCAAGGCTTCATTGTTACAGCTAGCTAATTCCGGGTCTCTTTATGGCGCTTAGGAGATTTATATGTGCTGTTTGGGAGCACTTTTAACTTTGTTGTACAACCCAATAAATCTTGACTTTCAGGACTAGGGGTGGGCGAAAAGTGAGAAATTTCCTGCAAGACAGTGAAAAATGGAAGATTTTTCTCTTGTTTTTGGGAAAGTTTTCTCCAATGCAAAATGTTCTCCTTTTCGCCTATTCCAGCAAAATTTTCACCTATTTCAACACATTTTTCTCCTATTCTATCACATTTTTTCTTTTATTCCAACATATTTTTCTCCTATGTTTAATATGGTGCAACATTTCCCAGCACAATATTACTTCTTATGAGGGCTATAGTGGAGAAATAAGTAGCTGAAAGTCAAAGTTGTGAGTCCTACACTAATATATACCTTGAAAAATGTGTTAGCATGCAGAATCCATTTGTTCTTTGCCCACAACACTTAGTTCCGGTTAAAGTGACACTGGCATATATTAATGATGATGTCAAGTGACTAAAAAAAATAGTACAACCTAAAATGTGGCAGATGTGTATGGTAGTGGTGGTGGGGGACTGGCATGGTATGACTGGTGGAACCTTGACAAACTGCATCTACCCTGAGAGGAGAGGGATCATCATCATTTATTGCACATGCTGCAGCAACCATTGCTGCAGTCAGTTTTTGAAATACCACTTTACGCCCACGTCCCTGCACTGCTCCACCTTTCCTCCTCCAGCTTATGCATTTGCTAGACATTACTCAACTACTGTGTGTTTTTACTCTCTAAGTGCACAACTGATGGAGTGTTATGTCTTTCCTTGGTCCTCAACAAAATTCTCAATGTCTTCTGCTGTCCATTAACTCTGCCTCAGTCTCAGAGCTCACATTAGGGTCCCAGTCAGCTGTTTAATATATTTATTTGTTTTATCATTTATGTATTTATTATTTTTTATATTATTTTTTTATTTTTGTTTAAGTTGTCCACCCTATTTTATCACAGTTAGTCCCCAAAAAATATAACTAAAAAAGAAAATCAACAACTTCTTTCCCAGACTTCCCCAGCACAGACACAATAAAAGCAAAATCAGCAAGCAATTTGGACCCCAGCTGCCTGTGTCTTGCCAGTCAGTCACACCAAATTTTTGGGGTAGTTAGGGTCAACCTCTTTCCTCCCTTCTTCTCTCCCAGAGTGCCCCTAGACTCCCCTAATACAGAGAACAAATGTCCTGCCTAAATTCCCTAAACTAAGCTTCAATTGACTTCTTCTCTAGCTGAAAAAATGCTGCTCTCCAAAACACAGAATGGCATTCTGTGAAAGCCTGTCACCCTTGCATATGGCTGTAGAAAACTTTTGTCTGGTGGAGAATTTTTTCTTCTCATTGATTTTAATGCAAAGAGTTAGGCAAAAAAAGGTGGGAAACTGCACTTTTCACAGGAAATTTTTCACCAAGCGGAAAGTGCAATTTTTCACCAATTTTGGTTTGAGGCAAAAGTTTTTGCCCATCCCTATTCAGGACTTCAAGTTTAACAGTAATCCCAAGAAAGTCTCAGAGGCTGCAGTGATCAAGAACTAATCCATCTGTAACCATGTCTATACTAGGCATGTTGTGCAGTGCGGAGGGGCAGCATAACTCATGCAGATACTGAACTTGGTGTAGGAGTCTTATAACACTTAATTGTAACCCTATGAATGCCAGATGGGTTTTCAAATATTTATACTCACTACCCCACTTGCTTTTATATATCCCATGTTGTATATGTGCATTTCAAAATATATGAAAACAGACCTGTCAAATGATCCTGAGTGGATAGTCCTGATTTGGGCTCTGTGTTCTTCTATCCTGCTGCCCTGTCTGTTATCTATGGTTTTAATATATACCTAATAGGAGTAATCAAAAATATACGATTCTGGAGCCAGAGAAACCCAAGTCAGAGGGATCTTGCATTGAGGGCTAGCTGTCTGTTCACATATAATACATTAATTCTGAACTCCATGCAAACATATTACAGATATGGGTGATTGCTCTCATTATTACACACTTCCTCAGTGCAGCTACTTGATTCACATAAAATGGAATATGCACATTGATGCTGTGCAGAGAAGAAGTATATGACAAGGGGATGAGCAGTGTCTGTTAGTAAGACAGTGCTGGCTTTTGTTGCTGTCTAGTTCTTCCTTGTCCCCATTATTGTTAGGCATGCTCAACTCATTTACTTGAAGGGCTCCCATACTGACCATCCCATGTGTTTTTTACTCTTTCTTCATTGGTGCATATGAGTGCAGGAAGAGTGTTCAGCACACTGCTACTTACCTCCAGCCTTTCTGCTACGTCACTTAATGCCTTCCTGTTACATCTACCCACTATGTATCTGTCATATCGCCTCCTGTCCCCTTGTGATTTTTGAAAACTACAAATCTCCTTAACCTTTTGAGAGCTTTGCAGTCTCCTATGGTGCTTAAGGGGTGTTATGCCCAGTGCCTCCTCATCCCTCCTGTGACCCCATCTCTTTTCTTTATACCCACTGGAGTTCAACCACCTTATCTCTCTTACTACAATATGCCCTTCACCACTCTTTTATGCCCACTGTAGCTCTCCCCCTTTCCCTCCTTCCACCTCCATATATTTTTCTGCTAAGGGGACAGGACAACTTCACCGCATCAAAGGGATGATGGACCCAAAACACAAGGCCAAGGCAACAAAGGAGTGGTTCAAGAAGCACATTAAGGTCCTGGAATGGCCTAGCCAGTCTCCAGACCTTAATCCCATATAAAATCTGTGGAGGGAGCTGAAGGTTCAAGTTGCCAAACATCAGCCTCAAAACCTTAATAACTTGGAGAGGATCTGAAAAGAGGAGTGGGACAATCCCTCCTGAGATGTGTACAAACCTGGTGGCCAACTACAAGAAACGTCTGACCTCTGTGATTGCCAACAAGGGTTTTGCCACCAAGTACTAAGTCATGTTTTGCAAAGAGGTCAAATACTTATTTCACTCAGTAAAATGCAAATCAATTTATAACTTTTTTGAAATGCGTTTTTCAGGATTTTTTTTGTTATTCTGTCTCTCACTGTGCAAATAAACCTTCCATTAAAATTATAGATTGATAATTTCTTTGTCAGTGGGCAAACATACAAAATCGTCAGGTGATCAAATCATTTTTTCCCTAACTGTAAAATGGGAGAATGTAATATATTTTAGGGCTACAATGCATTTTCTTTGTTTGATAACGTGTGTGGGGTCAAAGAGAGGGCTTGGAATTGAAGCTATGCAGGGGGGCCCTGCCAGTAAACCAGTCTTGGGCCCCATTATTTTTCATGGTGTCACTGATTAATGATAACATGTTTACAATGTTTTTTTGTTTTTTTTTCTAAAATACTCCATTTTCTTTTATTTTATCTTTGAACCCTTTGAGTGCCAGATGGGTATGCAATGTATTGCATACTCCTCTGGAACTAAAATGCTTAAATATTGAATTTTGCTTGACCTCTCTGCTTATTCTGACACACTCTTCTGTGATGGCCTTTCTGTGGTATTTTATTATGTAAGAAAAAAAATGTGTTCATAAACTTTTAACTACTAAAGCCAGTGTTCTACCAGCAGAGCAATGGTGCAATTCTAGTGTAAACCAGCTCCGCCACAGGAAACAAAATACAAATTCCCTTTGAATGGGGTCTTGGATGCAAGAGAGGTCTCCAGTGCATTGCTTTTGAAAGTTAATAGAACAGAAAACGATCCTCCTTAAAACAAAGAAATATACACACTTTCTTATATCTTTAACCACTGGAATCTTCCTAAATAATGAGCAGCAGATTCAATTAGTTCCTTATAAAAAATGTATGCAATTGATGCAATTTTAATTCTGTCGCTATACAGTCATGGACATTCAAGTGACTTGATTTAAAGTTTTATTACAAAAATGTTATGTATTAATTCTGCACACGATCAGACAGAGCAGTGTGGCCTCTTGAGAATCACATCCCATAATCCCAGCTTTTATGTGGTTCTTAAATATATATTTAACCCTTTGCATGTCAGAGACGCATCCAGTTTGAGTGTATCTGTAAATAGTGTGTCTGAATGGATGCTTTTTGCCACCTGCATTAAGGAGCTGAAAATATGTGAGTATGTACTGTATGTTGGTGCTGTTACGGGGTGTTGAAACGTTCTTGATCTGAGACCAGGTTCAAGTTCTTTACTACTTTGGTACAAAGAGCAACAACCATAATTCCCTTTATGCCTACGCCAGGAGTAGCATAATCCCTTTGAGTGTCAGAGAGGTATCCAAGGACTGTTATCACCTACCAGCTTTAGTTTCATTAAAGGTGCCTAATTAAAAACCTATATCAGAGTGGTGGTTTTAGAGATTTTGGGTTTAATAGTTATTGACTCTGTAACCTCAGCAGAGCTGAGTTCCTTGATCTCAGTAGCAAAGTGTGCATTAATTACTTACCTGTGATTACATCATCTCAGTCTTTCTTCTCAGGCTACCAGAATATTACATCTGGGAACAAATTTATGAGGAGTAATAATCCTGAAAATATAGATGATCTGTGCTGGTGGCATTGTTCATGTATATATATTTATGGGTGCTTTTGTTTTCACATCTGCAGATGCTCATATTGCTTTGCGCAAGAAAAATGTTCACTATGCACCATGACTGTCTTTGGTAAATCTTGACAAGAGACTTTCTTATGTTTGTAGCTATACAGTAGAATCCATTTGTAAACAATTCAGTTTAAACCTCTTGAGTGCCAAGGATTACAGCCTTTGGGTTACAATGGTATAAGCAAGGATTTGCAAAGCAATATGTTGCAACCCCCCCCTTTGGTACTCAAATGGTTAAATATTGTACAGTAGATTTAGAATATTTAAGAAAATGTGTGATCATTTAAAAAAGTCTATGAAGTATGACTGGGAGACATTTGGAAATGCCTTTAATTAAAAATATCCTAAGGGCATAACTGCTGGGTATCACTAAGAACAACAGGCTCTAATAGGCAATCCGTGGAAATAAAGCATTGCTGTTTATCCTGTGGGCATTCTCCAGAAGAGATTCAAAGGGTATACATCAATCTAAATACTTCAATTGGGAGAAGCTGGTGTCTAAAAAAGACAGAAATGTACAGTTCTATTGAAAGTCAAGTTTCCAGGCTCATGTTTTTATTCTTCTTATTCTTTTGAAATTGTGTGACAAATTTTGGAGTATTGAACTTTTTTTTGTTTTCAAAGGAGGATGCTGGGACCCATTCAGAGTGATCTAGAAGATGCTGTAAAATTGCAAGAAGTTTGAATTTAAATTTCTATGTAATATAAAGTTAATATAAAACTTAACTGTGCAAGTTAATAAAGGATAAAAATAAGTATGGATAGATAAATTGACAGATAGATAAATGATGGATGGATGGATGTGTACATAGATAGATAGATAGATAAATTATGAATAGACTAGTTGAAGAGCCGGTGTACACGGGCCACAGTGCCACCCAGCAACTGCCGCGGTGCAGTCAAGCACAGTAGAGAATGCCCACTCCATGGCTGATACATTTTATAAAAATCACAAAATGCACTGAATGCCAAATTTGTTTTTGAAATGAGATACATGGCCATATGCATAAAGCCAAATGTGGAGGAATTCTCAGCAAATCACCTGTACCATAGTGAACCAACAGTGGCGTAACAATAGGGGTCGCAGCGGTCGCACCTGCGACCGGGCCCGTCACTCCAGGGGCCTGGCCACCGCCTGCGACCCCCTCGCCCGCAGCAGTCACTTACCTGATCTCCCACTAGGCGCGCCTCTGTAGTAATACAGAGCGCTGGGAGATGACATCATCTCCCAGCCTCTGCATTACTACAGCGGCGCACGGGCGCTTCGGTTGCAGAGATCTGTGCCAAAGGAGGCACAGATCTGTAAAGACACTCCGCTAGACCACCAGGGACTGGAGGTAGGGGAAATGTGAAGATGGGGGCATTGTGGAGATGAAGGGGGCATTATGGAAGGGGCATTGTGGAGATGAAGGGGGCATTGTGGAAGGGGCATTGTGGAGATGGAAGGGGCATTGTGGAGACGGAAGGGGCATTGTGGAGATTGAAGGGGGCATTGTGGAGATGGAAGGGGCATTGTGGAGATGGAAGGGGCATTGTGGAGATGAGATGAAGGGGGCATTGTGGAGATGAGATGAAGGGGGCATTGTGGAGATGAGATGAAGGGGGCATCGTGGAAGGGGCATTGTGGAGATGAAGGGGGCAATGTGGAGATGAAGGGGGCATTGTGAAAGGGGCAATGTGGATGAGGGGGCCAATGTGGGTGGGGGGGCCCCATGGCAATTCTTGCACCAGGGCCCGGTGGCTTCTAGTTACGCCTCTGTGAACCAATAAATATTGCCCTAATAACCATAGAATTCACTGGGGCTTTTTGGTTGTTACTGTTGTGGTATAGGGTTAAAACAATGTAACTAGTAGCAATAGAAAACTAAACATTATTGTCCTTTCAAGATCTCTACTAATAAATATTATATTGAAGCTACCTTTCTAAGATATTGAACATTATTGTACCGTAGATAGAGTATGAGCCTTATATTTAGTACAGATATTTTGTGGCCGTTTTTGGTAACCATTTTTTTTCATAAGTATAATCTAGTTTCATATATATTAATAGAAGGAGAAACTAGGAAATAGTATGCATAGCACTGGCATACACATGCACATTTAAGAGTGGATAATGCATTCATTGCATCCATTTTGTCTCTAAAAAGTGGCATAGACAAATATTTGAGTTTTAAATTTGATCAGATTCTTCTGTTAGACTTGAATAGGTAAAACATGTAAAAATATTCTAAAATACTAAATAAAGCATAATTTCAATAAAAAAGTGTGCATAGTGTGTGTGTGTGTATTCATTCATTCCTACTTCACAACAGTGGACCTAGTGTACAACTTTTAGGGCTTCCTGAGCTGTGAGGTGGCAAATGGTAGTTGAACTGGACTCATTCAAGTGTAAATAAGTACAGTTATTATGCTACAGTGAAACAGATCTGTTGATAAACCATAGTAAAGCAAGAGTGCATGCTTCAGCTTCAAGAAATGACACAGTTAGATAGCTGAAGCTTGAGAGCATAGTTGACCATTGTTTGCTAAAATAGGTAGTATAACCAATAAAACACCAGAGGCGTCAGATATGAATTCTAAGGAGAGGTAGCAGCACAGGATGCTGCAGTTGGACTTGGTAGGATACGAATAGGGGAATGCCGCAATAAAACTTTTGGAATATGAGATGGGGGGACACTGTAGAAGAAAACAGAGAGGGTTTGCTTCTGGGAGGCTGAGCAGTACTTGGGAAAGGCACAACCACAAGCAGTTGAGAGGCACTCACTGAAATGCTCTGACTTGAACTCTTATATGTTGGCAGGTAATTGGCAGTGGTTGATGGACAGATTGAATTTGTTTGCAGGAGGCGGACCAAGGAGGCTGTCAATGGAGAAGCTGAAATTGTTGGCAGGCAGCAGATTTAAGTAATGATCATTCAGTAGTATGACATTGTGAATAGATGGCAGACTTAATCAGTTCCCATTAGATAGAATGATGTGAAGGCCTGAAAGGGCAGAACTAGTGATATAACAAATCAAGGGCAACGAAATGAAAAAAAACACAAACAGATAGTAGACTCAGGATTGCTAGTCTTTGTGAACATGAGATATGCACAATAATGTACATCTATAAAACGTTCAAATAGGCCAGGGGGTGATGGTCTCGAAAACATGTCACCTTTCTAATACATGCTGACATAATCTTTTAATTATTGGGAAAGTTTCTAGAGTATAATTAAAATAAGCCTATTTAGAGCAAGCATAAAAGATGTACAGATGCAAAAATCCAGCTACAGGACTGTCTGGAACATGAAAACAGGAAGAAAAACTGCAACCACCAAATAGGATAGAACTGAAAGATACTCGTTTAACTTATGGTTTAATTGTTTGACTACAGGACTCCTCTTAGACCAGTGATTGTGAGGAGTAGTTCAGGTAAGAATAATACAGTTGGAACTGATCAAAGGTAGACATAAAGAAAAGTTGTTGAGTGACAGAAGACAGAGGATTGTTGTTAATGGAGAATATTCAGAGAAAGTTAGTATTACTAGTGGGTAACCGCAAGGATCTGTTCTGGGGCCCATTATTTTTTGTTTTTTGTTATTAGTGATATTGCTTTAGGTCTTCAAGGTAAGGTATGCTTTTATGCCAAATATACAAAGATCTGCAATAGGGTAGATATTCCTGGGAGAATAAGCCAAATGGCAAATGATTTAGGTAAATTAGAAGAATAGACAGAGTGTGGCAGCTGCAGTTTAAGGATAATAAATGTAAAATGATGAACTTGGTACATAAAAATCCAAAGGCAGAATATAGTATTAAGGATTCTATGCTGTTGGTGACGAGGAAAGACACTTGGGAGTAATTATTTCTGATGACTTAAAGGTAGTCAAGCAACATAAAGTGGTTGGGACTGCATGTAGGGTGCTGGGCTGTATAGTTAGAGACATTAGTATCAGAAAGAGGGAAGTGGTCATGCCACTCTACAGATCTCTGATCAGACCTCACCTAGGGCTCGATTTAAAGCCAACCGTTAAACCAGCCGCTAAGTGAAAAAGGCACATCGCTCGCAAATAATACAGGAGTTACGGCAGATTCAATAGCTACTCTACAAGAATAGCTATCGAGCGTAGGCACACAAAAAACACGTAACACAAAACCCGTTGTCGCTCATGTTAATGCACAACGGGCGGACAAATCACACGATAACTGAGCTCCAAACAACATGTAACATAACGGCTGCCGTTGTCAAGCAACCATGATTGATGCCAAAACAAATTCAAACACACATCCAATCCCAAAGCCCCAATGTATCAAATAACTTCAAATACACCTATATATACCCAAAAATAACCGCCACACACTGTCTGTTATCGAGTTCTTCAGAGCCAGATATCAGGACCCAGGAGCGGAGGATAGTGATTAGAGAGAGGGAGACAGGAGCGTTCATTGGAGGTAGAGGAGGTTTGGAGTTTGGAGAGAGGAGAGCATTGCACAGAATACGACACATAACACACCTTTGCACATATTACATACACACATACAAACACATACACATACATACACATAGTCCTTTTATTTTATAACACCTTACACATTTTACTTTTTATTTTGACAGTGTGAATCTGGGAGTGAAAGTGTGTGACAGAGAGTGACTGGATCGAGTGTGTCTGTGAGGGCCTGTGGGAGTGCCTGGGTGTGACTGGGTGAGTGATGGCAAGGAGAGGAGGACAGGAGAGAGGGATGGGGAGAGTAGTGGAGGAGGAAGAAGCTCAGGAGGGGATCCCTCAGCAGAGCAGGGGTGGGAGAGGGAGATCCGCAGGGCGGAGGGGGACCAGGCCCACAAGAGCAGGAACACGCAGGACAGGGACAGAACCTGCAGTGGGACGAGGGGTAGTTCCTGGGGAGCACCCCACACAGGCAGGGTCAGACCAGGCAGGACACTCCGGCTCTGAATCCTCCCATGCCGGAGCTGATGAGGGCAGGATCAGGGATCCCAAATATAGTGAGGAAGAGAACACGGCTCTTGTGGAAGCTGTCCTGGAGAGGCAGAGTGTTCTCCACCCAACGGCAAAGGTCTCTGGCCTGGCAGCGCGGAGGAAGGCAGCCTGGAATCAGATCTGCAGCCGGGTGAACGCGGTGGCAACATGCAGACGGGACGTGGAGTCTGTGAAGAAGAGATGGGGCGACTGCCGGAGGGTGGTCAAGAACAAGATGTCTGACATGGCCAAGCAAGCCCGAGGCACCGGAGGTGGCCCATCTGTGCCCATCACATTCTGCGGCTGGGAGGAGATGGTGCGGCAGAACATGTCCCCGACCATGATCGAGGGGGTCGTGGGAGGAACTGACACTGGGGATGAGAGGAGCCTCCACACTACCGGTAAGTGCAACACTACAGAACAACACACTACAGCAACCAACACCAGCTGCACACACACTCACACCTCAACACATGGCCATCACTCAGCCATACAACTGCACCAACACAGCACCATGAGGGTTAAAAAAAGGACACAACACCTGGACAAATGGCAACGTCCAACTTGGGACAAACCTGTCAAAGTCCTACTTCAACCCTCCTGTCGCTGTGCTCATTACACACAATACACAAACCTTCATTTTCAAATTGTCGACTGTCATAGATCATCACTGTTCACACACAATGTCACCCATGTCCCCACCCCCACCCTAACCCCTTGAGTGCTAGAGGGATCATCAATGCATCGATCAACAATGCATTGGCAACCCCTCTGGGACTCAAGGGGTTAACCTGACAACAAACAAGTCAATAGGACAACGATCACATGCCACACAGGGGACATTCACTAAGCGGTGACAAACAGATGGTGGACACAAAGTAACCCTCACACACCCTCACTTCACCAGTACCAGTGTTAGTCCATGGAGAATATGCCAAAACAAGAATCAAGTTCATAGGGTCCCATTGTACAGACTCCATGGAAAACACTGGAAATGGGGAAAGGAGATCACTGGAGAAGTCACCATCATGTTCATTTCATCAGTTCAACATCACCGCTTACTGAATCACAAAAGGGGGCATCAGATCACACATCACAGTGTCACACAGAATAAATGCTCGTAGGTGCAACACACAGGCCGAAAACTATTTTACAGAATTCAAGCTGGAAAAAGTAGGCATTGGTGTTGTGGCTGCAATCATTTACTCTGACTTGAAATGACATATCCCATATCTGATTCCCACATGGATCCACAGGGGTGCTGATGCCATGGATCGATGGTACACCAGCATCGCTATGCAGGATACATATGGGAAACAAATAGCAAACATTGTACCTTGGTCACCAACAGGCCATGACTGATGGATATCTAGGACTGAGTACGGTTGCCTCACACAGAAGGATGGATGGGCTCATACACAGACAAAAAAACAGGCTTCAATCAAAGATATCCCTCACTACTGGCTGGATTGTTGCCCTTAGGATTCAAATGTTACTAAATATGTTCCAACATGATGTGAACACAGAGATCACTTCACTGGATGTGATTGCCTTACTGGCCAGATATGTGCACCCATCACATATCAACCTACATTGCTACCATCCAAATACACATACATAGTATATCACACCCTACGTAGATGGGATATACGAGGTATGTTCATATCCATCATATCAATACAATGTCTTGTTGGATGGGTGCACATATATAGCCAGTAAGGCAATCACACCTAATGAAATGCTCTCTGACATCACATCTTGGAAGGATATTACTCCATCCATATGAAGGGTACATATCCACATACATATATCACCATTTCTACTTGTGTGTCACTGTAATGGGATAGCAATGGGTAATGTCATCATGATGTCATATCATTGCCATCGTTAACAGATGTGTCTTGATCTAAGTCCCATCCCTCCAACACTCATGGTTATACAGATATTGCTCCATGTGACAGGTGAAGATATCCATCATTTGACCACACGGAGGCTCTTCAGCAGAGCCAAAGTCACAACATATAGAGAGAAATACCTCTTTGGAATGGTCCACAGAGTGTGCTTGTAAATCATGCACACCCTGTACACCATTCCAATTAAGTATTGTTCTCTAAATGGGTTGATTTTGTCTCTGCTGAAAATCCCTCGTGTAGACAAATGACTGAAATCTACATCCGTCACATAGAGCATTATCTGAACAACCATGAGGGTAGGAGGGATAGGACTAACAGAGAACAACATCTGTTCCCACAATGTCTACAATCTGACATCAAGGTGGACTTAACCTTTGCCACCCCCCTGGAGGGATAGCCATCCCTACAAGTTGTGAAGACAAATATATGTTGTTGGATCCCCCCCCCCCCCCGAGTTAAACAATGGTATTCGTACTGCTGAAAGGTGTGTTGATGCAAAAGGTATCACAGCTCAGACATGGATATGTCAGGGGCAATATCCCAGTGGCCTGATATTGTACAGTGGTGCTGTTACTACACAATCATATGGACAGCTCTGGTACAGGGACCAGATATCTACATGGGAGGGTGTAGCAACAGCCCCACTGTACTATTTCTGGACACTGTGATATTGCACCTCAAAATGAAACCTTCACCCGTAATAACTCAAACAACACCTTTCAGCAGTGGGAGTACCCTTGTTTACCCAGGGGGATTAACACAAACACATATATTTTTCTTCCCCACATATCAAAGTAGAATTGTCTCCACAAACATATGGCTAAGGTCATTAATCACAACATCTTCTTCCTCCACACAGCTTACGGCCGTCAAGCCCAGCGGGAGACAGTGGAGGAGGCTATGTCACCCCCCAGTGAGGAGGACACAGAGGAGGGGACAAGCCGGTGGTCACCTTACCCACCATCACCATCCCCTCCAACACAGGCTGCATCACCACCTTCTGCACCACCCCAGGCTGCACCACCCCTTCCAGCTGCACCACCACAGGCTGCACCACCCTTTCCAGCTGCACCACCACAGGCTGCACCACCCCTTCCAGCTGCACCACCACAGGCTGCACCACCCTTTCCAGCTGCACCACCACAGGCTGCACCACCCTTTCCAGCTGCACCACCACAGGCTGCACCACCCTTTCCAGCTGCACCTCCCCAGTACAGTGGCTGGATGCCACAGGAGGAGAGGTGGACACATCCATCCACCTCCACCAGCTACTACCCTCCATCAGCAGCACCACCACCGCCAGGGAGGCAATGGCTGCCAGGGACAGTGGCCAACACCCAATATGGGCCATATGCCTCCCAGATCAACCCACCCTCCTGGATGGCTCCACAGCATGCCCCAAGGTATGATCCAAGGTGGGGTCCCACCACCTATCAGTGGCCACCATATGACCCTTGGCCACTGGACTACACACACCTGGGCCTGATTGGTGAGCCCCAGCGCCCCCTACCCAGGGACATATTCACACCTCCACCAGCACACACATCTCTGGGCAGCTCTGCATCACTTGATGTGGTGGGCATATGCCCATCATCTGCACCAGCCACTCCAACAGCAGCCACAGCACCCTCAGCAGCAGCAGAGGATACAGCACCTCCAGCAGCAGAGGAAACAGCACCTCCAGCAGCAGAGGAAACAGCACCTCCAGCAGCAGAGGAAACAGCACCTCCAGCAGAGGAGGAAACAGCACCCTCAGCAGCAGAGGAAGAAACAGCACCCTCAGCAGCAGAGGAAGAAACAGCACCCTCAGCAGCAGAGGAAGAAACAGCAGCACCAGGGACACCGGGCACATCCACCTCCAGCACCGCACACCTCACAGGGATGGAGGCGGAGTGTATGGCCCTTCAGAGGAGACTACTCCGGTCGAGCAGGAGTACTGACAGCAATATCACCAGGAGCAGGAGGCAATCCAGGAGGAACATTGTCCAATTGGAGAGCAGGATCCAAGGTTTGGAGTCGGAGGTGTCCAGGGGGAATACACTACTCCAGCAGCTCAGGACTGGTGTGATGGACATGTTAACACAGGTCCTTGTGGAGCTGAGGGAGATAAACCGCAGGGAGAACCTGAGGATGGAGAGGGAGAACTTGCGTTCCACTGAGGGGTCTACTGCAACCACCACCCCCTCTAGTGTTACCCCTGAAGCAACACCTAGGGGGCAGAGGGTTACCAGGAGATCCACAAGGGCATCCACCTCTGGCACCCAGGCTAAGGCCCCCCACCCAAAGAAGAAAAAATGAAAGGCCCAACCTGTTAAGTTTCCCCTCAATAAAGAAAACATTTTTTTTAAAATTCCAGTCTGATCTGTTGTGTCTTCAGTTATGGATTGGGTGGCAGGGTTGTCTCCAATGCATTGCCATACAATGCAGTGAACACAACCTCTGCCTATGTGAAATGTTAGTGGGATGCTACAACATGGGTTCACACACACACCGTTGTACAAATTCAACTTGTAATACATCCCTGGAGCCATATTACACCACTGTGTTATATGGCGGTGTTGTGTGTTGAATTTGAACAACAAAACATACCCCTTAGCACAACAAATTGTACAACACTGAACATTTGTCTACATCATATGCTGTGTTTAACCCTTTGAGTGCCAGAGTGGTAGACAACGCATTGTCAAGAAATGCGTTGGGGACCACTCTTGCACTCAGTGGGTTAATGGGATAACCAGACAAACAGCTCTGTGATTTAGCAGGGACATTATAAGCAGGATAGATAAATGGGACATGTATCCATGTTGTCTTGGATTCACACACTCATTGTGCAACTGACTTACTGGAGAAGCCAATGTTTTTAACCTAGGATTTCAACGTGTAGCACACACATTGATATCCTGGGCTGAGCATTGGGGTCTCCTGTAAGTTGAGTTGCTGTTTCCCTAAGGGTGTAACAGACTTCACCAGTGATAACACATGTCCACTTAGTCTGGTTGTTCGTTAGCCCATGTACTGAGATATGTCAAAGTGGAGCAAAATCTCCGAACATGGATTATACTGAGCAATACAGATACTGTGGACAGGTATTCACTGTGGAAGTATGTCCCCTGTATCACCTCTTCATCACTCCCACAACACATTGGTGCATCACTGCCACCATCATCTGTTTGCATGGATACATCACAGAGTCCAGTCACTGGCAAACAAGTGGTGGACTCCTGTGATGTGGGTGTTGCCTTTCCATGTATGGGGCATACTCTACCCTATGTGTGGTAACACATTGACATATGTGTTCTCAAATATATCCTCCTACAGACACAGATAGAATGGTGATGGTTCATCTTTATTGTGTCTCAAAGTACATTAGAATGTACATGTGTTTTCTGTGTGTATTGCCTATATGCATTGAACACCTGTATGAGAACACTAAATGTACTTTGAAACTAAATTGTAATACTTCAGTAACACTGCTGCCCTGCTCATGTGTTGTCCATGAGGTTTGACAACTCTGTAGCTGAGCATCCTGACTGTACAGGTTAAAACACTCAAGAATTAGTGTTTTCTGTGTCTCTATGAGAATGTTCCAGTAGAGGTTTGTGTGAACCTCAGGTCAAACTTTGCATCACCAACAACATCACCATAAACAGCAAGGGGTGATCTTCATGAAGGTGTTGTCAAGACATCAATCCAGTCACATGGAAGATCTTCAGTTCAAGGATGGATCATGTTACGGATGCCTGCGGGACAAGAGGACAGGATTTGGAGCAGTAGACCTGAACTGATCATCAAGCAACAACAATTTAGTCTTTTTCATCCCCTCAGTTTTCACAGTTACAGGTGAGTGCACAAACCATTGCTTGACAATGTGTTGTGTACTCATCTGTAACCAATTCTGTGGGGAACTAAGGACATGTGCATCAGTCCTAGGGATATGTGCCCCTGACATGTATACACACATTAACAAGTGTTCTGAGAGCTCCATGGAAGTAATGACATTGTGCTGCCACTGTGAAAGTGACAGTGGCAGCCCAATGTCATTTGTTCCATGGAACTGTTAGGACACATTTGTTGATGTGTGTATTCATGTCAGGGGCACATACGTCTGCACACTCACAGGTCTGCATGGAGTCCGTGGTAATCTGATCTACGTCTCATGACCTCTACATTGTGTGCCCATACCACTGTACATCCACCCCTGTGCTGCTCTTCTCAGCTGTAGCACAGTACAGGTCCCATATTGAGTCTGATGTCCCTTCTCATGCAAATCATTAGATAATACTCTTTCACTACTGGGCTAGCATGGTTGTTCAGGCTCTAATCATGGCATATCCAGTTAGTTGCTGTCAATCAAGCCGTGTAAGGTGATGAACATGGGTAATATGTTGTACCTTGTTTCTCCTGGGGGTGTGCGTGATATCCTTGGGGTCTGTATGTCAACGTGGAGAGTGGAATGGAGGATGGTTGTTGAGTCCACACACACAATTTTCCACGTCCACTGCCAGTGCAGTGCTGTGTCACTGTTCCTGTGGGGTGAGACAGAACAAAATGTGCAGTGTGGTTAGTGTCACAGGACTGCTGGGGGACTTGCATGGATTGTTTGCATGCCTGTGTTATACTCACAGGTGAAGTATTCCATGATGAGCCTGTCTCTGATCTGTGCCCCTCTCATGGTCTCCTCCACATGCCCGATGTCCATGGCCACTTCCTGTATGGGGGGGTCCGGGATGTGCTCCAGCAGCCTGGTGTCCACTGCGATATTGTGCAGTATTGCGCACGCCACAATGATGTCACACACCTTAGCCGGTGCATACTGCAGTGCTCCCCCAGAGTGGTCCAGACATCGGAATCTTGACTTGAGGAGCCCAAATGTCCGCTCAATAGCATTCCTGGTTCTGGCATGAGCCTGGTTGTAGCTTTCCTGGGCATGTGTTTGGGGATTGGCCAGAGGGGTCAGTAGCCAGGACTTGCATCCATAGCCAGCATCACCTGTGTAATGTGAGTGACATGGTGAAACAGGGAGCACATGTTGTGTGAATGATGTTTTGTGTGGTGGACGTAGTAGGTGTGGGTCAGGTGCATGCTGAGCTGAGTGGTGTGTACGCCTGTGTATGTGGTGTGATTTTGTTTTGTGAACTCACCCAGTAGCCATCCCCCTGTAAAGGTTCCATTCTCAAAATCTCTGTGGACTGAGGAGTTTTGTAGAATGTATGCATCATGTGTGCTGCCAGGATATTTTGCACAGACATTCATGATCCTCATGTTGCTGTCACACACCATCTGCACGTTGATGGAGTGGAAGTTCTTCCTGTTGATGAATATCTGTGCGTCACGTGCTGGGGCCTTAATCCGGACATGGGTGCAATCTATAGCACCCATGACCCTGGGCATGCCTCCCTTTGCGTAAAAGGCCTGCTTGACGTGTATCCAGTCCATGTCGGTGGTGGGAAAATGTATATGGGTACTGGCCTTGCTTTTGAGGGCTGGCAGGACCTGGGCCAGCACTCTGGAGAATGTGGCCTGTGACATGCCAGATGCGTAACCCTCAGTGGACTGGAAGGCCCCGCTTGCCATGAAGTGTATGGCACAGAGTAGTTTCTGCAGGCCAGTTAGGGCATGGTTGTGGATGTATATGGGATCCACCTGCTTCTTGATGACCTCATACAAGGCAATGATGCTGTCAGGCCTCAACCTGTAGCGATCAATTACCTCGTCATCAGCCATTCCAAAGAGTGTGACCCTTGGGCGGTATACCCTGGGCCTTGGTGGTCGTCTATACATCCTGTGCCCTCCAGGTGGGGATGGACTCCTGTGTGGCTGGTGAGCCAGAGCCTCCTCACTTGCAACAGGTGAAGGCTGTTGATGAGGCGTGCTTGGGGTTTGCTGATGTTCCCTAGCTCTCTCCCTTGCACGCCTTCTACGCAGTCTTCGCAACAATATGTAACCCAACATACTGTTTGCTCTCTCTATCTGTCTCTATCTATCTGTATCTATCTGTCTCTCTCTCTCTCTCTCTCTCTCTCTCTCTCTCTCTCTCCCTCCCTCCCTGAGTGGAAAACAAGCCACAAGTGAGTGTGCTGAGTTGTCCCTTTAAGTACTTGCTAGGGCGTTGTGTAGGTGTGGTGATGAGGTGAGTGCTGACCAATGGTGAGTTGTTTGTGTCCAGGTAAGTGTTTGCAGGTGTGTGTGTGTTATAAGATGTGGTGTGTTGTGCTTGTTCTGTGTGTGCCATTTGCGGGCGTGCAGTTGTGGGGTGCAGGTCGCGTGTTGATGTTTCCCAGGTGAGCTTGTATTTGCAGGGTCCGCTTTGTGTGATGACCCCCATTGTTCCGTGCCATGTTGTGTTGTTGTTTTTTTGTGTGTCATTGTTCCTGTGGTGTTGGTTGTTGTTTTGTGTGTAGTGATTTGTGTTGTGTGTGCATGTTTTTGTGTTGTTTTGGCATTGCACGGGTTAATTTTCCCATTTACATGGTTGTGCGGTAAGCCTTTTGTGTGTTTTCCTCTGTAACGGGTGTTTAGTTTTGGCCGTTAAGTGTCTAACGTGTGTGAGAAGTGGGTCTTAACTTTTAGCCGTTAGGTGTGTCTTTTTTTCAGCCGTTCTCAGTACCGCAAGCCTTTGAATAGCTCTGGGGTATGTTGTTCCATGCGTCTGAATGCACGTAAGTGTATCGGCCGTAGGAATTGTGCAACTGCCGTTAGCTGTTGTTTAGACGGATCTTTGAATTGCAACATGACACTTAACGCACCCGTTAGTGATTTTTTTGCTTAACGGCTGCCTTTAAATCGAGCCCCTAGAGTGTTGTGTACAGTACTGGAGACTGCATTTACAGAAGAATATAGATATTCAGAACAATGTGAAAACCAATAATATTATTAGGAGGAGCCAGCATGGTTTTATGAAGAATAGATCATGTCAAACTAATTTACTTGCATGTAATGAAAGGATAAGTAGAAATGTGGACATGGGGGCTGCTGTTGATGTAGTATACCTGGATTTTGCAAAAGCATTTGATTCAGTGCCTCTATACAGGTTACTGAATAAATGAAAAGGCTTCGATTTCATAGGTGATATATGACATAGAGAGAGAACTGGTTAAATGCTAGATGGCAGAGAGTTGTGGGAGTTGCTGTGGGAGAGAGTGGGATGCCACAGGGTTCAGTCCTGGGCCCAATGCTTTTTAATTTCATTATTAATGATCTAGACCTGGTAATTGAAAGTAGTTTCTCTTTATTTACTGATGACACTAAACAGTGTGAGTAAATACATGCAGAGCAGGATGTTTTCTCTCTACAGAAGGGTTTAGAAAAACTGAATGAATGGGCAGAAACGTGCAGATGAAATTTAATGTAGATAAATGAAAAATAACAGCTCACAGCGCTAACTCACCTTAGTGCATAACTATGAATGTGTATATCTCTATAATACTTTTTAATGATTTATTTATTATCCATGAAGTGCCATTGATAAAATTGGGGTTACTGAAGTGTGCAGCGAGGAATGAGAGGGCTCTCCAGTCCCCCAAACATCAGGCCAGAGCCCAAAGTGCAAACAAAGAACAGACAGAAAACCTGCACTCATCCAGTCTAAATGTGAATCCTGTGCCCTGTGTTAGGCATATATTATAATTCTGTGAATAAATCTGAGGCATTAGTGTCTACATTTTTGGCCCAAAAACGAGGTTTAAGCTTACCAACTGCGCCAAGGTTCCTCAAGTATGGCAAGTCCTACTCTAAACACTTGAAGTCCCTATCAAAAAATAAATAAAAATAAAATTAAAATTGAAAAGGCCCCTGACGAAGTGTGGTAGCAACGTGTAGAGCAGGGGGACCCTTTTTACTTTCTTTTTGTATATATAAAGGTCCCCATGTATGCAATTAAAAACAAATGACAAACAATATTTAAAAAGGTGTAAGAGAAGACTTGCCCTGTATGCCTGCATAGAGTGGACACCCAAAAGGAACTGAAACTCTATCAGCCCTTATGTACAGCTTGTGACCACTCCCACAGGCCACATGAGGAAAAATCAGTTGGAAACAAACCTAGAGTGTAAAATCCATAATTAACCTCTTAAAAGGCCTAGAATGTATAGAAAATAATTGATGCAATGAAACATTCATGTGTGATAGTGACAGTAAGAAGCAGCTACAATAAGCTAAAGGAGATAGGTAAAGACAAAAGAAAAAACAACAGCTCACAGCGCTAACTCACCTTAGTGCATAACTATATAGGTGTATATCTGTATAATACTTTTTATTTATTTATTTATTGGCCTTTAAGAGGTTAACTATGGCTTTTGCACTCTAGGTTTGTTTCCAACTGATTTTTCCTCATGTGACCTGTGGGAGTGGTCACAAGCTGTACATAAGGGCTGATAGAGTTTCAGCTCCTTTTGGGTGTCCACTCTATGCAGGCAGACAGGGCAAGTCTTCTCTTACACTTTTTTAAATATTGTTTGTCATTTGTTTTTAATTGCATACATGGGGACCTTCATGTATAAAAAAAGAAAGTAAAAAGGGTCCCCCTGCTCTACGCATTGCTACCACATTTTGTCAGGGGTCTTTTCAATTTTAATTTTATTTATTTTTAGATAGGGACTTCAAGTGTTTAGAGTAGGACTTGCCACACTTGAGGAACCTTGGCGCGGTTGGTAAACTTAAACCTCGTTTTTGGGCCAAAAATGTAGGCACTAATGCATCAGATTTATTCACAGTATTATAATATATGCCTAACACAGGGCACACTATTCACATTTAGATTGGAGGAGCGCAGGTTTTCTGTCTATTCAAAGTAGATAAATGTAATGTTATGCATTTGGGCTTTTAAAACAAACGCTACATACAAATGGGAAATTGCTTGGGAATGCTCAATAGAGAAAATGTATCAGTACTGAGAGACAATAAACTTCACAGCAGTGTGCAGAGTCACTCAGCTGCTGCAAGAGCAAATATGGTACTATCCTGCATAAAAAGGGGTATAGATGCACAGGATGCAAATATAATTCTACCTCTATATAAATCCTTGATAAAGCCACATCTAGAATATGTAGCACATTTTTGGGCACCAGTTCTTAAAAAAATACCTTATTTATCTGGAAAAAGTCCAGAGACGTGAAGCAAAACTGATAAAGGAGGATTTGAGTTATAAAAGAGAGGATAGCCAAACTGGGTTTGTTTACATTAAATAAGAGAAGTCTAAGGGGTGATATGATTATGATATACAAATATATTCAAGGTCAATACCAAGAACTCTCCAGTGAATTATTTAATTAAAGAGCTGAGTTAAGAACAAGAGGTCACACATTAAGACTAGAGGAATGGCACTTTTGACTAAAACAAAGGCAAGGATTTTATACAGTAAGGGCAGTAAAGTTTTGGAATTCTTTGCATTGGTATATTGTGCTTGCAGATACTGTAATTGTTTCAGAAATGTAATGGATGCCTATCTAGCACAGAACAATACTGAGAATTATGACAACTGGCTTGAAAGCAGATGTTGATCCAGGGAAATATCTGACTGCCATTTTTAACCCCTTAAGGACCGGCCGCGCACACAGCCATCGCATGGGACCATATTTTTTTTAGCTAATCAGATTCCAGACTCCCCGAATGGCGTGCACCCGCGCAGGGAGCCCGGAATTCCATGACGGTCCAGGACCATCATGAGTTATTAAGGGTATAACAACCCATGATGGTCCAGTACCGTCATGGGTCCTTAAGCAGTTAAGCTTGGGCAGTTAACAAAAATGGTATGTGTTAGTTTGGAATAATCCTAAGGAGAATAGAGATGCCATTTTGTTGAGGATACACAGGAAAGGGTTAAACAGGAGACCCAATTAGGTTGTATATCCTCACATAAATAGATGAAATAATAATGTAATTATTATTTTGAGAACACTACTGACATGTTACTTCACATTAAAGAATTGATTGAAATAATCAATTAAGCATATTTGTTCAAAAATATATATAATTTATTTATGTAAAAATATACTATATATAAAATGTAATCAGAAATATGAATGAGTAAACACCAATTGACTCAAAAATATATATTTTTATATGATATAATCATATACTAAGATATCTTTTTGAAACAGACCCATGGTAAATGAAGAACCAATCTCACAAAATACTATTACCCAGCATAAAAAGGATTAAACATTGCATAGATGTATCCAGAGGTATTTGGTAACAATATTTGAACACAACAGCATAGAAAGGGTTCATTGATCCTAACAATTAATTATGATACAATTGGCAGCAGTGTATATAATACCTGCCCCAAAAACTGTATAGACTATGCTAATTAATGTCTAAGGAATGTCGTCATGTGAGTTGCTTATAATAGGGAAAAACAGGTCTCATAACAATTTCCTTGTACCACATAAAAATATATCAAAATGTAGAAAACTTATCTGGAATAAAATTACAGATGTAGATAAATAGAATGTAACTATTTATCTGCTGTTTTCAAAATTGCATACCTTCTAGATAAAACATATAAATTACATTTATTATTGTTAATAGTAGATTAAACCAAGAATATACTCAGAAATAAATCTAATAATATATGTCTAGAAAAGCACAACTAAAACTTCATGCAACATATACTATAAGAATGGCAATAGCAATCCTATTTATAACACCTACACAGCATTTCAAGGGTTAAAGGGATAGTAATACTTAAAATGTAAAAAAAAATGTTGTAGGGTTTATTACCCTGAGTAAAACAAGAGTACACCCACTACTGAAAGGTGTTTCATTCAAAAGTTATTAATTTTCAAAGTTGAATTTTTTAGGTGCAATATCACAGTGGCCTGAAATTGTACAGTGGCTCTGTTGCTACACGATCCTATGGACAGCTCTGGTCCCAGGACCATAAATCTCCATAAGATGGTGTAGAAACAGCTCCACTGTACAATTTCAGGCCACTGTGATATTGCACCTAAAAAATTCAACTTTGAAAATTAATAACTTTTGAATGAAACACCTTTCAGTAGTGTGAGTACTCTTGTTTTACTCAGGGGGATAAACCCTACAACATATTTTTTTTTACATTTTAAGTATTACTATCCCTTTAATCAACAGATTATAAGGTATATGGTTGCCCCACCCAAGATGGCAGCTTCTTTTGTCTAGTGAGATGTCTTTCTCAATAGACAAAAGTTAGGTCCAAGCACACATTCAACAAAGAAATTCTATGAAATACATACCCAGATAGACAAAAAGCAGATTAAGGGTTAATAAAAATTCACCAGATCAAAATAAGTTCAATAACCTTTACAGAAACACAAATATATGATTCTATAGGTATCAATAATTAGATTTAATAAATATATAATGCTATATTGATCTAACTGCTACCAATTACTTCACAAATATCTGGATAAATGTATTAATTAATTTTGTTTAGTTCGCAGAATAAACTACAGCCATATGGTTTATTATAATAATTCTAAAAATGGGTGGCCAGTCCATTTTCCTCAAATGTGGTGGAAATATATATTTCTTTACAGAATTAAAATAAAGAAAATATAATTTAAGACAACCAAGTTGTGTTCTTAGAATTCCTAGTTGGTATTTCAAGGAAGCCAGCAAACAGAGAGAGAACCTGGCATTTCCCTTGTCTTATAAAGGAAAGTAAAATTCCTTAATCAGAAAGTCACATCCCATTCTCCTCAGATAGGATAAGGAGCCATATCATTATTATATGATGTCAGATTATCTGGACTCTCTGATTGGTCAAACTCAAAATAACATTCTTTTTAGATTTTGGAATTTTTGTACCAATGTTTCTATTATTCCGAAAGACGGTGCATCAATATCATATTAAAAACTGCACATATATGATGATGTAACTGTTTCTTTTCAACCTTGAGATGGTCAGGAGGTCATCATACGTCATGCAAACATGTTAATTTATACTACTAATCTTAGGTCTTCACATAAGATTTTAGGTATTTTCCAGACTCCTCATCTAGAAAATAGTTATAAATTCCCATAAAATCTTGTTTAGCTATTTCCACCACTCCATTGAGGTAAATAGGCCATTGTTGCTAAAAATAAGATCATTAACCCTTTGAGTGCCAGAGGGGTATGGAATGCATTGCTTTGCAATGCATTCCGTACTCCTCTCACACTCAAAGGCTTAAACACATAATGATTTAAGAAGGATTTTAGAAAAACCATAATGGTTTTCTAAAAATGTAACTATTTCCTTCCAATCATGGCAGAGTCTCTGACAATGTATACTTTTTATTTATATAAAAATTGTTATGCCTAATTCAAATTCACTACATTTCTCTCCCCGATTTTCTATCATACCCCACTCATTTTGCACACACACACACACACACACACACACACACACACACACACACACACACACACACAATAACTCTCTCTGTCTCTCGTTTTCATCTCCAGGCTCCATTCTAAATGTAACACTTGATATTCTAACTTTTATTAATATATGGAATATTTCTGTCAAGCTCTCTCTCTATCATGGTGCCCATGCTACTGCTGGCGACATTCCATCAGTTTTACTTCCTGCTGCCTTTTATTGGTTGATGTCGCTTTGCCCTGCCCAGTATTTGCCCTTAAATACTGGGCCTTATCACTTCTCCGGTGCCCTTTCGTGGTGTTTCCGTTGCCAGCGCTTGTTCCAGTTAATCGTGTGATCTCTGTGTATCACCTGGACTGCCTGACTACTCTGCTATCTACGTTCCTGCTCTGTGTACCAACCCGGATTGGCTGGTGTTCCTGCTCTGTGTACCAACCCGGCCCGGCTGATGTTCCTGTTCTGTGTACCGACTCGGATTGGCTGACGTTCCTGCTCTGTGTACCGACCCGGCCCGGCTGAAGTCCCTGTTCTGTGTATCGAACCGGTTTGGGTGAACATTGTCCGTGTAACAGGGCCTGTCTGCGGTACCATCCGGTATCTGGTTTGGGGCTGTCATCTGGTGTTCTCTCTGTCCTCGGACAGAGCCTGTGTTGCCTCGTTGCCGCTCAGGCAGTCTAGTCACGGTAAACCTGTCACTTACTGTGTCGCGTGAGCTACACTCCAGTGTGATAGATCCATCTGGTTGCACCACGGTACGCTTGACCTTTTACTGCTGCAAGCTGAGGTTGGTCTTACTCTGGGCGCCTCAGGCTGCTCTCACTATCTGGCAGTCAACATTAGGTCTGAGCGTTCGTTAACCCTTTTGGGGAAGGTGCCATTTTCCACCGTATTTCAGTCATTGCAGTCCCCATTGAGTGTTCCTCCAGGCATACATTTGCAGTCCTCCGTTACTGCTACAGCAGTCCACAGCTTGTCCTGGGCCTCCGTTTACTCTTGTGGCATTACTCGCTATTCCGTCACACTCTGCAGAGTGAGAGTCTTGAGGGCCTCGCACTATTAGGGCCTGTCAGACTTCCTGGCCTAATAGTAACCATTTCACTGCTGTCTTGTTTGAGTATCACACAAACTTTACCTGCCCTGTGTCAGTATATTATTATTGCTGATTTATACTTATACTGTACCCATGTGGGTATTGATTATTGTAACCTGTCCTGTGTCAGTACTATATTGTGTACATATATCACTGGACCCGCGAGGTTTTATTCAATAAAACTGTGTTTTATCTAACCTACTGTGTCTGAGTGTCAAAAAAAAAGTTACACTCTCACTCTCTCTCTTGAGGTTAAATGCTCAAGTACTCCAGCTAACTAGAACTCTTCTCCAGCAGGACATTTAATCTGGGACAACTAGTCTACCAATTGTATTGTAAATTACTACACACACAACAGAGAGAGTTAGGGCAAGTGCACATTTCATAATTTAGTCATCTTTAACCAGATATTTACCAGCTGCGATATCTGCTAAGAAAAAATATAATTCAATGCATTAAAACATCATAGCAGATGCTAGTGGTACTTTATCTAGCTTGAAGGAATCAAGATTGACTTGTATCATTTGACCTATACAGAAAAAACTACCTCATTGTCACTGTAGTTTTGAATAATTTATTTATGCTTCTGGAAGATTCCATTCCCTTTTGTTGTTAAGAAATGAAGATATAACACTGTTTAACTATAGTTTTATACAACAGAATTTATTTCAAAGCACTTTTGATAGGCTGTTCTACCATGGTTCTCATCTTTCATTGTTAAAGCAATACAAAAATGCTATATAAGGACAAGCTTCTGGGGTAATTGTATTGTACTAACCTCTTCTTGTTTTAAAGATATTTCTTAAGTAGCAATAAAGAGTTACAAGAATGTACTCATGTGTAACAATTTATTTCACCTTTAGGAAATCTTTACTTAGATTCTTACAATAAGTAGAAGTTAGCAGTCTGAATACAATTTCACCCAACAGTCATAACTTTTCATTTTAAAGAAAAGTAATTGTGATATATTTCAGTATTCACTAATTAAAAACACAACAAAAGAATAACAAGAAATGAGAACCCTTCAGAAATACAGTGGAGTGCATAAGATAAAGGCATTAAAAAGATAATGTCTCAGATAAAGATGTTGTTAATCTGTCTATAGGGCAATAGTAGTTAATGTCACGCATATCACTGTAAACCCCTTCGAGGCTCGAGATGTCCTCAATGCCTTGCAATGCATTGCAGATGCCTCTAGCATCTAGGGGGTTAATCTTAAAGATAAGCTATCATGTAGAATTAACTAAACATCATGTGCTGTAGACTTTCAATTCTGAATTTTATTAAAGATCACAAAGATGAACCATAAGTTTCTCAGGAAACACGAGGCAAAAGTAGGACTTTCTGGCCTTGTTGATTACTGGCGGAAAAGAAAAAGTTTGAACATAAGAACCTCATCCCAGTTATCAAACAAGGTGGTTGGCGTCTGATGGTTTGGGATACTTTAATGGCTCAGGACCTTGAAAGCTTGCCATCATAAACACAACCATGAATTCTGCAGTGCTGTGTCAGGATTAGGGATGGGAGAAAAATGTTGCCTCAAAACTGGCGAATAATGGCACTTCCTGCTTTGCAAATAATTTATTGTGAAAAGTGCAGATTTTCCTCTTTTTTTCACCTAGCTCATTCCATTGTAATCAATGGGAAGATTAAATTACACACAACACATAACAAATATTATTTTATTTCCCAAAGCCATAGTATAAAAGGGGCATGAGCGTGCCTGAGTTGGTGAGGTATTGAGAAAGAATCAGTTGAACAGGGAATGTTTTTTTGGGGGGTTGTTTACTGTGATTGGGGGGCAGTTAATAAATAAATAAATCCTAAATACAATTCAAAATACCCCATAAGACATGGTATAAAAGGGATCTGAGGAGGGTGCCTGTAT
This sequence comes from Rhinophrynus dorsalis, assembly GCA_037306005.1. Lineage (NCBI taxonomy): Eukaryota > Metazoa > Chordata > Amphibia > Anura > Rhinophrynidae > Rhinophrynus > Rhinophrynus dorsalis. The sequence continues at coordinate 432,822,230 of CM074719.1, read as the reverse complement.
TAGTGGGTGGAGTCTGGGGAATGAATTAGTTGAACAGGGAATTTGTTTTGGGAGGTTCTTGACTGGTATGGGGGTCAGTTAATAAAACAATAAAGAAATGTGTATGTAAAGTGATAGAGACAGGAACCCCCTAATATAAGCTGCCACTGGGGTGGACTGATACTTGACTTGATAGAGTATTTTGTAGAGGATGATTTGTTTGATTTGTTGTTAGAGGCCCAAACCCTGAGGAAACATTGATTTATAGGACTTAGACTCATTAGAGGCACAAGCCTTGAAGAAACATTGATTTGTTGGACTTAAAAATTGTTTATTTTGTTTTTTTGGTTTTTTTTTGTAGGACTATGTTTTTTTTTTCTTCAGAGCACAAGCCCTGAGACAAAAATGCCCTACTGACCTAGTGCTAGCAGGTTATGTTGGCCAGTGGCCACTGGCTATTGTCAAATGTCCTCCTGAGTCTGAGTCTATATTGAGGAATTTGCAACTGCTGTTCTTGCTACTGCTCCTCAGTTGATTAAGCAGCAGGATGACTAGGCAGCTGAAAGGGAATGGAATCAACAATAGCAGTAACATGGGTGATGGATGATGAAGGTTCCACTTGCCACAACTAGCTCAAGTGATGCGTCTGAGGCAGTAGCAGCACAATAAGTAGCCCCCAGTCTATTTGGAGAAAAGATGAAGTTGGCCAGTAATTCTTCTCCACTTGCCCCTCCTCCAAAATCATGGGTGTGTTATTAGAGTAGAAATGTTTCCCTTGAGAGCAGGAACTGTGGCTCTCATCAGCAACTGCAATGTGCACAGTGTGTGTGGTAAATAACATCTGGGGGCACAACTGTATCCAAACACAATGACACCAGAACCCAAGTACTGCTGCTGTCACTATACCTCTTGTCCACACCCCAGTAAGGACCCATAACAAATTGCTGACAGTAATGATGAACCCTCCCTGCCACAATCTTAGCATATTCTGTGGGATGGAATCTCCTCATTTGCCACTTGATGTCCTGGTTGCAATTCTCCACCACCACACTGCCATGTGTGGTCAGTGCACCACACAGTGTGCAATGGGTGGAGACGAACTGCCACATCCTAACATCAACAGAGTGGCTATCATTTGGTATGGGAGGTAATGATGAATGAGGTGGATTGGCAGAAGATGTAGTTACCTTAGTAGGTGATAGTGATGGTGAGCTAGTTGTTTCACTTGTCATGGAACTTCCAATCTGTGCCTGGGTTTCTCTGATCTTCACCTTGCCTCTTGCTGCCATTTCTGGACATTCAGGGGTATAGCAACAGCAGTGCTTGTGGTGGGTGTATGGCTTCAACATTTTTGACATAAACGTCATGGTGTCTGTGTTTCATGTGTGATATCAGGGCGCTTGTGCCAAGGTATGTTCCATCCTTTCCTCTTCTCACTGACTTGACACAAATTGTGTACAGTGCCGTTGGTGATGACTGCACTGTGCCTGCCCCAAGAGAAAAATAGTCCCACACCCATGAATTCAGGGGTGAGGGAAAATGTGAAACAAGTGGAGAAGAATGGCCTCTTTCTTCTTGTCTTCAACATTCCCCTTCACTGTCTGTGGCAGAAGATAATGGTGCTGCTGTTGCTGCTACTGTGGAACCTGTCCTAGTCCCGCATCACTTGTTGACCCCATTCCTACTGTGTCAATGGTGGGCTATGGCACACTAGCTTGCTCCTCAGCATCCTGCTGCCCTTGAATCTCAGCAGGACAGGAAGTACGATGGGGATTACTATCTCCAGAATCGTGGTACCTAAATGGGGGAAAAGTTTGCCCCCTCCTTTGCGAACCTCTACATGGGATGGTTCGAAGAGGTCCACATTTATGGGGAGGGGAATGCCTATCATGCTAGTATTATATTTTACAGCAGGTATATCGATGACCTGCTGTTTGTGTGGCAGGATACTGAGAAAAACTTTTTTGGCATTTCAGGGTTACCTGAATAAAAACTGTCTCAATCTCATCTTCACTTCTGAATTTCAAAAGAAAACAATTGCGTTTTTAGATTTAAAGTTATCTATAGAAGGAGATGGAATTCATACAACGGTCTATAGGAAACCGTGTTCTGGAAATTCTCTCCTGCACGCAAGCTCCTGTCATACAAAGCACATAATTAGAGGGATACCATTAGGACAGCTTCTGCAGCTGCACAGGAACTGTTCCACAGAAGATGAATATAAGAAACAATCTTTGGAGCTCAAACATAGATTCCTGGCACGATGATGCCGTTCTGATGTTATAGATAGGGCATATGATAAAGCACTAAGGAGGGATCGAATAGAACTCTTATGTGACAAGAATTAAAAAAAAGTCAAAAGATGATGGAAAGGTCACGTTTGTTACGGACTTCAGTATGTAGTTTGATCAGATTAAAAATATCCTTAAACGTCATATTCCGATACTCAAGGGTGATTTAGATCTAAAACATGTGGAAATTGACAACTGATGTTTTGTAGCAAGAAGAGCTCCATCTCTGGGCAATAAGTTGTCACTGAGTATGTTTAGGAGTGTTGCGTCTCCTGACCCCATGTGGCTTACTAATAGAGGCATGTATAAATGTGGGGCCAGGAGATGTATGACTTGTACGCATGTTAAAGTGGGACACATAGTAACAAGCACCAGAACTGGGATTATCAGATTAAACAGTATGTGAACTGCAGAACTAGTTTAGTTGTATATGTTATCACCTGCACTAACTCTCTAAAGCAATATGTAGGCAGAACGCCGAGGTCCCTTAAGGACAGGGTGAGAGAACATCTATTAGTGATTAGGAATGGTGATGTGTCAAAACCAGTGGCTCATCATTTCCTTGAGTGTAAGGCCCTGAATTTAAAGTTTTTTTTTCTGTGCAGGGAATAGAAAGGATCAGGTATGCAGAAAGGAGAGAAGATGTTACATCTTAATAAAGCTGAGGTGAAATGGATCCTTGCAATAGGTTCCAGACAACCTCGTGGTCTGAATTCAGATCACGATATATCCCTTTATATACATAATACCTGATGGTATTTTTTAGTATTTTTTAGTGATATTTGACATCATTCTGCACTCTTATACTTGCTCTGTGCTGATGAACATAGAATTGGGAAGAACTGAGAATAATGTTTTAATTAAAGGGGATTTTGTATTTGAGATTCACCTTGCATAGAGCAAATAGAGGTATAAATAACTAATATTTTAGTAGAAATTCTGTTTCGTGTAATACTGATTGTTTTCTATGAAATTATTTGTTTATGTATTTCTACTTTTTTATTTTATTATATTTCAATATTAGAAGTAATGGTAGATGTTAATGGATAGCTAGGGTTGACGTGACGAACAGGGGGTTGGAATGGTTAACATTGCATTTCTAATTGGGTAATTGCAATGTGATGTCAGGCTTGGATATGCATTTAAAACCTCCATAGCTAAGAGACAATCAGCGTATGATTAAGTCTTAATGGACGAAACACGTTAGGAGGATCGTCTTTCTTTGGAACTATCTTGCATCTACCTACTGGACCTGTTTTTATGGATTGAAATAAAGAACAAAGATTTTAAAGAAACCTGGGTGTTTTGGCCGTGTGTTGAGCGGATCTGTTGAGCATGCTTTCCCTGTTGTCTTCCCATTTGTTAAAACCTTCTTGCCTGAGGTTGGAGAGTGTGCTCCAGATCTCCACAGCCTTTGGGCTTTGGTGAGTTGATTGGCAGCAGCAACAATAGTTTCTGTTTCTCCCATTCTATGACAGTTACATTGTGCATGCGGCATAATATCCAGGTCAGAACTGTGTGAGATGAGGTGGGTTATCTTTTTTAATTGTTCCACAAGCTAATCCTGCTGATTGTATTTTTCCACTGGATCTCTGGCAGTTGGGGATGAGGAATTAGACTCATATACAGTAAGGCTTTCAAAGAATGGTGTAAGTCTGCAGCATCATGGGGGCGTTTGGAGGGAAGACACTAATTTACAATGTTGCTGAAGTTTATTACATACTTGCCGCTGTTAGGGGTATCTACAGCCGGGGCAGCTGTTTATCTAGTAGCTATTCCTTCTTCAGAGTGTGAGGGAGGTTTCCGCTACCTTCAGTCTGAGGTGGGTCATGATAGGTTGGGGTAGAAAAGTTGCAGCAGCAATTAATAGGAGCAGACGCATTGCTGGTGAAAGGATGAGTGGTCGTCCACTCTCTTTGTGAGTCACCCTTTGAGAATTACTTATTCCATTGTGTGTATATGTTAGGGCATACTCTGGGAAATTCAGGGTAAGCAAACTAGTAGTGCCAGCAAGAGGGAAGATACTGGGGAAGATGCTAGGAGGAATGCAGACACAGTATGCAGAATGGTCACAGCACGGGAAGTACTGCATGGTGGCGCAGTCTAAAATTGAGAGAATTGGGCAGCAGGCAGGTGGAGCGGTTGTCGAGTTTCTTAAAATCAGTTCTCCATAGGGTTGGACGTTTCTGAAACACAAGGATGGCAGCACATTGTCATATTTTCAGTGTAGGACAGTGTTACACAGGGCTCTGCTAGCAATATATCTTGACTAGGGGTGGGCGAAAAGTGGGGAAAATTTCCCTCATGACTTTTAGAGAAAATTTGTTGATTTTTCGTGAAAGTTTTCTCCTTTTCACCAATGTAAAATTTTCCTCCTTTTTGCCTATTTTACCAAATTATTCACCTATATTTCCTATGGGTACTACATTTTCCACTACAACATTACTTCTTCTGAGGGCTGTAGTGGAGAAATAAGTAACTGAAAGTCAGTTTTGAGTACTACAGGAACATATACCTTGAAAAAATGTGTCAGCATGCAGAGTGCCTTTGTCCTTTGTCCACAACACTAACTTCCTTCTTAAGTGACACTGGCCCATATTCATGATGATGTTAAGAGATATAAAAAAATAATACATCCTACAATGTGGCAGATGTGTATTGTAGTTGTGGTGGGGGGACGGACTGGTATGGTGTGATTTATGTATGTATATAGTTTTTACCATTGTCATGTTTGATTCAAATCGATATCCTCCTTCTCAGATTATTGACAAACATTACTTTTCGCTCATAGCAGTGGTCTCAAGTGGGGTAGATGGTGGCAACCCTTCTTCACATCCCTCCTCCACCTCCTCATCTGTACTGTTGTTGATATATTTGTCCTGGCCTTGTCTGTCGTGTGGTTTCTGCTACCTGATGCTCAGATGGTATGAGATATTGGTTCATTTTAAAGAATGTTAGTCTCCCAACATTGCTGTTCAATAGCCGTGTTCTGCAGTAATTGACAATGTAACCAGCTGCACTGAAAACCCTCTCAGACTCCACTCTTGCTGGAGGACAACTAAGGGTTTCAACTGCAGTACGTGTCAATGCTGGCCGCACACACTGCTTTGTTTGCCAATAGTCCATAGGGTCATTGTTTCTGCCTAGAATGTAGCTATCTTGCATGTATGCAGAAAACATCTCACATGCAGTAGGACCACTTTTAGGAGCTGCATGGTGTTCCTGTGTGTCAGTTACCAACCCATTGTCACGGTTTATTATGACTCTCAGACACAAGTTTTAGGTAAAAATCAATTTTATTGAAATAATAAATTGATAACGTAGGATGGCAACCATATACATACAGATATAATAGAATATAACAAGACAGAAGGCAGACTCTACCGGTCCTGTCAATATACCGGACAGGACAGTCTGAAGTAATAGAATGTTAGGCTCTACCGGCCTTGCCAATACCGGGTAAGGCAACCTGCAGATGGAATCGCATAACGGTTCTACCAGCCTTACCAAATTACCGGGCAAGGCAGCCTCAATAGATTCATAATGTAGGCTCTACCGGCCCTGCCAATACCGGGTAAGGCAACCTCAGAAGGAATGTGGCAAAAGGTTCTACCGGCCTTACCAATACCGGGCAGGGCAGCCCAGAGATAGTAGCAGCAGTCAGATGGTAATGGCAAATTGACAGGATCGTAAGCAACCCAGTGTACACACACTGAGACTAACAGGGGAATCGTAAAGCCGCAAGGCTTTGGAGCAAACCAGCGCCCGCACGCTGGGACCAACACTGAATTGTATAGCCGATAGGCTTAGGAGCAAACCAGTGACCGCACACTGGTGTAACAAGCAAGTTAGTATAGCCGTAAGGCTTAGGAGCAAACCAGCGTCCGCACTCTGGGACCAACACAGAATTGTATAGCTGATAGGCTTTGGAGCAAACCAGTGACCGCACACTGGTGTAACAAGCGAGTTTGTATAGCCGCAAGGCTTTGGAGCAAACCAGCGTCCGCACACTGGGACCAACACAGAATTGTATAGCTGATAGGCTTTGGAGCAAACCAGTGACCGCACACTGGTGTAACAAGCGAGTATGTCTAGCCGCAAGGCTTTGGAGTAAACCAACGTCTGCACGCTGGGACTAACACAGGATTGTATAGCCGATAGGCTTTGGCGCAAACCAGTGACCGCACACTGGTATAACAAGTAAGTTTGTCTAGCCACAAGGCTTAGGAGCAAATCAGCGTCCGCATGCTGGGACCAACACCGGATTGTATAGCCGATAGGCTTTGGAGCAAACCAGTGACCGCACACTGGTGTAACAAGCGAGTTTGTTTAGCCGCAAGGCTTAGAAGCAAACCAGCGTCCGCACGCTGGGACCAACACAGAATTGTATAGCCGATAGGCTGTGGAGCAAACCAGTGACCGCACACTGGAGTAACAAGCAATGTCGCTGACGCGACCAGGCAGGAGGTCGCCAGGATACAGGAGACAGGCGATGAGATGACAGGAACCAGCAACGATCAGTCAGGTCAGGAAACCGCAGAGAAGAAGTTCAGCAGGAACTGCAACACCAGAGACTAGGCCGGAACCAGGAACTGGAAGTACTTCAGCACGCAGGAAACAATGGAACAGTAGAGATCAGGAACTCAGGAACACATGAGATCAGGAACTCAGGAACACTGGAACAGAGGCCCAGCTATCACTGGCATAGTGATAGCAAGAAGGTCAGAAACAACACGAAAGGGCACTCAAAGGGTGCCCAATCCAGGTTTAAATAGGCATAAGAGGCGGGCTATCTGCAGACAGCCAATAGAAGCCCCCTACTGGTGACAGACAAGGAACTGCAGCAATCACGGGCACCGTGATAGTACCCCCCTTCAAAGACCCCCTCTCCTAGAATAGGGTCTAGGTTTCTGTGGGTAATTGGCATGAAAGGCCCTAGTTAGCCTAGGTGCATGAAGGTCCGTACTATCCACCCATGATCGATCCTCAGGACCATACCATTTCCAATGTACCAGGTACTGTACCCTTCCTCTAAGCCTACAGGAATCAATAATGCTCTGAACCTCGTACTCCTCCTGGCCCTCGACCTCAACAGGTCCTGGCACCACAGGTGCGGTAGTATAGCGATTGCAAACCAGAGGCTTAAGAAGGGACACATGGAACACATTATGGATACGCATGGATGCAGGTAGGTCTAGTACATAGGAGACAGGGTTAATTTTGCGAATAACTCTGTATGGACCAATAAACCGGGGAGCCAACTTATTAGACGGAACCTGCAGCTTGAGATTTCTGGAGGAAAGCCATACTCTATCCCCAACCTGAAAGGAAACCGCTGGAAGCCTTCTGCGATTAGCATGGCGCTGATGATGCTGAAATGACTGACCAAGTGCCCTCTGAACTTGTGCCCATGTGGAACGGAGTTGCTCGATATGCTCATCCAGAGCTGGAATCTGTTGCGTCTGAAATGAGTCTGGAAGCAAACAGGGCTGGAACCCATAATTAATCAGAAATGGAGAGCTCCCAGATGAAGAATTGACCGCACAGTTCCTGGCGAACTCTGCCCAAGGCAACAAGTCAGACCAATTATCATGATGGTCAGTAACGAAACAACGGAGAAATTGTTCCAAGCCCTGATTAGCTCGTTCAGCGGCTCCATTGGTCTGGGGATGGTAGGCAGAGGAGAAGGACAGCTGTATGCCCATCTGTTGGCAAAATGCCCTCCAAAATCTAGACACAAACTGGCTCCCCCTGTCAGACACCAGTACCCTAGGCACTCCATGCAACCGGAATACTTCTCTGGTGAACACCAATGCCAATTCCTTCACTGAAGGAAGACCACGGAGGGGCACGAAATGAGCCATTTTAGAAAACCTGTCCACCACCATGAATATAAAGGAGTACCCCTTGGACATAGGCAACTCTTCCATAAAATCAATGGAAACATGAGACCAGGGGCGTTCGCCATTAGGCACCGGTTGAAGCAAGCCCACAGGGAGATGTCTCGGGGTCTTAGCGCGGGCACAGATGGCACAGGCATTCGTAAATTCGGCACAATCGTTTCTCATGGAGGGCCACCAAAATAACTGAGAAAGGGACCATAACAATTGGTCTCTACCAATATGTCCCGCAGCCTTAGAGGAATGGTAGGTTTCAAGCAGCCTAGTATGAAATGGTTCATCGACAAAACATTTGCCCACTGGAGTTTCATGGGGAGCAGACCCCTGAGAGGCCAGGATCTCCTCCCCTAAAGGAGAAGTGATACTCGTGCGTATAGTAGCCAGTATTCTATCAGGTTGGATGATGGGTGCTGGTGCTTCCACTCTGTCACTGTTGGCCTCAAATTGTCTTGACAGTGCATCAGCCCTGATATTCTTTGACCCCGGTAAGTATGATACAATGAAATTAAATCGAGACAGGAACAGTGCCCACCTGGCCTGACGGGAGGACAATCTCTTGGCCTCCGAGAGATAAGTCAGATTTTTATGATCTGTTAGGATTAATACGGGAGTCTTGGTACCTTCAAGCAAATGACGCCACTCCTTAAGAGCGAGGATAATGGCCAATAATTCTTTGTCACCTATCTCATAGTGGCCTTGAGTGACAGTCAACTTCTTAGAGAAAAACCCACAAGGTCTGAGAGTACCACCTTTCTCGTGTCGTTGCGAAAGTACTGCCCCAACCCCAATATCTGAGGCATCCACCTCTAACGTAAATGGAAGTAGAGGATTGGGGTGGGATAACACAGGAGCCGCAGCAAATGCCAGCTTCAAATTCTCAAAGGCATTCTCAGCAGATACCGGCCAACAAGAAGGATTAGCGCCCTTGTGCGTAAGATCGGACAAAGGTTTAACAATGGAAGAAAAGTTCTTAATAAACCGCCTATAATAATTAGCGAAACCCAGGAAACGCTGTATGGCTTTAAGCCCCTTGGGTTTTGGCCATTGTAAGACAGCTGACAACTTATCCTTGTCCATGGCAATTCCATCATTGCCAATTATGAACCCCAAGAATGGCACACTGGTTCTATGAAAGTCACATTTTTCCAGTTTCCAAAATAATTTGTTCTCACGGAGTCGTAGCAATACTGCGGATACATCTTTGATGTGCTGTGCCATGTCTTGAGAGTAAATCAATATATCGTCCAGATAAACCACAACACATGTCTGTAACATATCTCTCAGAAAATCGTTTATCAGTTCCTGGAAAACTGCGGGGGCATTACATAGCCCAAATGGCATTACAAGATACTCATAGTGCCCAGCTCGAGTATTAAAGGCAGTTTTCCACTCATCACCTGCTCGAATGCGCACCAGATTGTAAGCGGCCCGTAGGTCCAATTTGGTAAAAATCGAAGCGCCCTTAAGCCTGTCAAAAAGCTCGGTGATGAGTGGTATGGGGTATGCGTTTTTTGCCATTAGTTTATTCAAGCCCCGGTAGTCAATGCATGGTCTTAATTCGCCATTTTTGTTTTTTACAAAAAAGAACCCAGCCCCAGCTGGAGAGGTAGATTTTCGTATGATCCCTCTAGCAATTACATCAGAAATGCAATCCTCCATAGCCTTATTTTCCTCACAAGATAATGGATAAGTGCGTCCTTTCGGAGGTACTGCCCCAGGCTGCAATTCGATGCAACAATCATAAGGTCTATGCTGAGGTAGCAAACTGGCCTCTCCTTTGCTAAAAACATCGCCAAACTGTTGGTACACATCCGGTATAGCCGAGGAGGTGCACAGGACCTTAACAGGCTGGATGACGCACTTGTCCATACAAAACTGGGACCAAGCAGCAATTTCACACTTTTTCCAATCAAATTGTGGGTTATGTAACTGTAACCACGGAAAGCCCAATATTACCGCATGGTGCGGAGAATTAATCAGTTGAAACTGCTGCTCTTCTCTGTGAAGTGCCCCAATAGTCATAGACAGTGGCATAGTTTCAAACATAACCTGAGGCGGTTCTAAGGGTCTTCCATCAATCGCTTCAATAGTCAAGGGATTTTCTCTTTCAATGCGTGGAACTCCGTGCAATTCAGCAAAGGCATTATCCATAAAATACCCTGCTGCACCAGAGTCAACCAAGGCCAAAACCTCCACGGAGCGTTGTGCCCAAGATAATACCACCTGTATGGTGGGTTTCATTGTGCCCGACACTGGGGACGATTGTACACCACCTAGGGCCTGTCCCCCAAGGTACCCTAGGTGTGTGCGTTTCCTGGACATACCGGACAGGAATTTAGCAAATGCCCTTTTTTACCGCAGTATAAACACAACCCTTGTCTTCTGCGATAAAGTCTCTCAGCCTTGGTTAGTCTAGTGAAGCATATTTGCATAGGTTCAGTTGTCTCCCGTACAGGTTCACTAGACTTCAATGCCAGGGGAGGGATGGGTGGGCAAAACATGCCACTAGGCTCATTATTCTTTGACCGTAACTTACGATCTCTGGCAATTGATCTCTCACGTATTCTGGAGTCAATTATCATAACATATTCAATGTAGTCATCTAGATCAATAGGTAGATCTTTAGCAGCGATTTCATCCTTAATGTGGTCATTCAGGCCTTGAGAAAAAGCTGCCAATAATGCCTCGTTATTCCAACCTACCTCTGCTGCCAATGTGCGGAATTCGATGGCGTAGTCGCCTACTGTACGCCTGCCCTGATGTATCTCCATAAGGCGTTTGGCAGCAGAGGTGGTTCTACCAGGAGGCTCAAACACTCTTCGAAAGGAACGCAGAAATTCACTAAAGTTCTTAGTACAAGGTTTAGCATTCTCCCACAAGGGGTTAGCCCAAGCCAAAGCTCTGCCAGTGAGCAAAGATATTGTAAACCCCACCTTACTACGATCATTGGGAAATGCGTGTGCCGTCAATTCCATAAAAATCTCGAGTTGGTTGATGAACCCTCTGCAGAGACTAGGGTCACCATCGTATCTTAGCGGCAAGGGTGCAGAAGCCGTTAACCCTTTAACCGTGCCCCCTAGGGGTCTGGTATCACTCTCCGGTGTCTGACTTGGCGAGACCACCGGGCTAGAGCTAGATTTGTCAGCAAGTACCGTGCGTTCAAGGATCGTTTGAATTGCAACTGCCAACTGATCCAAACGTTGCTCGTGCACATCCATCCTCCAATGGATATTCTGTGCATTACCTTCACCTTTGCTGTCTGAGGTCATGGCCCTTTCTGTCACGGCTCACCTTGTTCGCCGCTCCCCCGGCCGCTTCTGCCTCTCAGCGGCGGCGGCGATTCCTCCGATCGCGGCTCTGTCAGTCCGCGCATGCGCAGTGTCGCCTGCCCTCTGGCGGGCGAATGCGCATGCGCCCGGTCCGGGCTTCCATTCCTCCTGATCCCTCCAATCAGTTGCTCCCCTTCAGCCAGCCTCTCTCCCACATTCACTCTATTGGCTGCTATTTGTATTTAAACGGGCTACCCCAGGCTTAGGGTGCCCGTTCCACTTGAACTTGCCTTAGGCTTCTGTTCTGGGCTCTAGTGCTGTTACTTTCTCTGCTCCTGGTATTGACCCTTGGCTCTCCTGACTACGCCTGATCTCTGCTCCTGGTATTGACCCTTGGCTCTCCTGACTACGCCTGATCTCTGCTCCTGGTATTGACCCTTGGCTCTCCTGACTACGCCTGATCTCTGCTCCTGGTATTGACCCTTGGCTCTCCTGACTACGCCTGATCTCTGCTCCTGGTATAGAACCTTGGCTCTCCTGACTACGCCTGATCTCTGCTCCTGGTATAGACCCTTGGCTCTCCTGACTACGCTTGATCGGTGCTCCTGGTCCTGACCTTTGGTTCCGCTTTACCCTTCCTCTCAGCCTGTCTTCTAGCCTGTCCTGCCGGCCTGGTGTCTAACGGTTCCCAGGTATTCCCATCCTGGTTGCACCCCGGCTCAACCGGGGTGGAACAATCTGGTTTCGCGACCAGCACCTCTAACCAGCTTCGGCTGCAGCAAGGGAGTACCTGGCACGCCGTCACCGCCCACTAGCTACGCACCCCAGCTCCGTACTCTAGCATCAGTACCAGTGCCGGCACTCACACACACGGTTCCCTACCCATCGTGTGCGTGACAGTTGGAACGGGCCAAACTCCGGAATGGATCCAGCTGAGATGTCCCGCTTGAGTGCACGGCTTGATGAACAGGAACGAGTATTGGCCTCACATGCAGCACACCTGCAGAGCCTGGAAGACAAACTGGACGCTGTATTGGATCTCCTGCGTTCCTCCTCCGCATCGACCCCTGCGGCTGCCTCCGCTACTGCCGGCGCCTCCGGTGTTACTACAACACCTCCTCCGGGGTACGTTCCCCCTCGTATCCCACTTCCAGACAAATTCTCAGGCCGGCCAGCTGACTTTCGTGGGTTTTTGAACCAATGTCAACTCCATTTCCGAACCCTGCCGCAGACCTTCTGTACCCATGCCGCCAGGGTCTCCTTTATCATCTCGCTACTTAAAGGGGATGCGTTGGCATGGGCGTCTCCGCTAGTAGAACAGCACTCATCCCTGCTAGATGACTCCAATTCTTTCATAGCCGCCTTCAGGGCCGTCTTCGATGTCCCTGGCAGAAGCGCCTCAGCAGAAACGGCCCTCCTAGCCCTGCGTCAAGGTTCCAGAACCGTTAGCCAGTACGCGGTGGAATTCCGCACGCTCTCTTACGAGACGGAGTGGAATCAGGGAGCCCTAAAGGCGGCTTTCCGGCGCGGGCTCAACGAACGCCTGAAGGATGCCTTGACCTTTCGCGATATCCCGGATGAATTTGAGGACCTCGTGTCTTTGTGCCTGGATCTGGACAGGCGCCTCCTGGAAAGACAGCAGGAACGGGATCGCAGTAGGAGACGGGTACCCGCAGCCGCTCCTCTGTTGGAAGGTCGCCCAGTGACCGAGACTCCCATGGAAGTCGGGGGCATAACCCGCCTATCGGAGGAGGAAAGAAGAAGAAGACGAACCCTGGGCCTCTGTCTGTACTGTGGGCAGGCGGGTCACATGCTGCGACAATGTCCCATCCGCCCGGGAAAAGACATCGCTTAGTCGATTCCCGAGGCGGTCGCCTAAGCCATACCCATCAGCCTCCCCATGGCGGGTCTAGGGTCTTTGTTCCCATCACAATCCAGTGGACCGCTCATTCCATCACTACGGCCGCTTTTGTCGACTCTGGAGCCGCCGGGATGTTCATTGATGAAGTTTGGGCTCGAGCTCACAGCCTACCCTGTCGACCTAAGAAGGCTCCCTTACTGGTCTCCACACTGGATGGTGGACCCTTGGGCACGGGAAGGATCACTCTGGAAACCGAGCCTCTTGTCCTCTCCACTGGGGTCCTGCACTCTGAACAGGCGGTGTTTGACTTGGTTTCCTCCCCGTTTGCCCCGGTCGTCCTGGGGCTTCCTTGGCTTCGGCTCCACAATCCTGTTTTCAATTGGAAGACCGGCGATCTCACGCGGTGGAGCAAGTCCTGCTTCACGACCTGCCTTCCTGCGAACCCGATCTTCCATCACCCGTCTGTCTCCGCTGCCTTGAGCACTCCAGAAGCATTGCCTGCCGTCTATCATACCTTCCGGAATGTGTTCTCCAAGGTCCAGGCAGAACGCCTTCCTCCGCATCGTCCGTACGATTGCCCGATCGATCTCCAGCCAGGGACCCAACCACCCAGAGGTAGGACGTTTCTGCTCTCTCCACCGGAAATGGCAGCTCTTGCGACCTACATCCAGGAAAACCTAGCCAGAGGCTTCATCCGCCCCTCTACCTCGCCCGCCGGAGCGGGGTTTTTCTTTGTGGGCAAGAAAGACGGTTCTCTTCGTCCCTGTATTGATTACCGCGGACTCAATCGCATTACCATTAAGAATAAGTACCCATTGCCGCTCATCCCTGAGTTGTTCGACCTGCTCCGAGGTGCCACCTGGTTCACCAAGCTTGACCTCAGGGGTGCCTACAATTTGATTCGTATAAAACCAGGGGACGAGTGGAAGACGGCCTTTAACACCAGATATGGGCACTACGAGTACCTGGTTATGCCCTTCGGACTCTGCAATGCCCCGGCTGTCTTCCAAGCATTCGTTAATGACGTGTTCCGGGATATGTTGACCTCCCACGTCATAGTCTACCTAGACGACATCCTGGTCTTCTCCTCGACACTCCAACAGCATCGCATGCATGTGAAAGCGGTTCTCCAACGATTGAGGGACAATGGTCTGTACGCCAAACTCGAGAAATGCGATTTCGAGAAAGACCGGCTCCCCTTCCTGGGGTACATCGTCTCTAACTCCGGCCTCGAAATGGACCCTAAGAAACTCACGGCTGTCCTTGACTGGCCACAACCACTGGATCTTAAGGCGGTACAACGCTTCCTTGGCTTTGCCAACTACTACAGGAGATTTATCCGGAATTACTCCTCACTGGTGGCTCCTATCACTGCTTTCACCAAGAAGGGAGCGAACCCACGGTGCTGGTCTAAAGAAGCCACCTCTGCATTCTCTGCTCTGAAGACCGCCTTCACCACGGCACCAATCCTACGGTACCCTGACATTACCCGGCCATTTGTTCTGGAAGTGGATGCGTCCGAACAGGGAATAGGAGCGGTCCTGTCTCAAAGAGATCCAAAGACCAACGGCCTCCACCCATGTTCCTACCTTTCTCGCCAACTAACTCCGGCTGAGAGGAACTACGATGTCGGCAATCGTGAACTGTTGGCCATGAAAGTCGCCCTCGAGGAATGGCGTCACCTCCTGGAGGGATCAGGCATTCCTTTTGTCATCTATACAGACCATAAAAATCTGCAATACCTAGAGACTGCTAAACGTCTCACTCCTCGCCAAGCCCGGTGGGCCCTTTTCTTTTCCCGTTTCCAGTTTACGGTCACCTTCATCCCAGGCACCAAAAACATCAAGGCCGATGCCCTGTCTCGTTTGCATGCTGCTCCAGCTTCCAGTATGCCACCAGAACCCATTCTTCCGTCCAGTAAAGTCCTTTCATCGTTATCCACCACTACACTGGCCAAGATCCAAAACGCCCAGAGAGATCTGGATCCATCATGTCCCACGGGACGCCTCTTCGTCCCAGTTCAGTTCCGTCCAGACATCCTTAAGTGGGCTCATCAGTCACCCACCTCCGGTCATCCTGGAATCACACGTACCTTAGACCTGACGCAACGGCAATTCTGGTGGCCTTCCTTGCCGCAGGACGTGAAGGATTTCGTCTCAGGCTGTCATCACTGTGCCAGACACAAGCGACCTCGCTCCCGACCCACGGGCCTTCTTCAACCACTCCCTATACCGTCTTCCCCCTGGACACACCTCGCCATGGATTTTGTAGTGGATCTGCCTCCATCAAAGAAGAATACAGTGATCCTGGTGGTAGTGGACCGCTTCTCCCGACAAGCGCATTTCATCCCTCTGCCCAAGCTGCCCACCTCTCAGCAGTTGGCCGAGGTCTTTCTCCGAGAGGTATTCCGTTTGCACGGCCTCCCTCACCAGATAGTGTCCGACAGGGGCAGCCAGTTCACCTCCCGATTCTGGAGAGCATTCTGTGCCCGCTTAGGCATCGCGGTGCACCTGTCTTCTGCCTATCACCTCCAGTCAAATGGTCAGACCGAAAGAACCAACCAAGCGCTCAAACAGTACCTACGGATGTTTGTAGAACCCCTTCATGACAACTGGACGGATCTCCTCCCGCTAGCGGAATTTGCCTTTAACAGCTGTCGCCATGAATCACTCCAGTGCTCTCCCTTCTTCGCTGCGGGTGGGTTCAACCCTACGTCAATACCACTTTCATCCCCTTCTGGCGTGCCTGCCGTAGACTCACATGTGGATGATCTGGAGACACACTGGCAACGGATTCGCTCAAACCTGGTGACGGCGGCAGCCCGGTACAAGAGGGCAGCCGACAAACGACGAATCCCGGGGGCTAAGTTCATGATCGGTGATGAAGTGTGGCTCTCCACCAAGAATCTTAACCTCCGTCAGCCCTCCTCGAAGTTCGGCCCACTGTTTGTTGGGCCCTTTCGGATTCGCTCACAGGTCTCACCGGTGACCTTTGCCTTGGATCTGCCACCCTCCATGCGGGTTCCTAATACGTTCCATGTGTCTCTACTTAAGCCACTCCGACGCACCCGGTATACCCCTCAGTCGACGTCCGCGCCCCCGGTGCAGGTAGATGGTGAAGAGGAGTACGTGGTGCAGAAAATCCTGGATTCCCGCTTGGTTCGGGGAGTCCTCCAATATCTCGTGGACTGGAAGGGGTACGGCCCGGAGGAGCGTTCCTGGGTTCCCGCCTGTGATCTTCATGCCCCTGCTCTTCGGCGGGCCTTTCATCGTGCCTTCCCCTCGAAGCCGGGTCGTCCGGAGGCCTCCCGTTGAGGGGGGGGTGGTGTCACGGCTCACCTTGTTCGCCGCTCCCCCGGCCGCTTCTGCCTCTCAGCGGCGGCGGCGATTCCTCCGATCGCGGCTCTGTCAGTCCGCGCATGCGCAGTGTCGCCTGCCCTCTGGCGGGCGAATGCGCATGCGCCCGGTCCGGGCTTCCATTCCTCCTGATCCCTCCAATCAGTTGCTCCCCTTCAGCCAGCCTCTCTCCCACATTCACTCTATTGGCTGCTATTTGTATTTAAACGGGCTACCCCAGGCTTAGGGTGCCCGTTCCACTTGAACTTGCCTTAGGCTTCTGTTCTGGGCTCTAGTGCTGTTACTTTCTCTGCTCCTGGTATTGACCCTTGGCTCTCCTGACTACGCCTGATCTCTGCTCCTGGTATTGACCCTTGGCTCTCCTGACTACGCCTGATCTCTGCTCCTGGTATTGACCCTTGGCTCTCCTGACTACGCCTGATCTCTGCTCCTGGTATTGACCCTTGGCTCTCCTGACTACGCCTGATCTCTGCTCCTGGTATAGAACCTTGGCTCTCCTGACTACGCCTGATCTCTGCTCCTGGTATAGACCCTTGGCTCTCCTGACTACGCTTGATCGGTGCTGCTGGTCCTGACCTTTGGTTCCGCTTTACCCTTCCTCTCAGCCTGTCTTCTAGCCTGTCCTGCCGGCCTGGTGTCTAACGGTTCCCAGGTATTCCCATCCTGGTTGCACCCCGGCTCAACCGGGGTGGAACAATCTGGTTTCGCGACCAGCACCTCTAACCAGCTTCGGCTGCAGCAAGGGAGTACCTGGCACGCCGTCACCGCCCACTAGCTACGCACCCCAGCTCCGTACTCTAGCATCAGTACCAGTGCCGGCACTCACACACACGGTTCCCTACCCATCGTGTGCGTGACACTTTCGTACTGTCACGGTTTATTATGACTCTCTAACACAAGTTTTAGGTAAAAATCAATTTTATTGAAATAATAAATTGATAACGTAGGATGGCAACCATATACATACAGATATAATAGAATATAACAAGACAGAAGGCAGACTCTACCGGTCCTGTCAATATACCGGACAGGACAGTATGAAGTAATAGAATGTTAGGCTCTACCGGCCTTGCCAATACCGGGTAAGGCAACCTGCAGATGGAATCGCATAACGGTTCTACCGGCCTTACCAAATTACCGGGCAAGGCAGCCTCAATAGATTCATAATGTAGGCTCTACTGGCCCTGCCAATACCGGGTAAGGCAACCTCAGATGGAATGTGGCAAAAGGTTCTACCGGCCTTACCAATACCGGGCAGGGCAGCCCAGAGATAGTAGCAGCAGTCAGGTGGTAATGGCAAATTGACAGGATCGTAAGCAACCCAGTGTACACACACTGAGACTAACAGGGGAATCGTAAAGCCGCAAGGCTTTGGAGCAAACCAGCGCCCGCACGCTGGGACCAACACTGAATTGTATAGCCGATAGGCTTAGGAGCAAACCAGTGACCGCACACTGGTGTAACAAGCGAGTTTGTATAGCCGCAAGGCTTTGGAGCAAACCAGCGTCCGCACACTGGGACCAACACAGAATTGTATAGCTGATAGGCTTAGGAGCAAACCAGTGACCGCACACTGGTGTAACAAGCGAGTATGTCAAGCCGCAAGGCTTTGGAGCAAACCAACGTCCGCACGCTGGGACTAACACAGGATTGTATAGCCGATAGGCTTTGGAGCAAACCAGTGACCGCACACTGGTGTAACAAGCGAGTTTGTCTAGCCGCAAAGCTTTGGAGCAAACCAGCGTCCGCACGCTGGGACCAACACAGGATTGTATAGCCGATAGGCTTTGGAGCAAACCAGTGACTGCACACTGGTGTAACAAGCGAGTTTGTCTAGCCGCAAGGCTTAGGAGCAAACCAGCGTCCGCACCCTGGGACCAACACAGGATTGTATAGCCGATAGGCTTTGGAGCAAACCAGTGACCGCACACTGGTGTAACAAGCGAGTTTGTCTAGCCGCAAGGCTTAGGAGCAAACCAGCGTCCGCACGCTGGGACCAACACAGGATTGTATAGCTGATAGGCTTTGGAGCAAACCAGTGACCGCACACTGGTGTAACAAGCGAGTTTGTCTAGCCGCAAGGCTTAGGAGCAAACCAGCGTCCGCACGCTGGGACCAACACAGAATTGTATAGCCGATAGGCTGTGGAGCAAACCAGTGACCGCACACTGGAGTAACAAGCAATGTCGCCGACGCGACCAGGCAGGAGGTCGCCAGGATACAGGAGACAGGCGATGCGATGACAGGAACCAGCAACGATCAGTCAGGTCAGGAAACCGCAGAGAAGAACTTCAGCAGGAACTGCAACACCAGAGACTAGGCCGGAACCAGGACTGGAAGTACTTCAGCATGCAGGAAACACTGGAACAGTAGAGATCAGGAACTCAGGAACACATGAGATCAGGAACTCAGGAACACTGGAACAGAGGCCCAGCTATCACTGGCATAGTGATAGCAAGAAGGTCAGAAACAACACGAAAGGGCACTCAAAGGGTGCCCAATCCAGGTTTAAATAGGCAATAAGAGGCGGGCTATCTGCAGACAGCCAATAGAAGCCCCCTACTGGTGACAGACAAGGAACTGCAGCAATCACGGGCACCGTGATACCCATACTCAGGAAGCAAGTCCCAAAGAGATGTTCCGACACCACCACCACTACAATTGTTGGGTTTCAGCCGCCCCTGCTGAGAACCCATGAATTGCCCTGTGTTCCAAATGGGTATTCTGGTTGATGATATAGCTGCTTCTGCTGGTTGAAATGTTTGCTGCCGTCCTTTTCACTATACTGTCTAGAAGTTTGTTGTGCCCTCACTTTCTTTCTCTCATTCTCCACAATGCTATCATCCACTCGTCATGACTCCTTCTTGTGGCAGACTGCTGTTGGTATTTTGGCAGAAATTCAGAAATTTTGAGTTAGAAGTGGGGATCCAGCAAAGTGGCAAGAATGTATTCTGCGTTACTTTTAATAGACATCATGCAAGGATCTTGTTCAAAGCACATAAAAATGTCAGCGGTACAATTTCACTAATTCCTGCCCCAATTTGACTCACCATCATGGTTGCCTTGCCTCCTCAAAGGGTTTCAGGGATCTCCATCTTCAGCTGGTGATGGGGCAGGTTGTTATGCTCTTGTATGCAATATAGAGTGTTGCATGCACTGTAGGAGGGTTTCAGAATCTGCCAGGAATCTGGTCACAGCTAAATTTAGCACATGGGCAAAGCAGGGCACATGCTCCATAACACCTATTCTCAAAGCAGCAATTTTGTTGAAGCCATTATCAGCAGATACAAACCAGCTTTTAAGGAGCAGGGCACAAGTCATTCCTCTGTCACCTGCTCTAGCTTATTTAAAACATCTACAGCTTTGTGGGACTGTCTCTCAAAACTCTGCATGCAAAAGGTGGCATGACGATGGTATGAGCTATCCTGCTGCTGCTGCTGCTGCTGCTGCCTTTTAATCACACAGCCAGAATCAGAAGAACGATTACCGGCTGTCACCTGATGCTGTAAGCTAGTGTTGTTCACTATTGGTGCTGGGAGGGAAACCCACTGAGCAGTCACAGGCATATAGTCTGTGTTCTGCTCACTACGTCCACTTATCTGTTGTCAGATGGATTTTCTTGCCATACTCACTTTTCAGCCCTTTGCCCACCACACTAACCACCTGCTTGTACAATTCAGACACAGCCATCCTGTAAAAATATCTGCAGTTTGGTATATGCCAGTGTGGAGCTTCACATGACATCAGTTCTCTGAAACCTTGGTCTTCTACAAAAGAATATGGCAGCATGTCCACTTCCAAAATCTTGGCAACCTTGTTATTCCACAGGCGTACTTTAGGATTGTTTTTGTGAAGTTTTTGACTTCTTCCCAGGAACTCAGTCAGTGTGGGTTAGCAGGACATGGCAGAAGAAGCCTGGAACTTTATTGTTTTAACAACATGATGGTAGTGGCGGTAGAGGCAGCATGTGTGGGCAGTCTATGACTTGCCATCACTTATAGCAGACCCAGAGTCATCATACTCCTCTGCAGCAGGAGCCATAGGTGTTATTTGGACTGAACTAACTGTTGGCACTGGCAATAGCACAAACTCTTACACATCAATAACTTCACTACTTCTTTTTTCTGCCCTAGAACCCTGGGAACTTTTTAAAGTGCTTCTGCTGCTGCTAGTTGTGGCACCTTTAGCTTACTGATAGTGTGTTTCCCATTCAGACCTGTGGTTGTGCTTCAGGGGGATCTCATAGAGTAGGTGCCTAGGTGTGAGCCTGCTTTCCCCCTGCTCATGAGCTTTTTGCACAGACAACAGATAGCAACATGTTTAGCATGAGGATCCTGAGTGAAGTATCTCCATACTGTGGACTTCATGGACTGAGGGGTTCCTGAGGTGCTGCTGCTGCTACTACTACTGGGGCTAGATGTTGATACAATTCTACCTTTTCAAGTTCGTCTAAAGTTGTAAGTGGGGTTTCACAGGGTTCAGTACTGGGCTCAATACTTTTTAATTTGTTTATTAATAATCTAGAAGTGGGAATTGAAAGTAGCATCTCAATCTTTGTTGATGACACTAAGTTATGTAAGGAAATACATACAGTGCTGGATGTTTTTTTCTCTGCAGAAGGATTTAGATAAGGCTGATATGAGCTTGGGGGGTCCTGCATTAGAGGGGGAGGATCTCCAAGGGTAAATAGGTAAAAACCCACATTAATAAAGCTATGATCTCTTTATTTGCTGCCTCATTTTTTATCTTGTGTTTCATTTGATATGGCTTGGGAAATTAGTTTTCATTGTGTTTGTGGGTGTTTTGGTTTTGGGAAAAGGGGGGAGTGATGCATTGACATCTTAAGAACAGTATATTGCTGAATCATTTAGTGAAACTGGACAAAGAAACAACATATAGGCATTTTAATTGATGCTGAGAGTCCAACTTGTTGATTTCTGAATAGATTTCTAGAACAAGGGGGTCTAACCTCAAGCTAAAAAATGAGCAATTTTGGAAACCATAGATGTTCAAATAAACCTGAGTTATTAAAATTTGCAGGAAAATATTTGAAATCTGTCGCAGAGGTCAAACTTCAAAAATAAAAACTCCATGCCATGGAACAGGCCAGATAGATGCAAATTACACAAAGTGCAAACATGTATATTCAGAGATTGCACTAAATTGTAGCAAGGGTGAACATGAAGCAAACTGACTGCAGAAAATTCACTGAGTTTAGTATAAAGTGGGTGAGGTTTTGTAAAGGGGAAAAAAGTTATGATTTGTATGAATTATATGGTGCAAGTATCTGTTAGCTTAAATATGCATTTCACTAAGAATGTTAAAGAGGAGAAAAGGGAACTTTTTTAATTTAACTTCTTACTTTTAACTATTATCATTCATCACAATAAAGATTATGGAACATTCCCATGCTGAATGTAAAACAGATAGAGTTCTACTGGGTTTTTTTATGGCTTTAATAACTTGTGTCATTGAACAGAGTGGGTGTTTAGAGACTGAAATGTGTGCTGTTACATACGGGATTTCTGTGCAATAAAATTCAAAAGTTCTTATTCATCAAGCTGAAAATATACAATTCTGGAGAGAAGGAAATGCACCATGGAGAGGGGGGAGTATTGAAATTTGTAATGATAAAAATTAGGCTTTTAATCTGTTGAATTCTAGAGAAGTCTCTAATGCATGGTGAAATATTGCAAAGCAATGTGCTGGAGACCTCAAGCGGTTAAAGTCCCATATAAATCAAAGAGAATTTCATTACAAATCTAGTTTTCTCCAGAACTGCACCTCTGCAAGTTAATGAAAAAGGTCATCTGGCCTTGTGCTTTAACTCTTTGAGAGCTAAAGGGCTATACAACAAATTGCAAAGCACTCAGAGGGTTAATTCAACTAATTATGAAAATGAACTTTCCACATACTGGAGATATGCCTTGCATTGCTAAATTTAGTGGAAAGTTGCTAAACTTTGGTTAATTTGACTGCTCACTGACACCATGGAGAGATTTGCCAATCAGGCTTCAGAACTAAAGCAGGCCTGGATAATATTGTAACTGATAACTGGGTTTATCTACTAGGCTTCAATAGGAATTGTTGAGATAAAATCAATGATAATATATATCATCTTCAATGCAATTTAGGCCACAGGTGCAGTGAATGGTACAAATATATAACAATATGAATATTTTAGGTTTTGTAATCACATATTATACATAACAATTTCCATAAATGCATGTTTAAAACAAATCAAGCACATTTTTTAATTATTTTTATAGATAAAAAGGCACAGTGCTATCCATGGAGCACCAAAGTGACATGGCACCATGGTTGTGAACCATTGAAATAGAACCATTTGTTTACTTAACTCATAAAATTACAGAGTAAAGATATATGTACAATGAGTAGGGCTACATATGTAGGCAAATTAATGTGATAAATACATTTAGAGCCACTGATATCCAGTGTATACTTCCCCTTTATAATTAAATCACCTCACTTTGGAAGGTCTGCTCCTGTGGTAGCAGACCTATCAGTATACTGAGTTGTGATTGTTTTTCTATTAATACTAATTTTGGGAATGTTTATTAGTACCATTTGGGACAGTTGGTTTGCTCCAAAATTGCTGCAGTTCTTCTTAGTAAATCAGCAGTTTGGAGTTCAGATTCTAAGCCTGCATTTGTAGATTACATAAAGACTGCTGAGTCCTGACAGTTACTAGATATGCACATGGCAGTTAAGCAAATGAAGTGTGTGGCTTAAAAGGATAGTAATATTTCACAATAAAAACAGCTCCAAGAGTAATGTAGTTTAAGAGTAATTCAATGATAAAGTATCCCCCTCCCACCTCTTTTACTGATGTAACACTGCTCACCTCAGAGCAGCAACACTGTCCAGATGGATCGCAGAGAGGGACAATCTTCAGTGAGCATAAGGAAAAACCTGAAAAACCTGTCAAGGGGGGCAGGGTTTGCCTTACACTCACAGTAAGAAGATTATCCCTTGCTGTGAGCTGTCTGGTCCCAAGACCAGATTCCACATCTGAGGGGAGGCGGCTTACACTAGGTAAAAGGGGCGGGAGGGGGATACTTTATCATTCAATTACTCTTGAACTACAACTCTGACAGTGTTGAAATAACACTCTCCATGGCCCAAATACTATGAAGATTAATTGGAGCTGCTGTTTTTGTGAAACATTACTATCCCTTTAATGCATGAAAGTCACATGGGAAGTCCAGTATCCCTGCTAGATGTGAGTGTTAGCTTTCAGACCCTAAAAAAGCTGATAAATGTTATTTGGAACTATGTAGTGCCATCATAGGATAGTTTTCAGTTAGGACTGGATAAATGTTATCACTCTTTTCTCTCTTACATATTCATACTATGAGGAAATATATAACTAAAACCAGTACTAAAAGTATAATTTGCAATGGAATTCAGTCCTTAGGGGAACTTACCAACAATGGTGAAGAGCATGACCTATGCCTCTATATAATTTTGTTAAACCTGCACCTGTGCATGCAGTACTGAGCAAAAGATTTAGTCAGGTGTGAAAAAAATGCTGTAAAGTAAGAATGCTTTCAAAAATGTTAATGTTAATTTTTATCAATTAACAAAATGATAGTGAGTGATAATAAGAAAAATCTAAAATTAAATCAATATTTAGTGTGATCACCCTTTGCTTTCAAAACTGCATCAATTCAACTATTTACACTTGGATAGGCATAAGGCGGTCCTTAACATAAGAAAAGACCAAGGACCAAAAAAGGTTTGAGGTTGCGTGTGTTTTTTTTTTTACACAGTAGGAAATTGGGCAGACTAGATGGGCCGAATAGTTCTTATCTGCCGTCAAATTCTATGTTACACTTGCACAAAATCAGGGATTTTGTAGTCATATAGTCAGGTGTATGATTAAACAATTATACCAATAAAGTACTAATGATTATTAATTTAATATGTGGGTTGAAACACAATCCCTAACTGAAACAGAAGCAGCTGTGTAGGTGGAGTAAAACTGTGTGAGGAACAGCCAAACTCAGCTTACAAGGTGAGGTTGCTGAAGACAGTTTAATGTCAAAAGTTATATACCATGGCAAAGGAAAAATGGGAAGGGGCAAGACAGCACAAATAATACTATCTATGTGTAAGAGTTAGATTTTAATAAACGAAAGTCACAAGATAATTGCAAAAAAACATATAAAAACACATTTTTATAAAATATGACACAAATAAAATATATGTAATATATTAAACAATTCCTTTATCAGGATCTTTGAGAAACAGACCTTCTTAAGGCTATAAAAATTGCCATAATGTATACATTAAACACCATACAACATGAATACAATAAAAGAATAATAGAAAAATTGTTTAGGAAGCTTTCCTGGACTTGTGAGACTTTCTTCAATATTTCCTGTTTTTTCTGAGAAGATGGAACGCTGACCTGGGAGAGTCCATGTGGATTGACTAGCTTGAAAACCTGATCCAGCACATATGGGATGCCAACAAGAACTGAGAGAGGAGAAGGAATGAGATTGCCCCAGAATATTTGAGCTGTGAGATGCTCTGAGATTTAACATTTATCTAACATAAGCAGCCACCCACACTTTAAGCAACCGGGACTTGGAAACATTGTTGCACATACTTTGAATATAAGGGGCCATAGCATATTTGCATATTGACACTGTGCAGTCACAGCTCATTAATTATATCCGGATCTCACACCTGCCTTATCCATCGTAACTTATAATGATAAAAAAGCAGGAAATATTGGAGAAAGACTCACAATCCCCGGATAGTTTCCTAAACAACGTTTCTATTTTTTTTTTCTTGTATTCATTTTTTATAGTGTTTAATGTATACATTGTGACAAAGTTTATAGCATCAAGAAGGTTTGTTTCTCAAAGATCCTGCTAAAGGAATTTTTTTTTATATTGCATATATTTTATTTTGTCTTATTTTATAGGAATTTGTTTTTATATGGTTTTGTGCATTTCTTATCTTGTGACTTTCATTTATTAGAGTCTAACTACTACACTATCTGTAAATTGCCTAAATACATTGGTCTAGAGACACACTCTTTTCACCTAGGTGACATCTAGTAGAATAGCGCCGTGTTACTTATTGCTTTTGTTTTATACACCATGGCAAGACTGAGCACAGCAACAAGATACAATATAGTTATACTGCATCAGCAAGGTCTCTCCCAGGCAGAAATTCCAAGGCAGACAGGGGTTACCAGTTGTGCTTTCCAAGCTCTTTGAAGAAGCACAAAGAAACAGGCAATGTTGATGACCATAGATGCAGGGGTCGGCCAAGGAAACTTGATGAAATACACATCATGCTTACTTCCCCTCACAACCGGAAGATGTCCAGCTGTTCCATCAGCTCAGAATTGGCAGAAAACAGTGGGATCCTAGTACACCCATTTACTGTCTGGAGACATTTACTCAGAAGTGGTCTCCATGGAAGATTTGTGGCCAAAAAGCCACATCACTGATGTGGAAACAAGGCCAAGCTACTCAACTATGCACGAAAACACAGGAACTGGGGTGCAGAAAAATGTTAGCAGGTACTCTGGACTGATGAATCAAAATTTGAAATATTTGGCTATAGCAGAAGGCAGTTTGTTTGCCGAAGGGCTGGAGAGTGGTATAAACAGTGAAGCATGGTGGAGTTTCCTTGCAATTTAAGGGCTGAATTTCTGAAAATTGAGTTGGGGATTTGGTCAGAATTAATGGTGAGAAGTATAGGCAGATACTTATCCATCATGCAATACCATCAGGGAGACATCTAATTGGCCCCAAATTTATTCTGCAGCATGATAATGACCCCAAACACACAGCAAAAGTAATTAAGAACTCTCTTCAGTGTAAAGAAGAACAAGGAGTCCTGGAAGTGATGGTATGGCCCCCACAGAGCCCTGACCTCAACATCATTGAGCCTGTCTGGGATTACATGATAGAGAGAAGCAACCAAGGCTGCCTAAATCCACAGAAGAACTGCGGTTAGACTCCAAGATGTTTGGAACAACCTACATACTGAGTTCCTTAACAAACTGTGTGCAGGTTTACCTAGAAGAATTGATGTTGTTTTGAAGGCAAAGGGTGGTCACACCAAATATTGATTTGATTTAGATTTTTCTTCTGTTCACTCACTATGCATTTTGTTAATTGATAAAAAATAAACTATTAACATGTCAATTTTTGAAAGCATTCTTATTTTACAACATTTTTTTCACACCTGCCTAAGACTTTTGCACAGTACTGAATATATTGATGCATTAATACATTTTAGTACACAAATCCTCCTGCATACACCATCTAAGTAAACAACACTTTTATGTCAACAATGTAGCAGATGTAAGGAAAAGAGAGAGATTTTGTGCTTATTTCCTTTCTGCCTAGGAGCAGTGAAATGGCACTATTGGAAAGGCCTACACTTTTAGACACTGCCTGCCCATTGGTGCACTAAGCACAAAGCAGCTATTTGAACAGCTATCTTTGTCCTTAGACATTAATCAGAAGCAGCATTATTCGGTGTACAAAAATGTTTCTTTGTGCTTATTTCTGTTACAAAACTCTAACATTCCACTGGTTAATATCTTTTTTAAGTCAATAGGAGTTTGGAGAATTTATGTTTTTTCTATTGCACAGTCAATTTGCTCCACAATTGTTTCACATTATTTTGTGTATATAACCCTGTAGCTCTCTGTTACAAAATACACTAAGCACTATTCTTCGGTTGGTTGGTCTGGAAAATATTGCAGATTATGCAAATACAGTCCTGCATGCTAAGGTTAACATGAATATGCATTAATACAGCATGGGGATAATGACATTTTGTACCTAGAATATTTTGGTGCTAAACTTTGCAGTTTGCCAAGGTTGTCCAAGCTAAGGTTCTGTGGCCATTTTGGCCCTCAGAGATGGAAAATCTGTATCTAATGCAATTCCTAGTAAAGCTTGAACAAAATATATGTCTGGAGGATCAGGGTACATCAGTGATTATGGTGGGGTTGTTATCTAAAATGGGTGGATATTATAGGATTGCACTAGCCCAGCATCTTGAGGTCCAATATTTGACTAATACCATATCTTGAAAACAGATGCAGCATGATACTTGTGTTCTGACTTTACTCTCCCCTTCACCCTCTGAGTGTCAAAGGGTTATCCAATGCATTTCAAAGTTACTCAAATTGGGGCATTGATTTTGACAGGAATGTCTGTGGGGGTGAATTCCCCCAGCCACTCCTGCCAAAACACTTCAATGAATTACCAGAGGGGGCAGTGTGTTGTCATCCCCTTGGCCACTCCTGTTAAAATCACTGCTTAGAGTTGCTTTGGGGCAGTGTTTTTTTTTAACAGGAGTAACCAGAGGGGTGAGGCCCTCCTATAAAATCCTGTCAAAATCAATCCAGATATTTTCCTTGTTTTCATATTTATCTATATAATATCCCTTAGGAAGACACCTAAGAGGTCTTAAAAGCTTGCATCCTAAATCTGCTTAGTTAGCCAATAAAGGTATCAACTTGTCTATATTTACCTCCTGTGTTTCTATGGCTAACACAGTAACAACTCTCATCAAATAAAACTGGGAATGCAAGCATTTGGAAAACTTAGTAGTACTGTCTTTTAGACAAATTTACCACTCTGCCTCACTTACCTAGGTAGGAGTTCAACCTACAGCAATTAGGTGTACCTATATAATTACCATGTGTATTAGAAGGACTTACCTAGGTAGGAATCCATTATACAGCAGTCAGGTGTAGCTATATAATTACTGTGTGTAACTGAAGCACTTACATAAGCAGGTGCCCATCAAACAGCAGTCAGGTATATCTATATAATTACTGTGTGTAACAGGAGGACTAACCTAGGTAGGAGCCAATCAATCAGCAGTCAGGTACATCTATATAATTACGGCGTGTAACAGAATGACTTAGCTAGATAGAAGTCCATCATGTAGCAGTCAGGTATATCATATAACTACTGTATGTAACCGAATGACTTGGGTAAGTGGCCATAAAGGCTAAAGTTAAGTAATACTGGAGCAAATCAACTACATCTAAGTAAAAAATAAACATTTCACACTTTGACAATATTTTAATGCAATGCAATACCTCGGAGACCTCTCTTACATGGTGCAAATTATTGTCTCCAAAATTGTTCCTCTTTTGACTTTCTACATATGACTCTATAGGTTAATTCAATACAATAAAAAGAAGAACGTCTGAAGCAAACCAACTGCATCATGGGGAAACAATGGAAAATGCCATTGATTTATTTTTTTTCTTTCCTGCTATGTTGCAGTTAAACTTAACATACATATGAAACATATGTAACATAGGAAATCAAATTGAATAAAAACTCAAGTCCATCAAGTTCAACCTTTGCCTCATACCTTAGTGACATGAGAATTGTATAGCTATCCTGCTACCAAATAAGTTAGTCATTTATCTGACCTTCCTGATTTGCCTATTAATATTCAGTATAATCCTGTGTGTTCCCTTTTACAAGAAATGTATCTAATCTTCTCTTAAATGTATTCATTGTATCTGCCATCCACCTCCTTGGGCAAGGAATTCCACAATTTAACAGACCTTACTGTAAAATTTTTTTTACTGAAGTCTAAACCTCCTTTCCTCTAATCTCAAGGGGTGTCCCTTGGTTACCCGATCAGGCCTTGGAATGAATAGCTCACCACAGAGATCCTTGTATTGACCTTTCACATACTTGTACAATGTAATAAGATCTCCTCTTAGTCGTCTTTTCTGTACAGTAAATAATCCATGTTTGTCTAGTCGTTCTTCATAAGTCAAGTCCTCCATTCCCTTAATTAATTTTTTTATCTCTTCGATGTCTCCAGTTCTAGTATATACTTTTTCAGAACTGGTACCTAAAACTGTACTGCATATTCGAGGTGATGTCTTACCAATGATTAGTACAATGGCAAAATGATGTTATCCACTCTTGCTTCAATACCCCTTTTTATGCAAAACAGGATTTTGTTTGCTTTTGCTACTGCCATTTGACACTGGTCACTATTTCCAGGTTTGTAGTTTACAAGGAAACTCAGGTGTTTCTATAGCAACGAGTCCCTTAAAATGATTCCGTTAAGTAGCCTTGGGATTTTTTTCTTCCCAAATGCATGAATTTACACTTTCTCACATTAAACGTCATATTCCATTTGTTTGCCCAATCTGCCATTTTATGTAAATCCCTCTGTAGAGAGCAAATATCCTGTTCTGAATTAATTGCCCTGTATAATTTAGTGTCGTCTGCAAATTATTTTATACCCCTAACTTGTGGCACTGAGCCTGTGGTGAGAGAGTCTTTAAAGAGTAAATATAGAGATCTTGCTAACACTGCACTGAATTCTTGAAGAACTCTTGGATGTATGCCATCAGGGCCCGGTGCTTTGTTAGCCTTAATTTTTTTCAGTCTTTCCATAACCTTTTCTTGTGTCAACCCAGTAACTGATAATTGTATTGTTTTAATTGTTACTTGATGATCCCTTTTAAGTTTTTTGCCATTTATATTTTTAAAAAACTTTTTTGGAATAGTCTTGCTCTCCCTTGCAATTCTCCCTTGCTCTCCCTTGCTGCAGAATTGCACTAACGTTTACTGAATTGTCACTTTTTTTTCTCACCCCCTAAGCAAAATTCTCCATCTGCCAAGTCCACCGCACTTGGCAGTTGTCTCTCCTCTAGGGTTCTCATTTTAGAAATTTCAAAGTAGAGGACTCTAAGTTGTGTGTATATGAGTATACGGGGAGTAAACCAACTCATGCTATAGTAACCCTTTGCGTGCCAGAGAGGTATCCAATGCATTGCATTGATTTGGATACCTCTCTATAATTCAAGGAGTTAATACACCCCACTCAAAACACACACCTACTCACTCACAGTGGTTCACAGATAAGCATACCCCCAATGATGCCACACACATTCCCATTGGCCCCTCAAAGAAACAAAAACATCACCCTCTACCAGTCCTCGCTGTGTGTATTAATTACCCCTGCAGTTCAATTATCAACCTTGAAATGTGCATCCATTACCTTCCACCAGCCCTTGCCTTTCCTTTGTGCAGGCATTACACCACCATGATTCAGTCATTGTATATACATCTACCCTCTCCAACCCTTGTCTTTTTCCCCCTGCATCCAACAAACACACAGTCATTTATATATATAGTCATACTTATACAGAGTCATACATACACACTCATAAACACACACAATCATATACACACACAGACACACACACACAGACAGTCATACGCTCACACACAATACATACCTATTGATCTCCTGTAGCATTGGCACACTGTGATGACATCATCTCATTGTGTCCACACTGGGTCCCAAAGCACCATAGCCAGGCAGGGCAGATGAAGAAGAATCCAGAAATACACATAGAGAAGCTGCAACAGGTGCTAAGGACACGTCGGCTTCAAGAGGAAGTTAAATATTTGTACTGAAAGCCAGAGGGGTATGTACCATAGTGTGTTATATTGCGGTGCATACCACTCTGGCATACAAAGGGTTAAAACATGTAACACATTTGCCCCATTCCTCCTTTTTGGTTATGGGGCCAGGATTCTTAACCCAAGTGTACTCCAGTAAGGGAGTTAATTTTGGGGTCACACCACATATATAAAGTAGTTTCTAAAGGGGACTGACTTCAGCATGGAGCGTTCTGCATGTGGCCTGAAAGCCAAAAGTTGGCATGTCTCCTCCGCATGCACTTTATCTCTGTATTTGGCCACATAGCCGGCATCATGATGCAGACTGCATAGCTGAACACAGAGAGAAGGTAAATGCAATGATCCAACCAGCAGAACAACATTCCCAGTGGTCCTCACATACATTATACAATCCACTGGGGCATCTCATCCCATCCTAGACACAGTGTTGATCTTACTAAGGGCTCCATAAAGACCTGTTCATTAACAGAACAGTACAAAGGACAAGGGGCCACCCGCTTAGACTTGAGGAAGGGAGATTTCATCTACAGCAGCGGAAGGGTTTCTTTACGGTAAGGACAATAAAGGTATGGAATTCACTGCCTGATGAGGTAGTGCTATTGAATACATTAGAAGGGCCTGGATACTTATTAAAAGAGTCATAGAGGGCTATGTATGTTAGTATTGGGATTAATATTTAGTTAGTGCTTGTTGATCCAAGGAGAAATCTGATTGCCATTTGGAATCAAGAAGGAATTTTTTTCCTCCCATTCAAGGCAGAATTTGAAATTGCTGTATTGAGGGAGTTTTTTTGCCTTCTTTTGGATCAACGATGGTAAAGAGGAACAGGAAAAGGGTTGGACTGGATGGACGCAAGTCTTTTTTCAACCTAAATTACTATGTTACTATGTGGTGCCTCTCCTCCTGTTCCAAAATTCAGTCTGTGTCACCATCTCAGGACACTCCCTCTGATCCCATGCTGAGCAGCAATCCTGCTCAGGTGACACTGTGATTCAAGAAACAGCTGCAAAAGCAGCCACGGAGGCTCTGTGGGTCTGGGAGACAATGAATGCAGTGCTTTGCAGCTACTTTTTGCTTCCTGTGATTGGCTGAAAGCATGCCAATCACAGCAATAACCTATTGCATTATTTGACCCCTACACTCTCTCCCCCTTCTCATTTTCTTCACACCTGGTGGGAGGAATCAGTGGTTTAAAGGAGCAGTAACCTTTTTTTTTATAAAAAAATATATGTTCCTGTTGAGTAAATTAAGGGTACTCCCACTGCTGAGAGATGCATATTTCCAGCGCAATTAGTTTAAACCCGTGATTTTTTTATATTAGCAATGCCTTCTAGTAGTTACATTCCAATTAGTTATTCTGTTGGATCCTAATGGAAAGGAAAGTCAATGACTTCCAATTCTCCATAGAATGTGATAGAAACTACTGAGTCACTTCTTGTCAGTTTGAACTATCAAGAAGTAAAAGCAGTAAATTCACTTCTTAATTATTTGAATTGTTATAAATGTTGAATAAAACTGAGAGCAGTTAGAGTACCCTTGTTTTACTCAGCAGAAAAAGCTCTGTGACATAAGTGTTTTAATAAAAAAGTTTACTGCTCCTTTTATGATGGGTCAGGAAAGAAGTATGGGCTAAAGACACTATTCATAGTTTGGACTGCTTTTAACAACACCCACTTGGTGTGCTGCCACACAGGTACACAGCTCACAATGCTTAAATCAGCAAGAGGAAGATGGAGTGATGCAGCG
This sequence comes from Rhinophrynus dorsalis, assembly GCA_037306005.1. Taxonomy (NCBI): domain Eukaryota; kingdom Metazoa; phylum Chordata; class Amphibia; order Anura; family Rhinophrynidae; genus Rhinophrynus; species Rhinophrynus dorsalis. The sequence continues at coordinate 432,789,351 of CM074719.1, read as the reverse complement.
GTCCACCAGCCCACACTATTGACTGGCTAGGGGGCAATTGCCCCCCTGCCCCCTGAGCCTGGTCATCCTTTCAAAAAAAATTGCTTAGCAATGCATTCAAGACATTTTCAGTCTTCCAGGGGTTTTTAACCCATTTAAATTATGGGATTTTTGTGGTATAAATGATTAGCCCCAAAATTTCTGCAGTTCTTTAGCCTCAAAAAGATTTAGAGTAAGCACTGGAGAAATACAGAGGGGAAGATGCACTAAGGTGTTATAAAGATGTGATAAGACGGAGATGACTTCTCCAGTGATATTATTTCTACAAGTCTTATGTTATTCTATGGAGCCAATGCACTAAAATGTCTCCACAGGCTCCATAGAATAATATAGGAACAGGAAAAGTGATATCACTGGAGAAGTCATCTCTTCTTTATCACCTTTTTATTCCGCCTTAGTGCATAACTCCCATAGAGATACAGTCAATGATCTCTGACTCACTCATTTAGAAAAATATTCTTGTAGAAAATATGTAACAAATTCATGAGATGTGTTCCATGGAAAGTATGGTATTGAGAAAAAATATATGCATTTCAGGAGAAGCATGTCCTTGAGGTCACACTTTGGCAAATGAGCAAGTGCAAAAACTATGATTGCACATTAATAAATTGCATATTTCAAAATGTAGATAATTTCTGACATTATTTTAATTTGCCTTTCGTCAGGGATACCCACAAGGTTAATATTTCTATTTTTAGAATTTTCTATGGCAATATCTTGTGTTAATATGCTACAAAATAATGTAAAATGTGTGTATTTTGCATTTGGTCCATTATTCCTTGATATTAAATTTTATATATATATATATATATATATATATATATATTTTTTTTTTTTTTTTTTTTTTTTTTTTCTAACACAGTAATAGCTGTATTTTAGTATATCTGTATTTCTAGGTCAATTAAGCTGACTGTTAACTTTATTTACTAAAATGTTAATAATATATAGCTCTTAAGCAGGGAAAAATAATTAAATGCCATAACTGAGTGCATTTTATTAATTAAAAAACATGATTGTTGTACAATTAAAAAATAATGACTAATTAAGTTTATGGTAATAACAGAATATAATAACCTAATTTATTCTCTTTAGAGAGTAAACATATAAATCTTATGCTACCCCAATTTTCTGTTAACTGTCTTGTACACTGAATGGAACAAACATGGTTTTAATATCTAAAGAGAAATTATCACTAATAACATTAAGTGAAAAATGGTAGGTGCATATTCTTAGGCATAAAGGGTTTGGTAAACATAAAAAGAGATGTCTATTGCTCTTTATGATAATTGGTAATTTTCTGCCCCCTCCCACCCAGACTACTCCAAAAAATAGTTGCACACACTGAATAAACAGTTTAATCTCCCATTTTGGCTGTTTCCATAGACACAGAGAACCTTGTCAAAGGCAGTCCTTCTGTTCCATCCATAAGTATATAGCAGTCAGTGTCAATTTGGGTGAAGCGTTGAAACACTTCCTGGAAACAAAAAGAGCTAACAAGCTTTTTTTTTTTTTTTTTTTTTTAAAGGAGCAGTAAACTTTTTGGTATGACATTTCTTGTTGAGTAAAATGTGGGTATTACCACTGCTGAGAGATGCATATTTCCACAGGTATTACCATTTAAACCTGTGTTTGTTTACATTAGCAGTGCCTTCTAATGGTCAAATTCCAAATAGTTATTTTGTTACAGTCTAATGGAGAGGAAAGTCAGTGACTTACAGTTCTCCTTAGAATGTGATAGAAACTGCCTGTCACTCCCTGTCAGTTAGAACTATTAGGAAGTAAATGGACTTCCTGATTATTGAACTGTTACAGTCCTATATAATAATTTGCTAAAAAGTTTGTCACAATGTAGTCATGCTCAGTAGAGACTGCTACACGTCATGCTTGTGGATATAGCACTATAGACAATGAGGCAGTACTGTCAATGCAGCTATGAAGGGATTGTGGGGTGTTGAAGTGAAGCTGATCTCAATGGGGCTGTACATTCTTGGAGGTTTTTTTTTAAATCAGGACAATATTATTTAATCAAGTTAAGTTAGGAGTAGAAATAAGGTATTCCATGCAGAATCTGGATGTATCATGTATTATCAGAAATCTTCAGTCTTATTGAATTCATCTTGAGGTAATTAAATCCCCAAAACAGGTTAATGTATTGTTCTTTCAGAGAATTCATGTGAGATCAATGATATAAACAATACACATCAGTTATATTATCCTGAATTAGCTACCTTAATGGATCAGTAAAGTTCAACAATAGGGAAACACACATTACAAATGCAAAAGGCATACTTACATATGAGACAAATGGACAATACTTGTGGGTCATTCCTCAACACCCACGCAAAACAATGCTTACATGGTTACATGGGTCTGAAATAGGGGGCCACCCAAAACTTCAGGAATTAAGGGATAAGCTTGCATTTATAGGATGGTGGCCAGGATCGAAAAAAGATACAGAAGAACACATTAACCTATGTATTTCTTGTGCTAGACAGGACCCTGCAAAGCAGATCACCAGAGGGGCACTAATGAAAGATGCGCCCACAGGACCATGGCAAAGGTTACAAATTTCTTTTTGTCATCATAGATGCATTCACTAGATGGGTAGAAGCATATCCAACACCTGACAAATCTGTTTCAAAAACTGTTGGAATTATGGTAAAATATATTTTCTGTAGATGGGGTATTCCATACAAAATGATTCAGACAAAGGTGGTGAATTTGTTAATTCATTAATGACGGAAATCACAAAATTGTTTGATCTCCCATGGAGCTTGCACATCCCTTATCACCCACAAGCAGGGGGGATGGTAGAAAGAGTTAACCGACAAATAAAGAAAGAACTGGGAAAGATATGGCACAAATTGGGATGACTTACTACCTTTTGTTCTATGTCGACTTTGCTCCAGAGTTAATAGAAACACTGGGGTAACTCCTTATGAAGCATTGCTAGGTAGACGAATGCCCTCTTGGGAATGTTTAATAATTCCCCTAGATACCAATGTTAGTTTATCACTTGCATCAGAACAATGGATGAAAGGTTTGCAGCTATGGCTGACTACTGTACAAGGCCAAGTGGCCAATACACAAGCAAGGGCAGCAGAGAAAAGCAAAAGTGATTTTGACAATAAATCTGACATCAGACAATAGGAAGTGGAAGAATATGTTTTAATACTAAAACAAGGCAAAGATGTTCTAAAAAAGTTTCCAAAGGATAGTTGTGAAGGCCCTTATTTGGTACTTGACAAACTTGGTCCTTCTGTATACTTAATACAGAAAGCAGATAGACAGTCAGAAAATAAACATGCAATGCAACTAAAAAGTTTTAAAAGTAAACCGACTGGAGAGATGTTTTCTGATATCAGCTGATACTGCTCTTGATTTTATTTTTTAGGTACAGATGAAGTGCAACACTTTTTTGCATACACGATCCGTCACCAAACAGCCACGATGGTGCCTCATCTGGAGAACAATCCTGGGAGTTGGATTTTTCATCTCTACCATTTTTCTTTTGTTATCAATTATAGACATTTTTTTTCAACATACATATGATACTCCAAAAAAAAATAAGAATTTCTAATAATTCAGTTTGCTAAACTATAGTAATCACAGGAATTGATAGACAACCTGTTGACGGAAACATGGATGATTAAATATTATAATAGATCTACAAATGAATCCTTCCAACTTCAAAACAATGTTCATATCCTATGTTACTACACCGACAGCAAAGAATTTGGGTTTTCTTGGCATCATAAAGGAAAGAATGTTTCAGGTTCCCAAAACAAAATTATATTAGCAGAAGGCCGGCCTCAGCTTTTAGAAACATTAACAAGAAATGCTGCACCTCTTTTGGATTCACTCAATTGACTATTCGGATGGTGGAATATGATCATGCTCACATGAACAATCAGGAAGGAAAATCGATATTAACATCAATATAGAAGAAGTGCCAATTAATGTTGTACTAAATTATACACAATCTCCATTCTCCCCCTGGTTTTCCTATTCAATCTATTGTTGATAATCTAACTCGAGTAATTTTAGATGTACAATAAGCAGTCATGCGCAGTACTGACTGGCCGAACAAGCCGTGGCTGATACAGAGCAGGGCGCTCTGAATTCATACCAGAGTCCTCTCTGCGCACCTTCCTGTGACCGCTTGGTCCCAGGAAGGTGCACAGAGAGGACTACAGTCTGAATTCGGCTCACCCCACTCCGTATCAGCTGCAGCGCATTCGGCCAGTCAGTACTGCTCACGACTACAGTGCGCCACTGAGAAGAGAGGATCTGGCACCAGCCGTGGTTGCTGGGTGGCTCTGTGGCCTGTGAACATGGTCTTTCCAACTCGTTTTTGAATAAAATATCTGACAGCGGTGGGCTTGTCCTTGTTTTAATCAGCAGGAAAAGCTCTATAACATTTAGGTTTTCATAAAAAAGTTTACTGCTTAAAGAAAGACATTTTTGTTAAAAAGTGAATTTGAAATGATGAGTATATAATTTATAAATGAAAAGCAGGGTTGTATTTCATGAGACCCATATGCCAGAAACCTTCAAAGCCATGCAGTGAATATGGGCACAATTTTATGTAAATAAAGGGAATATATTCACATAGAATTTCATGCAAAAATAAAAGCAAAGAACCGTTTCTCTGCACTAAATAGCTTAGTGCCTATGTACTATGCTGTTTTTGTTACAAAATGTCTGCTTTGCACCTTCTTGGCATTTATGGGCATGCCATACCTCTGTGCCAAGTTGAAAGCTATGTGGAATGGCAAAGATGATATAATTCCAAAATTCAGCTTTTTTTCTTATGCCAGCTAAGGGGAGATGTTAAGGAGTTATTTCACATAGATGTTGTGCGCTTAAGAAGTTGTGTGCCAGAATGTACTAATATATGAGTACATAAGCACAGGAGCTCCTTTAGGAAACTACACAGAAGCACAGCTCATGTGCTGCATTTTATTTTCATACTTTTCTTTGGTGAGACATTCACATATTCAGTCAGAATGTAGACAAACATGTAGTACCGGTTGATGTACTATGAATATATGGAGTAATTCTGGATCAAATTATCATAAGGAACAAATAAAAATCCCCATTAATTTAAATGGGACTTTTAACATTTTGAATGCTAGAGATGTCTGCACCAAATTGTAAAGCAATGTGTTGCTTCACAATGTGTAAGTTTGCAATCTGTAGGTGACCTCTCAGAAGACAAGTAAGAATTCTTATCAACTGATTTATGATGATTTTGATATCCTATTTTGCCTCTATCATCAACATGCAGCTCATTGTAAGGGAATAATAGTAATTGTTTATTAATAGTACTGGAAAAATGCAATTCTAATAAATTATCATGAATAAAAGTTAAAAATTCATTAAACACTTTCATGCTTCCCTTCCATACTAAAATAATGTAATTGATTTAAAGCTTATAAAATATTATATAATTTTTTAATATGATTATTATTCCAGATAAAATTAAACTTAACAAAGGAAAGGGTAAAGTGAGAACCCATAATTATAACAAGATTTTGTGAGTAAAATTTTTCACCAAACATAAAATGATTATGAGTAAGAATTAATGAAATTCTCTCTAAATTAAATTTAGATTGAGTGTCTGGTAATACACTAAATAATTGTAGAAAATACTGTTCTGACCGCAAATCTTTCTTTGGTGGTATATAAGAATGTTGGGTAGCCTGAGGCTCTCCAGCTGTTGTGGACTACCAGTGGAGGCCAGGGATGATGTAAGTGTTAAACTACAACAGCTGGAATGCCTTGATTTGCCCAACCCTGATTCAGGTAGACCATTTGGGTTAAAATTCAAATTACTAAAACAAACTTAATTGCCTAAATTATGTTTTCTTACAGCTAGGGATGGCTGAAAATTTTCACCTCAAACTATAATTGGCATAAAATGGCACTTCCTGCTTTGTGAAAAATTTCCTGTGAAAAGTGCCATTTTCCCGCTTTTTTAGCCTATCTCATTGCATTGAAATCTAAGGGAAGCCTGAATTTTTCCCCACCTTATGGCACTTTTCTCTACTTCTCCTGCAGCCATATACAAGGGTGTCAGGCTCTCACAGCAAGCCATTCTGAGTTTGTGAAAGGAGAAAGCAGCAAGTTTTTGAGCTAGAGAAGATAGGCAAATAAAGGTGAACTGAAACTTAGTTTAGGGAGTTTTTTATGTAGGACATTTGTTCTCTGTATTAGGGGAGTCTGAGGCACTCTGGGGGAGAAGAAGGGAGGAAGGAGGTTGACCCCAAATACCCCAAAATTAAGTGTGACTGACTGGCAACAGGCAGCTAGGGTCCAATTTACTTGCTAATCTTGCTGTTATTATTACATCTGTGTTGGACGTGTCTGGGGTGTGAGAAGTGAGCAAATGTGGTTGACCCAAAATATACCAATGTTCTGTCTGACTGATTTGAAAAACACAGGAAGCTGCTGTCGAAGCAATTTCCTTACTGATCTTACTGATATTGTCTCTATGATAGACATGTCTGGTAGTATAAAAAGGTGTAAGGAATGGACCTTTTACACCTTCCATTTTGTTTTTCCCTTTGTTTGGGTTGCCCCCCTTACCTTTGGGTTCCTCCTCCTCTTTATTTTGATTGAAGCAGTTTTCTTTATCTATCCGCCTCGCCTAGCTTTCAGCGCTCAATTATTTGTGCTGTGTACTAGGTGTTGGTGGTTTTTCTCTGAAGAATTTTTGGTTTGACTTCTGCTTTGGCGATCTGACTCTGATTTTTGTTCTTCTCTCTGTGGCTCCTGATGACCCTGGTAGACCTTGGCTTCTGTTTTGACTATCCTTCCTGCGCACTCTTCTACACGTTACCCACTCCCGGTGATCTTGGATACTCTGTACCTCAGCTATTGTGTTTGTTCTGTTTGTTGTGCGTGTCCCCTGATTGGCACTCCATTTCCACTCAGTAGCGGCTTTTGCCTGAGCCGTACCAGCCTCCCTTACTGTGTGTAATCCCTCACCCTGACTTGTCCCAGCTGTTCATAGGGCCATGTCCCTCTATCCTTGGCGGCTTGGCGGTTCTTCGCCACCCAAGTTCTCCCCGCCTACTCTTTCTCTTGCCACCGGACGGGCCTTTATAGTGAGCACGGATTGTTGGCTCTGTGCCTTAGTCTGTCCCCGCTCACTGATTCTGACTGATGGGAAAGGAGGGTTGGTTACTACCCTTAGTATTCACGTCTGCGGTCGCAGCAGCATGCAGGGCATCTGTTGTCTCCTCCCCTTGGCCATAGACCATAAATCTCCAGCAGCAGTGGGAGTATCTTTGTTTTATTCGGGGGCATAAACCCTACAACATATAATTTTTTTACATCTTAAGTATTACTGTCCCTTTAAGAAACAGGAAAGATGGTTGATACCAACATTTTAAGCTTTCCTCATTCACATCTCTCCTCTGTAATGCAATTGGCTTGTTTGTGAATGGTTCTTTGTAGAATGCAGCATATAGTCCCTGATCCTTGTTCTCTCAGGAGGTTTGTTTGTTTTGACATGTGACTTAGTTTACATCTCAGTGGATACGTGCTATCACTGGATGTATTGATGTGAAAGACTCAGTAAACTGTTACGTAATTCACGTTAATATTAGTGCTTTTTAGGATTTAAATTCACACACACACGTGTACACACAGTTGACACAGGAATACAAATACAGATCTGATGATATTAAAATTAATTTATTTCACTTTGATTAGTAGTTTCTACTTACAGAAGTCTACAGGATGGATAAAATAAATCATATTTACAAGTCACTGGGATTTGATTTTTGGGTGAGTTGTCAGGGATATTTATGTAAAATGGGTGGAATCTCCAGTAATATTAAACTCTATGGTTTTTAGAGAAAAATTAAATAAACACATCCACCTTACCTATAAAAATTTTGCATAACCACCTCCTATAGTTATGAGATATAGCATGAATTCATCCCACTACGAAAATAGCAAAAGGGGAGGTATAAATTAAATTAATTAAAAAGCCACTAAAGGGATAGTAATACTTACAAATTACTTATCCCTATGTTGTAGCCTTTAAATAATGAAGAAAAATGCACCCAGCAGCATCTCTCAAACCCTTATGGTTTGAGAGATAACCGCTTACAAAGATTGCCCCTGTCTGACTTCAGCATTCTACCTGACAGATTTGGAATCCAGTCCACAGACCGGTGGAGGCTCTGCAGCAGAGCCGAGATCAAGTTAATGAAAAAGAAATCTTTCACTTAAAATGTCTTCTACGAGTGTTTGCAAACCAAACATACATAGAAGACCTTTTAAGTGAAGTATTTCTTTTTCATTAACTCGATCTCGGCTCTGCTGCAGAGCAGCCGGCTGATCCCAGGAGAGGATTCCTCTACTCTCAGCTACAACACTGACGTCAGGCAGGGGAGAACTTTGTAAGTGGTTATCTCTCAAACCATAAGGGTTTGAGAGATGCCGCTGGGCGCATTTTTCTTCATTATTTAATGGCTACAACGTAGGGATAAGTAATTTTTAAGTATTACTATCCCTTTAAGGGAGGTTCTGAGTTTTTAAAGTACTAATCTCCCATAAGTTCATATACTTCCTCTCACTGTTACAAGGAAGCTGCAAGGGCTGCATTCCCTGCTCTTAACTCTGTGCCTTCATCTGTTACTTAATTTCACATGCACAGAACACAACATTGCAAGCAAAGGCTGTGGGAGAGGAGGAAGCCTCCCTTTTTCCTGTCATAATCTCAGAAACATACATAGAAATAAGATCACATAAGGCTGCTGTGGATAGATAATAAGACCAACATGCACATTAACTCCTTTATGGCCATAAGCATAGCTATAAATTCCACCCATTGCATATGGAGGATCAGTAAAATATGTTCTTTTATCCCTGTTCACATTGTAAATTGCTTTTAAATCAAGCCCAGATATGGTATAAATTGTCTCCAAAGTCCAAATGTTTTCACAAATCTTCAGCTCCAGTCATCATTTGTGATCTAGCTGTTCCAAACAAATGGTGGGTAGATAGAAATACCATTTTGTGTTCATTGCAGTTTCAAAATGGTTGTTTGCAACAGTCCATTGAAATGTGGTGTTCATGCCAATGCTATACATTTGCCCTTTGAGACAACTTACTGATATCTATTGTTAACATTTGTGTCAATGGCACTACCATTTGCAATAGTCTATTTTAGAGGTTGGCGAAAAGCCTTTTTTCCCAATTGAATGTTTATTGAAAACCAGCAACTTGATAAAGTCTAAAATGTTTGCTTTTTTTCTATCACCCTGAATTTTTTTGCTGCCACTTTGCCGGTTAACAGGGGTAAGGGAGTGGTTAGATTCAGAAGTGTGTTTCTATGTCTATCAATGCAGTAGGACATGGCTGGGAATTGGAGTTTAGTGTGGTTCTTCTCTTGCTATCATGGGACAGTGCTGGGGGGGTATGGTTCTATGGTTGCCATGGGGAATTGCAGGGGAAAGACAGTGTGGGTCTATGGTTACTGTGGAGCATGGCTTGGGGGGGTACATGATGTGGTTCTGTGCTTACAGTGGGACAGGGCTGTGGGGACAGGGTGTTTTTCTATGGTTACTGTGGAGCAAGTCTAGGAGAACAGTGTGTGTACCAATGATTACCATGGGGCAAGGCTGGGGGACAGTATGTGGTTCTATATTTATTGTTGGGCAAGACTTGGGGAACAGTGTGTGTGTCTATGATCACTGTGGTGCAGCTCTGGTAGTGACAGTGTGTAGGTCTACGGTCATTATGGAGCAAGGCTGGGGTGGACAGTCTGTGGTTCTAAGGTTACCTTGGGGCAAGGTTGAGGGGACAGCAAGTAGTTCTATGGTTACCATAGAGTAAGGCAAGGGGGACAGTGTGTGAGTTTATGGTCACAATGGGGCAAGGCTGGGACAAGTGTATGGGTCAATGGTCACTGCGGGGGAAGGCTGGGGGAAAGTGTGCTTGTGGTTCTATGGTTACCATGGGACAAGACTAGGTGGCAGTGTGTGGATCTTTAGTTATTGTAGGACAAAGCTGGGCAGACTGTGTGTTGTTCTATGGTCACTGTGGGACAGGGCTGGGGTTCAGTATGTGTGGCTACGTATAGTGGAGGTTGTGGGGGAGAGCAGGAAAACTGCACTTTTCATGGGAATTCCCACCCTTTCTTATTCTATTGTTATGTTGTGTTTGTCAATGCCACAGTTGTCCCTTAAGAGTATTTAATGAGATGTTTTATTAATACCTATGCCACAGCTTCCCCTTGCAAATATTTACTTAGACCTTCTCCTTGCCAATACAGAACTGCCCCTTGCAAATGTATTCTGAAATGTTGCAATTATGCCAATATAGAACTGCCCCTTGCAAATGTTTATGGATATGTTGTGTTAATGTCAAAGCAGGACTGCCCTTTGTAAAAGTTTACTAAGATATATGTTCCTGGCAAGGCTAGCATGGCTGTTAAAAATATTATTAATTGGAAGATAAACTAACTTTAAAATAAATCTTTGACTTTTTTTCTTAGTGTTAAGATGATATGTGTGTGTGTACACATATCATGGGCTCTATAGCTGTTGGGAGCTACAACTCCCAGTTAGACAATGCCTAGCATGGAATGCATGGAAATGTAGACCACATAATTTGGAGAACCCAAGGTTGGATATCCCTGACTCAGCGATAGGCCGTATGAACTAAGCACCCAATACTGGGTGGAGTCAGCTGTCAGCTCACATCTAGCCATTGTCTAGTAGGGCATGCTAGGACTGGTAGAACCCAGGTATGAAGCCCAGGACTGATTAACCCATGACTTAAGAATAGACGAAAAGTACTAAGGACACAGTTCAGGGTGGAGTCAGTTGTGAGCTCTCCAGAGGTTATGACATACACCCCCCCATCATCCCTAATAGCCAATTGCTAGTTGTAAGTAATGACCATAACAGCTGAGGAGCAAAAGGTTGAATACACACTGAATCAGGGATAGAACATATGTATTAAGAGCTCATTACAGGGTGTATTCAGTTGTGGGCATTCCGGCTGTTGTGGCGTAACACTCCCAACATGCCTTAATAGCCAATTGCTAGCCAGGAGTAGCAGACCACAGCAGTATCTCAAGGTTTAAAACCTGGGCACAGGGATAGGCCATATGTACTAAGCTTCCAATACAAGGCATATTCAGATGTGGGCTTTTCAACTGTTGTGACATTCAACTTCCAACATTCCCTAATAGTCAGTTGATATCTGGTAGATGAAGACCAAAGCAGCTGAGGAACCGAATTTTGAATATACCCAGACACAGGGATGATCCATATATAGTAAGGGACCAAAACATGGAGTAGTCAGCCGTGGTCTGTGCAGCTGTTGTTTTTAAAGGATGCTGAGAGTTGTGTAAGATCAGCTGGAAACAGATGTGGGAGTTATTATTTCAGATGACTTGAATGTAAGTAAGCAATGCAGTAAAGCAGTGGGAAAAGCAAACCTGGTTTTTCAATGTGTAGGAAGAGATATCAACAGGAGGCAAAGAGAGAGGTGCTAATGCCACTCTATAGGTCACTGGTAAAACCTAGCTCACTGGAAAATTCTGTGTACAGTTCTGGAGACCACATCTCCAGAAGTAAATTAATAAATTGGAGGCAGTTAAAAGAACAGTCACCAAAATGGCACAGGATCTTCATGACACAGCTATAGACTCATAAAGTTTGATATGTAAATATTGGTAGAAAGGATGGAGAGAGGTGATATGATAGAAACCTTTAACTAATTAAGTTATTTAATATCGACCAGAAGGGAAGCCTTTTTCAGAAAAAGAATACTAGAACAGAAGGTCGGAAGGTGGAAAATTCTAAAGTAATGTGTGTAAGTATAACTTTAAGGAAAGAGTGATATACTCATGGCACAACTTCCCAACAGAGGTGATAGGGACAAATACTGTTAGTAAATAATGGGCAAACTAGATGGGCCAAATTGTATGTTTCTATGTAAATGCCTGGGATAGACATAGGTGTATTCTGAGAAGTACAGTATGTCAGACTGTGCATTTTAATTAGAAAGGGGAATGGAAGATTGTATGGCCCAGATGCTTCTTTTCTGTCATCAAAATCTATGTTTATTCATTTAAGTGATGGTATCATTAATCAAACAAACTCATTTTCTTTCCTAATCTGATATATTCTGGATGCATATCCCCTTGCTTTATTATAATAGATTGAGCCTGCTCTTTCTTATAGATTTATATTGGCATTCAAATATTTTTTTATTATTTGTATGTTTAGATCCCAGTTTATCTAGTTGATGGAAGACTTTAATACACTCTCCATGCATATGTGTTGGGTAAACACATATGCAATCCATTGGATACCTCTCAATCAAAGGGTTAAGGCATGGTACAAAAATTGTTTCAGGTGCCAGTTTTAGTGTGGATTTGTATTAATACATCCCAGCTAGACTTTCTATGATCACCACCCATACCTTTGTGTTGCTTCTTTTATTTGGGTTCTATGGGCTTTATGTATAAAAGCAAATTACATAAATTAAGAGGCAAACCATCTGCATCAGAGGACACATAGATTTCCCATTTATCTTAATCCCTTGAATGCTAGATAGTTCTCCAGTGCCAAGTGCATTGTACTTTGCCTGCCTGTCTGCTTTTTTACATAACACCTCATGTTCAAAAGAAAACTGGAGTAATTTGGGGGCAACCCAACTTCACCACTGAGAAAACAAATACATTCCCACAGTTTTCATGGGGAGTTTAACCCCTTACATGCTAAAGAGGTTTAGAAACAATGATTTGGAAAACTCTCTAACATTCAGGGGAGGGCTGGCCTGGGGAGCAGGGGGTCAGGGGCCAGTCATCTTCACTCAATTTCTTACTTGCTGCTGGAAATGGAGCTGCACTAGTGATATCATAGAGCTGCACTAGTGATATCATGGAGCTCCACCAGTGATATCATGGAGCTCCACTAGTAGCATAATCCATTTCTCTTGTAAGCTCTATAGTATCACTAGTATAGCTTTACATAAATTGTAAGTACTGTAGTATTAATAGTGTAGATGCATTACAACTGTAAGCTATGTGGTATCACTTGCCTTACTTCACAACATTAATGCCAATTTTAAAATTAACAAAAGGGGGTAGGCTTGTACAGTGAGTTCATATAATAGTAGAAACAGGCCACTTAATTGTATTTGATTCCTGGTCCACAAGTTGCCAGCCTTCTCCTGATAACATTCAAGGAGTTAAAATTCATATTTACTGTAAGTTACTGGGAATTGAAATTAATGTTCCCCAGAATTATTCCAGTTTTCTTCCTAACATATGACCCTTATTTATAGTATTGCATCTAAGCCAGTGCCAGTAAGAACTGGACTTGGCAACCACAAGCAATAAGGTGGCTTTTATATTTTTTAGCAAAGGTAGTAAAACTACAGACATCACTCAAATTAGATTCCAGCTGGGAGATCAATAGAACAAGGCAGAGGAGCAAGAGAGCTCCCTTCTTCCTTTCTACTTTGAGCCACCTTGTAGGAGTGGGCAGGATCGGCAAATGACATGAGAGGGTTTCCCAATCCCACCCACTCCTACCCAGCTCTGGGTAGAATGGAAGCAGCAGAGCTCTCTTGCTGACCTGTGTCTCCGCTATTGATCTCCCAGACTAATCGGCTAGGAGATCTAGAAGTGGGAATTAAAAGTAATGTCTCAATCTACATACAGAGCAGGATTTTTTTGTGTGCAGAAGGATTAAGATAAACTGAGTGAATGGGCAGAAAAGTGACAGATGAGGTTTATTAGCTTAGCAGACCTCATAGAGTGGATGAATGCTAGTTGGCTTAAAGTGAACCCTGACAAAACAGAGTTACTCTTTGTGAGGGGACCCCGGGCAACAAGAATATCTCAGGATCACCCAACTGGCCTGGAACATGGAAGCTCTGAACTCATTAGTTTAACAGAGGTACGAAGTCTCTGAGTGATGATTGACTCTGGACTGTCATTTAAACAGCAGATCTCTTCTGTAATAAAATCTGCCTTCTTTCATCTGAGAAACATATCCAGGATACAACACTTAATTCCACCGGATGATACGCCAACATTAGTTCAGGCATTTGTGTCTTCTCGTCTAGATCACTGTAATGCACTTTACCTGGGCCTCCCAGGAAAAGAACTCCATCGCCTACAGGCAGTACAAAATGCAGCAGCCAGACTACTAACCAATAAAACTTGCTAATGTCACATAACACCCGCTCTCCACTCCCTGCACTGGCTTCCAATTAAATGGCGAACATATTTTAAAATTGGCCTGCTGACCTTCAAAGCCTTAAATAATCAAGGCCTTACTCTGGTTTCCTCTTTTATATCAATAGCTGTTTACTTTATTCTCTATGGAGTTGCTCCTCCACAGAGCAGGGTTAAGGCCGGCTTACATTTGGTGACAGGTAGTTTACATATTCATCTTCAGGCACAAATTTATGTTTTCCTGTTATAGCTCTTCAATGTGGTCTTTCAGTTCTTCAAGACTCCTGGCAAAAAGTATGATCTTGCCTGTAAAATGTAAGTGATATAGTTAGTCTCCATTGATCTTAAGTCCTATTTTGCTCCAATTTAACTTGAGGAAAATTTCCTATAAATATGCAGAAAATAGTTTTAGGGAGATTGTGTCTTCTTGTCGGATGCCTTTATCAGTGTTGACATGCATTGATGCTGTTGCTTTTTCATATATTTATTGGAGGATATTGATGAAGCTCTGTCTATTCCTTGGTTGATCAGGACATTGATTATTGCTTGTTTGTTCACTGAGTCAAAGGCCTTTTCCAAGTCAATGAAGGCTATACCTAATGGAAGGTTGTATTCATTATGCTACATTATAATTTGTTTCACTGTCTGGATATGGTCCATAGTAATGAAACCACTCCTAAATTGTCCCACATTAAGTAGTGTGTCCATTCTTCATGAGTACCTTTGTGAAAACCTTGCAGACCACTGGCAATAAACTTATTGGTCGGTAGTTTTTTTAGATCTGCCTTATCATTTTTTTGTGCAATGGGATGACTCCTGCATTTTTCCATGTTTCAGGCACTTTTCTGAGTAGTAAGAATTTTGAAAATGTTTTAGCTAGGACTTTGAATAAGGGTTGATCTCCATCTTTCAATATTTCAGTAGAGACTTTATCAGGTCCAGCTGCTTTGCCATTTTACTTTGATTTTATTGTAGCTTCTACTTCTTCTACCAAAATGTTTGGCACAGCTTCAGCCTGTGGTACTGCATTCAATTGTTGTTCTTCATCCCTTTTTAATAAAATTATTCCACTCATTTTAGTATTTTTGTTGAGTTTGTGCTGTTGTACCATCTTCAAGCTTTAATGCAAAATGTAGCTCCTATGTGTGGTCATCATTTATTTTGCTTTCTTTAGCCCTTGATTTTCTTCCAGCATTCTTTTGATGAGCACAAAATATAACTTGGAAGTTCCTTATTTTATGATCTTCCTTATGGTCTTACACATTTTTACATATTCTACCCTGTTTCTAATATTGCCATTTTGCTTAATTTCTCATTGCTTTTTCATTATATCGGAAAAGTATAATAACCTTTGTGAAGTCCTCAGAGTGATTATGATACTTTTCTGTTATCTATTCTCGCACATCTTCCATCAGCACCCAGGCATGTAACGCCTGAAAGCGTGAGTGCTCCCTACCTCATTGTGATATATATATATATATATATATATATATAATATGGGGAGCATATGTATTTATGTGTCGTATACATAAAAGAAATTTATCATATTTTCCTATTTTTATAGATACATTGTGTGATAGAGCATTAATTCTGAATTAATTGGTTTTATAGTTAGAAATATATGTGGTGACCTGACATATGTGTGATCTGCAGTAAGGAAATTCAGAAAACACATGGTTTTCTTCTCTTCTCATGGGAAATTTGTCCCATAGAGAAACCCATACATTTTCCACTGTTTTGCTAAGGGCACAGAAAAGTTTGTGAGAATGGTTCCATTTCTTGCCTATATTATTCAATGGGACGAAACATCACACCCACATATTATGGTGCTAGCTAAAGGTATGACCACCACCACCACTGGTAAAAAAACCAAAAAACAAAGAAACTGGATGGACCCTGAGGTTAATAGCACTGGGGAGGGGAAGGAAGTGAAACCATTAGTGCTAAAAAGATTGGAAGCCCACATTCACCAGGCCCAATGATTCTCAGTCCCCCAAAATCACCCTTTGGGATCTGGTTGAAAATTTTGAGAAAGGCAGGACTTGGTAACCATGTTAGCAGCACAGCTCAGTTGCCTGTGTCTGCTTCTACTGCTGCCAATTTTCATTCATCTTCTGAGGAGGAGATGGTAAGTGTGACTACAGGGGACCATCAGACACACTTTTCATTTCCAAGCAGTCCCACCACAAAAGGCAGCTAGAGACTAATGAGGTCTTGTTGAGAGGGGGGTGGTGGTGAAGCAGCTGGGACTAGCTGTATGGACCCTGATGTTACTGCTGAGGTGAAGGGAAATTAGCAAGACTAACGGTCAAGGAGGCCCACATACTCCTAACTTTTTGACTCCCATTCCTCGGCATTGTCTCTCTGGGGAATTATGATGAAGAAGGCACAACTGGCTAACAGTATGAGCAGCAGCTCATGTCAGCTGCCCGTGCTTGCTGCTACTGCTGCCAGTGTGCCTTATTCTTCTGAGGAGGAGATGGTAAGTGTGACAGCAGGGGACTTTCTGTCACACTTGGCATTGTTACCAAACAGTTCCACTCCCATACAGCTGCCAGAGACTGGTGGTGATGATAGTGAGGTGATGGTGGAGCAGCTGGTTTGGAAGAGCTCATTTTGGATTTGTGGTGGAAAACAAAAAGGAATGGGAGAAAGAAATGAAATTGGGGATGTACATCACCACCACCACCATCAGTGACATTGAGGAGTTTGCTGCTTTTGTAATTCCTGTTGCTGAAGCATCTGCAGAAGGATGGAGATGAGAGGGTTATTGTGACAAAGGCCACAGCTGCCACCATGGCACTGTCTTCTTCAAACAGTGATATGGGACCAGGACCTGGCCACCAATATTCTTGGTCCTAGCTCCAGTGATGATTTTGTGGTAGCAGCAGCACCTGCCCCAGTGAGTGAAGGTGACTGCGGAGAAGAAAAGAAGGCAATTTTTCTCCACCTGAAAGCATGGGCATGGGAATATTTTTCCTTTGGGGCAGGCATAGTGCAGCGACTGTACTGTGCACTATGTGTGGCAATGTAATGAACTGGGAAAAGAAAACTTTGAAGAGAAAGAAACTTGTAGTACCTGCATTCTGGTATTCAATTTCCAAGCCGTCAAAGCTAGCCAATGAACATCCTCCTTTCACAGGTAACCCTGTAGAAGAAGGTCTGGACGGTAGGGGAGCTGAAAGGGCTCAACCACTGACAGATCCAAACAGTGCCTGAAGCCCCCTGAGTGCCCCAACACATTAGAAACATGAACTGGATGATAGAGCAAGGGTAGACAAGTAAAATGAGCCATCTCTGAAGTCGCTAGGTTAAACGGTTGCAGACATATGTCCCAAACAGTACAGTCCCATAGAAGTGAATGGAGCAATGGCATCTATGCAGTAAAGCACGCCTTAAAGGAGCAGTACTCAAATTTTACAAATATTAAAGTAAAACATTAAAAGTTGTAAATCATCAATAGAACATGTGAGGATACCCAAAAAACACTAACCCAGTAGGACAAGTGTTAGAAAAACCAATAAAGTGTCAAACCAACAGTTAAAGAGTTAAGTTACCACATAAACCTGCTCCAAACACCCAACAGACGTACAAATATACCCAATGAGTGAAGGAGTGTGCAATAGGAACTCTAGGAATACACCCCTGTGCGGAGGGGCACTGTGGGACAAGTGGACCTGCAGCAAAGGGTAGCTCACCTTTCCTGCAGATCTTCTGTCTTCAGATTGCCATGTAGCAAGACGTACCTCAGTGGGAAACTCCTGGGGAAGCACTTGGAATCAAGATTTTCCCCCTCAGGGCTTAGCGTCCACAAAAAGCACCTGAATACTGAGCTAGCCACATCTAAGGGCATTGTCAGTCATGGTAATCCTCCTAACAAAAAAATAAAAAAGATTCTAAAACTATAGCAGAACTGTTCTCAGCCTGGTGTTGTTTTCATCAAGGAACAAATCTTTCTGGAGCTGATTGGCTAGCTGCAGCCAAGGAGGGAAGGGAGGCTCCACCCCCTGCATGCACTTTGAGAATTGTTCCTGCTTAGGGGGGGCGGATCGCCTCCCAGAGTTACGAGTAACCTGTATTGGACGACAGAGAAAAGCAAATTAAAGTTTATTAGTTACTATTAAAATAGACAAAAAGGACGACATGAAGGACAGACAAATAACTGTCAAATAGCAGGCACTTGGGAATATTTCAATTGACATAGTAATGGGATTGGGTTCTAATACTTCATCAGAAATTTATAGTTGAAATAGAAAATTGTATATTCATCAGTCATTTTATGTATAGTGCTGGTAATAGATTTCTACTTTGAGCAAAAGTAGTCAGCTTATCTATGCTGACTACAGGATAAAGCTATTATTCTGTAGCGCTATGTCAATATTTCCTACTATGTTTGATAACCATTTCATGTGAAATGATGTTAGGGACCAGGAACCAGACAGACAAACTGTGAAGTGCAAAACACCTTTATTAAAGTAAACGAAGCAAACAAAGCAAAATTGTGGTCCAGGAGCATAAACCAAAAGACAAGCCAAGGTCGGGAACCAAGGAAGGTACTCAGACAAGCCAGGGTCAGGAATGCAGAGATCAGCGATGTCAGGAACAAGCCAAGTGTCAAGAGCCTGAAGGGATGTCAGAGGAAGCCAGCTAATGCACGGATAATCAGGAACTCAGAAGAACGCACTTGCAGCCAGAAGCAGACACAAGGGCAAGGCTATGGCTTTGTGGGAATGTCTCTTAAGGTGACATGCTTATTGTATGGTCTATCCTGCCACTGCTATCTTTTAATCATACTGCCAGAAGAGATTACTGTTGGTCACCTGATGCTGAAAGCTAGTGTTGCCTACTGGTGGTCAGAGGGAAATCCAGTGAGCTGTGACAGTCATGCAGTCTGTACTCTGCCCACTAGTCCACATATCTATTGTCAGGGGGGATTTTCTTGCTTTATGAGGTTTCCAGCCCTTTGCCTACCACACTAGCCACCTGCTTGTACATTTCTGGCACAACCATGCTTTAAAAATAAATAATTGTGGCTTGGAATATGCCAGCAAGAAGCTACACACAACATCAGTTCTCTAAATCCTTGGTTTTCAACAAAAGAATATGGCAGCATTTCCAATACCAACATCTTGGCAAACTTGCCATTCCATATGCATATTTAGAGATTGTTTTAGTGAAGTTTTTTACTCATTCTCAAGAACTAAGTAAGTCTAGGTTGGCAGTACATGGCAGAGGAATCCTGTAACTTGATTGCTTTAACAACATGACTAGAGGAGGTGGCAACAGCAAGTGTGGGCAGTCTATCATTATTAGCGCTCAAAGAGAAGCTCTTTTCACAGCACCCGCCTATCAAGTGGTCCTTATCATTCTACCTGGAGTGCTCACATATATGAGGAAGTGTGGTTTGAAGTTTGATACAACTTTATGATAGACAAGGTCCATTGGAAATTGATGTAAGAGCTGCTGAATTTACATTTCTATGATTCAGCCTATCATTCTTGTCATTGCCTACAGCAAACTCAGAGTCATGCTCCTCTGCAACAGGAGCCATAGGTATAATTTCAAATGAACAAACTCTTGGCAAACTTTTTAACACATCAACATCTAACACATCAACATCTAACACATCAGGGCCCTAGAGTGCTTTTGCTGTTGCTAGTTATGGCTTGTCTCCCAGTCAGACCTGTGGTTGTGCTTCATGTGGAATCTCAGAGAGGAGGTGCCTAAGTGTGAACCTGCTTTCCCTCTGCGTATATGCTTTTAATACAGACAACAAATAGCAACATGCTTAGCTTTTGAATTGTGAGTGAAGTATATCCATACTGTGGACTTCTTAGACTGAGGGGTTTCTCAGTGGCTGCTACTGCAGCTAGATGTTGCTTCAATTGTACTATTATGTACTGTATTATGATGCTGATGATGACTGACAGTATGACTGTGTATTTTTTGACATCTTTACTTGTCCAGTGACCTTCCAATTGTTTTCTCAAACATATTGTAGACTGGCACAGTGCTCCTTTTCAGTGGTGAAAGATTGAGCCATTGCCTTTCAGCTAACTTTTTGGCCATGTCATTGTCTCTCACTCTCAAGTTCATCTGTATCTGAAGAAGAGGAGGATGCTTGAGGAATATGTTATAGATCTACATCATCATCAGTGATTAGGTCATACTCAGCATCACCTGCCACTTCTTACCCACTACTTTTATATTCCTCTAGGTTTTTAGAGGTCTCAAACAATTTCTTTTTAATTTTCCACTTTAAGGGATTTTCACAATGTTCACTACTACTTTAATGACAGGTTTTTTTGTGCTTTTTTGTCATATTCAGCAGCTGGTTGAGCTGCTATACCTTCTTGCACTATTCCATCTACACTAGAATGTGACTTGTTGTTGTAATCTTCAGTGTTTTTAAATTATTTATTAATAGTACTGGTGTTGGTTGTGGGGGAACTTTTGGAGGAACTTTGACACACTGCATCCTCTCCATGAGGAGAAGGATAACCATCATTTATTAACTATGCTGCAGCAACCATGGCTGAAGTCAGTTTTGGACTACCTCTTAACCCACTCCTTTCACCCTCTCCATACCCTATATGCATTTGCTGAACATTATTCAACTACTGTGTTTGTTTTACAGTGAAATAGACAATATAACTGATTGTGTACAAGGAACCAGTATCTCATCTAGTATCAGTCGGATTCAGTTACAGTTCACTTCAAGGGATCCCTGTCTCTGTCACATATCAAACTTTATTTTTGCTTTGTTTTGTTTTTATGTAACTTCCCCTCTGTACCTATCACTATCGACTAACAACGAAAACAGAAAAAACACAATCATTGTTTAAATTCTTCTTCTTTCCCTAGACTGCACCAAAAATACAGATAACAGACAGATAAGGAAGAAACTAGGATCACAGCTGCCTGTATTTTCCCAGTCAGTCACACCAAATTTTACAATATTTGGGGTAAATCTCCTTTGTTCCCTTCCCAGACTCCTCTAGCACATAAATAATAACCAGATCAGGATGGAACTTGGATCATATCTGCCTGTTTCTTACCAGACTGTCACACAGAATTTGGGAGAATTTCAGGTCAACCTGCTTTTTTTGTTCCTCCCCCACAGAGTGCCCCCAGACTACCCAACACAATGAAACATATTTCCTGCCTAAAACTCCCTAAACTATACTTCAATTCCACTTTATTAGTCTTCACTAGCTCAAAAATGTACTGTTTTCTGTCTTGCTAGCAAACACAGAATGACATGCTGGGTGAACCTAACACCCCTTTTATACTATACTTGACCGGAAGTACCATTATTCTACTGTTTCACTTCATGGTGAAAAGTTTCACTCATCCAAAACGCTGATGTGTTAGAGTATATTGACTAATTTACTAACAGTTGGGGCTATGACTTGGTTGGCCTTGTTTCATGGTTAAACTTATGTGATAATTATATCTGTGGCACTACACCTACGTGGTTGTATAATGTGGAATATGGTATATAGTCCATATGACTGATTATGTGGTTGACATGTTAGTCTGCTACGACTCAGCAGTGTTGCACCATATAAGTTACATGGATTTGTGACTATGGTATATTAAATGGGATGGCTTTGTTGTTTGGGGGTCGGATTGGGATGATAGATGAGGGTTCGTCATTATGGTGGGAGGTTTGGTTGTTACATAGATCTAGATCAAGGGAGGTTGTCTAGAAGGGCAGTAACTTAATTTTTTGGTTTCTTATTATAGAGCTGATAAGATCCATTAGCTGTAATACATAATCACTTAAAATGTTTAAAATTTAGAATTTAATAATAACATCTATAAATGTGAGGGGGTTTTGTTCTCCAAACAAAAGGAGAAGTTTTCTTACGTTCGAAAAAGTTTAATTCTGATATATTAATTCTGGAGACCCAAATAAGCAAAACTCATGCTGCCACTTTTTTATGGTAGATGCAAAACATTTTATTTGAATTGTAATTTTAGAAAGAATCAAGGGTCTATATTCACTAATGGTCAATGCTGTGGCAATATGATTTTATCTATATGTTTAAAACACTTCGACATTCTGATACCCTCCCTTCACACATCACCAACACTGTGACAATCCTGTAGTCAGAGACAATTCTCACTGCTTCTCCACTTGGCCAGTAGGGAAGTGGAGAGACTTTTAGCATCATGGACAGCATCACGCTCTTATCCCTTTAAGTGCCATAGGGACTTGCACTGCTCATCCCTATGTTCTCTCCATTCCCCTACTGGTCAAGGGGGCAAGCAGAGAGAATGCTCTTAAACTTCAGGATTGTTGTAGCACTGATGATGTGTAAGGGAAAGCATCCCTGCCACATTGACAACAGTTCACAACCCTCCCTGCTTCTGATTGATTGAGGGCTGTTATTGCATAGGAAAGTACATGGAGATCCCAACTTCACCAACCTCAGGTAGGCAAAGTAGAAACTGTGAAGTCCAACAGCAGAGGCGGCTATCCTAGTTTAGTGATTGTGTCAAAGTTCCACATTAACATATCAACACACCCGGTTGCATACGATACTGATTCATTATCCTGCATTTCCTTATGGGAATGAGTCATTAAGTTTAATTTCCAAATGGAAATAGGCAATTAATCTTCATAGTATTTGGGCCATGGAGAGTGTTATTTCAATACTGTCAGAGTTGTAGTTCAAGAGTAATTGAATGATAAAGTATCCCCCTCCTGCCCCTTTTACTGATGTAACACTGCTCACCTCAGAACAGAAAGGTGGTGTCCAGATGGCTTGCAGAGAGGGACAATCTTCAATTAGCATAAGGGAAAAACCTGTCAAGTGGGGGTAGGGTTTTCACTGTTCTCGCAGTAAGAAGATTGTCTCTTGCTGTGAGCTGTCTGACCTTAAGACCAGATTCAACATCTGAGTGGAGGTGGCTTACACTAGGTAAAAGGGGAGTGGGGGATACTTTATCATTCAATTACTTTTGAACTGCAAGTACAACAGTATTGAAATAACACTCCATGGCTCAAATACTATGAAAATTAATTGGAGCTGCTTTTATTTTGAAACAATACTATCCCCTTAAAGCTCTGCAAAGGACGCTGGTGCAATGTGGATCTAATCTCAGATGGCAGGAACTGTGGGAATCCATAGCTGGGGAGGAGCTTGACTCTGCAGACTGGTCCAATCTTTTTTAATAAGATTTTCATATGTACTTTAAATATTAACCTTTATGAACAATACTTTAGGATGCTGCATCAGACTTACCTTGTGCCGGCCAAGCTGTGCTGTGTTTTAGGAACTGTGGTAGCAGTGGTTCTTTTTCCCATAATTGGTGGATGTGCCTGATAATTTAGAGTATTTGGAAGTATTATTTTTTATCAACTTTATTTAATAAACAAATAAGATTAAAGGGATAGTATTGTCAGCTTTAAAAAAAAGAATATTATAGCTATTTAAAAATGAATCTAAATGCCCCTGGTCCCATCTTTCAAACCTTTATGGTTTGAGAGATATTTGGCAGTAAAGTTCCCCCCTCCCTCCCCTTTCCTGGCATCAGCGATCTAGCTGACTGCAGGGGAATCCGGTCCC
Source organism: Rhinophrynus dorsalis (assembly GCA_037306005.1). Taxonomy (NCBI): domain Eukaryota; kingdom Metazoa; phylum Chordata; class Amphibia; order Anura; family Rhinophrynidae; genus Rhinophrynus; species Rhinophrynus dorsalis. Next base: position 432,765,513 of record CM074719.1, on the reverse strand, counting down.
GGGACCGGAGGAGGCTCTTCACCAGAGCAGAGATGGCGAGAGTATGGTCTACAAAGTGTGCTTGGTTTGCAATGAAGTAGTTATTTTTCTCTCTCGCTATCTTGGCTTTGCTGAAGAGCAGGCACGAAGACGTCACTCAGGAAAGTTGTCTGTACTCTGTCCTGCCTGTCAGTCCCAGAGCAGTGGATAATTCATGTTAATGAGCTAATAATTCTGGTGACTAGCGTTACTGAGCAGCTAGTCGCCAGATGAGGAATTATTTGGGGCTATCTTTGTTAAAGGTGGTAGTCCCACCCTCATAAGATATGTTTAATAATTCGATATACTAATATGTTTACTGTTTAATTTATTATGCATATTTATATATGTATGTATATATATATATATATATATATATATATATATATATATATATACACACACATAGTCAGTACCCCCAGTGGGACCAATATATAGGACTGACAAATGGTACTCCATAAATAACTTTAAAAGTAGGCTTCTTTGTAAAAATTGTCAAGATTAAGAGCATACTCAATTAAAAGTGATTTTACAAATTATATCCCAGCATCTTTTCAAGTTGCGTTTAAATTAATATACAATTGGAAAAGCAGCCTTAGATAAAATGGACAAGTCTTTCGCGAGGAAATGAATTGATTGTCATTATTGCTCTGTGTCTGCCCTAATTTGCAAGCGAGATACAATTACTGTCATATTATCAGTAGAAGGATTTATGTAGCCTAGAAGAATTTGGCAATAACTTTAAGCCAAGGTCCTATCTCAAAAATACTAATAAATTATTACAATGACTATATAATTTTTGCTTACACATATTAAAATAAAAGAAGCTAAAGGCAAGAATAAAACATTCCATTTACGACTGGTAGGCATTATAAATCATTTAGTGTGAAGTAATGTATAACATTAGTAAAGATATTAATGCAAAGTAACGTAACTGTGGTACACCAAATCCCTCAAATGAAATTAACTTAATCCACCCCTTGCATTATATTCATGTCCACAGTGCATGGTAAAGCTATTGGTTAGCGAAATATCTAGCAATGAAAGGGTTAAAAGCTATAAATGAAGCTTTTGTTGAAGTTGAAACCTTGTTTTTGAATTGCAGCAATTATTTATTATTTCATTCTGATTCCAAAATCCAGAATATTGCATTAACAATTGTAAGTTTCTTATATTGGACAGACAAAGGATTAGTTATGTATAATGAATTGATTCTGAGGCATTTCATGTACTGTAATTGTGAAAGGAGTTTCAGAACAAATATAAAATATTAGTACAAAAGTGGATGTCTTTCTTCTGCCTGTGAAAGTTTGTGGGAAAAGTAGTTAGTTTGGTTCTTCTTTAAGGACTGGGTAGCAAAGCTCTGTGTAACATCTTAAGTGAAGGATCTCTAAGTGACTTGGATGAGTTACACAGTTCTGTGTTATTTTATCTATGTTATTATTTTATATATACATTTTATACACTGATTTATTGGTTTCACTTTCATAATTCTTCTTATGTCTCTCCTTCAGGAAATATGTTCGGCCTCTACTACTCTAGTCTTCCTTCAGTTTACTGTAATTGTTAGGTATGTGTCCAGCCTCTACTACCATAGACTTCCCCTAGTTTACTGTAATTGTTAGGTATGTATCCAGCATCTACTATTATAGACTTCTCCCAGTTCGCTGTAATTGTTAGATACTGTATGTGTCCAGCCTCTTTACCCCAGTCTTTCCCCAACTGAGTAGGATTTCATCCTCCCCACACCTGAATGTGGTTATTGTGATTGCTAGATATACGTCCAGACTCTACTACCCCAGCCTCTCCAGTTGAATATGGTTTATTGTAACTGTTAGTTATATGTCCAGCCTCTGTTACATCAGTCTTCCCTCAGGCTGAATGTGGTTATTGTGATTTTTAGGTATATGGTCAGTATCTGCTACCCAGCTTACCCCAGCTGAATGTGGTTTATTGGAATTGTTAGGTATATATAAAGCTTCTGGTACCCCAGCCTCCTCCAGCTGAAAGTGGTTATTGTAATTTTTAGGTATATGTCCAGCCTCTTCTACCCCATTCCTCCCACCAGCTGAATGTGGTTATTGTAATTTTTAGGTATATGTCCAGCCTCTGCTAGCCCATTCCCCCCACAAGCTGAATGGGGGTTATAGTAAATGTTGTGTATGTGTCCATCCTCTTCTACCCCAGCCTCCCAGCAGCTGAATATGGTTATTGTAATTGTTAGGTATGTGCCACCCTCTGGTTCCCCAGTCTTCCCCCAGCTGAATGTTGTTTATTAATCCATAGCAAAGGGTTGAATCTGTTTGTTTAGTCTATGTTTCCAGTCTTTGATTAGTTAATTGACCCAGTGCATGCTTGTGACAGTTGCCCTATAAATGTGAGTTCAGTCTATAGGGTAACAAGAAGGGATAAGCAAGGTGCTATAGAACATCTAAAGTGAAACAAATGTAAGTGACTTGGATAAGTTACACAGACTTAAAAAGAAGTTTTAAAGAAGAGATATAAGAGTACATCAACACATTTCTCAAGGGACTGCCAACCATATCACTGCTGGCAACTACTGTAGAATAAATTGCAATCGGATTTTGGCTTCTGCCCCTCTTCTTTGTTTTCACTAGCTTTCTTTGTAGTGAACTACTCCTCCCTCATTATACAGTTATTCTCTTCCTTTGGCATTCATTCTGAACTTGACACAATGCATAGTACACCATTACTTCTATTATCCCCTCTGCACATTGTTTTCTTTTAGTAAGTCATATGTCAGCTTCCCAAAACACATTAAAAGCTGATGGACCTTTACAAATCTCAGTCTCACCTAATCTCTCACACACTCTTTCTGCTACTTGCTCCTGATGACATCACAACTAATCCAGCATCCCTTCAAAATGTGTGTTTGCTCTAGACCCTGTTTATTAACATTCCTTACTAACAAGTGCAACATTGGTAATCTTATACTTTGCAATGCATGCTCAGTCTCCAACAAGCTTACCTCTAAGCATGACATCTTTATGTCCAGATGTTTAATCTCTTTGCAATCACATTCTCCTCTGCTGCACTCCCATATTGTGGATTACACTTCTGTCAACCCCAGACCCAGAGTTTGGATAGGAGTTGGGGTATATATACTTCTCTCCTCTCAATATTCCTACCTTCTCTTGCCCCTGTTTCATTCCATTGCCTTCCTTTTACATGGAAGACTGGGACAGAAGACTTGGGTAGCAGAGGCTGGACATATAGTTAACAATTAAAATAAACCCCATTTAGCTGGTTGAAGACTTGGATAGAAGAGACTGGACATATACCTAGCAATTACTTCAAACCACAATCAGCTGGGAGAAGACTGGGGTAGCACATAAATGCCATCTGCCATTCACCTTCACAATTTATAGATAACTTTGCTGCCTGCTTCTCCACTTTCTTTTCTCAGTCATCCTCCCCCTTATTTTGGAGACTTCAACATTCCTGTAAACAATCCCATTGCTTCTTCAGTTACTGAGTTCACTAACCTCTTCCATTAGTCTCTCACACTGGACCACATATCCAATGCACATAGCCAGCAATTCCCTTAACCTTGTGTTCTCATACAGTTGTTCTGTTTCAGATTTCACAGACTCCCCATCCCCTTTGCCCACAGCTATTAATGCAAATAGAAATGGCTTCTCAAATAGGTGAGAAATTTAATTATGGGGGATTGTAATTATCCAGAAATAGATTGGAAAAATGGAACAACTAATTCTGCTAAAAGCAGTAAGTTTCTGAACTTGTTGAAAGACAATTTTTTGTCTCAACTACCACAGACCTCAACCAGAGGTGATGCGTGTCTGGATCTTGTAATAACTAACAATGAAGAGCTTATCTCTAATATACAAGTAAGGGAGCGGTTGGGGAATAGTGACCATAACATGGTATCATTTGAGATTAATTCAAAAAAGCAACTTGGTGTGGATTCCACCAAACCATTGAATTTTAAAAAGTCCAATGTTAACAGGTTTAATGCATCCCTTGGTCTCGTTCACTGGGATGGAATATTTTCTGAGAAAAACACAGAAGGTAAGTAGAATGCCTTCAAAATAACATTGCAAAAATATACATAAAAATGTATACCATTTGGAAACAAATACAAAAGAAGCAAATTAAAACCAATGTGACTAACCAGTAAAGTAAGTCATGAAATAAATAAGAAGAAAGTGTAATTTAAACATTATAAAGCTGAGGAATCAGCAGAAGCATTTACAAAATACAAAGATACCAACAAAACCTGTAATAGGGAGATTAAATTAGCTAAACTGGAGAATTAAAAAATAATTGGTAAGGAGAGCAAGAGCAATCCCAAAAAATAATTTAAATACATTAATGGCAATAATGTTGGGTCTTTGTTATCTGAAACAGATGAGATGGTCAGTTGGGACAGAGAGAAAGCAAATATTTTAAATAATTGCTTTTCTCCTGTTTTTACCAAGGATGACTATATGGACAAGAACCTGTAAACTACTTTTACAGAACAGTTACAGCAAGCATGGGATTGATTGACACAAGAAAGTGTTAAAACAATTAAAGGGTGCTTAAAGAGCTAAGTTGGGCTCTAACCAGACCGTTATTTTTGAATTTCAGAGATTCTTTTATTTCAGGTATGGTGCCCATGGATTGGCGTAAAACAAATGTGGTGCCCGTATTTAAAAAGGGATCAAGAGCCCAGGCGGGAAATTGCAGACCTCTAAGCTTCACATCTGTGGTGGGGAAACTGTTTGAAGGGTTGCTAAGGGTATATATTCAGGAATTCATCTTGAATAAGAATATAATTAGACGGAGCCAACATGGCTTTGTGAAAGACAGGTCTTGTCAAACTAACTTGATTGCATTTTATGAAAACGTGAGTGAAAATATAGATTTGCGTGCGGCGGTTGATGTGATCTATTTAGACTTTGCCAAGGCTTTTGATACAGTTCCATACAAAAGTTTACTGTACAAATTGAATGAAATAGGCTTGGGGCAAAAATGTATGCTTGGATTGGAAATTCGACAAATGTGATAAGCGGAGAACCTCAGGCATCTGTCCTGGGACAGCTTCTTTTAAATTTGTTTATTAATGATCTACCAGTGAACATTGGGAGCCATGTATCAGTGTTTATATCATGGTGCCCGTGTTCCTGCTCTGACGGCGACATTGTTATTTTGCCTAATTTCAATGCCGTCCTCTTATTGGCCTGATATTCTTGCTCCACCCAGGGCTTGCCTTTATGTACCCTGTCATGTTTATACCAAGGCGCCCTTTCGTGGTGTATCTGTTCCTGACGTTTGTTACCAGTTGCTGTTATCGTGTATGACCCAGCCTGCCTGACGACGTTCCTGTGCTTCCTGTGTTACTGCTCCGTTACTGACTGATCTGGCTGAGAACCCGCTCCATTGCAGAACAGATCTGGCTGAGAACCCGCTCCGTTGCTGAACTGATCTGGCTGAGAACCCGCTCCGTTACCGACTGATCTGACTGAGAACCTGCTCCGCTGCTGAACTGATCTAGCTGAGTACCTGCTCTGTTACCGACTGATCTGGCTGAGAACCCGCTCCATTGCTGAACTGATCTGGTTGAGAACCTGCTCCGTTACTGACTGATCTGGCTGAGAACCCGCTCCGTTGCTGAACTGATCTGGCTGAGTACCCGCTCCGTTACCGACTGATCTGGCTGAGGACCGGCTCTGCTGCTGAACTGATCTGGCTGAGGACACGCTCTGTTACCGACTGATCTGGCTGAGTACCCGTTCCATTGCTGAACTGTTCTGGCTGAGCACCCTCTCTATTACCGACTGATCTGGCTGAGAACCTGCTCCGTTGCTGTACTGATCTGGCCGAGAACCCACTCCATTGCTAACCTGTCTGGCTATTGAGCCTATTCCGTTGCTACTGACCAAGCTGTGCTTCCGTTACGCTTGTAATCATCCCTGGCTGAGCATTCGTTCCGTTGCCATCCGTGCATGGCTGTATTCCTCCGTTGTCCTAGTCTGGCCAGCATTACGAGCAGTGGATTCCCAGTTGTCTTGTTTGTGGTGCGCCATGTGGCGCTATTCTTATCTTGTCGACCGTAGGCTTGGCATTCGTGCTATAGCTACTTACTCTAACCGCCTTAGCGGGGTGCACACACGAAGTACCGGTACATTGCTTCAAGTGCTGACAGAGTTACTCAGATCTATCTGTGTCTTCCTCTGCACTATTGCTGGGGTCACTCCCTGTGGGAGTTTCGTATACCTCTGGGCGTCTCCAGTTAACCCGTTCAGTGCCTAGACTGTCTAGGCGTAGCCTGTGCTCCTTCGCTGTTGCAGTGCCTGGGCAACGGCCAGCACTTGTGTTACATCACACTCGGTAGTGTGTGGAGACACTGAGCTTCATTCCTTGTCACAGTAGCCTTGGGGCCTAGAGCCAGCAATTGCGTTTAGTCACACTGCCGTGTGAGGGGACACTTGTGGCCTTCCAGTTGTCTGCCTTCTATCCACCCCTAGCGTTCTAGGGTTTACCATCTGTAAGTGGTGGCCTCGGTCACCCTGGGACCCCTGTCCCTTGGTCAGTGTTACCTCGCTGCCTACTGGGTTCAGTGCCACCCAGGAGTCTGGGTCTCGTGCCAGTTACCACCTCCAGGACTACCTGTCACCTTCAGTCCTGCTGTCAATCCCGGGTCGATTTGCCTGATTAAACCTAGTCCACTAGGGGAAGGTTGCCTGCCTTAGGTACCTCCAGTTCTCAGCATCCTATCTCAGTTATTCGGATTCCAGTCATTGCCTCATTGACTTGCTATATATTTGTTGTTTCGTATTGTGTCCTGCGGCCTTATTCCTTGTATGCACTTTACATAATAAAGTCATTTTAACCTTACCGGTCTGTCTGAGTGTTCATCGGAAACCATGACAGTTTGCCGATGACACAAAATTAAGTAGGGTAAGAAAGACTTAACTGGATGTGTCTTCATTACAAGAGGATTTGGATAAATTGGGTAACTGGGCAGGAAAATGGCAAAGGAGATTCAATATGGACAAGTGTAACATTATGCATATTGGGTATAATAATAAAAATGCAACATATAGTTTAAATGGTGTTTCTTTGGGGAAATCTACTAATGAAAAGGATTTGGAAGTAATGGTAGACAATAGACTTAGCAGTAGCTCGTAGTGCCAGCTGGCAGCTGCAAAGGCCAATAAGATATTGGCATGTATTAAAAGGGGTATTGACTCACGGGAGGAAGATATTATTCTGCCTCTTTACAGGTCCATGGTAAGACCCTACCTTGAATATGCTGTTCAATTCTGGGCACCTTTTCTGAAAAAGGACATTATGGAACTAGAGAGAGTGCAGAGGAGGAATACAAAACTAATAAGGGGAATGGAAAGTTTTAGTTATGAAGAAAGGCTTGAAAAGTTATACTTTTACACACTAGAAAAACAGCGTCTTAGAGGGATATGATAACATTATATAAATATGTTCAGGACCCATACAAAGGGCTCTCCAAAGACCGTTCATTAACAGAAAAGTACAAAGGACAAGGGGTCACCTGCTTACACTGGTGGAAAGGAGATTTTGTCTACGACAGCGGAAGGGATTCTTTACAGTAAGGGCAATAAAAGTATGGAATTCACTGCATGAGGAGGTGGTGCTATAAAATACATGTGATGCCTTTAAGAAGGGCCTGGATACTTTTTTAAAAGAGCAGAACATAGAGGGCTATGTATGTTAGAATTGGGATTAATATTTATTTAGTGCTTGTTGATCCAAGGAGAAATCTGATTGCCATTTGGAATCAAGAAGGACCACCCCCCATTCAAAACAGATTTTGAAAATTGCTGTATTTAGGGTTTTTTTTTTTTTTTGATCAACAACAGTAAACAGGAATAGGAAAAGGGTTGAACTTGATGGACGCAAGTCTTTTTTTTTTCAACCTAAACTACTATGTAACTATGTATGTAAAATTGTCAGGTTCTTGTGAGACATTATGTCTTTGCTATCTGTGGTCCCTGTGACATGTTGTATAGCTTTGAATGTCAGAAGGGTTAGCAGCATATTGCTTTGTAGTGTATTGCCCACTTTTCTGGCAATCAAAGAGTCAATACTTGGTACTGACAAAGCTGCAAGACTGAGCTACTAGTATACAATATTAAAAAAATGGTTCTCCTGAGCAGCAGCAGCTTCGCACATTAACAAGATCACTTTCACTCCTGTACTGAAAACAGAGCATGTCCAAGCCTCTGTGCAATAATACAATAAATGCTGAGAACTTAATGGGGCATTAAACTTTTATTATTCCAAAAATATATGTATAATGGTGTTTGTTGCTAAGTAAAGCAAGGGTAGTTCCACTGCTGGGAGATTTTATATTCACAATTTAATACAGCTAAAAAAGTTATAATCAGTGGCACCAGAATCTGAAAGGCAGTTTTTTATAATGTACTTTATGGGAGAGCTTGAGTCCCTGACTATGCATGCCCATAGTAATTGACAGGAACAGCATCTCACAAAATAGAAAAATATCCTATCAGTGAAAGTACCCTTGTTTTATTAATCAGAAAAGCATTAGAAAATAGAGTTTTTTGTCAAACAAAAAACTTTACTGCCTCTTTAATTAAGATGAGTTAGAAAGTAGTACAAAATGTGTTAAGGTACCAGGGGATATAGGGTGTTACATTTGAATTGCTTTTGGAGATTGGATTCCTGTGTGTTGATCTGTGCTGGATCCAGGCTTTTAACCAGTGGGTGTGTTTATACCCATCACTACCAGCACATTGAAGGCTGTATATGTAATAGAAACATAGACTTTGTTGACAGATAAGAAACATTCACCCCATCTAGTCTGCCCATTTTTCCTACTGTAAAAACCTCAAATCTTATTGTGTCCTTCATCTTGTCTTATACCTATCCCATGCATGCTTAAATGCCATCATTGTATTAACTTCTACTACTTCTACTAGTAGGCTATTTATCACGGTGCCCATGATTCTGCATGAGCGACATTCTTACTTCCGGGTTTACCGTGGCTGCATTCTTATTGGCTCTAGGTTCATAACTCCTCCCAAGGCTTGCCTTTATATACGCCCTCCTGTCACTATACCGGTGCCCTTTTGTGGTGTTCCTGACCAGACGTTTGTTGCTGAGTATCCTGTTCCGTGTATGATCCAGTTTTGTCTGACCTTGCTCCTGTCTTCGCTGCCCATTTCGTTTACGACCCGGTTTGCCTGAGTACGATTCCTGTGACCGATTCCTTTTGACTACTGCTCGCTGTGTACCGATCCAGACTTTGGCTGACTACTGCTTGCTGTGTACCGATCCAGGCTTTGGCTGACTACCACTCTCTGTGTACCGATCCAGGCTTTGGCTGTCTACCACTCTCTGTGTACCGATCCAGGCTTTGGCTGACTCCCGCTCTCTGTACCGACATAGGCTCTGGCTGACTCCCACTCTCAGTGTACCGATTCTGCATTGGCTACTCTCCTAGCATTAGCTATCCCGCTAGTGTCTCTGTTGTCTCCGGTCTCGTGTCCTATAGCCATTGCTCTACAGTTGCCCCGGTTGCTCTCTATACAGCCTGTGCCTTTCCGGTTACTTCTGGTTGCACTACCTTTCAGCCTGTGCCTTACTGTTGCCTCCGGTTGCGCTACTATACAGCCTGTGCCTTTGCAGTTACTTCTGGTTGCACTACCTTTTAGCCTGTGCCTTACTGTTGCCTCCGGTTGCGCTATTATACAGCCTGTGCCGTACGATTACCTCCGGTTGCGCTACTATACTACCGGTACCATACTGTTGCCTCTGGTTGCGCTGTTATACAGCCTGTGCCTTATGATTGCCTCTGGTTGCAATACTACTCAGCCGGTACATTACTGTTGCCTCCGGTTGCGCTGATTTACAACCTGTGCCTTATGATTGCCTCTGGTTGAGCTACTATACAGCCTGTGCCTGTTCCGGTTGCCTCCGGGCATAACCTCCGAGTACGTGTATCTGTGCCCGTCACAGGCTGCCTATTCCTTACAGTATTATCTGGGCCTGCTACGGTTGCCTCTGGGCATACCTCCGTGTTCCTGTGTCTGTGCCTGTCACTCAGGCTGCCTATACCTGGTTTTCTGGGCAAGTCCGGTGGTCTCATCTGTTTCCCCTGTTCCATTGGGGATTTTGCCCTGCAGTACTTACCTCACCTAGGGCACCTCCTTGCTGGTACTGCTAAGGGTTTGTTCCAGTTCCTGTTCCAGTTCTACACTTTGCATTACAGTTATTGTACATACCTGTTTCTGTTTGTACCCTGACCTGTGTCAGATCCAGAAGAGCTTATCCTCTGTCTGGGTCTGGACCTGTTGAAGGGCATCTCTGTTCTTTATTATTTATTTAATAAAGCTGCATTTTTTTACCTTAACCAAATTGTCTAAGTGTTCAATAAAACCGTTACACTATTCCACTTATTTACCACCCTCTCAGTGTAGTAAATCTTTCTTATATTACATCTAAGTATCTATTCCTCTAGTTTTAGAATTTGTCCTCTTATATGAACATTGCTACACCTTTGTTGAATCCCTTCATGTATTTTAATGTTTCTATCATATACCCTCTCTCTTCTCCAAGCTATACATATTTAGGTCATTAAGGCCGGAATTCATTAAGGTGTGAATGACTTAATGCGCAAAAAAAAATCAGAGAATTTGTTTGAGTATTAACCATTTGCCCATTCAGAAACATACAGATTGTATGTAGCCATCGCTAATTCTTCAATAAAGAATGGCCAGATAGATCCGCCAATCTGATCCACTTGCTTCCAGCTGGAGGATCCCATTCCAATGTATGGGGCTAACACATGCATGCACATTTTCGCTTATGTGTATGCGTGTGTTTTTCCCCTGGCTGGCCAATTTACCCAATTTTCCCTGCTTCACACAATCAAAGCTCCAAATTATTGAGGAATACCTGAAGGTATCCATCAATGATCACAGTGAAGAGCAGCATATTTGATACACTGCTTTTTCCTGCAGTTTGATGAATCCCGGCCTTAGTCTATCCTGCTATTTCTCATCCTGTAAACCATTAATCATTTTAGTAGCCCTTCTCTGAATTCTCTACAGAATATCTATATCCTTCTGGAGATGTGGTCTCCAGTACTGTGCATGATACTTTAGTTGTGGTCTAACCAGTGATCTCTACAGTGACATGACCACTTCCCTCTTTTTGCTACTAATGCCCCTAGCTATAATGTAGGAGTTGTTTCCATAACATGTGCTGCAGCCTAATCTTTTGCATGCCAGAGGAGTGTCAGAGATGGACACTCCTTTGGCAGGGAAAGGGTGACTAGAGCTCTTCATTATTGGCTAGAAGAGCAGAGGAGGTGAATGGAATGATATAAGACTATATATCTCCAGAATTCTTTCTTTTATTTTCCCTCCCTCTATGTTTCTCTTCCCCTTCCTCAAGTCTGTCTCTCCTCATATTAAATGTCTCTTGCTCTTCCATGTCACCATCTACTTCCCAATGTCTCAACCCTGCCAAGTTTCTCCTTCCCTTCCATGCCTCTTTTCCCCTGCTCTATGTCTCCCCTCCATGTCTCTCCTCTCCCTTCATGTCTCATTTCTCCCCTCAGTCTATCTCACCCCACTTCCATATTTCTCTCCCCTTTTAAATGTGTCTGAGAATATGTGTGTAATGTGTCTTTGTGAAAGTGAGTGCTGAAGCAGTGACTGTCTGGGTGACACGGGCCTTCCAGGACAAGGAACCCAGGAGCAGCACTAAGAAAGCCCTGGGTCCAAAGAGAAGGAGTACAAGCGACTCCTCCAAGAGAGAAGCTGGGGAGCGACGCTAGAGTGTGTGGCTAGCGGACGTAGGCCCCCTGTAGTGTGTTGTGCTGCGGCCGAAACCGGGTAAAGATGCTGGCCGCGAAGCCAGATGACCCCCTTCAGTTGAGCTAATGGTGGCCCAGGAGAACACACTACAGTGAGGACTAACACCAACTTCCCCAGGGAAAGTCTAACCCAAGGTAGAACTCACCAGGAAGTAGAAGAGAGATGCTGACCGAGGTGCAGGGAATGTAGACCGTCCAGGGAGGAGAGTAGCTAGAGAGTTAGCCTGGTGGTCCAGGGAGGAGAGCAGCTAGAGGACTGGAGCAGCCTGGTGGTCCAGGGAGAGTAGCTAGTGGGCTGGAGTGGTCTGTGGTCCAGGGAGGAGAGCAGCTAGAGGAATTAGCCTGGTGTCCAGGGAGGAGAGCAGCTAGAGGACTGGAGTGGCCTGGTGGTCCAGGGAGAGTAGCTAGTGGAGTGGAGTGGAGTCGTCTGGTGGTCCAGGAAGGAGAGCAGACAGAGGACTGACCTGGTGGTCCAGGGAGGAGAGCAGACAGAGGACTGGCCTGGTGGTCCAGGGAGGAGAGCAGACAGAGGACTGGCCTAGTGGTCCAGGGAGGAGAGCAGACAGAGGACTGGCCTGGTGGTCCAGGGAGGAGAGCACAAATGGAGACTGGCCTGGTGGTCCAGAGAGGAGAGAACAAATGGAGACTGCTGGAGAGGAAGAGCAGAGACACCACTAACCTCCAGCGAAACACCGATTACTGAGCGCCGGTCCGTGACCGTGCGCTCAGTAAATAGAAGAACAGACGCACAGCAGAAGCCGGACCTGGCACCAAGGACCTCCCGGCACAGCGTCCCAGACCGGGCATGTACCGACACTGGGTATGAGTGAGTGAGGTTATTTATGTGTAAGGAAGACGAGTTAAAATACATAATCACAAAGCACTAGGGGTCCCTCACTTATCATTAGTTATGCCACTGTTTGTTCTTGTTGTTGCTCTTTCTGCTTATAAAAATATAATGTTGTCAGTTGAAGATTCCTGTTGTCCAAAATTGTTCTTTAAATGGAACTCATCTCCATGAAGGGGCTAATTATAGTGGATGGCCTTGATGCAGTGAATGGTAAGGTGATCTTTAGCCAATGAGGAAAGCGTCCAGCACTGTTCCCCATAGACAGTTAGACAGTGGCATCCAGAAGGTTAGGCTGAAGTTTTTCTGGAATAGGACTGTTATACATGATTGTGTTTTTCTTCATTACATAAATGATTAGCAGGCACTGCAGTACAACACATAGGCTTAGACATGTTCTGTGTTTTCATAGTAACATACTTGATAAGGCCAAAAAAGACATGTATGTATCAAGTTAATCGTTTTTTTAATATCAACCTTGCTAATGAAGAGGAAGGCAAAAAAAAACCAAAACCCTGTTGAAGCCATTTTGAAATTAATCCATAAAACAAAATCCTCCCTGGCTCCAAAAGGCAGTCCTATATCGCCTGAATCCTGTCTGCATGAAAATAAACTAAAAAAAATAAACATAATTCTCAATATCGTTCATTGCTAGAAAGATATCCAATACATTTTTGCAAACATTGCCTCCCAAAACAAAAAAATGTTTATAACCAAAATCTCCCAATCGCAATTTTTTTGCATGTCTCCATTTTTTCCAGTTCAATAATGTCACTTTTAAGAACAGGCACTGAAATCTATACACTGTATTCTAAGATTTCTAAAGAGATACAATTATATTCAGGGTCAGATTTACATCCCAGGTGCCCCTAGGCACAGCACTGTCTGGTGCCCTTAGCCCCACCTTCGTCCTAGTCATAACCACACCTCCTCATTTAACCACACCTTATTTTGTGACCAAAAATGGATTTATTCTTAACAGTAATGTGGGAATTTTCCAGAGTTTCCAGAGTGCATTGCATAACCCTCTGGCTCTCAAAGTGTTACCAATATGGTCAGTGAGAGATGATGCTGTTCTGTGTGTACAGCACACACATGATGCTTTTTTCTCACAAAAAGGAAGGTAAGAAAAGGAAAGTCATAATTAAACTTAAGAGGATCCTAATGTTAACCTATATTTGGTTTATTATATGCATATGCATTATATGCATCACTAGGATTTTTTTTACATTTAGGTGATTTGTGTATATCCTGTTTCACTGATAGGTTCACTGTCAGCTTTGCACATTGCTAACTCTTGGCACCAATTTTAACTAGGGTATTTAAGGGTTGTTTGTTTCTATGTGGTGTAATCTTGATTTTGACCTAAACGTCGATTCAATAAAACACCTGTGTTATCTATGCAAACAAAGGCTTCCCGAGCATACTTTCCTGAAACATATATCTGTACATGAATTTTCATCTGGATGAGCACACAGGTGATTTGAAGGACAGTTAACAGTGAGTACTGCCATCTCTCTTGTGTGTATATCTATATATATAAAAGAATAAGCCTCATTGCATAATTTATGGTACCTCACACACAGAACATAATTTATGTATCCTCAGAAAACAAACACACATTGAACAGAATGCCTCATTACATAATTTATGTCTCATTAGGAGACACAACTCCCATTGGGTGATTCAATGGGGACATTACTGCTCCCATTGGGTGATTCAATGGGGGCGTGTTTATCATACAGGGAGTTAGCCCGCTCCCTCCAGTGCTCCCACCACTATCCAACTGACAAAAAAAATATAGCTGCCACTCGCTCCTGAATTAGGGGATATCAGTAACTTCTCCTGGTCCACACACACTCTCACTCAGGATCATGACCCCACAAACACACTGTTTCACCTCCCACAGATAACTGTAATCCTCCATACACTGTATCACCTCCCACAGATAATTGTAACCCTCCATACACTCTGTGTCACCTCCCACAGATAATTGTAACCCTCCATACACTCTGTGTCACATCCCACAGATAACTGTAACCCTCCATACACTCTGTGTCACCTCCCACAGATAACTGTAACCCTCCATACACCCTGTGTCACCTCCCACAGATAATTGTAACCCTCCATACACTCTGTTTCAGTACGAGGGTGTAATGTTTCCATAAAATACAAACTCAGGGATAAACTTAATAGCAACTCTATTATTTAACTCTTTCAGTGCCAGAGGGGTACGCAACACATTGCTTTACAATTCGTTGCGTACCCCTCTGGCACTCAAAGGGTTAACTCTTTTCATCTCTTCAGTCACCTCACTGTCTGTTTTCAACTGTCACTCCTCCACTTCCTGTTTCCTGATTCCCGCCCTTTCTCCTTAAAGGGAGAGAGATGCTTTGCTGTATGTTACAGAGGGCAAGCCTCAAACACCACTTTCTATTTGATCCCTCAGCATATTGCTATGTTGCCGCAACTGAAGAGCCACTGTGTGTTATATTGCTATGTTACCTCAGCTAAAGGGATAGTAATGTTTCATAATAAAAGCAGCTCTAATTAATCATCATAGTATTTGGACTTTGGAGAGTGTTATTTCAATTCTGTCAGAGTTGTAGTTCAAGAGTAATTCAATTACAAAGTGTCCCCCTCCCGCCCCTTTTACTGATGTAACAATTTGCAGCCAGAGCAGAAGGGAGGTGCCCAGGTAGACTGCAGAGAGGGACAATCTTCAATTAAGATAAGGGAAAAACCTGAAAAGCTTGTCAAGGGGGGCAGGGTTTTCATTGTTTCCATTGTAAGAAGATTGTCCCCTGCTCTTATCTGTCTGGTCTTACAACCAGATTCCCCATCTGAGAAGAGATGGCTTACACTCGGTAAAAGGGGCGGGAGGGGAAACTTTGCTTGTGAATATCTCTTAAACCATAAAGGTTTGAGAGATAAGACATATCATTCTTCATATTTTTTTAATGCCTACAAAATAAAATAAAGTTAAAACAAAGTATTACTATCCCTTTAAGTTAGGAGTTACTGTTCCCATTGGGTGATTCAATGGAGGAGTGATTTAAATCATTCAGGGAGTTGGCCTGCCCCCACTATCCAGCCCGCCCACCACTATCCAAGTGACTGAAAAAACAAAATGCCTGCCACTCGCTCCTACATCACAGGCTCACACACAAGCCACACACACACACAAGCCACACACACACACAAGCAACACACACACAAAAGCCACACACATACACAGAGTCCCCAGGGGTCCCTCCATCAACCTGAGGCACACAATAAGCTGATCCAACAAAGAGAGGGCGGGATCGGCTCCAGTGTACCTTCATTTCTAGTATCCGCAACACAACAATGCTTTCGGCTCCTGGTGCACAATGTGCTTCTGCTGCAGGAAGCCCAGCTGCTTCATGTAGCTTGGGGGCAGGCAGGCCCAGTACCAAATCCTTCATGTTCGCCCTTCATGAAGCACAACACTCCACCCCGCAACAGCCCGGTCATGCGGCCCTTCAAGGAGCTCTCTACAAGCAGCAGCTGGATGCGGCTATTACCCGTGACTGAGGGGCTGGAGACAGACCATGCTGGGGCCACTCTGTAGTAAACACTCTTACACACAAGCGTCTTCACCACCGCTCTCTGCCCGCTGTCACACACCTGCATTGTGTAAGTACCCTAGCACAAAAAATATACATGCCGCACTATAGCTGCTCCAACAACACACACCATCCCTGCTCCAACCACACACACCATCCCTTCTCAGTTCCCGCTCTCGGTGCCCGGGCTGCGTCCCTGGTAACGTTCTTGGCCGAGGCCTGGCGCAGGAGGTGTCTTCCTAGTCAGGGAGCCGGGCCGGCGGTTGTCTGGCAGCCTCTGAGTGTGCATGTACAGAGTCCACTTCAGGGACTGTGGACTCCATGACTCTCGCTACATACTGGGACAGCTGTTAACCCTTTCAGTGCCAGAGGATTAAGCAACACAATGAGCAATGCCTTGCCTACCCCTCTGGCACTTACAAGAAAGTAATAATATCTATGTGTGTGTGTACGCATGTATGTACGTGTGTATGTATGATGAATGTCTGTATATGTCACTGTATCTGTGTGTGTCTATGTATGTGTGCAATATGATTATTTCTGCTTCACACAGTACACAAGAAAACATCATCAGTCAATACAGCTAAATGAAATGTACAATACAAACAAACAAAAAAAATTCTTACAAAATACCTTCAACATGCCACCTACAACATTTCAAACAAAAAATGCTACATAACACATACCCTACTACACTGATGGGCAACGCCGTCACATATTGCTAATGTGTGTATATATATATATATTCATTTAAACATATTTTTGCATATTATATGTACAGCAATTATAGCATTATTGTTTACATTTTTCAAAATTTTCTTGGATTCGTGTTCTCTATTGTTTACTTAAGCACCAAGACATTCTATATATAATAATAATGTATTCTATATATGTCAAAATAGATATCCCCTAAACTTGCTCACTAATAATCACTCAATAAAACTAGTAATGGCTACTAAACTGAATATTCTCCCCACTATAGAAGGCAAACAAATAAATATATCTATATAATACTCGGAGAGCCACAAATAATGAAATATAACAATGCCTTACTTATTTGTTGAAATAAAACTATATATCTAAACAATATATATATTTTATTAAAAAACATTTACAATATTAAAAAGATAATCAATACTATGGATTGACAATCAATAAACGTGGGAAGTAACTTATACTGTGAGATCAAGGTCGTATATGTGTAAAAAGTGAATGCTTGACCATAAATACCAAGGCGTGTGCCAAATCACATAGGCAGCGGCTGTCAATCACTTAAGCACACATCACTAGATGGTGATACACAAAACACAGCATATGCTCCCCAAAAAATTATGAATGCAAATACACTATCAGAATAAGTGCAGACAATAACTATAACATATAGAATAATGGAAGATCAATGGGCTCGCATTCCACACATCATTAGCCTGGATGTGACAGGAAAAATTATATATATATATAGTATACAAAAATTATTTAAAAAAATAATAATAATTAAAAAAAATAAATTAATGGTTGTTATAAACATCAACTTTTTCATCATGAGGTAGTAGAGATTCCATTCTGGACACTTGGATAAGTTTGTTCATTATTTGACCAATATTGCATTTGTAGGTGGTTCATGTGGATGATGTAATATTGATGGGTTAGCCAGTCCATTGTGTCCTTTAATTAGTGTACATTACTTTTTTACTTACAATTTTTTTTTTTTCACGTCCAGGCCGATGATGTGTGGAATGCGATCCCATTAATCTTCCATTATTGCATATGTTATAGTTATTCTCTGCTCGTATTCTGCATTCACCTTTTTGAGGAGGAGTGTGTCCCATGATTTGTGTATCACAAGCTAGTGATGTGTGTTTAAGTGTTTGCCTACCACCTGGGTGTTAGATACTTGCCACATTTATTGACTATTCTATATATGTACCTTATGGTGGGGATTGGGGAAGGAGCTCTGTCTCCCTCCCAGTCGGTCAGACTCACCAGTCTTGTCAGACCTCTTCCCAGCTGTGCTCTTCTCTGTGCCACTACCAGCTACCAGTGTCTCCTGAATACAGTATATGTAGCCGTGCAAGCTATACAGAGACGGATAGTGTAATGCACAGCTGCATATTACCACTTTGCCCCACAAGACTGCAGAGGTGAGCAAAGAGTCATGGGGTGAGGGGACAGCCCAGGATGCGCAGCTGCACTGAAAACAAGGAATCTGAGCAGTGAGCACAGTGGATGGGCCTATGGGCATGCCGGTGGGAGTGTCACGGTTTGTTATGACTCTCAGACACAGAGTTAAGATAAAAACACAACTTTATTAAAAAGTTTAAAGGGAACCCTTGCGGGTAGCATTCACATTCGACATTTAAACAAAATACACAATAATAGAGCTTAGTGGTAGCAGAAGGTAGGACAGGCTCTACCGGCCTTGCCAATACTGGGTAAGGCAACCATAGGTTGGTACAGGATGGAATAGGTTCAACCGGCCTTACCAATATACTGAGCAAGGCAGCCTGGGAGGCTAGTATCACAAGGAGAAAAGGCTCTACCGGTCCTGCCAATATACCGGGCAGGACAGCCTTGAGACTGGTACACCGAGTAGTGAGGCTCTACCGGCCCTGCCAATATACCGGGCAAGGCAGCCTTAACACTGGACCATTAGTATAGAGGCTTTACCGACCTTGCCAATACCGGGTAAGGCAACCTTAGTTAGAACAGGACAGGATAGGTTCTACCGGCCTTACCAATATACCGGGCAAGGTATTTACTGTACTTGAGTGTACAGTAAAGTCTGATCTGTCACCCCCCCCACACACACACACTTTCAATCAGTGTGAGGCAGTAGTAGCTTATATGAATTTTAGTAATTCCTTATATACTGCTCCACATTTAAAGCTAACCCACAAGCTACATGGCTTAGGACTAAATTTAAGGGTAGTTGGTCTGGTGGCCGGGTTAAGTATTGACTGAAGGATTGGACAAAGGGATGTAGTAAGTGGAATACATTCAGAGGAAGGATGGATTACATATAGAGTACATTAGGGATCAGTGTTGGGACCTGTTATATTTAATATCTTTATTAGTGATATTACTGTTGTGCTTCATGTGTGTGCTTTTTGCAGATAACAGTAAGTTCTGTAACATGCTTGACATTCCTGGAGGTGTAACTCAAAATAGAAGTGATTTTAAAAAGCTAGAAGAATATATAAAAGTATGATATTTAAAATGTAATGCCACAAAATGCAATATAATTCATATAGGAAGCAAAAACCCAAAGGAAGAATATATACATAATGGTACTCTGATGACAACAACAAAAGAGAAAAGGCACTTCGGAAATGTTATGTTTGTATTTTAAAATAGATATTCAATACTCTGTGTGGACAAACAAGGGTTCATACTAGAATTGCTTGGAAAAGACATATGGCTATACAAAAAATAAATTGAGTCTGCACTAACTAGATAGGGAAATGGGCAGACTAGACAGGCCAAATAATTTTTATCTACCATCCAATACTATGTTTCTGTATTACAGTGGGGATTTTGTGCTCTTCCTGACAAACAATGGTCATTATTGCAATGCTAATTGCTGCTTTTTTTGTTGGCTGTGATTTCATTCCCTTATGATTGCTAAAATTATAAAACAGTTAACTGTTAAGGACTAGTGTTGAGCGAGCACCCCGATGCTCGGATGTTCGGGTGCTCTGACCGAGCACCCCCTGAGGCTCGAGTGCTCGGCCGAGCACCCGAACCCCATTGCATTAAATGGGAGGACTCGAGCATTACACCAGGCACCCCCTGCTCTGATGAGGGGAGGGTGCCTGGTCAATGCCCCCCTTCATCTCCACAATGCCCCTCTTCCACAATGTCCCCCTTCCACAATGTCCCCCTTCCACAATGTCCCCCTTCATCTCCGCAATGTCCCCCTTCATCTCCGCAATGCCCCCTTCATCTCCGCAATGCCCCCTTCATCTCCGCAATGCCCCCCTTCCACAATGTCCCCCTTCATCTCCGCAATGTCCCCCTTCATCTCCGCAATGCCCCCTTCATCTCCGCAATGCCCCCTTCATCTCCGCAATGCCCCCCTTCCACAATGTCCCCCTTCCACAATGTCCCCCTTCATCTCCGCAATGTCCCCCTTCATCTCCGCAATGCCCCCTTCATCTCCGCAATGCCCCCTTCATCTCCGCAATGCCCCCCTTCCACAATGTCCCCCTTCCACAATGTCCCCCTTCATCTCCACAATGTCCCCCTTCATCTCCGCAATGCCCCCTTCATCTCCGCAATGCCCCCTACCTCCAGTCCCTGGTGGTCCAGCGGAGCGTCTGCAAGATCTGTGCCTCCTCCGGCACAGATCCCTGTCACCCGAACATGGCGGGCGAGCACATGGCGGTACTCGTACGAGTACCGCCATGTGCCGAGCAGAGCGATGCTCGAGCCGATCCGAGCATCGGCCGAGCATGCTCGCTCAACACTATTAAGGACCATTGCACATACAACTGGTCCATAAAGAGTTAAAATTAAATTATTTTTTGCTAGTATGATTGCACTTTCAGTTCCTGTTTACATATCAGACATATATGTGGGCTCTCATTCTTAACTTAATCTGTAATATTTGATACTAGTTTACTAGTCTTGTAAATTGTGATCTTACAAAACAAAATCTTTGCTGATGCCTATTAAATCTTTAATGTGTTCTGACATTAAACAAACAAAATGAGCATTTGAAATCTAGCTGCTAAAAGAACAACTAGTCCCATATCTATATTAAAATGAAATGCTATATAAAAAGTATAAATATATTTTTGTAATCATGTGCATATTACTAAGTAAGAAATCTTTAGAATTACATGCATATTATTGCAGTCAAAATAAATATACAGTGATGACAATTATCTCTGATTGTCAGACTGTATATTCTGCCCCATCACAGCAATCAAATTTCATTCAATGAAAATTTGTGACATGGTTTGCAACTACACTGCCTAATACCACTTCAAATGCTAATTTCCAAAACCTTGATACTGCAGGCATTTTCTGCATAACATTTATATTATCAAACCAAATGTATAATGTTCATCAAGAGTTGATAATAAAAATGAAGTATTTTAAAGATTGTTAAGGTTTAGTTCAGGCTTCGTTTTACTGCTTAGATTAAAAGTTTAGGGTGTGGATTAATTTTAAGTGTGAGATTATTTTTCAAATTCTATATTTAAAGGAATTTGGATATTATATAGTAAAGTGAGCTGCAGGTTAAAATACTAAACCCTGGACGTACGAAGTACATCATAGTTAAACAGTTCAGCACTATGGAGAGAAAGTATGTAGCATAAGTAATGCAGTGGTTAAAATTTCTTACTAAACGAGCTCTAGGCACTTTGTTTATTTTAGTTATGTTGGGTGCATACTAATGACTAGGGGTGGGGCAAAAAGTGAGAAAAATTTCTAGCATGTGTTTTTGCAAAAAACTGATGATTTTTCTCTTTTTTCACAAAA
Organism: Rhinophrynus dorsalis; assembly: GCA_037306005.1. NCBI lineage: Eukaryota > Metazoa > Chordata > Amphibia > Anura > Rhinophrynidae > Rhinophrynus > Rhinophrynus dorsalis. The sequence continues at coordinate 432,743,726 of CM074719.1, read as the reverse complement.
GTTTCTCCATTTCTACAATGCAAAATTTTCATCATTTTCGTCTATTCCAGCAAATCTTTGCCTAATCCATCACATTTTTTTTACAGTGAGGTCTGTTAAATTGTGGAATTCATTGCCCAAGGAGGTGGTTATGGCAGATACAATGGATACATTTAAGAGAACATACAGAGTTATACTGTTTATTAGTAGGCAGAGCAGGAAGGTCTGATAAAGACTAACTTATTTGGTAGCAGGAAATATTTAAAATTACTGGGGTATGAGGAGAAGGTTGACCTTGATGGACTTGTGTCTTTAATCAACCTAATTTATATGTTACATTTTTCTCCTATTCCAACACATTTTTCGTCTATGTTTCCTATGGTGCAACATTTCCCAGCACAATATTACTTCTTCTGAGGGCTGTAGTGGAGAATTAAGTAGCTGAAAGTCAAATATGTGGTTCCTACAGCAACATATACCTTGAAAAATGTGTTAGCATGCAGAGTGCATTTGTCCTTTGCCCACAACACTAACGTCCTCCTCAAGTGACACTGGCACATATTCATGATGACGACAAGTACAACCTACAATGTGGCAGATGTATGTGGTAGTAGTGGTGGGGGACTGCCGTGGTGTGATTGGTGGGACCTTAACAAATTACACCCACCCCGGTAGGAGAGAGATCACCATTGCTGCAGTCAGTTATTTAACTACCTCTTTACTCCCACGTCCCTGCACTGCTCCACCTTTCCCCCTCCCGCTTGTTAATTTGCTGGTTATTAGTCAACCAGTATGTGTGTTTTTACTTTCTACAGTACTCAACTGATGGAGTGTGATTTCTTGTCTTGGCCCTCAGCAAAATTATCAATGTTGCCTGTCTATCAAGTCTGCCTCAGTCACAGAGTTCCCATCAGGCTCCAAGTCAGCTGTCTGTCACCTAATATATTTATATGTTTAATTATTTACATATTCATTTTTTTTAAGTTGTCCACTCTATCTTATCACAGTCAGTCCAAATATATATATATATATATATATATATATATATATATATATATATATATATAAAAACTAAAAAAACAAAATCAACAACTTCTTTCCCCAGACTTCCCCAGCACAAACAAAACAAAAATCAGCAAGTAATTTGTACCCCAGCTGCCTGTGTCTTGCCTGTCAGTCACACCAAATTTTGGGGTATTTGGGGTCAACCTCCTTTCTCCCTTCTTCTCCCCCAGAGTGCCCCCAGACTCCCCAAATACAGAGAACAAATGTCCTACCTAAATGACTCCCTAAATGAAGCTTCAATTTCCCTTTATTGCCTATCTTCTCTAGCTCAAAAACATGCTGCTCTCTCCTCTCACAAACACAGACTGGCATGATGTGAGTCTGACACCCTTTTATATGGCTGTAGAAAAGTACAGAAAACTTTTATGTTGTGGGGAAAATTTTTCTTCCCATAGTAGGACATTTGTTCTCTGTATTAGGAGAGTCTGGGGGCACAAGAAGGGAAAAGGTTGACCCCAAATTCCCCAAAATTCAGTGTGACTGACTGACAAGACACAGACACCTGGGGACTAATTTCCTTGCTGATCTTGCTGTTATTGTCTCTGTGCTGGGGAAGTCTGGGGAAAGAAGTTGCTGATTTTGTTTTTATTTATATTTTTTTTGGACAGATAAGGTGGACAACTAAAAAGAAAATAATAAAAAAAAAAAAAAAAAAAAAAAAAATGTATGTCCAGCAAACAAAAGGTTCATGGGGAGGGGTAAAGGTGGAGCAGTGCAGGGATTTGAGAGTAAAATAGTAGTTCAAAAACTGACTGCAGCAATGGTTGCTGCATCATGTGCAATAAATGTTGATTATGATCCCTCTCTTTCAAGGGAGAAGGCAGTTTGTCAAGATCCCACCAAAACTTCCAGCACCACCAGTGCCATTAAAAAAACAACCATATTAGAAGAACATTCAAGATTACAAGTCTCATTCTAGTGTTGATGATGGCAATAGTATAATGAAGGAAGGTGTAGCAGCTGAACCATCTGGTGCATCAGAGAGTGAGACAAACAAGCATCAAAACACCTATCCTCAAAGTAGTAGCGAACTTTGTAAAAGTAAAAAGTAATTGTTTGAGACCTCTAAAAGCTTAGAGGAGTATAAGGATAGTGGGCAAGAATTGTCAGGTGATGCTGATGCTTAGGAGGACCTAATGATGACTGATGATGATGATGCTGATGCAGATCTAGAATATATCCCTTCAGCATCCTCCTATTGTTCGGATACAGCTGAATTTGAGAGTGAGAGAGATAATGATATGGCCATAAAGTTAGTGGAAAGGCAAAAGCTCCATCTTCTACCACTGAAAAGGAGTACCGCTTCTGTCTATAAACTGAGAAAACCATTGGAAAGCCTGACCCTGGACAAGCAAAGATGGCAAAACGTAAGCAGTCACCCTGTCAGTCTTACTCAGCATCATTTCCTCTTCCAAGTCTAAGTCCCACTCAGCCTATATTTAATATAGGTGCTACATTTCCTACTGTATTATTACTTCTTCTGAGGGCTGAAGTTTAGAAATAAGTGGCTGAAATTCAAAGTTGTGAATCCTACAGCAAAATATAGCTTGAAAAATGTGTTAGCATGCAGAATGCATTTGTCCTTTGCCCACAACACTTTCTTGCTTAAGTGACACTGGCATATATTCATGATGATATCAAGTAATAAAAAAAATAAAGTACAACCTACAATGTGGCAGATATGTATTGTAGTGGTGGGGGGGGACTGGCATGGTGTGATTTGTGTATGCATTTTTACCATTGTTATTAGCTATCCTCCTCAGATTATTGACACACATTACTTATCGGTCATAGCAGTGGTCCCATCTGTCCTCCACCTCCTCATCTGTGCTGCTGTTAATATATTTGTCCTGGCTTTGTCTGTCCTGTTTGGTTTCTGCTACTACTACTGGAGCTAGATGTTGATGTAATTCTATTCCCACTACTACTAGGTGTCAAAGGTGCAGCACTTACAGCAGCAGCACCAGAGGTATTCGTCATATCTAACACTGTGGATGTTAACCTGTGTTGCTGTTGCTGGATACTCAAAACAGGTGTGTGTGGCTCAGTAGAACTTGGACTTTGAAGAGATGATGATGCTGATGATGACTGACAGGGTGGCTGTGTGCTTTTTGACATCTGTGCTTGTCCAGGGTCAGACTTTCCAATGGCTTTCTCAAACAGTTTATAGACAGGCACAGTGCTTCTTAAAAGTTATGGAAGATTCAACCTTTGACTTTCTGCTAATCTTATAGCCCTCTCACCATCCTCACTCTCAACTTCATCTGTATCTGAACAAGAGAAGGATGCTGGAGGGATATATTCTAGATCTGCATCATCATCAGTCATCATTAGGTCATCCTCAGCAGCATCAGCATCCCTTGACAGTTCTTGCCCACTACTACCCTTATATTCCTCTAAGCTTTTGGAGATCTCAAACAATTTTTTACTTTTACAGTAAGTTCCCTACTACTTTGAGGATGGGTGTTTTGGTACTTGTTTATCTCACTATCTGATGCAGCAGGCACTTCAGTTGCTACATCTTCCTCTATTATGCTACTGCCAGCATCATCAACACTAGAATGCGACTTGTTGTCATCTTCAGTGTTCTTTTTATATGGTTCTTTATTTCTACTGGCACTGGTGGTGCTTCAACTAGTTTTGCTGGGATCTTGACAAACTGCATCCTCCCTTGGAGTAGAGGGATCATCACTATTGCTGCAGTCGGTTTTTGAACTACTGCTTTATTCTCACGTCCCTGCACTGCTCCACCCCTCCCCCTTCCCCTTGTGCATTTGCTGGACATTACTCAACTACACTATGTTTTTTTACTGTACAGTACACAACACAACTGATGCAGCTGTATGATGCCTTGCCTAAACCCAGTCAGCTGTCTGTCACTGTCACCTAAGATGTTTAGTTTATTCTTTTTTATTTATTTTTTTCTTTTCTTTTTTTTTTTTTTTTAAGTTGTCCACCCTGTTGTCTTATCACAGTCTGTCCAAAAAAAGTATAACTGTAAAACAAAATCAACAACGTCTTTCCCCAGACTTCCCCACCCAGCACAGTGATAATAACAGCAAGATCATAAAGCAAATAGGTCCCCAGCTGCCTGTGTCTTGCCAGTCAGTCACATGGAATTTTGGAGTATTTGGGTGTCAACCTCCTTCCTCCCTTCTTATCAATTAAAGTGCCCCCAGACTCCCCTAATACAGAGAACAATTGTCCTACCTAAATGACTCCCTAAACTAAGCTTCCATTCCCCTTTATTGCCTATCTCCTCTAGCTCAAAAATATGCTGCTCTCTCCTCTCACAAACACAGAATGGCTACTGTGAGAGCTTGACAGCCTTTTATATGGCTGTAGAAAACTTTCCTGTAGTGGAGAAATATTTTTCTTCCCATTAATTTCAATGGGCGGAAAATGCAGAAAAAAAGCAGAAAAACTGCACTTTTTGTTGGAAATTTTTCGCCAAGAGGAAAGTGCCATTATTCGCCAATTTCAGTTTGAGGCAAACATTTTTGCCCATCCCTAGTACCTAGTTACCACTCCCTATGCCAGAATTCAACTTAAATAGAAAGTGCATCTATCACTACATTCTTTATCCATGTAAAGAGTATGAAAACTGCTTAAATATTGTGCTTTTCATTTTTCAACAAGTATATTAATGTATCAGAATTGTTTTTGTTTATTTTTTTTGTTTATTAGGTAGGTATTTTCTCTGACATGTTTGGTACAGTCTGAATAATTAATTACTCACCTGTCCTGAAACTAATTGACTTCTTCTAATTCCTCCTTCTGACTCTGCCAGGATATACCAATTTCCACCAAGGAGCGTAGAATAAATTGTAAAGAATGCACTCCCCACCACCCCTGGGACTGAAAAGAGTAAAGTGTAACTTTCACCTTGCATTTCTTTACATATTTGAAATTAAACTGCCTCTCTATTGTCAGGCAAAGTGCAGCAGATAAATAGTTTAGGAATATTCTTACTTTTATTTCTAAATAAAGAAAGTCTCTCAATGCAACACAGAGCTTAATTAACATATGAAACTGCACTGAAACACTTAAGTAGCACACTGAAAAGTGTAATTAGTGCAAATTTGCAAATTGTACATCACTCAGAGAGCTCACCATAGAGAAGTAAAAGTATGTATATCTCCTTAGCTATGCATCTGCTTGTCTTTTAGCTAAGGTGATAAATAGGCAAGTTTTAATGAAGGTTTCACATTTACAAACTTCAATTCCATGTGACAGGTCCACTTTAAGTGTTATGGAGGCGGTAATGCAGGGCATAGACAGGAAGTGCCTGCAAGGCATGACTTAATTAGCAATATCTATAAATCTAATTAACTCAAAAAGTTAGTTTTCTAAATAAAAATAGCTAATGCAGCTGTCCAAACCCATAAATCTTTCTCTAAGAAGGATTTGCCAAGTAGTTACCTATTTAGTGTACTGCATATGTAGCATGCTTGCTTCTGCAACCCAAATTAAATGGTTCTATATTAAACCTCATCTGTCATTTCTCTGCTTATCTACTCAGTTTGTCCACATCTTTCTGAAAAAAATGTGCTCTGTATGGATTTCCTTGCACTGTTTAGTGTCATCAGCAAGATCATTCTTCATTATCATCAGTCATCATTAATAAACAAATTAAAAAAGCATGGGCCCAAAACTGAACCCTGAGGCACACCAGGAAAAGGTTCTATTTACATAAACTCTCTGCATTCTATCAGTTAACCAGTCCCCTATCCATGCACAGATGTCATCTTACAAGCCAAATCCTTTTAATTCATGCAGAAACCTATTCTGAGGCAAGTTAGCAAAGGCTTTTGCAAAAAATTCAAGTATACTACATCAGCAACAATACCTAAGTTAATGCTTACTCTTTCATATAATGGAACAAAATTAGTTTGACATGATCTATTCTTCCTAAAACCACTCCTACTCTTATTAATAAGAGTTATTAATAATAATAGCCAACCAAAGAAGGAGAACATTAGTAGATGGCTCTATGATCTGGAGAATCTTTTGAAGGTTGAGTGTAATTATTGGTGGGATGTTGAGATCCTCAAAAAATACCTGGGGAATAATTTGATACCCATAGGTTTAAGAGTGGGTCTCTCACCCATTTTTAAGAATGACATAACCTTTGTTTCTCATTGGTATGGGATAATAGACACATGTAATTATTTGATGTAATTATTGATCTCCTATAGGGAGAATACGATTATGTCTATTAAGAATGATATAGAAAATAAGATCAGAGATTCAGAGAAATTTAGAGAAGATATAGAATTTGTCACATTGTAAACGAGAACAAACCAAAAATATAGGTGAGTATGAAGTTAGTTTTATAGAATGTAGAAAGAAAAAGCTTTTACAAGATGTAACATCTAATAGATCTAACATATCGATTAACCAAAGAATTGTTGATTCTGAAGCTAAAGTTAATACATCGAGTGGTTCTTTGACCTCCAAGAATTCAAGCCAAGCACTTCCTAAAGATAGCATTTCTATTATATCTAAGAACCAAAGAGAGCAAATAAAACATTTGTACCTAATAAAAATACAATAGAGACTTCATTGAAAGTAAGTGATATAGGAAAAAGGAGTCCTAAGGGGAATAATACTAACTGTTTCCCTATACAACATACAAATAGTGAATCTAGAGTTCACAATGGTCACTTTGGGATATCATTACTGGCTTTTGTAGATGGTCTTGATAGTGCAAGTTCCTTAGCCTCCTCTGCCACCTCTTCTTCTGCCTTTTTTGGGGGGGTTCAGACCTCAAATTCTGCCCCAGTGGATTTCCAGTGGTGGGAGGATGCAAACCGATTCCTATCCCTTCGCGAAGAGGAATTGGCAAAAAGACCAGGACAAGAGGATGCAGAGGTGGACAGAATTATACAAAAAAAAACAAGTTTGGAAGATCCACCACAATAGAGAACAAGGTAATCAATATTTCTGGTTACAAACTTAATTTAGTTGAACTTTCCGTTTTATCAAAGGGACTAAGAAGACTTTGGGGGTCGACAGGTGGACAAATACTTATATTGGTGGAAGATCCCCTCTTAGATGAGAGAAGAGACAGATTTTATTTTGAACGGAAATGTACCATCTGGACTAAAACCTAAGTCCAATTTCTTTCCAATTAACAGCAATTTCTTTCCAATTAACAGTAAGGGTAGAGTGGTCGTGAAAGATTTCAAAGAACAAGTTGACACAGAGGAGAAAAGGAGAACTCCTCTGAATAACAAAAAGGATACCCTTTAATAGGAGGCACACAACCCACTAATAATCAGTATGAAGTTTATTAAGGCAAAAATATCAAGTACAAGAGGATTCATAAAAATAATATAAAAACAACAGGATAGGGGGACCTTCCAATAAATAACAGACTGAAAAGCGGATAATCTAACATAAAGTTAAAGTGACATGAACAAAAAACTCAAGATAAAATCCAGTTATCACATATACATTCAAAAGTTCTCCCATGTGAATGAGTAAAACAATGTGTATCAAAGCAGATAAATATAAAGTGCCAAAGAGTGCATAAAAAGGTGCTAACAGGAATATGTGGCATATGTGTGCAAAAATACAAATTCAATGATACAAACGTGCAAATACTTATCAATTGAAGGTGCCAAATGCAAGATCACAATGGGAGAACAAAAGAACAGAGAGCTCACCCCTAGCGAGCACCACAAACACCCAACGTATATCGCCAAACGGCGATGACTGACGAGCATCAATACATGGGAAGAAATAACCTCACCACATTGGAATTGGAAGCTTTAGAAACATTAAAGAGTAAAAATCAAATCACTATAAAATCTGCTGATAAAGGCGGGGTGATAGTGATACAAAATACTTCTGACTATTTGTCTGAAGCAAATCGGATTTTGGGAGACCAAAACCAATATATGGTGTTAAATGGAGATCCCACAGTGAGGTTCATGAAAGATATGAGCCTGTTGGTGGAGGGAGCTTATGCCAATGATCTCCTGGAGAATAGTGAGAGGGATTTTCCCTATATTCTTCAAAGTCGGGTTGCTATTTACTATCATCTCCCACAGGTGCATAAGTTCCTCTCCTCTCCTCCAGTACGAGCTATAATATCTGGAATAGACTCTTTGACCGCTAATATGTCCTCATATGTGGATTTCCATTTACAGGGATTAGTTGTGGCATTACCCATATATTTACTAGATTTGTCTCATTTGCTGTCTCTGTTGGATCCATATGTGTGGATGGAAGTTTTGTGCTGGCTGACACATGAAGTTTGCGCCCTCTACTCAAACATACCACATGAGAGATGTATACTAGCAGCAGAACACTTCTTGAAACAGGATCTACTTATGCTGGGACACCAGGTTGATTTTCTCCTGTATGTGATTAGATTTATACTGACACATAATTTTTACGCTTAACGAAAAATATTATTTGCAGGTAAAAGGGACTGAAATGGGCACCAAGTTCGCACCAAGCTATGCAAATCCGTTTGACGTGAACTTGGTGCTCTATAAACGTTATACTGATGATAATATCATCATGTGAGAGGCGATGTGTCTCTCATTCCCAAATTTGTTGATTATTTGAATGATACTGTCTGGGATATGACATTCACCTCGTCCTTCCACAATTCTATCATCCAGTTCTTAGATTTGAAGAGTAATATTAATTGTACTGTTATTTCACTGACTTATTTTAAGTTGGTAGACAAGAACAGCTAGCTAGACTTTAGCAGTTGCCATCACAAATGGCTAAGAAACATTCCTTACAGCCAATTTAGGTATATAAGAAGCAACTCCTCAAGTCTAGATGATTATGATTGTCAGGTGAAAATTCTGTGTTCTAGGTTTGAACAAAAATCATATCCAAAAGAGCTGATTTCAGATCCCTGTCTTAGTGCTAGAAAGATAGATTGGATATTGAGAGTAACATGGCTCACTAATAATAAGAACAAGATCAGTAGAAGACAAAATTACACTTATCTTAAGTGTCCTTCATTTATCACGAGACATAATGCTCATTCTGGGAATATATTTAATATATTTAGAAAGCACTGGCCCATTCTTTTGAGTGATCCCCTTTTGAAAAAAGATCTGCCAGATCAACCGTCGAAAAATATATTAGCACCGAGCAAGTTTATATCTAGGAGTGTTAGTAGACAGTCTAGCTTGTCTTTGTTTGAAGGGAGTTTGAAGTGCAATTTAACCCAAAAATCCATACAGGGAGTATCTAGATGCTTAACAAATAGATGTTTAGCTTGTTCACTGATTGCTAATAATACAAAGAATTTTGTGTCTAATGTGACAGGGGAAATATTCCCTATAAGAGATCATATGAATTGAAGTTCTTCATATGTGATTTATATTTTTAGTTGCCCATGTAAATATCAGTATGTGGGTCGTGCAACCCAAAAATTTAGAACTCAACTGAGAGAAATATTATTGGGTGCTTTAAGTTGCACAGTGTATCTAGGCATTTCGCACTGTGCCATAATGGAGACCTTAAAGGTTTTTGGGCAAATTGAACATGTAGCCCCTTCAACTAGTTTTAATAGGCTACAAAGGTTAAATAACCAAGAGTCATTCTGGATCTATCGGTTATCCACAATGACCCAGGAAGGTTTGAATGAAACTATAGAAACTCTGTTTGCTTGATATAATTTAAATAGCACTAAACACCTTAAAGTGGATGTATCACCACTTTACAAGTTTTGTTCAATATGTAGAATAGTTAGCGAATAAATATAAAATGTTATTATTAAAAAAAAAATTATTTGAGAGAAAATTACATTTTAAAGTATGACCAGCAGCCTACTTCCAGCTAAACTGCTCTTGCTGCAGTTTGCCGCACAGCCTCTGCTCCGTCACTTCCCCCAGCATCATCTGATGACAGAGGCGTTCTGTTAGTAAGCTGGAGCGATCTCATTGGCTACATATCGATCTCTGCCAATGAGATCAATCCAGCTTACTAACAGAATGCCTCCGTCATTGGAGGATGCTGGGGAGAGTGACAGGAGCAGCGGCAGAGTGGCAAGAACCATGTACAGGGAAGTAGAATGCTGGGCATACTTTAAAATGTAATTTTCTCACAAATAAGATTTTTTTTTTAAAAAAAAAATAACATTTTATATTTATTCGCTAACTATTCTACATATTGAACAAAACTTGTAAAGTGGTGCTAGATCCACTTTAAAGGGATCGTAATTTTTCAAAATAAAAGCAGCTCCAATTAATCTGCATAGTATTTGAGCCATTTCAATACTGTCAGAGTTGCAGTTCAAAAGTAATTGAATGCTAAAGTATCCCACTCCCGCCCATTTTACCTAGTGTAAGCCACCTCCCCTCAGATGTGGAATCTTGTCTTAAAACCAGACAGCTCACAGCAAGAACAATGAAAGCCCTGCCCCCCTTGACAGTTTTTTTTCTTATGCTAATTGAATATTGCCCCTCTCTGCAAGCCATCTGGACACCACCTTTCTGTTCTGAGGTGAGCAGTGTTACATCAGTAAAAGGGGTGGTAGGGGGATACTTTATCATTCAATTACTCTTGAACTACAACTCTCTCAGTATTGAAATAACACTCTCCATGGTCCAAATACTATGAAGATAGCTGCTTTTATTTTGAAACTTTACTATCCGTTTAAAAATAGGTCACAAAACTGATACACTGATATTTGTATAAATATTATACATAAATACACTATTAGATTATACAATTAAAGAGATAGTAATGTCAGAAAAAAGTATTAACTATATGGTAGATACAATTAAAAGAGAGTACTTGCACCGATTCGTATCTCTCAAACTGTTATGGTTTGAGAGATATAGGAAAATAAAGTTGTCCGCTCCCTCCCCTTTCTGCTTGGTGAGCTGTAAAGCTGTCAGAAGCAGATTCTGGTCACTTGACCAGATGCAGCTCTTTTGCAGAGCCAATATAGCGATATCTAAAGATAAATACTTAATTGTAATGGTCTACAACGTGTGCTTGGAAGACCACGGAGAGAGAGATCAGAGTAGCACAGTCAGTGTAAGAACACCTGTACTGGTACTTCGAATGTGCACACCGCCAGCAGCGGTTATAGGAGCAGCTTAAGCCCAAGCTTAGCCTTTGGTCGACAAACAATAGCGCCACGCGGCACACCACCACAGACAATGCAAAGCCCAGTATCACAACCACCAGGGGTCGCCCAGGGCACAAATGGACACGGTTGGTACCGAGGCCGGTAAACCAAACCAGAGACAGTAACGGAGCGGTACAGCGCCACTAGCGATCAGCAATAGAACGGGTCCTAAGGCCAGATACAGTCGGCAACGGAGCGGGTCTCAGTCTGATGTGGTCAGTCACGGAGCAGTTCACAGCCAGATGCAGTCAGCAACAGAGCGGGTTCTCCAGCCAGCAGCAGTCAGCAACGAAGCGGTTCTCAGCAGGATATGGACAGCAACAGAGCAGGTTCTTCAGCCAGATACAGTCAGCAACGAGCGGGTTCTCAGCCAGAAACGGCCAGCAACGGAGCGGGTTCTCAGCCAGATACGGTCAGCAACGGATCGGGTTCTTCAGCCAGATACAGTCAGCAACGAGCGGGTTCTCAGCCAGAAACAGCCAGCAACGGAGCGGGTTCTCAGCCAGATATGGTCAGCAACAGAGCGGGTTCTCAGCCAGGATACAGTCAGCAATGGAGCGGGTTCTCAGCCGGAATACGGTCAGCAACGGAGCGTAGCAACAGGAACTCAGGAATAAACTCGTAGTCAGTGAGGCCAGGTCATACATGAATCAGCAAAAGCGCAGAATAGACTCAGGAACTTGTACACCACAAAAGGGCATCTAAGGGAAGACATCCCAGGGTATATAAAGGCAAGCCCAGTGTTAGCAATTAAGACCAACCCAATCAAAAGGCAGCAGAGAATAATAATGTCGCCGCTCAACATCGGAAGCACGGGCACCGTGACAAGTAATCATTCACTGTTTCAGAATAGGGTGATGGTTCAGGAGAGCGTGTCTAAAACCCTTGGTTGTCAAGAATTCATGCCGGGGATTGAGTGAAGTGAAGAAACAATGTTCTAAAGGAACCCAAAGTTTGCAGGCCCCATTGTGATGCCAATCTAAGAGACAGGAAAGTATGACCACTCAATGGTAGCGTTGTAGATCTGGGACCCCCAAATCCCCAAACCGCTTTGATCTGAAGAGGGTAGTTCGACTCAGTCTAGGTCTGTGCCTGCCCCATAGAAAAGTAAACATGAGATTGTTGGCAGATTTGAAAAAAGAGTTTGGAAGTGTTATTGGAATAGTTTGGAATAAGTATAAGAATCGAGGCAAGATCATCATTTTTAGAGTATGTAACCACCCCAGCCAAGATAAATGTAGGCCCTTCCAGCTGGAAAGGTCCATCTGAACCTCACAAAGTAATGGAGAGAACTTTTTGCTGAAGAGGAACTTGAGGGGATATATATCCCCAAGTATTTTATCGCTCCTGTGGCCCATTTAATTGGATATGTTGCTGATAAGGACTCAATTGAGATTTTAGCCATAAAGAATGGTAAAGCCTCAGACTTCTGGAGATTGACCTTAAAGTTGGAGAGGTAAGAGAATCTCTCAAGTTCTGACAAAAAATCAGGTCATGAGGACTCCGGGTTAAGCGAGGTGAGCAGAATGTCATCTGCAAAGGTAAAAAGTTTGCATGTGGACAAAACCACATCTATTCCAGTAATCTTGGGGTTAGACCTTGTTGGGAGAAGGTATTATCTGGTGTCTCGTGTTTGGGGGTAAATCCCGCCTGATCCAGATGGAGTAATGATGGTAATACCGTTTTCAGTCTATTAGCCAATATTTTACAGTAGATTTTTTGTGCCTAGATTTAGAAGAGATATAGGCCTATAACTCGAGCAACACTGAGGGTCTTTACCTGGTTTTGGCAGAACTATAATATGAGCCTCCATCACTGCTGGGAATGAGTGGATGTCTGCCGGAAGGGAGTTGAAAGAACTTGTCAGAAGTGGGGTTATGATATCTGAAAATGTTTTATAATATGTGTGGGTAAAGCCATCAGGTCCAGGGCTTTTCCAAGATGGCAAGGTCTCATCAGCAATAGTTTTATTTTTTACTCTATAAATTTTGGAGGTATGGGAATTATCCCTTGTTTTGACATCTAATAGCAGTTAGATCAGCTCCCGCTGATCAAACCAATCATGCATCAATGAAGTATATTTAAATAGGATGTCTTTGGTGGCGGCTCTTCTTTATTTGTCTTTGATAAAGTGCTGGCTTAACACCACAAAACATGTCAGTTATATTGTCCATGACATGGATTTTTTATATAAATAAATATTTTTATATTGATTTTTGGAGCCGCTGCTTTTGTTTATCTTGATTATCTGATTTTATCATTACAAGAATTGTGATTATTGCACACTGAATCCTGATCTACCCGAGAGGAGACTGGTGAATTTCTCCATCTGCGCTGAAGTCAATTTGACCTGACCAACGAGTTTGTGAGTCCCATTTTTAATCATTCTTTATATTATGATTGCTAATAGTATTACACTATGAGGCGATCTGTGTTTTTTAATGATTGGAATTTCTTTGGCCGTTTGGAGAGAGCGTGTATAACGTGAGCAGCCCAGTCCTGTGATTCGATCAAGCAGCCAGTCCGAACATTTGATCAAGATTTGTTCTGATACTAAATTTGGGGCAGTTAAAACTCCCAAAGAAGCATATTCGCTATATACTACAAAGTAGGTCCACAGCCATTTAATTTGTGAGTATCCATTTACTTGTGGGTGCCTTTACAGTGGAGGTCATGATTCGTGAGATATTACACAAGGAGGCACTCTCCTGTTTTGTTCTCTCTTTCCCTGTTCCATTATTAATAATGCTGGTCATCACAGAGTCCTGCATACTATTGGTTAGTAGTCCATGTAATATATACCTATAATGAAAGTCAAGCTCTTAGGTCTGTGGTATTCTGCATGTTGCACTGGCATTGTTTGCGAGCCCGTGAATAACGAGTGAGTGCACGTGAATAAAGATTGAGTCTGCACATTGTTCTGTGTGCACTAATACAGGCATGCCTCTTCTTCTGCTCATAATCATGGAGTGAGTGTGTTCCTGCTCTGTGACCTAACCCCTTCTCCTGTGTGTATGTGGGTATGTAGCTGTGCGTGTGTGTGGTTTCCTCCCACTTCCTGCCTCTCTAACCCCTTCTCCTGTGCCTGTGTGCATGTGTATGGGTGTCGTTCCTCTCACTTCCTGCCATTCTAACCCCTTCCACTGTGTGGGTGCCTCCCAATCCCTTCATTTCCAACCCTTCCTCATATGTATGTTGGTGTTGCCTCCTACTTTTTATTCTCCACCCATCATCGCTTTTTATCCCAACTCTTTTCTGCCGATCTCTCTCTTCCTTGGCTGCTTTTGGACTGAGAAGTTCAGATCAGTGATTGTTAGAAAGAAGGGGGAGAACAAGAGAAGTCAGGAGGCTCTCCTTTGTTGAACCAGACAAGGGTGCCCAATAGTGTAGTAGTCTTCAATAATGATAGATGTAAGATTATCAAAAGTGGATACTCACAATTCAGGTGGTCAGCGTGATATTAGCTGACTACAGGCACATTCTGAGAAATACCCGTCTCCGCTCAGGAACCATTCACAGACAAGATATTCAGGCTCGGCTCCAATAATCCAAAAATGTCAAAATTTAATGAAAAAAATATAAGAAATAAAAATACAATACATTTATATATATGAATAAAATCATAATTTATGCAAATATATTAAAAACAAAAGAAGATATTTAAACCCAAAGGTACTATATGGCTATAAATGCCATTTTCTCAAAGACACAATCAAAAACTGGGGCCATAAAAACTTTGCCATACTGTCAAAAGGTTTTCATTGAGACTCTTGGCCTATTCACTGCATACTGGGACCATATATAAATAAAAAACAGTTCCTGTCATTAAGAGGTTAATCAGGAACCTGACATTCTCCACAAACATTGGGATGATGTTTGGAAAGATGGTCCAGTCTTGTAGAATCATGGGCCCAATGTGTTGTAAAATATGCTTACCCCCATTGCTCTTCTTTACAGGAAATTGTTCAGTGGTTCCTGAGCACTGTGTTCACATTTCAATGTGTGAGATATGTTGCCTATGTTGTCTCTCTACTATGGGTTTGGTGCTATGATTTCCTTAATGGAAATCTGAAGATAACATACCTTTATAGCTTATGATGTACATTATGATGGTGTTTTCCACATTTGCCAGGAGGGAATGTGCTTAGGAGGGGCAACATCTAGCAGAGTACAACCCATGATTTTTTTTTCTGCACTGGCCCTTTTAGTGTTGAATAGCAGTTAGGAGGGTCAGGGTTCCTTCAAGGGTTATGACCTGGAAAGAATTTAAGGAAGAAAAAGTGCATGACAAAAATGAATTAGGAGCATGTACACATGCTCCTACGCCCAACAGTACCTGCAGAAATGGATATGGAGTGCTCAGGATCCAACAATGGGCTACTGTGGTCCATCTAGGAGGACAACCAGTTCTTCTGGAGAGTGGCACAAGACATTCAAGAAGTACCAGGCAAGATTCCCTGAAAAGCCAGACTAATGAAACTAAGATATAGGTCCTCTCTGAGAAAGTTTTTGGATCCTGAACCAACCTAGCTACCTAGCTGGACTTGGCAGACCCCTCTCTGTGAAACAAAAATATATTTGGACTCAAAAATATATTTGGACTTGTGATGTTATGACCATATGACAATCCCTCCCATTGGAATGTAAGTTATACTGTTTCTGCTGCTAAATAAAGTTATCTTTTCTGCACAAACCCCTATGGAGATCCATTTATTCAACCAAGTGTATTCACCATGCACTTGGTTTCTGAACAGGACCTCTGCCTTGTAGAATGAGACAGACAGAGACTGGAAAGTGTAGCACTGGAAGTTAAAGAGCCCTAAGTAGGCTATGAAACACAGTATGTAAAGGTTTCAGGTCTCCACCATTCAAAAGCGTGTTATAGAAAGATATACCTGACTGTTGTATTAAAGGGATAGTAATACTTTGTTTTATCTTTATTTTATTTTGTAGGCATTAAAAAAACATGAAGAACGAATATAAGTCTTATCTCCCAAACCTTTATGGTTTGAGAGATATTCATAAGCAAAGTTTCCCCTCCCGCCCCTTTTACCTAGTGTAAGCCATCTCTTCTCAGATGTGGAATCTGGTTGTAAGACCAGACAGATAACAGAAGGGGACAATCTTCTTTTGTAAAAACAATGGAATCCCTGCCCCCCTTGACAAGTTTTTCAGGTTTTTCCCTTATCTTAACTGAAGATTGTCTATCTGTGCAGTCTACCTGGGCACCTCCCTTCTGCTCTGGCTGAACAGTTTTACATCACTTAAAGGGGCGAGAGGGGGATACTTTGTCTTTGAATTACTCTTGAACTACAACTCTGACAGAACTGAAATAACACTCTCCAAAGTCCAAATACTATGATGATTAATTAGAGCTGCTTTTATTACGAAACATTACTATCCCTTTAAGGACACCTACCTAGTTATGTTAATCCGTTAAACAAATGAAGAGCTACTTATTTGTATACTTCACTTTAAAGTGCCCACTCCTTACTCATCATAACATAAACCTATATTCCCTTTCTACTGCTTACAATGAAAAGCAACATAGAAAATGTAAGATGCAATGGAAATACTTTTGATGCATTTTATGCAAAAGTATGCATTTAATTCTGTATATAGATGCAATAAAATGAGAAACATGTTCTTCATATTGTATAGGTTTTGAAGATGAATTAACATCACATGTGGTTGCCATGACAATGATTTTGAGTAACTGGTAAAACACTACAACACAGAAGGAGATGACATCTGGCCATGTAATGTGAGGTTTCTGTCCATATTTATGAATTTTAAAAGCTTTTCTCCTTCCCTGTCAGAATGCTTTTTTTTTACTTAAGACATCACAGCAGTCACTCAGTTCTAGTCCTCCTACCCAATAGGCAGAGGAGGCAATGTCCTAAAGCACAAGTTGTGAGCTATGTTGGCCATACCCCTAGTTTTTGGTTGTGGGAGTGACCAGAAATTTCAACAAGCAAAACAAACTCACTCCTGGTCTAAGGTAATATATATTTTGTTGTAATATGCATATTTTATATTTTCCCGTTAAAAACCAGCTTCCTTTGTGGGCAGTACATTGTGATTTAGGAAATTCTTCAGCTTCATTTTTTAAAGGGATAGTAATACTTAAAATGTAAAAAAAAATATGTTGTAGGGTTTATCCCCCTGAGTAAAACAAGTGTACTCCCACTGCTGAAAGGTGTTTTATTCAAAAGTTATTAATTTTCAAAGTTGAATTTTTTAGGTGCAATATCACAGTGGTCTGAAATTGTACAGTGGCGCTGTTGCTACATGATCCTATGGAGATTTATGGTCCCAGGACCAGAGCTGTCCATAGGATCATGTAGCAACAGAGCCACTGTACAATTTCAGGCCACTGTGATATTGCACCTAAAAATTCAACTTTGAAAATTAATAACTTTTGAACAAAACACCTTTCAGCAGTGGGAGTACCCTTATTTTACTCAGGGGGATAAAACCTACAACATATTTTTTTTACATTTTAAGTATTACTATCCCTTTAATGGGGGGATGAACACTGAGCATTTAGCTATTTTCCCTTACACTCTATGTCACTCTCTGATTAAATACCACTCATAGAATCTGGCACCTTTTTAATAAAATGAATAATTTAAAGCTGATTTACTATGAAAAATTGGATTCATTTAGGTTCTAGCCAATTACACCATAGGGGGCTACTAACCCCCAGAGGACTCCAATGCAAGGAGTCAATAATCGATGATTCCCTGGAGGCCCTGCACAAAATAACAAGGCCAGTAATAAAAAGTAGACAACACAACAAATTTTGGCAATTTCCCAGCATCTTGAAAATCTTCAACATCACCGACACCCACAGATCTTTACTTTGGCTGCATTGTGGATATTACTAATTTATAACAGACTGACCAAACTGTTCTTCATAACATTCTAATGTGGACAATGATCTATAAAGTGAGAGACCCAATTGAATGCCATCACTAGGGATGGCTGAAAGTGTTTTCCTCAAAAGCAAAACAGACGAAAATGTCACATTTTGCCAATCATGAAATCTTTAGCAAAAAGTGGCATTTTCTTACATTTTTTGCCTAACTCATTGCGTTGTAATCAATTGGAAGATTGCATTTCTACCAAGCACATGGCAAGTTTCCCCTATTTTCCAGCAGGCATACTATAAAATGGGTGTCACATTCCCACAGCATGGCATTTGTATTTGTGAGAGGAAGAGAGAGCAGCTAATTTTTAAGCTAGAGAAGACAGACTAATAATGTGAAGTTGAAGCTTGGTTTAAGAGTTCTTGTAGGCAGGAAATGTGTTCTCTTTATTAGGGGAGTCTGGGGGACAGGAAGGGAGCAATGGAGGTTGATCCCAAATACCCCAACATTCTGTCTGACTAATTTGATTTGAAAGACACATGCACCTGTGGGCTAAATTCCTTGCTGATATTGGTGTTATTATCTCTGTGTGTTACGGTTCAGTACTCTCAGACACGTAAGGTTAGGTAAAAACACAGCTTTATTGAAGCACACAATGAACAATGTAACCCTCACGGGTCCAGTATAGCATAAACTGGCACAAGACAGGTTACAAGTGGTACCCACACGGGTCCAGTAAAGTGAACAACACAATACTGACACAGGTCAGGTCAATGGGATTGATACAGTGTATGAATGTCCAATGTAACCAGTGCAATGCTGGTAGTAATGAATAAAGACTCAATGTCGCCTGTACGATGTGGAAGGCGACAAGGACCAGACTGCAACCACAGGCCCTGGACGCCTGTAAGAGGTAGCAATGGTGGACGCCCACCAACGACAAACAGACTGGTCAGAGCTCGTGCTTAAACGGAGGCCCTACCGGATCAACCCAGCACCGTGTGCACGTACTACCTGAAAGGGTTAATGGGCAAAGGTATAAATGGATGGCAACCGGAAGCGCACAACGGATCAAACTGGTGGCTAATAGCCCAAGTAGCGTAGCCCAACAGAACCCAAGATGGTAGTGGTATAATGAGGCCCTTCCCCCGGAGGGGTTAATAGCGCTGTGGTCTGGATAACGGTAACCACTGGAGGCGCCCAACTGAACCAACACAGACCAAGTGAGTGCGACACGGGTGGAAGCAGCGAGACTCTGATCACTGGTCCTATATACGAGCAACTGGAACCATGGAAACTAGGACCAACAAGTAGTAGCGGTGCCCTTGAGGCAGGCAAACAGGAGCAGTCGGAGGAGCCAACTGGTACAGAAGAAACAGGAACCACCACCAAGAAGAGTCGGTAAACAGTGCAGGAACGTCAGCCAGGCCGGGTCTGTAAACAGAGCAGGATCCTCAGATGCGCCAGGTCGGTACACAGAGCTGGGTCGTCAATCTTGCCGGGTCGGTACATGGAGCAGGAGCGTCAGCCAGGCTGGGTCAGAACAGGAAACAGGAACGTCAGCCAATCCAAGTCGGTACACAGTATTAGGAACGAGACAATAGCGTGGTCAGGCAGTCCGGGGTCATACACTGGATCAGAACAACAACAACTAGCGCCAGGCATCAGGTACACCACGAAAGGACATCATCCAAGTGACAGCCCAGGGTATAAAAAGGCTGTCACTAGGAGGAGCAATACAGCACAGCCAATAGAGCAGCAACATAGAGATGGATAGAATGTCGCTCAGATCACGGTCGCCGTGATACTGTGTTATAAGTGTCTGGGAGTTTATGAGTGAGAAGGGAAAAGAGGAAGTTGACCCCATATAACCCAAGATTCTGTCTGACAGATTTGATTTGAAAGACATAGGCAGCAGTGGAACAAGTTCCATGCTGATCTTGCTGCTATTACCTCTGTAGGGGAAAGAGGTAGTTGAACAAGTTTTATGGGGGGGGGTTATTTGTTGTTTTTTGACAGAGATAGTATAGGGTGGACAAACAGTTAAAATATATATACATATAAAAATAATAAAAAAAATATATGTACGTGACAGCTGACAGTGACCTTGACGTGAGCTGTGCGACTGAGGCAGACTTAACAGATAACCAATGAGATTGAGTATTTTGTTAATGGCTAAGGCAAGACATCATACTCCACCAGTTCTGTTGTGTAGTTTACAGTAAAAACACACATAATAGTTGAGTAAAGACCAACAGAAGTGCAAGGACGGGGAGTAGAAAGCAGTAGGAGAAGTGCAGGGACATGAGAGTAAAGTGGTAGTCCAAAAACTGACTGCAGCCATGACTGTTGCAGCATGTGCAATAAATGATGGTGATCATTCGACCACCACCACAAGTGCCATTCCTATAAAAAATAAATGTAAGAAGGACAAAGAAGAAGACAGCAAGTCACATTCTAGTGTTGATGATGGCATAATGGAAGAAGGTGAGACAAACAAAGTAGTAGCAAACTTTGTGAAAGTAAATATAAAAATAAATTGTTTGAGACCTCTCAAAAGCTTAGATGGATATAATATTCAGTGGATAATGCTGAGGATGATGTATGATGACAGATGATGATATTGATGAAGATTATTAATTAATTAATGTTCCCATTAATTTCAACGGAATGAGCTAGGCGAAAAAAGTGGAAAAAATCAGAAAATCTGCATTTTTTGTGGGAAATTTTTCACCAAGTTGAAAGTGCCGTTTTAGACTATTTCATTTTGAGGCTGAAATTTTTGCCCTTCCCTAGTAGTAGTACAATTTCAGCTGTAGCCCCAGTAGTAATAGTAGCAGCCTCTAAGGAACCACACAGTCTAAAGGGTCCATAGTATGGAGTTCACACAGGATCTAAAAGCTAAGCACATTACTATATGTTGTCTGTGTAAGAAGCATTTGAGCAGGCACCTCCTCAATGAGTTCTCACCTGAAGCACAACCAGAAGTCATAGGTCATAAACAGCTCATAGGTGCCACAACTAGCAGCAGCAGAAGTATTCCTAAATGTTCCCAGGGCTCTGTGGTACATTATAGGTCTGTTGGTGTGTCAGAGTGTGCCAAGATTTTCTGCTCCTTCTGCAGAGGCGTTTGACTCTCAGTTTGTTTTTGGAGATGACAAGAGTTCTAGAGTGCCTACACATACAGCCACCTACCCCCCTCTACAATTAATGTCATTAAATCAGTAAAGTTATACAGTTCTACTATTTACTGCCACCCCACACTTTCTAGGTTTTTAGAAATAAGTCAAAACCTGCACAAAAATAATACAAAAATATGCCTATGGAATTGTAAACTTGCAAAAATGTTGTCAGTAGACATAATGCACTTTTATTTTATTGAAAACAAAGGCTCATGTGTTGCACCCTGCTGGAATATCCCAAGCCTCAGTAATTTTTCAAGGATGGTTGTATTAATGTTACTTAAGCAGAAAGTTAGTTTGTGACCAAAGGACAAAGGCACTCAGTCGGCTAACAATTTTAAAAGGTATATGTTCCTGTAGGACTCATAACTTACTTTCAGCTAGTTATTTCTCCACTTCAGAAGTAATATTGCAGCAGGAAATCTTGCAGTCATAGAAACCATAGGCAAATATGGCTAAGTTCTCCAGGAGAAAATTTGTATTGGATGTGAAGTTTCACGAAAAAAGTGCGAAATCATTGTTTTTTTTATGAAAAGTCCTGCGGGAAATATCTCTGACATTTTGTCCATCCCTAGCCAACACTAAGCAGACCATACTGAACTTCAGAAGCTGTGCAGAATAAGGGGTGACGGGGGGAGTGGTTTGGCAGCTGACTCATATGGCCGCATAACTTTCGTGCTCCTAACTACAAGTTGACTAATCGAGCTTCTAACGCTGACACAACTCCCTAAATGCTTTAAAAAGCACAGGATTTTACTTGGCATATACCTCGGATCATGATCTGCGGGAAAACTTTGAAGAAATCTTCTTTGAATACTTTGCGAAGAAGAAGGCTGCTTTCACTCTACCCAAAGGTCCTACAATGGCGGATGGAGTGCCACTCATTGCACAAATGCAGCTTCAAATTAGCCTGCAGCAGGGCAATGGTGATGATGCAAACCTAGAGGACATCGAAACACCGTCTACTAAAAAGGATATTCACAATCTACTCACCGATTTTAAATCCTTCCTTAAAGAGGAACTTCATGAGATCACACTGGACTTGAAGCATATCGGCGGGAGAGTTGAAGCTCTTGAGGACACAGTGTCACATTTATCTGCCTACAGACTGTAATCATCTAAATCCTTTATGACTCTATAACAAAAGCATACTGACCTATGGGTCAAGGTGGACGATACTGCCAACCGCAACAGGGAGAATAACTTACACCTTAAGGGTATTTCTGAAGCAGTGGATGCTACCGCTCTGCCAGACTTTCTGCAACGTTTTTTCCTGTTTCTGACGAAGGCCCAGGTGTACAAAAAGTTTAGTTTGGATCGTGCTCATCGAGCCTTGCGGCCCAAGGGACCTCCAACAGAAGCTCCTAGAGACATCATTCTTCACTTTCAATCCTTTCCTGATAGGGAAGAGGTTTACCAAGCAGCTAGGGTTCAACCCTTTGTTGCCTCTGAAGATCAGGACATCTCAGTATTCCAAGACCTCTCCCCTGTTACTATTCAATGGCGGCGTAAGCTTAAGCCAATTACTGCTGAACAAAATCGCCACCCTAAATATAGATGGGGGTTCCCGATGTCTCTCTTGGTTCCTATTAATGGCACGACCTATATCTTGTGTTATAATGGAGATGTTAGAGCCTTTGCCGCAAAGCTTAACCTCCAGATTCCGGGTGGCTTCCCTTCAGACCTAGACAACAGAGCTAAAGCCATTGATTGTGGCCCAGCAGTCTCCCCATGGAAACCTCCGTCTAAGAAGAAGAAGAAGGCCGCCAGAGCATTCCCACTATCTCCGGTTCAAGGCCCGAGGCCTACTGTTGAAGGCTGACTCTCTCAAGTGCTCTTTTCTGTTTTTTCCACTGTTTCCCATCCATCACGGACTAGTGGGAGACACTCCTGCAACCGGGCCTATCCTCCGGGTTTGGATAGGGGACTGCCCCGATGAATGGTTCTGATTGAAGATACCAACTGGGAAACATTGAGGTTACACTGTATTACCATCCTTTACCTTTTGTTCTGGGGGGGGTCTTGTTAATTTTAGGATTGCTGATACTCGTTCTTTGGTTCTGAGTCTGCCACCTCACTTGTGGTATCCCTGTTTTTCTCTCCCAGGGAGTCCGCGGGGATGGGGGCAGGGGTGAATCCAACAAGCAAGATATGGGGAACTGCTGGACACGTTCCCGCTCTACTTTCACTCACTATTCCATGAGCCATTTGTTTGGTTAGGACAGGACACCTGTTTAATGGTTCATATTGTTTTATACCTGTTTGAGGCAAACGGTTACTGAGAAGGACCAATTACAGCACTTTATGTGGATGTGATTATATGCATTCCCTGTTTGTTTCACACCTGGCACTCTACTATATGTTTCATATAGTTGTAAAACACCGGGGCAACTTTACACCGATTTAGGATAACTGATTATGGTGCAGGCACTCTTTGGGACTGTGACCACTCACGCCCTTGTTTGCTTGTTAGTCATGTTATTATCAAAGGGATTATTGTCTCCCTTACACTATATAGATACCTGACCTGTTTTTATATTTTATGCAACTCAGTTCTTGTTACTTAGGCTCAGACACTCGGATATTGGACCTTATATTGACCGGAAGCCTCGCATAGCACTGTGTAGCTGATAGGACTCACCTCCTTCCTGACGCTCTTCTGTTTTCCTCTAGTTTGTTTAATTCTCTAGCATACTTCCCAGTACATTTAGGTTGCTTATACAATGAGAACTGGTTACTTCATGGGGCATGTCGCTATTTACATCCACGTTTTTATACTATAATGTGGGTTCACAGGGTGCTGATTCTGGGTGATGGACAACTGACTTTTGGTCCCTTCTCTCCTTTGCTGCCCACTAATCCCACACTCCACATACTTCCTGATGCTACAGTCAATCTTTTTAAGCCCCTCGCTTGACCCCAATACCTTTACTCTGGCTCACCCTTTTAGCTCTGGACCTCATTTCTGAGGTCCATTATGTCCTATATCTGTTTGGAGCTAGATGGGTTCTCTCCTCTGACTTCTTGACTCCTTGCCATTCATTCCCGCAAGATGACATGCCACTGTCTCCCTCACCTCTGTTACCAATTGTCCATCATCCAGCTCAACTAGTTTTTTTCATCTGGTTGTGTCTCATCCTGAGATACTATACCTGTAGTTCGCTCATCCTTACTTGGACCGACTGTACTATTGCTTCTCCTTAAGGTTCATCGCCCTCCTAGGGATCATTCTTCTCTCAACGTATGGGTGGTTGGTGGGAATCTCACCTACCGGACCCAATGTGAGCCTTTCACTTTCCTCCCTCCTTTCATCCTCTACCTCTCTTCGGCACTCTCTAAGCTTCCTCTATACCTTTCTCTTCTCTCTTCCCCTTTTTTTTTTTTCGCCCAACTCTGCCTGACTCAACAATGTGCTCCAGGAAAACCGCTGTATCTCCATTACTCACTTGATACAAGATGGCGCCTGCCGGATTGATGAGCTCTAACACTCCTTCCCATAATTCTTCTCTGACTCTTCTATCATACAATGTGAAGGGGTTAAACTCTCCAGCCAAACGCTCTATGGTCTTGGTATGGCAGGATTAATGTTATTAAAATTAATGTCCTGCCCCGTTTTCTATACCTATTCCAAACTCTACAGATACCCATTCCATCTTCCTTCTCAACCGATCTATTCGCCGCTTTCTTTGGCTATCCAGACCTACTAGTCTAGCAGAAAAGTATCTCCATATGCATAAATCCTAAGGTGGACTAGGGCTTCCAAACTTTGTTAAATATTATCATGCTTCTGTACTTACTTCCATTATAGATTGGGCACATAATGGTGTTGCAAATCCTGGGTCCGCATTGAAAGGAAAGCGGCTACCCCCAAGGATCCGCTGGTATTTTAACACATGTTCTCTCCATTTGTTCCTCTTGCATTCGGGATAATCTATTATCCATCTCTTGCTTCCCCAATATTCTACTCGCATGCCATCCCTTTTACCCTCCCATCAGCCTCCTTTCCCAAATGGTCCAACATCACACCATTACGCGTTGCAGATCTCTAACGGTTGGCTACAGCAATTCGAAGATCTGAAGACCAGATATACTTGCCTGCCTCGGAGATAGGGATTTCTTCATATAAAGCACTACCTTGAACAGCCCTCCTTAAAAGCTGTCTGTGCTTCCCAGCCGGCCAAATTTGAATCTCTCCTACTATCTCAGGCGAAACCCTCTGGTACTCTGGGCAAAGTATATATAATCCTATCTTTGACCCCCTCCTCTCCCAACCCAAATCATGTGCTCTCATGGGAACGTGAATTGGGGATCAATCTGGCCACTGAAGATTGGACTACAATTTGGAAGGAGGCTTGGTACTTGAATCCCACTTTCAATTTATCTTTAGGTGGTATTTAACTCCATATAAGTTACACAAGATCTCCCCCTCTATCAATTCCCTATGTTGGCGTTGCCATCTGGAGAGTGGAACACCTTCGCATGTCTGGTGGACCTGCTCAAAGATCTGCCCATTTTGGATACATTGCTTAAACTATATTACACAATGTCTGAAGAGCCCCGTATCCAGGGACATTTGGCAAACATTGTTTCTATTAAATCGCCCTAAACTACCTTCTCTGCAGAGGTGTCTTGAATGCACCATGCTTCTAGCAGCGAAATCTCTCATATCTTGCCACTGGAAGGATGATATACCCCCAACCATTCAGGAATGGGCGACTAAGGTTAGATTCCATCTTTCCATGATACAAATCCATGTCATAAATCAAGGCAAGGATCCCCCTCATCGCTATGCCTCCACCTGTTCCCCTTTTTTGTGTGTGTGTGGGGGGGTTGTTGTGGGTTTTTTTTTTTCTTTCTGCTTCCTTTCTACTTCCCCCTTTCTCTTTTCTTTTCTTTTCTTTTCTAGACTCTACTAAGAATGGTTGACAATAGAGCCAAAGGTTGGAAACTAATCAGGCAAAGCAGTAAAAATGAGGTAGGCAGAAGAGTAGTCGAACAAACGGAGCCAAAGTCAGTAATAGAAAATCTGAGAACACAGTACCAAATTGTAAAGAAGGAGGATTGATGAAGGAGAAGCCGGGTCAGTACACAAAGATATCGCACAGAAACAAGACTGGGACTATGGGTAATGAACTGGAACTCTTTGATAGCGCATCTGCCCAAAAGCATTGAGTTTCTATAAAGGCTCAGAGTAAACACAAGACAAAGCAGGGAAACCAGGATCCAGATAATAAGGAGAAAACAAATGAAAAACCAGACTATGAATTACAAAAAAGCAAGAAAAAAGGGCAGAACATGACAGATATATAGGAGAAGGAAATGGCTGAAATTATCAATGATTTGCCACCAGAAAAAGCACTAGGACCTTATAGTTATAGCAACCTATATTACAAGAAGTTCTCTGACAAACTTAAGACACACATTGTAGAATTCACAATATATATTTTCGTGACGGGAAATAATGTACTTGTGGAATCCAATGCTATCGTAACTATGGTTATTTACAAACCAGACACTGACCCAGAGAGGTGTGAAAAACTACAGATTAATCTCCCTTATTAATGTGGACCTAACAATCAGTAACAATATGCTGATACAGATTTTTCCCTAATTCTAATGGCACTTAGACATAAAGATGATATATGTTTTATGCTAAACAGTGAGGTGTCACACAGTATCAGAAAAGTAATTCAGAATATCCTGACCATTGCTACAATATCCTGGCCATATTTTTGCAGCACGCTACAAAAACCCTTTGAAAACAATAGGATTAATGGGGGGGGGGCATTCAGATGTAGTTGAAACCGAGAGACATATCAAGTGAGCTATCCACCCCTTATAAGTGACCTGAAGAGGGAAATCAACTCATGGAAGGCCAGAGGTAAGTCCTTGCTGTAATAGCTTTGATAAAGAGCCTAATACTTTCCAAGATTTTTTATGAATTAAGTACTGGAATATATGATTGATTAGCTGCAATTACATGCCTCATGATTTAGCTGTAATGGTCACCGGATATGTATATAAGCAACAATGCTCTTTAAAAATAAGAGTGAGAGAAAACTCTCAGCCCATGCCTCAAAATGTATTACCAACTGACCTGACACAGGTCTACAGGGACACTATGGAGATGCCGCTTGCTGACTATGCCATGTCTTTTGGATACCTTCAGTTACCTGTGAGACACCTGCCTGAGTCAACTCTACAGTAGCGCTGCTACAAACATATTTTGCAAGTCTGCTTATCCAGACAGAGTACAACCCAACACTTCAAACAATGTTCAGGTGAAACCTATGGAATCAGGTCAGAGTCCTGAGATTGATCCACATTATAAGAGAGTGGAGGTTTTACTGATGGAATTATATCAGAAATGAAAACAATCTGGTATTAATAGAATAGTTCCAATAGGAGGCTTTGACGCAGAGCATCATGTGTGGAATGGACCACCAACAGCCTATCAGATTTGAGAGATTGATCCTGAACAGTGCCAGTATGAAGGGATTTATTTCAACTTTATATATAAAAGTATAATTATGGGAAGAAAGCCTTCACCCTCATCACTGGAAGTCCTGTTTGGATGAGAATGTAGACCAGGGAAAATGGACTGGAATCTCCACAGGGATAAATCTATCAAAATTATGCCAAGATGAGGCTGAAGGAGCAATCCTTCATGATGCTGCATGCAACTTACCTAGTACTGAATAAAATGTATATATTTGACCAAAAC
Source organism: Rhinophrynus dorsalis (assembly GCA_037306005.1). NCBI lineage: Eukaryota > Metazoa > Chordata > Amphibia > Anura > Rhinophrynidae > Rhinophrynus > Rhinophrynus dorsalis. The sequence continues at coordinate 432,715,790 of CM074719.1, read as the reverse complement.
TAGGACAATAGTCTTCAGCTGTTTGGGGAAAAAACAAACTTTCTCTATGCTTGATGTTCCTGTGGGGTAAACTCTAATCTTTAGACCTAGGCAGAGATACAGGTAGAGATACAGATTGCTATTTAAACCACACACTGACATCCTGGACAGCATTCTGGGGACATGATAAGAAAGCTCTGCACAGAGTCAAATGCAACTGGTTCATATTCTCGCACTGGTTTAGGCCTGCTCTTAAGTTGTCTGACGTCACTGCAACAATCATCAATACGTACAATACAAAAGTAGTGGCTGTATGTACAGTGGTGATTACCAACATTTGATACCCATAATCAGAGCATGCAGAGGAGATTGACCTATCTGTTGTCTGACTTAGAAATAGAACTGACTATATCCTGCTATTCCTGAATCACTTTCAGAGCCCTTTATCTCTCCCCGTTATGCCCCCTATTACATAGGAGAGCAACAATTTTGGTATTTACTTTACTTTGTGGAATGGTGGGGTAGGTGTACATATATTATTGTTTGTACTTGAACTGAACATTTGGATTGCTCCAATAGTCTTTATATTACAAATATAAGCCCGGATCAATTCTTTGGGTGCTTAACAGGGATAAGTCACTAACAATTTGTATCTGATCCCTATGGTGCATTTGGTTTGCCATAATAATGATTCACTTCTGCTTGTTATATCAGCCTCTTTGAGTCCCATAAGGTTGTACAATGCATTGCTGGACAATTTGTGGCAGAAACCACTGAAGTGAAGAGGGTGTTAAAAGTTATAAAGCTTGAATTTTCGGCCTCCACTACAGTCATCCATGTGTAAAACAAAACTAATGTCTTTTCAGCGCTACTTTTTCCATGCATTTAGCAATTTAATACATCACTGTGAACTGTGAAGCAACTGCAATGGGAAAGCAATAAAAAGAACAATGTTTTAGCCTTGCTGGCCTTTTAACAGGCTTGTTAAAGGCCCTTTTATTGCTTTGACTTTACTATTGATGCTGTATGCTGCATAATTGAAAAGAAGTGCTGCCGTGGTACTGCTTTTGAGTTACATTTGATGTTTACTTCCTATCAATATAATGGCAGAATAGATAAGATACAAAGCATATGCCAGCACACCACAGAAATAAAATATATTTTTAGTCCCAGATAAGAACTGTCAACACAAAGTCAGTGATAATAAATATGTGTAGGCCTCACTTTACTGGAGGAAATTGTGGATTTGTTTAAACCTTTTGAATGCTAGAGGGGGTTCACACCGCTTTGCTTCGCAGTGTGTTACATACCTCTCTGACACTCAAAGGGTTAAAATGCATTGGATATCTCTCTTTGGCACTCAAATGGTTATTCTGGGTTTCCTCCCTCTGCAAGACCAAATATTTTATGGGGTAAATAACAACAAAATTGTACAAATTCACATTCATGTAAATGAGAAGCTTAACTCCTTGAATGCTCTATAATGCCTAGGAGGCCTCCCTTGTAGGGTAACCCCATGTTCTGTACTGACCAGGACAGTCCAGTAATTTAAATGTTTGTCCCTTTTCCCAGACAGCCCCTTCCGAGACCATAAAAGTCCTGGAATGAAGCCTCTATAGAACAGAATTCTAAACACTAGAGGGATAATTGCCCATTCACTACTGTACCACCTGTGCATGGCTACACGATAATGGCCTCCACATGACATTTTAAACACTAGAGAAAGAACAAATCCCTACTTCATAACACCAAAGAGGAGCTGCAGTGCATTTTCTTTTAGCGTAAGTCTCCATTAACACTTCTGTCAGAGGGTTATCCAATGCATTGATTTGCAATGCAATTGATACCTCTCTGGCAGTCAAAGGGTTACAGCTTGGGGCTTGCAATTTTCATCTAACCAACCATAGGCATCACTTTCTGTCAAAGCAATTAGTGGTCAGTTCTCTCTCTTGCATTTAAAATTCTAAGGTGCATTGGATACCGCACAACTTGTACATGAACATGTAATGATACAGCTGACCTCACCCAATACAGACAAAGATAAATACTTTCCTGCCTCATTTAAATCATTCGGGATTTCTAATTATTTCTTATGGTGCATCTGTTTGCTAAAAAATGTGACCTCTTTATCTTGACTAATACAGCCCATAATGCATGTAAAGATTAAAATAGCATGCTACTTGAATTAAACATATGTAACGTGCAACTTTTGATCTGAGATGTTGCAAAGGCTGTACCTACCCTGCAGCCATCTATCAGAAAAATGCCAGCATACTAATATTTCATCTAGTGCAATAGAGCAAAAACATATATGTGCAATGACATACCCCATCTTAACTGGGCACCTACTCCTAATGAGAGTGATGTACTAATAGTTAGAGTAATTATGGGGCAAACCAACTGCACCATAGAAGACAAATATAAATTCCTACTGTTGAGTGATTGTGGAGCAAGTGAACTGCACCACTGTGGACAGATGCATTCTCCAGATTATTTAAATGGGACTATTAACCCCTTAAGGACCCTTGACGGTCCTGGCAAATCATGGGTTGCCAGGACCATCATGGTTTTCAGGGCTCCCCGAACAGCGTGGTCTGTGGTTAACTAGGGATGGGTGAAACATTTTCGCTTCAAGGCAAAATCAGCAAATAATGGCACTTCCCTCTTGGTGAATAATTTCCTGCAACAGTTTTTCCACTTTTTTACCTGGCTCATTCCACTGAAATCAATGGAAACATTGAAGTTACACACAACACATAGCAAATATTATTTTATTTCCCAAAGGCATAGTATAGGGGGAATGAGTATGCCTGTGATGGTGGATTGTGGGGAAATAATCAATTGAACAGGGAATGTTTTGGGGGGGTTTGCTTACTGGGATTGGGGTGACAATTAATACAAAAATAAAAACTAAATACAATAAAAAAAAAACCCATAAGACATGATAGACAAGGGGACTGAGGAGGGTGCTTGTGTTTGTGGGTGGAGTCTGGGAAAAGAATCAGTTGAACAGGGAATTTTTTTGGGGGGTTTTGACTGGTAGTTGGAGGGCAGTTAAAAAAATGTAAAATAAAATAAGAAATTGGTACATAACGTGATACAGACAGGGACCCCCTGACATTAGCTATGACTGGGGTAGACTGATACTTGATGGGATAGGGTGCTTTATGGAGAATGATTTGTAGAACTTGTTGTGAGACTCAAGCCCAGAGGAAACATTGAATTGTAGGACTTAGATTTATTAGATGCACAAGCCCTGAGGAAACATTGATTTGTAGGACTTAGACATTTTTGTCACAAACCCTATGGAAACATTGATTTGTAGGACCTAGTCTTGTTAGAAACAAGCCCCCAAAATTGTTTATTTTTTTGTAGGCCTCTGTTTTTTTGTTGCCCACAAAAATTGTTTATTTTTTTGTAGGCCGCTGTTTTTTTGTTGTTTTTTTTAAAAAACAAGTGCCAGCAGGTAATGTTGAGTCAGCCAGTGTCCAAGTGTAATTGCTCAATTTGCTACTGCTGTTCTTGCTGCTGCTGCTGAGTTGTTTAAACAGCAGGATAATAAGGCAGCTCAAAGGGAATGGCATCAACAACTGCAGTAACATGGGTGTTGGATGATGAACATTCCACTTGCCATGACTAGCTCCAGTGATGCGCCTGAGGCAGTAGCAGCACCATAACCTGATTGCGATTATCCTCCACCACACTGCCATGTGTGGTCAGTGCATCACAAAGTGTGCAATGTGGACACAAACTGCTACATCCCGAAATCTACTAAATGGCTATCAAGGGGTGGTGAAGGTGAAGATAAATGAGGTGGATCACTGTCATGGAGTGACTATGAAATTAACACACTGACAAGTACAGATGAACTTAATATAAAACTTTATTAAGCACAATAAAGACAGGTAGCAATGAAACAGACTTGTGGCAACAAATGACAACAGTAATAGGTAATGACACAAGTGGCAGTAGATGGTAACACCTTCACAAGACCAGGGAGGAACAGTGTACTAACTTTCCTCACCCTTCACCGGGCAGGTATGTAGTAATGGAATGGCCCTAGGACTACCAGGTATATGTGAGGATTGTCGGGTACACCGCATACAAGGAATGATTGGCACACCTTTACAAGACCAGGGAGGACTAGTGAACTCACTATCCTCACCCTTCACTAGACAGATGAGCGACAATGGAAAGGCCCTGGGACTCACACAGGTAGATGGAATTACAGTGTGAGCATACAACACTTATGTCTGGATAGTACACCTTCATGAGACCAGGGAGGAACAGTGGACTCACTTTCCTCACCCTCCACCAGGCAGGTGAACTGTAACGGAATGGCCCTTGGACTTACACGGTAGATGTGAGGGCAGTGCAGAGCACTCCCACACATACACAGTCGAACAGAAATGAAAGGAGCACACCAATACCCGGACACGGTATAATATGTTAGTAGTAAACTGAGGCTCAATAAGGCAGCACGCAACTGGAACGGCCACGGGAGGTCAAACACACGGTATGACTGACAAGCGCCGCTAACGGAAGCAGGAACTGAGCGGAAGGCACAGGCAATACGGAAACCAAACAGAGGCACGGAATAGTAACGGAGCGCAACAATGGCGAGACCAATCCAAGAGGCAGCCAATGGTCAGAACCGGATCGGGTAGTCAGACGTCGCCAGTGGTCATAGCCGGAGTGAGTAGTCAGACATAGCCAGGGGTCAGAACCGGAACGGGTAGTCAGACGTAGCCAGGTAATGCACAGGAACAGGAATGGACCAGCACAGCAATAAGCTCAGGTATACCATGAAAGGGCCAAGGTAATGACACAGGTTGAGGTTTAAAAACCCTGACAGGTGGGTGGAGCGATGACCTCACCAACAAGTAGACCTATAAGAATAGCGAGTCAGCGGGAGCGACAGTTCAGGAAGTAAACAATGTCACACATAGGCAATACAGTGAGAGGCAATCACGGGCACCATAATAATCACCACCAGAAGATGTAGTTACCCTACAGCAAGAAGGTGATGGTGAGCTGGCTGGGTTTCTCTATTCTTCCTCCTCTTTGATCTCTGCCTCGCCTCTTGTTGCCTTTGGGGAGAGTCAGGGGGTACAGAAACTGCAGTGCCCAATTTCTTTAGGGTGTGTTTGGCTTTAACATGTTTCACATAAATGTCATTGTGTCTGTGTTTCTTGTCTGCTGTCAGGGCAATTGTGCCAAGGTGCGTTCCCTCCTTTCCCCTTTTCACTGACTTGTCTCAAATTGCACACAGTGCCATCATTGATGACTGCATTGTGCCTGCCCAAAGAGAGAAATAGTCCCACACCCAGGACTTAAGGGGAGAGAGGAAAGGTGGAGAAGAATGGCCTCTTTCGTCTTCTCCTCCACATTCCCCTTTACTGGCTGGGGCAAAGGATGATTTTGCTGTTCTTGTTGCTACTGCCTCAGAATCAGCTCTGCAACTAGGACCAGGAGTATTGCTGTTGGCAATTAGAACCTGTCCTAATCTTGCATCACTTGTTGACTGCATTCCCACTGTGTCCACGATGGTCTATTGCACACTAGTCTGCTCCTCAGAATCCTGCTGCCCTTGCAACTCAGCTGCAGGGGGAATTAGAGCAGTAGCCAACTCTGCAAATTCCAAAAGCTCACTGCTGCTGATGGTGATGCACATCAATATCCCTCTATCCCAAAAAAGGCCATTAATGTCTCTTTCACACCAGCATCACTACCACAGCCAGTTCTTCCTTGCTGCTGCTGCTGCTCTACTACAAACATATCACCGGTTGGAGGAGAGTGAGAAATGTGAGAGGGTTCCTAAATGTCACACTTGACATTTTTTGTTGACCTGAAGACGGTAGATTGGCAGAATTAGCAGCAGGCACAGGCAGCTGACCTGTGCACCTGGTGGTGGTATTATTGCTGCTAGGCAACAATTCTGCCTTCTTCAGGATCATGTTCCACCTGGAGATTGCAGTGGGGGAAGGGGACTCACAGAGTCAGTGAAATGTTGTGGGCTCCCTTGAACGCTAGTTTGGACGCTCTACATTACTTCCCCAACCACCCCCCTAACGCTAGTCCCACCAGCTGCTTCACCATCACTGTTACTAGTACTAACACCAACCACATAAATTCCTCCTCACTAGTAATATGCACACACCCCCCATCACTCCTAAAACTCAGTACAAACTGCCGGACTTTCTTAGTAGTAGTACTAGTAGCAGGACTGCTTCTTGATGGCAAGTGTGACTTAAGGTCCCCTGCTGTCACACTTGCCATCATCTACTCCTCCCCCCCAACCCAAAAATTGCAAGACACACTGGCAATAGGTTCAACACTGTTAGAAGGCGCAGCACTGACAGCAGGGACAGGAATGACAGCAGACACATATTAATGGTCCGTCTAGCTCCTCCTTTTATTGTTATTAAACTTGCTCATGGTCATAGCAGTCACTACGAGCCCCTCCTGCCTCAATTTTGCTATTAATTCACAGCACAACAGCCAAACACCTCTTTCACTCTGTATCTGCTTGTATTGTGTTTCACTTCCTGGAAAACTGCACGTTTTTATAGAGAAAAGAAGAAAACGTGATTAAAGGGGAGAAAAGTTTCTAGCTATTGAAAAAATAGCAAACATTTTTTTTGCCAATGGACAAAAACAGCTAAAGTTTTAATCACTTGATTCAAAGTGAATTTTCCAGTGAAAAATGCAGAAAACCACATGACTTTCGCAGATTTTTTCTTGGGAACTTGACAGGACCTTTCGCCATCCCTACTTTTAATAGAGCATTACTTTGCATAAAAAAAGGTTAAAAGACTTAACCATTTCAGTGCCAGAGATGTATCCAACACAATGGCACTCAAAGGGTTAAAAGACCAATTTGGTCTTCTACTGCACATTTGGTTTGCTTCCGAATTGTTCCATTACTACATAGAACATCAGCCTCAATATGTTTGATGGATAGATTATTTTATTAAAGATTTTGATACGGCTTAATGTCAAATGTTTTAAAAGGTATAAAATAACAAGCATGGCAAGGGATACTGTGAGGACTAAATAGAATACATTATTCGAAGAATAAATCACAAAAGAATTGTAAAACCAAGAAGCAATAATGGATGGCACAATGATTTACTCATAAACCTCAAACATCCAGACACCTACGGTTTCTATGAAGACATGAATGTGACCAAATAAAGTGGCACACAGCATGGAGGATGCAGATGAAAAGACATGGACCAGTTTTCTTACTCTTTAGTCTCCTTGATTAATACACATAAATCATCAGAAGAGTCATTGGGTTTTCTGGTCTCCTGGTTAAATGTGGAATGCTGAATATGCTATACTACATTGCCTCATTTGCAGACATTTATAGCTCTTTTTGCAGTTTGTACAATAGTTTGTATAGACATTTACCAGCAGGTAGCACTTTCCTATGATGCTTTACTTCATGAATCTCTTCCTCTGACTTGAAAGTTATAGAGATTAGCTTTTTCTTGGTAGCCAATAACTGGTAATATAGCAAATAATTATCTTAGGCCGATATATTCAGAAGAAAAGTGGAGGAAATCTGGGGCAAACCATTTGCTCTGTAGGGGAGAACTCAAATTTACAAAAAATTGAATGATAAAGTATCCTGCTCCCACCCCTTTTACTGATGTAACACTGCTCAGCTTAGAGCAGCAGGGAGTGTCCAGGTAGATTGCAGAGAGGGTCAATCTTCAATTAAGATAAGGGAAAAAGTTGAAAAACCTGTCTGGGGGCAGGGTTTTCATTATTCTCACAGTAAGAAGATTGTTCCTTGCTGTGAGCTGTCTGGTCTATGGACCAGATTCCACATCTGAGGAGAGGGGGCTTACACTAGGTAAAAGGGGCGGGAGGGGGAACTGCTGTTTTTGTGAAACATTACTATCCCTTTAAAGGATTAAGCTATAGTTATAACTGAAAGGGGAGATTCAGTAAAGGTCGATACTCTGGTGATTTTATCGATGTGTTCAAAGTATTTGACATTTTTAGGCAGATACACATCTCCATATGCACTCAAACTTAGGGATGAAAGGGGAGGAGAAGAGAAGGTCCCCATTAGCATACAGGATTGTCGAAGTGCTGTCGAAGTGGAAGGGATGCTCTCCCTCACACATCACAAGCTTTATGACAATCCTGAAGTCTGAGAGCCTTCTCTCTTCTGCCCCCTTGGCTAGTAGGGGAGTGGCACCATGGACAGCATCACTCCCTTATCCCTTTGAATGCCATAGGGATATGCATTGCTCGCCCCTGTGGCACTCATATGGTTAAAGTACACCAAGCACTACAAAAATCTCCTCAGCTCTGTTTCATATTTTTTCCATACATGTTCTGCACTCCCAAGGGAACAAGGCTGGGGGGTCAAGCAGCATCCATGGGGACTTGTGGCTTCCAGCTGCCCCTCAGCCTTGTTACCTTGCCCACCAGTAGCCATAAAACCCCATGTACCCTGCCTGGCCCCTAGACTTGTTCCTTTGGTCACAGGTAGCCACAGATCCCCATGTACCCTGTCTGACCCTCTCAGCTTTGTTCCCTTGCCTACAGGTAGCCACAAATCCCCATAGGCACTGCCTGGGCAAGAGAACAAAGCAGGAGGTTGTCAGGCAGTGTATATGGGTGATGTTTCCCATACTACCCCACAATACAGAAATTTGACATTCTGCCCCACGAAGTAAAAATCTAACATGCTGCCCTCCCCTATAAACTCTGAAATGATCCCCCCCAGTAACCTCCGACATGCTGCCCTCTCCCTATAAACTTGGACTTTATGCCCCCCCAGTAAACTCCCACATAAGGTGCCCCACACAGTTAATCCTTTGAGTGCCAGAGCAATGTGTTGCATACTCTGCTGGCATTCAAAGAGTTAGTGTTAAAACATTTGTTGTCTTTTTTTTTTTTTTTTTTAATAAATTAGGTCTGCCGCATAATTTGTGTATTAACCCTTTGAGTGCCAGAGGGGTGCACAATGCATTTCAGAGTAACACGTTGTATACCGTTCTGGCACTCAAAAGGATTACTGTTAAAAACGTACTTCCATTTTGTGTGTTATAAAATCAGAACTTGTGGGGGGCATCAAGACCCCTCTTTATGTCTCCCTGGCATCGACCACCTATCCAATAAGATAAGTGATAAATGCAGTGACCAGGAAGACAAACAACTCTTTCCCATACTCGCTCCTATCCTCCACTTAAGCCTGCTTTCTATAAAGTGCCCACTGATAGAAAGCTGGTTCAGGGGCTCTTTCTGTCCATTGTGGCTTTCTATGAATTGGCGCTTTGATCCTTCTACTCCAGCACAGCAGTTCATTCATTAAAAGCCGGGTTGCCCTCTTTTAACAAAAAAGTTCCTGAACCAGCTTTCTATCAATGGGCACGTGATCCTCTACTCAAGCACTCATTGATAGAAAGCAGGCTTAAATGGAGGATAGGAGCGGATATGGGAAGGAGCTGTTCAACTTCCTGGTCACTGCATTGATCCAATAGAATAGGTGGTCAATGCCAGGGGGGACATCAGGAGGGGTCTTAATTAGGGGGTGGACAAAAGTTGTCACCGTGTTCCCACGGGAAATTTCGAGAAAACCACATCGTTATCCTCTTTTTTTGTGGGAAAATCCACTTTAAAACTAGAGGTTAAAATTTTCACATTTTTTGCCCATTGGCCAAAATTCTTTACCATTTTTTCAATGGCTAGAAAGTTTCCGCCCTTTGATTTACTTTGTTTTCGCACTTCCACTATAAAAACGTGACATTTTTGCTGAAGGCAGACACAACAGAAGCAGCTACAGAGCGAGCTAGAGATGCTGTGCTGTTCTCTTGTGATATTTTGCAAAAAGTGGGGCAGGAGAGGCTCATTGTGACTCCTATCATTATGAGCAGGGTACATTAATTAATGGAGGAGCTGGAAGGACTATTATGTGTCCACTGAGTCTGAGGAGGAAGGGACCACTACTGTACCAATGCTGTCCAGTCCCCATAAATCACCCCAAGGGATCTTGGGGAATTTAATGGGAAGGGAGGGAGAAAAGGGAATTGGAAGGAAGGGAGAAAAGGGAATGGGAAGGGAGGGAGAAAATGGTAGTTCTAGTGAGAGCAGGACAGGTCAGCTGCCTGTGCCTGCTGCAAGAAATGCTGCCCCTGTTGCCAGTGCCACCATTGCTGTACCTGCAGCCACTAGTCTTGTACCTGCTGTCAGATGTGCTGCCACTAGTGTTTAACCTTCTGCCAGTGCTGAACCTTCTGCCAATGCTGAACCTGCTGCCACCAATACTTTGTCTGTTGCTAGTGTTTCTTGTAGTACTTGGGGGGGGATGGGAAAACTGTGCCATGTGTGACAGCAGAGGACCCTCTGTCACATCGCTCATCACCTCTTCCACGCAGCAGTGAGATGTCTGGAATAGAGCAGCAGCACGTAGACACTAGTGGTGGTGGTGGTGGTTTTGGAGAAGCTGGGGTGGAAGAGACATTGGTGGCCTTTTTATCAGAAACTAAGAAGGAATGGGAGACAGGAATGAGGATGGGCATCAACACTAGCAGTCAGCTTTTGAAATTAGCGGAAATTGCAACTGCTCTAACTTCTGCTGCTGCTGAGATGAAAGGGCAGCAGGGTGCTGAGGAGCAGGCTAGTGTGCTACTTGTTGGGGTCAACAAGTAATGCGGGACTAGGACACGTTCCACTTGCCAGCAGTAGCAATACTCCTCCTGATTCTAGTTGCAGTGCTAAGTCTGAGGCAGTAGCAGCAACAGCAGCAACATTATCCACTGCCACAGAAAGTGAAGGGGAATGTGGAGGACAAGAAGAAATAGGCCATTCTTCTCCACCTGTTCCCTATCCCTCCCAACAGAAGTCATGGGTGTGGGACTATGATTCTCTTCCAGCAGGCACAGAGTAGTCATCATCAACAATGGTACAGTGCAAAATTTGTGACAAGTTAGTGAGAAGGGGAACGGAGGGAACACACCTTGGCACAACCACCCTGATAATACACATGAAACACAGACACCATGACATTTACTTCAAACATGTTAAAGCCAAACACCCATTACAGAAATCTAGCACCTCTGTTACTGTAACCCCTGACTCTCCAGAAAGGTGGAGATCAAAGAGGATGAAGAATAAAGAAACCCAGACAGACACTGGAAGTTCCATGACGAGTGAAACAACTAGCTCGCCATCAACATCACCTTCTTCCTCTAGGGTAATAAGTACATATACTGCCTATCCACCTCATTCATCGTTACCTCCCCTGCCAAATGATAGCCACTCTGTTAATGTTAGGATTTGGCAGTTCATCTCTACCCATTGCACACTGTGTGGTGCAACTCAGGAGGACATTTGACGGTAGCCACTGGCCAACATGACCTGCTGGCAATAGGTCAGTAGGGCATTTTTATTTTTTTCTCAGGGCTTCTGTTTTGAAAAAAAAAAAAACAGTCCTACAAAAAAATAAACACATTTTGGGGTATTTGTTTCTAACAAGCCTAACTCCTACAAATCAACGTTTCCTTAGGGCTTGTGTCAAAAAAGCATAAGTCCTATAAATCAATGTTTCTTCAGTCCACCCCAGTGGCAGTTTATGTCAGGGGTTTCCTGTCCCTGTCACTTTAAATACAAATGTCTTATTTTATTTTATTGATTTATTTTTTATTACTTGTCCCCCAAAAGCAGTTAAGAAAACCCCCTAAAACAAATTCCCTGTTCAAATGATTCATTCATTCACCAACACAGGCACCCTCCTCAGACCCCTTTATACTATGTCTTATGGTTTTTATTTTATTTTATTTAGGATTTCTTTTTTATTAAGTGCCCCCAATCCAATAAACAACCCCCCAAACACATTCCCTGTTCAAATGATTCTTTCCCCACACCCAACCAACACAGGTACCCTCATGCCCCTTTTATAAAATGCCTTTGGGAATTAAAATTATTTATTATTTGTAATATGTTGTGTGTAACTTCTATGTTCCCATTGACTTCAATGGGCGAAAAAAGCGGAAAATGCAGAAACTGCCATTTTTCGCCATTTCAGTTTGAGGGAGAAAGTTTCACCCATCCCTAGTCCTAAGGCCCACCGTAGGGTCTTATTTTATAACATACAAAATGAACATATGTTTTTAACAGTAACCCTCTGAGTGCCAGAATGGTACTCAATGCATTGCTTTGTGTTGCATAACCCTCTGGTACTCCAAGGGTTAAGTGTGTGGGGCACCTTATGTTATATTTTGGAATTTACTAGGGGGGCATCATGTTGCAGTTTATAGGGAGAAGGAAGCATGTCGGAGGGAACATCATGTTGGAGTTTATAGTGGGAGAGCAGCATGTCGGATTTTTACATTGTGGGGCAGAATGTTGGATTTCTATATTGTGGGGCAGAATGGGGAATATCACCCACATACACTGCCTGACACCTTCCCCTGGCCTTGGTCACGTGACCAGGCAGTGCCCATGGGGATTTCTGGCTACCAGTAGGCAAGGGAACAAGACTGAGGGTGTCAGACAGTATACACATTGATCTGTGGACAAGGGACAAGTCTGGGGGCCATGCAATGTACATGTAGTTCTATGACTAGCAGTAGGCAAGTGAACAAGGCTTGGGGGCAGCTGGTAGCTACAAATCCCCATGGATGCCACCTGAAGCCAAGCCTTGTTCCATTGGGAGTGCAAAACATTTATGGAATAAATATGATACAGAGCTGAGGGGATAATTGTGTAGTGCTCGGTGTACTATTTTTAATCCTTTGAGTGCCATAGGTGTGTGCAGGACACATTCCTATGGCATTCAAAGGATTAAGGGAGTGATGGTGTCCATGGTGCTGAAATGATTTTCTCCTCTCCCCTACTGACCAAGTGGGGCAGCAGAGAGAATGTTCACAGACTTCAGGATTGTTGTAATGCTGGTGATGTTTGAGGGAGAGCATCCCTTCCACATTGAAAGCAGTTCACTACCCTCACTGCTTCTAATTGATTGATTGAGGGCTGTTACTAAATAAGAAAGTACAGGGAGATCCCAACTTTGCCAGCCTCAGGTAGGCCAAGCTGAGACTGTGAACTCTTACAGCAGAGGCTGCTATCACAATTTAGTGACTGTGGTAAAGTGCCAAATTAACATATAAACACACCCCCATGAATACGATAATGGTCCATTATCCTGAATTTCCATATGGATATTAGTCATTATGCTTCAATTCCATATGGAAATAGGCCTTTGTCGATGTGATGAGTAAAAATTTGCAAACCTGGTGAAGGCATGTCGGATAGATGTCGATGTAGGCAGCTGTTGAAGACACTTTAGTGCATACTATCAATGTGCCTTTGACATTGATCTGACAGGGCCTCTCTATTTTAAGCCCTCTTTGACCTTTAGTGAATCTCCTCCAAAATGTTTATGTACTTTGCAATTGTACATAGTAAATGTACATAGTAACACAGTGATTCAATTATTTCTTTAGGGAACAGATTTCAGCACACTAACAGAAAAGACTCGAAATCAATTATACTGTGCCATATTTAATGTAATAAAACAGGATTATTTACTTGTTATTCCTATTTGAGGTCTATTTAACAATATGTCAATGGCTACAGTAAATGTTATAATTTCCATTTGTTAGTCATTCATGTATATAAGAATAAAGTCATACACATGCATTTATCAATTACAGAGTACAAAAAAATGTCATGAAATAAGTAATTTCTGTATACTTTATTTTAATAAATGTATGCAGATGTAGGCGAACACTTGCACTATTTGCATATTTCATGAATGACAAGTCCTACTTTTGTAGGCTTCAAGTGCATTTCACTTTATAGCACATATATTTGATCATTTATAAATATTCAGGGTCAAATTTACATCTTGAACACCCCCCTTAGTAAGGCACCCACAGTCCCTTTATCACCACCTATGGCCACACCTCTATTTTCCCTCACATGACTCCGCTCCTCATCTCCATGCACTGTTGCCTAACCTAGAAAATGTACTTGGCTTAGAACATGCAAGCATAAAAAAAATCTCTTAATTATGCTGTTATAGAGAGGTCTCAACCGGACCTCTTTAGCATCCAAGGAGGTCAGATTAGGGGTATATAAACTGGTAAAAAACAAAATTTAATTAACTCAGATATGGGTGGGTGAAAGGTCCTCTCTTGTTTCTGCTAACAAAGCTGCAAAAACCACTTTGTTGTCTGCTTTGTTGGGGGAAAATCCACTTTAAAAACAGTGATAAAAATCTTAACATTTTTTGGGCATTGGCAAAAATTATTCACCATTTTTTCAATGGCTAGAAAGTTTTTGCCCATTGATTAACGTGTTTTTCACCTTTTCACTATAAAAATGTGATGTTTTGCAGGAAGTGAAACATAATAGAACCAGATACAGAGTGAAATAGAGGTGCTGCCCTTTTCTGCTAAGATCGTTTTAGCAAATTTGAGTCAGGAGAGGCTCATAGTGCTGCTCTCACTATAAGCAAGTTTAAAAATAATAAAAGGAGGACTTGGAAGGATCCTTATGTGTCCATTGAGTCTGAGGAGGAGGAAGTGACCACTACAGACCCAGTGTTAGCCAGTCTCCCTAAATCACCCCTAGGGATCTTGGTGAAATTAATATCAAGGGAGGAAGAAGAGGCTAGCAGGACAGGTCAGCTGCCTGTGCCTGCTGCGAGATGTACTGCCCCTGCTGCCAACAGTGCTGTTCCTGCTGTCAGACGTGCTTCCCCTGCTTCTACCATTATTGCACCTGTTGCCAATGCTGCCCCTGCTGCCACCAGTGCTGTGCATGCTGTCAGTCCTGCCCCTGCTGCCACCAGTGCTGTGCATGCTGCCAGTGCTGACCCTGCTGCCACCAGTGCTATGCCTGCTGTCAAACGTGCTGTTCCTGTTGCCACTAGTGCAGTTCCCACTGTCAGACATGCTGCCCCTGCTGCCACCAGTTCTGTGCCTGCTGCTAGTGCTGAACCTGCTACCACCAGTGCTGCACCTGCTGTCAGTGTGTCTTGAAATTCTCAGGAGGGGGGAAGGAGAAGATGATGGTAATTGTGACAGCATGGGACCCTAAGTCACACTTGCCATCCCCAAGCAGTCCCACCACTAGTACTACTACTAAGAAGGCCCAGGAGCTTGTTAGTGTTAGCAGGGGCGTGATCAGCAAATTACTAGTGATTGTGAGGAGGAAGACTCAGGGGCTGAAACTGATATATTTGGTGTTAGTAGTAGTACTAGTAACAGTGTTGGTGAAACAGCTGGTGGGACTAGTGTTAGGGGAGTGGTAGGGGATGCAATTTAGAGTCTCCAGACTAGTAGTCAAGGGAGCCCACACCATTTTCCTGACAAACCATATTATTCTCTCTCTGTACGGATTCCCATCTCCAAAGACACGGGACTCCTCCCACCAACCCATAAACAGGTTGGAGTATGTGGGGGCAAATTTCACCCCCATTGAAGTCCCGCTTCTCTGGAGACAGAAAGAGGCATCAAACATGAATAAGTTATGCGTTAGCAGATATTCCACTGCAAGAAGGATGAATTCAGTCAACATGTCCGAATATGCACTATATTTCATAAGATGGTATCATAAAGCCTCAAGTCCCAAATTATATGGGTTATATGGGTTGGTGGGAGGAGTCCCGCATCTTTGGAGATAGGGATCCGTACAGGGAAAGAATCATATGGTTTGTCAGATATATAGATGATTTATTATTCATCTGGAATGGACCTTCAGAACAGGCAGATGCATTCATTGCTTATCTGAACAAGAATGATCTGAATTTAATCTTCACATCTGATTTAATGGCTAGTTCTGTTACCTTTTTGGATCTCAAGGTCTCAGGTGATGTGAACACCGGGGTTATCCAAACAGATATTTATTGCAAACCCACTTCAGGGAAAAGCTTATTGAGGGCCAACAGCTGCCATCCGAGGCATACCATTTTGGGCATACCGGTGGGGCAGTTTCTCCATCTTCAGCGCAACTGATGCCTTGTGTGAGACACAGGCTAGAGATTTATACTGCAGGTTTCTGGATAGGGGATATGCTTCTTGTATGCTCAAGAAAGCTCTGGATAGAGCCCACAATAGTGACAGAACTAGTCTTTTAAAAACTAAAACTGATATATGCAGGAGAATAGTAAGGAGATGGTTTCAGAAAATATTAATTTTTTAACTGCTTTCATTATGGAATTTGACAGTGTGGTGAAAATCATCAAGAAACATCTACCTGTGCTTAATGCTGATCCTGTTTTACAAAAGGTGGTATCAAAAGGATTAAAATTTGTGCCACGTAAGGCACCCACTCTCTCTAGCCTATTATCTCCCAGCCTATTTACTACTAAGGGAAGAGATAATAAGAAAGTGAGTAGGCTTTCTACTATAGGTATGTTTAAAAGTGGTGAGGTACGTTGTAATTGCTGTGGGATGGTCAGTGTCTCAAAAATATTTTGATCAACTGTAAAGGATAAACAGTATGAGATGAGAGGGTACATCAACTGTGCATCCAGGGGAATTGTTTATCTTATCACATGTGCCTCTTGTAAAGCTCAATATGTAGGCAAAACCATTAGGTCTTTGAGACAAAGAGTGAATGAACATCTCAGTGACATCAGATGTGAAGGACTCAGGTCTGGTGTATCCTCTCTTTTCAAAACTTGTGGTATTGACTCGTTCACAGTACAAGGCATAGAGAGAGTGGTCTTGGATGAGAAACTCTCAAGAAGGGAGGTTTTTTTGGATTTTTACATTGGGAATGAGGCAATATATCCTCATCCTGTTATGTCTGAGGGAATGTATGTGGTGTGGCGCTATGTGTGTGGATGGATGGAATGTATTTGAATATTATTTGGATATATCTTTAAGTAGTCCACACTTGTCCACACATGTAAGAGCCACATTAACCGACAGGCATGGGGAGTTATATTTGGAGTTCTGTGTGTTTCTCTTTTACATTCTGTCTTTCGGGTTGAGAAACATTAGTGACAGTGGGTTATATGGGAATGAAGGTATAAGTTCACTTTGTTCTACTGCCCATAATGAGTTGGATCTGGATGTCTGCCCTAGCTATGCTATGTGTTTACTTCATTCCATCTCTACATGTTATCTGTATGCATTTCTGTATAGAGTATCTCCAACATTCTACATTATTTTGGAGATAATATAGTATGAAAGCAGCATACAATCTTGGAGATAATTAGCCAAGATCTGAGTATGCTGTAATATTCACTCTGGTTTGCTTATATTCTTCTTTGGTCTCCACTATGTTTGTTCAGTGTTTATATTGATTTTAATATGTCACTGTTATGATTTTAAAGAAATCTTATCATTAATATGGACTGGTCCATTGATGGTTCTGTCTTTGAATTCTGTGTTACATATATATATATATATATATATATATATTTATGTGTATCTCATTATAACAATTCTTTTCTTTATGACAATTTATGCACTCACGTCGTTTTGAGGATTGGAAGGTTTGTATGGTGCTGAAGGATAATGAGCTTCTTAATATTTACACATTTACAATTATACATACTGTATGTTCTAAGTAGCCCGTCAATCTGCATGACGGTGGTCTGTGCATGGAGTAGTCTCTAAGGATTGATTTGATTTTTGTTTATCATTTATTTTTGGGCATGTTGTAATGTTGAACATTGAATATGAATGATTGTCCAGGCAAACCATAACATTTGGGTAACTATGCATCTATGATGTTTTATTATTTTAGGATTAGGGCTTTAGTGATTATACACTTTTTTATCATGTTTAATTTTTGTTATTAACGCTAATGCTAATATAATTAGATTGGTCGTTGTTTTTTATTATCCGTATAATCGGGTCATATGTATTTTTCTCTCTACATATACATACACTTTTTCAGTCAATTAATTCACTATAGAGGGAGATATATATTTAATAGGTCACATCAGTGGTTAGTTCAGTATAAAAAACCCTTGATAGACTTGTATATTTATGATCGTTCGATATTGGGGTTTTCGATGTGCATGCACATATACATAATATGTCACAATATAAGGGTATATATATATATATATATATATATATATATATATACCATATCATTTATAACTGGAGAATGTTAGTTCAGTTTAGTGTTTGATAATTACCATAAAAATCATGCTGTATTCCTCAAGTGTGGATATTTTGAGGCTTACCACATTTGTATATGATTTCCCCAGGTGATTACATGAAAAGGTTACATTTCTGCATGTTCACTGAGGATTTCATTTACAATTTGCCTTTTTATATAAGTCATTTCCATTCAAGTACTCATGCCCTGGATATCAGTGATTGGATGATAGACAGAGCTTTTACCATGGTCAGCGTCTATGATCATTATTAAGCGTTTATTGTGCAAGGTGCATTGATCGATGTGATGCTACATAGTTTCATCTACTAATGTGCGACTCCAGGATTTAAGTCTCTCCATAGGGTTTTTATTTACACGAACATCCTATTTTGAAGATATATTTTTTGTATTATGGTTAAGTACCAATAAAAGTTGTTTTTATATTTTTGGAAGAAACTCTGGAAGTGCGATTTTTTGATGTGGTGTAAGTTTACTGTTTCAAGCTAACGTTGATAACTTTGATATATGCACCCATTGAGTCTGTCCATTGTTGAGCCTTGAAACACATGTGAATTTATGTTGCAACAAGACGGCTGCTTTAACTTGGACTCTGGCCTTAAAGGGATACGTCCCATTCAGTGGAAGTAAGAGCTGCTGATAGCTGTGTGATGTAAGTTAAATTCAATGTTCCCATTGATTTCAATGGAATGAGCTGGGTGAAAAAAGCAGAAAAACAACACTTTTCGCTGGAAATTTTTCACCAAGTGGGAAGTGCCATTATTCATAGATTTTGGTTTGAGGCGAAAATTTTTGCCCGTCCCTAAACTTAGAGTTGGTGTCAAGTGCACAGACAATGTTTTTTTTCTAGCCACACCCACAGCTCAGAATGTAGGTCTGGCTAATACATCTGAGGTGCCTCTCAAAACCTGTCAATCTAGATGCCTGCCTAGTTTACCTAATAGGAAACACAACTTTTTTATGAAATATTTATGAAAAATTGATTCACAATGGTAGCAAAGAATAACCAACAAATAGAAATGTGTGAAAGCTCCGTAACAGTAACTTTTCTAAACTATAATAATAGAATACTTCCTTTTAATTTGTTCAACTATAAAAAAAAGTCTCTTTGATTTCTCATACCATGAAACACCACATAGGTGAGCAAAACAAAATGAAAAAATGTATAGTGTGATATTGTTTTAACAAACATAACTACTGATTTAGATAAATATTGCACTCGCAAACATCAGTTATGATTGTGCATCTCAAACAATGTCCTTCTCTCTCTCTACATAGGATAAAAGGCACAGCATTTATTACCTAAACTAGTTGAAGAGCCCATTACACGGCCACAGTGCCACTGCCAGCTGGTCGCGGGACAGTCATGCGCAGTAGAAACTGCCCGCACCGCGGCTGATACAGAGCCGCAGCGCGGGCAGTCTCTACTGTGCATGACTGCAGCACGCGCAGTAGTCTGTACTGCACATGACTTTGTCGTTACACACGTTTTAGCAAATTATTATATAGGATGATCACATATATTTTTTAAACAATATCGCACTATACATTGCTCCCCTATGTGGTATCAGCAAGGAATTTCAGATATTCTCCTTACCTTGCTGCTTTATAAACAGCCATTCTTAGTATCAGAGCAACTTGTTTTTAAGGATGCATGTCTCTTTATGTTACAAAATGGATGAGCAGAAATGTGGGGAACTAGGAATTTCCTTTATGAAACATGCAAAGCCTGCTGTTTAGCCATAAAACCACATACTGACTCTTCCTCAGACTTTTTTCATTATAGAGGTTGCCACAGAAAAATACAAATTAAACCACAGTACTGTCCCACTGCACTGCTAGCCATACAAACTGTCCCCCGCAGCTTTGTCCCCTGGTAGCCACAGAACCATACATACTGCCCCCACATCTTTTTCCCATGTTAGCCTTAAAACCACACATATTGATCCTCCCCCCCAGTGTCCCAGTGAGGGTCATAGACCTTCTGACCCACAGCCTTGTCCCATTAAACTGGTAGCCAAATAACCATGCATACTTAGATTATACTCAGCCATAGAAGGCATAGGCTGAAAATGGCAACATGCTTGTTGGAAATCTTTTGTGGTTAATGAAAAGAATAACATTAAATGGGTTTTATATTTGTGAGAATTTCATAGAAAAAAGTATCAAATTTAGAGTTTTCCATGAAAAAAGGGGCTTTGCTTCATCACTCTACAGGACCCTATGCCTGATGCAGCACAATTGTTAAAGGAACATAAACGCCCCTTAATAATAACCTCCCACTTACGTTATAATGATGAGAACATCCTATGGGCCCCCTATGAATTTTATCCTTGCATGTCTGTTCAAGAGATAACATCTTTAATCAGTGGATGTTATGCCCAAAGAGGTGGACAGTTGACAGTAGAACACACATTCTGCATCAAACCAGACTGCCAACAATTGTCATGTTTACCTCCATTAGTATGACATCCAGGATGGATTGAAGATTTTATCTATTGCACCAAGGAGCAAAGCAAAATTTATAGTGGTCATTAGGATTTTCTGGCCATAGTAAGGTAAGTAGTGGTGGTGGTGGGGTATTATTACAAGGTGATTGTGTTCCTTTAACCCTTTGAGCGCAGGAGGAGTGAGCAATGCATTGCTTTGCAATGACTTACGTACCCCTCTGCCACGCAAAGGGTTAAGTCCCTGGTGCTTCAGTAGGGATTTTCAGCAGAGTGGGTCACCTAGCATCTAAAGGATTTATTCTGTATATGTTGCATTTTGTATGTCCCCTGGATATGCCACCTGTAAGAATATTTATGCTTACCTATTGGTATCTCTATATTTATGGAAATCTGTGCTGTTCATTATAAATTAATCCTCTGTATTTTATTGTAGCTGATGCTTTGGCTCCAAATATGTATGTATGTCTGACATCCCTAGGAGACAAATCACTTCATTAACCAACTGAGCACTATGGAAGTGTGCAAAGAATTGCAGAGCAAACAAAGCCGAATGTGGAGTTAAATGTTGCTTTTCCTTTCAAATTTCCACAGGCACTTCTCTAATGAATCTTTATATAATTCGTGTTCATAATACTTCTTCCCAGGATACCAACACTGCTATCTCCAATGACCATGGTTACTCATCTTTACATGAACTCATTAAATCAATTGTAATACTAAGGTCAAGCAATTATGCAGCTACATTCCTATTTCTCTAGAACTATGCATATGTTAATGTTCTATGTAAATAGTTAACCCTATGAGTGCAAGGGAAATATGCAATGTGTTACTCTACAGTACTTTGTTCAATTCTGTGACACTCAAAGGGTTAAAACAATGTACATTACTAGATGCTATTAAACATATCCTGTGTGTAAAATAATGCGTACCTCTTTAATCCAGCTACTAAATGTATTCTGTTTTATTTATTGCTTCAAAGCTTAAAAAGATTAGCCAGTTAGCAATCTTTCTGCAGAGCTTGGCATTTTTTATAAATAAGGATTTAGAGTTCCCATAAAACTGTTCTCCTGCAGCAAACAATATGTGGATCCTGGGAAATACTGAATGCATAACACTAAGTAGCTGCAGTTTAGTTCATCCAAATTGTTTATTAGAGTTGTTTCTTGTAAGATGATATAATTTATTTTCTTGGCTAATATAGTGAAAAGCAAGAAAGAGTAACTACCTTCCTCACTACCTTCCTCCTGCAGTGGATCAACAATGGCTGAACATGATGATAAAGATGACATAGTAACATAGTAAAATGGTAAAATAGTTGATAAGGCTGGAAAAAGACAATTTCCAACTAAGCGTCAAGTGGGTAAAAAATTCCTTCCTGACTCCAAATGGCAGTCTGATACTTCCCTGGATCAACATCCTATCTGAAACCAACTGTTGTAATTCTCAATATTGTTCTGTGCTAGATATGTACCCATTACTATTTTGAAAGCTGTTACAGTATCTGGAAGCACAACATCTCGAGGCAAAGAATTAAATAGCTTTGCTGCCCTTACTATAAAAAAAATCCCTGATTTAGTCAAAAGCACCTTTCTTCTACTCTTAATGGATGACTTCTTGTTCTAACTCAGCTCACTGAGCAAAAAGTTTCTTGGAGAGTTGTTTGCATTGACCTTGAATATATTTGTAATTTGTAATCATATCACCCCTGGCTAGTCTCTCTCCAGTCCCTTCAATGATCTGTTTTGTTGCACGTGTCTGCACTTCTTCCAGTTCAATAATGCTTTTTTAAAAACTGGTGCCCAAATCAGTACTCCGTATTCTAGATGAGGCCTTACCAAAAATTTATTTAGAGGTAGAATTATATTTGCATTCCATGAATCTAAACCCCTTTTATGCAGGATTGTACTCTATTTGCTCTTGCGGTAGCGGGGTGACACTGATGTGAGACCCTATGTAAAAAAGAAAAGTACATAGGTATGGGCAGAAAAGGCAGGGGAGAATCATTAGAGAACTAGTGTATACCACGTTATTCCCTGTCTCTTCAAGTCAATCATTCCTTCTCTAAAGTGCCTTCTTTTCACTATATCTTTTTTGTTTCTGTCACCTGGAGCAGAAGACCAGTATGTGGGACTCTGTGGGGACATGTGTTGCATGCCGGGGTTTTATTTCAACTGTCAGATGCCAGTTTCAAACACGTGCTAAGTCGGCCCTCATAGAAAGTTTGAAATTGACACCCAAACAACTGAAAGTAACCCAAGCAGGCATTGAATATCACAGCAGAGTCTCACATATGGTTCTTCTGCTTCTGTCAGGGGACAGAGAAAATAAATAGTGAAACAATGAGGATCTACACAAGGGCTTGACAATTCCTGGAATTCCAAAGTGCCTCCTGTATACTTTGCACTGTGCCATCACACTGCTAACCCATTCCTGTCCCCTTCCCACAAAAAAACAAAAAAATGTTTCTGCTCACAAGGAGTAGGGTCATCAATATAAATTAATGTCATGTCTTCTACAAGGAATGCTGCAAACTTTAACCCTTTAACTTTGAAATGTATGTAACATTAGAAAGCAATGTGTTGCACAGTTATCCAGTACACAAAATGTTAAATCTTTGTGATAAAACTACATTTAAATATTGCCTCTACTGACCCTACTCTCTTAGAAATGATGTATTTTTTCTCCCACTCCATCTTCTCATTGTGCTTTTCCCTCTCATACATCTTGCCTCACACATTCAGGGGTTATGTTTTATCTTCACAAAACCTCTGTGGGTTATTTAAGTGATACAGAGTGGGTAGTGTTTTTCTGATCTGCCTTTCTACTGCACCCTGTGTTATGTATGAATGAGCAGAGAGGAAATCAGTGTAAAATTTTCCAGATGCCAACTATGGGGTTGGAGTTAATGGCATTGACTCTTGGAAGTGCTGTGTGTGCTCACAGACATGCTCACAGATACATAATAATGTGTCTGTACGCAAGCTCAGGTGCAGGTGCCTGATTAGTGAAAGTATGTATGAGTACATCATTAGCTGATTCACCATTTTGTGCATTCCATTTACTAAGAAAAAATTAACATTCCCTAATCTAATCTTGTTTTCAGTGCATCAAACATTGTCATCCATGTGTAGTCCCAAACCTTTATTTCATTTTGCCCTAAATTTCTTTATAAATTTGCTGAATAACTTTTTACAAACATTGTTGCTCCATTTTTTTAAAAATGTACTACATGGAGTACAACCCTCCTAAACTGGTGTTCTTACTTTTATCTTTCAAAGACACTGTTACAGCCATTTTAACCCATCTTTTTGATAACCTCCACATTTTTAAATCTCCCTAATAGAGACACAGTTGTAATAATCCTTGCCTGGTCTGCTGCCCACTGTACAGTGGTGCAAAATATATTGTTCCTTAAGAAAAAAATAAAAATACAGGACACCATTGAGGCCTTTCCCCTCATCTCCCTGTCTTGCAATCCTGACATTGCACCTGGAACCCCACGAGACTCCTTCGGCATATGGCACACTCAGGGTACTTTTTTGATTTTTTTTCCCATGGACGCATTTATGTGAACAGGGAGATCAGTTAAAGCTTAATACCCGATGGTTATATTGGCCATTAGATTATTGGCCGATTTAAACTAACGGGGAAAATGGGGGTTGGGGTTTCATTTTTGTGTACTTTTGTTTTTATTGGCATGTTGTTTTAACCAATCCCTAGCACCTATAGGGTTTAAATAGTGGATGTGGTTCATTTTCAAAATTAAGTCTATGATTAAGCGCTACGTGCAGCGTGAAACGCTTTAGACGGTTCGTGGGACCCCTTCCCTGTCTTTATTGCACCTTCCCCTCACTCTGTCAATATTTTGCATTTTTGTGTCTTTTACGATATGAATAAAGTGTCATGAGGTTTTAACTGGATCTCTGTTTCAAGTTGGAGTGCGACTGTCTCTTTATGTGGATACTTTTTTGATTTCACATCTACTCCTCATTCCCTTTCAGGAACTTCAAGAACAATTGGATTTACCCTTTAGATAGGTTCGGAGTTAGACGGGTTCATAGCTACCTATATACACCCCGGATCTCCCAAATGTGCCAATGACCCCTCACAATATTTGAACAGCCTTTTGCAGAGTGCTTGTCTAAACTGCGGTGCATCTCAGCACTCTACCGTTGCTTGCTGAACTTACAACCCTCCTCTTCTTGGGATCTCCAACTGAGTTGGGAGAGAGACCTGGGGTGTGAGATCTCAACCAAGCGTTGGAGAAAGATAATGTGAATAACAGCTTACAGCTTGTGCAATATGTTGACTGTTGATATGAACTACAAACTACTCAGTAGATGGTATCGGACTCCTGAGGTCCTACACTGAATCTTCCCGTCAGTCTTGCCTCTCTGCTGGAGGTAGTCCAGGGGAAAGGGGACGTTGGAGCATATCTGGTGTTTCTGTCCTCTGATACAGCAGTACTGGGTAGCAATTGGGAGACATAGGTCAGTCTGTCTCTCTCCATCCCTATCAATCTTCTACCATACCAGATGTTTCTCAGGAGCCTCCCCCTGGGTCTACGGACCTCCTCTGCCAAATCACAACTGTTGAAATCAGCTAAACTTTGCTTACCTGTCCGATGGAAGTCACCTGTTCTGTGCAGATTCAGTATAGAAATGTGTCTTCTAAAGGATGCATTAATAATGATGTGTGATTTGTGCCCTACAGTACATAGAGTCCCACCAGTGAGACGATTTGAATCAATAAGTTTACAATGTTTTACTATATTGACTATATGTTCTGGTGTTATATTTCTTGCTTGTGAACCCCTTAGATGAGAATTACTTCTTTTTAAAGCATTTCTAGCATCCAATGATTTAAAAGTTGTTGTTATTGCTATTCTATTGAAGCACATATTTCATCAAGTATCAGTGTTCTAGGCTTACAGTGATAATTGGTGATCATCACAGTCAGAAGACAAAAAGCTTCAGTAGGTCATACATTTGGGGAGTTAATGGTCCTGTGGTCAACCATTTTCAGCTTACTTTTATTTCTCTTATGAAGCAATATGTAAGTCTTCAACCTATGACATTCTGCAGCAAATTAACATAAAATATACAGCTTAAGTTGTGTCAACTCATCATGCACATGGAGAGTGAATTCTATATAAAGATGATGGCATAGATATACAGAAGTGCTCTTCAAAGCACATGTGTGTTTTATTCAACCTCTAAAGCTATGTATGATCATGGACATATTTTATCTTCCTGTGATTTCATGACATCATTATTCTGTTCTGCTCCTTCCACTTTTAAATACCAATTTTAATTTTAGATACATTTTATTGAAGTTTCTGAGATATAACTGTAGAACGGTTTTAATATAAACCATTATATATGTATGACATTATTATCATAACAGTGTATGTGATTACTCTTCTGATTGCCCACGTATAAACAGCAGTTTGTAAATGGCTTTCATACTGGCTAGAGATGACAGTTATATTTTACACCATAAAGAAAAATGCACACCAGGAATGAGTATTGATGAATTCATTGTAGTTTCCCAGAAGATCATTATCACTTGAAACATGATGTATTGTTACATTTGAGAGGAACATTCATGCTGGTTCTATCCAGTGTAAAAACTATTCAACAGTTTCTATATATCAGGAGGTATGCTTCTTTATATAAATAGCTTCAAGAGATGCAGTTTCCATTTTATATGCTATTAGAACACTTAACAGAGCACAGCAAAATACATTTAGAGGTTTATAATTTATCTGACCTTGACTTATTTTCCAAATCATAACTGATGCTTGATTACCTTTCTCTGAAATTCCTTAATTTAAATTAATCATTTTATTTACTTCTTGATTTCAACTTTTCCTATTGGTAATGCTTTGCATGAACAAATGGAAACATAGTGGTTTATCTTAAACTAGTAGAAGAGCCCATGTACACGGGCCACAGTACCGGCCGGTCTCAGTGCAGTCATGCCCAGTAGAGACTGCCCACGCCGCGGCTGATACAGAGATGACCTCTGGTCTGACTTTGGAGCATTCTTCTCTATATAAGCATCGTCACGGGCAGTCTCTTCTGCGCATGACTGCGCAGCTACAAATGTTGTAGTGAATTATTATATAGGATATGAAATTATTAATTTAAATACCTATTTTTTATATATTAAAAATGTTTTTGTGTTCAAATGAGTTTATCACCCGCTCTTTGTCTTATAACAGAATCAAAGGTGAACATAATGAAGCAGATGAACACTGTCACCTAAAACTATTTTATTGATTTTGAAAGAGCTTTTAAAATCATCTATATGTTGTATTAGCCATTTTAATTTAGAAAACTAGTTATTGAGTTATTGAGTTATTTTGTAAATTATGGTAATTATGGAATTCTATGCAGCCACTTCCTGTTGTAGCCCTCCATTACCTTACTCACTCTTTGACACTTAATACTTACAGGGCCTCCCCAGCCTCCAAGGTTGGATTCCTCTCTGGCACTTACATGGTCAAAATTAGGAGTGGGTGAAAGGCCCTATAGTGTTCCCACGACAAAATGTGCAAAAACCACATGGTTGCTTTTTTAGTGGGAAACAAGTGATTAAAACCTTTGCCATTGGCCAACACTTTTTACTATTTTTTCAATGACTACAAAGTTTTCTTCCCTTTAATCATGTTTTTCACCTTTTCTCTATAAAAACATGCCAATTTCCAGGAAATGAAACATAATATAAGCAACTACAGAGAGAGAGAGAGGTGCTAGGCTGTTGTGTTTTGAGTTTGTAGCAAAATAGAGCAGCAGCAGCAAGGAGGGACTGGTGGTGGTGGTGGTGGAGAAGCTGGTGTGGAAGAGACATTAATGGCCTTTTTAGCCCAAACTGAGATGGAATGGGAGACAGGGATGGGGAGGGGCATCACCACCACCAGCAGCAGTGAGCTTTTGGCATTTGAGGAGTTTGCTACTGCTGTAATGTCTGCTGCTTCTGAGTTGCAAGGACAGCAGGATGCTGAGGATGAGGCTAGTGTGCCACAGACCACTGATGACACAGTGGGAATTGGGTCCAGGACTGCTTCCACTTGCCAGCAGCAATACTCCTCCTCATTCTGGTTGTAGTTCTGTTTCTGATGCAGTAGCAGCAACTGAGGCAACATCATCCCCTACCCCTTCCACTGAAGAGGAATGTGGAGCAGAAGAAGAAATGGACCATTCTTCTTCACCTTTCCCTTCCCCCCTGAGGTCCTGGATGTGGGACTATTTTTTCTCTTGGGGCAGGCACAGTGCAGTCATTATAGATGGCACTGTGCACAATTTGTGACAAGTCAGTGAAAAAGGGAAAGGAGGGAATGCACCTTGGCATGACTTCCCTGATAACACACATGAAACACAGACATCATGTAATTTATGTGAAACACCCACCAAAGAAATCAGGCCCTCTGTTGCTACACCCCCTGACTCTCCCCAAAGGCAACAAGAGGCGAGGTGGAAATCAAAGAGGAGGAAGAATAGAGAAACCCAGCCAGAGCCTGAAATTTCAATGGCGAGTGAAACACCTGGCTCACATACCCTTCTTGCTCTAGGGTAACTGCATATTCAGTTTATGTCCACGAATTGCACATTCTGTGGTGCACTGACCACACATGGCAGTGTGATGGAGGATAATCACAACGAGGGCATAAAGCGGCATCTGAAGAGATTCCATTCCACAGAATATGCTAAGCTGCTGGCAGGGAGGGTCCTACAAATCAATGTTCCCTCAGGGCTTGGGCCTAACACAAGTCTAATTTCCTACAAATCAATGTTTCCTCCAGGCTTGGGCATCTAACAACAAGTCTACGTCCTACAAATAATCTTCTACAAAATACTCTATCCTATCACGTATCAGTCTGCCCCAATTGTAGCTTACGTCAGGGGGTGCCCTGTCTCTGTCACGTTATGTAACAATTTATTATTTTATTTTTAATGTTATTTATTCATTATTTTATTAACTGTCCCCACAATATCAGTCAACAACCCCCCAAAGAAACAAATTTCTTGTTCAACTGATTCTTTTCCCAGATGCCACCCACCAACATAAGCACCCTCCTATGACCCCTATTATGCCATAGTTTATGGAGAGGGGATATATGCATTTATTTTTTAGTTTTTTTTATTTGCCCCACAACCCCAGCAAACAAACCCCCCACCAAAAAAAAAAAATCCCTGTTCACCTGATTGTTTCCCCACACTCCACCAACACAGGTACCCTCATACCCCTTTTATACTATGTGTTTGGGAAATAAAATAACATTTGCTATGTATTTTTTTAATTCAATGGTCCCATTAATTTCAATGGAATGAGCTAGGCGAAAAGAGCTGAAAAACTGCACTGCTGGAAATTATTCGCCTATTTTGGTTTGAGGCAAAAATGATTGCTCATCCTTAGTTAAGATGACATAAGAAATATTGAAACATTTGCTGGAGAAATGAAATAAAGCATCTAGGGTTGGATTCTATTACAGGTGCTAATTTTATCACTGTTTTTATCTCCAAGTTTCCCCATACACTTCAGTAGGAAAATGTTTGATAAAACAGGTGTTAACATTTATCTCCTGCAATAGAATCTAGCCCCTAGAATGAGAATGAAAGTATTTTATACCGAACAACCCATACACACACACTATACACATGCAAACTACATGCAGCACATCCACACACACAGCAATAATAATAATATAATAATAATAGGAGCACCACAGATGGTGAGTTATGGAAGGTTTTGATTTTATTCAAAACATTTTTGCCATTCCAAATGAGATATATCCAAAAATAAAAGAGTTATAATAAAATACACTATTTGCAAATAGTTTCTTAAAAGAATATTAAAAAATCGCATCACATACTGTACATCAGCTCATCAGCTCTATGCGTTTCGTGACAATGTGCCACTTCCTCCGAAGCATGAAACGTATAGAGCTGATGAGCTGTGTACTGTAGAGAGCAAAAACACACACAGTAGTTGATTAATGTCCAGCAAACACACAAGTGGGAGGGAGAAAGGTGGATCAGTGCAGGGACGTGGAAATAAAGTGGTAGTTCAAAAACTGACTGCAGCAATGGTTGCTACAGCATGTGCTATAAATGATGATGATCTCTTTCCTCCCGGGGTGGATGCAGTTTGTCAAGGTCCCACCAATCACACCACACCAGTCCCCCAACACCATTCCCATAATCTGCCACATTGTAGGTTGTACTTTTTATATAAAAAAACAAACACCTTTTTTTTATACGTATACAGGTTGCCTATTAACCCTATGAGTACCAGAGGGGTAGCAAACACATTACAATACCTTTCTGTTACTCATAGGTTTAATCTTGCAATACAAAATACGACGGCATGTCGAATATAATAGGAGAGGAAAACGTGGGATAAAAATGGTGAAAGAAAGTCATGGGAGCACTGTAGTCGACTTTTCAAGGGGGAGGTGGGGTTAAAATGTCGGATGTACAATATTCGTCAAATTAATATGGTGAAATAAAGCACTGTAAGTCGGATTTGGAAAGGGAAGGGTTAATTGTCGACTATGAACATTATTTGTCGGATTAATGTGGTAGAAGAAAGCACTGTAAATCGGATTTGAAAGGGGAAGGATTAATTGTCGACTATGAACAATATTTGTCGGATTAATGTGGTGGAAGAAAGCACTGCAAGTCGACTTTTAAAAGGGGGGTTAATATGTCGAAGGGGGCCACTTTATGTCCAATTTCTATGCCGTATACTGTACTATACACTGCTTTTGTTCTAACAACGATGGTTTTGAAACTGTCATTATGGCTTCTACGCCTCAACCTGTGAGGCACAAAATTTCTGACTTAAATGTAACCACAAAACAGGTGGTAATACTGAGCGTGGGTAATAGGATACTAATTGCACGTTGTTTTTAGTTGTTTCCTATGGGCTTTTTTTAGACTGGCGGTAAGTATAATTACCGCTGATTTTTCTTTCACAAGTCGGGTAATAGGAGAGCAAAAACTGACTTTAAAAAAAAAAAGCCAGTTTTATTTTTAGTGCTGGTAATAGAATCGAGTCCAGTGAGTGCAGTAGGAAATTATGTAGTTTTCAAAGATTTTAAGTATATTTGAAGGGGTGAAAATATAAAATATTCCTTCTTTTTTCCCTTACCACCAATTTCTGGAAATCCTTAACCGCAACAGATCAGGGATAGAAAGGTAAGGGACCCCTAAGTTGATCCGGTGGGTTATCTTCTTCCTAAAATGGTGTGATTGTCTACCATTTCTTAAGTTGATCCGGTGGGTTATCTTCTTCCTAAAATGGTGTGATTGTCTACCATTTCTTAATTTCTTTACCTTGTACAACCATTATATAACAGGCAAGTCATGTTTGAAAAAATATAAGAAAAATGAGTGGTAGTAGTTTTTGTGCTTGTGGCAGCCCTAGCAGTATGCCAACTAATTCCAGCAGAGTGCCTTTTTCTTGTAAGAGCAGTAGCTAATTAATATAGTAGGAAATTCCTTAGATATTAGGGTAGTTTTATGATGTAACCAAGGGAATTTTAGTTGAAAATATAATTTTGCGCTCCTGTTAATTAGGGATCTGTGCAGGATATGCTTACAGGTAAATTATACATATTTGGTATTTTGTCCTTAGGGGGTTTAAGGCTTTTAAAAAGAATATGCATTTTCACTACTAGCATAAATGTTTTGATATATAATTTATGATATTGGCAAAATAAGTAATATTTTAAACTTTTTTGTATTTATGATATCATAGCTTGTCACACGATGCAAAATTTAGTGTCATGAAAAATCTGAATTTGTTCTGAAAAAAATGATGCACAGTTTTCCATATATAACTAGAAAGTTACAAACTGTAATAATATCTAAAAAGATGAAAAACAAAAATGTCAAAAATGTGTCTGGCCAGCAGAGTACAAAAAAATTCCTCAAAGCCTCAGGCTCTGAAAGGATTAAAACCTGATATGTTGGTGAGCCCAAAAATCAGAGCTGAGAATCATTGACCTAGGCAAAAAGCCATATATAAAAACTAGAGTGTGTATAATTGCATGTGTATATGTGCACGAGACATGTGGATATGTGTGTGTGTGTTTTGAATATGTATGTGCGTGGGTGTGATTATATGCATGTGTATGTATGCATTTTTTTCATATGTTTGAATGTGCGCACATGTGTTTGTGTTTGCACATGTGTTTGTGTGCATATGTATGTGTATACATGTGCATTATGTGTGTCAGTGTGTGTGCGTGTATGTGCTTGCATGTGTGTGTGTGCATTTCACTTTACTTTTGCAATGCAATTGAAAATAATTTTTAACCATATTAAATTACAGTATGCATTCCAACAGTGTTATTTCTTCAGAAGTTCAATGGCAACAAAGGGAACTATGTATTGTTACTCTATATCTCTCCCTCACCCAGAGTGCATTAGCTATATAAATTATCCATTGCTTTAACAAAAAAATAAGCA
This sequence comes from Rhinophrynus dorsalis, assembly GCA_037306005.1. NCBI lineage: Eukaryota > Metazoa > Chordata > Amphibia > Anura > Rhinophrynidae > Rhinophrynus > Rhinophrynus dorsalis. The sequence continues at coordinate 432,683,770 of CM074719.1, read as the reverse complement.
AACAAAGCTTTAAAAAGCACTATTGTTACAGAGCACTGGGGAGCCAAATACACTTCCAGTGGTTAAAGCCGAGTTATAATCATTTTGCGTATTTTATTGTACAGTGTGACATTTTCCATGAGGGTTTGCAAATGAATAATAAACGCATTCAGTAATAATTAACACTCAGTTCTTGCAACACATCCCTTTTACTGGAATATAGAGCAGAGGTAGCCAGTTGTTAGACCTGCAGCTGTTGGCAAATATAACTACAATTGCCACTAACCTGCCACTGACCTGCCAGTATTCTAACCCTGCTTTGAAGCTTTCAAAATAAGGGCAATAATGAAGGTAGCAGTAATTATTCTGATGCTGGTTAATTAAACTTCTAAAAAACTTTATTTTTAACTAATTGGATGCCAGCTGGATGGAATTCCAGATAGTTGCAACATCCTGGTGTGCCCTATTTACTTCACTTCATAATAATGGCCTTCACAGTGTTCCATCTGTACCTTTCAACAACAACATTCCGTAAATTGTTTGTTAGGTCATTGTGGATCATGGCTATCTCTGGAGTATGGAACCAAGAAACTTTTAAGGAAGTCCTACAGGAACATATGATTTATTTAGGGCTAACTTAATTTGCTTTAAAAAGAGAAGAAGACAGGAAAGAGATATCAGTCTAAATTTTAGTACTCTAGTACTATAGCCAAAATGTGACACTTGAGTACATCATAGAACTAATAGGGAAAGGGGACCAGTTCAGTGCTGTACCTAAATTATGTTAAGGATATCACAAAAGACAATATTTATTAGTGTCATATTAAAACAAATTTAAATGCAATGTGTAGGAAATCCAGATGCTCCCCCCAACGTATAGTAAGAGATGGCTACTTGGTTCATAATTTTAGCATAACAGCCCTAAATTCGTAGCTGCTTTCCACCAAAATATAATAATCGTAACTAACCCAATATTAGATGTTCCATGTTCAAAGAGAGTGGTTTTGTCAGTTTAACTTGTTTGTTTTTGGTTTCGGGCTCTGTTATTAGATCCCGTGTATGTTACGGAGTATACTGTGGACTTGTAATTTCAACCCTCACACGAATAGACATCCATTCATTTATTTTCCATAAAGATCTAATATAGCTAGTTTTACTCACAAATTACTCACCAGTATGCGCGATATGAGTCTTGCCTGCCAGAGGATAATGGTTCCTACAATCCGTACACTTTGATAATATTACCCTTAGTTAATACTGGGTTGCCAGTTCGCTCATTTATATCCTTCTCACATGATACTGAAGGTATCCGTCTATAGGTTTTCCACTTGCCTCTATACCTAATCGCTCAAGTATTTTTCCCCTGAACTTACTAGCTAACACTACCTTCATGCAAGTACTTGTTTTACAATCATATTGTAGAGACATGGGATGACCATAGGATTGTTATCTTCTTTCTGATGCTCTGATCTCTATACACTAGAAGTTTAAATTATTTAAAACAGAGCTGCATCAAAATGGTTCCTTGGCCCCAGTGAATATGGAATAGATCCACAGCAACGTGCACCAATGCTAATAAATTAACACACATTCTGGAGTTCTCTTTGCACAGATCTGCCCTGATGAAGTATCGAGCTTTTATACGAAACATATAGGATGTTTTATATATATTTTTTTAGCTTATTCTTTATGTACTTTATTATACTGATATTCCTATAACATGTACCATCTTGACAGGAGGTTACACTGGAAGGCACTCTGCCTGCTGGATCATCACTTTCTGCTTAAAGGGATAGTAATACTTCGTTTTATCTTTATTTTATTTTGTAGGCATTAAAAAAACATGAAGAACGATATAAGTCTTATCTCTCAAACCTTTATGGTTTAAGAGATATTCACAAGCAAAGTATCCCCCCCTGTTCAGCCAGATCAGAAGGGAGATGCCCCGGTAGACTGCAGAGAGGGACAATCTTCAATTAAGATAAGGGAAAAAGCTGAAAAACTTGTCAAGGGGGGAAGGGCTTTCATTCTTTTGATACAAAGAAGATTGTCCCCTTCTGTTATCTGTACTGTCATACAACCAGACTCACATCTGAGAAGAGATGGCTTACACTAGGAAAAAGGGGCGGGAGGGGGAAACTTTGCTTGTGAGTATCTCTTAAACCATAAAGGTTTGAGAGATAAGACTTATATCGTTCTTCATTTTTTTTTAATGCCTACAAAATAAAATAAAGATAAAATGAAGTATTACTATCCCTTTAAGCTTTTCATGAACTGTATATCAGCACAGGAGCCAAGTAAGGGATTGAGCCAGGTCATATTGGCCTGACTAGGAAAATCATACTCCGGTTCACTCACCTGTGAAAGGGGAGGCAAATTTACATCTGAACCAGCCGTTAGTTTCTGACTGCAGAAAAGAAGACAGATCATACTCGACTGAAAGAGCTGCCGAGCTCTGGAACTCTTACTTGTGGAAGCTGATAAAACTTGAAGCCATGTTGCTCATTGCATTTATGAGACTTCAGGAAATCTGAACAGCAGTAACATTGTTTCACACTTTCTTTATTAAAGACAGGAGAGCCAGCCTATTTTGTTCTATATCTGCCCGCAGTATTTTCTTGCTTTATTGGACTGTTATGCTGTTACAGGGTCATTCAAGTAGCTATCACTGTCTTTTTATACTATTTTCATTGTCTCACAGCTGTACGTATGTGTAGTTTTTTATGTAGGTACTGGGTACATGCTAAATCTATAATGTGTTACCCAGTACTTTATTAGTTGTTTGTATGACATTATTGTCCCATTTTCTGTTTTTTTTTGTTTATTAATAAAAATATATCAGAATTATAGAGTGCTATCCTTGATTTCTTTCTTCCATAGTCTGTTTGTACATTCTGTCCACAATCAGACTGATAAGATTATAGCAAACTGATCTTGTATAGGAATTATTAATTATATATATTATATACATTTTATTAGGGTGGTGTGCTGTCACTCTTTAGCTCCAACTCTACATATTTTGCTCATACATTTATACATGTTCATAATAACTGTGTTTGTATAATATGTACTACATTTATACCTTTAGTAATAATACACTTTTTTTACTATTTCTTTGTTTTAAATGTGTACACATTTGTAAATCAATGTACTATCATGAAATGTATCTTTTCTCTACATTGTAGGGTCTTCTGGGCAGGGATTTCACAACCTCTTGTTGCGAGTGTCTGTCTTTATTGTCACTAACCCCTTTATTGTTTGTCCCACCAATGTACAGCTCTACAGAAAATGCTGGTCCTCAATAAATAAAGGATAATAATAAAAATTAATTTTCTTTATGACAGTCTTTTGTTGTCATGTTTCGGGCCTGGTATTCAAGTTTCCCTTTTCCCTTGATCATTTTAAAAGAAGAGAGAGAGGCAATTGAATGTTAATGCTGTTATAGCTGTGCTGCAAATTTCTGAAGAAAGGTCACTAAGACAGCAGCAGAAATGTTCCCCTGCTAAGAAGTGAGTTGAAGTCATACCTATAAATCCCAGTGATTTGGAACAGCTGTTCAAGACACAGACAGGGAACAGATCCGGAATAACAGATCAGCGTTTCTTTGTGATTATCTGATAAAATGGTGTTTTGCTTGTATATTGCATGTCCAAATGTAGGCCTGGAGTTTTTCCTTGGATTTCAAACAATGCTTTTTGATTCTGTTATATCAAATGTCATTTATAAAATCACTTCCTTTTTTCCAAATAAAGGACTTTATTGTTCATACACAAAGAGGAAGTAAAAGTCTAGGAATAATTTATTGAAGTAGCTAACATTTCCAGATTATATTTATATATCACAGTACAAGGGAAGAGACACCTGATCATTTAACAATATTTTTTGTCATTTTCATAAAGTGTTTAGGTTTTGAAATACCAAGTTGCTTCATTAAAAGATCTTAGTTATAAATATGTTTTATTTAAATACAGAATGGACTACATCAGATGGTATATTCAGTCTAGGATTTCATCTATATTTCCTTTTCTGAAATTGCACTTGTTGGAATTGAACGCCTTGATTTAAATAGGTGGCATCAATGTGTTAGAGACCTCTCCGGAAGTCAACTAATTAAAATTGGATTTAAATCAAATGAATTTTGAGGAATTGTTAAAATATATTCCTTTGAGAGTTCCCCCCCTTTTTCTTTTTGCAGGTAGCCATTGATGATCTCTACATACCTGATCCTTACACTAACACATTGCCAATTCATGTCTTTTGCTTTCTAGGCTTCTTTTTTCCCTTTAAACACAATGTTATCAAACCTGACCCTCACGATGCATTCAAAATACCTACATGTCTCTCATTCTTTTCTTTTCTAAGCTTCTAGAAAGATGTATGTGTGTTGCTTCTCATATTATCCTCAACTCTTTCATACTCTATAGTGAGGTTTTTACACAGTTAAATTACACTGAAGCCATTTTTACAAAAGTAACTAATGGCTCTCATTTTGCTAATTTTCAAAGCCTCTCTTTTCATTCTTATTCATTTTGCTGCAGCCTGTAGATAATATTCACACACTTCATTTACTTTTTCCTACCTATCCATTTATTCCTGCAACTATTTATTCTTCAATGTACTTACAATGTAGTCCGAAACCTTCCCCTTATGATTTTATTCATTTGTTTGACTTTATCTATCATGCAATCATGAGTTTCAAATTGCTACTTTCATCCTAGATATCTAAGAGACAGTTTTGACTGATGCATTCTGGGATGACAGCTCATCTACACACCCCGCTGCTATCCCATGATGTACCAGGACCATCCCCAGTTCTTAACACACATCCTATATAATAATGTGCTAAAACGTGTGTAACGACAAAGTCATGCACGTTAGAGACTGCTGCTCATGCCGCCCCGGCTGGCAGTGGCACTGTGGCCCGTGTAATGGGCTCTTCAACTAGTAGAATATAAACAAAGAATCGCACCAGCCAATAATTCAAAATACTACACAGTAGAGTACTAATAGCCCTGGCACACTCATGGGTCAGTTCAATACTTTGATAAATCGGATCTCCAAGGATCTCCAAACAAACACTTGTGACTTCTAAAACAACAAAGCTTTATTATCCATTTTCAATCATTTAAAATAAACTTGCTTAAAAACCTACAGCCTACCAAATATAAAAATAAGCCTTTGATTGTTCTAGGGCTTAAGAGGACGAGGATGTATATATCTTCCTGTTTATGACCTAATATTTTTTAGACCTCAATTTACCTAGTGATTAGTACTTCAATGATTACCTTTAAAGAGAGATTGCTAATCTTTTAACTACCGTCTTTTAACCCTATATTTTAGCCCGTGATCAATCGCTACAATAGGGTTAAATAAAGTTATTGACTTGTGCATTACTCTTGTCTGTCTTGTACCATACATATACCTCACTAGCGCCATATATAGATTTTAGGGTATTACTGACAGTATCCAGTCTTTTCTATTCTTGAGAGCACTTTTATGTTTTAACTCTATTTATCACGATCACACTTAGCTCATACATCTATTCCTATACTTGCTAATGAAAGTGTTAGTTTCTTATATTTTTTAGATTCATTCACTCTCAAATTTCCACTACTTGTACTTTTTGTAGCTTAAAGATGGTGTATATTTCTACCATCTACATAGTCCCTTTGGATCCAATGGACTTTAAACAGTTTTAGCACACTGGAGTGTCCTGAAATATCTCAATTCTATGGGTCTCCCATATAATACCTGTACTCTGTTAACAATTCTTAATTTCTACCTCATAATCAAATTTAGTACCATAAAGATACCCCCTGGCTTCTATGTGTCAGCCTTTTATTTTTGCTTGTATCTTCCCTCAGAGTACATTATGGGAGCTCATATATACATCAGCAGCGCTATCAGTATCAATCTTGACTTTCATTTAGTATCATAAAGATACCTGATCAATTGATCTCAATTCACTCTTTCATTTAGTATCATAAAGATACCAGCATCTATCAGCCTCACTCTGCTATTTGATTTAGTATCATAAATATTCTAGTGTCTGAGCTATCTTGGATGTTATCCGTTCTAAAAATTGGCTAATCATAACACTAAGTCACATTGGTATTTGATAGCAGTTCACAGGATAGAACCCCCTCATCAACTAATCAACTATTCACTCTACGTGTTTTGCCGGGCACTGCCGGCTTCGTCAGGGGTACACTAGCATTCATAATCACTACATGAATTTTCTTTTTGAGTCTCCCTTGTTTATATTATAGGGGACTCTCAACACATTATTCTCCATGGTTTATTTTCCTGATTAACTTATTGTGGGCTATCTATTGTTAGGCACTCAGGGTTTTGAAAATTTGTACTCAGCTAAAGTGTTGTTTTTATGCTTCTCATCTAATTGATTTGTCAGCTAATGTCTTGTTTTTATGCTGCTCATATAATTAATTTGTCAATAAAGTTTTTTGTATATTTTTGTTGCTATTTGTATGTGCCTCTCTTAAATAAGTTGCTGTTTTTAGTTAGCCATTTGGTCTCCTCTCTTTCTCTATATTACGGTCCTTAACACACAGTCACTGATGACGGTCATGGCATGCCACCGGTCGTTAAAGGGATAGTAATACTTCATTTTAACTTTATTTTATTTTGTAGGCATTAAAAAAACACAAAGAATGATATAAGTCTTATCTCTCAAACCTTTATGGTTTAAGAGATATTCACAAGCAAAGTGTCCCCCTCCCGCCCCTTTTACTGATGTAACACGGCTCAGCCAAAGCAGAAGGGAGGTGCCCAGGTAGATTGCAGAGAGGGACAATCTTCAATTAAGATAACGGAAAAACCTGAAAAACTTGTCAAGGGGGCAGGGATTTCATTGTTTTCATAGGAATAAGAGTGTCCCCTTCTGTTATCTGTCTGGTCTATAGACTGCATTCCACATCTGAGAAGAGATAGCTTACACTAGGCAAAAGGGGAGGGAGGGGGAAACTTTGCTTGTGAATACCTCTTAAACTATAAAGGTTTGAGATATAAGACTTATATCATTCTTCATTTTTTTTTAATGCCTACAAAATAAAATAAAGTTAAAAAGAAGTATTACTATCCCTTTAAGGGGTTAATATAAAAGAAAATCACACCTTGCAGGGGGGCATCGGGATCCCTTCTGATGTCCCCTGGCATTGATCACCACTTTCCTCTACTACTCAACCAGACTTTCTATGAATGAGTAGCCCTCCTGATTGTGTACTCAAAGGCTTAAGGGAGTGATGCTGTTCATGTAGTTGAAAGTATCGCCTCCACTATTCTACTGGCCTAGTGAGGAGGCAGGGAGAATGTTCTCCGACTTCAGGATTGATGTGTGAGGGAGGGCATGCCTTCCACAGAGACAGCAGTTTGACAGTTCTGTATGCTAATAGGGCCTTCCCCCCCTCCCCTTGCATCCCTGCATTTTAGTGCATATGGCGATGTGTGTCTACATCGAAAAGTCAAAGTACTTTGAACACATCTACAAAATCATATCGCTGCAGCATTGACCTTTAGTGTATCTCCCACAAGGAGGCTGATGTCCTAATAGGAACTGGATAAGATCTGAGTCAAAGGAGCTGCACTGTTGGGGAAGAATAAAATGTATTATTGATTTAAATGGGACTTTTAACCCTATGTATGCTTGAGTGGTCCCCAACCCACAGTGTAGCAATGCCTTGGAGACCTTTCAAGCATTCAACTGGTTAAAAGCCCCATTTAAATAAATGTAAAGCGATGGAGCGCTGTACACTTGTGTACATATATACCATATTGTAATAATGTATATTCAATTCCTCACAAGTATGCACTAGTAAGTCCTTGAGGTACCAGAAAAGAAGTATTTGGAGATCTCTTATGCACCTCTACGGGTTACCCCAGATGGAGAACAGGAAAAGAGTGCAATTCTATTGTAAAGAATAAAAGTTTTAATAAAAATGAGACTTTAAATACTCGGTACAAATTAAATGAGATTAAAATGAATATAAAAGCAATGCCTGTGAACTAACATGTTTCTAGGTTCTATTACATTCTATGTGACTCTTAATTTTCTAACAGCTTAATTTACCTAAGTATGTGTCCTTCATACAATAATCGGGTATTTTCATTTCATATCTGCAGTTTACTGTATATAGTGTTCTATTGAAGGCTGCAATCAAAGGTTTTCAACTGACTTAAAAGACTCATGAGGAACATAACTTACTAGGTGTAAAGAGAAAGATTACAAGTGGACAGCAAGAGATAAAAACAGCTAACTAAATTATAAATGTAACTAACTGACTGCTGTGTCAGCCGGTAGGTGACTGCCGGTAGGGCTAAATTGTCTACCGACCGACAGAAAGAAATGTCTAAGTCGGTATTCAATTGTCCTACCAACTGAGAGCACAACGGATGTTAGGCTACAGAAAATGACTCTTGGCCAAATGTCCTTTTGTGTGATAAGTTCCCAAAACTCATGGGTTTTTTTTTCTTTCAGTTGATGCATCAGCAGTATTTATATCCGTTAAGGGACTCTGCACCCAAAACACTTGGATGCAGATTTTCTCACAATAAAGGGGGTTCCTTAACAGATCTTAGGGCAATGCAGTCAATTAAATTGCAACTTGTTTTGGTTTTTTTTTTCAATCCACGGAAATGCTGCAACATTTATTGCCTGACTTTTTTTAACCTGCATAGTTTCATAGCACAAGTAATTCGAATAGCTTACCGTGCTTGAAGAAAATGCCCTTGGCTGTTTTTTGCTTTTTTTTGGAGTTGGACCTCTTTGAATCAAGGCCTATATCTTTCTATTAGCCAATTAAGAGTCACTTCTCTTTAAGAGCTACTTGTACATTAGTATACCTTTGAATTCTGAACCATTTTCAAGATCCTGAAGATTTGTCATTTTCTATTCTTCAATGAACTGGAGTTATATTTTAATCCCACACATGCCAATCCCTTGCACATAACATTAATTCATTATTTTCATAATTTTCTTCCTATGTAAAAAAGAGATTATACTTGATAATCATTATCCAAAAATTAAAATGTTAAAACAACCCCTTAACCATTTGACTGCCAGAGTGGTGCACAACAAATGGCTGATGATACAAAAATGTTACAGTCAAGGAGTGACCTAATGGGATAAAAAGCATATAACAAAAGAGTGTAACCCATATCTCCCTTATCATAAATCAAACAGTACATACAATACATTTTGAAGTCCACATCTTAGTGCAATTTTCCATAACAACCAAAAGGAAATTAAATGACTGTCTTAGATAAGCACTAGCTGTCTCCTCTGTGTATTTTGCAATAAAATATAGCTTAGCTGTACCTGTGTTAAGTATGTTCTCTATTCATCACAGACAAATGCTATTGGCTCACTCACAATACTAATCCTCAAGCTCAAATTTCACCTTTGTGATGATTAAGATTGATTTTAATATCTAAAGAATTATGATATCCTGTGATAAAAACTCAGATGAAATTATACACATGGGACAAAGTGCACATCGGCAAAATTGGAGTAATGCTGGGGCAATCAAACTGCCCTTTAGGTGACAAAGTTTCTACAAATTTCCATTGATTAAATGGGGCTTTAACTCCTTGAACTGCATTCAGTAGTAGTTTTCTGGGCCTGGTTAAGTTGAGACCATTGGGGTACTGATATTTGGGTGCTACTGCTGCTGCATTATTGTGCTATGACACAAGCCGTGAGAGGGTGCTGTTTGAGACCTTAAACTAGAATGTTGGATGTAAAGGAAACTTGATTAGGGACCCTATGACCCACAACCTGTTTTTCTCTAGACGCTTGTAAATGGAAGACAAATTACAGCTTTCAGTTAAGCCTCTGAGTGCTAGGGAGGAATCCATTGCATCAATGAATACCTCTCCGTCAACCAAAAAGTTAAAACAGCTCTTGGGAGTTTCGATTATATTTATTTGTCTAAAGACATTAACAGCTTGTGGTCTCTAATAACATGCTTCAGTACATAATAAAGAATAGGTGGAACCATGTGTGTTCTACAGCAATTTCTTTCTTGCCTATGTCAGCTGTACCTCTTTTCCAGTCCTCATTCTGCCCAGGAGGCTCTTTTGTATGCACACAAAGGATCAAGCAACAGCCTCATTCCCAACTCTGCGCCACATGGCCGCAGAATGTTCGTAGCACTGCTTGTGGAAGGAGATGCTCTGTGTTCTGTATGTGTGCTACAATAAAGTAGAAGAGAAAGAGTAAATGCACCACCTAGTTCCAAGGTGAGCAACATGTGGCTGAAGCTTCCACCAACTATAATTCCTATCATTCCCCACTGGCCAACAGTTTAAAAACCCAACTAAGTTTGTACCAAAAAAGGAAGCGGTATAGTGGAACAGTTTCATCTAGGAGCACAAGGATGGTGGATGGAAAACATGGTAGCTGGAACATGGAGCACAGGTTCTCAAATAAATAGAAGTCTAATGGAAATGTCATATGCCGTGGGTGGTGTTGATAATTGTAATGAACCTGATATTGAATTTTCATCAGATATATTTACTGACATTTTAAAAAGGATGGGCGTCCACATCCACTTTACTTATTTTCTCTGTAAAATGAAACAACAATATTTAGCAATTTAATGAAAGAAACTGGCAGGTGCTCTGTCACCTCAGATACTACTGAATGTGTAAGGGTTTTTTAGTCTTTGAGCAGAAGACCAAGATATTATCTTTCTTTTGCACTGAAAAGTACACATGGAAATGTAGTGAGCAGCACTAATGAGAAGAGAGAGATCAGCTAGGGTAATAAGTGTGTTTTATACTATAGATAGTGGTAGCTGGAAGAGGAAGGCACAGGCACTGTTCATTGAAACCTTAATTTAATCTTAACTAGTTTAATTAGGGATGTTCCTGCAGAGAGAATGTGGAAATGTGAATGATAGCCCCAAGTGAGCTAGGTGGTACTTGTAATAGGGGGTTATACCATAAGATAGACCTAGCAGGCTATTGGATGTGGCAGATAGTCTCATTCAGTTCCCTACCATGCCTGAAAGTGTAGGATTGGCAAGTAGAATCATAGCATTTGACCGCAGATAAGAACCATTCTTCCCATTTCCCCTACTATAATAATCTCAAACAATGTTTGGTCCTTGGTCCTGTCTGAAACTGGATACAAAATAGATCTCCATAATATCTCCACTTAGAAATGTTGCACTAGGCTAATGCTGCCCAGCTATTAATTTGCTCTGCAAATAACAAATCCACTTATATACACAGAAGGCATCTGCCATTAATTAGCAAACCAATATGTAATGATACCGAACACTATTCAGATTTTACAAAGAAACAACACAGGTGGCACTACTCTGGAGGGAGGGGGGAAATTAACCACTTGCCTCATGACACAGACAAACACTCCTCCAATCCAACTGAAAAATATACTCTCTGGTCTAGTGCATCAGTGGCAAATTGGCACTTTATGAACAAAATAACACTGCACTCAATGTAGAAAATAAATACATTTAATATAGCCACGTCATACATCCATGCATGAAGTAGAATTGATACCATAAATAATATGAGTAAAATGATCAAAATATCTTTACATATATATTATATTAATAAAAGATTGCCAGCATTATATATCTATGGTACCAAATTCACAAACAAGGAAATATACCTCAAATGTATCACCGATTTTGCTCCATAATAAAAAATATATCTGTAACGGTAATATCCTACATTAAGAGTATCTCTCTGAATGCTTGTACTCTCAGGAGATTGAACAAACAGTATGAAAAATAACTCCAGAGAGAAAAAAATGGACACCAACAATCAAAACTAATTTCCCTATATTCCCTCTGACCCTCTCTAATATGCCGGAATATATGAAAATCTGCAAAATAATACAAAACTCAAAATGTAAAAAAAAACACCAGTGTTTAATTACATAAACTCAATAAAAATGTCTAGAGTCAATCAAGGAATAAAAAGTCTCATATAGCCAATAAATTAAATGTAACCAGTTAGTAGATTTAGACTGGCAATCCACTCCTCAAAGATTTATAATCCGATCTCTCACATACCAACTGTAAACTGGCAATCCTCTCCTTAAAGAGTTATAACCCCATCTTTCAGACACCAACAATAGGTGATTTAAGGAAGTATAAAGTTGTAAAACTCCCCTCTTAATAACAAACACCTGAAGTATATAATCTCTCAAAGATTCCATTTCATCCTTCCTGTGCATTGTTTTCTACAGTGGCATTGTATCAAATAAGTCACTCCCTTAGTGTGACGTGATAATATATTTCACCAGTAGAGTTAGATTTAAATTTCTTAATAACCCTCCTATTGTGGCAGCTTGTACAACTCACACAATTCCTACATCTGAAAAAACCTTTTCCTGTAGTCAACAGACCCTTCTTATCCCTATCTGGTTTCCTAATGCTATGGGCAACCTTAATTCCTAGATTAACATAGTAACATAGTAATTTAGGTTGAAAAAAGGCTTGCATCCATGTAGTTCAACCCTTTTCCTATTGCTGTTTACCATCGTTGATCCAAAAGAAGGCAAAAAAAACCCTCAATATAGCAATTTAAAATTCTGCCTTGAATGGGGGGGGGTTCCTTCTTGATTCCAAATGGCAATCAGATTTCTCCCTGGATCAACAAGCCCTAAGTAAATATTAATTATGTAAACATAATAATTGGCTTCATAGAAAATATGATATTAGGTATTTTGTTGCCCCTCAATATCTCTCAGTGTTTATTTATAATTCATTTTAATTCTCTGTGTCCTGAATTGAAAGGCACAACAATAGGAATCTGATTAATTTCCTTAACCTGAGATGTATGTTCTTTTAATCATCTCTTTCAATGTTCTCTATTTGTACAATACAATCTTCCAAAACCTTATCTGTATACTTCTTCTACAGAAATCTATCCTTCAGAGTTTGTACTTGCTGCTGAAAAACAATTTCATCCATATAGTTCAGTTTAATTCTCATGAATTCACCCTTTGGTACATTATTTAGGCACAGAGGAAAGTGGCAGCTGAGGGTACTCTAGAATGTAAATTGACTATAAAATCAAATTCCTTTTGGTACAATATATTTCTGTCTAAACGTTCTTGCAAAATGTTTCTCAGTTAGTTACCAAATTCCTCTGTGGGATCTTTATTTAATTTTTGATATGTGGATAAATCAGATAAAATCCTAAATGCTTCCTCATTGTATTATTCACAGGACATCACTACATCCCCATCTCCCTTATTGGCAGGATGCATGATGATATTTTTGTTGTCTTTTAGGCTCTTAATCACTTTATGTTCCTCATACATTAAATTATAAAACCCATAGAGCCCGCACCCCTCAGGCAGATATCCCCAGACTCCCCCAGCTCTCTTGAAGTGCCTGGTCGCACCTCCTCTTATTTCTCTAAAGGTGAAGATGAGTTAAGCAAAATAAATCCATTACTTTCTTCCTCTTCTGAAACATGTCTTCTTTTGTTTGCCAAGTTGTACAAGTTGCTAAATACCTATAGCAAGTAGTGAGTGCAAAACCACAAATCTTGTCACACTACAGACAATATAAATGATCAAATATATATAGAACTGACATGGCTATTGACAAAAGTCACAAACGTTCCAGCATCCAGTCCAATGAGATATGCAAACAAAATGTCCCAAATACCAGAGGAAAAAACAGTCAATATAAAAGAATCAGATAGCTCACACCTTATTGATCATCGAAAGGCAAATCTCTTTCTGTAAGATTGTAGAAGGTTATGGGTTATTGGAAAGTTTAAGGGTAGCAGGTTTTACAGTAGCCTATCTTGCTGTAACTCTGCTAGTCTCGCCTGGTGGTCTTGTACTTGACCATCAAACGGAATCCAAAGAATAGAAGGAGCTTGACTGCACTCTGAGAGGAAGCCAGCTCCAAAATCACCCACTTTGTAAAAAAGAAATAAGAGAAGCAGCACTAAGTGTAATATGTTTAATAAGTAGCAGTCTCACAAGGAAACAGAAATGCACTTACTAGAACCCTATGGGTACACAGCATCTTGAGGTCCCTACACCCACATACAGTAACATTGCATGTCCTACTATGCAAAATTCCCTGGTATCGTTGTCCTTAGTAATAGCTGGAAAACATCCTTCTATGTGCTTGTTTAATGGATCAACTAACAAATGTCATGTGGACCACGCACCTGCTCCACCTTCCCAATGTAGCATTGAAGGAAAAGCAGGATGAGACCAGAGGGGCTCACATAACCGGGATGGATTATTACCCCTATATTTCAATCCTGGTATCCTGATGTGAGGTCCACTGGGCCAGTCCTGCTTTCCCTTCAACACTACATTGGGAAGGTGTATCTGGATGACCTGGAGCTTGTTGTGGTCCACATGCCCCTTGAAGGTTAACCTATTGAGTAAGCACTAACTAAAAGTACATTTTCCAGCTATTCCTAAGGACAAGGATAGCAGGGAATTCTGCTTAGGAGGACACGACAACATGACTATATGGGGGGCATAAGGACCCCAAGATGCTGTATACCCAGTAAGTGCATTTATGTTTCCTTGTGCGGCTGCTTATTAAACATATTACATTAGTGCTACATCTCTTTTTTTTTTTTTTTTCAGTCTCAGTTTTTATAATTTCCTCTTTACGCATGGTACTATATAGTTTTCAATGTATTTCTCCAATGTGATGTAGTCCTTTTAAGGAGTGGATTGCAAGTTTACAGTTGGTATGTGAGAGATCAGATTATAACCCGTTGAGAAGTAGATTGCCAGCATAAATCTACTAAACGGTTACATTTAATATATTGGCTATACAAGACTTTTTATTCCTTGATGGACTCTAGCCTTTTTTATCAAGTCTATGCAATCAATCACCTTTTTTTATTTTGAGTTTTTGATTCTTTTGGAGATTTTCATATACCGGTATATTAGATAAGGTCAGAGGGAATATAGGGAGAGCAGTATTGATTGTTAGTGTCTAGAATTGATTCTCTGGCATTTTGTTGTCTGTGGAGTTCTTTAGTATACTGTTTATTCGATCTCCTGGGAGTACAAGCATTCAAAGAGATATAGTTGATATAGGGCTTCACCAGTACAGATTAATTCTGGATACTGGCGTTGTTCAATAGAGCAAAATTGGGGATCCATTTAATCTGTCTTTCCTTGTGTGTGGATTTGGTACCATAGATATATAGTCCTGGCAATCTTTTAGTAATATAATATATATGTAAACATATTTAGATCATTTTACTCATATTATTCATGGTGTCAATTTTACCACATGCATAGATGTATGACGTGGTTATATTAAATGCTATTTATATTCTATATTGATTGTACTGTTATTATGTACATAGAGTCCCAATCTGCCACTGAGGCGCCAGACTAGAGAGTATATTATTCAAATGTTCACATCAATACTAAACATGAGAGACAACCTCAGTGTATTTTTTCCTGGTAAAATACTTTCACCAAAAAATAAGATGCCTTCCTATACAACATTCTTTAAGAAAAATAATAACTTTTAACAAAAGAACAAGCATACTTAAGATTACAGATGAGCAAAACTATTGTGTACAGTATCTATACAGAACCTGAAGCACATTTTGGGAAACAGGTGTATTGCACTTGCTATTTGAACTAATCCTACAGTGGGAATCATAGATACCTGTCCAGGTCACTAGTCATCTAAACAATGTAGCTGAACTGTTTTGCAGGGTTACTACTATTTAAAAAGGAGAACTGGTAGAAGTCTCTATCCCCCCTTCTTTCTCTTTGATTTTCTCTGCCTGATATTCCACTACAGTTTTACAGTTTTAAACAATTAGCAAAGGAAAAAACTAACAGCTTTGTGATGTGATTTATACTTTGATGTTTTTGTATTGGTCAACATTAGAGGTGATTTAGCTGCTGCCATAATTACATCCAATGTATGATAAGAAAGCAGTTAAGAATAAATCAGTAAGCTTTCCTCATGCAATGGTATACAAGATGTTACACATGGTACACAATACTCCATGTATATGAGAAATGTCAATATGCAGGTATGAGCTTTCCCTTTGCCCTCAGTGATTGGTTGGACTTTAAAATATCTCACGATATTGCTTTAACAGTTTCTTTTAAGAAAAAAAAAAGTAAAAAGAAAAAACTCTACATAGGATGAAAATACCCAGAAAACAGAATCTCAGAAATGTCAGCTGAAATCCTTCTTTAGCACATGAAAAAAAGTATATGCTAAATGTTACAAGGCTTAACAACAAATGAATGCAGTTTTACCAATGTAATTTATATATACTTATTGACTGAACATAAAGTGGTATTCTATTTTTGCAAAGAAGTATCTAAAGAAAAGCTTTCCACGGGTATTGATTCACAGAATATAGAACTTAGAACGCTAATACATTTCATCTCAATCTATGGTGAATGTCATTTGGCTCTAACTATCACACAATAGCCACAGATTGACAAAGTATGAAATTAAACAGAAAATTCTTTTATGACGACAATAAGAAACTGTAGCAATTTACATTATTGCCTTTCAAAGCCTCTGTGTTTACAATGCTGGTTCTAGCTGTATGAAACACAAATTGCTGGTTAGCAACCATGTACTCTAGACTACTTGGCTGCTGTCATTATGACTTAACCATTTGTCTTCTTTCTTTCTGTACTTACCACAGATCTCTTCAGAGAGTTGTTGGTTCATCAAGGAATTATAATTACTTTGCATCTGTTCTTAGTTAAATTAGAATCAGTATACAAGTACATGATTGTTGAAACATTGCTATTAACTGAATGCTGATTTCACAAGTGCCTGTACTTGCTTTTCCAATCTTGATTTTACATTTTATTTCTTCAAATATTTTTCTAAATAACTATGTTGTAAACTGATTGTGGTGTTTAACTTCCTTGTTACTGCAGACATCACCAACTCATTAAGGGTTAAGACATTTAGGGCTCGATTCAATTGACACCAGAAAAACAGTCAGTAGGGCAAAACTGGATACTGGGCGGTTTATAAAAAGTGCTAAAGAGCTATTCAAGTGCCCTACCAGCTGAAAGCACAACAGACATTGGGCCACAGAAAAGGTCTTGTGGCCACACGTCTGCTTTGTGCATTAAGTTCCCAAAGCACCTCAAAACAGCGGCAATAATGGGAACATAATAAAAAAGCTAACAATCAGCGCCTGACACACTGCTAAGCACACTGCTTCCCTCTTCCCAAAACTATATTCCATATGCTAGATGAGGCCTTACCAAGGATTTATAAAGAGATATAATTATATATTCATCCTATCATCTATACCTCTTTTTCTGCAGGATAGTACCCTATTTGCTCTTGCAGCAGCTGAGTGACTCTGCACATTGCAGTGAAGTCTATCCTCTACTCCTAAATCTTTTTCTAATGAGGTTGTTTCCCATTTAGTTTATATGTAGTGTGAACATTAAATGGACTGGAGGGGCCTTTGTGTTGCTCCATGGACATTTGTGTTACTGACTCAGTTTTGTCTTTTTTTCTTGCTAACTCCGTGTTGTCTGCTTGTTTCACCTCTTTTGTGTATGTGACTGTGTGCATGTGTGTTTGCACCTATTTTTTGATGACAGTTGCTGTTGACTTGACACACTATAGTCTGTGGTTGTAAGTTCTGTCTAACAGGCAAAGTATAGCTCAAAAATAGGAAAAGGGCTTAAGAGCTTATGATGTATAATGTTGTTCATAGTAATGGTGGGACGTCATTTCATTATCTTCCTAGAAACTTCTGTTAGCCAGTGTTGTGTTAACTTATGTAAGGCCTGAGAAAATCCACCTTTTTTTGAGAGTCTCATGGACTTCCCTGATGTACACAAGTCATCCTGTCCAATAAATTAGTCCACATAATGAACCTGTGTTGGTTTCTTGTCTGTGTGTGAAGAAGCTGACATCCACAGTAATTTGTTTCTTTCTACAGCCCGTATGCATAACCTTACATTTATCTACATTAAATGTTACCTGGCACTTTTCTGCCCATTCACCCAGTTTATCTAAATACTTCTGCAGAGCAAAAACATCCAGCTCTGTACGTATTTTCTTACAATGCTTAGTGCCATCAGTAAAGATTGAGATACTACTTTCAATTCCCACTTCTAGATCATTAATAAACAAATTAAAAAGCATTAGGCCTAGGATTGAACCCAGTGGTACCCACTTACAACTTTAGACCAACTTGAAAACGTTCAGTTTACAAGTCTCTGCCATTTATCATTTAACCAGTTCTGAATCCATGTACAGATAACACCGCCCAAACCGAAGCCTTTTTATCTATGCAGTAACCTGTTGTGAGGCACTGTATCAAAGGCTTTTGCAAAATCCAAGTATACTATATCAACAGCAATTCCCTTGTCCAAATGATTACTTAGTCTTTCATAAAATGCAAATAAATTAGACAGATATGATCTATTCTTCATAAAACCATGCTGATTCCTACTAATACTATTGAACTAAGTTCCTTAAGTACTCTTCGATGTATACCATCAGGTCCAGGTGCCTTATTCACCATAACCTTTTCCAGTCTCTTTAAGGTTTTTGTTATCTTTTGCAATACTTCTCTCATTTTCAATTTTAGCTAGTCTAATTGCTTGTTTGCAGACTTTATTACATTCTTTATATTTTCTAAATGATGCATCTGATTCATCTTACTTAAACACTTTAAAAGCCTGCTCTTGTCCACACCCTGTCCTCCAACTCTGGAACTCTTGTGTTACTTATTCATTCTCTAGCATCATCTCTTCTTGTCCCTGGGCTCTCCGTTTGCTATCTGCTTTTCTATCTCTGTCCATCCAAGGATCTGAGCACTGACCCACTATTGCTAATTTACATGTGAGTGTAGTGTAGAAGATACAGCAGTTTGCTGAGTGCTCTGAAATGTATAAGACCCACTTCATGCCACGATACATACTGTCAATCAGATAACAACTACTCAAAAAAGGTATGTTGCAAAGGTGTTATTAGTAGCTGACTGCCTTAAAAAGTTATTTATGACTCAAGTTACAGCACCAGCCTCTTAGACATGCACTAGATGGCTATCCTATCTACAGACTCTGAGGGCTGATCTTATTATCTACAGACAGACCTACAGCCACTATTTTTATGAGTGTTCAATTGTCTTTTTACTTTAATTTTGATCACTTTTTAAATTTATTTCATGTATAAAAAATATTTATCTCCATGTTTTCACTCTCTTGATTAACTGACTCTAATAACACCTCTAAATTTACATTCCATAATAAATTATAATAAAGTATTTTTTTCTTGCATGTATTTCTGAATAAGCATCTTTATTCCTCATTGCCATTGTTCTGCCCATATCACTATAATGTATTGCACTGGGTATATTTCTGCCATGTAAAGGCTTTATACATGTGATGTAATTTAATTACTGTCAGGCTATCCATTTTGAGCTGATAGAATGCCATTAATTTATCATCATGTTATTAAATACAGCTGGACAGGAAACTTACTATCAAAGCACAACAGTCATTCACATGTACTAAGTGATCTGATTTGTAATAGAACATTGCTTTTATAATGTGAAGACATAAGTGCAATAAAACAACAGCAGAAATTAGAGAATTTTTGTTACATTTATATGATTCACTTTTCTAGATTGGTAAAGCACATTTTATTGAAATAATGCAATCTGCACCAGATTAGGAGCTGTGCTCCAGATGTGACACTTAATATGTTATCTCCCTAAAATGTGTCTGAAGTAGTTTGTCTGAATTATGGATCTTCACTGCATGCTGCCAGAAGAATTTACCAGCCTGGGATAATGCATCTCAATTACATATGCTGCAATGCATTTTTAGATACATGTCGAAGATGAGAATTTATGTTTTCCAAGATTGGTCAAGCTAGTTGTTCAAACAATTATCCTTGTTTATGGGACATGAGGACAGCTGCCTTGGCGAAGTTAGACATGCTGCTAATTGACATAATGAAAGCCAGCAGAAATATAGCAAGGTCAGGATAGTAAAGTGAACTGTGAACAAATGCGTAAAGTCAGGAACAAAATGGTCACTCTGCCCAGAAGTGTTTTGATGAACAGGATGAACTTTGGTTGTACTGCCCAGAAGGCAACCGGTAAACAGCATGAACCCTTTTCACCCTGCTTTTAGAACAATTAAAGTCTTTAAAAAAATACACATGTACTGTATGTACTGCTAAGATAAAAGGCAATTATGCTGATGTTAACACAGAAACACAGATTTTGATTGTAGGTATGAACCAACTGCTCCATCTAATTCACAGCCAAACCAATTGCACTATAGTGGAGAAAAAATATAATTTGACTTAAAAGCGATTTTCAACACCTTGAGTGCTATAAAGTACTCCAATGCATTAGGCCATCCTCTCTACCATTCAAGTGGTTAAAAGCCACAATTAAATAACTTGGGGAATTTGCATTGTCCTCTATGGTGTAGCTGGTTCTTTGTAGTACTTCAGGGCAAAACACAGAACGATATTTATAAAATGAACCCCTCGAATGTTAGAATTATCTAATGCCATAGTTAAAAATCTCCTTTGTAATTAAAGGGAATTTATACTTTCTAAATATGGTGCTATTTTGGAGGGAGGAGGATGTATGCATCAGAATTGATTCACTTTTGTCTTTATACAGATACCATCATACAGTTTTGCATATCATTATCAGCAGTAGGAGTGTGAGGAACATAGCATTTCCAGCTCATGAGAATTGCCATGTAAAAGGGTCTATATTCCTTCTTTCTGCAGAAATTTCAGCAGGAAGGAAATGCAAGTGAAACTTACCTTGACAAGATGCTACGCCCAATGCCGAGTTCAGACTTTCCCATGTAATGATCATTTGATGATGTCACCACACACACATACATACACGCAAAGTCCTTTCCAAAGTCCTTTCCACTGCCTGGACAAGGTCAGTGGAAAGGGGCATCCCTTCAATGATGGGGTGAGTGTACAACAGCAGTTCTAAGCAATATCATGCTCTGAAGCTAATTTTTATTTCCCTATGCCTGCCTAACATCAATTTACTAAGCTACGTATGCCACAGATCCCCAAATCAATGTCTTTTGCATTAAGGGGAAGACAATGGGGGAGTCAAAAGGATGAACATTTACAATCTAGAGGAAGCTAGGTGGGACGAAGAAGGAGTACTTGCTATTGGGTGTAAGTGCCCCCTTCCACATGAACTGCTAGTCAGTGGGTGGCAGAAAGAAGTGATTTTCAGTGTTGTTGTCCAATCAAGTAACAAATCGGTTTGAGAAAAAAGACTCTGAGTGAATAGAGAGGTTGTGATGGGGTTATAGGTGGGAGAGTGATTGTAAAAGGGAACAAGAGTGAGAAGACAGCTGTTGACCTGATCTTGCTGAATATGGTTATGAGAGTAGCTGACTGGCTTTCCTGAAGAATTGAGTTTTCAGGGAACTTCTGAAGATCTGAAGTCTGGGAGGGAGAATCTGATGGGATGAAGGAGGGAATTCATATGAAGCACAAAAGTCATGTAGGAAGGAATAGGGGTATGTAATAAGAGCTGTATAGATAAGAAGATCCTGTGAAGAGAGAAGTTGATGAGTGAGAGTATATTTGTAAACAAGAGATGAAATATAGGTGGTGCAGTATTAGTAAGGGCACTGTAAGTTAGCACCAGGATTTTGAACTCAATTCTAATGGGAGATAACGTAGGAACTGACAGAGAGGAGAGGTATTAGAGGAGTGATTTGTATGGTAGATTAGTCTGGAGCCAGGGTTCCTTATGGCCTGTAGAGGGTTTAGCATTATGAGAGGAAGACCAATTAGGAATTAATTGCAGTAGTTGAGACGGGACATGATGAAGGTTTGGATTACAATTTTGGTAGTCTCTTGAGTAAGAAAGGCCAAACTGTAGAGATATTACATAGATGGGGGTGGCATGAGCTGGAGATTAACCATATGTGGGGAGTTAAAGATTGGGCGTGGTTTAATGACACCCCCAGGCAGTGTGTTTTGGAGATTGGTGTTATGATGGTGTTGTTAACAGTGAAGGAAATAACTACGGAAAAGCTGGTTGAAGAGGGTAGGGATATTATAAGTTCAGTTTTAGTTAGGTTAAGTTTTAGATAATAGGAGGACATCTAGGAAGACACAGCAGAGAGACAATTAGATACATGGGACAGGAGAGAAGGGGAGAGGTAAAGGGAAGAAAGATAGATTTGGATGTCATCAGCATAGGGATGATGGTCAAGCCTAAAAGGAATTTATTAGTTTGCAAGTTGTATATTGAAAATAGCAAGGGGCCCAGGACTGATTCTTGTAGTACTCAAACCAACAGTTGTAGGGGTGAAGAAGTGGAACCACGGCAGGAAACACTGAACGAGGGGTTTGAGAGTTTGGATGAGAACCAAGAGAGGTAGGTGTCACAGACGTCTAGGGAGTAGAAAGCTTTGTGGAGGAGTGGGTGTGTCAAAGGCAACTCACAGATTCAGGTGAATGAGTAGGGAGTAGTGACCATTTGACTTAGTGGAGAGCAAGTTATTGGTAGCTTTAATAAGGGTAGTCTCAGTGAATTGGTTAGAGCGGAGTCCAGATTGTAGGGGGTCTAGTAAGGAATGAGAATAGATTAATTTTGTTTGACAGTTGTATAAAAGACAGACCAAGAGCTTGAAGGTGAATGTTAGAAAAGAAATGGGCTGATAGTTGGAAGGTGTTCTTGGATCCATAGAGGATTTCTTTAAGATGGGTGTGACTGACCAGGAAGAAAGCAGAGCTATAGGAGCAGAGAATTAACTTAAAGTGTTAATAGTCTGCTGATGAACAATAATTCCTCCAGTGCCTTTCTGTAGTAAATGAGAACCTTTAGAGGTTTGTATTGTATGCCAGGGTTTAACCCATGCAGGCTCTTGTTCAGTAAAAGAGGAACCCAAGAATTTCTGTATAAAGTCCCCTGGACAACCAGTGTGAGATGAAGAACAAAGGATTAATGGGGAAACCTTGATGCATTGGTGCTTCTAGATATGCCCATGTCTCCCTTGCACTTAGACATAACAAGTAGACCCCATAGAAGGAATGCAGAGCTGAAATAAACATATATCTGCCTAAAAGGGGAGAAATATATGAAATCAGGAAGGAAAAAGGAAGTGCAGGAGAAAGGAAGTGGAGAGGCATAATACTCCCCCTTCCTTTTCTCTGAGACCCAGGAAAAAATGGGCCTTAGGAGTAATGTAGTATTTAAATGAATGGTTTGGTGGCCAGCAATCATGTCCATTTGCCTCCTCAGCTCCTGCCCCTGAGGGAATCCCTCTTCAGAATAGGTAAAGAATAGATGGAAAGTCCCTTCTTGCACAACATAGCCCATCCGGTGCGGTGCTGCAGGAACTTTAACATTGCTGCTGATACTCCATCTAATGTGACCTATAATGGAATATGACTAAAATAAAAGTGCATTTTAGTAAATGGATGAAAGAGGCCACCAAGATAAGGAGGGGAAGAGGAATGAGCACCAAGAGAAGTCATGACCAGTCCTCCGTTGACTCTTTAAGAATCCTCCGTACTACGGAGAAGTGAAAGTGACCTGCTTTGGGACTTGATCACGAATCTCAAATATATGGGAAGGATCAAGCCTTTCTGCTGACTTTTATCATTAGTGAACCACTTCCTGACCAGTAACAAGAAGAGTCCCAATGCCCAATCCTGCGAATAGGCTCAGGACCCAAGCCCAACCTGGCAGCCTTGGTGACCACCCCAATATGGAAGGAATGCCCCCCAAAATCACTAGGACAGACAACCAACTGATAAAGACACAGCCGTAAAACTCACAAAAACTGAAAACTAGTTAAGGGGCTACCATCCTGATGAAGAAAAAGAGGGCCCCCACCCAAAATGCGGACGCCCAAAAAACAATCTACCCATAAAACAGGACAAACATCCAAGACATATACCGGAAAAAGGGATACCCACGCCCCGGAACCATAAACATCCGTTTTATAGTGCCTAATCTTAAAAGAAAAAGAACCAGAAGACCGACGCACCTCCTGAAAAAGAATACACCCTGGACAGGGTTTAATCCCACTAACCAACTAGCTGATCCAAAGAACCACAAAAAAGTGAGAACAAACGCCGCACTGAACAACAGCGCCTCATAAGAGTCAGTTCATACCCCAGAAAGAATCGAAACAGACAGGACAACGCGAGTCTGCCTTTGTTTTGCCCCCTCCAAAGAGCCATGCACACAACAAATGCCTTTTTGTAGTCCATCCAGCCCCGTAACATAAACCCAAAAGCTAACCATGACACCTTACCCAAAATAGCCGACGGAGACAGACCCTTCCCAAACCAGTCCCAGATTAACCAGAGGACCCCGTCCACTCTCTGGCTCCCCCCAACCAATGACCCAGCAAGCCTTCCAAAGTGACCCAGTCGTCCCACGCAGACTCATACCACACCAAAGTGACTGCTGCTAATGAATCTCTCGCCACGGAGACAACGTCGCTCCTCCAAGACCCCACAAATGGGCGGGATAAGACATACCCATGGCCTTTGCCCCAGGACACACTTTCTGGAAAACCTCCTCCTGAAATCGAGAAAGCGCATCAGCCATCACATTAAGGACACCAGGCACGTGGCATGCCTGGAATGAGATGTTAAGATGAAGACAACACAGAACAATATAGCAGAGCACAGACAATACAGGAGCAGAAGAAGCAGACAAATTGTTGATAGCCATAACCACACCCGTGTTTTCTGAGAGAAAAACTACCTGGCTGTCCCGCATACTTTCCCCCCACAAAAACAGAGTGACTGCAATTGGAAAAATTTCCAGGAAAACAATATTCACTTTCAGACAAGTCGTCACCCACTGTGAAGGTTAAGGAGCAGCTCACCAATCTCTGCCGAACAAGGCCCCAAAACCACATGCGCCCGCCTCGCAATTGGACCAGACAGGGGACTACCAATACAAGCGACCATTGTAATCCTCCAGAAACTGCTCCCATACCAGCAAATCTTTATGCAAAGGAGCAGTCACATGGATGTAATGATGATGCCAAACCACACCAGCCATGGCCTAAGCAAGACACTGATTAAAAACCCGGTCCATGGGGATGGTCCGACAGTCCAAGTTCAACTTCCTCAAAGTCCCAGAGAGACACATTCCTAGCCGACACTGGGAGACGACAGACCGCAGATCCACCAGTTTGTCAAGAGGTAAACGGCACTCCATAGTGACGGAATCCAACTCAATACTTAAAAAACTCAAACAATTGGTAGGACCTTCTGTCTTGGCTGGAGCCAAAGGCATGCCAAAATCCCGCTCCACCCTCTGTATAGTAACCAGTAAGTGCCGGCACACATCGAGGTCCCCAGGTCCAATACACAAGAAACATCTAAATAGTGTAAGATGAGTGGAAAACCCACCTCTTTCCATTCTACCCATTCCAGGGAAGAGCTGAAGGTCTCAAAAAGGGCACAGGACAAGGAACACCCCATAGAAAGACACAAATTGACATAATACTCCCCATCAACCTTACACCCCAGGAGGTGATGACTATCATTATGGATGGGAGAAGATGGAAGGCCGACTCGATGTCTGCCTTGGAAAACCAAGAACCTCAGCTGGTCGAATGGGTGAGCATCCACTGATCGCAAATTACTTGACTCCAAAACTCCAAACCCCTCCCTACTGGAAATCTGGAAACCAAAAGAAAACCCATCCTGCAAGAGACAAGCAGCGGTCTTATCCTTGTATACCCTTAGCCAGGGAAGCATCTTTTTGATGGATACTGGCATCTTCCCCCTTTCCAATCCCGTCAACACCATGCTCACCCCCATTTGACTTCTTGAAACACTTGGAATGTGGGTCAGATTCCCCACAACCTGAGCATTCATGCTGAAACTTACACGATCCCCCCACTTACAATGTCTATCGTTAAATTGTGTCACGATTCTCCAGAGATGATAACTAGTAAAACAGTATGGTAAAATGCAATTTATTAAACAACAATAAGGCAGCAAACAGAGGAAAATAGCAGGTATAAGCAAAGGGTCACAGCCAGCCAGTGCTACTACCAGAAATAGTAAACTGACGCAGAGGACCACTTTACTAGAGACTAGGCCGAAGCCACTGATAGTCTCTGCTGGAACCAGGAGCTGGAACAGGAACGGAACAGGAACAGGAACTCGAAGTCTTCATCCGAGGTAGTGAGAAAATCTGACTCATGCCTGCAGTCAGAATGGAGCGTATCTCTGACTCACGACTGCAGTTAGTATAAGAGCTAGTGTGCCAGAGCCCCAGGCCCACACCAGATAGGGTGTGTGCCAGGTACAGAGGAAAATCAAAAGAATAGTCAGCCAGAGCCACAGGTCTGCACCAGAGTGGGTGTCCACTATAAGGATAAGACAAAGGAATAGTCAGACAGAGCCACACTATCACGGTGCCCGTGATTGCTGCCTTTATCTGTCAGTTACATGAAGGGGCTTTCCATTGGCTGCCTGCCTACAGCCAGTCCTGTATTGCCTATTTAGACTGAGCTTGAGCACCCTTTGGTTGCCCTTTCGTTTTGTCTCTGTCGCCTGCACCTGCATTGGGTTCCTGAGCTCCCTGGGCCGTGTTACCTTTTTGCTCTCCTGTGATCATCTGAGTTCCTGCCTGACAGCTTCCTCGGTTCCAGCTTCCGTTCCTGATCCGGTTGGGGTTGCTGTTCCTGCTGCTGTTCCTGCTGCCGTTCCTGATCCAGTTGCCTGCCATGGTGATTCAGTTTCTGTCCTGATCGGCTGTGTTCCTGCTCCTGGATTGCCTGCAGAGCGTCTCTCTCTCTCCTCCTGTCGCTGGGGTGACATTTTCACTCTCTTGTATGTTACTCCAGTATGCGGGTACTGGTTCACTCCACGTTAACCGGCTGCTCGCTCAGTTCTATACCGCACCGGTAGAGATTGTGTCACTCCAGTAGGCGGGTACTGGTTCGCTCCACGTTAACCGGCTGCTTGCTCAGTCCTAAACCGCACCGGTAGAGGTTGTATTACACCAGTACGCGGGTACTGGTTCGCTCCATGTTAACCGGCTGCTTGCTCAGTCCTAAACAGCATTTATATTGGCAGAGCCGGTAGAGCCTCACTATTCGGTGTACCAGTCTCAAGGCTGTCCTGCCCGGTATATTGGCAGGACCGGTAGAGCCTTTTCTCCTCGTGATACTAGCTTCCCAGGCTGCCTTGCCCGGTATATTGGTAAGGCCGGTAGAACCTATACCATCCTGTACCAACCTATGGTTGCCTTACCTGGTATTGGCAAGGTCGGTAGAGCCTGTCCTACATTCTGCTACCACTAAGCTCTATTATTGTGTATTGTGTTTAAATGTCGAATGTGAATGCTACCCACAAGGGATCCCTTTAAACTTTTCAATAAAGTTGTGTTTTTATCTTAACTCTGTGTCTGAGAGTCATAACAAACTGTGACACACAGGAAAGCACCAGATTGGATGGACGACAAGCCAGGTCATACACAGAGCCCAAGGTAATAGAACTGCTTTGAACATCCCATTGGCTGAGCCTGCTTGACCCGCCCATTGTGGCCTTTTTATGCCTGGCCTTTGGCACCTGTCAGGTGCCCTTTCGTGGTGTTCCTGAGCCAGTGTTGCTGTTGCTGTGTTCCAGTGATCCTGATTCCTTTGTACCGATTTGGTCTGTTTTGACGACGCTCCTGGTTTCCTGCTTGGCTGACATTCCTGCTTGTGACTTGATATGGCTTGTCTGAGAATTCTGCTCCGTGATCTGACCCGGCCTGTCTGACGTTCCTGCTTGTGACTTGATCTGGCTTGTCTGAGAACCCTGCGCCGTGATCTGACCCGGCCTGGCTGACTTCCTGCTCCATGACCTGAACCGGCTTGCTACTGACCCTGCCACCGTTCCTGCTTCCTGCTGTTTGGTGTTGCCGAGGCGACATTCTGACTTCCGCTGTGCTTGTGGCAGGGCTGATCGTGGATAGCCTCCATTAACACTTGCAGAGCCGTGCCTCCATTTGCTGAGTCTCCATTAACACTTACAGAGCCGTGTCTCCGTCTGCTGAGCCTCCATTTACACTTGCAGAGCCGTGCCTCTGTTTGCTGAGCCTCCGTTTGTACTTGCAGAGCTGTGTGTCCATTCCCTGAACCTCCGTTAACACTTGCAGAGCTGCTGTCTCCAATTACTGAGTCTCCATTAACACTTGCAGAGACGTTGCTGATCTTCTGCTACACTTGCTGAGCCAGTTACGTTTCAGAGCCTTGTTTAGGCAGCGGCTCATCCTGTCTATCTTGCAGTGTAGTCGGTCTCCGTTACAGTGCCCCCGGGAGGCGCTATTGGCTCTAGCTCGTACAGTGTTAGCTCTCCGTTACACGCCCGGTGGGGCTGTTGGCTCAAGCTATTGCAGTGCAATTTGTCTCCGTTACTACGTCCGTGGGGGCTATTGGCTCAAGCTCTTGCAGTGCAGTTTGTCTCTGTTACTACGCCCGTGGGGGCTATTGGCTCAAGCTATTGCAGTACAGTTTGTCTCCGTTACTACGCCGGGGGGGGTCTATTGGCTCAAGCTCTTGCAGTGTAGTCTGTCTCCAGTTCTATGCCCGTGGGGGCTATTGGCTCAAGCTCTAGCAGTGAGGTTATCTCCGTTGCTACGCCCGTGGGGGCTATTGGCTCTAGCTCTACTCTGCAGTGTTCTGGCCTCAGTTCCTGCTCAGCCTAAGCAGCTATCTCTGTTCAATAGACTGACGGTGTTATTTCATCTAGCCCCACTTGCTGCTTCATTACCACCTTGGGCGTGTCAAACACCACAACAGAGACTGATTGATTTACATGTACTTTAACCATTGAATACCCTTATGTTTCTAGGCCTGTACTGTGACAGTATATGTATATTCGTTGCATCTGTATACTGGGCCTGAGAAGGCATCTGTAAGCCACTATCTCTCCATTATTCTGTACTGCCTATAGAGGGCGGTCTTTCTTGTTTTGTTTTAATAAAGCTGTGTTTTATTCTAACCTGCTGGTCTGAGTGTCCTGAAAAACCATTACAAAGACTCAGGCTGCCCTTTAAACCCCTCCTCAGGAAGTAGGTAGGAAGAGCAGGCTCAGAGGATGGAAGTAGGTAGGAGGAGACTACACTCTGAAGCCTCACGCCTGCAGATGATGTGTGAAATGACACCGAGCGTCGCTGGAAAAAAGGTAAGCTGTGACAGTACCCCCCTCAAAGGCCCCCCTCCACGGAGCCAGCCAGGGTTTGTCAGGAAATTGCACATGAAATCTGCACCCTAAAACAGGAGCATGAACATCGCCAGCTGGAACCCAGGAGTGCTCCTCTGGACTTTACCCCTTCCAATGAATAAAGTACTGTAGGCGCCGTTGAACTAAATGGGAGTCCAGCATAATTTGAACTTCATACTCCTCGTGATCCGCAGCTCTCACGGGAGCAGGACAGACAGGAGCAGAGGTATACCTGTTGCATAAGCCACCGGGTTAATTTTGCGCAACACACGGAAAGGACCAATGAATCGAGGAGCCAGTTTGTTACAAGGAACCTGGAGGTGCAAGTTACGGGAAGACAACCACACTCTGTCCCCTACCTGGAAGGTAGGTGTCGGCAATTGCCTACGGTCAGCCTGCCTTTTTTGTTGCTGTTCAGAACCACGTAGGGTATGCTGTACCCGAACCCAAGAGGAAAGGAGTGCCCTCAACTGCTTGTCAAGAGCCAGAATCGCTTGTGCTTGGAAGGTCTAAGGAAGAACCGAGGGTTGGAACCCATAGTTGACCAAGAACAGGGAACTCTGAGTAGACAAGTTAACAGCACAATTCCTGGCAAAATCTGCCCAAGGAAACAGGGTAGACCAATTATCATGGTGGTCAGAGATATAGAAGCAGAGGAACTGTTCTAAGGCTTGGTTAGACTTTTCTGCTGAACCGTTAGGAGGAGAATGCCAATTGAATTCTCATCTGAGCACAAAAATACCTCCAGAAGCGGGACACAAATTGGCTTCCTCTGTCGGACACAAATACTTTGGGTATGCCATGGAGTCGGAAAACCTCCCTAGCAAAAACCATCGCCAATTCCTGCATGGATGGTAAGCCCTTAAGATGGCAAGAAGTGAGCCATCTTTGAATATGACTGTACAGCCCATGGAGAAAGGGAGGTCAACCATAAAATTGATAGATCGATGTGACCAGGGACGTTCCCCGTTGGCCACTGGCTGGAGCAAGCCCATCAGTGACTTATTTTGAGCACATGTTGTGCAGGCAGCAGTGAAGGCAGCACAATCAGGCAGGAGACTAGGCCACGAGAATACTTGAGACAAGGACCGAATCAATTGGTCGCAACCAATGTGGCCAGCAATTTTTGAGGCATGCTAGGTCTCCAACAGCTTAATGAGCAACTGCGCCGGAACGAAGCAATGGCCATTAGGTTTGTCAGCCGGTGCTGAAGTTTGAGCAGCCAAAACCTCTTCTCCCAGAGGAGAAGTAATACAGGTTTGCATAGTAGCAAGGATATAATCAGCCAGAATGATCGGGGACGGTGGAACGTCCTCCCTGGAAGGCAAGCAAAACTGGCGAGACAACGCCTTAACATTTTTCGAGCCAGGAAGATATGAGACCACAAAATTAAAATGGGAAAGGAACAGTGCCCATCTACCCTGCCTGGAAGACAAATGCTTGGCCTCGGAAAGATAAATGAGATTCTTTTTGGTCAGTCAAGATTAAGACAGGAGTCTTAATGCCTCCAACAGGTGCCTCCATTCTTTCAGGGCCAGGACAATTGCCAGTAACTCTCTGTCCCCAATTTGATATACCATCTCTGCTTTGGACAGTCTTCTGGAAAAATATCCACAAAGGAGCAAGGCCTCCCCAGGTCAGAACATTGTGATAATAGGGCACCCACTCCAATCTCGGATGCGTCCACCTCCAGGGTAAAGGGCAGGGAGGGATTGGGATGCTCCAATATCGGGGCTGCAGCAAAAGCTGCCTTCAGTTTTTCAAAAGCCAAGATAGCTGTTTGGGACTATTCAGAGGTCTTGGCCCCTTTACAAGTCATGTCAGTTAGAGGCTTAGTAGAGAAGTTTTTTATGAATTTTCTGTAATAATTTGCAGATCCCAAAAATCTTTGGATCGCTTTGAGTCACATAGGACTAGGCCATTCCAGTACCGCAGACAACTTCTGAGGGTCCGTGGCGAACACGGAAGTGGAAATGACATACCCCAGAAACGTTACTTGGGGCTTATGAAATTCACACTTCTCCAGTTTGCAGAACAAGTTGTTCTCACGTAATACGCTCAAAATCCTGGATACATCAGAGCGATAGATTTCTAGTGTTGGACAATGAATGAGAATGTCATCCAAATACAACCACACAACTTTGTAGGAGTTCTCTTAAGATATCATTAATGAACTCCTGGAAGACAGATGGGGCATTGCACAGACCAAAGGGCATAACCAAGTATTCATAGTGCCCACTCCAGGTATTAAAGGCTGTCTTCCACTCATGCCCTTCTTTGATTCCCATCAAGTTGTAAGCGGCTCTCAGATCAAGTTTCGTGAACATTTTAGACCCTTTGACATGGTCAAAGAGTTTAGTAATCAGTATGGGATAAGCATCCTTGCCCAACAGTTTGTTTAAACCTGTCACGGTTTATTATGACTCTCAGACACAAGTTTTAGGTAAAAAATCAATTTTATTGAAATAATAAATTGATAACTTAGGATGGCAATAACATACATATATATATATATACACAGAATATAGCACAGACAGAAGGCAGACTCTACCGGTCCTGTCAATATACCGGACAGGACAGTATTTAGGCTCTACCGGCCTTGCCAATACCGGGTAAGGCAACCTGCAGATGGAATAGCATAACGGTTCTACCGGCCTTACCAAATTACCGGGCAAGGCAGCCTCAATAGATACACAATGTAGGCTCTACCGGCCCTGCCAATACCGGGTAAGGCAACCTCAGATGGAATGTGGCAAAAGGTTCTACCGGCCTTACCAATACCGGGCAGGGCAGCCCAGAGATAGTAGCAGCAGTCAGATGAAACTGGAAAATTAGCAGAATCGTTAAGCAGCAAGGCTTTGGAGCAAACCAGCGTCCGCACGCTGGGAACAACACTGAATAGTATAGCCGTTAGGCTTTGCGAGCAAACCAGTGACCGCACACTGGAGTAACAAGTGAGTAGTATAGCCGCAAGGCTTAGGAGCAAACCAGCGTCCGCACGCTGGGACCAACACAGAATTGTATAGCCGATAGGCTTTGGAGCAAACCAGTGACCGCACACTGGTGTAACAAGCGAGCTTGTATAGCCACAAGGCTAGGAGCAAACCAGCGTCCGCACGCTGGGACAAACACAGATTTGTATAGATGATAGGCTTTGGAGCAAACCAGTGACCGCACACTGGTGTAACAAGCGAGCTTGTATAGCCGCAAGGCTAGGAGCAAACCAGCATCCGCACGCTGGGACAAACACAGATTTGTATAGATGATAGGCTTTGGAGCAAACCAGTGACCGCACACTGGTGTAACAAGCGAGCTTGTATAGCCGCAAGGCTAGGAGCAAACCAGCGTCCGCACGCTGGGACAAACACAGATTTGTATAGATGATAGGCTTTGGAGCAAACCAGTGACCGCACACTGGTGTAACAAGCGAGCTTGTATAGCCGCAAGGCTTAGGAGCAAACCAGCGTCCGCACGCTGGGACCAACACAGATTTGTATAGCTGATAGGCTTTGGAGCAAACCAGTGACCGCACACTGGTGTAACAAGTGAGTTTGTATGGCCGCAAGGCTTAGGAGCAAACCAGCGTCCGCACGCTGGGACCAACACAGATTTGTAGAGCTGATAGGCTTTGGAGCAAACCAGTGACCGCACACTGGTGTAACAAGTGAGTTTGTATAGCCGCAAGGCTTAGGAGCAAACCAGCGTCCGCACGCTGGGACCAACACAGATTTGTATAGCTGATAGGCTTTGGAGCAAACCAGTGACCGCACACTGGTGTAACAAGCGAGTTTGTATAGCCGCAAGGCTTAGGAGCAAACCAGCGTCCGCACGCTGGGACCAACACGGAATTGTAGCAATGTCACCAACGCGACCAGGCAGAAGGTCGCCAGGATACTGAAGACAGGTGATGAGATGACAGGAACCAGCAACCATCAGTCAGGTCAGGAAACAGCAGAGAAGAAGTTCAGCAGTAACTGCAACACCAGAGACTAGGCCGGAACCAGGACTGGAACAACTCAGCAGGCAGGAAACACTGGAACAGTAGAGAACAGGTACTCAGGAACACATGAGATCAGGAACTCAGGAACACTGGAACAGAGGCCCAGCTATCACTAGCATAGTGATAGCAAGAAGGTCAGAAACAACACGAAAGGGCACTCAAAGGGTGCCCAATCCAGGTTTAAATAGGCAATAAGAGGCGGGCTATCTGCAGACAGCCAATAGCAGCCCCCTAGTGGTGACAGACAAGGAACTGCAGCAAATCACGGGCACCGTGATAGTACCCCCCTTTCAAAGACCCCCTCTCCTAGAATAGGGTTTAGGTTTCTGTGGGTAATTGGCATGAAAGACCCTAGTTAGCCTAGGTGCATGAAGGTCCATACTATCCACCCATGATCGATCCTCAGGACCGTACCCTTTCCAATGTACCAGGTACTGTACCTTTCCTCTAAGCCTACGGGAATCAATAATGCTCTGAACCTCGTACTCCTCCTGGCCCTCGACCTCAACAGGTCCTGGCACCACAGGTGTGGTAGTATAGCGATTGCAAACCAGAGGCTTAAGAAGGGACACATGGAACACATTATGGATACGCATGGATGCAGGTAGGTCTAGTGCATAGGAGACAGGGTTAATTTTACGAATAACTCTGTACGGACCAATAAACCGGGGAGCCAACTTATTAGACGGAACCTGCAGCTTGAGATTTCTGGAGGAAAGCCATACTCTATCCCCAACCTGAAAGGAAACCGCTGGAAGCCTTCTGCGATTAGCATGGCGCTGATGACGCTGAAATGACTGACCAAGTGCCCTCTGAACTTGTGCACATGTGGAACGGAGTTGCTCGATATGCTCATCCAGAGCTGGAATCTGTTGCGTCTGAAATGAATCTGGAAGCAAACAGGGCTGAAACCCATAATTAATCAGAAACGGAGAGCTCCCAGATGAAGAATTGACCGCACAGTTCCTGGCGAACTCTGCCCAAGGCAACAAGTCGGACCAATTATCATGATGGTCAGTAACGAAACAACGGAGAAATTGTTCCAAGCCCTGATTAGCTCGTTCAGCGGCTCCATTGGTCTGGGGATGGTAGGCAGAGGAGAAGGACAGCTGTATGCTCATCTGTTGGCAAAATGCCCTCCAAAATCTCGACACAAACTGGCTCCCCCTGTCAGACACCAGTACCCTAGGCACTCCATGCAACCGGAATACTTCTCTGGCGAACACCATTGCCAATTCCTTAGCCGAAGGAAGGCCACGGAGGGGCACGAAATGAGCCATTTTAGAAAACCTGTCCACCACCAGGAATATAAAGGAATACCCCTTAGACATAGGCAATTCTCCCATAAAATCAATGGAAACATGAGACCAGGGGCGTTCGCCATTAGGCACCGGCTGAAGCAAGCCCACTGGGAGATGTCTCGGGGTCTTAGCGCGGGCGCAGGTGGCACAGGCATTCGTAAATTCGGCACAATCGTTTCTCATGGAAGGCCACCAAAATAACTGAGAAAGGGACCATAACAATTGGTCTCTACCAATATGTCCCGCAGCCTTAGAGGAATGGTAGGTTTCGAGCAGCCTAGTACGAAATGATTCAGCGACAAAACATTTGCCCACTGGGGTTTCATGGGGAGCGGACCCCTGAGAGGCCAGGATCTCCTCCCCTAGAGGAGAAGTGATACTCGTGCGTATAGTAGCCAGTATTCTATCAGGTTGGATGATAGGTGCTGGTGCTTCCACTCTGTCACTGTCGGCCTCAAATTGTCTTGACAGTGCATCAGCCCTGATATTTTTTGACCCTGGTAAATATGATACAATGAAATTAAATCGAGACAGGAACAGTGCCCACCTGGCCTGACGAGAGGACAATCTCTTGGCCTCCGAGAGATAGGTCAGATTCTTATGATCTGTTAGGATTAAGACAGGATTCTTAGTACCTTCAAGCAAATGACGCCATTCCTTAAGAGCGAGGATAATGGCCAATAATTCTCTGTCACCTATCTCATAGTGGCTTTGAGTGACAGTCAACTTTTTAGAGAAAAACCCACAAGGTCTGAGAGTTCCACCTTTCTCGTGTCGCTGCGAAAGTACTGCCCCGACCCCAATATCTGAGGCATCAACCTCTAACGTAAATGGAAGTAAAGGATTGGGGTGGGATAACACAGGAGCCGCAGCAAATGCCAGCTTCAAATTCTCAAAGTCTTTCTCAGCAGATACCGGCCAACAAGAAGGATTAGCACCCTTGTGCGTAAGATCGGACAGAGGTTTGACAATGGAAGAAAAGTTCTTAATAAACCTCCTATAATAATTAGCGAAACCCAGGAAACGCTGTATGGCTTTAAGACCCTTGGGTTTTGGCCATTGTAGGACAGCTGACAACTTTTCTTTGTCCATGGCAATGCCATCATTGCCAATTATGAACCCCAAGAATGGCACACTGGTTCTATGAAACTCACATTTTTCCATTTTACAAAATAATTTGTTCTCACGGAGTCGTAGCAATACTGCGGATACATCTTTGATGTGCTGTGCCATGTTTTGGGAGTAAATCAGTATATCGTCGAGGTACACCACAACACATGTCTGTAACATATCTCTCAGAACATCGTTTATCAGTTCCTGGAAAACTGCGGGTGCATTACACAGCCCAAAAGGCATTACTAGATACTCGTAGTTTCCAGCTCGAGTATTAAAGGCAGTTTTCCACTCATCACCTGCTCGAATGCGAACCAGATTGTAAGCGGCCCGTAGGTCAAATTTGGTAAATATCGAAGCGCCTTTAAGCCTGTCAAAAAGCTCGGTCATGAGTGGTATTGGGTATGCGTTTTTTACCATTAGTTTATTCAAGCCCCGGTAGTCAATGCATGGTCTTAATTCGCCATTTTTCTTTTTTACGAAAAAGAACCCAGCCCCAGCTGGAGAGGTAGATTTTCGTATGATCCCTCTAGCAAGGGCATCAGAAATGTAATCCTCCATAGCCTTATTTTCATCACAAGATAATGGATAAGTGCGTCCTTTTGGAGGTACTGCACCAGGCTGCAATTCAATGCAACAATCATAAGGTCCATGCTGGGGTAGCATACTAGCCTCTCCTTTGCTAAAAACATCGCCAAACTGTTGGTACACATCCGGTATAGCAGAGGAGGTGCACATGACCTTAATAGGCTGGATGACGCACTTGTCCATACAAAACTGGGACCAAGCAGCAATTTCACACTTTTTCCAATCGAATTGTGGGTTATGTAACTGTAACCACGGAAATCCCAATATTACCGCATGGTGCGGAGAATTAATCAGTTGAAACTGCTGCTCTTCTCTGTGAAGTGCCCCAATAGTCATAGACAATGGCATAGTTTCAAATATAACCTGAGGCGGTTCTAAGGGTCTACCATCAATCGCTTCAATAGTCAAGGGGTTTTCTCTTTCAATGCGTGGAACTCCGTGCAATTCAGCAAAGGTATTATCCATAAAATACCCTGATGCACCAGAGTCAACCAAGGCCAAAACCTCCACAGAGCGTTGTGCCCAAGACAATACCACCTGTATGGTGGGTTTCATTATGCCCGACACTGGGGACGATTGTACACCACCTAGGGCCTGTCCCCCAAGGTACCCTAGGTGTGTGCGTTTCCCGGACGTACCGGACAGGAATTTAGCAAGTGCCCTTTTTTACCGCAGTATAAAAATAACCCTTGTTTTTTGCTATATAGTCTCTCTGCCTTGGTTAGTCTAGTGAAGCCTATTTGCATAGGTTCGCTTGTTTCCCGTACTGGTTCACTAGACTTCAATGCCAAGGGAGGGATGGGTGGGCAAAACATGCTACTAGGCTCATTATTTTTTGACCGTAACTTACGATCTCTGGCACTTGATCTCTCACGTATTCTGGAGTCAATTATCATAACATACTCAATGTAATCATCTAGATCAATAGGTAGATCTTTAGCAGCGATTTCGTCTTTAATGTGGTCATTCAGGCCTTGAGAAAAGGCTGCCAATAATGCCTCATTATTCCAACCTACCTCTGCTGCCAATGTGCGGAATTCGATGGCATAGTCGCCCACTGTACGCCTGCCCTGTTGTATCTCCATAAGGCGTTTGGCAGCAGAGGTGGTTCTACCAGGAGGCTCAAACACTCTTCGAAAGGAACGCACAAATTCACTAAAGTTCTTAGTACAAGGTTTAGCATTCTCCCACAAGGGGTTAGCCCAAGCCAATGCTCTGCCAGTGAGCAGTGATATCGTGAACCCCACTTTACTACGATCATTGGGAAATGCGTGTGCCGTCAATTCCATAAAGATTTCGAGTTGGTTGATGAACCCTCTGCAGAGACTAGGGTCACCATCATATCTTAGCGGCAAGGGTGCAGAAGCCGTTAACCCTTTAACAGTACCCTCTAGGGGCCTGGTATCACTTTCCTGTGTCTGACTTGGCGAGACCACCGGACTAGAGCTCGATTTGTCAGCGGGTACCGTGCGTTCAAGGATCGTTTGAATTGCAACTGCCAACTGATCCAAACGTTGCTCGAGCACATCCATCCTCCAATGGATATTCTGTGCGTTACCTTCACCCTTGCTGTCTGAGGTCATGGCCCTTTCGTACTGTCACGGTTTATTATGACTCTCAGACACAAGTTTTAGGTAAAAAATCAATTTTATTGAAATAATAAATTGATAACTTAGGATGGCAATAACATACATATATATATATATATATACAGAATATAGCACAGACAGAAGGCAGACTCTACCGGTCCTGTCAATATACCGGACAGGACAGTCTTTAGGCTCTACCGGCCTTGCCAATACCGGGTAAGGCAACCTGCAGATGGAATAGCATAACGGTTCTACCGGCCTTACCAAATTACCGGGCAAGGCAGCCTCAATAGATACACAATGTAGGCTCTACCGGCCCTGCCAATACCGGGTAAGGCAACCTCAGATGGAATGTGGCAAAAGGTTCTACCGGCCTTACCAATACCGGGCAGGGCAGCCCAGAGATAGTAGCAGCAGTCAGATGAAACTAGAAAATTAGCAGAATCGTTAAGCAGCAAGGCTTTGGAGCAAACCAGCGTCCGCACGCTGGGAACAACACTGAATAGTATAGCCGTTAGGCTTTGCGAGCAAACCAGTGACCGCACACTGGAGTAACAAGTGAGTAGTATAGCCGCAAGGCTTAGGAGCAAACCAGCGTCCGCACGCTGGGACCAACACAGAATTGTTTAGCCGATAGGCTTTGGAGCAAACCAGTGACCGCACACTGGTGTAACAAGCGAGCTTGTATAGCCGCAAGGCTAGGAGCAAACCAGCGTCCGCACGCTGGGACAAACACAGATTTGTATAGATGATAGGCTTTGGAGCAAACCAGTGACCGCACACTGGTGTAACAAGCGAGCTTGTATAGCCGCAAGGCTTAGGAGCAAACCAGCGTCCGCACGCTGGGACCAACACAGATTTGTATAGCTGATAGGCTTTGGAGCAAACCAGTGACCGCACACTGGTGTAACAAGCGAGCTTGTATAGCCGCAAGGCTAGGAGCAAACCAGCGTCCGCACGCTGGGACAAACACAGATTTGTATAGATGATAGGCTTTGGAGCAAACCAGTGACCGCACACTGGTGTAACAAGCGAGCTTGTATAGCCGCAAGGCTTAGGAGCAAACCAGCGTCCGCACGCTGGGACCAACACAGATTTGTATAGCTGATAGGCTTTGGAGCAAACCAGTGACCGCACACTGGTGTAACAAGTGAGTTTGTATGGCCGCAAGGCTTAGGAGCAAACCAGCGTCCACACGCTGGGACCAACACAGATTTGTAGAGCTGATAGGCTTTGGAGCAAACCAGTGACCGCACACTGGTGTAACAAGTGAGTTTGTATAGCCGCAAGGCTTAGGAGCAAACCAGCGTCCGCACGCTGGGACCAACACAGATTTGTATAGCTGATAGGCTTTGGAGCAAACCAGTGACCGCACACTGGTGTAACAAGCGAGTTTGTATAGCCGCAAGGCTTAGGAGCAAACCAGCGTCCGCACGCTGGGACCAACACGGAATTGTAGCAATGTCACCAACGCGACCAGGCAGAAGGTCGCCAGGATACTGAAGACAGGTGATGAGATGACAGGAACCAGCAACCATCAGTCAGGTCAGGAAACAGCAGAGAAGAAGTTCAGCAGTAACTGCAACACCAGAGACTAGGCCGGAACCAGGACTGGAGTAACTCAGCATCCAGGAAACACTGGAACAGTAGAGATCAGGAACTCAGGAACACAGGAGATCAGGAACTCAGGAACACTGGAACAGAGGCCCAGCTATCACTAGCATAGTGATAGCAAGAAGGTCAGAAACAACACGAAAGGGCACTCAAAGGGTGCCCAATCCAGGTTTAAATAGGCAATAAGAGGCGGGCTATCTGCAGACAGCCAATAGCAGCCCCCTAGTGGTGACAGACAAGGAACTGCAGCAAATCACGGGCACCGTGATAAAACCACAAAAGTCAATGCACGGACGTAGCTCTCCGTCCTTTTTCTTGACCAAAAAAAAATCCAGCACCAGCGAGGGATGTAGATTTACGAATGATGCCTCTTGCCAGCGCATCTGAAACATACTCCTCCATAACCTTATTTTCCTCAACAGATAAGGGGTAGATACGACCCCAAAGGAGGCATAGTACCAGGAAGCAATTCCAAAGAGCAGTTGTAAGGCCTATGTGGTGGTAAAGACCCGGCCTTACTTTCACTAAAGATGTCTTTAAATGTGTAATATCCCTCAGGGAGGAGTA
The DNA here is from genome assembly GCA_037306005.1 of Rhinophrynus dorsalis. Taxonomy (NCBI): domain Eukaryota; kingdom Metazoa; phylum Chordata; class Amphibia; order Anura; family Rhinophrynidae; genus Rhinophrynus; species Rhinophrynus dorsalis. Next base: position 432,643,803 of record CM074719.1, on the reverse strand, counting down.
GAGCAATAGCTTTGGTGTGTGTTATGGCATGATGCAGAGAATTAATCACCTGAAATTTCAGGTTTTGGTGTGGAGGGATCCCACCCTCAGTGTTAGCAAAGCGGTTTCATGCGTAATGTGTGAGGGCTGCAATGGACACCCATCAATGGCTTCTACAGCCAGAGGAGAAGCAAGCGGCTGCAAAGGGATATTATTACTGGCTGCAAACTCTGCATCAATAAAGCAGCCAGCGGCCCCCTTGTCCAGAAACGCTGGACCTGAGATTGACTTATCTGCCCAATAAATGCAGGCCTTTATCATGGGCTTATCCGAAACATTCTCTGGGGAAAGTGAAATGCCGCCAATGATATGTCCCCGGCCTGGACAGACTGGGTAGGACCTAAACAAATGTCCAGATCCACCACAGTACAGACAAAGTCCCTCCCTCCTCCTGAAGGCCCTCTCCTCTATCAATAGCCAGGTAGCATCCGCTTGCCTGGGTTCAGTGCCCTCAGAGGCCAGTACAGGAGTTGCGGGAAGTAAGCCAGAAGGATGAAAGGACAATCTACCCGGAGCCCTCCGCCAGCACTCACGAAACGGGCCTCTCTACCCGATAATGGAATCAACTTGCAATGGTTAGCAACCATCAGAAACAAGCCCAGGAGGCAAGGGAGGTGAGGGAGGATAGGGTGGGCCTGAAGAACAAGAAGCCCATCTACCCGAGGGCCTCCGCAGGCTCTCCCTAAACGAGGGTCTCCCCCTGATTCTAGTGTCAATCAGGATACAAAACAAAATCAATTTGTCCAAATTTTTAGGTAATTCACGTGCCGCAATTTCATCCTTCAATGTGTCACACAGCCCTTGGGAAAAGGCGGCTATCAAGGTCTCATTATTCCAGCCTACTTCCGCAGCCAGGGTGCGAAATTCAATAGAATAGTCCACCACAGTACGTGCGCCCTGACAAATGGTCATAAGGTGTTTTGAAGCCGAGGCCACACGGCCTGGTCTATCAAAAATTTTTCTGAAGGAGTCCACAAACTCAGTAAAGTTATACACAATGGGTTTGTCAGTCTCCCATAGTGGGTTAGCCCAGGTCAACGCCCTACCAGTGAGGAGAGAAATCAGAAAGCCAACCTTACTGCGCTCAGAAGGGAAGGCATGCAGAACCATCTCAAAGTATATGTCGAGCTGATTGAGGAAACCACGGCAAGCATCTGGGTCCCCACACATACCACTGTGTGAGCTGAGCGGAACCTGACAACCCCCTGATCATGCCTGAATCAGAAGAGGTTTGAGCCACTGGTGCCAGGGAGGGAGCGGGGGGTGGCCACCACTTGTGGTTTAGTGCGTTCAAGTTGTGTGGTGCATTGCAACAACGTTTGTATGGAAAAAGACAATTGGTCAATATGTTGATCCAATGCCTCCATCCTCTTCAGGATGCTTTGAAGAACTGCATTACTATCACCGTCTGAATGCATAGCCCTTGCGCACTGTCACGATTCCCCAGAGATGATCAGGAGTCAGTATGGTATAGTAAAATGCAATTTATTAAACAACAATAAGGTAGCAAACAGAGGAAAATAGCAGGTACAAGCAAAGGGTCACAGCCAGCCAGTGCTACTACCAGAAATAGTAAACTGACGCGGAGGACCACTCTACTAGAGACTAGGCTGAAGCCACTGGTAGTCTCTGCTGGAACCAGGAGCTGGAATAGGAACGAACAGGAACAGGAACCGGAGCTCGAAGTCTTGATCCGAGGTAGCGAGAAAATCTGACTCACGCCTGCAGTCAGAATAGAGTGTATGTTTGACTCGTGACTGCAGTCAGTATCAAAGCTAGTGTGCCAGAGCCCCAGGCCCGCACCAGATAGGGTGTCTGCCAGGTACAGAGGAAAATCAAAAGAATAGTCAGACAGAGCCACATGTCAGCACCAGAGAGGGTAGTCAGACAAGCCAGGTCATACACATTACAGGTAGTCAGCCAGAGCCACAGGTCTGCACCAGATTGGGTGTCCACTATAAGGATAAGACAAAGGAATAGTCAGACAGAGCCACAGGTTGGATGGAAGACAAGCCAGGTCATACACAGAGCTCAAAGTAATAGAACTGTTTTGAACAACAACGTAAGGGCAACTGAGACAGACTCAGGCTGCCCTTTAAACCTCTCCTCAGGAAGTAGGTAGGAGGAGCAGACTCAGAGGAAGGAAGTAGGTAGGAGGAAACTACAGGAAGCATGGCATAAAACAGAGGCCTGCGTCACTCTGAAGTCCCACGCCTGCAGATAACAAGTGGAATGACGCCGAGCATCACTGGAAACAAGGTAAGCTGTGACAAATTGCCAACAGAATTCAGTCTTCTTCCAGAGAAGGAAGACGGCAAGGGGAGACCCAACCCCCTGCGCCTGACTGAAAGGACTGCTGTCCCACTACAGCGCCGACCGCACATGTCATGATGGAAAGCCAGAGTCCAATATCCATCTGGTCCCAAGAGATCGACAGTTGAACTGCCATCTGTTGACAAACTTGCATGTCATATTTCCACCATGACAAGCCCCCATAGATCCAGCAGATATTCCAGATAGTGTCCTGATAACAGAACAAGGAGGAGCACTTCTGTGAAATCACTCACCAATTACACTAGCCAGGATGGAAAAGGCCCAAACCCAGTTACAAAAAACTTTGGGAATTCTGTGATAGCGCCTCTTCTCCCACTCTTCCTTCCTCTCTGCATCCTTTTCATCTCTGTCAGGAGGGGCCTCATCCAGAGGCAAACGTGAGTAAACATTCACAGATTAATTGGGCAATTTTTTTATTTAACCTCCACCTTCAAATGAATACCTAAAGGGCCAGACCAGCACAAGTAAGCAGCACCAAAGGTTGCTGTAGGAACACCCACCAAGAAAACATCACCCAGGGGGACACCACCAACCCCTGTGTTAACCCCCAACAAAAGAGTGTAATTGGAAGGAAACCCCCAGCAACCCCAAAACCCCAGTAGGAACACCCACAGTGGGGACCCCAGAAGCCACATGCACACCCTGAGCTCCAGAAGGCCCCCCACCAGAACCCAAGGGCACAACCAAACACCCGGCCCCAAACCCATGGGAAGCAGCCACACCGCCAGGCCGCAGAGGAAGAAGACCCCCAACCCCAGGAACCAAACCACCCCCCACTTGAACAGCCAGAAATTAGTGCTGCTGGCAACCCAGCTCCACCATGTAACAACGACACAGAGGAACCCAACAGCTCAAGTGACACCCCGTCAGACCCCACAATGGAAGAGGAGCCACCCACTGCCCTCCAGGGAGCTTGGGACCCCGAGTTGCCCCCAATGTCCAATCTTGCTACACCCCTAACAAGTGTTGAATTGAGCCCCACTTATCAATCACACCACCACAGGCATGGAAACCCCAGGCAATCCCATTCCTGCCACCACCACAGCAACAGGAGACACGGACTGCGTCAACCAGTAGCTCCAGACGAGTCCAGAAGAGGCTCAGCAGCCTTACCATCTTGACAACGAGCCAGCAAGCCCTAGGGAAAAAGCAAAAGAGTAACCAACAAGCCCCAATTTAAGAAGGCCCCACACCCCAACATCAGGAGAGTCACAACTCCACCCGAAAGGCACAGAAAAGTACCCCAAACAGCACAAATTTCTTGCGATGGCAATCCAAGCAGGAAAAGTACCAGAGGTTGAAAATCAGGAAGTAAGGGCCAAAGGGAGGGGAGGAAGGAACATAAGACCAGGACCAAGCCATCATACCTATAGGGCAGAAGAGGAGGACTAGGGCCAGAGAATAAGAGAACATGGGGACCAAGGGCCAATAAAAGGTGTAAAAGGAAAAGGAAGAAGAGAAAGAAAGAGAATAAAAGACAAACAACAGGAAAGGGGAAATAGCATAAGAGGGGGGACTATAACAATGAAAATTCAGAACAGAAAAGAGGACAAATACATTAAAGGGAAAAGAAAGCAAAAAAATGGTACAAAATAAAACAAGGTAAACTAAAGAAAGGACAAAACATTGTAAAAGGGGAAACAAAGTAAAGGGCCATACACAAAACCAGCCCCCCTACAAACCCACACCAGTCCATAATCCCATAATGAACCTGCTTCCGTGAAGAAGAGCCCTGTGGGAGCGACTCCTTTCCCATGCCAAAGTATGCCTGTAATCACTGTAAGCCCAATGAGCGGACCTCCTCTCTTCCACTCCAGCACCAGTTGCAGATGTTGCCAGCTCACTGGAGCAATCAACTCCACTTACTGCCCAGACTCTCCCCTAGAAGCAGCCAGAAGCCTATGACTGGGACTGGGGCTCCTCCTCCTTGGCCGCCCCGTGCTTAGACTGAGGCATTCCAGCGGCCTGGCCCTAGTGCTCTGAACAGGCCTAGATGGATGGCCAGCAGAGGAGGAAGTAGACTCCACCGCTCAATTGGCAAGCTGCTCCTGCAGCCAACCACCGTCACCAGCTTCAAGTAGCAAACAAACCTCCTCCAACGAATTGCCCAACGCCATGCTAGGTAAGAGGAGGACAGACACTGCTGCTGTTGTGCTGCACATCCCAAGAGGACACAATTACCCACAAACCCCGTTATATACTTAGTCTTATCCGAAGTGCATCCCAACAACCCCTGCGGTCGGCCAATCCCTACATCTCTTACTAGAACCCCCAGCCCAGACATGATTCCGCTTCTTATTTTGTTGTAGGGAATTCTTTCCCTAGGCTCCAGTAGAGGCATTTCTTTGTAACTGGTTAAATGTTACAATATTTGTGTGTATCAGTGTAGAGAGTTTGTGTCAGCAGCCAAGCATGGCTGTGTATGCAATATGGGTTAACCCTCACAGCACCAGAGGGGTGCACCCCTCTGGCACCTAAAGAGCCAAAATGTGATTATTATGTGGGATAATGTGACATAAATTCTTGTTCGGGCTACAGTTCAGTGTTAAACTTGATCATCAGTACAGATACTCTGAGATCTTTAATGATGTGACCAGTATATATACATATATATGGCATCTGCATAGTGCTCCAGATTTTGAGGGGTGCCTCAGCTGTTCTTGCACACTCACATTCTGAATTGTAGGTGTGGCCAGAGCATCCCCAATGCCTTGCACCAGTTTTATACCCCTTTACAGGGTATTATTTAACCTCTTGGATGCTACAAGGATCTCCAATGCATTGCAGAGCAATTTGATAGAGATCTCTCTAGCAACCAAGGGGTTATTTTTTTTTTTGTTCTTGTTATAGGCTAAGAGTATTTTCTTTGTGAGGAAACAGTGGATAAAACTGGAAGCAGAGTCATGTGAGAAGGTTGGGGAGTGGTCATGGGAAAATATATAACGGTACCTGCTATGTAAATCCTGCTCTGTATATGGGCCTCTGACCACAGAAGTAAGACTACCTAGGTTATATTTAGCAGTACCTTGAAAAGTTCATTTTATATTCTTTCATGTACAACTATTTGAAAAAAATGTATAAGTGGTAACATTCAAAGAATAAGTGCTACAGATCTTTAGAAATGATTAATAAACAGAGTAAGGATTAATGGACCATGAGAGAGGGTGAGTAATGTAATTATATGTAATTAATCACTTTTCTGTTACCAAATGTGCTAGTGCATTGTTTCAGTTTAATAAATAATCAGCTTTCATTCTGTACTCTCTAATTTCCAAATAATATACTCTGTATTTTGAAATGGATATTCAAAATCAGCAATCAAGGCCTACAAAATATTATATTGTACATAATGCAAATATAGGTAATATTTCTCAGTAATATATTTTCACCCTGTGAGAACCAGAGGAGTGTGGAATGAATTTCTTCATAAGTTGAACAACCCTTTAGTCCAGAAGGAATTAATGAAATCAGCATTAGCCAATGTACGTGGCTGCATTTTGCAAAGACAAAAAAAATATATATAAAATGGTAAAACCCTGTGCTATGGTGCTATGGTATTCTTCTCCAGACAAGGCAGAACTATTTGACATTCCAAAGATCAATCTAATGAGGTGTATCTAGAGGAATAATGACCTGTAATTGTTGAAAATAAGTTTCGACGTATCTGAAAAAGAATCAAGGGATAATAATAGCTAATTGAGTAACTATTAGACCTTTTGAGTTAGATGTACTAAGAAAAACTGGAGCAAACCATCTGAACCACAGGGAACAGATACAAATTGTCTTTGCTTCTCAATGTCTTGTGTACCTATCTGGCACTCAAAGGTTTAAAAAGGGGTCTTTTGACCTCTTGAATACCTGGAAAACATCAAGGGATAGTAATGTGTCACAAAAAAGCAGCTCTAATTAATCTTCATAGTATTTGGGCCATGGAGAGTGTTATTTCAGTACTGTCAGAGTTGAAGTTTAAGAGTAATTGAATGATAAAGTATTCCCCTCCTGCCCCTTTTGCCTAGTGTAAGCTGCCTCCCCTCAGATGTGGAATCTGGTCCTGGGACCAGACAGCTCACAGCAAGGGACAATCTTCTTACTGTGAGTATAAGGAAAACCCTGCCTCCCTTCACAATTATTTCAGGTTTTTCTTTATGCTCACTGAAGATTGTCCCTCTCTGCGATCCATCCGGACAGTCTTGCTGCTCTGAGGTGAGCCGTGTTACATCAGTAAAAGGGACGGGAGGGGGAAACTTGATCATTCAATAACTCTTGAAATATTGAAATAACGCTCTCCACGGCCCAAATGCTATGAAGATTAATTGGAGCTGCTTTTATTGTGAAACATTACTATATATTTAACCCTTTGAGTGCCAGAGAGGTATGCAACACATTGCTCAAAGGGTTAAGTGAGAGGAGTCTGGAGTCATTGAAACCTACAACAAAGAAACATGTCCACGGGCATAATATCCAGTCCTATGTAAAGATTCATTTGGGAGAACCAGTCCACATAGATTTGAATAATAATGGCCATTAGGATTTTCCCCACAGACTAATACTTTAAGTGCCAGAGAGGCATGCAGAGGATTGCATAGCCATGCATTGCATGCCCTTCTGACAATCAAAGGGTTAAATGTCAATTATCACATGGATAATACCCTATCATCAGATCTACACCCCTGGTAGCAGACCCACCAGTGAAGTCAGGATTACATTGTGAGCCCCCACAGACCAATATGGGGAGAGGGGGAACAATGGGAGTCTTCCATATTGGTTCAGTGAAAAGAGACTGTACTTCAAATCTGAAGTCTCGCAGTTCAGTCTCATTGGCCAGAGCAGCGCAGTCCACACAGGCCCTTGTGTCTGGCTTGAAAGCCCAACATAGAGAGGTCTGTAGAGCCTGAGAGCAACCAGTGAAATGTGTGTCCGAGAGCTACACCTTCTGGGGTACATTCCAGTGGAGGGGTTTTCTGACCTTCCCCCAAATGGCTGATAGGAGCTGCACAGTACAGCCCCAGGATTTTTGCAATAGGAAAAGTTAGTAAAATATGATAAGTGTAGGTTTATTATGAGGAGATATTACTGTTTCTTTAATCAAGTAAGTCTCTCTAATAAGATCTGCCCCAGAGACTCATATTTCCTGATTTATTTACTGGGTCCCCAGGACAGAGAGTGATTCTCAGGGTAATTGAGTTCATGGGTAACCCACCTCATTCCCCATTCAATTATCTACAACCACCCCATTCCTCATAATTTCAGAACAAATCCTGCCCTTTCTCCATCTAATCTCACCCACTCCTGTTAAGCAAATCACAACATTTAGACACTCCCACCCCTAACTCCAGTAGTTACTCTGGGGACTGGGGACATGAAGGTTCCCAGGTATGCTGATGTGGTAAGAAGAACTGGAGAAATTCTTAGCAAACCAACTGCACGACAAGGAACAAATGAAAATACAGCTCACATCGATTTAACTCTTTGAGTGCCAGAGTGTTCTTTGCCACTCCACCTGTCCTCCCACTCCCACCACTGTTTGCACAATGATTTATTACAAAGGTATTTACCATATACAGTTGGATGAAACACAATAAAATAAAAACAATAAACATAGAGCACTACACCTTCAATATTAAATGAACGTTATCCAGAATGTATATAGAATAATGATATGCTCCACTAATAGATGATCTTGAACTTAATAGATGAACTTGAACTTGCAATTTGACAAATGCATGAAGATAGGAAACAAGTCCTGCTCTGTAGCACTCTGTGATGCTCCATGCTCAGCCCCCTCTGTTGATTACTGTAAGGACGGAGCCAGTCTAAGCTGTTAGGGTGCTTTTCAATGTATTGGAGACCTCTCTAGCATCCAGGTGGGTAAATATCAGCTAGTAAAGGGGTATATAAACTGGTACAGGGACAATGAGATTCTGCTTGCAATACCCACAACTCAGAATATGGGTGTGACATGCACAGCTGAGATGTCCCTCAAAATTTGGAGCTCTAGGTGGTTGCCTACTCTGCGTACTGGGAAATCCAGTCCTGGTGGTGCTGTTTGTGATGCTGAAGTCTAAGCACATCCTCTCTGCTCCCCCAGTGGATGAGTAGAGAGAATGCACTCAGACTTCAGGATTTTCGAATTGCTGGTGATGTGTAAGGGAGGACATCCCTTCATTCAGCAGTTCAACAACCATCCATGCTAATGAGGGGACTATACCAACTTCCTCTTGCTTCCCTAATTTTTAGTGCATATGGCAATGTGTGTCTCCACTGCCAAGCCAAGAGCTCACCACACATCGCCAGAAACACATCACCACAACATTGAACCTTAGTACATCTCAGCACATGTGTAGTAAAGAACTCACTTGTCTTCAAAGATTTAAAAGGCCTATTTACAGCAAATGGAATTTGTGTTTCTCCCCTATGAATACTCTTGATAAATTACAGAATTCCTGCAGTTTTCTTTTCAACATAGTGCCAATAGAAACAGAATATTTGTCCTTTAAATGATATCTGTTACTATTTCACCTATATTATTAGGTTTTTGTGTATGTACCATTACAGTGATGCTGAGAATGATTTTCCTTCCAGACTTGTAAGCCTGCAACTTCTTCCAAGATCTGCACACACAAACAAGGGATTTCACATAGCCAAGGTTTATGTTTATACAGGCAAGTGGCCTGTCTTTTGTTTAAGTCTGCGAGGCATTTGCAGCTAAGCAAACCGTATGCTCCAGTCTGTAGCACAGGCAAATAATAAAAGGGTACGTTATCCGGAACCATTTTCAAAACAACTATTTTCAAAAAATGTTTAAAACATTTTTAAGCAATATCTTTATTATGATATTTGTAATAATTTTTTGTGTAAACTAGGTTAATGTGTAAAGTAGATTCTGATAGGAAATAACAACAGGAATTCATTCTGAAAAGGGTTTCAGATAACAGGAAAGTACCAATAAAAGCTACAGCAGTAACTAATTGTCATACAACTAAAGGTGCAATTCAAGATGCTAAAGTGGGGCAGTTCTGGAGCAAAGCACCACTGGAGACAAATTAAACTCCCCCCGCCCTAAATCCCATTCATTAATACAAGGCTTTTAAACTCTTGATTGATAGGATCTACTGTTATTCTGTTGCCTGATTGTGCATGTTTATTTGATGACTTTATTGTAAATGACTGTATTTCACCTTTGATTCTCCTCTCAGGACAGAAAGCGAAATTTGCACATGCACCAATGTTGTTAATGCTGAGATCATTGCATGACTGAGCAACAAGGTAGCTTTTAACCCAGTTCAGGCCATAAGGTTGACCAGGACATTATCCTGTAACACACTTAGGAACTACATGGGTTCCTTTGCCTAGGGGCACCTGATATGTAAATCCAGGTCTGACTAAACCTACCCTGGTATTGCTGCCTTTGATAACTGCACAATATTTTATGCTACAATGGAACTTTCATCACAAAAGGGACTCTAGTATCAAACAGATATGAGTAACAGAAATACATAGTATCTATCTGTTACACCACAGAACAACAGACTCTTTGTTAAGCAATATGAGCCCCACAAATTGTGTTTTACTAAATAAAATATATCCATGTATTAGGGTTGGGCTTATTTTCTGGGGTACCAAAATTTATTAGGTGCACCTGGGCATTTATATTGCTTGCTAAATAGGGTTTTTTTTCCTTGACACTATGTATATGTGATGTAGACATCTTTGACATCCAAAAGAACAAGGCAATGATTTTATTGCTTCTAGCAACACATTTGTTTGTTTTATTTGGCATTACATTATATGCTGAATGTTATGCAGGGCATATTAGGAACCCTGAGAGATTTTGAATGTAATCAATGGAAGCTCACAGTGTCCCTAAAAGTTAAGGGAAACAGTCCTGCTAGTACTAGAAATGAATGTAATCAATGGGAGCTCACATTGTACCTAATAGGTAAGGGAAACAGTCCTGCTAGTGCTAGAAAGGAAACAGAAATCCTATTGTTCCTACAGTATTATTTGGAGACGCACTGACCAGATCCACTTGGTGCACCTAGGAGACTTCTAAAGATGTTCTGTAGGTAGAGAACATCAAGCAAAGGTAGCTAGCTATACTTCATCAAGTGTCCCCACAACATTAAAAGTAGAGTCTGACAATATACTCTGATGCTTTATTCTTAAACTTAGTGTGCAGAGTTAGCCTTTATTTTACTTGAGAGGGGCAGTGGTGTATGTTAATCTGAATGGAGGTCCAGCATCTATACTATTGTGTTATATACCCAGTGTCATACACGAATCCTAAGGTCCCTGCAAGATGGCATCCAGACTAGGAAGTAACCCACCAGACCACCAGGGCCTTGGACCTACCAACATTATACTCCATTCAGAGCCAGTGTTCCCTGGCTATATTAGTGGACTACAATTTTCATCATCCTCAACTAGCCAATGACTCGATGAGGGTGAATGGAATAATGTGGCCCACATATCCTCTAAGCTCTTGTGTGGTTGTTAACATAATATCATATTATATGCTTTGTATGAATTGCACTAAGGATGTAAGGGACAGTAAAGGATTAATATTAAAACCAATTTAAACTATAGGTAGTTTGCTCACAGCAATGGCAACCAAGTTCCCATAGCTTAAAATGTATCTGTTCCCTTCTATTATTGCTGTAGATCTCCATGATCGCAGGGCTGGGGGATGTCAGCCCCTCAACTCAGTATTATGTGAGAAGAAGCAACATTGCTATTATCTCCATACAAGCCCTATGCTGAGTAATTCACAGTCAATAGACCTCTTTGGAAAGGATAGTAATGTCACATAATCTCTGAATGAGGCACTGATAATAGAAAGCAAACAGGTGATTTATAAGCTAAGGGAATGGATCCCATAGCTGTGAGGATACTGCTTGTAGTTTAAAAGGATTTTATGTTGACCCCTTTTCTGTCCCTTTTAAAACAATAATATATAGACTAAAGCTCTCCATAGAAATTGATTGCAACTAAGTCACCTTGTCACCACAAGTTTGAACTGCAATACCTTATGAATGCATCTGCCGGCAGTTGGAATGCTTTTGAATATGCACACACACAAACATACACATTCGTAATAACTTTCTGATCCTTCTGGCAAATCCATTCTTCTCTTTTAAAAGGGGCTGGCTACTTATAGTACTAAAATATCTGAGAAAGAAAATAATATTATTTTGAAAATTAAAAAAAAACTGTTTTCATGAATGCAAGGGTTTTTCCTCTGTGTTCCCCCTCACGGCTTATACAAGTGTATAATCTCCTCCTTCTAGCTGATTGTAGGGCCAATCAAAATAAACAATAAAAGAGCTCCCCCCCCTGAAATCGCCAGTCTTTTTGTCCTACAGCTGATGTAGGAGAGCATTTAGTAGCTCTTACAGCCCAAATGGGTTTTTTCTTTTTTAATTGTTTTTCTTTAAAAGTTACCTATTTTATCTATTTTGATTCGGCTGCATTCATTGCTGCCCGGTCCAGGAAGGACATAGCCTGGGTCCATCCTGAAGCCCTGGCTCCGCTGCCTGGTCAGTCAGGGAAGCCTCTCCTTCCGTGCGTTGAAGCTCAATGTGGGAAACAGGAAGTGGATCCGGATGTGAAGTCACTCTGCATCACGGAGCGCCTACAGGATACTGGCATCAGTACCAGATCGGCTCTCTATTGCAAGGGCCGACTGAGGGGAGGGAGAGCGCCTGCTGTTGCAGGGAAATGGTAAGATAAGGGGCAGTGTGCCAAGCTGAAACGCACGCCTACTCTAACTTTTCACTAGTGCTATTTAAGCTTGGTCAGTTTCTCAGAGGATTGGTTCAAAGGTTTTAATTATATATATTAAAAGTCTTCATCCTCTAAGGATAAAGTGGCCTTAGATCCTAAAGAAGATAAGGGAACCACAAGTTTTAAAACATGTTTGGGTTGTTCCAACCAACTCTCCCTGTCTGACCCCAGTAAACTTTGCATGGACTGCTTAAAAAAATGTTTCAGGACAAAGTGTGCAGGGTGAATTCCAAGATTTTCTGGCTTGGATGAGGTCTTCCATGCAAGACACTTTTTTCGCAAAGCAATTTTCTTCCAGAAAGCAACAAAGACTGGAAGATCCTGGGGAAGGTATCTCTGCAAGAGGGGATGACTTGGAAGAAGATAGTGGTCCAGAATTATTTGCCTGTTCATCTGAGGAAGAAGGATAGATCAATGATGAAGAAGGCTCATTCAACATCGATAAGATGGAGGGTTTCTTAAAACAGGTTAGAAGTTCCCTTGGTCTTAAGGATGAACAGAAGGAACTGAACGTTATTGACACTGCATTCATGTGGAAAAGAAAACAAGTCATGGTTTTCTCTGTGCATCAAGTCGTGTCAGACATCATTAATTCTGAATGGGGAAAATCAGAAAAGAGAGCCTCTTTTTCCAGGAGATTTCAGAAAATGTACCCCTTTGGGAAGAGGAAACCTGAAGTTGGTCTAACCCTCCAAAACTAGACACAGCAGTGGCATATATTGCAAAGAGAACAATTCCAATGGAGGATGGTTCTTCTCTCAAAGATAGCATGGACCGGAAGATGGAGGCAGCTCTTAAAAAGCAATTCATCTTTTTGGGTCAGAACCTGAAGGTTGCAATGGCCATGGCATGTGTCTCAAGAGTCATCAGGATCTGGTTATCTAATCTAGAGGAAAGTATTGAATCCTCGGTCTCCAGATCAAAACTGATAAAGGAGGTTTCCAACATCAAAGAAGCCATCAGCTTCTCATGTGACGCATCCATGGATGCAATTAGATTGTCTGCTAGAGCATCTTCCCTGCCATTTTCTGGAAACCTTCTATTTGGAGTACGCCTTAATGAGATCATATCCAAAATGACAGGAGGTAAGAGTTCATTCTTACCCCAGGTTAGAAGACCGAGATCATCTCCACAGAGATCCTCCTATAGAAACGGGAGACAGTCCTTTCATGACTCAAAGCGCTTTTCATCAAGAACCTATGATCAAAAGAAGCAGCCAGTTACCCAGGGATCCAAGGCCAGCTTTAGAAGAGATAACTTCCGCAAGACCTTCAGAAAAGATCTCCCCTGAAGGTTGGGGGGCCCAGCTTCTGGCTCCAGTGGGAGGTCAGCTGGAGTTTTTTACCCACAGATGGAAGACACTAATGAAACCAAACAAGTGGGTTCTTCAAAATCTAGAAGCCGGGTATCCATTAGACCTCCAAAGCAAAAAAATGGTAGATTATTTCATCAAGAATTCCAACCAACCCACTTAAAAGAAGAGGCCTCCTCAATTCAATTCAGGATCTCAGGAGGCAAAGGGTCATAGAACCAGTGCCGGAGGGGATGAAGAAACAGGGCATATACTCTGTAATATTCCTAGTTCCGAAACCAGGAGATTCCTTCAGGACAATCTTGGATCTGAAGAGGGTAAATGCCTGCATAACACCACGAAAATTCAAGATGGAAACAGTATCTTCAATTCTCAGGTCTGTGTCTCCAGGGAATTTCTTAACCACCATAGACCTAAAGGAGGCCTATTATCATATTCCAGTGAGAGAATCCCACAGGAAATTTCTCAGATTCACCATCATGGATCAACACTGGCATAACAAAGCGCTTCCATTTGGTCTTTCTTCTGCTCCAAGAATCTTCATGAAGACACAAGCAGCAGCCCTGCAGTCCTTAAGGATGGAAGGGATATGTATCATCCCATACCTGGACGATCTCCTGTTGGTGGCAGAATCCAGTCATCAATCAATAAGGGAGACTCAGAGAGCGATCACCTTCTTCCAAAGACTATGTTGGATACTAAATTTAACAAAAAGTCAACTGATCCTATCACAACAGGTAGTGTTTATAGGAATTGTATTCAATAACAAAACAGCGGAAGCCACCCTGTCTCCCCAATGAAGAGAAAACTTAAGGAAAAGAATAAAACAGTTCCTGAAGTCCCCTTGCCCAACAACTCAGAATTTTATGCAGCTTCTGGGTACACTGACCTCTGCATCATACATCATTCCATGGGCAAAGGCCCACATGAGACTGATTCAGGCCCACTTCCTAAAGACGTAGAACAGAAATTCTCAAAGTACATCTCAAGGATACCAATCCCGCAGAATGTAAAGACAGCACTAAGGTGGTGGTTAGATCCGTTGAATCTCAAAATGGGAAAATCACTCCAAAATCATCACTGGGAATTAGTAATGACAGATGCCAGCCTATTTGGATGGGGAGGAAACTGGGAAACCAGAACAGTTCAAGGAACCTGATCAAGTCATGAAAGAAGGCTGCATATAAATCTGTTGGCGCTCAGGGCAATCAGAAACTGTCTACAACATCTCCAAATTTATCTAGGGGGAAAAGAGTTCAAATCTGAACAGACAACATAGCAGCGGCCATATACATAAAAAATCAGGGGGGCACAAGGAGTGAGTCTCTCAGCAACAAAGCCAAAATGATTTTCAGCTAGGCAGAGAAAAACCTGAAGGATCTATCAGCAGTTCAAATCCCAGGAAAAGAAAATGTTCAAGCAGACTTCCTCAGCAGGAATAAGATGAACCAGTCAGAATGGTCCCTCAACCAACAAGAATTCCAGGAAATTTGCAGGAGATGGACAAGCCATTGCTAGACTTAATGGCATCATCGACCAATTCGAAGTGCCAAAGATTTTTTTCCAGGTTTCATCACCCAGATGCAATAGAGCTGGATGCTATGAATTTCAAGTGGGTTTTCAAACTGGCGTACATTTTCCCACCCATGCCCATAATTCAGCTAGTCCTGAAGAAAATAAGATTAGACAGGACAGAAGCAATTCTGATCACCCCTTACTGGCCCAGAAGGATTTGGTTGTCGGAACTGATAAAGATATCAATAGAACCTCCATGGACCTTACCAATCACAACGGACCTCCTACACCAGGGTCTAGTTCTTCATCCAGACCCATCCTTCTGGAATCTGATGGCATGGAGGTTGAGAGGTGGTCTCTGAAACAGAGGGGTCTATCAGAATCGGTAATTGACACAATCATAAAGGGGAGGAAGTCTTCAACATCAACTATATAGTACAGAGTCTGGAAAACTTTTAGGAAATGGATTATTAAACAAAACATCACTGACAGTTCCATTTGATTTGCACAAATCTTGGATTTTTTACAGGTAGGATTTGATATGGGTCTAAGCCCAGCCTCCTTGAGGTTTCAAGTGTCAGCCTTATCAGTCATTCTTACACAACAATTCGCTGAAGAACCCATGGTAAAAAGATATCTTTCGGCAATTTCAAAGACAAGGCCAAGAATAAGGAGGGTAATTCCCCCTTGGGATTTGAATGTAGTCCTGAAACAATTGGCAGGCTCCAAGAAGTTTGAGCCCTTGGACAAGATACCGCTAAAAAGCATAACTCTTAAGACTATTTTTTTTAACAGCCATTACCTCAGCCAGAAGGGTATGTGAGCTGCAAGCATTATTGGCTAAATCCCCCTACCTAGCTATACACCAGTATAAGCTGGTACTATGAATGATGCCTGAATTTCGATCCAAGGTGGTGTCATCCTTTCATCTGAACCAGGATATAATTCTCCCTTCCTTCTGCCAAGATCCAAAGTCAGATGAAGAGAGATTATTCCATAATCTGGATGTGGTAAGGTGTATAACAACCTACCTAGAAAGAACTAGGGAATTCAGAAAGACAGATTCATTATTCGTATACTTCCAGGGGAAAAATAAGGGTCAGACACCTTCATTACAGAATGTATAAGGATTTCCTACTTGGAAGCAGGTTTAATACCCCCAAAGATCTTGTGAGCACACTCCACAAGAGCAAAATCCACATCCTGGGCATCAAGGGCATCTGTTTCGACTGAGGTAATTTGTCGAGCAGCCACTCGGTCTTCTACATCAACCTTTATAAAACACTATCTTCTAGATGTCCAGGGAGAAAAATCCTCCAGGCCGCAATCAAATAAGGATGGGTAAGATGGTATATACACACACATCTTTTTTTAATAAGTCTGTTTTTATAAATAATTATTCATTAATTATTGTTACTATAGTGAAACAAGTTTTTTCCTGTGACAATCTTAATTCACCCACCCTACTTTTCACTGCTTTAGTACAACATACTCGTATAAGCCGTGAGGGGGAACACCTTTGTTCATTGAAATAAACAATCAAATGCCTCAATGTTATAACGCTGCGGGATGTTTGACATAGGAAAGGATGACATTTCTTACTGTTATTTCCTTTTCCTCTGTGTTCCAACCACGGAGCTCCCTGCCCTTAACCTTTTTGTGCTTATGTTTTTCAGCTTGGTCAAAAGAGGGCTGGCGATTTTAGGGGGGAGCTCTTTTATTGTTTATTTTGATTGGCCCTACAATCAGCTGGTGGGAGGAGATTATACATTCGTATAAGCTGTGCTGGGAACACAGAGGAAAAGGAAATAATGGTAAGAAATTTCATCCTTTCCTATGTCAAACATCCCCCAGCATTATAACCTTGAGGCATTTAATTGTTTATTTCAATGAACAAATGACAGGTCAGACAAATTACAGTGGAGAGTTACTAGAAATATGGGCATGGCCATAATCAGGTGCAGCTCAGTTCGTTAGCAGCCATCCCATAATCCGTCATCCATTTGTTATGTACATGTCAGTCAAGTGAAAGAGCAGGATTGCACTGTTAAATGCAGGTAATATCCTTTAGTTATCTAGTTAACCCTATGGGAAGCAATATGGTAGAGACCTCTCTAGCTTCATTGGAATTAAACTTAAAAGCAAAATGAAGGAGACCTCAAGGATCTGTGTTTTGATGGCTTTGCAACTTCTAATTGATTTATTGATTTGTAGAACTCTGAGTCTGGTAGCAGCTATTATAATGATCCTTAGTCAGGTTGGCAAGAGGATATCAAATGTTAACCCCATAAGGACCAGGGATGTATGCAACATATTGCTTCACAATATGATACCCACCCACCCCTCTGGTCCTTAAGGAGTTAAATAATCAAGAATCCTGGATACTGGATGTACTAAGAACAAAGAAAGCTTCCCACTAATTTAAATGGTGATTTTATACAATTGGATGTGATGCAATAAGTTGCAGATTTCTTTAGGGTTGAAGTAGATAAAAGGCCATTTAACCAAATGGAAATCTGTGGAATTGTATTTGTCCCATTCTTGCAGCTGTTTTGCTCTGTAATTACTCTTCTGAATTTTTTTACTCTTAAAATAGATAGACCTAGCAGTGTGTGAAGAAGAGAGAACAAATCCTAGACAATATAATAAAACAAGTATGGAGAACAGAAATTCAGAGAAGTACAAAAAGAAAAGAATGAAAAAAGTTTAAAACAAAATAAACTATGAAGACAGTGACATATTCATACTCTTTTATTGCAGAACAATGCTCATGTATTCTAATCTTAAAGGGACAGTCTATTTTGCTCACATGCAACAATTCACATGGGCAAATGCTGTAATAAACAACAAAGTCTGTTTCATACATTAAGCTGGATGTTATCAGGATTTTATTAACCACTGGATTTATAAAATGATTCTGTTTCATCAGATAGAGACATGTACTGTAATTATTGCATTCAAAACCCTAATTTTTCTTTGTTGATCACAGGGCCAGACTTCTAATACATCCCTACTATTTGTATCTCCCTTGTACCCATATTAAGAGTGATGATGATATAATTAATGTCCAACTTTTTTGTACAAGTAATAACAAATAGTCTGTTTAGATATTTCTGGAAATGGTGTGAATTTGGTAGTAATAAAAAAAGACTCTATTTATATCCCTCTGAGTAGGAATAAGCAGTGTTTTGCTACTGTGTGTTTTTACTTTCTCTGTTTGTTGTCACATACCTATAAATAGAGTCTTTTTTTATTACTACCAAATTCACACATTTCCAAAAATATCTAAACAGACTATTTGTTATTACTTGCACACAAAGTAATATCCCTTAAAGATAAATTGACCTCCAATCTCTTTTAACTTTATGTCAAGGTCATGTTCCTCTGGAGTTATTCTCCTCAATCTCAATAACTAAGAATTAAGGAGAACATGATGATGTGACCTTGCATGTAATAGGGTATTCCGATCTGTGTCTGGCCATAGACAATTTTAAGTAACATGCAAAAAAATCAATCTCCCTATTACTGATGCATGCAGTAAATTTTATTGGGGATGATATATTGTTCAAATAGCCAATAACTTAAGGTAACTATTGTTCAGTTCTTCTACACATGATGAACAATCATCAAATTTATTTAATAACTGAGTTTTAACTGTATAGTTGTTCATAATGCATCTTATCCCAAACTGTAATATGCAATTATTAGCATAACAGGGGGCCATAACTGATCCTATAATAGTCCTACTACTGTTGTATATAAAAGTTTTCTTTAGACTTAAAAAGCTTTTTCCCGGAGAATAAATTTGATAATTTAAATAACAAATTCCACTAGCAATCCTTGATAGTTCTCTCAAGAGATAACACGCTCTTTGGTAGATGGTAGCCCACCCTAATGTGAAATGCCTGTACACAAGTTTATTACATCTTATGTTACCATGATCATATTTAGATCAACCATCCTATCCTCATTGATCTTATTCACAAAATCTGTGGTATCTATTATATATTAAAGTACTGTTTATATCACTGGTTGCAATAAATGGTCTACATAAACTAACATTGGAAGTGTTATCCGGCTGACGTAATTAGTGGGCAGAAGGGACTATAGATCTTGGAATTTTCAGTGAACAATATAAAACTGGAGACAATTTATGTTGTTTATGCAACAAATGTGATTCTCTTCTGAAATAAGTCCTGCTTAAAAGACTTGCTTGATCAGTCTCTCCAACTAAACATCAAAGAAATATGTTCTTATAGCACTGACTGTCTGTTAATTGATGAAGAATTTCCTGTTAATAATCTGAATTATCAGTACCATTCCACCACCCTTATCTGCCAGGTGTATGATTATTGCCTTTTTATGTCAAGGACTCTAATGCTTGTTTGTCTGCATAAGTGAGATTTCGAAACCTAATTTCAACTTATTCATATGATGTCATAATATATTTCTTCTCTTCTCTAGACGTATGAGTTGAAGCATTAGTGATTGGTAGGTCTAAAGTGCTTTTGCACTCAAAAGATTTCAGTGTTAATTTTCCTATTTGACATATATTCTTAAAAAAGCTCTTTTAGTTAGTCTTCTGTGTAATTTATATAAGTCTAATTCCAAAACAAATCTACATGGTGTAGAGAAACACATAAAAGCGCAAAAGAAAGAAATCTAAAAGCGGTATTTTAACATGAACAAGCGCACATATATTAAAAACTTACAGGATGAATGGTATTGTGAAGCCTCTCTCCCTTCCGGTTCACTCAGCCTCAAGACTGTGTAGCCTCAGTGTCCAGCTTCCCTGGTACTCCTCCCCCTTCTACAGGCAGTCTGATGTCGATGGACACTCTTTCCAGCATTCGATAGAGGATATTACTCTTAGCACTATTGTATCTTTTCCATGGCCGCTACTCTCTCCAAAGCAGCTCTGTTATCAGTCTTTCAGAACGGGGATATTACTCCTATGATCTCGTCTCATACACTGGATGGAAAAGATACAGCAGTGCTAAGAGTAATATCCTCTATCAAATGCTGAAAAGAGCGTCTGTTGACATCGGACTGCCTGTAGAAGGGGGAGGAGTACCGGAGAAGCTGGACGCTGAGGCTACACAGTCTTGAGGCTGAGTGAACCGGGAGGGAAAGAAGTTGATAATACATAACATAGTAACATAGTAATTTAGGTTGAAAAAAGACTTGCGTCCATCTAGTTCAACCCTTTTCCTATTACTGTTTACCATCGTTGATCCAAAAGAAGGCAAAAAAAAAAAACCCTCAATATAGCAATTTAAAATTGAATGGGGGGGGATTCCTTCTTGATTCCAAATGGCAATCAGATTTCTCCCTGGATGAACAAGTACTAACTAAATATTAATCCCAATACTAACATACATAGCCCTCTATGTTATGCTCTTTTAAATAAGTATCCAGGCCCCTTTTAAAGGCATCTAATGTATTTGATAGCACCACCTCCTCAGGAAGTGAATTCCATACCTTTATTGTCCTTACTGTAAAGAAACCCTTCCGCTGTTGTAGACTAAATCTCCTTTCCTCAAGTCTAAGCGGGTGGCCCCTTGTCCTGTGTACTGTTCTGTTAATAAACAGGTCTTTGGAGAGCCCTTTATATGGGCCTTGAACATATAGTGTTATCATATCCCCTCTAAGATGCCATTTCTCTAGTGTATACAAGTTTAACTTTTCTAGCTAACTAGAACTAAAACTTTCCATTCCCCTTACCAGTTTTGTAGCCCTCCTCTGCACTTTCTCTAGTTCCATTCATCCTGTAAGTTTTTAATATATGTGCACTTGTCAGTGTTAAAATAAACACTGTTTTTAGATTTCTTTCTTTTGCACTTTTATGTGTTTGTCTAGACTGATGAGGATAGAGATTCTCTGCTGATGGGCTGCAGTGAAAGGTTTTGATAAAGCTGGTGCCTATTATCTTCAAGGAGTGACTGTCACTGTAACTTTGATATCATACATCATCATATCATCTCATTCCATTTCATCTGCATTTCATTTGTGGTGACTATAGAGATAAGTTACTTAAATACTTTATGGTAGACTTAACATTTTTCAATATATATAGATACATTTTCTATTCTTCATTGTGCTTTGATTATAGTGGAATTATTGACACTTTTTATTTTTATTTATTTATTCTTTTATTTTTAAAATCAATCTTTTCTCACATTTATAATATAGTTGTGAAGTGTGTCATAGGTTCTATCCCAGCGCATTATAGAATATATATCTTTTACATGTTACATGTTATAGAGGTTGGGAAAAATGATAATCCATTAATTAAAGTGTTAGTAATGTCCAACAAAAAGTTTTTTGCATTTAGAAGAGCTTAAAACGCTGAGCTAAATGCAAAAACCGTATCTCTCAAACCACTATGGTTTAAGAGATACAGGCATTTAAAGTTCGCTGTCTCCTACTCACAGCTGTAAATCTGTCAGCAGGAGATACATGTCAGTCGACACAGAGGCGATTGAGAAATGCCGAGATCTCGTTACTTACAAGGAATCCCTTCATTGGAATGGTCCAAAACGTGTGCTTGAAAACCAGGACACGTTTAGACCATTCCAATGAAGGGATTCCTTGTAAGTACCGAGATCTCGGCATTTCTCAAGCGCCTCCGTGTCGACCGACACAAATCTCCTGCTGACAGCTTTACAGCTGTCAGTAGGAAACAGCGAACTTTAAACACCTGTATCTCTTAAACCATAGCGGTTTGAGAGATACATTTTTTTTGCATCTATCTCAGCTTTTTAAGCTCTTCTAAATGCAAAAAAAATTTTGTTGGAAATTACTAACACTTTAAGACAGAGTTCTCAGCAGTGGACAATATATAATTTGAAAATTAACAGCTAAGTATTCTTGTTTGGTAGATAAGGTCTAGTATAAGATTGTGTTAATCTTCCTATGGAGTCCCCCCTTCTTGTGGGTCTGCCGTGTCTTTTGTTTATAATAAAATGTGTTAACATTGAAACAACAGGAGTATGACCTGCTTCTGATGCTTTAGTCTTGGAAATTACTGATACCGATTAACAACCCATTTCTCTCAAATTGCCCTATCTGTCATCTCCATCTCTATCTCAATCCATGAGCCAGAACTGAAGATATATTTATAGTGGATCCATCTTCCTTCATTTTCCTTATCTTTCTGTTCTTTAAAGGGATAGTAATGTTTCATAATAAAAGCAGCTCTAATTAATCT
This sequence comes from Rhinophrynus dorsalis, assembly GCA_037306005.1. Classification (NCBI taxonomy): domain Eukaryota; kingdom Metazoa; phylum Chordata; class Amphibia; order Anura; family Rhinophrynidae; genus Rhinophrynus; species Rhinophrynus dorsalis. The sequence goes on along the minus strand of CM074719.1, from coordinate 432,621,610 downwards.
AATTAATTGCTGTTGATGTAGCATACTTGGATTTTGCAAAAGCCTTTGATACAGTGCCTCACAACAGGTTACTGCATAAATTAAAAGCTTCAGTTTGGGCGGTGTTATCTGTACATAGATTGAGAACTGGTTAAATGATAGATGACAGAGAGTTGTTGTAAATGGAACTTTTTCAAATTGGTCTAAGGTTATAAGTGGGGTGCCGCAGGGTTCAGTCTTGGGACCAATGCTTTTTAATTTGTTTATTAATGATCTAGAAGTGGGAATTGAAAGTAGCATCTCAATCTTTGCTGATGACACTGAGCTATGTCAGGAAATACATACAGAGCTGAATGTTTTTTCCCTACAGAAGGATTTAGATAAACTAATTGAATGGGCACAGAAGTGGCAGATGTCATTTAATGTAGATAAATATAAGGTTATGCATTTGGGCTGTAGAAATAAACTTGCTACATATACTCTAAATGGGAGACAACTTGGGAAATCCTCATTAAAGAAAGATTTAGGAGTACTGATAGACAATAGACTTCACAGCAGTGTGCAGAGTCACTCAGCTGCTGCAAGAGCAAATAGAGTACTAGCCTGCATAAAAAGAGGTGTAGAAGCAAGGGATGCTAATATTATCCTACCTCTGTATAAATCCTTGGTTAGGCCTCATCTAGAATATGGAGTACAATTTTGGGCGCCTGTTCTAAAAAAGACATTAATGAACTGGAAAAGGTGCAGAGACGTGCAACAAAAGGGATTGGAGGATCTGAGTTACAAAGAGACACTAGCCAAACTGGGTTTGTTTACATTAGAGAAGAGACGTCTAAGGGGTGATATGATTACCATTTACAAATACATTCAAGGTCAATACAAAGGACTATCCAATGAATTATTTATGCAAAGAGCTGAGCTAAGAACAAGAGGTCATCCATTAAGACTAGAGGAAAGGCACTTTCGACTAAAACAAAAGCAGGGATTCTTTACAGTAAGGGCGATAAGGCTATGGAATTCTTTGCCTCGGGATGTTGTGCTTGCAGATAATGCAACTTCATTCAAAAAAGCAATGGATGCCTATCTAGCACAGAACAATATTGACAATTATGACAGATGGCTTCAAAGCAAATAGGATATTGATCCGGGGAACTATTTGACTACCAATTGGAGTCAGGAAGGAATAATTCCCCCCACATACACACACTAGGGACTAGATTGGAAATGGCTCTAGAGGGCTTTTTTTGCCTTCCTCTGGATCAACTGGGGTGTTTTTGGCATGGGCTGGACTTGATGGACGCATGTCTTTTTTCAGCCTTATCTACTATGTTACTATGTAATCATCATAGTATTTGGACTTTGGAAAATGTTATTTCAGTTCTGTCAGAGTTGTAGTTCAAGAGTAATTCAATGACAAAGTATCCCCCTCCCGCCCCTTTTACTGATGTAACACTGCTCAGCCAGATCAGAAGGGAGGTGCCCAGGTAGACTGCAGAGAGGGACAATCTTCAATTAAGGCAGTGTTTCTCAACTCCTGTCCTCAGGAGCCACTAACAAGCCAGGATTTGATTATTTCCTTGTTAGAGCACAGGTGAGTTAATCAATGTGAATGAGCCTCTGATCACCATACCTGTGCTCTAGCAGGGAAATCCCTAAGTCCTGGCCTGTTAGTGGGTCCTGAGGGCAGGAGTTGAGAAGCACTGAATTAAGATAAAGGAAAAACCTGAAAAACTTGTCAAGGGGGACAGGAATTTCATTGTTCTCATAAGAAGAAGAATGTCCCCTTCTGTTATCTGTCTGGTCTATGGACTGCATTCCACATCTGAGAAGAGATGGCTTACATTAGGTAAAAGGGGCAGGAGGGGAAACTTTGCTTGTGAATACCTCTCAAACCATAAAGGTTTGAGAGATAAGACTTAAACTAAAATAAAGATAAAACAAAGTATTACTATCCCTTTCAGCCAGCAGTATACATTGAGGTCCTCACAATCTTGAGTTGCCTGATATATTTTAGTGCTTTTATATCTCATTAGATAGTCCTTGAATTTGTCCACTTGTGTGTTTATGGAGCCAATCACATTTATCATCCTTTTCTGGTTTCTTGCTATCTGGCTTCCAAATCTTTTATTAGATTTCTAGTTTGTTTGTACTCCCACCTCCTTAAACACCAGTATCATTAGTTCTAGTGAACAGTGTACTGAGACTAGTTTTTCATGGTGTGAATAATATATTCCGAGACCTGACAGAGGCATCAGAGTTTTGTTTACATAGTTTATATGTAACCATGGAACACCCCGAGGTTCAGGTTCATATGGGGAGATAATACAATGGGGAATCATTTCATCTCTATTTAGATAACTGCAAGTTAAGACTATTTTTATTGTGTCAGAAAAAAATTACACAAATAAGACAAAAAAATTACAGAAGAATATGTTTTATGTAAATATCTTACAATGCAACCGTAGATTAAACCACAGCCATTTGCTTTTCCATTTGACAGAAATGGCAGAACTGAATGCAAAAAATATGTTTGATAATTGATGGATCATGGCTTTTCCATATTACTTTTCCAGATTAATTACTGTCAATTTCCCTTTCAACACAGGGCCACAAGTCTATTTAAAGTGCAAGGCTTTAATCCTTTGAGTGCTAGAGGGGCGCGGAATGCATTGCAGAGAAATGTATTGCATACCTCTCTGGCACTCAAAGGATTAAAAAAAAGTGTTGCACACTTACTCCTCAATTTAATTTAACCCAATAAAACACCTGGTAGGAGATATTGACTACCGACCCGTACACAAACTGTGTTACCATCTGTATTCAATTGCCATACCAACTGATACCACAGAGAACGTTGGGCCACAGGACCTGACTTGTGGCCAATCTCGTGTGTTTTAAGTTCCAAAAACCCACACTAAATAGTAAGTGTAATGGGAACATCAATGGAAAAGGGCTAGCAATCTGTGCTTGACACACTGTGAGTGTGAGCTCAACACATAGTCACCCTCCCAAACTCTAATCCTACACTTCGCCTAACACTAGCCTAACACCCAGACCTGTAACACTTACCTGTCATCCACTGTCCACCTTCTGTCATCTTCCATCTTCTTCTTCTTTCTCTTCATCTTCTGTCTTCTGATCTTCATCATTGTCCCAGTGATGTACCTGAAAAGAAGAATACAAGTCTTCATTAAAAATGCTTTTAAAAAATTATGTCTACAGAAAATTTTGTGTCCAAGATATGTAGCTGCTAACCTTTTGAGTACCGGTGGGGTACGCAATGCATTGCTTACCTTTCTGGCACTGAAATGATTAAATCTGTGCTAGCATTCCAAGATGAAAAATAATTTCTGCCCCAATGTGAAAAAATGTTTTTTAAATTATTTTGAAAAATAATGCGTGCAAGTCCACAAAAAATATCTAATTTATTGTGTCCCAAAAAATTCCCCCTTCTTCATACATCTCAGGCCCTTGCCAGAGCATCTCTGTGAAAAAATTTAACAGAGACTAGCTTTTATATGGCCAGTCTCTGTTCTAAATGGTTTCCAGCCTTCCATTGGCTGTGATGTTTGCTTCCGAACATCCCAACCAATCAGTTTCTAGATGGTTTTATCATCTTCCCACTAGAAGCTGATCGTCTGGGAGGTGTGTAAGCACACATCTCAGTTAATGGAAGGCTGGAGACCATTTTCAACAGAGAATGACCATATAAAAGCCGTTCTTTTTTTTCAAGAGTATGACAAAGGGGAGATTTTTGGCCTGCATGCCTGCCACCACTGCCAGAGCCAGCATTATTTTTACTATGCAATGCCTCGCGTGTAATGTTTTGGGAACAGAATAGATTAGATATTTTATGTGGACTTGCACACATTATTTTTCTAAAGGATTCAAAAGACTTTTTTTTCGTCTTGGAATGCCTTCACAGATTTAATCTTTTGAGTGCCATAGAGATAATCAATGCATTGCTCTGCAGTGTATTGCATACTCCTCCGGCACTCAAAGAGTTAATGATTACATATCTTAGATGCATAATTTTTATAAAAGCATATTTAAAGGAGACTTTTATTCTCTTTTCAGGTACAATGAAGAAGAAAAGAAGATGCGAAGAGAGAAGATGAAGAGAAAGAAGATGGAAGATGACGGTAGATGAAGAGAAAGAAGAATATAGAAGATGACAGAAGAAGACAGACAGTAGCTGACCAAGGTGTTTGTTTTCATGTTATGTTATTAATTGGTGCTCATAGGATTAATTCTACTAAAATGTAACACATTTTTATCACACTTTGGATGTATTGATATGGGGCTTAGGGCCCCATATCAATAATTCTACAGGTCACATGTGGGTTTTTTTCCTCTTTGATTCCAGCGTTGGCAGGAATAAACATGCATTAGGGGACTCTCCGCCCCAAAAAACCTGGGATTAACACCCATTAGAGTCGATCCCTTAATGCATCTTAATGCCTAATGCATGGAATTTAACTGGAAAAGAAGACTTGTTGTAATGGGTTTCAATGGATGCTAACTTTAGTGCCCAGTGTGTGTTTTTTTTCTGCCTGTGTTTTTTTATAGCACAGGTAATTGAACTGCTGAACGTTCTTGAAAAAATGGCAGGTGTTTGTTTGTTTTTCGTCAGTCACAATTGAATCGAGGCCTTAGGGCAGCGGTTCTCAACCTTTCTAGTGCCGCGACCCTTTGATAAAATTTCCCAAGTTGTGGTGACCCCTAACAGTAAAATTATTTTCATTGCTCCTTCATCGCTTCAATAACATGGACTATAAAACATCCCGGTCTCCCGGAAGGGACTGATGTCGCAGGCACGCAGACTGCACTAACCTGGCTGTCAGTCTCGGAACAGTAAGGATTTCTTTATAACGGAAAAAATTTGTACAATTACAAGTTTTACAGATTAGAATAGACAAAAAAAAAATTTCTGATGGTTTTAGGCGACCCCTGGCAAATCGTCATTCAACCCCAGACGGGGTCGCGACCCACAGGTTGAGAACCACTGCCTTAGGGTCTTTTGTTAAAAAATTAATTGGAGTAATTCTGGTGCAAACAACTGTATGTTAAGGGGGGATACAAATCCATTGGAGACCTCTTAGCATTCAAGGCATTAAAAGCCTCATTTAAAGAAAAGAGGTTTTTGAAAAATGTTTATCTGTGCCCTAGGGAATTATTACACTTTTGTTTTGGACATAAGATCCATTTAAGCCATGTCCTAGATGGTGGATAGTTTTATTCTATTCAAGTATTATGAGTACCCCAATAGAATTTACCTGGTGACAGCATATTCCCAGTAGTCACTGTACTTCTGCGTCTACCCTCTGCACATTTCACACATGAGACACTAAGTAATTAATATATCAGATGCTGACTAAAGCTCATTTTATAAGTAAGAAACATAACTATTATAGCCCTGCAGTATAAATTATTCACGTTTCCCTTGTAGTCTGGACAAATAGGGGGGACTAATACTAGAGTCATGTGGCACTAGGAAGCCCTATACGAACCTACAGGTGAATGAAAAGAGTAGTCATTCTGGGACAAATCAATTGCACAATACAGCATTAATAAAAATTCACAACATTAATTGATTTAAAAATGGGACTTTTAACCATTAATCACAATGCGCTAGAAGCCTGTCTAGTAATCAAGGGCTTAAAAGATCCCTCCTTGCAGTCAGGAAGAAGTTGAATGTTAACCCTTTGAGAATCAGAGAGGTATATAACGCATTGTAGAGCAATGCGTTGCATACCCCTCTGGCACTTAAAGGATTCTCACATATTATGATGGCATGATTAGAATTAATATCAAGTGGCTAAAGCCTTTTTGTGTCCTTGCTTGTTATAGGCCAAGGGTATTTTTGTGTCATGAAATAAGAATGGATCTGAGGGCGTGGCCATGGGAGGCGCTAAGGGCACATGGACTGCAATGCCTAGGTACCTGGTATATAAATCCATCTCTGCCCCCAACATGGAATATGTGCATTGATAGAAAAAAGAAAACAGAAGACTACTTCTAGGCACTCACACCTAATAAACATAAATACATTTCTGCTGTCACAAAACCTATAAAGAGTTTGTGTCTGATTGTTACACTAAATACACAGTTTAAAAATGTACTTTTATTTAAAATATTACAAAAAAAAGAAAGAAGTGTATTGTAGTTCAATGCAGGAGTCCAAAAATGCACTCTGAGACAACTAGAGTATATATAGACTATACTACATAACAGAAAATCCTCTGCATCTAAGCTATAGAAGGAAATATGCCCAATTAAAGGGATAGTCTGGGTCTCTGCATATTCCTTTTTTTAAGTGGATATGCCAAATAGAAAGCGGAATGTAGCCAAGCTGACAAGTCCACAATTGCTGACTATAACAGCACACTGTCCGTGGTACAAGGATAGGTGCGGCTAAGACTATTTTTCTGTTTGCAGGGATGCAAACGATCGGCATAGGTTCAAAGTCGACTGTTGCATAAACCCCTCAGCAAGCTTATGATGGACTACAGTAACGGGTTCAAAGCTGTTACAATGGAGCTTGAATTAATTGCAGGCACAGATGGTTATACAGAGAACCCAATTCCCTAATTTTCATTCTATTTTCATGACCCCCTGTGCCTGCAATTAATTCAAGCACCACTGTAACAGCTTTGAACCCGCTGCTGTAGTCCAGCATTAGTTTTCTGAGGGGTTTACACAACGGTCGACTCTGAACCTATGCTAATCGTTTGCATCCCCGCAAACAGCAAAATACTCTTAGTCGTACCTGTCGTTGTACCACAGACAGTGTGCTGTTATAGTCAACAATAGTGGACTTGTCAGACCCAGACTATCCCTTTAATTGGGTATATTTCTTTCTATCACTTAGAAACAGAGGATCTTCTGTTATATAGTATACTCTATATATACTCTAGTTGTCTCAGACTGTATTTTTGGACTGCTGTGTTGAACTACAATACAATTCTTTCTTTCTTTTCTATTTTAATATTTTAAATAAAAGTTAATTTTTATAGGTTTTGTGCCAGCAGGAATTTATTTATGTTTATTATGTGTGAGTGCCTAATGTGTTTTTGTGTATTGCATTATCAGTGCAAGGCACCACCCTCCCACAAACAGAAGTAACAACTTATATGACTAATAGGGCAGTGCTGTCATTTTTCCTACATTCAGCCCTTTTTTTGCATTGATAGAAAGGTTCTGTGATTACCTTTCTGTTTTCTGCAACGTCATTTAGGAGGCAGAGAGCAAATTCAAACATGCTGCCCTCTAATTGCTCTCCAGGTAGACTGCCAGTTCCATTACTGGGGTTTAACCCTTTAAGGATCCATGACAGTCCTGGACCATCATGGGTTGTTATATCTTTAAGGACGCCACTCGGGGAGTCCAGAATTGAATGGGGAAAAAAAAAAAAAAAAGGTTCCGTTGTTCTTAAGTGACCGCCACGTGCGTGCATGGCCGGTCCTTAAGGGGTTAAAGTTAGGTAGGGAGAGAACCCCATGGGAGAGAGACCCACCTGGTTTCCCGCCAGATGGGATTCACATCCTGTAGGCTGCCTGAATAAAGGACAATGGTGAGGTTGCTTTCTCAAGCTAAAATACCTTAAAGGAGCAGTAAACTTTTTTTATGAAAAAATATATATTGTAGGTATTTTCTTATTGAGTAAAATAAGGGTACTCCCACTGCCGAGAGATTTATATTTACAGAGTTATTACAGTTTAAACCCATGTTTTTTTACATTAGCAGTGCCCTCTAGTGGTCAAATTCTAATTAGATTTCCTGTTAGATTCTAATGGAGAGGAAAGTCAGAGACATACAGTTCTCCATAGAATGTGATAGAAACTGCCTTTCACTTCCTGTCAGTTAGAACTATCAGGAAGTAAACACAGTAAATTCACTTCCTGATTATTTAAACTGCTATAAATTTTGAATAAAACATCTGACAGCGATGGGAGTACATTTGTTTTATTCAGCAGGAAATGCTCTATAAAATATGTGTTTTCATAAAAAAAAGTTTACTGCTCCTTTAATAAACCTCACCTTATCACCTTATAGTCATACCTGGGAACTTTCAAAATGAGCTGACCCTGAGATTGTGTAAATATTAACCCTTAAATTTCCCATAATATAGATTATCCGCGATATATCCCTGATCACTGTAATCGAGAGTCGCTCCAATCAGCATTCAAGGAGCCATTAATGCACAACAATTTACAGATATCACGGCATGAACACACACAAATCAAGCAGGACTTCTCTCTCTGCCTTTCTGGTACAAGTGGCACCAGTTTAGAGACTAAAGAAGCATTTAACTGGAGCAGAATATATAACAGGTGGCACTGAACTCTCTCACCCTGAGATTTTGGCTCTTCACCCTGAGACCCTGAGATTTGGGCCAAAACCCTGAGTCTCAGGGTCAAACCCTGAGAGTTCCCAGGTATGCTTATAGTCTAGTAAATATGGTAGAAAGAAGCCTGTGGCTGCTCTGTGCAGCCCCAAGCGGCTTCTATTAGCTGTTCAGGGAGCAGAAACACAACCTGGGGCTGGATTCAAATGCAGGAAATAAATGTTACCTCCAGTTTCATCAAAACATTTCCGATTGAAGTCTATGGGGCTTTCTGGATACCTAGATAGATAGATAGACAGACAGACAGACAGACAGACAGACAGATAGATAGATAGATAGATAGATAGATAGATAGATAGATAGATAGATAGATAGATAGATAGATAGACAGATAGCTACATAGAGAGACAGCTGATTTATTTTTGTTAGTTTTCTTGTTTTCTAAATTGTTTGGTTATTCCAAAAGCAGTTAAACAATAGGAATTGATATCTAATAAACTGTACGAAATTGAAAAGTAATTTATGTTTTGATATACTTAGTATGTGATTAAAAGATTAACCCTTTGAGTGCCAGAGGGGTACTCAACACATTGCAGAGAAATATATTTCATACCCCTCTGGCAATCAAAGGGTTACATCAACAATCATCCAAATAAAACCAAGAATTATAATGTGTTCTGAATGTATATCAAAAGCTGCACACACAAACCTCAATCAAGTAGACTAATAGCTAAATCCTAATCCTTTGTGACTATCATAATTACATTAGAGGTATCTACAGTACTTTGGGTGTTGAGTGAGATGCAGTGCAGAGCATCTAAGATTTTTTAATTTTATAAACATTAGACAAGTTGTAAAACACATTGCAGCCAAGAGGTTCATTTATTAGGTTACTTTATCACTGAAAATATTGTTTAAAGTTATGGAATAGTAGTAAAAAAAAAATATTTAGTCTAACTTTCAAATATTTTTGAGAAACTATTTGCAAACAACTGATCCAGTCTTCCTCCCACTGAGTAGAAGAATCTGAATCCAACTGGGAGACTTGCATATTTCCCCCTTCAGCATATGGCCTTTTAGCCATTAACCATTTGAGCGCCAGAGAGGTATCCAGCGTTGCAATGTGTTGGATATCTCACTGTTCCTCAAAGGGTTAAGACAGTGTTTTCCAGTGTTAGTCCTCAAGGTACACCAATAAGTCAGCTTTTCACAATATTCCTGGTTAATTACAAGTGAATAATCCATTGCCCAGTCATTGTGATTGAGCTGTCTGTGTTTTATTAGGGATAACCTAGAAACTTGACCTGTTGGTCTGTTCCAAGGACTGGAGCTGACAATCAGTGTATTACATAGATATCTATTAGGAAGCAGTGTTCCTTCTAAGGTGAGGTAAATGCAATTAAAACTGGGAAGGGCAGCATGGTACATCTGATATTTCAGTGCAACCCTGCAAAAACGGTTCTTTTTAACTATTTCAAGGCTGGGTTCTCCCCAATGCATACCTTAGAGGGAACACTGGTAGGAAGCAAACAAGTACATTTTAGGAAAATAATTTTTATGTAAAATATACAGGAACAAGTAGCCCTTATTTGTTTAACAGAACAACATGTCATTCACAAAATAGTAAATGGTAGCTGCATGCTTTTTTCATTTGGTCTGTGTTGTAATCTACAGCTAATTATTTTCAGTTTACAACCTGATGAAGACAAATGACTCATATTAACCATCCATTTGTGAGTATTCATTCCTGTGTTCTTCTGTGAGGAGGTATGAACACATGGCAGGCTTCAGAAGAGATCATTATATATTGACATCAGATGCAGTACAAAAAAATAGACAGAAATACCCAACTGCTATATGAAGGGCACCTACCTCAGAAAGTCAATCAGTGAAAAAAATGATTATTATTTCTAATAATATATGTAAGTTTGGAGGTATTCTATACAGTCCTCAAGTATATCTCTACTTGAGAATTGTTGAATCAATCCAATTGACTGAACAACTAATTTATTCACGGATATTTATTAGGGATAGCCTTAATATCTGGCAGCTTTTGAGAACTGGGATAAAACACCACTGATATACAGTAGACTAATATAGTCCTTACTCCGCTTGTAAAAGCTATTATAAACCTTGTGATTGTCTTCTGTGGCAGTTTGTGCCTATATTGTGTACAAGAAACCTCTGAAGAGGTTTGTAATCCAGAATAGAAGTGAGGTACACCTGAAGCGTCTCCTTAACCCTCTGAGTGACAGAGGGATGCCCAATGCTTTGCCAAGCAAAGAGTTAGACACTCCTCCGTCACTTTAAGGGTTAAGCTTTTAGCAATTAGATATATTTATCCTTTTTACTGATTTACTGGTTCAAGAGAGTGGTCATTGGAGGACCCCAGAGCAAATATTATTTGACCCCCTATCACAAAAATAATTTTCACAGGTGCATAAATAGAATCTATTGGATCCTGGGGAAGATGCCCCCCCCCTGGATGCTGGACCATGGGACAACTTCACCCCTGTTTCAGATCATTCCTTTTTCCTGCACCTTGTTTAAAGCTATAACATAACAAGGGCATGAGGAAAGTGATGTAAACTGATGTGATGTAAATGACCCCAATTTCCTGTACATTATATTGGGGAGGTGCTAGGGACATTCTCCTGCTAAAGTTTTAATACAGCAGAGCATTTGTGGCAGTATGCAATGAAGTGATCATAAGCTCAAGTCCCCAGAGTGCATCTGCTCCAGTAGAGAGCCAATGTCTGGGCATAGAAAATGTGCTTCCTTTCCAGATCCATACATCCCCTTGTAGCAGTGTACATAAAATAATGTTTCGATTTTAGTCAATATTATTGTTATAAAATAGAAAAGATACTTGTGACTGACAGAATTCCTGATTGCATGGATATCATTTATCTTTTTGTTCTCTCTAATTATTCCTTTCACTTCACAGATCCAGGAAACTGGTGTTTTCCTTTCATACTCCCCAGCAATCTCCTGCATGAGCCACAATTAGAGACTGATTAGTGAAGCCACCAGCTCTATTTTGTTTCATAGCAGTGCATCACTGGAAATCACAAGAGAATATAATGGACATAAGAAAATCAATAAAATCTACAAGATATAAGACTTAATTGTACAGTGGTGCAGTTGCTACACCATAATATGGACAGCTCTGGTCAGTTGACCATAAATCTATATAGGATGATGTAGCAACAGTGCCACTGTACAATTTCAGGCCACTGTGATACTGCACATAAAAAATTCAAGTTTGGGCTGTAATAACATTTAAATAAAATATGTTTCAGCAGCGGGAGTACACCTACAACTTGTTTTTTTTTTACATTTCAAATATTACTATCACTTTAACCCTTTAGTGACAGACAACTTACCTGGTAAGTCCAGGAAGTCATTCGCTATAATGGAAAAAAAAACCTGTCATTAAGGGGTTAATATAACAGTACCCTGAATGTACTTGTTAGAATAATCTGCGCATGACTTTCTTCTTTTCTTCTTTTCAAGACGTGTTGTAGAAGCCATGGTCCTTGGTAAGACTGCTGCTTTTTTATTTTTGGAGTGGGGGTTCCTTTGAAGATACAAATGCACATTTTGGCTCAAGTCATGTCATACCCTGTTTATAACTCATTGCTGATTTACTCTTAAGACTTTTATTTAAAACATAAAATTAGTCCACAAATTAAAAACACTTAATCGTCCTAGTTAATGGTATGCCAGGAATGTTTACATTAATGCATCTACAACAAAATCAAGCTCTGTGATCATCTGGAAACTACTATCAGCTCCTACTTCTTCCAGTAGGAAAGGAATCCATAGAGTAGAAGGACCATGTGAAAAACATCTTTTCCTGACAAAGTGTCCTTGGACACACTGAAAGAATATGGGGTGTTATGCAGAAAAGAAAGGAGCATTCGGTATAGGTAGTTTAAATAGATGCATTTAATGCAACTAAAAGCTGTGCAGCTAACACAATAAATGAATGGGGATTTTCATTTATCCCCTATTGTGCCCCTGGCTTGTCGCCACATAAATGTTGTCTAATGTTTGTCTTGGAATATGCAGGCATAAGCAAATACTCATTTTGAACCATAGAGTGACAGTGGATTTCATTTTGGTGGATATGTATTCAACACATTACAAAGCAAAAGATTAAAAAACAGTAACATATTAATGAAAATGTATGTTATAGCTCTTTTCTACTAAGTAAAACAAACTTACTCCAGCTGCTGGTAGTTCATTCTAAAGTTCATAAAATTCAAATTTCTTTACTCAGCAGCTCCATCTAGTGTCCAAAGGGCAATCTTTTATTATGATGCACCATATGGGAGAGTTGGAGTAATTTACTATGCTGTCCATAATAATTGAAATGAGCAGTACCACTAGTGTCCCGAGCAAAAAATTGCAGTTCAATTTTTCATAAAATGAGCTGTAATAAATTGACTGAAAATTCTCCCAATATTGTTTTTACTCAGTAGAGAAACCCTATAATGTATTTTTTTCCATAATAAATTGCAAAACCGTTTACTGCTCCTATAAGTAAACAGCTTCATTCTCACATGGTGTGTGTATAACTGAATGTTTGACTGTGTGGAAACAGACTGGACCTTATTCATCAAGCTAAAGAGGTGTAATTCTGAAGAAATTCCTCCGCACTACTGGAGGAAATTAACATTTGTAATGTTTAAATGGTGTTTTAACTCCTTGAATGCAAGAGGTCAGCAACTTCTATTTGTTCCCTGTGGTGCGGTTGACCTACTTTTCCTTAGTATATCAGTCATATTGTCTGCCACTGTAGTCGTGTCCCACTCTTCACCAATGCTTACATCTGTTCTGTTGGGAGCCTTTGTACCTCTTCAGAGGAACCTGGGGCTCCACAGAACACAATCTAAGAACCACTGACCCAGAGCTTTTAACCTACTGAATGCCAGAAAGATGGCTAATACATTACTTTTCAATGTATCTAGCACTCAATGTGTTCATTAGCTTGAAATAAAAAAAAATGAAAGCAAAGAAAATGAGGAAATGTAGATTGTATTTTTGACTTCTCAGGCATCCAACTAGATAAATCATTGCACAACATTGATTATTTGTGTTATAAAACCATATAACATCAGCAGTCTTGGTTTTTTGGAGTCTTCATGTTGAATGCTCACAATATAACAAAACCGTATGTACAGATTAATTGTATGAATATAGAGGGACATTTATCATAGAAAAAATTGTTTGAAGCACAAGGCCTGCAGCAAATTTGTGTGAAGCACCAAGAGTTGAACCATAAATGTCAACAAAAATAAATATATTATGCTTAACATGCCAGTTTCAAATATTAACCCTTTAAGGACCAGAGGGGTATACAATGCATTACTTTGCAGTGCATTGTACACATTGCTGGTCGTTAAAATTACAAATGACTCCACTGATGAAATCAACAATCATGCTAGGAAACATGTCAGGAAGGAAGACATCTCTGTGGGGCGTGAACTGCTTTTCCTCTGTAGGTTTGTGATTTGTGTTTTGTCATTTTCAATAACTATTTCTTGTTTGCATGTTGAGTCCATCTTTGTGGGATATTTATTAGAGGACTGACAGAGCTCATAAATGACCATTTTGCAGTAAGTTAGGAAGGTCTACAGCACCGTGTTGTAAGAAGATACAAGACCAGAAATAAAGGAACTCATAGAAACCAATAGGAAATCTGATTCAATAATTTCACTGTAGTTTTCCTGCATTTTTGAAGCAACAGGAATTTACAAATACATTATAGACTATTTCATAAATACATTTTCAAGAGTTGCACAATGCAATTTGCATCAATAAACATTCCTCATTACATTGGTTGACGTTAACATCCACAAAATAATTCTACAATCAGAAACTGTAGTGGCACATTTAGGCCTTGTTCACATGGGTGACAATATTGCTGCATCTAAAACAATAATTACATTGCCACATTTATGGTACTGGTCATAAAAGCAATTATTTACAATATGTCTGCAGTTTGGATGCATTCAATACATTCAACATTCTAGATGCGCACAATGGTCTATGAAATACTAGTGATATTGGAGGTTGCAATGGTGAGTCAGCTCATCATATTTGGCTAACGTGAGCCATTCCATTCACTTCCCACCGCAGTGTAAGAGGATCACAGGGGAATGATGGAGAACAGTGTTGGGTAAACAGCTCCCTTGAATTGAGTTGCATTGCAGGTCTTCTCAAGTAACCCATGTCAACATAGCCTTAAAGGAGAAGTAAACTTTTTATGAAAGCCTGTATGTTACAGAGCTTTTTCTGCTGAGTAAAACAAGGTCAACCCCACTGCTATCAATTATTTTACTCAAATGTTATAAATGTTCAAATAAACAGGAAGTGAATTTATTGTTCATTTACCTGAATGTTCTAACTGCATGGCTCAGTAGTTTCTATCACATTCTGTGGAGACAGGTTTGCCAGTAACTTTCCTCTCAAATAGAATGTAACAGAATAACTAATTTGAATTTGACCACTAGAGGGCACTGTTAATAAAAAAAAACTGGTTTAAACTGTAACAATGCTGAAAATATGCATCTCTCAAGAATGGGAATACTCTTATTTTACTCAACAGGAAAAGCCCTACAATATATATATTTTTTCATAACAAGCATTTACCGTTCCTTAATAGTCTTATAAGGGCCATATGCATAGTGTTAGGAGATCAGTTTTAAAAGCAAATATTATACTTGTGCAATTCAGTTCATCGACGTTCGGAATTTGACGAAAAAGGGGTAATTCGGCGACATTCGGGCTGTCTGAAAGGCAAGGGTCATTTTTCAAAAAAATCTGAATCTGACCAGCCCTGATCCGAAAATTTCAGAAATTCGGCAACTACTACACACGTGCGCAATTACCAAGAACACGTAGAAGACCGTTTCAGTGAAATAATTATTTTATACTAACGCGATTTCGGCTCTGCTGCAGAGCCGCAAGCCCATTGTATGACAGGCTTCCCCTGCAGTCAGTACAAAGCTGACTTCAGGGACGGGGGAGGGAGGGGGGAACTTTGCATACGGTTATCTCTCAAACTATAAATCTTTGAGAGATGACACTGGGGACAATTCAATTATTTTTAAAATGGCTACAATATGGGGATTAGTAATATTTAAGTATTACTATCCCTTTAAGCACTACAAAATGCAAAATATTTTTTCTGGGACATTACTGTCCCTTTAAGGGCCTTAGTCACAAAAGAAAGCAAATAAAAGGAGTAATTCTGGAGCAAACCAACTGCACCGGGGAGGGTGGACAAATAAAACTTCCTATTGATTGAAATGGGGCTTGAGTGCTAGAGGGGTCTTCAATGCATTGCAAAGCAATGAGTTGGAGACCCCTCTAGCATTCAAGGGGTTAAAAGTCCTATTTGAATCAATGGAGCATTTAGGGCATTTTATTTTTCCCTTATGATTCAGCTGGTTTACTCCGGAATTGCTCTTCATTTATTTTGTGAATATGTCATAAAGGGCATTATACATTAAGTTAATGAGGCACAATTCTGGGGGAAATCAGACATGGGAGGGTGGGTGAAAATGTTAATTGTTTTAAATTGAGCTTTCATCCCAATGATTGCTAGAGAGATCTATTTTATAATATTCAAGGAATTGAAAGCCCTATTTAAATCAATGGGAATTTTCAGACTTCATTTCTCCCTTATAGTACAGTTGTTTGATCCAGAATTGTACCTCTTAAAGTGATTGTAACTTTTTTATTTTAAAAGCACTTGCCATATCTTGCAAGACCATAATATGTAAATACAAATTACCTGTACATTTTATGTATTTATATTCATTTTCATCTATGTTTTTACACTTGTATGCACCTGGCAGTTTTATGAGAGCTATATGTTTTATGAGAGCTTGCTGGTGAGGGACTGTAAAACAGGCATATTAATGCACAGCAATCAGTGTCCTGTACAATGTATTTAATAGGCTGGTGACAGTCTTTTCTACATTGTATGAATGATTATTTTACAATGTGTATCACTATCCCTACTTTCACAGGTCCTAGCAGAAACCTCTCTGGATGCAGATACAGGGATAAAAAAATAAAAAAAGAAAATAATAATTATAATTATTATAATAACAACAATAAGTGAAGATTAAAATAATAATAATAATAATGAACATTACAGGCAAATTGACTTTAAATATTATGCACCTGTACAATATGTAAAGTCAAAATAAATGGTAACTATTACTTTAATCTTGGTGAATAAGGCCTGAAATTCTAGATACATCAGGAGAGCAGCAGTACAATGCAGTGCTACACTGATAAAATGTTTTTTTTTTCTCCACAGTTCAAAGGGAAATGTTCTCTCTTACTTTACATTAACATACTGAGAATATGTCATCCTTGGGGGTTCCATCATCCTCTGTTAACATTTTTTGTGGCAATACAATCATCAAAGCTTGCATATAGGGCTCTTTCACTGTATCCATATCAAGAGTACTGACGCTCTCTGCTTGTCATATACAAGTCATATTTAATTAAGATTTGGATAGTGCAGGGGAATATGCGTTAAGTTCAATGCTTGCTTCACCTAACTACATAGGACCTATATTGCCTCTAGTAATTAAATGAGATCTTTATATTTCTTTAACAGAAGTACTAACTTAAGTAGGCATCATTAAATACAGTAGTTTGGTGTAGGCCTTTTTTCCAATGCATTGGACTAATTTGCAGTCTACAGCTGAATGTGACATTTCACTACTTACAGTATGCTAAACAACCATTTTCTCGCCATGGTGTCTCATTTAACCGTTTGAGTGCCAGAGTGGTATTCAGTTCAATGTGGAGCAATGCGTTGGATACCCCTGTGGCATTCAAAAGGTTAAACAGTCAAAACCTATTGTGGAATAGTGTGAACAAAAAGCAACCTGCAATGGAACTCAGTAAAACAGGCAACTGCAGGTAAAATGCAAAAATATATAGTCATAACAGGGAACTCTTAGGGTTTGACCCTGAGACTCTGGGTTTTGGCCAATATCTCAGGGTCTCAGGGTGAAGGACCAAATTCTCAGGGTGTTACATACTATATGATTTGCCCCAATTAAATGTTTTAGTTTCTAAATTGGTGCCATTTGTACCAGAAAGACAGGAAGAGATGTCCTGCATATCCTGTTTATGTTTAGGCAGTGACATCTCTAAATTGTAGCAAGTTAAAGGCCCTTTGTGCACTGACTGAATCACCTCTGCGTTAGAGCAAGCACAAAGTTGCTTACCTAATCTCATGCCTTTAACCCTTTTGAGTGCCAGAGAGGTACCAAAGCATTGCAAAGCAATGCATTGCGTACCCATATGACACTCAAAGGGTTAACGGACAATACATCACTAGCACTCCTCAGACACCTATCAATTACCTATGATAACGGAAGTCAGAGAGCCCTGCAAAAGGCAACAATGGAAGATTCCATGGAACATATATAAGACTTGATTTTAAGCCTAAGGAAGCAAATAGAGATTTTTTACAGATGCTATCATATACTACTGGATATTTAATTATATAACCTCAATTTATTTTAAGACTCTATTATTCCTTTAAAGGGATAGTAATACTTGCATTAAGGTTGAGGTCCAAGTCTTTATATTTTTTTTCAACACACAGCGCTATATTTCAATACTTTATAGTTCAAGTGCTATTCAATCAGAAAGGATCCCCTCCCACCCCCTCTAGCCAACTCCTATTAGATCTGGAACATGGTGTGGACCAGACGGATGTAGCAAGGGCCAATTTTCAGTCAGTAAGTATAAGGAAAACCCTGCCCCACTTAACAAAGAAGGGCAAGATTTTCCTTTTGATTACTGAAGATTGTACTTCGCTGTGCTCTGTCCAGTCCATACTGAGGCAGAGTGATGCAGAGGAAAGGGGAGGGAGGGGAATGTTTTCAGATTGAACAGCACTTGAACTACAAAACTGTAAGTATTGAAATATAGCGCTATGTGTTAAAAAAAAAAAAAACTAATTAGGAAGACTCAGACCTCAACTTTAATACTAGCATTACTATCCTTTTAAGAAAAGCCAATGGGCTTTAAAATCAGCAGAGCAGAAAATATAAGTATAATTCATTGGTCAAAAACATGCAACCTTGTAAACTTTGTGTTATTAACCTCTGGAATGCCAGAGACATCTCCAACTCATTGCTTAAATCACTTCTTTAGAGACGTTTCTTTCATCCAAGGGAAGAAAATGCATACCAAGCAGTGGCTTCTTGGCAACAAATGTGTTTAACATTTTCCACAGGAAGGGGGCTGGTAGATCTTGATAAAAGAGCATTTTTTAAAGAAACATTTTAAACAGTTTGCCAGTTGTGGTTGACATTTAACATAGCTGTTGCAACAGCCAAACAATCTCCATCTTGGCTATGTAAATAACACACAACCCACAAAAGACAATCATTGAAAACAACTGGATTTACTAAACATAGATACTTTATTAAAATCAGTACAGGACAGGAAAAAAAAGTGTTTTTTTTAAATTATGTACATACTTAGAAATATAACATAAACCCAGGAGCAATAGTTCAGATCATCTCGATTCTCAATATGCTAAAAGAACATTGATATTATTTGTATGCACACAGAATCTGTACGATACTTTAATTGTACGGTTTCCAAAACTGTATAGTATAGAAGAAATTATACAGTCAGATACAGCTAAAGAAAGTTTTATAGATATATATATTTTATGTGTATGTTTTGCAAGCCTTTAACCCACAGAGTGCCAGAAGGGGTAGCAACATGCTGCATTGCAAACCCTTTGGCAGACAGAGGGTTTAGATAATTACGTTACAAGTCAGAAAGTTAATATATGATTAAAAAACTAAATGATTCCTGTAAAATGTTATTTGTGCTGTATATACACATTGTGGTCATTCAGTACCTTCAATGCAAAATGACCTTTCAATGCAAAGAATGGGTTAAACTAGTAACCCTTGGCAATGGCTACTTCCATTCTCATAGTGGCAATATTGCAATTTATAGAGCAAAATTAATTACAACAATATAAGTAAAAGCATAATAGCATCTTAGCTGGGTCTATCCCCTAGAATGCTGCAATCATCATAAGTCCATCTACAGCAGTGATGGGGGTTAAGCAATATGATGTATATAACAGATAACATAAATTGTAAGAAATATAGACTGCTACAAAACATTTAGAAGAGATAATGGCCAAATAAACTGTTGTATGTAATAAGAGGCAGAGTTTCAGCCTATCACATTGGAATTGTTTGTTTCAAGGCTTATTGTAAAAGACCTTTAATGGAATGTCTCTTGTTTCAGATGACAACTTCTTACTGCAAGTGGCTATTCACAAATTATAACGATACACTTTGTACAAACTATAGTATTTGTGTAAGGTTTAATCACCTCTGAGGTTCCATAAAGAGTTTCGATTCACAAGATGGCTATGTGTGTGTGTGTGTGTGTGTGTGTGTCAGTGTGTGAGACTTTGAGTGTGTGTGTATCTGTGTGTGAGATTTTTTGTGTGTTTGCATGTGTGTGTGCGCGTGTGTGTGCATGTGTGTATGTGTGTGCGTGTGTGTGTGTGTGTGTGTGTGTGTGCGTGTGTGCATACGTGCATGTGTGCGTGCGTGTGTGTGTGTGAGCATGTGTTTGTTTAAAGGCCCTTTTACCAAAGCCACAAGTCTCAAATCTTATGTCTCACTGAGACATTTCTCTCTCAGATCCTGTTTCTCACTAATTACTAAGGGGAACTGGGTTACTTTCACCCATTTTCATTTGCCACCCAGTAACCCCAAACACCCACTTCCCCCACCCCATAATCTCTTTGTAGCTTATGAACTGGAAACATTTTGGCCTTACTACAATTGTGCTTCTGCACACAATAAGCTACTTCTTTAGCACAAATGTGTGATGCACATTTTTTGTGCTACTATAGATAAAATGAAGGTTACAATGGACACTGCATGTTGCAATTGTTCATTTGATGTTTAACCCTTTGAGTACCTGGAACTCATAGTGTTAGAAAAAAATGTTATTCTAATAAAATGCCAAGGCTAAAAAATATAACTCACTGCTGAAGGCTGATTTCATATCATTTGGATTTCTGTTGCTCAATGCGAATGTGATTTTATTATTGCTTGTTTGAATAAGTGTTGAATATAGATATAATGAACTAAAGAGAACCTAATGTGGTTCTTTTTGTTTTCTTCTTCTTCTGCAGGGAGTGCATATCACCAAACAGCTTGCAGAACACAAGATCTAATGCTAGATTACAGAAGGTAACACAGACATCTGCATTGCTGTGCAATATCCTCAGGAAATAGTGTAATATATACGGAATTAACCCTTTAACTGTCAAGGGCACTGCATTAGACACAGCTATGGCTCCCAGTGTTCGGATGAGACAGATATATCAGAATCAAAATGCTTACTTTATTGCACATAAAAAAAGAAACTTTAATGCATTGCATATCCCTCTGCTCATCCCTCTGGTCCTAATAGGGATAATGAAATCCATACTATGGCAGTCTTTGGTAAAAGCCATGGTTGCCTGAATTGTTCTAATTCATAGAAATCTTACTCCCTAGTTATTTGTAAGTACACATACATTTTTATCCTTGTGTACATATGAGTTGTATACAATATTGGTGATGATCAATAGGTTGTAATTGTGACACATGGTACTAAACAACACAAAGACTCTGCTATTGCAGTGTTTCAACAGATGACTATTAAGAGCTGACTGTATAGTGAGATAGACTATAAGGCTGATGTACAGATAAAGAACTGGAACAATTCGGAAGCGAAAAACAAAATAATTGGGGGACAAATGAACCCTTTGAGTGCCTGAGGGGTGCGCAATGCATTGCTTTTCATTGTGTTGCATACCACTCTGGCACTCAAAGGGCTAAAATACAATCCCCAAAACGCTTTTTGATTTCAATTTGTTTTTTTTTAAACCCCATGAATGCTAGAAATGTGCTAGTTCTAGTATTCAGTGGGTTAAACCCACATTTATGTCAATGAACATATTTTTGCTGCTGGTTTACCCCAGAATTACTCCACTTGCTTTTAGTACATCAGACAATCTGTAGGTACTGTTGATAATATTGTATTAACAGGTCTGTTCTTCAGTATTGACTTTGGAACTACAGTAACCTGCATCCACTCAGACCAAGACAATCAATATTGTGCTTCAAACTATTAATATTTCTAAGGCTCACCATTAATTACAAAAAAAACCCTCTTCCTTCCTTTAACCCCTTTGCCTGCTAGAGATGTCTACAAAGTATTTAATCTGGCACTTTCTAGCATCCAAGGGGTTAAAGAAGTACTATAAATCACAAAGCAATATACTGTAGCTGATCTATTAACCCATTGAGTGCCAGAGGGATACAAAACGCATTGCTCTGCGATGCTTTTCGTACCCCTCTGGCAATCAAATGGTTAAGATGAATTGCAGCCTTTCTTGAGCAACCAATGGCATTGTAGATTAATATCTGAATTGATTTAGACCTCTTGAATGCTAGATAGATCTCCACCACATTGTGAAGCAATGCATTGTGACCTCTACAGTGTTCAAGGAGTTAAATTCTAAGTTTAAATTTATGGAAATTAGAGATGTTTATTTATTTGCTAAAATGTAATTGGTTTGCTCCAAAATTGCTCAGCTCTGTAGCACACATCAGCCTCATTGTGAATTATATAGGTCTACTGGGCGCAATAATTGCATCTGATTTTAATATCCCATTAATTTCCTTTATTCTGCTTTTCTTTTTATATATATATATATATATATATATATATATATATATATATATATATGCAGAGTGGTCTGCTAGGTTTCCAGGTGAACCAGGGCTTGGGCCAGCCTAATGCATTTTTAGTGCACTCGGAAGCCCAGTTATATCATTACTGAAAGGGACAGTAGCATCATTAAGTACTACCTAACCCCTGATTTTTTTTTCTTTTGAATTTGAATCAGCTTTGTAGCCAAGAGACTTCAGTAAATAATCCCTACAAATGCTTTGTTCCTAATGAGTTGAATTTCAATTCTATTAAAATCAATGGAGAATAATTAAAAACTATATAAGAGGGGAAGATATTAACCCTTTGAGTGCCAGAGGGGTATGCAATGCATTGCTTTGCAATGTGTTGCATACTCCTCTGGCACTCAAAAGGTTAAAGGTTATTGAAAAGGAGGTTCAAGTCATGTATTTTCAGAGCCAGGTTGAATATATTGCAGAGTAAGCCCATTTTGTCTGATTGCAGAGGCTCTGTAAATAAGCCTTTAAGAATTTTCAATTAACATCCAAAGCTGAGCAATCACAAAAAAATTGTGTTTGCAGAACTCTCTAAAACAGGCTCCATTATAACTCAATCAATATTAGTTTTGACAGCACAATTTAGAAAGCTTAGAGAAAATTGCATTTGTATTGTTTTCATAAATAAGCTCACATCAAACAAATATAATTGTGAAAAGAAAAATGTAAGACATCCCAAAAATATATAAGCTGTTTAAATTCTTGTGAATTAAATAATTATTTAATTAAAATTGGCTGCTATTTATATTGGCTTTTAGAGACAAATACACGTGCAACAAAAGAAATGGGAGAAAGTAAATGGAACCCATTCCAAAAAAAATTCAGTTTAGATTCTCATAGTCATAAAATATTAATAGTATTTATTTTTTTTCTGTGACAGGAAGTGGCAGCCATTTTAAAGGTGCCCATGCGCACTTAAACTTATTGGCAATATTTTGCATCATTTTTAAGGGATCAAAGGTCTTGTTACAAAGTAATCATAGAATAAAAACTGCAAAGAAATTAATTCAGAAAAAATATATATTTTCATAAAATAGGGAAAAGAAAAGCAACTTCCTCTTTTTAACTGCAACTAGTTCAGAGTGTTCCCTTGTTTTAGGTTGGTGGCCAACAGGTTTAGGACTCGTAGAACATTAACATGGCATTGATAGAACATATAATCTGAAACTATATTTTGTCTTCTTATACTTTTCTTTCTTCCGTATAACTTTATTCACAAAGACATTTTAAACAACCTGCAACAGGGGAGAGAATGATAATCTTGTTAAGTGTATCTGAGCTTCCTTAAGTATACAGTAGGAAACTGTTAACCCTTTGATTGCTACAGAGGTCTCTAGCTCATTGCTTCACAATGTGTTGGAGGCCTGTCTAGCATTCAAAGGGTTAAAGAGGACATAGCAATTAAAGAACAATTAGATTTAGGTAGGAAGTCATTAACACACTTACTGCTTGTTATCATTTCTCCCTCTTGAACACAACCTTCATGGAGAAGTGTCAGTGCTCTTCAACAGGATGGCAGATCATACAAACAAGATGTTACTAATACCTGTAGGAGAACTTACTATGTTCCATTAATACTCTAGTATTTAATGATACTTTCTGCCAAGGGCATGATTTCTTATAGCTGAGTCAAGAAACAGAGGTGATATCACAGTTCTGCTGGCTTTTCTATTTTTCTGCTATTTGGTGAAGCAAATAACCCTCTATTGTTTCAAACAGAGACTGGGATCAGAAGGAATAATGAGTGATAAGAGGTGAACACTTTCTTTCTCAATAAGGTTTCAGTCCCTGCAGAACACATACTCAGTGTAGCTGGTCCAGACTTTGTCCTCACTTTGATCATTGCTGGCAAAGGCACAAGTTCCAGTGGAGCTGCATGCCACCATGTGGAAGCCAGCTTCAGACAGCTTATCAAATGCTTGTTCCAGAAAGTTGAACTTGAGATAGTATCTGGAAGTGTACCTTTCAGGAGGCCTGTCAGGATCACGGCTTTCATTTAAGGTCTCTCCAAAAACTTCTTTCGCCAGTGAAGTTTTGCCACAGACTGTGATGCGGGCCACCCTCCTGAATTTGGCATCAGCCTGAGCCTCACGTCCTATGGTGTAGGAACCACGATAGCCAACTGTTATATAGCCAGATCTTCTTCCTTCCAGTGACTGAGAAGGGGTGAGGCGTGGAACTGAGGCTGGGCTGCATGATGAGGAGGCGTTGAAGCGGTATGGATCTAATGTCGGGGAAGGCACCCCAGCTGCAGGGGAAGATGATGCTGGAACAATAGCTGTGTCAGAGTCTGGATCTTGAATGGTTGCAGGAGTTAGAAGTAATGGGGGCTCTTCTCCCCCAATGGAACTCTCCTTACTCACCCTCAGTGGATTCAGGCGTTTTACAAGTTCAGGCAACTGAAAGTGCTCAGCTTCTCTCTGTAGACGACTTCTCTCTGGAAAATAGTCAGGCAACACTAGCTGCAGGTCTCGTAGATAATCCAATACATAACGAAATAAGAAACCATCCCTGTCCAAGAAGAAACGTCCCTTACTGTCCCGAGCCAGATCTCCTGGCTTCTGCTGAGAAAACATGCGCCAGAGAAGGGAATCTGGTACTGATACTAGAGTGGTGTGGCGGGTCACGTACACCTGTCCCCCAACATTTAGTTCCACAATCTCTGGGAACAGAGGATCAGAGGATTTTCCCCCTGCACAACCTCCACCACCCCCACCTCCATTGGGTAATCCACGTGCAGTGTCAGGTAAAGCCATCAAGCCTAAGAGATGGCAAATCTCACCGTTCTCTCACCAACTCCAAAGCTAAATAATAGAGAACAACAGAAAATGCTGAAAAGAGCACTAAAAAGAAGGTGTTTGTGCCTTCCACACAGCCAAGCTCAAGGTTCAGCTTGGCTTCTGTGCTCTGCGTCTTTGCAGTTCAGTTGCCAGTCAGCAAAGAGCCAGAGAAGAGCAGACTGTTTTGTTTCATTCCTTTCTTTCTCCCTGTGTATCTGATTGAGGGAGATGGCAGGGTCTGTGTTTTTATGTAGAAATGCACACTGGAGGCGTGGGAGGGAGGAGGGGAGGAGAGTCAGAGGGAGCCCAGAGACAGCTGATCACATACACATACAAAAAGGGGATGCGTACAGTCCAGTGTTTGCATGCTTTGCAGATGTAACCTTGATAGTATGCTTTTGCAGATGTAAACCTGATGTTTGCCAGTCAAACAAAAAAATGCAGAGCGTTGCTTCTATATCTTCCACATTCAGCCTTATACAATAGTCAGTCCTTACTAACATAAATCCATTACAACTAAAAATGAGGAGAAAAAAATGTGTATATAGTCATATCCCAGCTGTGAGTTAGTGACTTCCTGTCCTTATTCACAGAGCAAATACATTTCCCAGACACAGATTTCTCTCATGCACTGTAATACTGTGAGTCATATTCTATAAGGCAAAGTGGAGTGATTCTGGGGCAAGTGAACTGCACCACTGGGGACAGAGAAACATTCCAAATTATTTACATAGGTTTTAACCCCTTGAATGCTAGAGATGTCTGCATTGCGAAGCATTTAAGCATTATAGCATTTAAGACATTAAAAGTCCCATTCAAATCAATGGTGAATTTTGATTTGTCCCCTATGGTGCAGCTGGTTTGCTCCTGAATTACACATCTTTACAGCCTTGTATAAAGTATTTATCAATCACTGATGGGGCATTGCTAGGCTTAGCATTTGTACACAGAACGTCTGATGTACATGGAGGAGCTAGAACAATTCTGGTGCAAATCAACTGCACCATATGGAACAAATACATGTTCCCCAGAACCTGTACATTTAAATGTGGATGCTAGAGAGGTCTCTAATGCGTTCCATAGCAATGCACTGAAAACGTCTCTAGCATTCAATGGATATAAAGAGCTATCCAACAAATTCCCCACTTTCTGAGCACATAACCTTCACTAAGGCTGATGTACTATTGGAGCAATTCTGTGACAAAGCAACTGCACCATAGGTAAAAAGAAAAAAAAATCCCTTTGATTTAAATGGGGCTTTCAGCCCTGGAATGCTCGAGAGGCGTCTAAGGTATTGCAGAGTCTCAGTGCTGCAATGTCCCTGCAATCTGCTTTGACTGCAGGAAAGGTGCAGCATGTTGTGTTCAGCCTCATATGAAGAGCTGAAGAAAAGACTACAGAGAAAATGTAGGAAATCACCAGTGCAGCTTTTCTGTGCTTATGCATTACCCTAAAACCATCCACATATACAAGAGATTATTTGATCAGTGTAGAACATACCAGCTCATACTGTTTTATCATTAAGATTTGAATGCAAGCAAGCCCCAAATGCCTTCCCTGTATTATGCCCATGACAATGGAGTCATTATGTGCTGATTTCCTCTGCCACTTGTGATTACATAGCATTAAAAAAGGAGCATATGAACAGCATGCTCCAAATCACCTATGTAATCTCCCAATGCCCACATCTTGGCAAAGGGAACATAAATGGCAGAATTTCCTACTTAGATAGCTTAGCACATAGGCAACAAGCAGTCGCAACATCAATATATTGATTCCGGGGCCTGTTTTAGGGCAGAATCATATTAGTAAATCTTACCTTATATTTTGGGACCTTATGTTTAAAAGCAATGTTAATGCAATATAGGAATTTTTAATTGTTCCCTGAGGTGCAGCTGGTTTGCTCCAGAACTGCACCTTATATATATATATATATATATATATATATATATATATATATATATATATATATATATATATATATATATATAGTTTAAACAGAGCAATACAATTTCTGTGTATCTCATTGATTGCTACAGAGGACTTCAAATTCCCCCCAACTGTTGATCTTTCTCTGCTGTGCAAATAGGAAAAGTAAGGATTTAGCAATAGAGCAGGGTTGGGCAGCCTGTGGCTCTCCAGCTATTGACTTACTCCAACTTCCATCATCCTCATTCGGTCACTGTTTTATAATACATGGTTATTACTAGCCTAAAGGAGAAGTAACTAATAATAACCTCCAATTACATTACTATTGACAGAAAATCCTAACAGCCCCTATGAATTTTGACCATTCTCCTTTGTTCAGTTAGTTTTGGATGTAGGCAGACATGGCAGTTGCTGACAGTTTTTTCAGACTGAAATACATTAGCAATATGGCAGCACTTCACAAACTGTTTCAGAACTTTATTTAATACTTCAGAAGCACTGGCACTTCTCACACTTCCCTCCTACATGTTTGCTTTGTAGGCAGACATTCTCTATGCCTCTCTTACCATCAGGCCTAAAATTTGGCTGCTTCTTGACTTTGCTGGAAAACATCAAATAGTTTTACTCAGGAGCTGAGAGCAGCTGCTGTACATGTCTCCTTGCAAATCGTTCATATAGGGGAAATTGTAATTAGCAGCTGCCCTCCTGAAGTATTAAATGAAGTGGTAAAACAGTTTGCACAGCACTACCATAGTGCTAAGGAACAGAGTTTGCAAAAAGTGATAATTGCCCTTTAAATCAAAGGAAATGTGTGGTAGCTTTAATTTGTTCCTTGGTTTGCCCCAGAGATGCTACAGCCAAGTATTATTACAGGGAAAAGAAAAAAGCATCTAAATTGTTTTGTGCATTTAACCCTTAGAGTCCCAAACATCTACCCAGTATGGTTGGACCTGCTAGGCCAAGACTATATGGATGTTTTTATTTTTTTTAATCACTTCACGGGGGGCAGCATCAGGATGTTCATGTTTGAAAAAAATAGAGATTGTAGTTGGTGTAGCTGTGTGCTACTGGCACAGTATATTGACTCAAACCAATGGGTGCCAATTTTCTATTAACACTTTGAGTGCCAGAGAAGTATCTAATGCATTGCAGTGCAATGCATTGGATACCTTTCTGGCTCTCAAAGGATTAAGAGAAGTAGCTAATGAATAAAGTAGTCAGTTCCATAGTTTTCATAGATTTCGGTACATTTGAAATGGTGGAAATGTAAAAAAATTGGCAATTTTTTTTCTTTAGAGCCATGTTCTGGAAACATGTGTTCAAGTTAGGGGCAGAAAGGTAAGTGAACCCTCATTTGAATATCTATTTTCTCCAAATGTATACTTTTTGGGGGGAGAGTGCTTTGATGTTATGGGGTTAATTGCGTCTTCTCCTATGTTTAGTGCATTTTGGTTATCTGCTATGTGCGGTTACCATTTTGGAACCCTAGGGAAGGACATACATTTGCGGATCTATACATATTTGGTATCAGTGCACTCAGGAGATATATGGCATTCATATTTCATATCTTTGTCATCTGTTATACTGATCTTGCTTGAGATGCTGTGCAGTAAATTGTGACTTTATTGTAAGTTTCTAAAATCATTCTGAAAACCCCTCCATTTTGCGTTGGAAGACACTTCAGCTACTTTCTAATTTGTTAGCTAGACTTTCAGGAAATATATGTGTTTTTATAGTTATTGAACTGTTTTAGGGCAGTTTTAGCATGTAACCAATGGAATATGCACTTTTAGGTGATAAAGTTGAAAAGACCCATTTGTGCTCCTGTTAATTAGGGGTCTGTGAGGCCATGCAAATAAGTAAAATAAAGCATATTTTGTATTTTTGTAATCAGTGGATTCA
Source organism: Rhinophrynus dorsalis (assembly GCA_037306005.1). Taxonomy (NCBI): domain Eukaryota; kingdom Metazoa; phylum Chordata; class Amphibia; order Anura; family Rhinophrynidae; genus Rhinophrynus; species Rhinophrynus dorsalis. The sequence continues at coordinate 432,592,841 of CM074719.1, read as the reverse complement.
GGGCTTTTAAAATAACTGACATTTTCACAGCCAACAAATGTTTTGTTACATAATTTATGATATTACCAAAATAAAGAGTTTTTTATTTTTTATATTGATGACATCATAGCTTATGGTCATAGCTGGGAACTGATAAGCCCAAGAAGGCGCAATAGATCTAGTAGAATGAGCCGTGACCCGAAAGGGAACAGGCTTCTTCCTTAGCTCGTAAGCCTTATGAATAGTGGACTTGATCCAAGAAGCAATAGTCACTTTGGATGCAGGTCTCCCTGCCATGGGGCCCTCAGGAATGACGAACAGCACTTCAGATTGTCTAATGGACGATGTACATAAAACTTGAGACAATGCACCACATCTAACAAATGGAGATCCCTCTCCTTGTCAGACGTAGGGTCAGGGCAGAAAGAAGGCACCACAATCTCCTGATCAATGTGGAACTCAGAGACCACCTTCGGTAGAAACTCTTGACAAGTGCGAAGCACCGCCTTGTCTTTGTGAAAAACCAAAAAGGGTGGTCTACAAGACAGAGCATGCAACTCTGCGACACGGCGGACAAAGGCCATTTTCCACGTCAGCAGGTATAGAGGAATAGTAGCCAAGGACTCAAAGAGAGGATGCCCAAAACCAAGTTAAAATCCCACTGAGGAGCGGGGGTCTTGACAACAGGACAGTATGAGCAAAGCCCTGGAAGAAAACCCTGACATCAGGAAGAATAGCAATGTGCCTCTGAAAGAAAACAGAGAGACCAGAAGTCTGAACCTTAAGGGAACTCAAACTGAGGCCCTTATCCACACAGTCCTGCAAGAAAGCCAGGACCATAGGCAGATCATCATCCTGAGAAAGGTCCCTATCAGCACTCCAAGAGAGAAAGGTCGACTAGACACGATGGTAGGCCTTAGAAGAAACAGGTTTTGCAGGCACTAAGCAGAGTAGCCACCACACCAGAAGAAAAACCATCCTACCTCCACAGGTAACCCTGTAGAAGAAGATCCGGACGGCAAGGGAGCCGGAATGGCTCCGCCACTGACAGACCCAGAAGCTATGGAAACCAAGCCTACCGAGGCCAGAACGGAGCAATCAGAATGACTGGACAGTGCTCCAGTCTCAATTTCCGTAACACCCTGGGCAACATAGGGAGGGGAGGAAAGATGTAAGCCAGAGGAAATAACCAAGGAATGGACATGGCATCTACTGCTAGAGCTAGAGGATCCCTGCAGCAAGAGCATTACTTCGGAACCTTCCAGTTGTGTCATGTCGCCATCAGGTCGATGCAAGGAAGACTCCACCTCTGAACAATGAGGTTGAACACCTCTGGGTGCAGTTCCCACTCTCCACTGTCCACCGTGCATCGACTAAGGAAGTCTGCAATGACGTTGTCTACGCCAGGAATGTGCACTGTGGATATGGCAGGAACATGTTCTTCTGCCCAGGACAAGATAACCTTGACCTCTAACCAAGCGGCGAGACTTCTTGTTCCGCCCTGCTTGTTGATGTAAGCCACAGCTGTGGCGTTGTCAGACTGGACCCGGACTGGGCATTCTTCCAGCTGGGATGTCCAATGACGAAGGGCATGAAATATCACCCGAAGCTCCAACACGTTGATGGGAAGGAGAGATTCCTCTGGAGACCACCGACCCCGAGCACTCAGGCGACCCAGGACCACTCCCCAGCCGCAGAGGCTGGCATCCATCATTACCGTGGTCCAGAAGGACACCAGGAAGCACTTCGCCTTCAGCAGATTGGAGAGGTCGAGCCACCAGGACAAACTCAGTTCCACATGAAGAGGGAGGGACACTGAAAACTGAAAGTGCCCTTGATCGCAGGCAAATCTGAGATACTGCCAACTCTCTGGATGAATGGCGATGTGTAGATATGCATCCTGAAGATCCAGAGATGCAAGGAATTCCCCCGGGGACATAGCAACATTCACTTTGCTTAGGGACTCTCGGTCATAATGAGTCTTGATCACAAAGAAATTGAGAGCCTTCAAATCCAAAATGGGACGATCATCCATCATCCTTCTTAGAGACCACAAAGAGGTTTGAGTAAAATCCCATACCTCTGTCCATCCTTGTCCAGAAGGGCCTTGATAGCACCATTGAACAGATGGCTTTTCGCTGTGCCCTGGGGCATATGAGAGGGGAAAAACCAAAAAGGTGGAAGAGAGGCGAAATGGATCCTATACCCTTCCGCCACAACCTGCAAAACCCACGGGTCTGCCACTGTATCCTCCCAGATGCTGTGGTAGTGAAGCAGATGGCTACCCACAGCCGAGTGGGGACCTGGGTTCGGCGAGTCATGCCGAAAAAGTCTTGGAAGCCTTAGGCTTGGAGGAGACCTTGGGTTTCCATTGTTGTTTGGGCTTGGAGGAGGAATGCGGAGCTAAGGGTTCACTGGACGTGTCTCAGTCTGGAAGGAAAGAAAAAGCCAATTACGCTTGATAGGCGTCTTCTTCCTGGGGACCATAGGGAGAAAGGTACTCTTGCCCTCTGTGGCCTCACTAATCAGATCCTTAAAATCTGGCCCAAACAAAGAGGTGCCTTCAAAAGGCAATGAGTGCAAAGCTTTCTTGGAAGCAGTGTCAGCAGACCAGATCTTGAGCCAAAGAGCTCGTCTGGCAACCACAGACATGGTGGAAACCCTTGCTACCAAACAGATGCCATCAAATAAGGCAGCAGAAACATAGTGCTGTGCCTCAGAAATGTTGGCAAGAAGCCGCAACATATATCAAAGTAGGAGCACCCTGGCAGATAGCCAGGGTGAGCTGTTCAATCCAGACTGCAATGGCCCGGTTCCCCCATGCTTCAGCGAACGCCGGACGTGTGGCAGTACCAGCAGTGCCAAAAATAGACTTGACGGAGAACTCAAGTTCCTTTTCAGTCCAGTCTTTCAGAGCAGATGCATCAGCAACTGGCAAGGCAGTGGGCTTAGATAACCTGGACAGGAGCATCCACTTTGGGGGATGAACCGACTGAGCAAGCACCACCTCAGAAAAGGGGTAAAGCTTGGCAAATTTCTTGGAAACAGAAGGTTTCCTGTCAGGAAACTTCCACTTATCAGACACAAGGCGGTCAAGAGTGCGGTGGAAAACAAGTATAGGGCCTCTTAGGCTCCTGAAATACATCAGAGGGATCCAAAGAAACGTCCTGAACTAAGGGAATGTTTAGGGCAGTTAAGATGGCTTTGATCAAGCCCTCAGCCGAGGGATCAGGATCAGCCTCAAAGAGGTCCCCAAAAAAATGAGAGGAGCCCACAGCAGAACATTCCTCAACATCCGAATCCACCAACAGTTCCTCCACAGAGGAATCTGATACGTCAGGTACTCCCTGCGGTTTTGGCAGGGAAGATCTGAAGGAAGTAGTGGTCTGCCAGGAGTGGAAGACCCCCTGTAACTGGGATGGAAAGAGTTCAATGTAGACCAGAGGTCTCTAGTTGCAGCCTTGAACTCTTGCACCCAAACTGGCTCTAATGCATGGCTGGAGGTCCCTGGGGAGACTCAGGGACATCAGAACATGCTGGGCATAAATGACCTGAGAATTCTGTAGGTAACCCTAAATGACATGACAAGCAATGCGTAATAGGGGACACAGGATCCTTAGTCTTAGGCCTGGCCCCAAGCTCTAATGAATTAGACATTCTCACAGTGTCAAAACATTTAAAGTATAAGGAATCACCCAAATACAGCGTGTAAGATTAAAATTTCACCCCAGAAATCACTAAAAAGCACTTATCTGGCAGGCGAAGGGTTAATTTGCAGAGGAGAGAAGGAGAGTCCAAGACCTGCATAGGATACTCGTTCAGGAAAAGCACAAAATGGCTGCCGCGGCGGGAGCCAATCAGAAACGAGCACGCGAAGCAAGCACTCATGGGAAATGTAGTTTTCCCAGAAAAGTACTCCAACAGTGCCCAAAGCTCCTGAGCCCCTCAACACACACAAAACATTGACTGGATAATGGAGCAAGGGCAGACAAACAAAATGAGCCATCTCTGAAGTCGCTACGATGAGCGGTTGCAGAGATATGTCCCAAACTGTGCAGTCCCATAGAAGTGAATGGCACAATGGCGTCTATGTGGTAAAGAACACAAATTTTGAAAAGTTGTAACTGATAAGTGAGTGCGCACTAGACATTACTAAAACATGTCACTAGACCCAATAAAAACTGAAACCAGTAGGGAAAGTGCCAACAACCCACCAAAAGATGCTAAACTAGCAGCTAAAGGGTTAAGTTACCATAGAAACTTGCTCCAAACCACCCAACAGACATACAGATAAACCCAGTGAGTGCAGGAGTGTGCAATAGGAGCTCCAAAGGAAAACCCCTGTGCGGAGGGGCACTGTGGGACATGTGGACCTACAGCAGTCAAAGGGTTGTTCACCTTTCCTGCAGATCTTCTGTCTTCAGATCACCATATATTTATTTATTTAGAAAATGTTTTACCAGGAAGAATACATTGAGAGTTCTCTCGTTTTCAAGTATGTCCTGGACAGTTTTCAGTCGAGGGTTGCATATTTACACAAATTGAGAAACGTTATATATTACATGTTATTAAATATACATACATATGGACATTTTAAAATTATAAACAGTTACACTCTGTTTTTAGATATAGAGAAGCATTTACTTTTAAGGATTTTAGACTGGGAGCAGATTTGATTATTTCAGGCAGATTGTTCCAGGCCTTTGGCGCTCTGAAGGAGAAGGCAGATCTTCTTTCTTGTATTGTGGTATGTGTAGCGAGTTGTTTGCGGTGGAGTGGAGGTTATACTTAGTATGGAGAGCAGGAGTGAGCAAACTGCTCAGGTAGTGTGGTAGTTTTCCAGAGAAGTAGTTGTGTACTACGCAAGAAAGGTGAAGGGCACGTCTAGATTTGAATGTTAACCAATTTAGTTCTTTTAACATATCACAGCGATGAGTAGTGTAATTACATTGGAGGCTAAAGCGGCATATTGAATTATACAGGGTGTCATGTTTACTAAGATGGATTTCTGGCGCTGGAGCATAAACTACATCACCATAGTCTATGACAGGCAGCAACATCTGTTGCACAATATACATTTTCTAACCAGGGGACTTAAACATGATTTGTGTCTAAAAAGAGTACTGATTTTGGGATAAAGCTTGGAGGTTAACTTGTCAATATGATGTCCAAAAGTGAAGTTGGGGTCAAGCAACATACCAAGATATTTGTAGGAGTCCACTGAGGCCAATTTATGATTAGACTCCGTTACAATGGATAGGTGGGTATTGCCGAGATTACGCAGTTTGTGCTTTGTGCCAAATATCATTATGACAGTTTTATCTGTGTTTAAGAACAATTTGTTCCTTGCTATCCATCTTTCAACCTCGTAGAAATCATGTTGTAATATGGCCTCAAGGTGTGATATGTTTGAGTTTTTAGTATAGAGAATGCTGTCGTCTGCATACATGTCTACTGAAGATGATTTGCAAACCTTGGGCAGATCATTTATAAAAAGAGAAAATAAAAGAGGGCCAAGAATGGAGCCTTGAGGAACTCCACTTGTTACTTTGAGCGGAAAGGAGTAATTGCCAGCAACTGACACATACTGCATTCTGTCTGATAAATAGGATCGGATCCAATTTAGAGAATTATTACCCAGTCCTGATCTTTGTAGTTTATTTATAAGAATATTATGGTCTACTGTGTCAAAGGCCTTGGCAAAATCTAGGAAAATGGCTCCTGTGAGGTCACCATTTTCCATGCCCGTCTGGATATCGTTGGTTACTTTTAGGAGGGCCGTGACTGTTGAGTGATTTGGTCGAAAGCCTGATTGAAGTGGGGTGAAAAAACTGGTCTATTGGTAATATTTATTTAGTTGCACGTGTACACATTTCTCTAGGGTTTTGGATAAAGTGGAGAGTAGGGATATTGGTCTGTAGTTTGATACTACATTTTTATCCCCACTTTTGTGGATAGGCACAACTCTAGCCACATTCCAGGATTTGGGCATGTACCCTGTTGCCAAAGAGGTATTAATTAAAGATGCAATCGGTTTGGCCATTACCATAGCACTGAGCTTTAATAGCATTGCTGGTAGTTTGTCAGTGCTAGATTGGCATTTCATTTTTGGATTGAGGAGGTGATCATATATTTCACTTTCATTTACTGGCATGAAATTGAATTCATTTTCAGAATTGGACCGGGCAACAGGTGCCAGTGAATGTTCTGTAGATGGCTGAACTTCCGAGTTATCTTTGTTTTGTGCAATCAGGGTGGTGGCACATCCAACAAAGTAGCTGTTAAATGCATTGGCTATGGCTATGGGGCACTGTATTGTTTCTTTATCTACGATTATAGTTGATGTGTGACTATGATTAGGAGGGTTATAGAGGTTTTTAATAACCTTCAAAAAGTTGGCTGGCTTTGAAATGTTACTGTTTAAGTTGTCAGTAAAATATTGTGCTTTTGTTAATTTTGTTTGTTTTGTACATGTATTTCTTAATTGTCTGTATGCAGTGTGATCATATGCAGAGCCGGTTTGTTTAAATTTTGTCCATAAGGCATCTCTGAGACTGTATAATTGAATCAAGTTAGCTGAGACCCAGGGTAGAGGTGCCCCCCTAACACTGACCTTCCTTAGTGGGGCATGTGTATTACAGACCTGTAAGAATTCAGAGTTAAAGAATTCTACGCTGAGTCTAGGTCTGGTATTAGCTGTATTCTCTGCCATGAGCAATTTCTTAAATAATTTAGGAAGGACTGAAGATTAAAATTTCTAAATAATCTCGTGAGTATGACTTTGGAACATGACTTGACTGGTTTTATTTTGCGGACACAGTAAACTGTGGAGTGATGGCTAAACACATTTGCTAGTACACCTGAATCTTGGATTCTGCTTGTGCAGGATGAAAGGATCCAGTCTAGCAGAGTATGGTTGGATGTTTTAAGATTTATGCGAGTAGGGGAGGATATTAGTTGTGATAAGTTCAATGTTTTAAACAATGAACAAAATTTTTCATTCCTAGAGTCTAGCCAATTAATATTAAAGTCTCCAAGAAATATCAGCTCGCTTTTCTTGTTTTGAGCGGCAATCTCCTTTAGGTGTTGCTCTATGTCTGAAAGGGAATGTGCTGGGGTATTTGGTGGTCTGTAGATGCCAACAATTATGATTTGTTTTGAATATGGAAGACAAATTTTGCCAGCAATGTATTCATAAGAATTAGTGTTGTGAGAGTCATTTAGAAGTGTAAAGTTTACTGATTCCTGTATGTATATGATTACCCCTCCTCCTCGCTTTGCACAGTCTTTTCTAAAGCATGAGTATCCATCTATGGCAACAGCAGTATCAGGTATTTTTGGGGATAACCAGGATTCAGTAAGAATATGAATTTTAGGTTTGTATGCGTAACACCATGCTTTTATTTCATCCATTTTGGTCAGGGTTGGTTTCTATGTCATTTGCCAAGGCAAGTAATAGAATGCATAAAAATTGAGTGATTTGTTTTCTGTGAGCATATAGTGAGAGGGTGCGTCTGTTGCTATAATTACTGGGGGAGGGTGAGCTTGTTTTTAATACTCTCCACCAGCATTCAGAGGGAAGTGCACATGTATGCAGAAGTCCATGGAGTATTAATATGGTATGGTGCGGGTGATGGGCATGGTTGCAGGGATAAGAGGAAATCTGTATTAATAGTGGAATGGTTAGTACACATAGAAGTAATATGTTCATGTTGGCATGCATATGACAAGGCTCGCAGGGTGCATACAGATAGACAAACCAGCTGAGATTAAAAATTAAATTAATATCACAAGTATAAAATTATCTATTTTTTCCAATTCCTCTTTATTCACTTGCCTGTATTAATCAGTAGGTGTGCTGCAGCTGCTGTGTTTCTTACCTGTCTACTCTCCTGTCCAAGTCTCTTGTATAACTCTCCATACTTCGATAAGGTGTTACTTAAAAAAGGTGGCAATACCCTGGCAAATGCCACCCCTAACTGGGCTCTAAATATATACTAGATGGAGCCCCTAGGAAGACTGACACACTAACTGAGGGAATTCCAAATTACAAATTGTTTAGCACTGGACTCGCCCTGAGTGCGTTCAGCTGTGACCATTAAAACGTCTGATAAGGAGCAGACACAGAGATATAGGACAGGGATGGGGGAGGTAAGCAGTATGGAGACTGGAAAAAGGGCTAATTGTTAGTATTGAGAAGAAGCCTCAGTGGACAACTCCTGGGGAAAGAACCTGAACCCAAGATTTTCCCCCCAGGGCTTAAGATCTACAAAAGCACCTGGATACTGAGCTAGCCACATCTAAGGTCATTGTCAGTTATGGTAATACACCTAATGGTGGTATTCCATTTCTAACAGAAAAATAAAAAATTAGCTAAAACTATAGTAGAACTGTTCTCTTGCCTGTATCTTCACCAAGGAACAAATCTTACTGGAGCTGGTTGGCTAGCTGCAGCCAAGGAGGAAAGGTAGGCTCCACCCCCTGCATTCACATCTACAATTGTTCCTGCCTACTTAACGGGGCAGATCGCCTACCCAAAGTTACCAGTAACCTGTATTGGACGACAGAGAAGTAAGTGTATTACATTGCTTCAGCAATAAAACTCACATTAACCCCTAACGGACCAGCAGCCCAGGGAAGTTACCTTCCCTTAAAGACCTCTTTGATCCTTGCTGAAACGTTGGTACATCTGACTTTTTGTGTGTACCGGTGTGCCAAGTTGAGGTCTGTAAGAGACCACTCCAGTCTTGGAAAGGACAATTTCAGAGCCCGTTTTTACTTACAGCGCAGGAAGTAAAGATACATGATGTGCTATGACCATCAATGGTTCTTTAGGGTATAAACTGATTGATGGTCATAGCATGTCACCTGGTCTTTAAGGGGTTAATGTTTGTATTAACCTCAGTATATGTGTTTATAAATTAGTGTGTATATAATAATACTGTGGTATTGCTTTTAAATCTCTTATTCATTTGTCAGTAGGTCATGAAATAACCTAAGAATTTTCAGTAATGCCCCACTAACCAGCCAAGCCCCTAGCAACACCACTTAAAATAGATATGTTCCCTTATGACCATGTGAAATGTTGGGTGGTATGTATTGTGGACACAGTGGTGGCTGTGTGATTATGTGGGCTGTGGTGTTTTATTTATTCTTAATGGTTATGATATCAGAATCAGTTTACATAAGTAAAATATTAATATTACCAATGAGGAAATAAGTTAATGGGAATTATGGCTCACACTTCATCTAGAGCAGTATGAGGAGTACCTTACTCCATAGTAAGTCCTGGACACAGTATATTTCCATATTTACTACCATATTAGAAGCAATATTTGCTATGCTATATGAGAATATATAAATCTAAACATGATGGGAGTTGTGTTTCCATCAGCTTATGCTGTGTCTTGAGTTTGCCCCTTTAGCCAGATATCACATGGTTTCACTCTGGACCAGGTCACTATTTGTGTTTAGTGGGAGAGCTTTGGTGTAAGCCACTCTGCTACAAACTATATTATATGACAATATTTATTACAGAAAAGAAAAAATCTTGTCACTTGTCATCTTACATTTAACCCTTTGATCGCCAGAGGTATCTAATGCATTGCAGCTTAATGCATTGGATACCTTTCTGGCACTCCAAGTGTTAAGATAAGGTGAGGAGTGAACACATATCCTATTAATTAAATCAGGGATGCTTATGAAAGCTTCCTTCTGCAGGACAGCACAGGAATCAGTGAAGCCCTGCACTGTGTGTTTTTCACAATCATCCCTGATTTAAACAGATATGTGTTCACTATAGGTTAAAGGATTTCTTTATTGTAGAGAATAAAACAAGAATTTGAGACATTCCTCTTGCTGGAGAGACTTCTGACACCTTACTACATATCATCCCAGAATTACATTTCAGCAATAACATTGCACAGTAAGGTAAATACCACTTGTGTGGACATATATATCTACTGCTTAGTAAAACAAGGGTATTGCTGAGCAAAAGAGAGCTAAGTGGCACCAAGACAATCTCTCCATAGACAGCAACAAAGCCACAATAAAATGAGAGGCCATGAAAATACCATACCCCCTTTTCCCTCAAAAAAAAAAATTACATTTGCAATGTAGTAATTTGTGTATGTGTCTATATAATATCTGACTTATCCAGCTAATCAGAGTTACTTTATTTCATCATCCATCTTTCTAGTTTCCTGTTTCCTCTGTGAAGTTTCATAAGAATTTCACAACATAGTATTTTATTACAGTTTTTATTCTTATGATTGTTACTTTATTGTACACTTTGGCGATTCAGTGGTATCCTCTTGTATCCATCGGATTAGAGGAGAATTAAACCCTATATAAATTTCCCCCTAGACTTTTTCCTGGTATAGAAAATACCCTTGGCCCATAACAAGCAAGAACAAACATAATAGCCTGTAAAGGGGAATAATATTAGTGCAGGACATTGAGATTACTCTGGCCGCAGCCACATTTAACAATTTAGATGCCTGTCATAATCTGGTGCTCTACGCAGTTTCCGACTCTGCCTATTGGAAAACCTGGCCCTGTATATATTTGCAGTTGCTCAATTCTTTTGAAAAGCTGAAAAAAGTTCCAAAATGGCCCCAGAGTGAGGTAAAGAAGCCCAAGTAAATGATGAAATTAGCCAGATATTGCCTTGCGCTTCTGAGCCCAGAAAGGCCTGTCTGGCCAAAATCAGTGGCACTGCAAAGGACATGCTGCTACAGTGTAATAGCACAAATGCTATTTGTGGTTGTTGTTTATACATACTAAATTGCCAAAATGAGTATACTAATTGGCCCTGATGGAATATCAAAAGGCAGAAAATGGCTTTAAATAATATTGACACTTTTGCCAGACAAATTCCCCACTGTCTGCAGGCACGTGCACACATAGACACCAAGGGGGGCTTGAGCACCTGCCCTTTTTGTCCAAAGTGCCCTCGTGCCCTTTTAACAAAAAAAAGCCAACAAAAAAAATTATTGAGAAGTGCCCTTTTTTTCATTTGAGCCCCTGCCCCCCAAAATGTCAGTGCACGTCCTTGACTGTCTGTAATGGAATGCAGCACTGTGGCCAGGAAATCTTCATGTCCCTGTGTGAATTCTGTCCTTTTGAGTTTGCTGAAATGATAACATCTTCAGTCAGTCCTGCGTTTCATGTCCATGGAGGCAGACATGACAGTTGTAAGTAGGACTAGAAGACCTTAAACGCTGCTTTGAAACGTTCTGCACATTCTTAAAGGATTAAATAAGGTCTTGCTTTCTTCCTGCTGTAGGACATGACATCCAGGACTGATTGAACATGTTATGTCTTGATAAAAGGAACCAGGGCAAAATTCATTAGGATTTTCTAGTCATAGTAAGGTAAGTGAGGGGTATTATTAGGAGACGTTAGTTCTCCATACGCGCCGTATTCAGGAAGCTAAAGATTAGCAATTCTGATGAAAATCAACTACACCATAATGGACAAATTACATTTCTCCATAACTTCAATGGTGCTTTAAACCGCTTGAGTACTTGATAGGTCTTCAATGCACTGTAAAGGATTTAAGGGGTTAAATGCTCAGTTTAAATCAATAGGGATTTGTATTCATTCCTGTATGGTGCAGATGATTTGCCCTAAACTCAATCTTCTTTAGCTTCCTTATACAGTTTTTAGAGTCTATAGTCATTATGGTGTCAGTTGGAATATGAACCACACAGGCATATACCAACACACTGGTACAAAGATAGTCACACTGGTATTAGTGTTTAAATCCTATGACTTCACTTATCCCTTTGAGTGCAAGTGCAATGTGTTGGATACCTCTCTGACACGCAAAAGGTTAAGGCTTTGTAATACAGCTCATGATCTCTCCAACAGACAGTCTTTGCCACCGTAGTGTTTATGCAAGTTACACATGGCCAGCAACATAGCATATACTAGTGCCATTTCCTCTAAGTTTTTCTTATTACATTGGACAAAGGAAGGAGTAAACTACATTACTACCACGAAACACCCACAGATTGCCCCCTTGTAGCTTAGTATACATTTATATGTAACTTAGTACACTGATGTCACCTAAGTGTTCTTGTGCTTGATTTAGAGTGGAACTGACTTTGTATATTCACTCCAATGAGAGAGTTAGTCCTACCATAAAAATGCTTCCATCAATGTGGACAGATTTTCCTTTCATTATTTATGCTGGAAGTGGACTTCACAGAATGGTAAGAGCCATGGAATTATTTACACTATGTAACACAGTTTGGAGAATGGAATCAATTTATTGAAATCTGAAACCACTGTCAAAACTACAAAATGAGGAAGCGGTCTGCTCGCAGTTTAAAATAAACAGTAAAAATGTATCAGCATGTACTATTTTCTCTGAGACTGTTTTTAATTACGGGGGAAAACTGTATGTGTACTTGAAAACATTAAGTTCCTAGCAGCCTTTTCAATTTTTTTGTGCTTTGAAGAGAAGCTCAGCATGAGAATCATTTACAATCCTGCATTTTATCAAAATAACAAAACGTCAGTCTGCATTGGCACATTCTTCAATAGCATGATCGTCATACCGAATACAGCAAAAACCTGTCTAGAATTATATGCAAGCAATCATTTTTGTACATATATTTTTTTTTAGAAAATAAAAATACATCAACCAAACTTTTGTTTACATTTTAAATGTTTAACAACCCTTTGAATACCACAGTGGTATCCAATGAATTGTGAAGCAATTTTGATTCAAAACCACTAAATGTTATGTTTTTAGCTTTCTTCTCAAAACTCCTTACATATTTCTGTAAAAGATTTACCACACCACAAATAACTTGATTTCAAATATTTTTTCCTTGGAAGCATCTTGAAAAGGGTGTTTTTTTAAATTCTTTTAGCATACCAGGGAATTCTCTGGATCCAGAGTTAGAGTTAATTATAGGGTATCCTAGTGTAACTCCTCCTACTTATCATTTCACCTACTTTCCACCTTGTTATGCCTACTTCCCACCCATACTAGAGTGAATCCCACCCCTTTTCCTCTCAATCACACACACCCAATTAAGCCCCTCCAACTCTATGCCACCAATCACATAATTTAGACACTCCAATTCCCAGCCCATGAGCCCTCTCCAGTGGGCTCCAAAATAAGGTTACCAGGTATGGTTATTAGTTATACTGATTTATCAATTGCATACATTTTCATGGCATTCAAAGGGTTAAACCCTAACTACCCCAAATAATAAAATCTCATATATTTTATGCCGAAAACCTAATGGCCATTATGAATCAGTTTTGTGTTGACTGGTTTTCTAAAACAAATCTTTCATCAGTATTGCATACCACGTCTGTGGAGGAAGGTATAATTGTTTTTTGTTGACGAAAGGCTTCAATAGGATCAGTTTGGGTTCTTTGATTCCTGCAACAAAAAAATGACTCCATCAATTGGCAGGATTAATTTATTGTATAGCCATACGTGGGAGCTCTGCAGGTCTGACCCAGAAACGTCATTTTCTATATTTAACTAGCGAAAAAGATACGGTGTTGCCAGTAACACACATTCACATACAGAGAACCAGAGTGTGGTACACACTTGTGTGACTTACACTTGTCTCACACACACACACCTCTCTTACACACACACACACACATATAACTCTGTTACATATATATATATATATATATATATATATATATATATATATATATATACACACACCTCTGTTATACACACACACACACACACCTCTGTTACACACACACACACACACACATATAACTCTGTTACACATATATATATATATATATATATATATATATACACACACACCTCTGTTACACACACATGCACACACACACACATACCTCTGTTACACACACACATCTGTTATACACACACACCTCTGTTACACACACACAACTGTGTTACGCAGACCTTGGCACTGCTTGTTTATAGAGGCAACACTTTGTACCACATATGAGCTCTGGAACAGATTGGCTTAATTTTAAAAGAGGTGCAGCAGACAGTGGGTACAGGGACTGGAGCTCCCTCTCAGTAAGCATTTTCTTTAGGAGCTGCCCTATGGAAATGAACAGGGGCCAAGTAAGGGTGGGAATGTATAAGGACACTGGGAAAGTGTACACTGAGAGGGTGAGGATCATGGGGGATAGAGACACAGAGCTTGTGAGAAGCAGAGAGAGGGCAGGAGAGAGAGGTGAATGGGGAAAGCATGTGTGTGGGGGGAATAGGCTAAGTATCCTACTGTGTACAGTGCTTTTGAGAGAAGTTGTTCGAAGCCCCCTGGCCATTCCTTTCAAAATCACAGGCCCTGATTTTTAGAGCAGTGCCTCCCTACCCCCAGCCACTCCTGTCAAAATCACCACTACTTGGAAACTCACTGCAGTGATTTTGACAGGAGTGGATGGGGGGCTTCACCCTCCCCCAGCCACTCCTGTGAAATTCACAGGAAATTGGCTGCAGTATGAGGTAACTCCACCCCCTGCCGCCCCAGAGTGTGGCTGACAGTGAGCCAGGAACACTTCTATTTTTTATATATAGAGATTACCGGGTCTCCAGAGACACATGCTGATTCTCAGGGCAGTTCCTTTGTAACTACGCACACTTCCCTGGTCTCTCTCCACCCTGTCCTTCCCACTCTGCACACTTTAAGGGCAAACCCCACCTCCCTTCCTCTCAATCCCACACATCCCCCAATCAAGCCTGATCACTTTATGAGATGAATCACATCATGTGGACACTCCAAGACCTTAGTGGACCTCCTGAGGATTGGGACAAAACGGTTTCCAGATATGTGTATATCTCTACACTAACTTAATGGCACCCATAATCCAGCTCATTTTAAAGCAGCATAAAGTTGAACTATGCGTTGCATACTAGTACAATTTAGAAAGCAACAGGAAAATGTTTCTTTTAGAAAGTAAAACATAAATACATCAGGTTGTTCATCATGTGTAAATGGTCTTTGGGTCATAAGACCCAATTTTTTGCAACCTCAGTATAATGATAACTGAGCTTGCTGTAACGATAGAAGCGATTCACACCACACTGAAGGGAAACTTGAACGCTCTCCCTGGGGCAGCTGGGAGGGAGGTGGGAGGAAAATTAAGTAGCACTGGGAAGTCATATAGAGCTGTGCAGAAGATTCAGTGTGCCGCATTATGCAGAGGTTCACAGCTTGAAGATTAAATATCTTTAAAAGTGCAGGAATAAAAAAACAACACATTTCTTAATACTATTTTAATACTATTTTAATAACTAAACATATGGAAAAAACTTTTCCCCTTTAATAGAGCTTTTTAACTCCTTGAATGCCAGAGAGGCCACCATATGCCAATGCACCGGAGAACTTTTTAGCATTCAAATGGTTAAAAGACCAGTTTACCTGGACCAATAACTCTCCCCCGCTCTGAGACAATGGAAAGACAGGGCTATTCACCTCAGTAAGCTTTTTTGGCTTCTGGTCACAAGGGAAAAGGAAAGGGAAGGAGAAATTCTTTAAGACCCACCCAGGGGAACTCCAATCCCAATATTATACCAGCTTTAAATACACATCACGGATGGCATCGAGAGAACTTTCTGCTAATGACTCATGATATACATGATACAAGGGCAGGTTATAAATAATTCACCTAAACTTTCCATTTTATAATTTAAATTATACTCTCTGTGACAGGTTTATGATCTAAGGAGTGGGTATGCTGAGCTTGGGAGCAAGAATTTCTTTCTTTTAATAGCATAGTTGGGTTTAGCTTGGTCTTAAATGTTAGCGCTGTCAACAGCTTTATCTCCATAGTGATGGGCAGGGGGTGAGTTGAGTGGCCAAGTGTTACTCTCATGCTCCCACTTGTGGGGTCAGAAGGTTGGGCTCTGGGGCTGTGGCCTCACCTAGTCCACTACTCTTAATTGGCATTTATGGGGGCCCTTTGCTGGGTCCTAGACCTGTTCACCTGTGTTCAACAGAAGTGTGTTTTACCTTTTATACATTGTAACTTATAATTGCTACATCGCTCTGGGATTGCAGGATATAGGCCTCTAGTACTCTGCTGGGAGAGTTACACTGTGTCATTCTTTATTTACGGATGCTTTGGTGATGTATGTTTTGAATGATATGTAATCTTTGTTTGTATGCGCTATGTGTTAATACAAAGTTTTACAACAAAACAAAAGCCCAATGTGCTTTAACAGGAATGTCTATTTGTCCCCATGATGCAGTTGGTTTACCCCAGAATAATTCCAGTTTATTTTTATAAATATGGGCCTCTGTGTTTAACAAAAACAATTCGTAAAACAATGAGGCATAAATATGTTTATATTTTTGCATAGACTCTGCAGTTGCCTGTATTTGATGCATGCTGGTTTAGGTCTTTATTTAGTTTTCTACTCCACACATTAAACAATGGAATTTATGGGCCTTATGTATAAAAGTGGAGCTGTGCAATTCTGGGCAGCACCATAGGAGGCACAAAAAAATTACTTACTGCAAGGGCTGGGCTGGTGGAGATCTATTATAAGTGGCTTGATATGCTACTAATTGTTTCTCCACATTGGAACTGAATGTCATTTACTAATAATTTCATAACTTTCAAACAGACACCAAAATGAAATTGGGTTATATAATTTAAATGTCATGTATTTCTATCTAGCATCTGTAATATTTAGATATTTTATGTTAGATCCCTAAAATCTAATCATAAACTGGCATTTTAATGCATATGTAGACAATCTCGTATAGAAACATATTGGCTAATTGTTTGTACAGAGATAACACTGTTATTTTTAGGCTTTAGTATTCCTTTAAAATACATTATAGAAATGATTTCTTAGTTAACACATAACAGTTTGATATAGCAATGATGCAGGCAGAACTTTATTTCTATATGCAAATATGAAATATGCTGAGCAGAAGGTTATCTTTTTTTAACACTTTTATATCCCTGACAATGAGTGTAAAAAAAATATGTGAAAAAATATTTTGGGAATTTGAATACATATTATGTACATGTAGAATATGTAGTCAAAATAATCTTTGGGCCACCGGAGGAAGGGGGATATGAGTTAAGGTGTGATAAAGAAGTGATAAATTGGAGATAACATCCAATAAGATCCCTTTTACAATTTCTGTGTTATTCTATGGGGCCTATGCACTAAGATTTCTCAATTGGCAGAGGTCGTACTGCATAGGCTCCATATACTAACATAGAAATTGGAGAAGTGATATCACTGGAGAAGTCATCTCAACATTAGAACCTCTTTATCATACCTTAGTGCATACCCCCCCCCAGCTGTTTTTAACTACAACTGCCATCATCTCCAACCGCCATTGTCTGATTGAGGATGATGTGAGCTGTAGTCTCCAGTAGCTGGTGGTCGACAGATTCACTACACCTGGCTTATAAACAAAATGTGACCCATCTCAACAAACACCTTAAACGCTGATAGAATCCAAACCAGATTGTTATATATGCCCTTCACATCTGATTACTTAAATCAACAAAGGAGATATTCTTTCACAGATACTAATGCTAATGTATAAAGGAGAACTAGAGCGAGATGCACCAAGGTATGATAAAGAGGTGATAAAGCGTAGATGACTTCTCCAGTGATATCACTTCTACAAGTTGTATGTTATTCTATGGAGCCTATGCAATAAGATATCTTCAAATTGAGAAATCTTAGTGCACTGGCTCCACAGAATTACATAGGAACTAGAGAAGTCACATCACTGGAGAAGTCATCTCTACTTTATCATCTCTTAGTGCATAACCCCCCTGGAGTAATTCTGGGGCAAGCCAACTGTACCACAGGGGAAAAAGAAAAATTCTCATTGGTTGAAATAGAGCTTTTGAGCTGTAGTATGGCAAAGGGGTCTCCAGTGCATTGTTTCATTCAAGGGGTTATAAGCTCAGTTTAAATCAATTTGAGGAATTTCTATTTGCTCCCTATGGTCCAGAGTTGCTTCATTTCTACTCTGTATGTAAACCTCTAAGTTACATGAGTCCTGTGGGCTTTGGTATCTGGATGGGAATCAAGAATCACTCCCCATTAAAAGACCCATTTAAATGAATGGAGCCCCCTCCCCCTTGGTGGAGTTGGTTTGTCCTAGAATTGCACATCTTTAGCTTTATTAATAAGGCCCCCAATTTCTATTTTGTACTGTTTATTCAAATGTACATTTTATTTCACTTACAACTAGTGGCTCTTATGCCATGTACCATCAATGACTATATTTTAAACATGTAAATAATTATTATATTTTGCCTGTGTTAGTGTTTACGTTCTAACAATTATTTTAACCATTAGTTCTAATACAAAAATGTGACTATTTGTTAACCTTTTACATATCAGAGGGGTGCACAGTGCGCAATGTACCCCATCATGCACAAACACAGAGGGTTATAATAAATCCTGTGCCACCCCTATATCTTTATAGATCTCTAGATGATAAAGAGACAGATATAGAGACATAATAACTGTAGCATAGCACTTACAACATTGAAGTCAGGAGCAATAACAGGTAGAGATGAAATGATAATTCTGAGTGCATTGTAATATTGTTAAAAAGAACAAGAGCAGCACCTAGTGGTACAAGGAGTAATAACAGTACTGAATGCAAAAAAAATGGTACAAACAAAAATGGCTTCAATTTTCATATATAGTACACTTAATTGAACACAGCATGTTACAACTGCTACAGAGCTGTAGGCATATCTTTGCTTCTGGTGCATACCTTTTATTTTTGGAAATCTGCAGATGTCCAGATATGCAATTGCATCTACTACATTTTCATATTAAAATGTAATATATTTTTATAATACAAAATTGTAATATGTTTAACAATATAAGGCACAGAGGCGTGGGCAACGGACTGTTTCCCAAAGCGTTGCTTACCTCTCTGGTCCTTAAAGGGTTACCAAAGCTCAGAAGATAAACCACCAGTTTGTGAACCAAAATATAGTAGTTGCTTTAGTTATTACTACGGTAGATTCTATGAGGCAGACATCAAATAAGTAAGTGGTAGCAAAGGATAATTTTTGACTTTTACATCACTAACGAATAATTTATGAAGTACATCTTATCTCTACAGTGTCAGTGGGACCTGTGATGCCTCTCCAGCAAGAGATCTGTCTGTGATTAAAGGCATGGTTGTACACTGATTTATCACTAGGAAAGAATCACATCTGCTGTTAGAAGGGGAAATGTTTTGAGAGTTCATATATGTTAGAAATCAATCAGATACAAACCTTATGTAGAAAGGCAAAACTGGGCATTCTGGAGCAAACTAGTTGAAACACAGAGGGTCAAACAAAAATGTGATTGATTTAAATGGGGCTTTTAATGTGTTGAATGCCTCTGTAGCATTCCAGGGAATTAAAAGCATTATATAAATCAATGCAAATTTTGACTATTTTTGTCCCCTGCGGTGCAGATGATTGACTGCACAATTCCATTTCTTTTAGTTTCTCCATAGGACCCTAACACATCCATTTACTACAGACTGAACTAGAAACATGTCGAAAAATTACATTCTTATGTGACATCTTTACAGTGCACCAATACATGAAATCAACAGTGGAAGTACACCATTCTTAAACACCTGCAGGGTAATAATTACATCACAAAAGACCATCAGGAAGAGAAGCAGATGAGCAGGCCAAAATACATTTGTAAAAGAGACCAATAGGACAATAAATGAAAAAATAAAGAAAAAAAAAGTTTTCATTGTAACTGCTTTTACCATGTCACTTTGCTTAAAGTCCCAACATACACAATCCTGGCAAAATAAGGGTGACTTTAAAGACCCTCAAGGTCCTCCATGGCAATACAGTATATCCAATGTGCAGAGAGCTATGCACTGGATGTACTGAATTGCCCTGCGAGGACCTTGAGGTATTACCATTGGCTAAAATAAAAAGGTCCTAGCAGGTATTTGCGGGAAGCAGGTGGCAAATGCAAGAGTCCTGCCCTCTGTGCAGAGATTAAAGCCGACTCCAGAAGGGTTGTGGATTGTGCTGGGTGGAGGGAGGGAATTTCCAACAAAAAAAGCATCATTTTTGGTGAGTAGATGGGGAAAACAAGGGTGTGTATTATACATAGGCACTCACATAGGCACACCCTTGTTTTCCCCTAAAATCTTGGGTATAATTTGCACCTACGTATTATAAACAGATGCGTATGTATCCCCTTCCGGATTGGACGGTGACCAACTTCTGACCTTATCCATGATTACCTCTGGCTTTGGCACTAAAAGGATGATGCTGAATCTCCGCAGATCTGGGAGACTGGGGAATAATGAGCTTTTGGCAGTGCCTCCACTTAGCTAGGTATCTAATAATAGATATATATCCCTACTAAAACAACAATAAACTAATTCCAATAATAACTGTACACAGTATGTTTTTTTAAAGTGGAATGGTACCCACAATACAAAAACAGTGCAACAGAATAACGCATATAATTATAACAGAATCTTACACTCCACAGCGTGAAAGTTTATCACCCATCAGTGTCACCATCCCAACAGTAGAGTTCCTTTTTTCTCCTCCCCAGCTGATACCCAGACTCGGTGGTGCACATGGTGGGGCCCTTGTTGTTGGAGGTAGTGCTACCCCTATAGTGTGAGGTGTTTAACACAGAGTGCCTTTTTGCAGCTTGTATGCATTCTCCCTGTCTTTCCTTAACCTAGGAACCGTGCTTTCCTGTGCTGTATGCTGGTTGCAGGCCTTGAACCACCTGGCAGCTTTGCACTTGAACCTCTGAACAGCAAAACCTTGATTGAAAGGCAGGTCACCTGACAGTAGCTCCTCCGGTAGGCATCTGGATAGTTACTGGAGGGTTAGTTCCTTCTTCAGAAGCAGCATGTGGAGCAATGCACCAAACATGATTTACTGCTAGAACTTCCCAAGCTGCCACACTAGGAGAATTCTGGGATCTCTCACTTTAACGTACAACTCCTAGCATGCCTGTGGCTTAAAATTTCTCTTACTCTGAGCAGCAGGAATTCTGCTCACTTCCTCTGCTCAGACAGAACAGAAACTCCTCCAGCTCCCCTAGATCATCCTTCCCCTTCCTGGGTACTCAGCAGTATTCCCATTGGCTGAGGGAATGCTGGGCTAATGAGTCATCCACAGAGAACTCTATGGTCTACAGTCTAGCTCTATGGTAACTGGAGGTATCTGGATACCAGGGTTACACGTATTATACCTGTACAGTATGGTCCTCATAAGGTTGGGCCTATATACTGGTGCTTTTGGGTCCTGGCTCACTTAGTCACTCTGGATGGTTCCTTCTGGAAAGCAGGTGAGTCTAATCTAGGGTGACATTAGTTGTTTTATTTTAGTTTTAGTTGTTTTTACTTAAACCTGCTTACTCACTTCCTCAAAGACAATTTTATTAGAAGGATATTTAAAATGCAGATGTTTTTAATGGTAACATGTACAGGTTAGGATTAGGACTCAGTGTAAATGGGGTACAAGGTGTGAGGTTAAACATAATTTGGCTAAACTATGCAAACAAAACCCTAATTATTGTCTATTAGTACTGTTTAGCACATTGGTATGATATATGCCTATCTCATAGAAAGAACGGCTGCACCGCTTACACAAAATGGCATTCAAAAATATTTATAATGTAAAATCACTTTTGTTAGAAATAAAGATAAAATCGTTTACCAATATTCGAACATCGAGTGTCAGTCTCAGGTCTTTCATGCAGCACAAACTACACTAAGTCCACGTGTTTCGTGTTACACACGCTTAATCTTGACAAGTTAGTTATTTGAATGCCGTTTTGTGTAAGAGGTGCAGCCGTTCTTTCTACGCGATTTGCATTCATAGGGACAGAGAGGAGCCCTGGCTGGCAAGCTGCACTGGTGGACTGTTTATGAAGCCCATTATACGTACTCCTTGGACCGGTGAGTTCTCTTTGTAGCACTTACTTCTTTGTTTAGCATGATATATGCCTATGACAGGGTTTAAGATCTGTATTAATTTTATGGAACAGTGCAGGTTTGTTTGTTTTGTTTTGTTTTTTGTTTAATAGGTCAGTACACCATTGTAGTGAACTAGCAGGAAACACACCAATACCAGAAGCTAGTGAAGCGTTACACGAGTTCAGGATGATTTTATATAGAAAGACAGATAGAAAAATACATAAATCACTAAACTACCATAGCCTTCAAGACATGTCTCCCACTACACCACCATCCCCTACCTCCAATAATTCCACCATCACCCCATGAACCCCTGCCTCCAAACACTACACTATCTACATCTCCAATCACCCCACCATCCCCTGCCCCCAACCAATCATCCCCTCCTGCCTGCAACAAATCATCTCACCATGCCCTTCTTCATGTCTCCAATCACTCCCCCCATCCCTTGCCAGCCTCTAATCAGCCCACCATTCCTTCCTACCTGCTTCCATTCTCCTCCCCAACCCTTGCCACCAATCATCCAAGAATCTGTTACTTTACAAGTCACAGGGGATGTGATATTTATGTAAAATGTGAGGGATCACCAAAAACATTAAACTATATGGTTGTCCAGATAGAAATTCAGTAAACATACCCAGCTTAGCTATAAGCATTTTACATGAACACGTCGTATCAGGTAAAATATATAACATGAGTGCATATCCCTAAGAAATGTCTAGCAAAAGGCAAGGCAAACATTAACTTATTTAATAAGCCATTATGTATGTATCTAATGTACTAACCACTCATACACTTCCTCTCATTTTTCAAGCAATCTGCGGAAGGCTGCACCCCTGCTCTTAACTCAGCAGCTTCACTTGTCACTTAGAAACATACACAGAAGAGATATTGGAATCACAGGTGTGGAAAAAGGAGACCCCACTTTTTTCTTTCAGAAAATACAGTCTCAAACTGCAGCTCACATAAGGTTAAGTCAGACTGCAGACTTCATGTGCACAAATTATACTCGTATATTACAGTACAGTTGCCGTGGCCACCCAAACCTGCATTCACTCACACTGATACATTTGTCTCTGTGTGTGTACTTTTAATATGTTCTTGCTGAGGACTGTCTATGATCCAGTTAATACTCCGGACATATTTAAAATACACTCACTCACTTAGTGGATTGCCATGGCAACAGCTCAGTCGAGTTAGTCAGTCCCTATATTTGGAGCAGAGGTTTATTTTGGGGGAAAGAGAATTAATAGTTTTTAAATGTCTGAGTATTAAGTACAACAGCCACACTCTTTAATAATTTAGAATGCATAAAAAAGGAGTCATATGCCTAAATATTTGGTCTTATTCAATACTAGAGATGTTTTCAGTGCATTGCTTTACAAAGCTTTGGCAATGTCCCTAACTTCCAAGGGGTTGAGCAGACTGCACAACAGTGAGATCCCCCTCTTAACAAGTATTATGAAAATGGTGTAATACAAGATTTTTAAACTCTTTGCAGTTGCTTTAGAAGGTGCCCTACAAATCTGTGTTAAAAATGTCTGGTTTCTTTTGAAAGATTTTGAAAACATTTCCCACGTTGCAATAGTGTTTTGTGTTAGCTTTCTTTTGTAATATGCACTACAATGTAGTACTCAGAAAAAAATAATTAGCTCAAAACTTATTCCTTATAAACTTCAATATAATATTTCCATTAGTTATTAGTTATTAGTGCCATCTAGAAGTTAACTACATAAAATATATTAAAAAACACACACAAACAGGTGGATAGTATCCTATAAATGTAGGTATCCCTTACCTACCACACCCATAGCGTGGTGCTAGAAAATGTTCACAGTCACCAATTTTCCAATTCTAATCTTATTCCCAGAAGATATTTCCACAGGACTTCTGCCTTCTTTCCTGCAATGCCGCTAGGGTCCAAGTCACCTTGTCCTGTGACTTCCACAGAAATACAACTGTAGAGCAAAAAGAAACAAAAAAAGAAACAGCACAAGAGCAAATCTAAGAGCAATCCTTTTTTAGACAAGAGACCAGTTACTTATTAGAATTGATTGAAGCCCCCCTCAGGGTGGGTGCTCACTAGAAGTAGAGGCTAGTCAGCCTCTATGTATATTGGCACAATAGGATACACCTTTGTCTCAATGGCAATCAGACAGATGATGCTCGTATGTAAACTGAATATTTATTTAAAAATAAATTTATTTTAGAATATTTTTTTCTTTCATAAAATATATTAATGCAATCTTAACTCACTGGATATTAGTGAGGTCTCTAACACATTGCAAAACAATTCTTTGGGGCCTTTCTAGTATTTCAGAGGCACTGAAAGGGTTAAATATTTTGATTACACAAAACCAAAAAATCAGACCTGTGCTCCTCTATACCAGTATTTGAATAGTATTTTGGCCAAAAGATGTTAAGCTCGACAACCCCGTCAAGGTACCTCAATTTGGCAAGTACCTACTCTAATGTACCTATACATCCTATTCTAAAATTAAAAAGAAAACTTTATTTAATTATTTATTTAGTATTTTATAGTGTATGCAATTAAAAACATCCAATCCTTCTGAATTACTTACACACAAAAAAACACATGAACATACAATAAATTGAAAGGTATCAGAGAGAACTCCTAATTAGTGATGAGCGAGCATGCTCGGCCGAAGCTCGGTTCGGCTCGAGCATCGCTCTGCTCGGCACATGGCGGTACTCGTACGAGTACCGCATGTGCTCGCCCGCCATGTTCGGGTCTCCTCCCCGCACGTTTCGCGGCTGCTGCGCAGCCAATAAACGTGCGGGGAGGCTCTGACATCAGTGTAATGCCAGCAGCCATGTTGGCTGCTGGCATTACACTGATTGGCTGGCCAGAACCCGTGATCGGGTGCTGTATAGCACCCGACCAGCGAGTTCGGCTCAGTCTTAGCCAGGGAGAGATGAGGATAGGAAGGGAAAGTCAGTGTAGGGAGAATAAAAGTGTTGGAACTCTATCAAGACCCAAAAGTCCTTTTTAGGACTGTTGTGTGTGGGGGCAGCATTTATATTTTGTTTGGGGGGGCACAATTTCATTTTTTTTTGTGGGGGGGGATATTTAGGTGACATTGTACTAGGTGCACAGGGACAAATAGTGTACAACGCAGCGACAAAAAGGGCCATTTTAAACGTGTGCCTAGCCATAGATTATTGTCACATTCTGTTTAGTGTGCAAATTTTCAAATTAACGTCACATATTCCGTTCACTGTGCCTAGCCGCAGATTAGCGTCACATTTTGTTTAGTGTGCCTAGCCGCAGATTATTTTCACATTCTGTTTAGTGTGCAAATTTTAAAATTGACGTCACATATTCCGTTCACTGAAAATAGCCGCAGATTAGCGTCACATTCTGTTTAGTGTGCCTAGCCGCAGATTAGCGGCACATATTGTTTAGTGTGCAAATTTTCAAATTAACGTCACATATTCCGTTCACTGTGCCTAGCCGCAGATTAGCGTCACATTCTGTTTAGTGTGCCTAGCCGCAGATTATTTTCACATTCTGTTTAGTGTGCAAATTTTAAAATTAACGTCACATATTCCGTTCACTGAAAATAGCCGCAGATTAGCGTCACATTCTGTTTAGTGTGCCTAGCCGCAGATTAGCGGCACATATTGTTTAGTGTGCAAATTTTCAAATTAACGTCACATATTCCGTTCACTGTGCCTAGCCGCAGATTAGCGTCACATTCTGTTTAGTGTGCCTAGCCGCAGATTATTTTCACATTCTGTTTAGTGTGCAAATTTTAAAATTAACGTCACATATTCCGTTCACTGAAAATAGCCGCAGATTAGCGTCACATTCTGTTTAGTGTGCCTAGCCGCAGATTAGCGGCACATATTGTTTAGTGTGCAAATTTTCAAATTAACGTCACATATTCCGTTCACTGTGCCTAGCCGCAGATTAGCGTCACATTCTGTTTAGTGTGCCTAGCCGCAGATTATTTTCACATTCTGTTTAGTGTGCAAATTTTAAAATTAACGTCACATATTCCGTTCACTGAAAATAGCCGCAGATTAGCGTCACATTCTGTTTAGTGTGCCTAGCCGCAGATTAGCGGCACATATTGTTTAGTGTGCAAATTTTCAAATTAACGTCACATATTTCGTTCACTGTGCCTAGCCGCAGATTAGCGTCACATTCTGTTTAGTGTGCCTAGCCGCAGATTATTTTCACATTCTGTTTAGTGTGCAAATTTTAAAATTAACGTCACATATTCCGTTCACTGAAAATAGCCGCAGATTAGCGTCACATTCTGTTTAGTGTGCCTAGCCGCAGATTAGCGGCACATATTGTTTAGTGTGCAAATTTTCAAATTAACGTCACATATTCCGTTCACTGTGCCTAGCCGCAGATTAGCGTTACATTCTGTTTACTGTGCCTAGCCGCAGATTATTTTCACATTCTGTTTAGTGTGCAAATTTTAAAATTAACGTCACATATTCCGTTCACTGTGCCTAGCCGCAGATTAGCGTCACATTCTGTTTAGTGTGCCTAGCCGCAGATTAGCGGCACATATTGTTTAGTGTGCAAATTTTCAAATTAACGTCACATATTCCGTTCACTGTGCCTAGCCGCAGATTAGCGTCACATTCTGTTTAGTGTGCCTAGCCGCAGATTAGCGTCACATTCTGTTTAGTGTGCAAATTTTAAAATTAACGTCACATTTTCCGTTCACTGAAAATAGCCACAGATTACCGTCACATTCTGTTTAGTGTGCCTAGCCGCAGATTAGCGGCATATATTCCGTGTAATATGAAGAAGGCGGGTAAAAAGGGACGGGGAAGTGGACGTGATCCTGATAGTTCAGGGCGCGGGTCAGGACGCGTAGAAACTGTGCCTGGTGCCAGAGCACAAGACAGAAAGACATCCACCATACCTAGCTTCATGTCTCAGTTTACAGGGCGTCGCAGGACATCACTCTCGAGGTCAGACCACTGCGAACAGGTGGTCGGTTGGATTTCAGCTGATACTGCTTCCAGTCGGTTAAGCACCACCCTGTCTTTCACCAAGTCCACTCTCACTAGCCAAGAGTCTGGTCAACATAATCCTCACCCTGATCATCCTTCCTCCCACCATAGAGGGTCTGGCCAAAGAAGTGATCCCACACTGGGATATAGTGAGGAGCTCGTCTCATCACCAATCCTTCATTTGAACCTCTCTCCAAGCACGCTTGCAGAGGAACATGAGATCTTGTGCCCTGATTCACAACCTCTAGAGGGTACCCAATCACAAGAAGATGACAGAGGGGAACGGCATTTAAGGTCAAAGGAAGTGGATGATGATGATGATGAGACACAGTTGCCATCAAATCAACCACAATTACTGTCTCAAGACCTTGATGAGGAGGATGATACACAGTTGTCAATGACTGAGTATGTGGTGGGATCAAGAAATGAGGAGGATGATCAGAGTGAGGAAGTGGAGGAGGACTTGGTGGACGATGAGGTCACTGACCCCACCTGGGAAGGTGGAGAGCCGAGCAATGACAGCAGTCCTGAGGGTGAGCCATCTTCAGCACTGCAACAGGCTGGAAGAGGCAGTGGTGTGGCTAAAGAAAGAAGGCGGACCACACCAAACCGGCCCGCAAATGTTCCACGGAGCACCCCCTTGCGTAAATCTCCCTTGCCAAGGGCTAGGTGTTCCACGGTATGGCGTTTTTTTAAGGAAAGTGCGGACGACAAAAAAATTGTAGTTTGCAACCTGTGCCACACCAGAATGAGCCGAGGCATGAACACTAGAAACCTCACCACCACCATCATGATCCGACACATGGCATCCAAGCACCGTAATAAGTGGGAGGAACGCCCGGATCGCCAATCTGTGTCTGCAGGCCACACCACTGCCTCCTCTTCCCCTGTTTTCGGTGCCGGCCAATCGCCTGTCGAAGGCGCAGGCCCGCATACCTCCCGCCCTGCACCTGTACCATCTGAAGCACCATCAGCGACCACATCCACTCCCTGTCCCAGCGCAGCGTCCAAATGTCGTTACCCCAGGCATTTGAGCGCAAGAGAAAATACCCAGCCACCCACCCACAGGCCATAGCACTAACCTCACACCTTTCCAAATTACTGGCCATCGAAATGCTGCCATTTAGGCTTGTGGAGACTGAGTCCTTCCGCAGCCTGATGGCAGCAGCTGTCCCTCGGTACGCAGTCCCCAGCCGCCACTACTTTTCCCGGTGTGCCGTCCCCGCCTTACACCACCATGTGTCCCTTAACATCACCCGTGCCCTGACCAACGCAGTTACTGGGAAGGTCCACTTAACAACTGACACATGGACAAGTGCTTGTGGCCAGGGACGCTACATTTCCCTGACGGCACACTGGGTGAATGTCGTGGAGGCTGGGAGCGACTCGGACCCTGGGATGGCACAGGTGCTACCCACGCCGAGGATTGCGGGCCCTACCTCCATCAGGGTTTCCGCCAGCACCTACGTTATTGGCTCCTCCTCCTCCTCCTCCGTTTCCACCTCCGAATTCTCTGCGCGCAGCGCCACTCACCCATCAGCCGGTAGCTGGAAGCAGTGTAGCACTGCAGTGGGGAAGCGTCAACAGGCCGTGCTGAAGCTGATCTGCCTTGGGGACAAACAGCACACGGCCTCAGAGCTGTTGCAGGGGATTAGTCACCAGACCGAGCAGTGGCTCTCGCCACTCAACCTGCAACCAGGCATGGTTGTGTGTGATAATGGGCGTAACTTGGTGGCGGCTTTG
Source organism: Rhinophrynus dorsalis (assembly GCA_037306005.1). Classification (NCBI taxonomy): domain Eukaryota; kingdom Metazoa; phylum Chordata; class Amphibia; order Anura; family Rhinophrynidae; genus Rhinophrynus; species Rhinophrynus dorsalis. The sequence goes on along the minus strand of CM074719.1, from coordinate 432,564,183 downwards.
GAGCTCGGCAAGCTCACACACGTACCATGCCTAGCGCATGTATTTAATTTAGTGGTTCAGCGATTTCTAAAAACCTACCCCAATTTGCATGATCTCTTGACGAAGGTGCGCCGCGTGTGTGCACATTTCCGTAAGTCATCTACAGCTTCAGCCGGCCTGTTGAAGCTGCAGCAGCGCTTACAATTGCCAGCTCACCGGCTGCTGTGTGACGTGAGCACGCGCTGGAACTCCACCTTCCACATGTTGGCCCGGCTTTGTGAGCAGCAGAGGGCAGTAGTGGAGTACCAGCTGTTACACGGTCGTCGCCTCTCCGTTCAACTTCCTGTAATCAGAAGTGAGGAGTGGGAATGGATGTCAGACCTCTGTGAGGTTTTACGCAATTTTGAGGAATCGACACAGATGGTGAGCGGCGATAACGCTATTATCAGTGTAACCATCCCACTTCTGTGTCTACTGAAACGCTCGCTGCTCACAATTAAAACCGACGCTTTGCATGTGGAAGAGGTGGAAATGGGAGAGGAAGAGCTTACACAAGGTGATAGCCAGAGCACCCTCACTTCGTCTTCTCAGCGACAATTGGAGGAGGCGGAGGAGGAGGAGGAGGAAGACACGGTTGCCTCCGCTACAGAGGGTAGCCATGGAACTTTATTTCCATCTCTTCAGCGTGGGTGGGCAGAAGAGGAGGAAGAGGATGAGGAGATTGAGAGTCATCCTCCTGGTGAGGACAGCGAAATCTTGCCTGTTGGTACTCTGGCACACATGGCTGACTTTATGTTAGGCTGCCTTTCCCGTGACCCACGCGTTATACGCATTTTAGACAACACGGATTACTGGGTGTTCACCCTTCTGGACCCCCGCTACAAAGAGAATTTCTCATCTCTCATTCCTCCGGTGGAGAGGACAAGCAAAATGGTGCAATACCAGAAGGTTCTTGTCGAAAAATTGCTCCAAAATTTTCCGTCTGACAACGCTGGCGGCAGAGTACGTGCTACCTTGGCCAACCGAGAAGGGGAGAAAAGGGGAGCACACAGCAGTTCCGACAAAGGCAGGGCAACACTCTCCAAGGCGTGGGACACCTTCATGACACCCCGCCAGCACCCTCACCCTGATGCGCAGCCTAGTGTCACAAGGAGGGAAAAGTTTTGGAAGATGGTGAAGGAGTACGTAGCAGACCGTGTCAGCGTCCTCAATGATCCCTCTGTGCCATACAACTACTGGGTGTCCAAGCTGGACACGTGGTATGAACTGGCACTCTACGCCTTGGAGGTGCTGGCCTGCCCTGCCGCCAGCGTTCTGTCTGAGCGGGTATTTAGTGCTGCTGGTGGCATCATAACAGATAAGCGTATCCGCCTTTCCACCGAAAATGCTGATAGGTTGACACTTATAAAAATGAACAAGGCCTGGATTTCCCCTGACTTCTCCACTCCACTGGAGGAAAGCCCCGGGTGAACATAAAGTCACTTTAGATATGTTATTTACAATGATGGGAATACTCTGTATTCCCATTCACCCCTTCCACCCAAAAAACGGGTATATGGTTGACTCTTAATCTTCTCATCCTCCTCCTCCTCTTCCATATGCCCTGTGATATAATTTTTATATAGGGCCAGCTCACCAGCGGGCCCTGTGATATAATTTTTATATAGGGCCAGCTCACCAGCGGGCCCTGTTTGACAATTTTTGTATAGGTCAGCTCACCAGCGGGCCTTCTCATATGATGTTTTATTGGGTCAGCTCTCTAGCGGGCCCTCTCATATAATGTTTTATAGCGTCAGCTCACTAGCGGGCCTTCGCATATAATGTTTAGGATGGTCAGCTCCGCAGCAGACCCTCACCCATAATGTTTTAGATGGTCGGCTCAGCAGCAGACCCTCATTCCTAATGTTTTAGATGGTCAGCTTAGCGGCATGCCCTCGCCCCTAATGTTTTAGAGGGTCACCAGCAGGCCATTAATCCTAATTTTTCAAGGGTGTGTATGATGCCCTCCTTTATGTGTAATAAAGGGTGTATTGGAGTGACATTTCAGTCTAATTTTTGGCAGCCCTTTCACTTAGTGCATAGGCTTTATGAGTGTTGGACCACTACCTGAACTATTGTACCACAATGTGAATGAGGCCCTCCATTTTGTGATATACAGGTTGTATCGGAGTGCCTCAGGTCCTCCCATTGAATTAAATAGGGCTGGGGTGTTTGACAGAGCAGAAGGTAGTTCTTGGCTTCATCCACTAAGTCACTTCGTCACTTTTACTCAATGGATCAGACCCCACTGTTCCGACTATAAATTTTGGACTTAACAAGGGCAAACGGACATGTTGTAAAACCTGTGGTAGCTGCGGCCTCCGTTCCTGAATGCTGTACCTTACCCGGGCCATAACCACGTTAAACACCTGCTTTACGCTGCGCACGTTTCCCTCTTAATCATGGCCCCAGTTCCGAAAAATCGATGAAATTTTTTGCAGAATTTGCAGATGATATACAAGTAAATATACAGCAAATACTGTTTGGTAACAATTTTTCACCTAAAGTCGTTTTTTTCTTCCTTTTTGTGTGTTTTACGGTCAGTCTGTAAAAATGGCGTACTACGGGCGAAACATCGTTCCCAGCAGCGACGTTGGAGTCCAAGATGCATCCAGACATCCTCCCTATGCTGTCCCTGAACCATTTCTGTGGTGTTTCCATCATTTTCTGACCTTTCCCTATGAACCAGGCACCCTCCCCTCATCAGAGCAGGGGGTGCCTGGTGTAATGCTCGAGTCCTCCCATTGACTTCAATGGGGCTCGGGTGCTCGGCCGAGCACTCGAGCCTCCGGGGGCGCTCGGTCAGAGCACCCGAACACCCGAGCATCGGGGTGCTAGCTCATCACTACTCCTAATGTGAACCTCCTAGACCTGCAGTAAATGGACACTGGCACAAAGAGGACCGTGTGACTTCCAGTCCTACCTATAAACCAAGTTTAACACTCCCACAGGTCACATGAGGAACAACAATTAACTAGATATAAATATTTTAATTGTTGGTATTCCACTGAGTATTCAGTTCAAACTAAAGGGATCTGTTGTGACAAAAAAGTTTAAGAACCACTGTCCTAAAATCTGACCCTTCATATAGTCTATATAAGTGACTCTCAAAATGTTACCATGGTAGAGCCCTTTATTTTTAGATGCCATTTATCTAGATCTCTAATAATGAAAATATTTGACCCCTTTGATGCAAAGGAGGACTCCAATAAATTCAAGGGGTTAATGTGGTATCAATATAAAATATATTTGAAAGCTGACATTAGCAAGTTAAAATCTAATTTTATAACAAATGGCTGATTTTTAAAGAGCAACCAAAGTCACCTATATCTTGTACAAAATCCAAGTTTTTGATACTGAGCTTTTATCTGGTCTTTGTCCACATTCACTATGGGAAACTTCCTGGCACCTATCCGTGATGTTGACAGAGGCCTTCCTGGTTCTCCAGTATAGGAGAGAAATACTCCAAGTGACCATGTTTAGAGCTTGAGCCCTAGGAATGTCTATCCAAGGCTGCACTGTATTAAAGCACCATAAGAGTGAACAGCTCAAGAATATCACATTGGAGCACCTTTTGAATACAGATTTAGTACAGAGGCTTTTATCGTCAATGATGTTCTGTGAACTAGGACTAGGGATGGGCGATAAGTCAGAGAAATTTCCCATAGGACTTTTCACCCAAAAAAATTATTTCCTGCTTTTTTCACAAGATTTCGTGCCGTAATATTACTTTTGAGCACTGAAGTGGAAAAATAAATAACTGAAAGTAAAAGTTGTGAGTCCCATAGCAACACATGCCTTGAAAAACTGTTAGCAGGCTGAGTGCCTTTGGGGGAGATTTATAAACCTGTAGTTTTGACAAATGCAGAGTAAAAGTGACCTAAAAATGAAGGTCAGCATTTAAAAAGAAAAATTGCTCCAGCTTTGGAAGCCTTAATGATACATAGTTGTGTTTTCACACAGTCTTCCTCAGCATCACCTGCCGCTTCTTCCCCGTTACTTTTATATTCTTCTAGACTTTTAGCGGTCCCAAACAATTTCTTTTTACTTTTCACATCTGAGTGATTTTCACAACCTTTGTTACTAGTTTCAGGATAGGTGTTTTTGTGGTTTTTGTCTCACTGATAGATGCAGCAGTTTGTTGAGCTGCTAAACTCTCTTGCACTATGCCATCAACAGTGGAATGTGGCTTACTGTCATCTTCAGCGCTTATAGATGGTTTATTAATAGCAATGGTACTGTTGATGATGGGATTTTGACAAACTACATCTTCCTTGGAAGGGGAAGGATCACCATTATTTGTTGTACACATGGCAGAAACCATAGCTGCAGTCAGGTTTTTAGACTACCACTTTACACACCCTGCACTGCTCCTAATCCTTTCACCTTCCCCCTAACCCTTGTGCGTTTGCTGGACATAACTCAACTACTGTGTGTATTTTTACTGTAAGTACACAATAGAACTGATTGTGTCTGATGTCTTTCCTTCGATCTTTACAAAATACTGTATCTCAACAAAAAAAACTCCCTTTCAACTGCTTCTTTCCGCAGACTCCCCTAGGACAGAGATAACAGCGAGATCAGGAAGGAACTTGGATCACAACCTGCTATGTCTACTCAGTTACACAAAATCTGAGGATATTTGGGGTAAACGTCCTTTACTTCCTTCTCATACCTCCATACTCCTGTAGGACAGAGATAACAGCCAGATCAGGAAGAAACTTGGATCATGGCTGCCTGTGTCTTTTCAGTAAGTCACAATGAATTTGGGGGAAATTGGAATAAAACTCCTTTCTCCCTTCCTGTCCCAAGAGTCCCCTAGACTCCCCTAATACAGAGTAACTATTTACTGCCTACAAGACCCCCTAAACCAAGCTTAAAGGGATAGTAATACTTCGTTTTATCTTTATTTTATTTTGTAGGCATTAAAAAAACATGAAGAGCGATATAAGTCTTATCTCTCAAACCTTTATGGTTTGAGAGATATTCACAAGCAAAGTTCCCCTCCCGCCCCTTTTACCTAGTGTAAGCCATCTCTTCTCAGATGTGGAATCCAGTCCATAGACCAGACAGATAACAGCAGGGGACAATCTTCTTACTCTAAGAACAATGAAAGCCCAGCCCCCCTTGACAAGTTTTTCAGGTTTTTCCCTTATCTTAATTAAAGATTGTCCCCCTCTGCAATCTACCTGGGCACCTCCCTTCTGATCTGGCTAAACAGTGTTACATCAGTAAAAGGGGCGGGAGGGGGATACTTTGTTATTGAATTACTCTTGTACTATAACTCTGACAGAACTGAAATAACACTCTGCAAAGTCCAAATAATATGATGATTAATTAGAGCTGCTTTTATTATGAGGCATCATCATACCCAAGAAAGGGTTTTGAGAGTGTTTATTATGGTAATAGCTATCTCCTGCTCTTCACTTTTTGTGATTTTTTTCCTATGGTAGTTTGGTTTCACTGTGGTTACAAGACTACATGTTTTAAGACTCAAAAGGGAGACAGAGTTCCATTGTCTTTACGATCTCCATTATTCCATTTCATATAATTTTTTAGAACTATATTGATTGCATAGTGGGCTACAAGGACTGATGCAAAAATGTTGATATTAAGATAAGACATTTTTCAATATTTTATTTTTTTATCTTATTTTTTGTACCCCTCATAAATTGAGAGTATTTGTTATATATGTTTATTTAACTGTTAAATAAAATTTTAGTAAACAGTGTATCTTGTAGAGATGCTTTCCAAGTCAGCAGAACCCCTCTGTGGGTTCCTGTATAAGTGGATAATAAAGACACTGACGTAAGTTTAATTCACAAGGAAGCTAGTTTATTCAGTCACTTAATACACTATAGAGGGGTCAGAGTCTGACCGAAATCAAGACCCACCCCAAACACAAACTGAAAGGCTATCTGTGTCACATGGGCATGGGCCTATACCCAGGCACCTGGAGCTCTGAGGTGGTCAAACAAAAGCAATCTCCCTCTGGTTACCTCAGAGGGAAAGCAAGCAAATCGAGAGCCTGGGTTTGGACCAGAGATATGAGATAACCAGTCAGGGCATTGTTCCCCTTACTGATTTCAATAGATATAAATGATATATATTATTATCCTGCAATACAGTTTCCCCATCCCTGTGGAGTAGGGTCATTCTTCTAGAAGACCAGTAGGGCGCAGGCTTAACCTTTGAACATGCCCCCCATTGGTACCTTGGGAACAGCAGGCCTGGCCAGGGCAGGAAAAAATCTCTGTAGGGAAGTGGTAGCTGTGGTGCTAGGAGCTCTCTCAGAGCTGGATATGACCAGTGAACTTGTGGGGGTGGGGGGTAGGCAGCCACCAAGGTCACTATCAAGGGGAGGTAGGGGCAATGACCACAATGGGGGGGCAGCCCGAAGACAGATGCATGGGGTGATTGGACAGCTGGGTTAAGGATTCAGGAGTGCTAGTGTCCCTGAGTCAATCTAGTTAATTGTGAGTTGTTCATCCATAAAATAAATCAGAGGCATATAAACATGCAGAGTCATGAACTAGTTCCTCCTCTTATCACACATTTTCTCTCTGAAGCCACACAGTTTACATCTTGATTGAATATGGGTGCAGCGTCATTGCAGAGAGAGGAAATGTGTGACAAGAAGGTAAGCTGTAAAATATAGTGTTGCCTGGGCTGGTCTTTCCTTGAACTTGTTAGCTGCCGAGGAGAGTGAGAAAAACATCTCTGTAACTAACACTGATGTTGCCTGCCCTTTTATGCTGTAGTCCTACTTGGTGAATAGATGCTGAATGAGTAATTAACCCTTTGAGTGCCAGTGAGGTATTAACACCCCTTGTTTCCATCCTGCCATTCTACTGTCTTACTCTCGCCCCTGCCTTTCAGAGATGTCTTCCCTGCATCTGTCATTTTTACAAACTGCAGCTCTCTGACTCAATTTGTTTAGTGCTACTCTCATCCTTCCTGCCCCCACCACCACTTTCTCCTTTATTTCCACTGCAGATCACCCTCTTACATCTCCTATCATTCTCCATCTGCACCATATTTTATGACCACTGCAGCTCTCTTCCTTATCCTACCTGCCAACCTTAATAGCCACTACAGCTCTGCCTCCCTTATTCCTCCTGCCACCCCCACACCCACTATCACTGTTTCCTCTTTGCTCACTGTAACCCAACCCCTTTACCCCTCCTGCCACACACCCCTCCACACTGTGTTATGCCAACACTCTCCTTGTGGCAGTGACATGTTTATGGTCAGACTTTCTAAGGTGTGCAATATTGACAATGTAATGTTTATGGATATATAATTCCTTATACCAAAGTGTAATCATTGCAGTGACATAAGGGTCAGTCCTTCTTAGGACCAAAGTATTCATATTCTAATGGCAATGATATCTTTATGGGCCAGACCACCATAGGGAAAAGTGTAGCAATAGTAGTGACATATGTGGGAGGGTCATTGTTTCCTATGGCCATGGTGTACTGTTGAAATTAACATGTTTAGGGATTGGCCCTTCCTAGAACCACATTGTTTATGGGTGAATTTTTCCAAGGGCAAAGTATGTTAATGGCAATGGGCCTTGTGCACCACAAAACCCTTAGATATTGGCACCATTTAAATTGTGTTTACTGCAAACTTGCATTTATTTATATTTGCAGGTGATATATAAGTGCTATTGCACTCACGGTTAGAATCACTGTCAATTGAGAGGTCTAAGGGGCCCCTAATTGGTACCCTGGCTAGGGCTCCATGGAGACTTAATCCAGATCTGAGCTGTCTGTAGTTCATGTTCTAAATGCTGAGCTCTGTCCATGGAATAAAGTGCTGATTTTAAAGCATGTCAGCACTAGACAGATGATTGGTAGGAACACTATGGGAAATAAGAATTAACAGAAGTGAACATGAGGGCCAACCTCCTGTTTTTTTCATATATCTACTTATTGTATTGGTCCAGATAGCATTAATTAGGGGGTACTTTTCAGATCTTCAGCCTTTTGTACCTTTTCTTTTATGTTTTCTACTTGCATTGCTTATGCGTTGTTATTTTAATTTTAAAATAGCTTCTAAGTTATCTAACTTTGAGTGTGGTATAGTTATGATAATTTATAGTTCTGGATAGTATTCCAGATTGATACTGGTTCATATGAAGAAAGAAAATGGAGCAGTTCTGAAACAAATTAACTGTACCATAGGGGGTAAATATGGAATTTGTTACCTGTGAATTATTTTTCCTTCAGGTCTCCTGTGGAACACAGCCTGAGAGAAATCCAGCACTAATTGGAGATACTTGTGGTTTTATGTAATTTAAGATGTTTTAAAGTCCTTGGTAGGATTGGATATATAGATCTCGTAGGTGTCACCTTTGCACAGAACCCTATTACAGTGGCAACAATTGAGGGACTAGATAGTCGTTATATGACTTTAGCAACTAGTGCTGAGTTACAGTTTAGGAGAGTTGCCATTTGTAAGCAGGACTTTCTCTTGCCATTATCGTTGGTCTCTGGATAGTGATTTTACGATAACAACCAGACAAACACAGATGGTTGATTAAAGTATATGGAGATACGAGTGACATGAGTCTCACAAGTATCTCCAATGATGACTTCTAGTTGCTAAAATGTTATATCACAGATATGTTGTTGGATGAACTCTAAGGCACTTTACCAGTCTATCTGTACACAGAACCCTATTACAGTGGCAACAATTGAGGGACTAATATAGCCTAGTCTTTATTCCAGCAATTAGTGCTGGATTTTAGCTCAGGAGAGTTGCCAATTCTAAGAAGGAGTTTCTTGTGCCATTATCACATGCCTCTGGATAGAGGCTTGTCAATAATTCCAAACGTTAGTTATAATGTCCTAGTAGGTATCTTAAGGACATGAGAGATATCAGTGTGATACACATACTCCAATAAAGGTGACTTAATTTTGGAGATTAACACACTGGTTCTTTATTTTGGTGTGTGATATTTGGGGGTAATTGTAGGATACTTCTCCCAGTTGTCCTAGGAGGGTATTTCCTATATCCTTTACTATCAGTTTAGCAACTTCTCGAGTTCTTGAGTATCCTATTAGCTACTTTGGTAATTTTAGGTAATTTTAGATGTTGATCATTTTTTAGTTTAGTTTTCAATAAAAGTTATATTTTATTACTTTCATCGCGAGCATTATTTACATCATTGTATTTACAATTATTACGCTATCACGTAAGTGCCCCATTAAGGTATATCTTTTTCAATTTTTTTGTATATTTGAGTACTACTATAGAGTAGGGTGCACGGCAGCGTTACTAGCTAAAGTAATAAGATGTCGCTTGGAGTGATTTGACTTTGTTTGTTCTCCAGGTCCACTTTTTTCTTTTTGCTAATGTGAGAGCCACAAGAAGAACTGTTTTTAGAGGAATCATCTTCAATGTAAAACTTTATCAACCAGAAGCCTCCCATGTGTTTTGGAATAAGAACTACAATGGCATAAGCTCCTTTCTCGTGGAATGTCCTTGGTACTTGGACTAGAACTTTTGAGTATATTAATTCTTGAATGGCTTGAGGAAAAGAGGTCTTTTCAGACTGTATTGAGGCACTTGATTTTGGTGATTAATATGTGAGGATGAAGATATTTGAATCTTATTTTGTTTTCATTTTTGATCACCATTAATACCCAGGAATCTGAGATAATATTTTGCAGCCTTCCTCTCCTGGTATCAGGACTGGGACTTATACTGTCCTTTATGTATAATGGATTTAGCAGACCTGTACAGGGTTGTTTGCAGGATGGTTGCCTCTGAAGGTCTTCTTAAAGCTTCTAAATAAAAATACATTTTGTTTCCTCTTGGATGGCTCTCGAGCTCCCTTCTGTTTACTACAGGAATGTCTTGACCTCCAATCCCAGGAGTATTGGCATTACAAGCAGATCTCTCATTTTATCATTTCCCACCCCTTTAAACAGGATCTTCTTAGGGACATCATACCCTTCAAACTGCTTTGCCGGCCCTGCAGTCCTTCTAGAAGATTACCTTCTCACTCCATTTCTAAATTATATAGATTGACAGGGACTCAGATGGAGTCTTTTAAATCGCAACGTAGGGCCTTGCAACTGGAGTTGCAGACCTCTATCTCAACTGACACTTGGAAAATTGCTGTGAAGAGGACCCTTTTCTCCTCCCGTAATCTGTCAGCTGTCAAAACTAACTACAAACTCCTGTTACGCTCGTACAGGACTCCATCTTTCCTGCATCATCTGTACCCGTCTATGTCGCCGCTTCATTGGAGATGTGGCAGTGACATAGAGCATATGACCTACATTTGGTGGTTTTGTCCAGGAGTGCAGGATTACTGGAGGAGAATTTTGGCAGTGATGGGCGAGGTGCTTTCCATATCTCTGCCTGAGGATCCAGTGCTGACTCTGTTCTCAATAGGATTAGGGATTTTAGTGCAGGGATGACCTGGCAAACTCCTCCTTCAGCATTTATTTAATGCAGCTAGGATGTGCATTCCACTGCGCTGGAGGAGGCTACTTACTTTAGGTATGTGGCTTACCAAAGTGGGTGACATAATGTTGAATGAGAAACACCTATCTGGTGTCTGGGGGGACAACTTCCTTTTTGGAGGTGGAGGGTCCTTGGATTGCAGGGGTGGGTGATACTGTAGCGGTCATGGATGACCTCTCAGAGGGATATGGGGCAACTGGGGATATGATTAGTGACCCTCCTGCATGAATACCTTGGTTGTGTCTACCACTTCTCCTCTTTTGTTTGAGACCTCATATGGCCTCATATGGGATATACTCTGTATGCCGTGGCCTATTCTGAGTGTGAGGCCTGACAGCTTTTTAGTGGACTTTGCCCTGCAATCTGGTCATCCATCTGATCACCCATTTGGTCACCCATTTCATCATCCATCCACTGACTCACCTGCCATCCATCTCCTCATCCTTCCCTTATTTTGCCCCTCCTTGTTTCTCTTTCTACTCTAGTCTTTCTCCTCTAAGTTCTTCCTCTCTGTGCCCCCATACGTGTGCTTTGTGCTTGCCTTTTCTCAGGATTAAACCATTCTTGCTTAACATAGTAGAGTAGATATCACTTCATGTACAAGAAACAGTTTGAGATGTTTTATATCCTAGGTACATTTCGTCAGCTACAGTTTTAGGCTTATAAATACACTAGTTGAACAGCCAGTGTACACGGACCACAGTGCCAGGCAGCAACGGCCGTGGTGCAGTCATGCACAGTAGAGACTGCCTGCGCCATGGCTGATAATGGAGCTGGGCGCTCTGAATTCAGACCGTAGTCCTCTCTCTGTGCTCCTTCAGTGTGCAGAGAGGACTACGGTCTGAGTTTGGAGCACCCCTCTCCGTTATCAGCCGCAGTGCAGGCAGTTTGTACTGTGCATGATTGCAGCACGTGCAGCCATTCTGTACTGTGCATGACAGCTTCTGACAAACATACATTAGCAAATTATTATATAGGATAGGTACACATATACATTCTGTATGTCAGACGGAATTATATTATAATTATATTGGAATCCTCTGAGAGGAATCTTCTAAACTAGAATCAGGAATTGTATTAGATATAGAAGGACCAGCAGATTCTTGCTGTTTTTTACCAACTGATTGAAAAAAATGACCATAAAAGACGTATTGAAGACTAGTGTGGCGTGGAAGGCTGAGACATAGTAAGCTAAGGAAACTCCTGAATACATCGGACACACAATATTTTACTTAATGTGTAACCACGGCTCCCATTATATCCTTAAGAAGTGACATGTAACATTTCATAAATAAGGCAGTAATATTGAAAGAGTCAAAAATGACCCTTGAAACATCAGAGAATATTTGAAAAGATAGATAGATAGATAGATAGATAGATAGATAGATAGATAGATAGATAGATAGATAGACTGTTTAAGGATCAGAGGGTTGTGCAACACACTGCTTCAGTTTTAATGAGTTAGAGGAGAAACATACCCAAAGAACAAGTAACTTTAAATCTGTGCATCAGAAGGACTTGTCTTCTGTCTTAATTGTTTTAATTCAATTTCTGTTTTAGTTTACTGTAAGTTGTTTCATTATATGACATGATAACAAGTTGTATCCTTACTACTCATTCTGGGCTATTGAAGCTTACTGTTTGCTGTGAGGAGGTGTGAGGAGGCAAACTACAATAAAAATCACTATATACTGTAACTTCAGACACAATGCAAACATGAAATAGATACACCTACTGCTGTATGAAGAACCCAAAGCAAAACAAATCTGTGCTCCTCCATATAAACTATCCAAATGAGAACCCTGTGTAAAGCATATATCACACCACTTTAATACATTTTGGGGTCTTCGTTGCATAGATTGGCCAAAGCATGTCTAAGCCCACCTGCCACGTCAAGGCTCCCCAGTAACAGGCGAGTACCTAACTCTTCATACAGTCATTCCTACGTAGGTTAAAAATACCCTCGTTGTTTCTTGTATGTAACGTGCGTAGGATGCATTTAAAAACATTTGACACATTTAAAAACAGTTTCAAACAAATTCATGTTAGGACTCACCTTCAGTGACCTGTAGGGTGTGGGCATCTGGCTAGAGGGCTGGAGCTCTCAGTCCCCTTTATATTGCTTGTCCACCCATCCCCACAGGTCACATGGGGTTTGCACAAAGCCTTGACTGCATTAAGCATAGGTCAGACAGCCCAAAACACTAGGCCAAAACCTTGCCTTTAAAAACCCCAATGCAAGTGGTAGCAAATGTGCAAATACATATTTGAATATATAACATTTATTATTATGAAATTAATTAAAGCAATAGTGATAAAGAAGCTAGAATGAGAAGGAGAAAATGTGCAAAAGCAAAAGAAACGGAAAACATTTATATTGATACCCTGTCACTATGAATTGCCAATGTTTTCCATTCTATAAATTTCCCAGGCATTTTTCTAGTTGTCGCAGCAACATAAAAAGTCTGCATTGGTTGGCTCCATTTCAGGAACATTCTCTAATTCTCTATGGGCATTTCTTTCCACACAGTGTATAATCTACTGACAAGTTATTGTGCTTTTATAATGGAATAAGTGGTGTCACTATCATCATGTGACCTCACAATTCCCTAAGTGAATGAGTCTTTGAGTTATTTTAATGATTAGCTGGTTATCAAGTAAACACATGTGAAAAAGAAAGATATGAGGTTATTTTATTTATATTAATGTCCAGCTGCGGGTTAACTGGATTGACCCATGCAGTTTACACTCTCACTAGAAGCAGTAGTTGCCAAAATGCTTTCTAAATGGATTGAAGAGGATTGTTGTTTTAAAAAGTAGCAAGGCAACAAATCACTCTGGGTCTAAGTAAATACACATTCATCTCTGTGAAAATGCAATTAGCAGATTGGTGGGGATAATGAGATCAGTTATACTGCTATAATACAGCCACAAGATAGCCCGCTCCAACACCAAAGTCATTAGTATTATTTTTTTTTTTTTTTTTTTTTTGCGAAAGTATTTTACCAGGAAGAATACATTGAGATTGTCTCTCGTTTTCAACTATGTCCTGGACTCATTTTATCTACCTTAGAAAGGTCCCACACATTTACTGATGCTAGTCCTTCAGTTCCAGTGTAGACATGGAGGAAACATCCCAGTGTATGGTGGATAAAGTTTAATTTATTGGGCTGAACAAAGCATAAATGAGAGGATTTACAGGCTGAATAGACAGGGCTAATTCAATAAATTAGCCAAGTTGGAATCTAAGTGGATCTTTAAACTTCAAACTTTAAGTCCTAGAGGCTTAAATGAAGAATTGGACCTTTGGTGTCTCTGAAAATAAACTTCTACCAGTGTTTTAGAACATATTGACAACTTGAAAGGAAGTTCTGTCTAAAGAAAAGTCTGGTTAATAATAGGTGCCCACATAAAATCATTATAGAATATATGTGTCCACTGTCTGAAACAACAAGATATACTATATAATACCACTTACATCACTTAAATATAAAAGAATGTACAACAATGTATATGTGTAGACATGTTCCGTCATAGAGAGAATAAATAAGAAACGATATAGAACCCTGTAGAACAGTTATAATAAATGCGTTGAGATCTAAAAAACACTATTTAATTAAATAAAGAATCTACCAATTTAAGAATCAGCAATTTATGTATACATATAAATAAATAAAGAATACACATTAGTTTTTTATTATCTTTATTTTTAAGTTAACAGATCAATTTTGTCACAATGTATCCAAAAGTAATACTTTATTTGGTGTTTTACCATATTTTTCTTTAGTAGATCAATTTGTTACATTATATCCCCAAAGTAACACTTTGTTTGGCGTTCACTATATATTTTTTTTATAACACGCCTCTATATGTCTTGGATTGGCCATAATATAAAATAAAAAAACAGGGAAAGCTTCTCCCACCAATCGGACACTCTCTGAAGAAGGCGCACATAGAGCGCAGAAACGCGTCAGAGTCTGAACCCATGTGTTCCACGGAGACGCCAGAACTGTGTAAACAACGCTGGGACGGAAGAACAATATCGAGGTCGGCAAGCCGAGCCGGGCCCCAATAATAGATTGGGGTTGGAAGTGAAGGTGCTCCAACGGAAAAAGCAGTATTAAGATCGGTTTAACTGGGATCCAGCAACGGATATCGGGACTTGGAGCGAAAGTGCTCTACACGGAGGGAGAAAACGAGCAATCACACTGAGCTGTACTCCAACAGATACGCTTGAATGTTTCAAGGATACAAAATTAGAGGCCACCCAAACTAGATCGAGGGACTCTGGCTGAGCTCTACTATATTGTATGAAAGCACGCTAAATAAGAGTCCACTCTCTAGTAAGGGGCCATTTCTTCTTTATATCTAAGTATCTCACTGCTAGTTTGATCATTTACCCCTCCAGTAACTCACCCTATGGATTTTTTACCCTTTTTACTGACCTCTAGTTGTCAGCAATAAGACTTAAACTGGCTCTCTGTTATATGATATATTTTATGATATACAATCTTATATGTTTTCATGTTTTTATCTAATTGTGCATTTATCAATTATCTGAATTATATTATTTTAATGCTTATTTTTATTTGATATTAAATGTATACACTTTAATAAATGACTACACTTAGATAGTTGTTGCGCTGTCTCTTCCCTACCACTGTGTAAAAAAATGTTTTCTCAGCTTGTAATGAGTGATGAGAGGTAAGACATAATTTATCAAGGTCTCTTGGTGCAGCCCCAAAACAGTTCCTGTCAGCCATTATGGGGAGGGTTCAGAAAACTGAGCCCATGACTAGACCCCAAAGAAGAACTTTCAAACCTAACATTAAGGGTCTACGGAGGCTACACATGTACCAAGAAAAGTGTGCGGCTAAGACTGAACAGGTTTGCCAGGACTCGCAATGCAGCCTCAGATTCATCAGTAACTTTGCACCTAGAGATAGTTTAAATTTAACGGTATATAGCCCCATTGTTTAGCGAAAATGTTTGTTCCTCAAAGTCTTAATTGTGCCTGGGACCAAAGGGGAAAGTAAAGTAAAAAATATTATAGCCATTGCAGGCATGAATTAAATCTGAATATTATCATACAACGACAAAATGTACAGTACAAAAATTTTATATACAAACAATAAATTCAGAAAAAAATGCACAATAAGTAACAAGTAGATAATAGTCATATCCAATTACATGTGGAAGTTGTCCAGAGGAATAGAACATTTTGCTCACACTTATCTGCACACCATTAATTCCTTGTGTGCTACCAATTAATGTGTTACAAAAATTACTAAAATAAGTACAATAGAAGGGATGGTTAAAATAATTACTGAAAAACAATAAAAAAACTTAAAAAATTATGTTACTATAAAACAATAAAAGTAGCACAAAAAGTTATCTATTGCCCATGAGAAACAGAAATGACTTGGAGAGTTAGAGACTTAGAGTTACTCTAGTTAAACTCACAACACTGTATTAAAATCTCTAGATAATATAAGCAAAGGGCAGTACCACTGTATAAGATGAAAGATTAAAATCACATGCCCAAAATTTCTTCTCCTCACTAATAAGTCCCAACCTAAAATAAAGAGTTTTCTAAATAATGTCAAAGAAAATGGCATATTCTCCTTGCCTACAAAAGACATATCAAACCTGTGCATATTCTCCTGCTGACCATACAATATTGTCTACCACATCATGTATGTAAAAAGTTCCAACAAAGTGTTATATGTAGGAGAGATAGGACAAATTAATTCTCATATTTTCAGCATTAAAAAAATACACCTGTGGAGAAATATTTTTGCAAAAATCTTAGAATCAATGTATTGATGGGAAACGCAATGAACATACAATACAATAATCTTTATATTCTTTTACATTTTTGCTTATAAATTTCTCCCAAGGACACTGACCAGCACTGAAGCTATTAACACGTCAAAAGGGAGAGAATGTTTATAACAAATGTCCGATTTCATACTGGGAGGAGGATTTTCTTGCTTTCCATAAAAAGTATCCCCACTGAAGTCTAAGCTGTAATGTAGGGAGAGACTGGTGATATGATTGTCACCTGTAATGGAATCCAAAGTAATCTAGAACCTTTATTTCCCTCGTGAACGTGTGATAATTATCTGCTGAACAATCAATGCAATGTACTGTAGTTTAAGTGTATATACAGTATACTAGCAAAAGGGGCACAGCGTTGCCCCTGGGGATAAATCCTTATAATCTTTGAGGGGTATTCAAGGCTTTGATTGACAATGGTTTGTGTAATTTTGCGGCACTGAAATGGTTAAGTGTTTGAGAGGCAAAGAGGTATCCATGCAGTGCAATGTGTTGGATACCTCTATGGCAATGAAGGAACCCAACACATTGGCCATTTTGTTTGATGTCTTTAAACCCCTTCAGTGGCAAAGAGGTATCCAACACATTCGACTGAATGGATGCCTCTTTGGCTGTCAAACACTTAACCCTTTCACTGCTGCAAATGTACCCAAACCATTGTTAATCACCGAGTTGAATACCCTTGAAGCACTTAAAGGACTTAATCCCCATCTGCAGTGCAGTGCCAAATATGCTGGTATACGTAACTCCAAATTATTTTTTTTTTAATGACATATTATAAAAAACTAGTTTTAAAGCCTGTGTACACGGGCCGACACTGGTGGCGCTGCAGTCGTGCACAGTAGAGACTGCCTGCGTCTCGGCTGATATGGAGCGGGGCGATCCGAATTCAGAACATGGTCCTCTCTGAGCACCTTCCTGGGACCGCTTTTTCCCAGGAAGGTGCGCAGAGAGGACTGCAGTCTGAATTTGGAGCACCCCACTTCGTATCAGCTGCAGCGAGGGCAGTATGTACTGCGCATGACTGCTTCTGGCAGACATCGTTAGCGAATTATTATATAGGATGAGAATGTATGTTATGATTTTAGATTAGAACTTTGTAAAGAAATGTTCAAAGGTCTAGGCCTACATAATACATGAATGGATTTGAACCCTTTTATTTATATTGGTGTTGTAATGTCACTTTAAATAAATGGTAACTATTTGCTCCTCATTGAGCAACTGCTTTGCCCCACAGCTGCTCCAGTAGTTGTTAGAATGAGCCTGAAAGACAGAAGTGAAGTGGTAGAAATGCAATAATGTCCACATTGTGGTAAAATAATATAAAACCACATAGGGCCAGGCAGATAAAAGTTTTAGAAACCATGCAAGGGGACTGTGTACAGAAATGTATGTAGAAAGACAAAGTGGCCCCTTATTTACACTTTACTCAATATTCAGTTTCAATGGGTAGGCATGTTTACTATAGTTTTGATAGTGCTTTAACACATGTCCATGGCAATGAGGTTCATTGATGTATTTGCTAATAGTTGTGTCATTATCAAAACAGGTGTATTGATAGTGTAAAAACTGACGCGTGAACAATATGCTAATGAGGCACTGTAATACATATCTGAAAAGTTTGTGTTGTGCAGCCCCGGAAGGGACTCCTGTGGTCCTGCCAGGGGGATAAAGGACATGATTCATGTCTAAAAAGGGGCATGAATAAACTGCAAATGGGGGTGGGGCTTAATGGAGGTAAAAAAGTAGAAGGAATAGACTGGGGAAGGAGGAGAATTCGGAGGGAAATGGGGCCATGGTGGGCTTGTAGAGCGTGTCCTCATTTTTTGGATTTAACCCTTTAAGTTCCAGTTCCTCTCTGCAACTCAAAGGGTTGGTGCTTTGGGCTGTGACATGCACATCTCTAGCTGAAATAAAATCATGTCACTCATCACTAGTTTATGGGAACCAATATTGCTTGAACATCTGATTTGCTGGTAGTCCTCAAATAGAGTACAGCATTGTGATCACATGAATGTAAGTGAAAAGCAAATGATTTTCCACAGCCTGGTGCAATGCCATATATCTGAACCCTATAACCCTTTGAGTGGCAACGGGGTATCCAACGCATTGCTTTGCAATGTGTTGAATACCCCTCTAACACTCAAAGGGTTAAGGGCCAGAGGTGTAAGCAAAGCAATTAGTTAGATGGCCATGTGGTCCCTAAAGGGTTATATGTGGTAGCACACACACCAGCAGTGTATGCAGCACCAGTAATGACTACCTGGCTGCGGCAGTGTCCATTGGTAGGTCTTCTATCTCCTCTCCAGGGACCTATGAGTGCTGCCATTCTGTCCTTTCCACAGGAAGTACCAGGGGCTAAGGCTCCAGGATGGGTAGAAGACAAACGCTGGACAGAAACGGGCCGAATGAGATAGGATGGACAAAAGTGGGCCTTGACAGGTAAGCGGGCTGAAAATGGCCCTGTAGCAACCGTATGTACCGGCAGTCTTCCCAAGGAATGCTGGAACCAGACTGTGGGCTTACACAGTCAGGCATTAATTATACATTTATACTTAACCCTTCGACTGCCACGTAGGTCTCAAACTCGATACATGTGTTGGACCCCTATGTGCCACTGAAAGGGTTAAGTGTATAGCATTCAGTGTAATTTGTTTCACAGAAAAAATGTGATGTTTAACATAAAATAAAATAAAACTCATTCAGATGAATATGACCTCACCAGACACCATACCTTGAGGGAGTGATTTGGCACCCAATGGGTTAACAGCCAAACACTGTCACCCCTCTCACTCCACCAAAGGGAACCTTACGGCCATGGGTTTTTTTTATTATTTTAAGGTGGATGTTGAGGGAGGACAAAGAGTCCTTGCAGAGATTTTGACAGGAGTGGGCAGGGGGCCTTTAGCCACTACCCACTCCTGTCAAAATCACACACCCCTTGTATCTTTTAGACAGGCAGTATGGAGGAGATATGAATATCTCCTCCTTACTGATGCCCCTGGGTGTGTCTATCCAACATGGGGTGTGTGTGGCAGAGACTGAGAATTCTGTCACTATACCAGCCTGCTCCTTTTATTAGTATAGATATATATATCCCATCCCTGAGGAAGAAACCTTAGTGGTCTTGCCAGCTTGTAATCTAAAGCTACTCAGCCAGTAAAGGTATCACATTCACTCTACTAGTATCCTGGTATAAGTAGAATAATTAAGAATTGTGTAGCTCATTTGGCCACATGCACAGGAAAGTGGAGTAATTCAGGAGCAAAGTAACTTCTCCACTGGAGACAAATAAAGAGTATTGAATGTTAGAGAGATTTCCAATGCATTAAGCATATGGCTCCTTGAAGAGAAAAGGCATAATTATGACCTACACAAGTGAAGAAACAAGTATAAATGTAGCAATTGATAATGCAACATTCCGCAGTTATGATGCAGATGAAAAATATAATGTCCCAATTCACAGAAACAAGAAGTTGGATTGACTGTAAACTATGCAGTTTAGTCTCTCCATTGATGTGAACTTCTGTGGGTCATTTTCTTTGTACTGTATATTGCTAGAGCTTTTTGTCCTTTAAAGGGAAACTGATACTTTATAAGATTTCATTCTTTTTCTGTAAAAAAAAAAAACAGTGTCAGGGAAATAGTACTGTTAATGCTAGAAACATCTAATTTAAAATAAAATGTGTAAACACTAATATTTATGTTGTCAGTTTTCAACTTCCATTTCATAGTTTCAGGATCCCAATATAATCTCAATACTCCATTGCTGTTTACAGCATCCTTACTTTAGAATTATGACACACATTATACACACTAACACTTGATGAACTTATTAACTCACACAGACTCAAATATCACCTATATGCCGATTACATTCAGCTTTAATTATCCACAGGCTGCATCTCAAGTAATTAAACTGTAATGGCCCATAGATAATTCAAACTCAACTCAACATGTCTAAAACATATAAAACTCATCCCACCTAGACAATGCCAATAAGTACACTTCCTAGTCAAACAAAATGATACATCCATAAATCCAGTCACTGAAGCATGCTCTCTCAATCTCTTCTCATATTACTGCTACTGCAAAATCTTGTTGCTTTTTCTTACATAACAAAGCAAAAATGTATATTTTCCTCTGTTCCTCCACAACAAAAAATACTTATTCAGACAAAGTACTCATCCTGTGCTGCATGGACTACTGCAACTGCAACATTCCGCAGTTATGATGCAGATGAAAAAGAGAATGTCCCAATTCACAGAAACAGGAAGTTGGATCGACTGTAAACTATGCAGTTTAGTTTCTCCATAGATCTGAACCTCTGTGGGTCATTTTCTTTGTAATGTATATTGCTAAAGTTTTTTTGTCCTTTAAAGTGAAACCGATATCTTATAAGATTTAATTATTTTTCTGTAAAAAAAAAAAAAAAAAACAGTGCCAGGGAAATATAGTTAATACTGTTAATAATAAAAACATCTAATTTAAAATGAAAATGTGTAAACACTAATATTTATGTTGTCAGATTCAACTTCCATTTCATAATTTCAGGATCCCAATATAATCTCAATATCTTACATAACAAAGCAAAAATGTGTCCTTTCCTGTGTTTCTCCACAATAAAAATACTTATTCAAACACTCATCCTATGCTGCATGGACTACTGTAACCTTCATCTTTCTGGTCTAACTGCCTCTCACGTCCATACACTTCAATCCATACAGAACTTTATAGTACAAGTTACCTTAGTTTCACCTAGGTCTGTCTCTTCCTCACTTCTCTTCCAATATTCTACTGGTTGCCCATTAAATTCCAAATATAATACAAAAGCCTGGGTATCTCATTCATAGTCTGCCTTTCCTCTATCCCTCCTGCATTTCCAGTCTGATCTCTACATTTCCTATCTGATCTCTCACTACACCATATATCTCCCCTTACCTTCAGCCATAAACACTTGTATCAAACCTTTTTCTCTCATTGCTCTTTTTCTTCATTAAGCTTTGCCCGCACCTAACAGTTTCAAAGTCTCTCTTAAAATCACATCTCCTCAATGAAGCTTCAACAAACTATATGGCACTGCCACTCTTTGTGCATCCAATTTATATTTAACCAAAACCTTGTCAGAATTCCAGCGTTGTATTACACACGAAACCTGTATGTACTCTGTAAGTCTTTAGTCTTCACTTTAGATTGCAAGCTGTAGAGCATTGTTTACTTTGTAAAGCATTTGTGTAACCCTGTATTTTCTAAACTTGTAAATGTTTAAGCACTGCATGCACTTGTGGCACTATATAAAAATATATTTATATATTTATACATTCTGTCTATTGGAAGTTATGACAATGCAAAACCAAACAGTAAAGTCTGTGTCAGAGCTGGACACATGGAGGCACATTTGTCAATTTGAAGTAATCTAAATATTAATTTATCTTCAACTGCAATGTAAGTCTTTGCAATTTCTTAGTAATTATTCAAGAGTTTGATAATATGTGATGAGTATTAGCAAACTATATCATAAACAGTTTGCTAATATTGGATAAATATTGGAAAAATACAAAAAAAATCCTTAACCTTACCCTCTGGCACTCAAAGGGATAAGAAGACATATTTTTGTAGATGAAATAGTTTGTACATCAAATTCTGACCTTTACCAATAAGTAACTTTTGACTTATTGTATATAATAAACAGTGAGATTTAGTTACATGTTTTAGTGGCCAAACCTATGTTAAGTTTACCAGCCCACTCAAGGCCCCACAGATTTGCGTAGACCTTTTATAGTAATGAAAGTTTGCAAAATATATTTATTTATAACAATATCAAATGTCCCTAAGATGATAAATTCAAATACAAAAATATTTTTTAAGAAATTACATTGTTATAGAAAATTTTATATTTGTTTCTAATTGTTTAAATTCTATATTTGTACATATTATATAATACATTTGAGATATTTGCTTTATGTTCTCGCCCTCTCTTTTTTGTTAATGTAAATATGTATTCAAATATTTACAAAATAAGTATTATAAATAAATACCCCATTGTAGTCGCTGTGATTATTTATGAATTAAGACTGTATTACTTAGACATTAATATGTTATTCTTAATTAAATATATAACTTGATATTTAAATATAATTTCAATGGCATTACTGCTTATCCAACTATTTAGAAAAGTATATTTTCCTATATTATATTGTGATTTCTGCCATATTTTTCTGCCAGTATAATACTTTTACTAATCAACTAACCAGTAATAGTTTAGTTGAGGACCTTGAGGACCAGAGGGGTATGAAATGCACTATTTTGCACTCCTCTTGTCCTCAATGGGTTAAATATTATGAAATATTTGATCATATTTTAAATTGTGACTTAAACAGAAAATGTTGCCTCTATAACTAAAAGAGCAGTAAACTTGTTTATGACAAAATATATATTGTAGGGTGTTTACTGTTCAATAAAATAAGGGTATTCCCACTGCAGAGAGATGCATATTTCCAGAGTTATTACAGTTTAAACCCTAGCAGTGCCCTCTAGTGATCAAATTCCAGTTAGTTATTCTGTTACATTCTAATGGAGAGGAAAGTCAGTCATACTCTCCATAGAATGTGATGGAAACTGCCAAGTCACTTCCTGTGAGCTAGAACTTTCAGGAAGTAAACACAGTAAGCTCACTTCCTGGTTATTTGAACTGTTAGAAATTTTCAGTAAAGCAACTGACAGCAGTGGAAGTGACCTTGTTTTACTCAGCAGGAAATGCTCTATAGCATTAAAAAAAGTTTACTGCTACGTTAACACATATACGCTTAATTAGCTATCAACATATTACAGTAAGTATTAGCAACATTATACCAATAGAATATACAACAGGATAATAATGCAACAAACTCTATGACACAGTCAAAAACTACTTCAGTATGCCGGGTCTTTCTACTTGTGGCTGCCTGCTAGGCCAACAGCTACCAACGTATTGCTCTGTTACACTACAGCCAATTTACTTATCAGGAAACTCTTCAGCTGTATTTTTCAATATAGCAATATAGATGCAATGTGACTGAAAATATGCCATATACTTGCACCGAAATGCATTGCTCTATTACATTCCAGAGAAATCATTTTTTAAAGCTCATTTCTGCTCTCAGAAGGTTATTATCATTTCCAGCATCTACAGGAGGCTGAAGCAGCTTTTTTTAACCAAGTGTAGAAAGCTCAAGGTCTAAGGGAAACAACCCGATATCAATAAACACAAAGGCTTTCTATTCATATCAATAGGCATTTTTATTCACTGCTAGAGAGTGCTCATTGCTTTCCAATGTAGACTTCTCTCGCAGGGGTTAAACATGCATTCAGATCAAGCAGACTGTTGCCATTTGTATTATTAGGAGGGTAACTGGGTATATAAACAAGTTATATAAATATGGAGGCAAAAAAACACACAGGTACTTCTAGCTTGTGTGTCTTTATTTAAGAAAAAAACTGCTCACTGCTTCTCTTCCTGTTGCAGCAGGAAGGGGAAGCTGACAACAAAAATAACTTTACTTACACTTCTAGCAACCATACAATGTATAGCATAGGCTGCAGCATTGTGAGAGCACCTTCAATGATATCTCAACACAGACTGTTTTAAAATACACTAAGATCAAGATGCTTTTAACACAGTTTTAATGTTAGTAAATATGCTCTATAGTTCCAAACACTCAATGTAACAAATTGCAGGGAATTCAAGTAAGGTGCTAGGTAGTATAAGTTGGGGCATTAGTAGCAGAAAAAGGGAAGCGCCATGCTACAGATCTCTGGTTAGACCTCACCTAGAGTATTGTGTACAGTACTGGAGACCCCATCTCCAGAAGGATATAGATATGCTAGTGAGAAGGGTTACTATAATGGTGACTGGTTTACAGGAAAAGAAATATCAAAATAGACTAAAGGATCTGAACATGTATAGCTTGGAAGAGAAAGCAAAGAGAGGGGATATGATACAAATATTCAAATACATGAAGGGATTCAACAAGGTGTAGGAGGGAAGTACATTTCAAAGGAGTAAAAATGTTATGACAAGAGGCCATAGTCTAAAACTAGAGGGACATGGGTTTAGGCTTAATGTAAGAACGTTTTACTTTACTGAGAGGGTAGTAGATAAGTGGAATATCCTACCAGAAGAAGTGGTAGAAGATAATACAGTGACAGAAATGAAATATGCATGGGATAGACATAAGGCTGTCCAGAGCATAAGACAAGACCGAGGACCAAGTAAGGTTTGAGGTTTTTACAGTAGGAAATGGGCAGGCTAGATGGGCCAAATGATTCTTATCTACTGTCAATTTCTATGTTTCTATATAATGCATATGTTTCTACAAGTTTATGAAAGAAAAATTGAGTTATTGTGGAGTAAACAGACTGCACAACAGGGGGAAAAATACAAATTCCTAACTTCCCATGTACTTGAATAGAGCATTTACCCCTTGAATGCCAGAGAGGGGGTTTAAAGTCAAATTTAACTTAGCGGATATTTTTAAATGATACCTGTGGTGGAGCTGGTTTACTCCAGAATTACTTCAGTTTTTATTTTAAAAAAAGGCTACACTTGGTCTGTATGGTACTGCTATTTGCCCTACAACAGGGAGGGATTCACTAAAGGGTGATAAAAAGGTGATAACTTCTCTAGAGATATCACTTCACCAATTCCTATTTTATTCTATGGCGCCTATGCACTAATACTTCTTCAACTTTGGAGATCTTAGTGAATAGGCTCCAATTAAATGAAAATGTGCTTTTCATCTCTCTAACATTCCAGGGGTTACAAGACAAAGACATGCATTTTAGCAATTTGTATCTAAATTTGTAATTACAGGAAATATTAATTTCTGGTTTACCATAAATGCAACGTTTTTAAACTATTTTTGGAAATTAATTAAAAAAAAAAAAAACACTCCTGAGCGAACAAAGTTTCAGTGCCACATTCAGTCTTTTAATGCATAACGTACAGTGTATTGACCTCTAGGGTTCTAAGGTTTTCACACATAATTTTAGGTTAGGTGCTGGAGCTTGAAAAATTGTTTGTAGAGTATTGAAAATATACACTAGTGCGTACCATTCATTCCACCCCTAAAAAATAAAATAGAAATAATAACGAAAGTAGAAAACATTAAGCTGTCTGGCAGTTTATTGTAAAAAAAAAATAAGAAAAGTAGAAAAAACGTTACTCATATCCTGGGCTGTGGAAAGGAGAGAACAGGATGCCTGAGACCACTCTCCTTAAGTTACTTATTGATCTTGACATATTCCTTTACCCATTCATTTCATTTCTTGGCTCTCTTACATGTCCCTCTAGTAGACCTCTTGCTCCTGGTTGCATGCCTCCTCCATTTGGGTAATGCACCCTAGGAGGTCACAACTGTACCAGTATGAATATTGACTTAAATGGCATTTTGAGAATTCTGCAACATAGTGCAAAATAATGTATTAGAAACAACATTTGCATCAATGTTCATATTTGGATTTGCTTTTTTCCCCTATGAATTGCCTACAAATTAATTAACTTTCCTACAGAACATAAGGCCCTTGTACTTCAGGAGACCTTGAGGTGACACCAACTTCTTCAACAGCTACTCCCAGGTGTCACAAGTGATTAACTCAAGCCCCATAGCATGCACAGGGGAATGGCTACCTCTAAAGCCATTTCCTCTACCCCTTGCTTACTACTCTGCAATTTCAGAATGAAACCTGACCTTTTCTCATCAAAAATACTACTAAAATTCTAATCCAAACACTTATTGTGTCCCGTCTCAACTACTGTTAACTCCCCCCTCTCACCCAACTAACCCCACTACAGTCTATAATGAACTCTGCTGCAAGCCTAAACTACCTTACATATCACTTCTCTAACACCACTCCTCTTTGCCCATCTAAACACTGGCTCAAATTAGCTTATAAAATTAAATATTGTGGTGCTAACAATGCACCCCCTATACTTAATCTCTCATTTCCAAATACACTTTGCACAGGACCTTCTTCTCTCTACAGCTCTTATTACATCCTCCCATTCCTGCCTGCAGGACTCCTCTTGTGCTGCACCCGAGCTCTGGAATTCCCTCCCACATTCCATCAGACTCTCCTCCAGCCTTCAGATCTTCAGACACTCCATGAAAACTCTCCTCTTTAAGGAATCCTCTCAACTATCTCCATAACCGTTATGAGCAAGGCCAGACCAACAGCCTGTCCAACTTCTGCTGTCTCTTATTCCCTTCTAAAATCATTCTTCCACCTACAACCCCATCATGACCTTTTTCTTTTTCTCCCAAACAGAACCACCCCTTCCCTGGACCACTGAACTCAAAAGTACTTCTTTCTCCCAACAACCAGTGACTGACAGTTCATGTGGCAGGAGGCACTTACACCCCATAGCACTTACTCCTTCTGTGCCCCACCTACCTTCCTCTAGAATGTAAGTTCTCACAAGCAGGGCCCTCTTAGTCTTTTGTTTTCCATGTTCCAGTTGTACTGTTTAATATCTCTGTATGTCTATTCTCTGTTGTACATCACTGTGAAATAAGTTGGCACTATTTAAAGAGATAGTAATACTTCGTTTTAACTTTATTTTATTTTGTAGGCTTTAAAAAACATGAAGAATGATATGTCTTATCTCTCAAACCCTTATGGTTTAAGAGATATTCACAAGCAAAGTTTCCCCCCCGCCCCTTTTTCCTAGGGTAAGCCATCTCTTCTCAGATGTGACTCTGGTTGTAAGACCAGACAGATAACAGCAGGGGACAATCTTCTTTGTATGAAAAGAATGAAAGCCCTTCCCCCCTTGACAAGTTTTTCAGCTTTTTCCCTTATCTTAACTGAAGATTGTCCCTCTCTGCAGTCTACCTGGGCACCTCCCTTCTGATCTGGCTGAACAGGGGGGGATACTTTGTTTGTGAATATCTCATAAAGGTTTGAGAGATAAGACTTATATCGTTCTACATGTTTTTTTAATGCCTACAAAACAAAATAAAGATAAAACGAAGTATTACTATCCCTTTAAAGGGATAGTAATACTTAAAATGTAAAAAAAAATATGTTGTAGGGTTTATTCCCCTGAGTAAAACAAGGGAACTCCCACTGCTGAAAGGTGTTTCATTCAAAAGTTATTAATTTTCAAAGTTGAATTTTTTAGGTGCAATATCACAGTGGCCTGAAATTGTACAGTGGCACTGTTGCTACACGATCCTATATACAGCTCTGGTCAATTGACCATAAATCTCCATAGGATGGTGTAGCAACAGCGCCACTGTACAATTTCAGGACACCGTGATATTGCACCTAAAAAATTAAACTTTTAAAATTAATAACTTTTGAATGAAACACCTTTCAGCAGTGGGAGTACTCTTGTTTTACTCAGGGGGATAAACCCTACAACATATATTTTTTTACATTTTAAGTATTACTATCCCTTTAAATAAAGAATGATGATTATGGCACACACATCTGAACTTTAAAGGGAGCTTTTACATTTTAACCCCTTGAGTAATAGAGACATCCCTAGAGCAAAGGTTTTCAATGCACTGGTGACACTAGTATTCAGGGGGGTAACTCCCCCCCAAAAAAAATAAATTAATAGAAATGCTTATTTGCTCCTATGGTGCAGTTGGTTTGTCATAGCATTGTTCCAGCCTTGTTTTGTGAAAATAGGCTGAACTGCAATGTTTTTGATTTTTTGGTTAATCACTATACAAGGTATATTGTATGCACTGCTTTCATGTTGCTTGCATGTGTCTCTTTTTTGGGATGCACTTGGCTAAGGACTGTACTGTTATTGTTTAAATTGTTATAAATAATTTAATTGGGTCCAAGAAAATATATCGCTATTTTGTAATTACACTGCAGGTCTTATAGGTTAAAGCTAGATGCCTTTCTTTTTGAGTGCATCAAGTCTCAACCTGGTCCATCAAAGATCAGTTCATTGTGTGATAGAGTGTACTATATGGAGATCATAACACGTAGCATTTATTAATTTAAATTAAGAATAAAGTGTTTCTTTTATGACTAAGGATTAATAATTAAAAACCAAATAGGTTCCATACACTAGAGTAAGCTTTATTAAAAACATGACAGCTGTTCCCCATTTATTGAAGCTGCCTTGACACACATCAATTATTATTATTAGGAGGTGTTTGTTAATCTTATACATTATATTTGGAGGAGGGATGAACACCCTGCCAGTGGAGCCCCTTGCTCATCATTTTTTTTTTATTATTTTTTTAACTATTAAAAAAATAACTCTGCTTATCCTTACTCCCTCTCTCTGACTCTCCATCTTCTCTAACACCCTATCCATTCCACTTGACACCTCACCACCCCCTCTTACACTTTTTGATTCCCCAGTCAAATCTCTCTGCTTCTTCATTTTGTGTTTCTCTGACCAACTCTTTTTTTTCCGAACCTCCCTTCCTTCCTTCCTTCCTTCTCTACACACCCTCTGTCTCACTCTATGCCCCATCCTCTCTCCACGCCTCACTCTTCTCCTGTAACCCTCCTCCAGTGGCCCCATGCCACTTACCCCATACTGATTCCTCATATATACATGCAAAAATTAAAGCGGAACTAACACCGCTAACAAACGTTGTCTGTAATAATTTTCTATCTGGCGACTAGCTGCTTAGTAGCGCTAGTCGGCAGAATTATTATCTCTTCATGGAGAAATTTGACGTGATCCTCGGCTGACAGGCAGGACGGAGCGCGGACATCTTGCCCTAGTGACGTCTGCACGCCTGCGTTGGCAGTCCCTTCCGGAGCCGAATGGCTCCTAGCAACGCCTCCTACAGCCTTCTAAGACTGACAGCGCAGGCACGCGGACGTCACTAGGGCAAGATGTCTGCGCTCCGTCCTGTCTGTCAGCCGAGGATCACTTCAAATTTCTCCATGAAGAGGTAATAATTCTGGCGACTAGCGCTACTAAGCAGCTAGTCGCCAGATAGAAAATTATTACAGACAATGTTTGTTAGCGGTGTTAGTTTCGCTTTAAATATAGTTATAGTGTTAGTAATGTCCCAATATAAATAGACTTTATTTTGTAGAGCTTCAATAGTTAAAAATAATGCAAAAAACTGTATCTCTCAAACAGCTATGGTTTGAGAGATACCGGCATTCAAACTTTGATGTGTCCTGCTGTCAGCTGTAAAGCTGTCAGCAGGACAGCCATGTCGGCCGACACGAAGGCTCTTCAGCAGAGCCGTAATCGCATTTTTTAAACAGAATGACTTCCTTGGAATGGTCTAAAAAGTGTGCCTGGTTTGCAACCATTGCAATGCAGTCATTCTGTTTAAAAAACGCATTTGCGGCTCTGCTGAAGGTCCTCCGTGTCGGACAACATGGATCTCCTGCTGACAGCTTTACAACTGACAGCAGGGCACACCAAAGTTTGAATGTCGATATCTCTCAAACCATAGCAGTTTGAGAGATATGTTTTTTGCATTATATTCAACTATTGAAGCTCTACAACATAAAGTTTATTTATATTGGGACATTACTAACACTTTAAGTACCGGTATGTGTTAAAATGTGTATGTAAAAATGACATATGCCCAGGGTTTTAGGTTTGCAAACACTAACAATGTATTTCTAAACAGCAACACAGTCAGCCTTGGATATGTATAGGTGAAATTAATGTAGTTCAGAAATTTGTTTCCCAACCCCTAGCCAGTATTAAACCTTAACCCAATATAAACTGTCAGTATCATCTTGTGTCATAAGTTAACCCCAGCACTCAATGGGTTAAATGTCAGTGTTATCTTATGTCACAAGTTACCAAATGGATGTACCATGTGCACTGCTGTGCAATGCGTTATGTACCCCTCTGATCCTGAAGAGGTTAATCAAGCATGAGCCAGTGCATCATGCTTGATTAACCTCTTGAAGATCATAGGGTTGCACAATGCCTTGCAAAGCAATGCACAATGTACATGCATTTGGTCTTCAAGGGGTTAACTTGTGACAAAAAGATAACATTGACTACCGTGTTAAGGATTAAAGCTGGCCAGGGATAAGCAATAATATTATGTCTGCCCACTCCTAGACAGCTTTAAACCTAGTACTATGTGGTCACTGTCTTAGTATTGTGATTGACCATCCCTGGCCAGCTTTAACCTTTTGAGTGCCAGAGAAGTATCTGACACTGCTGCTCCCTCAGATCATGTGTAAGACTGGATTTTAGGCATCAGAAAACAAGATAAGGCATTTTTCTGAGTTTATTGTGGAGCACAGACATATATTTAACCCTTCCCAATGCACTGCTTGCACCTCTGGAACTCAAAAGGTTAATTTTTAGATGTGTTTGTTCTGTTAACTCATTGAATGATGCAAATGCCTTCAACTTATTCAATAAGCTGATCTACAGGATATTGTTGATAATTAAAATTACACTTTTCTGTAATAACCCCTTGGAGGTTGGAGATGTCTTCTGATACATCTGAGGGAAATTCACTAAGCAGTGATAAAGAGGTGATAAAGTGCAGATGACTTCTCCAGTTTATCACTTCTCCAAACTCCTATGTTATTCTATGGAGCCTATGAACTAAGATTTCTTGAACTTTGCAGATCTTAGTGCATAGGCTCCATAGAATAACATATAAACTAGAGAAGTTATCTCCACTTTATCACCTCTCTCAGAGCACATGTAAGATTGGAATTTGGGCCACTGAGAACAAATGGAGAAATACTTCAGAGTGAAGCATGATGTCTATGATATTTAACTGTTTATGACACCAGGCATGTTCATTTTTGGATGTAGTTTTCCCTTTAACTCCTTGAATGCTGCCAATGGATTCAAATTGTAAGAGACACTAGTCTACAAGTACTTACAAATGAGCAAAATTACCTTTCCACATTAATACATTGGTTGTTAGTGATGTCTCTAGCATTCAAGGAGTAAAGGCAGAGAAGTGTAAAAGTGTTCCCAGATTTAAATTTTACACACTTGCATAGCTCAGTTTATACACCAGGGGAGATGCACTATGGCATGATAAAGAGGTGATGACTTCTTCAATGATATCAGTTCTTCTAAGTCCTATGTTATGCTATGGAGCCAATGCACTAAGCTTCCTCCAGCTTTGGAGATCTTAATGCATGGGCTCTATAGAATAACATAGGAATTAGAGAAGTAATATCAATGAAGAAGTCATCTCCGCTATATCACCTCTTTATCATGGTGTAGTGCATCTCCCCCCAGGACTGTTTTTTTACCACTCTGGTATTAGCAATTTGAATTTAAACATTCCCAGCTTACTTTCTGCCAAATTAGACCCTATTTACCATAAGTAATTACCGTAAAATCTCAGGTATAAAATATGCACCTGTGTATAATACACAGGTGTTTATTATGCCCAAGATTTAGGGGAAAACAAGAGTGCCTATGTATAATACGCACCCTTGTTTTCCCCTTACTAAAAAAAAAAAAAAGTTAGAGCTTCCAGCTCCCTCTCTCTCCCTGTGCGATCCGGTGATAAAGTAAGACTTACTTTTTGAGGCTGTACTTCAATATTGTTATGGTGTACCCGTATCTGAAAAAAGATCCCTCTCTCCCATCTTCCCTGCGGGCGGCACGATTGCATCTGCCGCCTGCTTCCTTCAATCGGTTTTCAAGACCTTTTTCCTATGGTATTGCCCTGTGAGGATCTCAAGGTCCTGAAAGCCGATTTGAAGGAAGCGGGGAAGATGGGAGAGAGGGATCTTTTTTCAGATACCGGTACACCATAACAATATTGAAGTACAGCCTCAAAAAGTAAGTCTTACTTTATCACAGGATCGCGCAGGGAAAGAGAGGGAGCAGGAAGCGCTAACTTTTTTTTTTTTTTTTTTTTAAAGTCTGAAAAAAACTCTTGGGTATAATACGCACCCCCCACTTCACATAAGGTGAAGAGGGGTAAAATTGTGCGTATTATACCCGAGATTTTACAGTATGTTTTATGAACCCATACATATTTGGTATATGTGTACTAAAGCAAGCTGGAACTTTCTTATTCTTCTTTGTTTTCATTTATTGTTATGAGTGTGGCATTTTGTTGGGGGTAGAGCATAACTGGGGTGGGGCATGGGGACCCCTATATTTTGTGTTCTACTTCTGTATGGCAACAATTCAGAAGTACCCTATGGATTGTGCGGAGGGCTATGTAAGAGGCTTCCTGTAGCCAGGCAAAGCTCTAAACAGGCCATGGGGCAGGCATATGCAGGTGAAACTTCCTCCTCCGTTCTTTCCACTTACCTTTTCTCCACTACCAAAGTTAATATATGAGAGACAGAGATGTTGCCATCTCCAAACAATCATCTCTCAATTTTGCTGCCTCCTGCCCTTCATTTTCTCTGCCAGTATGCCTTCCTCCCCCCTCAGCCTTTCACTGCAACTGCAGGTGCTGACTGAGAGAAAGAGAGAGAGAGAGTGTGTGTGTGACAGTGTCTCTGTGTGTATGTAGTACTGAGAGTGTTTGTTTCTGTGTGTGTACAGCTTGAATTGAAAGTGGTGATATATATACATATATATATATATATATATATATATATATAAGAATAAAGTAATATATGCACTCACAGTTTAGGTGTTAAAGTATAAACTGTATTAAAGCAACCTCCCTGTTTAATCCATAACAAATAGCATCAAACCAGCAACAACATTTCGATCCCCTCAACGGGATCTTTGTCAAGCCAATGATATGGCTACTGCAATATATATATATATATATATATATATATATATATATATATATATATATATATCAAAATAAAGAAGAAAGCACTCACAGGACTTTTTGAGGTGAAGAAAAAAATTGCTGTTTTTTCCAACAACTTTGCGGCCCTGCTTTGGGCTTGGAAGCATCTTGACAAAGGCCTAAAGCAGGGCCTGTGAGTGCTTTCTTTATTTTGCTATATTTGGATACAACACTGTTAGTACAGGCACATATTGGTATATTTAAGGGGGTGCACACCAAGGACAATTGTATGTGTGTGTGTGTATATATATAAATATATATATATATATATATATATATATATATATATATATATATATATATAAATAGCTAGATAGCTAGATAGATAGATAGATAGATAGATAGATAGATAGATAGATAGATAGATACCCACACACACAAATAGTCATATTAATAATAATATTGTCAAAAAAGACCTATTACACTTCATACAAGGAAAGGGTGTAATAGTTTACATCTTGCTGGAATATTTCACAATTTTCTGTTACAGAAGAGTATTACAAAATGTTCTAGTTTCGTAGTTTGTCACAAAACATAGCTGTCACAGGACAGGATGCTGAAATTAATGTATTTTTTGTTTTTGCTGGGTTTTTTCCCTTGCATCCACAAACACTGCAGATGATGTACCAAGATGTGGCATATTTCTCTGGCAAAACAGTTGCACTATAGGGAAAAAATAAAAAATACCCATTGATTTAAATGGGTCTTTTAACTCCTTGAATGCTGGTATGGTGCATAGGAGATCTCTCTAGCATTCTAGGGATATAAAACCCCATTTAAATCAATGGGAATTAGGGGATTTTTCTTTACTTGTCTCCTATGTGACAATTGGTTTGCTCCAGTACTACTCCAGATCTGCTTATACATAAGCCTCAGTGACTACACAGATCAACATTATACATGACTTCAAGGCTAAAGCAGAATAAAACAGTGATATCAAGGCATTTTGAAAGAAAATAATACACTCTCTTATTTTAATAATATTAATATATTTAGTGGTGTTAATTCTTGTTTAGTTGCCAAAATAACAACTATGTGTGTAAAACTTTTCAAATGTCTAATATTTATTGTTCCTATCTACATTTATAAATTAACTCATACTACATTTTCAAAGCAAATACGTACTCACATAAGGTTCAGAATTAAGGGGGATGTACAAAAAGAGCTTGCATCATTTACTTTGAATCTTTATGAAGCACACTAAAGGAGAACCTGTATCTGTGCCTATAGCTACATGCTTTAGTATACCTTGGTGCACAAGTCCTTCCCTGCACACCTTTGAAGTACACAGCCCATTTATGACATCCTATAGCAGGCAGGAGGAAAAGGAAGAGACTTGCACATATATTTTCTCTGCCCAGTTTGTTCATAGCAGTGCCTGGGCACAGACTAACTACACACCCAAACTTCATACATATTTCCATATTGCCCAACAAAGGAGCATATAGTGCAAAAATGGCTATTTAAATTCACAAAGAAGTTTGTAGATAAGTGGCAAGTAGGTATAGGACACTTGTTACTTACAAACAGCTCTTTGCACAAATGTAGTCTCGGTGCCGTGTTAGTACGTCCCAATTTTTATGTTACTTGACTGCGAAAATATGAGCTTCACTAATACAATACATGAAAAGGAAAATAGTACATTCTGATTCTCATTTTGGTGACTCCAAATTTCCATTTTGATGTACACATAAAATATGGTAGATAAATATATTTCTTTCTTTCAGTATTATGCATTTGGATATGTATCAAGGAAACTGATATGTTGTGTACTTAGACATAATGTATCTGTAAAAAATCTAGTAATCCTGCACATCAACTTTTGTCCTGCATGTAATATGCTAGCCAGTGGAGTCAACATGCTCATTCATAATCTGTATAGAAAATCCTACATTATTTGATTTCTGACTGACTGATTACAAACAGGGTACTGTTATTCTGTAATTTTTACTCTTGGATAAATAGACCTGTCCATTCTTCACAATTTGCACTTAGAATTATGGAAAATGCCTTTATCACTGCAACTATAAGGAAAACTAACATCTTCTTATAATGAATTCAATGCATCTTAATCTGGGCAGAAAATCCCAGCAGCTTCTATTAATTATGTGTGGATTGGTTCTACAAAATGAATCCTTAAAAAGCACTGCATATTATGGTAGACACGATTCTATGTTGACAGATTTCTGGACCACAAATTCCTAAGACTATTTGTGTGTGAGGATTTTCAAAGTTATGCACTAAAGTGTTATAAGGAGGGAATAACATCTCATATAAAATACATTCTTAATCCCTGTGTTATTCTATGGAGACTATGCCCTAAAATCTGTAAGATTTAAGAGAACATAGTGAGTAAAATTCATCTCCCTCCCTGGAGCACTGCAGCAAAGAATAATGTCTGTCTCGGTAGAGATGTTATCTAGAGCTAATTAAAGATTCATTTTGTGGAATCACTATTCATAGAATTGATTAATGGAGGCCATTAGGATTTTTTAAGGTGCATGCAGATGTTCGTGCTCCTTTAACTTCTAATATACAAGTTAATAAAAATGTGCTATTGCATATCTATACCCAAGCCATAAATTAAACCCTGTACCAAGGAACTCATAAACACAGAACAGAGGTCAAATAAGCAAATTATCCTAGTCTGAGATGTCATGCTACTGATTAAGGGAACTCTGAGACATTGCTAAACTCTCTGGTAGGAGACAGGGGCTGGATTCTATTTTATCAAACATTTTCCTGTTGAAGTTTATGGGGAAACCTGGAGATAAAAGCAGTGATAAAATTAGCACCTGCAATAGAATCTAGCCCCAGATGAGTACAATCTTGAATTTACTAATCATGTCTCATTATTCAAACTCTAGAAATTAAATTTGGTTATATTATTTTAAATTTCATGTACATCCAGTTTACAACTGTAAAATTTAGTTATTTTATGTTAGATCCCTAAAATCTAATACTAAAATTGCATTTTAAGCCACATTTTGTTTAAATGATAATAATGTTTCATAATAAAGCAGCTCCAATTAATCTTTCTAGTATTTGGGCCTTGGAGAGTGTTATTTCAATTCTGTCAGAGTTATAGTTCAAGAGTAATTGAATGATAAAGTATCCCCCTCCCGCCCCTTCTACTGATGTAACACTGCTCAGCTTAGAGCAGCAGGAAGTGTCCAGGTAGATTGCAGAGAGGGACAATCTTCAATTAAGATAAGGGAAAAAAGCTGACAAACCTGTCAAGGGGGCAGGGCTTTCATTGTTCTCACAGTAAGAATTTTGACCCTTGATGTGAGATGTCTGGTCTATGGACTGGATTCCACATCTGAGGAGTGGGGGCTTACACTAGGTAAAAGGGGTGGGAGGGGGAAACTTTATAATTCAATTACTCTTGAACTACAACGTTCACAGTAATGAAATAACACTCTCTATGGCTCAAATACTATGAAGATTAATTGGAGCTGCTGTTTTTGTGAAACGTTACTATCACTTTAATTGTATGTGCAGAGAATAGAAAAAAAACATATGCAAGGGGTTGCTGCTATTGCCATAAATACTTTGTATGAAAGTAGAAATAGACTTATCAGGTTACATAGCCAGAGAGGCCTCAGCATACAGGAAGGGATCGCTCAATGGATTTTCATTCTCATGAAGAGCCAGCCAAACAGAAGTAATAAAATAGTTCATCTTTATTAGAAAGCTACGGTATGATTAAAAAACACAGAAATGGGTACAAACATGAACTGACAAAAAAACACAACCTGCCTTACGAGTTTCTTGAGCACATGACTTAATCATAGGCAAGGTAATATCACAAATATCAAGATTTATATAGTGACAAAATAAACAATTAACAAAATTATAAACCAATGAGTACCTGGAGCCCATGCAAGAGGCACTACTGAGACGCCATGGCATGATGAAAGTAATGCCTATTCAACAAACTAGGGAGGACTCCTCCCTTTATCCGCTCGTATCATACACGAACTACAGACATCTAGAGGAGGCAAAAAAGATACATCGTTGCCCAAAAAAATACATAATTGATAAAGGAACAAATCATTACCAATTAGACAACAGTAATAAGAGAATAAATCCACTGTTAAAATACAAATTAACAATACAAATAAAACCATGAAAAAATCACCCAGTTTTATTGGCGATACATTTCAATCATGTTAGCCGAAGTTATATATATAGATGGTGAAAGGTACAAAATTGATTATAATACGGTATGCAAATTAATAATTGTTTTACACTGCCCATCGGCCATCAAATGTGAATGGTAAAAAGTTCCAAAACTAACTGGGCTCACAAGGTGTCAAAGATTAAAACCAAAATTAGCTTGATGTTAGTAACGACAAAGAATAAATGTAAACCTGCAAATTGAATGGATAATCCATGGAGAGACCCCAAGTAGGACAGATCCAAAAATAAATAAGAGATATGTATCCAGAAAATGACATTGACCATCCAGATGGCACAATGGATAAATAACCAATACATACTATAAGAAAACAAGCGCACTTAGAAATCCATTTACGAAATGTACATTATAAATATACATAAAATAAAGGTTCAAACATTTAAATATGTATAAAAAGATCAACATCATGTTTAGAATTGATTCCATACAGATGTCTAGTGACAGATTTAGAGTCCATTTGTAGGGCAGTCCCTCTCTCTGCAAGACAGACCCTTTTGATCCCTTGAAAGGTGAAAAAAGATACATCTGATTTACAGCAATCTATAAAATGATGAGCAATCGGTTTTGTAATGTCATTATTCTTAATAGAATTAATGAGTTCTCTGTCTTTTAATGCCTGGACCGTAAGACCCACATATTTCATGACATTTTAAACAAGTAAGTAAATAAACCACTCATATTTACAACCTTGAATTAAAGACCTTAAGCGGATATCACCCAGTAGAATGGGGATGTGTCTATTAACAATGTCCCTTATCTAACCAAATTTCAAATGTAATCCGTGACAAACATCAAACTATGATCATTGGAAAGTTGTTCCCAAGCTTTAATCAGTCTACTGATTAAAGTATCTCTATCAGTAGTTGCCGCTGGAAAGTAAGCATGTTGAATAAGACTGGGCAGATACACCCTCTGAAGAAAGTATGTTTTCATGTCCCTAGACTGTAATTCGAATTCTTCAGATGTCAAACAATTCCTGCGAATGCGCTCACATATAAGTGTTTTACAAGAATTTATAAACAATTAGCCTCATGCCTTCAGAGACTCAGTAATGCAAGTTTCGTATTTCTGAACAAGTTTTAGAACCAAATCAGTACCAGGATTGACTGGCCCTGCTGCTAATTCCCAGAGCAAATGATAATCATCTCTCCTACTGCTGTTGTGAAAATACAAAGCATGGGAGTGAATGACCCCAAAATCACCGCCACGATCACCTCCTCCTCCACCAACACTAGTTACTATGTTACACATTTCTTCTATGCACTGCCAACCCACTTAGTGAGTCCTTACAAACTAAAAAAAAATGTAAAAATAATAAGAATGCCTGTAGAATGGCACATTTGCCCAAATATTGGTGCTTTACATGTTGCCCAATTCTTTTCTTAAAATACTGGCAGCCATAGAAGTACATACTGAGTCTAATCCCCCCCTCCCAGTTTTGAAATTGAATTATTGGGTCACAGAAAGCATAGGCAGAAAATATACAGATGTTAGGGAAAAGGCAGGAATTTAATGGGTTTTCTCTGTGCAGGAAAAATCAGAAAGCAGCAAATATTTTTATTGAAGAAAACAGCACTTTTCACCCATCCGAGCTGGTTACTCCACATCAGCAACAGCAGTCCTCCAGCTTCCCCTTTTTCAAGCACACACGCGCACATGCACACTAGCATTGTAGTGCAGCAGGTAACATCAGCAACTGGTGTAGTTGTACGAACTCTCTCTCTCTTTGTTGACAACCACTCAAATTATATTATATTTATATTTTTCTCTTCTTTATCTCTCTCTCCTGCAACTACACATAACAACATGGATTTTGTATAGTAGTGTGAAGAGACTTATCAGCTGTAGAAAGCATGGGTGGGAAACACCAAAATTTTCATGAGAAATACGATGGTATTAGGTGGAACGTGAAAACGTTATGTATTTTGAATGCACAGTAATTTCAATGGAAAAAGCAGCAAACTGCAATTTTTCTGGACAAATACCCACAGAAAAAAAACGGGAGATTTCACCAAATCCTACTGCTGAACTGGTTCCATTTAATTCTGGATCATCATTCTGGCATGACCTGACTATGTCGTTATGCATCAAAATAATCTTGTATGCTTATGTGCTATTTGCTTGGTGCTTGTATATGGGGATCGGGGTGGATGGTAAACCTTGAATATATAAACTAAAAGATTGCTTATATTGGAAGCTGCAGAGCATCAGATAACCCATGAAAAGTGTCATATACCTGCATGAATTGTAAGACTGCACACTGAGATGTATTACATGTATTAACCCTTTGAGTGCCACATAGGTGTCCATTGCATTGTGTTACACTGCATTGGAAGACCCTCTGGTACTCAAAGGGTTAAGGAGACCATATTTCTGACCATTTTATTGCTTTGTGACATATTTGCCTGTAAACTTTTAAGAGTGCCAAAGTGGTCTGCCATTTGTATAACACCCCACAAAAATCTGAAAGTTAGGTCAGTGAAAATACTTCAAAGCTGGCAATTCAGCTGACATAGGGCCATAAATATACAGAAAAAGAGCAATTCTCATGAAAAATCAGCTTCATCATAGATAACAAATATGATTAAAATGGGGAGAATTTTTACTATTAATGATTAACCTCTACCTCCTATTTGTGATTAAAAGGCAGGAGTGTCTCAAAAAGACAGGTACTAAATCACCTCATTCTGTGATGTTGAATTACCTTGTTAGTGGCACATAACAGCAAATTAGTCTATTGATCATGTAAAACCAGATTAATGTACCAGTTCATAACCTGGCTGGGTGAGAAACTATGCTACACTAGGAATAGGTGGTTCTTAATTTGTTTAGAATGAGTCTAGTAGGTACTACTCATACTGCAGTCAGGTAAAGCTATATATTTTGCATTATAGTCCAGGAGTCTGCATGTGATTCTTTACTTGCTAGTATGTGCTACAATATATTAGTATTTAGAAATACCATGCAGCTCTTGAATATTTGTCAAAACCAAAAA
This sequence comes from Rhinophrynus dorsalis, assembly GCA_037306005.1. Classification (NCBI taxonomy): domain Eukaryota; kingdom Metazoa; phylum Chordata; class Amphibia; order Anura; family Rhinophrynidae; genus Rhinophrynus; species Rhinophrynus dorsalis. Next base: position 432,523,901 of record CM074719.1, on the reverse strand, counting down.
AATACTGAGGGTTTTTTTTTCTCCCTTTGGTATATTCACTACTTTTGTAAACAGGTTTCTGTTTATATTTAGAAATTACATTATGTTATTCTTATTTAAGTACAGTGTAACACAGTTTTTCTCAACTGGGGTGCAGCGGCACTTTGGTGTGCTGCGGACACCCTCTAAGGGTGCTGCGGAATTTATAGCGTTAACTATACCGTGCTATTGCAGATGTAGTTAGGGTGCACCATTTTACGTTGAGGCACCGCCGATGCTTTGTATCAACGGTGAGTCCATCAAGGCACTATGTAGGGTAGGAACCGGCAAGGAAGACAGTCCATTGCTGGAGGCGCATCCTGATTGGGCTGTTGGATGGAGGCAGGACAGCTGTGACTGCATATTTTTGTACTGGTGGCAAGTCCCTCTAGTCAGAGACAGAGTGACACACAAAGCATCGGGGGACACTGTGGTTTCTGCTCAACAGCTGCACCTACAAGAAGACCACTGTCAGCAAGCATCCTGCTTTAAACTGGTAGGGTGAATACGTTTACATTTGAATACTCCCCTCTATTTTTAGTTGCCCTTTGTGTCCCTCTCACTCAAATGGCCAATTAACGATATTAACTGTGCCCCACTGTTGCCCTTAAAAAGCACATTAGTAGCCCAGTGCCCCTATAATGCCCCAGAGGTGTACATTGAGGCATCAGATGAGCCCATCCAGTGCACAAATTTACTCTCCCACCTTACCATTTTCATTATCACGTTAGTGGCAGAGAGGCATTCAATGCATTGAGTTGCAATGCGTTGGATATCTGTGTGGCACTCAAAGGTTTATTTATTTTAAGTTCAGACCTTGTGGTGCGCCATCTGGACCCCTCCTGATGCCCCCCAGCTACTGATCTCCCAGTCAACTCAGCTGGGAGATCAATAGAGATGGTGTGGGGGAGCAAGAGAGCTCCTCTGCTTCCATCCTACCAAGAGTAACGGGTAAGAGTTGGCAGGACTGCGAAACCCTTTCAAGTCAATGATCTCTGTTCAATTCTGTCTATAGATTACAACAAACAATATGCTTCAGTATTCATGAATGGCTCCCATGGGTTATTTGGTTTTATCAGATTGTAAACTCAAACTACCGGTAGACTACAGAGATCAAATGCAAAATTATATGGAGTAAAAAGGAAAAGGCTCAAGATATAGACAGTTTAATTAGCAATGCGTTGCGTACCCCTCTGGCACTCAAAGGGTTAATGAGAATAAAATCTGGTAGTGACCGATCCACTTTAAGAGACATTTAGCACTACAGTAAACCTCCCCTTTAAATGCATTTTCATTGGTATGTCCAATGGTCGGTGATTTTAGATTTTTTTGCGGGGGACAATATTAAATTAACATTTTGTATATACTTTTGTCCTAATTTATATTAGTTAATTGTATAGTAAAATAATATTTGTGATTCTCGTAATGGCATTTTTTAACTGTATTTGCAGCATGAAAACTTTTTGTTTTTTTTTAAAGTGTTAGTAACATAGTTGATGAGGCTGAAAAAAGACATGCGTCCATCAAGTCCAGCCCATGCCAAAACACCCCTGTTGATCCAGAGGAAGGCAAAAAAGACCTCTGAAGCAATTTCCAATGTAGTCCCAAGTAATGACTAAAAATAATTTTTAATACATTTGTAGAGGATAAAAAAAATAATCGGATTGCCACAAACCCCATCTCTCAAACCTTTATGGTTTGAGATATACATGCAGTCACAGTTCCCCCTTCCCTCCCCTTCTCCTGACATCAGCGTCTAGCTGACAGCAGGAGATCCCAGTCTGGGAATCAGCCGCCGGCTCTGCAGCAGAGCTGAAATCCCGTTATTGTAAACTAATTACTTCATTGTAAAGGTCTACAAAGTGTGCCTGGTTTGCAAGCACATTTTGTAGTCCTTTCCAATGAAGTAATTTGTTTGCAATAACAGGATTTCAGCTTTGCTGAAGAGCCTCATCGTGTCAGCCGACACAGATCCCCTTCTGTCAGCTTTACAGCTGACATCAAGAGAAGGGGAGGGAAGGGGAAACTTTCATTGCCAATATCTCTCAAACCATAGTGGTTTGAGAGATGGGGTTTGTGGAAATCTAATTATTTTTTTACCCTCTACAAATTTATTAAAAATTATTTTTAGAGCTTACTAGCACTTAAAGCCTTCTGAATCTGATAGCTATGTCTCTACATAACACAGAAAAGGCTTCAAAAATATATTTGTAATTAATTAGTGAAGCTTTGAATATTTTTCTTAATTTATCTGCCACTCTAAGTAATAATGTATATGTAAATATATAAATAAATCATACATTTCAAACCTGTAATAAATTGTAATAAAGTAAAAAATAACCATGCTCTCTATTGAAAAAATCATTTATTTTTCATATAGTAAAATGTTTTACATGTAAATAGCTGGCAAGATGAATTACGGATTGCACTCCTTTTTAGCAAATATATAATAAGACTTAAAGTGTTGTTGTTAACATGTCTTTTTCTCAGTCTCAATAACTTTGCCTCTGTGTAACTTAAACAGACAATCAATGCATTAATAAATCTTATTATGTATTTTATAATTTCATATTAACAATTATTCAAGATTAAGATTCATGATTATACATTTTTCCCTTAAAGCTGGACTTTCACCAGAATAACATAGCACAGCAAATGATAATTACATTAGCAATATCCACAGACTTAGTTTTATTTTCAAGTATAATTGCTGCATTACAGAAAAAAAGAACCTAAAAGCAGACAGGCAGCAGGGAACAGAGCAGATATCTTGCAGAGCCGACATCTTTATCTGCTCTGTCTGTCCCCTTTAACTCCACAATTGGTGAGTTGAATGCCTTTGTGCCAAAAGGCACTGGAAGGGACTGACAGCGCAGGCACACAGAGCGCTTACACCAAGACCCCAGCTGGTGCTTGCCTGCTTAAAAGGTTCTTTTTTTTCGTTATTGCAGCAATTATACTTGAAAATAAAACTAAGTCTGTGGATATCCCTAATATAATTGTCATTTGGGGCACTATGTTATTCTGGTGAAAGTTCCGCTACAAATTATTTCTTTTTGCAATAAAGTATGTGCATGTATAATGTTTGTAAATACAATACAGGTCAAAACTTTTAGAAGACCCCCATTTTTACAGTTTTTATTAAAAATTACGCAATTTAATGTCTCAATGTACTCTGAAAATAAAGCATAGAACAAATAAACAATTGGACATTAAAAAGAAATCATGGAATCGTTTTCCTTATCAAAATTTTTGATTCATCAAAGTAGTCAGCTTGTGCAGATACACCAGCTGAACACACTCATGTCATTCTTTCCACAACGGAAATCAAATATTGTTCTGAAAGTTCTTCCCAACACTGTTGCAGAAGTTCCCACAAATGTGTTGCTCTTGTAGGTTGCTTTGCTTTCACCCTTCACCCTTCAATAATAACTGGAAAAATGGGGTATTCTAAAATTTTTGACCGGTAGTGTACATGCACATACGATTATTCAAACCCATTGTAACATATGAAAGAATGTGATACCCTCCATTTTATTCAGGCATCATTTGTGCAACAGATGTGCTGTATAGTTTTTCCATTGTATTACAATTGTATTACAATATCAGTGCTATTTTAGTACAATTTATACTGTACTATAGTTCCAAACTGAAACCGAAATGCTAACGTTAGTAATATATAAGATTTTGCTTCAATAAGATTTGTGTCTGCACATTTTTTTCAATGTTATTAACATAAATTAACAGACATCGGAATAAAATAATATCCCTTTACTAATATTGCACAGAGCCAATTTAAAAGAGGTAGGAAATTATTGTATATGATGTATTAGTGTCAGTAGGTACTCCATCATTTTGAAGCATGCAAAGAATTCAGATCATATCTGACTAGACAGCAGCTGCAAACTAAACCATGACATTCACAGGGTAATTGACAATGAAGGTGGCCAAGTTGTCTCTGCCATGTTGATTCATGGCTTAGATTTTGATGCTGACTAAAGGAATGCCCAAAAAAACCCACAGATTCCCTCATTTACAATTATGATGTTTATTTTTCTTTATATTGCAGTACCCAGGGTTTTAATAAATAGATGTAACATCTTACTCATGTAATTGATTGTCTCATTTTATTCATTATAACCATTCCACAATATGCAGTAAAAAATGGACAAATGAACAAACAATTTTTGTTTTCAATCATGGGCCACATCATCAGAAAGCCATAAGGGTGATGGGAGCATTGTGTTTTTTATTGATAATGATAGTGAATTTTAGCCTGTCACCTATTAAAAATATGGAAATATTTATTTATTGACAATGACAATACTAATATTTAACAGACATCTGTTCTTGAACTGTATATGGTACTGACAGGCAGGGCATTACGTCTTACTGGAATTCATTTTTTATAAATCTCAGATGGGTCTCACCCTGGGGTCAGGAGGGCCACATATGGCCTACATGCCGCACATTGGGTGCCCATGGCTTACTATTTACAACAAGAAAATGTTCTCTTCAAAGGTTTGTTGTTAGTGTTCTAGAATAGTCCAGGAGTCTGCATGTGATTCTTTACTTGCTAGTATGTGCTACAATATATTAGTATTTAGAAATACCATGCAGCTCTTGAATATTTGTCAAAACCAAAAAAACACTGAGGGTTTTTTTTCTCCCTTTGGTATATTCACTACTCTTGTAAACAGGTTTCTATTTACATTTAGTAATTACATTATGTTATTCTTATTTAAGTGTACAGTGTAACACAGTTTTTCTCAACTGGGGTGCAGCGGCACTTTGGTGTGCTGCGGACACCCTCTAAGGGTGCTGTGGAATTTATAGCGTTAACTACACCGTGCTATTGCAGATGTAGTTAGGGTGCACCATTTTATGTTGAGGCACTGCCAATGCTTTGTATCAATGGTGCGTCCATCAAGGCACTATGTAGGGTAGGAACCGGCAAGGAAGACAGCCCATTGCTGGAGGCGCATCCTGATTGGGCTGTTGGATGGAGGCAGGACAGCTGTGACTGCATATTTTTGTACTGGTGGCAAGTCCCTCTAGTCAGAGACAGAGTGACACAAAGCATCGGGGGACACTGTGGTTTCTGCTCAACAGCTGCACCTACAAGAAGACCACTGTCAGCAAGCATCCTGCTTTAAACTGGTAGGGTGAATACGTTTACATTTTAATACTCCCCTCTATTTTTAGTTGCCCTTTGTGTCCCTCTCACTCAAATGGCCAATTAACGATATTAACTGTGCCCCACTGTTGCCCTTAAAAAGCACATTAGTAGCCCAGTGCCCCTATAATGCCCCAGAGGTGTACATTGAGGCATCAGATGAGCCCATCCAGTGCACAAATTTACTCTCCCACCTTACCATTTTCTGGAGGGCCAGAGGGGTACATTTGGACACCAGAGTGGCTCATCTGATGCCCCAGTGTACACCTCTGGGGTATCAGTTACACATGGAGTCAGTGGGTTACCAATGTGCCATCAGTGGGGCACAGTCTGTCTCATATAGTGCCCTTAATCATGAACCACATGGACTTGGAAATGTAGTATTTAAAAAAAAAACAACAATAAAAAAAGTAACCAATAACTGTATTACTGCTCCAGCTCTCTGTCTCACTTGCTCTGATACTAAGAAAAACTGGAGAAATTCTAATCTAGGGCAAACCAACTGCACCATTGGGAGCAAATAAAAATTCCCCAAACTGCAGTTAATTTAAACTGGGCTTTTAACCCTTTGAATGCTAAGATGTCTCCAAAGCATTGCTTTGCAATGCTTTGGAGACCTGTTTAGCATTCAGGTGTTAAAAACCCCAATTTAAATCAATAGGAGTTTTTTGTTATATTTATCCCCAATATATAACTAATTTTGCTATGCTCCATTATGTTATTCTGAATTTGGGAGGTAAAAGCAACTACTGTTATATATATCTTCTTCATTACACACTCTTATACAACTTTTGAGAAGTTAGGGGTGTCCCAGGAATTCCGGACAATGTGTAGGGGTGCCTTTAATGAAAAAAGGTTGAGAACCACTGGTATAACATAACACAAATACATTGTACATTTGGACTATTGCGAAACTGTTTTTTTGCATTTGTCAAAATCTTCATTTCTTAATTTGAGAAACTGACTTAACACAGAACAGTCTTCCACATCTTCCAGTCTGTCCACTGTCTCCAGAATACCTTCCACTCCATCTCTTGAGAGAACCGCAGAAGCATTACACTTAAATTTTTTCACAAGATCGTCTTTGCTCAAAGGTTTTCTCCAATGTCCATAAAATGTATCACATTTATCTGTAAATGTGTCTCCATTCTGCAATGTTACGCTCACCTCACAATAAAGTTTCTCAAAATTTGGTTTGTTGTCGGATGGGTGTACTATCTGTACCTTCCCCAGAAGTTCTTTCAAGTCTGGCCTGGAAATATTGTCATCACTGAATGACTGGACAGACACAACTCCATCTAGTAGTGCTGTACATGCATTGAACTGGAAGGAATGGCGAGCTTCATGTTCTGTAGTAGGGAAGGGACGATTTACATATTTAGCGTCTGGGATTTTTAGTATAATCTTCTGAATTCTGTTCACAGGCAGTAATCCATCTTCCACAATGTGCCTTCGAACAGCAGATGCTGCATCTGCAACCCAGTGCATTCCAAGGTGGGCAGGGAAGCGCTTAAAGGCCACATCTTGTTTCTCTAGGAGCCATGTAAAAGTGTCCACTGGTTGTAGAGCTTGTGGTTCATAGTCATTATAGAAAGCACCAAATCCTGACTCCAAATCCAGAATCTGCTTGTTTCCCTCAAGACCTAAAAATGCTAAGCAAGAAGCTTCAAGGCCATGTCGACCAGCATTACCAATGTGTAGGGGCTTGGTTTGTGTGGCTGCGTTAGCCATTGGAGCTCCAGAATAAGATGCAGCGATAGCCAAGGCCTCCCGGCACTGGAACTGGTCCAGACGTAGAAACTTGGATGATGCTGCAGCACTCCCCATAGTTCCAACCACAGCAGGAGGGTGAAACCTGTACAATTCATATTTGTACAACATTAATGCCTGAAGGTTTTTTTTTTATAAACTAATATACTAAAATAAGTCAAATTTTAATCCCTTGCATGCTTAATCAGTACCCACTGCTTTGAGAAGAAATGTGTTGAAGACCTCTCTGATATCCACCTAATTAAACCAACAGCAAAATGTAAAGATATATACAATATGGATATTACATAAATGTCCCATTGGGACAGCTCATTGCTCTTACCTTTGTTCATACTGTATTATTATAAATATATAAATACATATATAAATATTTGAAAATATAATGCTAATTAGCCATTTTCCTAATTTAAAAGTTTTCTAAGGCAACATCTATACATAATAAGCAAATTAGCAAATTATAAGCTGGGATCTATTACTTGTTAAAGGGTTAACACCACATTTTATTACAGAAATGCTTATTGTAGTGTGTATAGTTCAATATTCATTGCACTGGAGATATCTTACTAGCATCAAAATAGATATAAGGCAGTGGTTCTCAATCTATGCTATCAGGGCCCATTAAAAGGCCAGGAGTGTTTCCCTGCTGGCACACATGAGAATTAATCAAAATGTCACTAATTATTTCACGTGAGCACAAGCAGGTAAAACCTCAAGTCCTGGCCTATTAGTGGGCTCTGAACACCAGCAATATTTATCATCTGCAATAAAATCCTGACTTAGATTTTACATTATTATGTCTTATAGCCAACCTTGTAATTTCCCTCTGCCTAGTGATCAGAAATTACAATCTCAGGTGAATTTATTATTGGAGTGAACTGCACCTTATTGATTTGCTGAAAATGTTAGTCACCTCAGAGGTCACAGTGAGGTTGATGTACTAAGAAGAACTGACACAATTCTATACAAACCTAACCGCTCCATAGGATACAAATACAGATTCATAGTAACATAATAATTTAGGTTGAAAAAAGTCTTGCATCCATTAGGTTCAACCCTTTTCCTATTCCTGTTTACCATCGTTGATCCAAAAGAAGGCAAAAAACCCCTCAATACAGCAATTTCAAATTATAACTTGAATACCTTCTTCTTGATACCAAATGGCAATCAGATTTCTCCTTGGATCAACAAGCACTAAATACATATTAATCCCAGTGCTAACATACATAGCCCTCTATGTTTTTATATAAATGAGGGTTTAACCCCTTGATTGCTAAAAGTCTTTCACAAATTGTAAAAGTCCAATTTAAATCAATGGGGAATTTTATGAATTTTTAATTGTCCCCCTATGAAACAGAAAATTTCCTTAGTACATCAGCCTCACTGGTTATCTTATGAAGGAGAAAATTAAGCAATATTTATGAACAGCTGCTTTCAGAAATATTCAAAGAGGGAGAAAAGGAATTTTGAGATCTCTCCTCTGATTAACATGACACAACTTTACAAGCCATTCATAATGATAAATTATATTCATTTGACACTTAAATCATTGTGTGCCAGCTGGATATACAATACATTGCTCTGCACTGCACTGGACATCCTTCTGGTGTTCAGATTACCTTTTTTAGGGCCATTGGCCTATACAATATGTTTTATACTCATCTGGCCTTTAACGGGTTAATTGTTGAGACAATCTGCCTAGTGAACAATGCTTTTCCAAATGCTGTGTTATATTATGGAACTGATTTATCAGCCAGTGAAACTTAATTTTATCCTTTGAATGCCAGATAGGTGAGCAGTGCAGAGCAATACATTGCTCAGAAAAAATAAGTAAGCAACGTTTCAGTGGGTAAACCACGTTTTCATCAGTACCAAGTGCCTCTGAAAATGTGATTTACACACTGAAACGTTGACATCCTTCAAGTAAAAGTTTCTAAAAAATCCTGTGAGTGTTTACTCGTTTTTTCTGACTTTTATCTATAGATCCCTATGAGTACATGCATCCAGGTGATATTTTGAAAAGTGAGAGTGCTTCCCAACTGGTATATATACACACTCTACTATATTGGCAGTAGAGTACATTACCCAGGCTGTGTGTGAAACATGTTTAAAAATAGACTTATCTTCTACTAACACCATGGACTATATGCAGAAAGAAGATGGAGAAGTACCAAAGAGAACAATAAATGTCTCCTCAGCTCTTAAGGTGATAAGGAGATATTTAATGTATGTAATGCTATACTTACTAGCCTGTGACAAAGTACATCCCACCATATTCATGTTTCACTTGAAATCACAACTGCTCAATGAGATTAACAGAATGGTACTGCCACTCTTCATGCCTCCAATACAGTTATAATTAATATATAACCCTAAACTGACCCCCATAAACATAATCTGCATTTAACACTTAGGTTCTCTGTATGTTTCCCTTGTTCACTGTAGAGCTTTAGAGCATGGACCCCACCTGTATCCTTTCGCTCTGTAAAGCACTTGTGTAACTCTGGCACTCACATAGTTAACCCTTTGATTGCCAGAGGGGTACGCAACGCATTGCTTTGCAATACGTTGCGTACCCCTCTGGCACTCAAAGGGTTAAATGGAGTAGTAGACACATTGAATGCTAGAGAGTTTTACAACGCAGTGTGAAGCAATGTCTATGGGACCTCTTGCATTCAAAAGATTAAAATCCCCATTAAAAACAATGTGCATTTTGACTAACCCTGCTCCACAATAAGACACACACCCATACAATTATACTCATAGACACATGAGCAAGCACACACATGCACGAATACACTCAGATATGTGAGCGAGCACACACATGCACGAATACACTCAGATACCTGAGAGAGCACACACATGCACTAATACACTCAGATACGTGAGTGAGCACACACATGCACGAATACACTTAGATACCTGAGAGAGTACACACATATACTAATGCACAAACACATATTCCCGCACATTGATGTACAGTGAAGATCTTGGGGTAGTCAGGAGCCAACCAATGCACCATAGAGAAGAAATAAAAACTCCCAAAATCAACACTGATTTAAATGGGGCTTTTAACCCTTGAATACTAACTCATTGCAAAGCAATACTTTGGCAAACTCTAACATTTAAGGAGGTAAAAGTCTTATTTAAATGAATGGGAAATTGGTATTTGTCCCCTATGCTGCAGATGTCTGTTTCCTGTCTCTTGGTCCCAACAATACATTTAAAGCCTTTGCTGGCTATTGATCCAACAAAGGGTTAAACGTGATGTGCGGCACATTAGGAGACTTAGCAACAATATATGGTAAAACTGATTGCTTCTTAACACTCTCATCAAGCTATGATTTGGCTAGGGGAACACAGTGATATGCTTTTCAGTTTGGCATATTCCATACCTCTTTGGGATGTCACTGGCTTCATTTGAAAAACGCATGAGCCTGCCCTGCACTTCGATGCCAATGTTAAATGCCAAAAGGAGATCTAGACCGGAAGGCTTCTGATTAGCAAGGAAAGATTCTGATAAGGCAATTAGGGACGGTAGAACAGCCCCGGAAGGATGTGTAGCTGGGTGCCAGGTGTCATCAAAATCCATTGAATGAACCTAGGAAAAAGGATACAAAATTAATATTGAACGGTATCCACAATTAAAAATATTTCTACAGCTAGATACAGCTAGATAGAAAAATGTTGATCCAAATACATACATAAAAGTAGAGTGATTTCAGGGCAAGCCAACTGCCCATAGGGGGAACACAAACTTTTTCATTGATTTAAATGGAAATTTTAACCCACTGAATGCTAGAGCGGTTTGAACTTGTTATTGATTTGAGATTCTAATAGGCTCTTATTGTTTCAGAGCATGTTAGAATTTTTCTCCTTAAAACAAGCCCAGTTTTAAAAGATCAACATGCACAGTGATGATCGTTCTTTCTAATTCTATTATTAGGGTGGGTTGACTTTTTTCAAAACATTTCCAAGCTTATGTCTGTCATTCTGTGTTGTCATTAACCCTTTGAGTGCCAGAGAGGTATCAAACACATTGCAATGCAATGGATACCCCTCTGGCACTCAAATGGTTGAGGTTTATGGCCCTATGTTCAATAGCTTCAAATCCAAGCTAAAAGAGCACGTCTTAAATGTAGCACTACAGTAATAGGGACACATTATCTCTTATGTCAAAAACTGCACTTCCTCCTTTACCTGTTTGTATCTGTATGACACCCATCCTATACTTAGATTGTAAGCGCTACAGGGCAGGGACCTTTATCCTAATGTACACTTACCTGGTGTTCCCATTATGACTGTCTATATAAACACTTAATAACTGCACTTATTGTACCCCCCCTTCTATACTACATGTGAACTGTAAAGTGCCAAGTACACAGGTTGGTGCTATATAAATAAAAATATACATACATACACACATATACAAAAGAAAAGTGAAATACAATTCCCATGGATTTAAATGTGGATTTTCACCTCTTGAATGCCCAATGCATTGAAGACCACTGTAGCATTCTGGGGGCTAAAAGCCCCATTTAAATCAATGGAAATTTGTGGAATTTGCATTTGTTCTCCATGGCACAATTGGTTTGCCCAAGAATTACTCCATTTTTCTTTTAAACATAGGTACCATCCCAGGTCAATCCAAGCACCAGGAACCAGGATTCCTTACGAGAGCATCATTAATACATAGGGAATATTTATAGGTTCTAACATGCATCTATATCCATTTTTTGTTTTATTCATTATTTCAGAGCCCTAGGTATCTTTGGGCATCTTATTTCCCAATTTTGAATTAATTTACACTGTTAATAAAGCTCATGTATAATTATTATTATTATTATTATTATTATTAAATGGACTATGGTCATCTAACACTGATCATAAATAATTGTGTAAAATCACAAAACTAGAAGTTTCTTACAGCAACTCCGTTGGCAAAGGAAGCATAGAGTGGAGGAAGGCGAAGATCGGACTGGCCCCATACGGTGCTGGAGACATCTGTGCTGTAAATCTGAAACCAATAAAATGCAAACATTTCATGCACAGACAAGAAAATAAGACAACAACTTTGTACATATTCAATAACAGCTACTGTTGTACATTGCAAAGTATTATTATTGCAAAGGTAAATGGCATCAGCCAATAGTGGGCAAAATAAAGTTTGCTCAATTACTTTAATTGTTTGAGTGCTAGAAGGGTTAAATAGGAGCAGTTAAATATTTTGCCCTTTAACAGGGAACATTTACCTCTGAAAAAGTTTTTACCATATGTTTAGTTATTAAAGTAGTGTTAGGAAACTTGTTGTTTTTTTTTCATTTACATACTTTTAAATATATTTAATTCTCCCGCTATGCACTTCCATATAATACAGCACGCTCTTCATGACTTCCCAGTGTTATTTAATTCTCCTCCCACCTTCCTCCCAGCTGCCCCAGGAAGCACGTTTATACTTCCCTTCGTTGTGGTGTGAATTGCGTCTATCATTACAGCAAGCTCCGGTTATCATTATACTGAGGTTGGGAAGTGTGAATGCGCTCCCTTAGGAAGGTGGGAGGAGAATTAAAAAGAACTGGGAAGTCATGAAGAGCTGTGCTGAAGATTCAACGTGCTGCATTATGCGGAAGTGCACAGCCTGAAGATTAAATATCTTTAAAAGTATGTAAATAAAATACTACTGTAATAACTAAACATAGGGTAAAAACATTTTAAGAGGTGAATGTTCCCCTTTAAATAGATTTGGTTGGAAGTCATATCTTGTTTTGTATTATACAGTGTTTCCATTTAACAGTGAACCTGTCTTACTTTGCTGTACTGTAAAGCTTTATTGAAGACTTTGGTAGTTGTCCCAAGCAGCCCTACTCCTAAGGTATCCAAAATCATACGCTTGCTTCTCTGGATGACCACCTCCGTGAGATTAGCGCTGGTCAAACCATGGATCACTTCCGCAAAACTCCCAGTCACTGTCTTGATTCATACAAGAAAGAAATATTCACAGCTTTGCTTTAACATGCATAATGAAAACCTAAAATAACTGAAAAACTTGGACCATGACCACAGCTAATTTACATTATATACATGGCTTTGAGTCATACAAGTTGTAAAATAACAAAACCAAAAATAATGGACTTGTCATCTTGATTTATGTTTGTAGATTTGAAAACTTCATTAAAAATTACCTATATGACGTGTTAGCCAAAAGACCAGCAAATTTACAGTTTAGGAGATATTCATATTTGGCACTGTAGGTTAATGTACGCTAATTGGGGTACCAGTTTGTACCGGTGACATTCCATATGCTAATCAGTCTTTTGAGTGATGTTTACTATGCTGACAAAGCCTTTTCAGTGGCATTTCATATGTTAATTCAGATTTTCAGTGATTTTTCACATGCTAATTAAGCATTGTGCTACAGCAGGAGACTTCACAGAGGTAAAAGTATATATATTTCCAAGACAATAGATATGCCAGACTTTTAGTTATCAGGAAGTTTTCCATTAAATTTTCAAATAAGCAAAGTTGAATCAAGGTGGCAGGTCCACTTATGTAGTATTTTGCCCATACACTTACATTTGTTTTTCTAAACACATCACTGATTCACGGATTCTATCACAATAAAGTGATAAATCGCTTAAGAAGGGATTTTACGTACAAAGTGTTAATCTCTTATTTTTAATATGAATTAAATATGTTAATATGAATATTTTTTTGTAAGGGACAATAAGTTGTTTAAAACAGTATCTTATGAATATCTTATTGCCTTTTGGAAAATAACCTTGAAGAGTAATTTTCATGTTTTACAAATTCTGCTTCTATGGAGCAGACTTATTAACCCTTAGAGTACCGGTGGCTTGCATTGCACACCTCTCTGGCACTCAAAGGTGTTAAAAATCCAGGAACTACACTGTGTAGCTCCCATACTGGTCCTTATGTGCAATAGGGGAAGGAGTTTCAGAAAACTAACCCCCATGACTTGAATACAACCAGAAAGTATGTGGCTCTGATTCACAAACTTCACAGCCACTATATTTACCTACTGTGTCAGGGTATATGGGGACTGGGTAGAGCAGCAGACTTCAACTCCTTCACTTTTTTCCTACACAGTTCTGCTCCCCCATTGGGAAGCAGATTTGCTCTTTAATCCTTTGAGTGCCAGAGGGGGTGCACAATGCATTGTGTACCCCTCTGACATTCAAAGGGTTAACAGGAACTATAATTGGCTCTTCATTTGTTTAACACAATCAGCCCTATGTGCAAACGAAAACTGAATTTTGGGACAAAACAGCTGCACAATATGGAAAAATGTTCTAAAACACTCATTGATTTAAATGTGCTGTTTAAATGTAATTTTTTTTTTGTATCTGCAGTTACCTGCACTTTCTGAGCATAGGGTTGCCACCTTTTCTTCAAAAAAATACCGGCCAAGGCATTCCCTCCATAGACTTAACATTGGAAAGAAGCCAATTTTTTACCGGCCTGCCGGTAAAATACCGGCTGGGTGGCAACCTTATCTGAGCACCATTTTAGTTAGCGCATTCTAGTGTGTGTGTGTGTCTGTGTATCTGTGTATATTTTTAGTCATGTATTTTACTATAGCTGCAGCTGCCTGTAATGTCTGGACTACAGTTTTAGTTCACGCCATCTTCACTGTGCTCCCACAGTCTGAATATCTGTTTAGAACAGTACAATTTCCAGATAGTGAAACTTCAGTGTCCAGCTGTAGACTACCATAGATCTTAAATGCTAACAAAAGTATAGATATAATTGCTTTTTGAAAGATGCCTTGTATCCAATTGTTTATTTGTTCTAGAAAATAGAAAGCATTGAATCATTTTGTTTAACCCCTTAAGGACCGGAGGTTTGGAAACATTTTTGTCTTTCTGGAAAATGGCTGTTTACTTCTACTGTGTTTCTGTTTAGCTGTTATTTTCCTCCTACTCATTTAATGTACCCACATATATTATAATCTGTTTTTTTGCCATAATATATCCTTTCTAAAGATAACATTATTTTCATCATCCTGTATAATAATTCGCTAAGTGTGTGTTTGTCAGAAGCCGTCATGAGCAGTAGAGATGTATGCGCACGCTACAGTCATACACAGTACAGACTGCTCATGCTGTGGCTGATAATGGAGCTGGGCTCTGTATCAGCAGCGGCACGGGCAGTCTGTCCTGTGCATGACTGCACCGTGGCCATTGCTGGGTGGCACTGTGGCCTGTGTACACGGGCTCTTCAACTAGTATCATATAATTTACTATAAACAAATTATAAAATATGATGAAAAAATGTAACAAAAGCACTTTTTTAAGCTTTTACATGAAAAATCTGTTACACATCTACAAACACTAAAAAAAGCCCTGCTAAATAAATTATAATATTTGTCTTGAGTTTAGAAATACCCAAAGTTCACATGTTTTTCGTTTTTGTCAAGTTATCCTATATAATAATTTGCTAAAACGTGTGTAACGCCGCAGTCATGCGCGGTAGAGACTGCCTGCACTGCGGCTGATACAGAGCTGGATGCTACAAAGGAGCGTCCAGCTCTGTATCAGCCGTGGCACGGGCAGTCTGTACTGCGCATGACTGCACCGCGACCTGCTAGCAGTGTAACGGGCTCTTCAACTAGTATGGCAATAACTAAAAGTAGCAAAAATTGAGGTGTTCTAAAACTTTTGACAGGTAATGTATATTGTTTTACATATTAAATGGATAGTATTGCTAAGTTTTAAATCAAAGTGAATCTTGTAGGCATTATAAAATTAAAATAAATGCCCCCAGTCCCATATCTTAAACCTTTATAGTTTGAGAGATATTCTGCACTAAAGTTACCCCCCCTCCCATTTCCATGGTTTGCAAGCACACTTTGTAAACCGTTCCAGTGAAGGATTTCTTTCTCAATAACACAATCTCAGCTCTACTGAAGAGCCTCCACCGGTCCCGGGACCGGATTCCCCTGCAGTCAGCTAGAGCGCTGATGTCAAGGAAAGAGGAGGGAGGGGGGAACTTTAGTGCATAATATCTCTCAAACCATAAAGGGGGCATTTAGTTTAATGTTTTAATGCCTACAAGATTCACTTTTTTAAAAACTTGACAATATTATCCCTTTAAGTGTTACTATTCCTTTCAATGATAGACACTTCTAAAAATGACACATTGCAGTTTTACACTGATTGATGTGCAGTCCTGCAGAATTAAGCTTTCATAAGTTACCCTGATTTAAAGGGATATGATCACTGTAATATCGGAAAGCTTGCAACAATTCAAGCTAATATTTGGGGATGCATTGGGGACCTTTCTATCATCCAGCTTGGTTAGAAGTGTTACTTGACTCACTGGGATACATTTGTTACCTGTGGTGTAGTTGGTTTGTCCTAGAATTGTTCTTTATTTTCTTGTGCATAGGGCCACAAAAGAAAAAGACAAGGGCTTTTAACCCCTTGAATGCTAGAGCACATAGTGGCTCTAGAATTGCTCAGCTTGTCTTTTGTGAGTAATGACCAGAAGGCAGCATGCAAGAGATGCAGTTCTGGAACCAACCAATTGCACTACGGGGATGAAATACGTATTCCCAAAAATCCCAGGAATAAAATTGGGATTTAACCCCTTGTATGCTAGATAGGTCTCCAACCATTGCTTTGCAATGTGTTGGAGACCTATCTAGCATTGAAGAGGTTAAAAACTTTAAAACTCTGTGAATCTTAATTTCTCCCTTATAGTAGCAGTTGGTTTGTTCCACAATTGCACCTCTCTAGCTTACTGAATACAGCCCAGAGTATTTAACTATTATTGAACAATACCAAGGTCACTATTACCAAGAGTTATGTAACTGACTAGTGTTAGAGTCCAGCTACTAGACATTCATTGTATAACATTGTGTTTGATGTCCTAGGAACTGGATTATTCTATATCAAAATTAACCACACCATGGGCAGTGGAGAGACTAGTCATTAGAGGACCCCAGTGCAGACTTTTTGGGGCCCTTCTAACACTAAAATATTCACCATAGGACATAACTAGAACCTATCGGGCTGGGGCCAAGATGTCTCCTTGGATGTTGGGCCCTGTGACAATGGCACCTCTGCCATCACTATAGTTATACCCCTGCCAATAGGGGGCAAATAAACATTACCAGTATTCTGATTAGAGACATCTCTAAAAATCAATGGGTTCATAAAAATCCCGTTTAAATGGATGGGATCTTGTATTTATCCCTATATGAAGTTGGATTCCCCCAGAATTACTCCAGTGCTTTAGTACCTGCATTATTTATAATTATAGGAAAAAAAGACAGACATAAGACTCAGTAGTGACATGTTGTCCACAGTACCTTAGCCAGCATACTTGTACTCAGAATACGAGTGGATTGATGGCAACAGCTTCCAGTTCCTGCTTTCGGGTGCATTGGGCATCACTTACACACTTTATAGTCTGGCACTGTCTGAGACAGCTCTCTTAGCCCTCCCTTTTAATTTTCTTCTTCCCTTTTTACTATAGTTGGGTTTCCCTATTTACATCACTTATGAGTTCCCACTTTCAAAGGAACGAGTCATCAGTTCTGAAAATCAAAGGAGATATTCTACATTACTTAATCCAGAAGTTCTCATAGAGAGTACTGCAGCCACCCACTTAGCGTGCTACATTTGTTGCATGAAATTTCTTAATTCTATGTTTCAAATATATATTTATTGAAATTGTTATGCAGAATATCCTCTTTATTCTCAGATTGTGGAACCTAGGGATAACTGTATCATTTTCCCTTACAATAAACCCTTAACAAGGGTAAAGGGTGCCTGGAAATTTCCAAGATGTGACTGAGAACCACTAACTCAACCTCTTAGATGTTAGAGAGGTACTACAAACATTTATTTGAAATTCATTTGGGACCTTTCTACATGGTTAAACATCAATTATAGAATAACAAGTGTAATTATAAATCTGCAACAATTAATACCAGGAGCATTGTTGCTATATACTTGCTAAGATGATTCATGTTTAAGCCTTAAGGACCAGATGGATGCA
The DNA here is from genome assembly GCA_037306005.1 of Rhinophrynus dorsalis. NCBI lineage: Eukaryota > Metazoa > Chordata > Amphibia > Anura > Rhinophrynidae > Rhinophrynus > Rhinophrynus dorsalis. The sequence continues at coordinate 432,505,915 of CM074719.1, read as the reverse complement.
AAAATGCATTGTGCACTCCTCCAGTACTTATTGGGGTTGAAAGAGCGGTAAACTTATTATAGAAAACATTTTTCCCTGGTGGCTGAGGCTTCATTCAAAAACATTACAAGCTCAAATTTTAAATGTTTTTAAAATTAACCCCTTAAGGACCCATGACAGTCCTAGACCATCATGGCTTGTTACACCCGTAAGGACCCATGACGGTCCTGGACCGTCATGGAATTCCGGGCTCCCCGCGAGGCTGCACGCGTGCACGGCCAGTCCTTGAGGGGTTAAGGGCAAGGTCTTTTTTACACTAAAGGATCAGAGCAATTTTGGCCTTTTTAGTATTTGCAGCTGCTCAGGGATCCCTGAATTTCATTACATACAGATCTTTCAAGGGTCCTTAACGGAAGTTTTCCCATAAGGGTCCTTGAACATCATGTGTCATTAAGGGGTTAAACTTCAATATACATGTTTACAAATTAGGTAGTAAATAAAATACTTTTGGCTCGCTCTAAATCATTTATTCAGTGACACAAAGAGGTGGCAGCAAGGAGAATGAGAATATCCCTTATTTTGCATAGCAGACAAGGCTGGCAGGTTAGTAAAATTCTCCGTCTCCACCACACGCACCCCGGGACATGATTTTCACAGGAGTGGCCAGGGGGGCCCCCCTCACTATATTGTTTTCCCAAAAAATTGTGACTTATGCTGCCAGTACTCTTCACCTCCCTCTCACATCCTTACCCATACCTTGGGGGAGATTCACTAAGCGGTGATAAAGAGGTGATAAAGTGGAGATAACTTCTCCAGTTTATCTCTTTTCCAATTCCTATGTTATTCTGTGGAGCCTATTCACTAACATTTCTTCAACTTTGGAGATCTTAGTGAGTAGACTCCATAGAATAACATAGGAACTGGAGAAGTGATAAACTGGAGAAGTCATCTGCACTTTATCACCTCTTTATCACAACTTTGTGAATCTGCCCCCTGGTCTCTCTGGTTGCCCTTATACAAGTACATTTATGTTCTTCATATTCACCCTCTCTCCCCTACATTTGGAATCTCTGCTGTATTACAATCAATTTTCCATCCTTTCCATTCACCCTCTCTCCAGAATGTCCCCTATCCTCTTGCTGCCATCAAACCAATTTCCTGTCCCTCAAATTCACCCCCTGTGAAGAGTTTTCCATCCCTCGTATTGTCTCTCTCTGCCAATTTTTCTTCTTTGGGGTTGAAGTGCGGGTCAGCGCAGAAAAAAAGAGAAAAAGAAAAAATGATACTAAGTGTAGTATGTCAGGGAATTAAATAGTAAGTACAATCTTTAATATGACAAAAATGGCATATGAGTCACATATATATCATGAAATATACAAAATACCTATATGTGGGAGAGACCCTCTAGGAAGGAATAAATTAATTGGTATATAGCTCGGGATAAAATCACAATAAAGGGATAAATAAATTCTCTGCAGATCCTCAAAACTAGAACAGTGAGGCGATATATGCAGTACAATATATTGTATCCAAATCGGGTGTACAACAATAATTCAAAGGTTCAAAATTGTTATATATGTTTCAATAGCAGTCTCAGTAAAGTACTAGCGAAGATGTGCCTTTATTTGAAGGAAATCTTTCTAGTAGCATGTATAATAAGTGGCTACATCTCCATAAGTGCAGAGAAAACCAAATGGTACAGGTGTATCCTTACTAGATATTAACCTTACTGTCACAGCTTACCTATATCCAGCATCGCCACTTCGGCTGGCGCTGAACTTGTATCGCTCTTATTGACGCTTCTGCGTCATCCCACACATCACTTCTTGGACTGGGCTTGGGCACGCTTGGTTTTAGTAGCGGACGCCCATGTCCCCGCACTAGGCGTATCTGATGCTCCATGTGTGGTTCTGGTGTGCGACGCATCTCACGGCAAGATGCATCAGTTATGGGCACAGGGAGGCGTTTTTGACACAGGCTATCCTCTTATACTTGTAGGTTCTGGTCTGGCTCCTCCTATCTACTTCCTGGCGCCTTGTATTTAAAGGGAACTGGATTTTCATCCTGTTACCCTTACGTTGATGCTCTATACAGTTCTACTTTTGCTCCTGAACTCTGTGTATGACCTAGGCTTGTCTGACCATGCATCTTGGTGCTGACCTGTGGCTCTGTCTGAGTACTCTCTCACATTACCCCTTTGTAGTGGACATCCAATCTGGTGCAAACCTGTGGCTCTGGCTGATTACCCTCTCCATGTATAACCTAGGCTAGTCTGACCATCCATCCTGGTGCTGACTTATTGCTCTGTCTGAACTACTCTCTCGCATTACCCCTCTGTAGTAGACACCCAATCTGGTGCACACCTGTGACTCTGACTGACTACCCTCTTCATGTATGACCTTGCTTGTCTGACCATCCATCCTGGTGCTGACCTGGGGTTCTATCCAGCTAACTTCTACGCTTCCTCCCGTTCAGAGGATATCCTATCTGGTGCAGACCTGTGGCTCTGGTAGACTATAACAATACTAACTGCAAGCGTGAATCAGTAGGTTCGTTGGTTGTCTCACCCTCAGGCTACAGTCGTTCCCGGTCTGGCTGCAGGCGTGGGTCAGTCACTTTCCGATTTACTACCCTGGGGAACCATCTGGCCTAATCCACCTCTCTGACTTAGAGACTACCATTGGCTTCAGCTTAGTCTCTGCAGTATTGGGATCTGGAGACATACTACTATTTCTGATAGAGTTCCTGTCTCTTGGTTTCCCTCTGTTCTTTCCTGAGTATTGCATTATTCCGCTTACTTTAATAAAGGTTAATTTTACTTTATTGTCTGTGTCTTTGCTTGCAAACTGTGACACTTATGTTCAGAACATAGACAAATACAGATGGGGATGTTCAGGATACTGATCTGATGCTCTGCAATGTATCGGCATCCCTGTATGTATCTTCCCTTGATATTTATTCACAGGTGTCAGGAGTCGATGTCTTAAATATCTTTCTCCAGTTGGGGCAAACTGGAGAGAATATTGGTGTTTGTGGAGAACCGATATCTTTCGACATAGCCACTAATCAGCAATGCCAATGATGTACGATGTAGTGGAGTCCCGGGAGTCTCACTGTTTAGTCAGATGTCTCTTCTTCTGCTTTCGTTCACAGACAGATGTGGCACCAGAGGACTAGATCAGTAATCACATTTCAGGTCACAAAGTAGTAGCAATCCGATGGAGGTATCCAACGTGTTTCGGCTCTTGACTCTTGCACCTTTCTCAAGGATCAAGCTGGATGCTATTTAAGCTTAAAGGGATAGTAATGTTTCAAAATAAAAGCAGCTCCAATTAATCTTCATAGTATTTGGGCCATGGAGAGTATTATTTCAATACTGTCAGAGTTGTAGTTCAACAGTAATTGAATGATAAAGTATCCCCCTCCCGCCTCTTTTAAGGATGTAACACTGCTCACCTCAGAACAGAAAGGTGGTGTCCAGATGGCTTGCAGAGAGGGACAATCTTCAATTAGCATAAGGGAAAACCTGAAAAACCTGTCAAGGGTGGCAGGGTTTTCATTGTTCTCAGAGTAAGAAGATTGTCCCTTGCTGCGAGCTATCTGGTCTTAAAATCAGATTCCACATCTGAGGGAAGTGGCTTACACTAGGGAAAAATGGCAGTATTGAAATAACACTCTCCATGGCCAAAATACTATGAAGATTAATTGGAGCAATTAATTGGGGAAATATTATGATGAAAAATTACAAGTACAGCATAGCGAGACATTTCTTGGAGGAACATGAGGGTGACTATCAAAAAACTTTGCATCACAGTGATTGATCACATCAAACCCCAACTTAGAGGAGGGGATAGATACACCAAACTAGCTCAAAAAGAAAGCTATTGCGTCAATACAATGGTCCTAAATGGTTTAAATGAGGAGCTAGATCTGGTGCATGTAGCTATTTATACCATGACATTTAGGGCTCGATTTAAAGGCAGCCGTTAACCAAAAAAAACACTAACGGGTGCGTTAAGTGTCATGTTGCAATTCAAAGATCCGTCTAAACAACAGCTAACGGCAGTTGCACAATTCCTACGGCCGCTACACTTACGTGCATTCAGACGCATGGAACAACATGGAACAACATACCCCAGAGCTATTCAAAGGCTTGCGGTACTGATAACGGCTGAAAAAAAGACACACCTAACGGCTAAAAGTTAAGACCCACTTCTCACACACGTTAGACACTTAACGGCCAAAACTAAACACCCGTTACAGAGGAAAACACACAAAAGGCTTACCGCACAACCATGTAAATGGGAAAATTAACCCGTGCAATGCCAAAACAACACAAAAACATGCACACACAACACAAATCACTACACACAAAACAACAACCAACACCACAGGAACAATGACACACAAAAAAACAACAACACAACATGGCACGGAACAATGGGGGTCATCACACAAAGCGGACCCTGCAAATACAAGCTCACCTGGGCAACATCAACACGCGACCTGCACCCCACAACTGCACGCCCGCAAATGGCACACACAGAACAAGCACAACACACCACATCTTATAACACACACACACACACCTGCAAACACTTACCTGGACACAAACAACTCTCCATTGGTCAGCACTCACCTCATCACCACACCTACACAACGCCCTAGCAAGTACTTAAAGGGACAACTCAACACACTCACTTGTGGCTTGTTTTCCACTCAGGGAGGGAGAGAGAGAGAGAGAGCGCGCTAGAGAGAGAGAGCTAGAGAGAGAGAGGTAGAGAGAGAGAGAGAGACAGATAGAGCAAACAGTATGTTGGGTTACATATTGTTGCGAAGACTGCGGAGAAGGCGTGCAAGGGAGAGAGCTAGGGAACATCAGCAAACCCCAAGCACGCCTCATCAACAGCCTCCACCTGTTGCAAGTGAGGAGGCTCTGGCTCAGCAGCCACACAGGAGTCCATCCCCACCTGGAGGGCACAGGATGTATAGACGACCACCAAGGCCCAGGGTATACCGCCCAAGGGTCACACTCTTTGGAATGGCTGATGACGAGGTCATTGATCGCTACAGGTTGAGGCCTGACAGCATCATTGCCTTGTATGAGGTCATCAAGGAGCAGGTGGATCCCATCTACATCCACAACCATGCCCTAACTGGCCTGCAGAAACTACTCTGTGCCATACACTTCATGGCAAGCGGGGCCTTCCAGTCCACTGAGGGTTACGCATCTGGCATGTCCCAGGCCACATTCTCCAGAGTGCTGGCCCAGGTCCTGCCAGCCCTCAAAATCAAGGCCAGTACCCATATACATTTTCCCACCACCGACATGGACTGGATACACGTCAAGCAGGCCTTTTACGCAAAGGGAGGCATGCCCAGGGTCATGGGTGCTATAGATTGCACCCATGTCCGGATTAAGGCCCCAGCACGTGACGCACAGATATTCATCAACAGGAAGAACTTCCACTCCATCAACGTGCAGATGGTGTGTGACAGCAACATGAGGATCATGAATGTCTGTGCAAAATATCCTGGCAGCACACATGATGCATACATTCTACAAAACTCCTCAGTCCACAGAGATTTTGAGAATGGAACCTTTACAGGGGGATGGCTACTGGGTGAGTTCACAAAACAAAATCACACCACATACACAGGCGTACACACCACTCAGCTCAGCATGCACCTGACCCACACCTACTACGTCCACCACACAAAACATCATTCACACAACATGTGCTCCCTGTTTCACCATGTCACTCACATTACACAGGTGATGCTGGCTATGGATGCAAGTCCTGGCTACTGACCCCTCTGGCCAATCCCCAAACACATGCCCAGGAAAGCTACAACCAGGCTCATGCCAGAACCAGGAATGCTATTGAGCGGACATTTGGGCTCCTCAAGTCAAGATTCCGATGTCTGGACCACTCTGGGGGAGCACTGCAGTATGCACCGGCTAAGGTGTGTGACATCATTGTGGCGTGCGCAATACTGCACAATATCGCAGTGGACACCAGGCTGCTGGAGCACATCCCGGACCCCCCCATACAGGAAGTGCCCATGGACATCGGGCATGTGGAGGAGACCATGAGAGGGGCACAGATCAGAGACAGGCTCATCACGGAATACTTCACCTGTGAGTATAACACAGGCATGCAAACAATCCATGCAAGTCCCCCAGCAGTCCTGTGACACTAACCACACTGCACATTTTGTTCTGTCTCACCCCACAGGAACAGTGACACAGCACTGCACTGGCAGTGGACGTGGAAAATTGTGTGTGTGGACTCAGCAACCATCCTCCATTCCACTCTCCACGTTGACATACAGACCCCAAGGATATCACGCACACCCTCAGGAGAAACAAGGTACAACATATTACCCATGTTCATCACCTTACACGGCTTGATTGACAGCAACTAACTGGATATGCCATGATTAGAGCCTGAACAACCATGCTAGCCCAGTAGTGAAAGAGTATTATCTAATGATTTGCATGAGAAGGGACATCAGACTCAATATGGGACCTGTACTGTGCTACAGCTGAGAAGAGCAGCACAGGGGTGGATGTACAGTGGTATGGGCACACAATGTAGAGGTCATGAGACGTAGATCAGATTACCACGGACTCCATGCAGACCTGTGAGTGTGCAGACGTATGTGCCCCTGACATGAATACACACATCAACAAATGTGTCCTAACAGTTCCATGGAACAAATGACATTGGGCTGTCACTGTCACTTTCACAGTGGCAGCACAATGTCATTACTTCCATGGAGCTCTCAGAACACTTGTTAATGTGTGTATACATGTCAGGGGCACATATCCCTAGGACTGATGCACATGTCCTTAGTTCCCCACAGAATTGGTTACAGATGAGTACACAACACATTGTCAAGCAATGGTTTGTGCACTCACCTGTAACTGTGAAAACTGAGGGGATGAAAAAGACTAAATTGTTGTTGCTTGATGATCAGTTCAGGTCTACTGCTCCAAATCCTGTCCTCTTGTCCCGCAGGCATCCGTAACATGATCCATCCTTGAACTGAAGATCTTCCATGTGACTGGATTGATGTCTTGACAACACCTTCATGAAGATCACCCCTTGCTGTTTATGGTGATGTTGTTGGTGATGCAAAGTTTGACCTGAGGTTCACACAAACCTCTACTGGAACATTCTCATAGAGACACAGAAAACACTAATTCTTGAGTGTTGTAACCTGTACAGTCAGGATGCTCAGCTACAGAGTTGTCAAACCTCATGGACAACACATGAGCAGGGCAGCAGTGTTACTGAAGTATTACAATTTAGTTTCAAAGTACATTTAGTGTTCTCATACAGGTGTTCAATGCATATAGGCAATACACACACAAAACACATGTACATTCTAATGTACTTTGAGACACAATAAAGATGAACCATCACCATTCTATCTGTGTCTGTAGGAGGATATATTTGAGAACACATATGTCAATGTGTTACCACACCCAGGGTAGAGTATGCCCCATACATGGAAAGGCAACACCCACATCACAGGAGTCCACCACTTGTTTGCCAGTGACTGGACTCTGTGATGTATCAATGCAAACAGATGATGGTGGCAGTGATGCACCAATGTGTTGTGGGAGTGATGAAGAGGTGATACAGGGGACATACTTCCACAGTGAATACCTGTCCACAGTATCTGTATTGCTCAGTATAATCCATGTTCGGAGATTTTGCTCCACTTTGACATATCTCAGTACATGGGCTAACGAACAACCAGACTAAGTGGACATGTGTTATCACTGGTGAAGTCTGTTACACCCTTAGGGAAACAGCAACTCAACTTACAGGAGACCCCAATGCTCAGCCCAGGATATCAATGTGTGTGCTACACGTTGAAATCCTAGGTTAAAAACATTGGCTTCTTCAGTAAGTCAGTTGCACAATGAGTGTGTGAATCCAAGACAACATGGATACATGTCCCATTTATCTATCCTGCTTATAATGTCCCTGCTAAATCACAGAGCTGTTTGTCTGGTTATCCCATTAACCCACTGAGTGCAAGAGTGGTCCCCAACGCATTTCTTGACAATGCGTTGTCTACCACTCTGGCACTCAAAGGGTTAAACACAGCACATGATGTAGACAAATGTTCAGTGTTGTACAATTTGTTGTGCTAAGGGGTATGTTTTGTTGTTCAAATTCAACACACAACACCGCCATATAACACAGTGGTGTAATATGGCTCCAGGGATGTATTACAAGTTGAATTTGTACAACGGTGTGTGTGTGAACCCATGTTGTAGCATCCCACTAACATTTCACATAGGCAGAGGTTGTGTTCACTGCATTGTATGTCAATGCATTGGAGACAACCCTGCCACCCAATCCATAACTGAAGACACAACAGATCAGACTGGAATTAAAAAAAAAATGTTTTCTTTATTGAGGGGAAACTTAACAGGTTGGGCCTTTCATTTTTTCTTCTTTGGGTGGGGGGCCTTAGCCTGGGTGCCAGAGGTGGATGCCCTTGTGGATCTCCTGGTAACCCTCTGCCCCCTAGGTGTTGCTTCAGGGGTAACACTAGAGGGGGTGGTGGTTGCAGTAGACCCCTCAGTGGAACGCAAGTTCTCCCTCTCCATCCTCAGGTTCTCCCTGCGGTTTATCTCCCTCAGCTCCACAAGGACCTGTGTTAACATGTCCATCACACCAGTCCTGAGCTGCTGGAGTAGTGTATTCCCCCTGGACACCTCCGACTCCAAACCTTGGATCCTGCTCTCCAATTGGACAATGTTCCTCCTGGATTGCCTCCTGCTCCTGGTGATATTGCTGTCAGTACTCCTGCTCGACCGGAGTAGTCTCCTCTGAAGGGCCATACACTCCGCCTCCATCCCTGTGAGGCGTGCGGTGCTGGAGGTGGATGTGCCCGGTGTCCCTGGTGCTGCTGTTTCTTCCTCTGCTGCTGAGGGTGCTGTTTCTTCCTCTGCTGCTGAGGGTGCTGTTTCTTCCTCTGCTGCTGAGGGTGCTGTTTCTTCCTCTGCTGCTGAGGGTGCTGTTTCCTCCTCTGCTGGAGGTGCTGTTTCCTCCTCTGCTGGAGGTGCTGTTTCCTCCTCTGCTGGAGGTGCTGTTTCCTCTGCTGCTGGAGGTGCTGTTTCCTCTGCTGCTGGAGGTGCTGTATCCTCTGCTGCTGCTGAGGGTGCTGTGGCTGCTGTTGGAGTGGCTGGTGCAGATGATGGGCATATGCCCACCACATCAAGTGATGCAGAGCTGCCCAGAGATGTGTGTGCTGGTGGAGGTGTGAATATGTCCCTGGGTAGGGGGCGCTGGGGCTCACCAATCAGGCCCAGGTGTGTGTAGTCCAGTGGCCAAGGGTCATATGGTGGCCACTGATAGGTGGTGGGACCCCACCTTGGATCATACCTTGGGGCATGCTGTGGAGCCATCCAGGAGGGTGGGTTGATCTGGGAGGCATATGGCCCATATTGGGTGTTGGCCACTGTCCCTGGCAGCCATTGCCTCCCTGGCGGTGGTGGTGCTGCTGATGGAGGGTAGTAGCTGGTGGAGGTGGATGGATGTGTCCACCTCTCCTCCTGTGGCATCCAGCCACTGTACTGGGGAGGTGCAGCTGGAAAGGGTGGTGCAGCCTGTGGTGGTGCAGCTGGAAGGGGTGGTGCAGCCTGTGGTGGTGCAGCTGGAAGGGGTGGTGCAGCCTGTGGTGGTGCAGCTGGAAGGGGTGGTGCAGCCTGTGGTGGTGCAGCTGGAAGGGGTGGTGCAGCCTGTGGTGGTGCAGCTGGAAGGGGTGGTGCAGCCTGTGTTGGAGGGGATGGTGATGGTGGGTAAGGTGACCACCGGCTGGTCCCCTCCTCTGTGTCCTCCTCACTGGGGGGTGACATAGCCTCCTCCACTGTCTCCTGCTGGGCTTGACGGCCGTAAGCTGTGTGGAGGAAGAAGATGTTGTGATTAGTGACCTTTGCCATATGTTTGTGGAGACAATTCTACTTTGATATGTGTTGAAGAAAAATATATGTGTTTGTGTTAATCCCCCTGGGTAAACAAGGGTACTCCCACTGCTGAAAGGTGTTTGAGTTATTATGGGTGAAGGTTTCATTTTGAGGTGCAATATCACAGTGGCCAGAAATAGTACAGTGGGGCTGTTGCTACACCCTCCCATGTAGATATCTGGTCCCTGTACCAGAGCTGTCCATATGATTGTGTAGTAACAGCACCACTGTACAATATCAGGCCACTAGGATATTGCCCCTGACATATCCATGTCTGAGCTGTGATACCTTTTGCATCAACACACCTTTCAGCAGTACGAATACCATTGTTTAACTCGGGGGGGGGGGGGGAGATCCAACAACATATATTTGTCTTCACAACTTGTAGGGATGGCTATCCCTCCAGGGGGGTGGCAAAGGTTAAGTCCACCTTGATGTCAGATTGTAGACATTGTGGGAACAGATGTTGTTCTCTGTTAGTCCTATCCTTCCTACCCTCATGGTTGTTCAGATAATGCTCTATGTGACGGATGTAGATTTCAGTCATTTGTCTACACGAGGGATTTTCAGCAGAGACAAAATCAACCCATTTAGAGAACAATACTTAATTGGAATGGTGTACAGGGTGTGCATGATTTACAAGCACACTCTGTGGACCATTCCAAAGAGGTATTTCTCTCTATATGTTGTGACTTTGGCTCTGCTGAAGAGCCTCCGTGTGGTCAAATGATGGATATCTTCACCTGTCACATGGAGCAATATCTGTATAACCATGAGTGTTGGAGGGATGGGACTTAGATCAAGACACATCTGTTAACGATGGCAATGATATGACATCATGATGACATTACCCATTGCTATCCCATTACAGTGACACACAAGTAGAAATGGTCATATATGTATGTGGATATGTACCCTTCATATGGATGGAGTAATATCCTTCCAAGATGTGATGCCAGAGAGCATTTCATTAGGTGTGATTGCCTTACTGGCTATATATGTGCACCCATCCAACAAGACATTGTATTGATATGATGGATATGAACATACCTCGTATATCCCATCTACGTAGGGTGTGATATACTATGTATGTGTATTTGGATGGTAGCAATGTAGGTTGATATGTGATGGGTGCACATATCTGGCCAGTAAGGCAATCACATCCAGTGAAGTGATCTCTGTGTTCACATCATGTTGGAACATATTTAGTAACATTTGAATCCTAAGGGCAACAATCCAGCCAGTAGTGAGGGATATCTTTGATTGAGGCCTGTTTTTTTGTCTGTGTATGAGCCCATCCATCCTTCTGTGTGAGGCAACCGTACTCAGTCCTAGATATCCATCAGTCATGGCCTGTTGGTGACCAAGGTACAATGTTTGCTATTTGTTTCCCATATGTATCCTGCATAGAGATGCTGGTGTACCATCGATCCATGGCATCAGCACCCCTGTGGATCCATGTGGGAATCAGATATGGGATATGTCATTTCAAGTCAGAGAAATGATTGCAGCCACAACACCAATGCCTACTTTTTCCTGCTTGAATTCTGTAAAATAGTTTTCGGCCTGTGTGTTGCACCTACAAGCATTTATTCTGTGTGACACTGTGATGTGTGATCTGATGCCCCCTTTTGTGATTCAGTAAGCGGTGATGTTGAACCGATGACATGAACATGATGGTGACTTCTCCAGTGATCTCCTTTCCCCATTTCCAGTGTTTTCCATGGAGTCTGTACAATGGGACCCTATGAACTTGATTCTTGTTTTGGCATATTCTCCATGGACTAACACTGGTACTGGTGAAGTGAGGGTGTGTGAGGGTTACTTTGTGTCCACCATGTGTTTGTCACCGCTTAGTGAATGTCCCCTGTGTAGCATGTGATCGTTGGCCTATTGACTTGTTTGTTGTCAGGTTAACCCCTTGAGTCCCAGAGGGGTTGCCAATGCATTGTTGATCGATGCATTGATGATCCCTCTAGCACTCACGGGGTTAGGGTGGGGGTGGGGACATGGGTGACATTGTGTGTGAACAGTGATGATCTATTACAGTCGACAATTTGAAAATGAAGGTTTGTGTATTGTGTGTAATGAGCACAGCGACAGGAGGGTTGAAGTAGGACTTTGACAGGTTTGTCCCAAGTTGGACGTTGCCATTTGTCCAGGTGTTGTGTCCTTTTTTTAACCCTCATGGTGCTGTGTTGGTGCAGTTGTATGGCTGAGTGATGGCCATGTGTTGAGGTGTGAGTGTGTGTGCAGCTGGTGTTGGTTGCTGTAGTGTGTTGTTCTGTAGTGTTGCACTTACCGGTAGTGTGGAGGCTCCTCTCATCCCCAGTGTCAGTTCCTCCCACGACCCCCTCGATCATGGTCGGGGACATGTTCTGCCGCACCATCTCCTCCCAGCCGCAGAATGTGATGGGCACAGATGGGCCACCTCCGGTGCCTCGGGCTTGCTTGGCCATGTCAGACATCTTGTTCTTGACCACCCTCCGGCAGTCGCCCCATCTCTTCTTCACAGACTCCACGTCCCGCCTGCATGTTGCCACCGCGTTCACCCGGCTGCAGATCTGGTTCCAGGCTGCCTTCCTCCGCGCTGCCAGGCCAGGGACCTTTGCCGTCGGGTGGAGAACACTCTGCCTCTCCAGGACAGCTTCCACAAGAGCCGTGTTCTCCTCCTCACTATATCTGGGATCCCTGATCCTGCCCTCATCAGCTCCGGCATGGGAGGATTCAGAGCCGGAGTGCCCTGCCTGGTCTGACCCTGCCTGTGTGGGGTGCTCCCCAGGAACTACCCCTCGTCCCACTGCAGGTTCTGTCCCTGTCCTGCGTGTTCCTGCTCTGGTGGGCCTGGTCCCCCTCCGCCCTGCGGATCTCCCTCTCCCACCCCTGCTCTGCTGAGGGATCCCCTCCTGACCTTCCTCCTCCTCCACTACTCTCCCCATCCCTCTCTCCTGTCCTCCTCTCCTTGACATCACTCACCCAGTCACACCCAGGCACTCCCACAGGCCCTCACAGACACACTCGATCCAGTCACTCTCTGTCACACACTTTCACTCCCAGATTCACACTGTCAAAATAAAAAGTAATATGTGTAAGGTGTTATGAAATAAAAGGACTATGTGTATGTATGTGTATGTGTTTGTGTTTGTATGTGTGTATGTAATATGTGCAAAAGTGTGATATGTGTATATATAGTGCACCTCTCTCCTCTCTCCAAACTGCAAAACTCCTCTACCTCCAATGAACGCGCCTCTCTCCCTCTCTCTAATGACTATCCTCCGCTCCTGGGTCCTGATATCTGGCTCTGAAGAACTCGATAACAGACAGTGTGTGGCGGTTATTTTTGGGTATATATAGGTGTATTTGAAGTTATTTGATACATTGGGCCTTTGGGATTGGATGTGTGTTTGAATTTGTTTTGGCATCAATCAGGGTTGCTTGACAACGGCAGCCGTTATGTTACATGTTGTTTGGAGCTCAGTTATCGTGTGATTTGTCCGCCCGTTGTGCATTAACATGAGCGACAACGGGTTTTGTGTTACGTGTTTTTTGTGTGCCTACGCTCGATAGCTATTCTCGTAGAGTAGCTATTGAATCTGCCGTAACTCCTGTATTATTTGCGAGCGATGTGCCTTTTTCACTTAGCGGCTGGTTTAACGGTTGGCTTTAAATCGAGCCCTAAGTCTCAAAAAAGCCCTCATATATCAAGTCCATCCTCAAAATGTTTATCTTTATTAATTTTTCACATCTCCTTATGAATCACCTGACTTATTCATATAGTAACACACTGACTAGTGTGCTTCCATTTCACCTATTGCCCCACTGCTTTAGGGGTACTTTACCCAACACCATCATGCACACATTTTCCAAGCATGCATTTATCTTTTATAAAATCTATATACACTTATGGGATTTTTTTTCCATCATATGTTATCCAACTACAAAATTAATGAAGCACAATATTCAACACACACATGCTATTCTCTTCATGCAACTAATACATGTATAGAACGCTTCCATATCCAATCATTTACATCTTTACTTCCATACCAATACGTGATTGGTCCACTTAAGCATAAATAGTATCCACTTAGAAGCACCCAGCTTGATCCTTGAGAAAGGCGCAAGATTCCAGCGCCAAAGCGAGTTGGATACCTCCATCAGATTGCTACCACTTTGTGAGCTGAAATTTGATTACTGATCCAGCCCTCCGACACCACATCTGTTGTGAACGAACGCAAAAGGAGAGACATGGGATCGGCATCCGACTACACATTGAGACTCCCGGGACTCCAGTACATCGCTCAGCACTGGCATTGCTGACTAGCGGCTGTGCGAAGGATCCCGGTTCTCCACAAACAACATGTCACGGTTTGTTTTGACTCACAGACAGAGAGTTAAGATAAAAACACAACTTTATTGAAAAGTTAATAAGAACCCTCACAGGTCCTGTACATACACATATGTTACAGACACACGACAGGTTCAAGTAGCAGAGTATGCAATGATACAATAGATATATAGGCTCTACCGGGCTTATCAAAATACCGGGCAAGACAGCCTAGAAATAGCACAAGAGGTCTGAGGAGGCTTTACCGGCCTTGCCAATATACAGGGCAAGGCAGTCTGGAAATAGTACAAAAGGACTGCGGAGGCTCTACCGGCCTTGCCAATAAACCGGGCAAGGCAGCCTAGAAGGTAGCACTGAGGATAGAGGAGGCTTTACCGGCCCTACCAATATACCGGGTAAGGCAGCCTATGACAAAAGTGACACCGAGTATTGGAAGCCCCACCGGTGCAATAACAGATGTAGCATCAGCAACCGGTGATAGAATGGAGCGAACCAGTACCACGTACTGGACAACATGGAGGCCCTACCCATGCTATAATGGAGGCAACAAGTAACCGGTGTTGAGTGGAGCAAACCAGTAGCACGTACTGGACCAACACTGAGGCCCTACCGGTGCAATAATGGTGGTAACACAAGCAACCGGTGTTAGAGTGGAGCAAACCAGTACCGCGTACTGGACAACACGGAGGAGATACTGGTACTATAACGGAGGCAGCAAGCAACTGGTGTAAGAGTGGAGCAAACCAGTACCACGTACTGGACCAACACAGAGGTCCTACCAGTGCTATAACGGAGGCAGCAAGCAACCGGTGTAATAGTGGAGCAAACCAGTACCGCGTACTGGAGAAACACGGAAGCCCTACTGGTGCTATAACGGAGGCAGCATTAGCAACCGGTGTAAGTGGGGTAACCCATAACATAGACAGTCAGTGCCAACTCGGAGGCCAGAAGCCTGGAATCAGCGGTACCACCATAGGAGGAACCCAGAGGTCAGAATATCGCCGAGGCGACTGGAGTCATGCGGAATGCATCCAAGTCAGGATCCATGAACAGGAACAACAGCCAGGCCGGAACAGGATGACGGAGCAGCAACGACAGCCAAACCGGGTCAGGAACGGAAGCAGGAACAAAAGCCAAACCGGGTCAGGAACGGGAGCAGGAACGTCAGCCAAACCGGATCAGCACACAGGAACAACTCTGGAGTGTATACTGGTTTTCTGGGTAGGTACACAGACGCTGGAACAGTAGAGGATTCAAGCAGGCCCCAGTTGACACAGGAATCCATAGGCAGGCGATCACTGACATAGAGACACCACGAAAGGGCAGTGAAAGGGTGCAGGAACCCAGTCTATATAGGCAATACTGGGCGGACTAATCACAGGCAACCAATGGAGCGCCCCCACAGCTAACTGACAGAAAATGCCAGCAATCACAGGCACCGTGATACAACAATATTCTTTCCAATTTGCCACAACTTGAGAAAAAGATTTAAGACATCGACTCCTGACATCCT
Organism: Rhinophrynus dorsalis; assembly: GCA_037306005.1. Classification (NCBI taxonomy): domain Eukaryota; kingdom Metazoa; phylum Chordata; class Amphibia; order Anura; family Rhinophrynidae; genus Rhinophrynus; species Rhinophrynus dorsalis. The sequence continues at coordinate 432,490,081 of CM074719.1, read as the reverse complement.
CAAATAAATACTAGGAGAAAATACATATAGGGATGCCAATATATTACGGAGCACCAGAGACGCAGACACATTGCAGAACATCAGATCAGTACCCTGAACATCCACCTCTGGATTTGACTACGTGCTGAACACAAGGCTAAAATCTAGTAAGGGTACACCTGTACCATTTGGTTTTCTCTGAACTTATGGAGATGTAACCACTTATTATACATGCTACTAGAAAGATTTCCTTAAAGTAAGGGCATATCTTTACTAATACTTTACTGAGACTGCTACTGCAACACATATAACAATTTTGCACCTTTTGAAATATTGTTGTACACCCAATTCAGATACAATATATTATACTGCTTATATTCCCTCACTGCTATAGTATTGAGTATTGAGTCCATCAAGTCCAGCCCATAACAAAACACCCCTGTTGATCCAGAGGAAAAAAAAACACTGAAGCAATTTCCTATTTAGACCCAAGTGGGTAAAAAAAAAATCCTTCCTGACTCCAAATTGCAGTCAGATAGTTCCTGGATCAACAGCCTATCTGCATTGAAGCCATCTATCATAATTCTAAATGTTGTTCTGTGCCAGACAGGCATCCATTGCTTTTTTTAAAGCAGTTACAGTATCTGCAAGTACAACATACTGAGGCAAAGAATTCCATAGCTTTACCGCCCTGACTGCAAAAAATCCCTGCCTTTTTTTCAGTCAAAATTGGCTTTCCTTTGTCTTAATAGATGACCTCTCGTTCTTAGCTCAGCTCTTTGCATAAATAACTAATTATATAGTTCTATGTATTGACCTTGAATGTATTTGTAAATAGTAATCATATCACCCCTTACATGTCTCTTCTCTAATGTAAACAAACCCAGTTTGTCCTTTTCCTTTATCAGTTTTGTTGCATGTCTCTGCACTTTTTCCAGTTCAACGTCTTTTTTAACAACTGGTGCCCAAAACTGTATTCCATATTCCAGATGAGGCCTATCCAAGGATTTATACAAGTAGAATAATATTAGTATCCCTTGCATCTACTCCTCTTTTTATGCAGGCTTGTACCCTATTTGCTCTTGCAGCAGCTGATTCTGCACCCTGCTGTGAAGCCTATTATCTATCAGTACTCGTAAATCTTCCTCTAATAAGGATTCCCCAAGTTGTTTCCCATTTATAGTATATGTAACATGTTTGTTTCTACAGCCCAAACGAATAACCTTACATTTATCTACAGTAAATATCATCTGACACTTTTCTGCCCATTCACTCAATTTATTTGAATCCTTCTGCAGAGAAAAAACATCCAGCCCTGTATGCATTTCCTCGGGTATCCTATTGAAATGTTTCCATCTATTGGGCGACCAACAAAATTGCGCACTAACCATGTCACCTGGTTCAGAAGTGCGACATCAGAATATCTCCCAGATCAAATGTGTGATATTCTTATCGCCAAATAGAGATCACAAAATATCACAATATTTGCCCACCATATTCCATGTTTCTGCACAGAGGACAATGTGTTCTTAGTAACACTGATAGCCCTTCACGGGGTATAAGCATAGAATAGGGTGACAATACGGGAACACATATGAAAAATGTATTATGCAGGGCTGCTTTGATTTCAGTGCAGTCCCGAAATATGCCTATTTCCTATGTGTCCCCAGTTAAAGGTGAGGTCTGGTCAGCCTAGCATAGAAGCATTCCCTGTCAACCAGTCCCTCCTCCAATGTTCTGTAGGTCACTTCAAATCTAGGCTGCAGTTCCTATCTCTGGTAGGCTTGAGGGCCATAAGCTCTGGAGAAATCAACCAAACCTGATGATATGGGTATGGCTGGTGTCCACATATCATGCTGAGCAAGCTGCAGATGCCAGTGTTAGTACCTTTACTGGCAGTATAATCCTTGTTTTTGTGTTAATTAGTATGTTCCTTTGAGAGGATGGGAACATACTAATAAACACAAACACAAGGATTATACTGCCAGTAAAGGTACAGCAGATACATATTAGTTTTAGGGGCTGCCCAGTTCCCCTGGTGGTTGGTGTAAGTTCAGAGGTTACAGGAGCCAGTGACAGGAAGGAGCCTGGGAGATGGAGTTCATGCAGTTAGGACAGGAGCCGGTGACAGGGGGCAGGAGGAAGGGCATATAGAACGGAGATGGAGTTCACAGACTAAAGGTTGGGTGTTCTAATCTTTATAAGCAGAATGCAGTGGTAATATCTGTATTTATAATTGTATTTAGTACGTTTGCATCTAAGTGTCAGTGCATAGATTGTGAGTCAAATGACAAGAACCAATATGAGGCCCTCCAGCTGCTGTGACTGCACTTCCCATCATCCCCGCACTGCTATGGACTGGCCTGGGATAATGGTAATTGTACGCTTCAACAGCTGGAGGACCAAGGTTGCCCACTGACGGTTTAGGAAATAATCTACTGGTATATTTGTTTGGGTTGATTTATCAAATTTTTTAAACATAATGTTAACAATTTGCTCTAATACCATTACATAGCATTACTTTGAAATTAAATATATACCCAACTAAGCAGGATAACTTTCCCTCCTACCATCCCTATTGTGTCCCCACTTCACTGCACACCCTCACACTTTCCCCATTCTGTTCTCTGTTGCTTCTGCTACCGCCCCTCTGTGTTCAGCAGTCCATATCATTATTGTACATAGATAGAGAGCTAGAAAGTGTGTACGCTCTCACACATGCTAACAGGCTTTCACTCATATATGCTCTCACATGAAAACTTTCACACACATACACACACACACTCATGCTCACTGATGGAGACTGTGTAATGCAGTGCTTTTCAATGTGTTGCACACCATTTTGGAGTTGAAAGGGCTAACCAGTAATAATTCAAAAATCCAGTCATTAAAAACATTTAGGGAGATTTATAAAACTGGAGTAATAAAGAAAGTGTCTTTAAAATTGTCTAAAAGTGACATAAGGATATGTATAAACGTTTATCGACATGTTTTTAAAGTGCTAACTCCAGTCAGTTGACTTTTTTGAAAAGTGGAGTAGAAATGTTCTTGTCCAAATAAGAATTGTGGAGCAATGTATTTATAAAGAAATATGCCAATTGTGCCAAAAATAAAAGCAGTTTTAATGATAAAATCTTAACTCCAGGTATAACCTGTTCTTAATGGAAGTATACAGTGATCGATATGTGTGCAAAAAAATATTCTCAGTTGCAAATTTTCTGTGAATATTCTCAGATGGTCATATCTATAAACTCGACTTTACTTCTTTATGAATATGATCCAATGTTATGAACTTTAGCGACAGTTCTTTAATGTACACTAAGAAGACTTTTTATAAATCTCCCTTATAGTCTCCTTTCTGGATTCACCTGGATGTCAGTGAAAATAGTCCTATACATATATACACTTTTAATTTTTTAACCCTGTTAGTGCCAGGTACATTTCATATTTTATGTTTATTTACTCATGCATACAACTACATGGGACTTTAGTTTTTTGGGTTTTTATTTGTTTTTTATTTGTGTTATTACCGCACGGGCAAAGCAGTGCCAATATTGCTGGTATACATATATTTTTCATAATGAAACTGGAGAAGATGGATACTATTTCAATGGGAACTGAAGCATCATCTTGACATTATATACCCACATTTTACTTTAATATATTTGCGTGCGCACAATCTTATTCTGTTACATCTGTCTAAGGGAAAATGACATGCAGTGTTCCTGTTTCCCTGCTGGACACACCCATGGTTGGCAGTAAGGTGGCATTTGACTAAATGCATTCTGGGATTAGTAGCATTGATTTCCTGGGTCCTGCTCTATATCCTGGAGCAAGAAAACTACACATCCCAATTAAAATTGTTCTGAAGCTTGGCTCCATGCATGGAATATAAGGATACATTGGTCTATATTTATAACAACAAACTGGAATTATTCTGGAGTAAACCAAGTACACCATAAGGGACAAATACAAATTCCTCTTAAATTAAATTGGACTTTTAACTCCTTGAATGCCTGATAGGTCTCCAATGCATTGTAAAGCAATGCATTGGAGACCTTTCTGGCATTCAGGGGGTTAAAAAGGGGGTTAAAAAGTGCATGGGAAATTAGGAATTTTCATTTTGTACCTTAATGTGCAGTTGGTTTACTCCAGAATAACTTGTTTGCTTTAATAAATATGGGCCATTGTTTCAGTGTTATAATTTGCTATACATAAAAAATAAATCATATAACCTTCAGCTGATGTATTTTGTAGGTGATGTCATCAGACACTGAGGAATCTTCCTGTTGTTTGAGTAATTTACTGTATGTTTCCTCACTACTAGTGTTCTGTGTCATGTTGTCATCTTCCGTTTTGGTAAAAGAAAACAGTGTTTTCATTCACTCACTTCCAGAATCTCTAAAATGTTAGATAGGAGAAAGGATTATGGGCTTGATTAAATTGTGGCCGGTAAAACTGGCATTAAGTCAGAAATGGTTAATGGATGTGAGCTATGTCTGACTTACTTTGTATTTAATACAAAGTCTGCCAGAATGGCTAATGAGCGTAGGCCCAACAAATCCACGTACCTCAAAAACCTGTGTTGCACATTTTTTCACCGGGCATCCCGATCACCCAATAGCTAACATACGACACATTTAATGTCAAGGGAAAAAAAAACAGTCAATGTTATCTAGCAACCTTCATTGTTGTCAAGACACATTCAAACCCACAGCCAATCAAACATTCAAATACAACTATATATACCCTAAAATAACCAACATAACTTGTCTGTGTTTCGAGTTTTGTCGAGTTAGAGCACAGGATCCAGGAGCAGAGGATATCAAATAGAGCAAGGGAAAGAAAGGCGAGCATTCAGTGGAGCGAGGTAGAAGGAGTTTGGAGTTCAGAGAGGAGAGATTTGCATTAAAATATACACATAATACACCTTTGCACATATTCCATACACCCATACAAACACAAGCACATAGTTGTTTTGTTTATAACACAACATACATATTTATAATTTTATTTTGACAGTGTGAATCAGTGAGTGACAGAGAGTGAGTGAGATCGACTGTGTCTGTGAGGGCCTGTGTGAGTGCCTGGGTGTGAGTGGGTGCATGATGTCAAGGGGAGGAGAGCAGGAAAGAGGGATGGGGAGATTAGCAAGAGAGGAGGAAGGTTAGGGGGGCATCCCTGTTCAGGGTAGGAGTGGGAAAGGGAGATCCGTGGTGCGGAGAGGGACCCACCCAAGAGAAGGCACACAAAGGGCAGGGACAGCTGTGTCAGTGGGATGACGGGTAGATCCTGGGGGCCACCACATACAGTCAGGGTCAACTCAGGCTGACGGCAGCAGGTCAGCCCAGTTATCATGATGATCTGTGACAAAACAGCGCAGGAACTGCTCCAGTCCCCGATTGGCACGCTCAGCGGCCCCATTGGTCTGGGGGTGGTAGGCAGAGGAGAATGACAGTTGAATGCCCATCTGTTCACAAAATGCTCTCCAAAATCTGGACACGTACTGGCTCCCACGGTCGGACACCAGAACTCTAGGTACCCCATGCAACCGAAACACCTCTTTAGCGAAAACAACGGCCAATTCCTGGGCAGAGGGAAGGCCATGGAGGGGCACGAAATGAGCAATTTTAGAAAACCTGTCAACCACCATAATTATGATGGAATACCCTCTAGACACTGGCAACTCTCCCATGAAATTAATGGATACGTGGGACCAGGGACGTTCACCATTGGGCACTGGTTGGAGTAGGCCCACCGGGAGGTGTCTAGGGGTCTTGGCATGGGCACAGGTGGCACAGGCTGCGGTAAATGCAGAACAGTCAGCCCTCAGAGAGGGCCACCAGAAAACTTGTGAGAGAGACCATATTAATTGATCCCTACCGATATGCCCAGCAGCCTTAGACGAGTGGTATGTTTCAAGCAATCGAGTACAAAATGACTCATCAACAAAACACTTGTCCACTGGGGTTTCCGGAGGGGCCGTAGCCTGGGTGGCCAGAATCTCTTCCCCCAGTGGCGAAGTGATACTAGTACGTAAGGTAGCCAAAAATGCGGTCAGGCTGTATAATGGGTACTGGGACCTCGTCCCTATCAGTCTCAGGCTCAAATTGTCTAGACAGGGCATCAGCCCTAACATTCTTGGAACCCGGCAAATATGATACAATGAAATTGAATCGGGAATGAAACAGGGCCCATGTGGCCTGACGAGAGGACAATCTTTTAGCCTCCGAAAGATAAGTCAGGTTTTTGTGATCAGTGAGAATCAATACTGGACTTCTGGTACCTTCCAATAGGTGACGCCATTCCTTCAGGGCAAGAATGATAGCCAGTAGTTCTCTGTCACCTATCTCATAGTGACTTTGGGCACTCGACAACTTCTTAGAGAAAAACCCACATGGTCTGAGGGTGCCCCCTGCCACCGGGAGTTGAGATAGTACTGCCCCTACCCCAATCTCTGAGGCATCGACCTCAAGCATAAATGGAAGAGACGGGTTGGGGTGGGATAGCACAGGAGCAGCTGCAAAAGCGGATTTCAGTGTCTCAAAGGCATGTTCGGCTGCCTCAGACCATTGGGAAGGATTAACTCCCTAGTGTGTGAGGTCAGACAGTGGTTTAATAATAGTAGAAACATTCTTAATAAACTTTATGTAATAATTAGCGAACCCCAAGAAGCGCTGGATTGCCTTTAACCCTTTGGGTCGTGGCCATTGTAGTACTGCCGCGAGTTTCTCCTGATCCATAGTAATACCTTCCTTAGCAGCCACGAACCCCAAAAAGGGAGCTCTGGATCTGGGAAACTCGCATTTTTCCATTTTACAAAATAGTTTGCTTTTATGCAACCGGAGCAACACTTCAGACACATCCTTGATGTGTTGTGACAAATTAGTCGAGTGTATAAGTATATCATCAAGGTAGACAACAACACAGGACTGTAGCATATCATGGAGGATATCATTAATAAATTCTTGGAAAACCGCAGGTGCGTTACAGAGACCGAACTGCATAACTAGATATTCATAATGCCTGGAACTAGTATTAAATGCCGTTTTCCACTCATCCCCAGCTTTTACCCTGATCAGGTTATAGGCCGCATGTAGGTCTAATTTCGTAAAGATGGAGGAACCTTTTAACCTGTCAAATAATTCGGTGATGAGTGGTATCGTATAGGCATTCTTGGGCATTAACCTATTTAGGCCACGGTAATCAATGCACGGTCTTAACTCGCCATTCTTCTTTTTCACAAAAAAGAACCCAGCACCAGCAGGCGAGGTAGATTTCCTAATGATCCCTCTCTTGAGGGCATCCTCAGTGTATTCTTCCATAGCTTGATTTTCATCGCATGCCAGTGGGTACGTACGTCCCTTAGGGGGTACCACCCCCGGGGGCAAATCAATGGCGCAATCGTAAGACCTGTGCTGAGGCAGGGTGCCAGCCTCTCCCTTACTGAAAATGTCACTGAATTGTTGGTATTCAACTGGCAATAAGGGAGAGGCACACAGGATCTTAACAGGGTGAGACACACAATGCTCCATACAATGTTGAGACCGAGAAGTAATCTCACAATTCTGCCAATCAAACTGGGGGTTATGCAGCTGCAACCAAAGGAACCCCAGAATGACTGCATGGTGAGGGGAATTAATTATCTGGAACTGCTGTTCTTCCCTGTGAAGAACCCCAGTCGTCATAGGTAGTGATATGGTTTCAAAAGTAATCTGAGCTGGTTCTAATGGTCTGCCCTCAATTGTTTCAATGGCTAGAGGCGAGTCCCTTTTAATCAGCGGAATCTTGTGCCGTTCAGCAAAGGCACTATCCATAAAGTAACCGGCCGCGCCGGAATCAATCAGGGCCAGAACCTCCACTGAGAGATCTGCCCACGAGAATACCACCTGGATCATGGGTTTCTGTATGATCAAACCTGGGGACGGTTGAACACCACCTAGGGCCTGTCCCCCAAAGGTACCCTAGGTGCGTTCGTTTCCCAAACGTACAGGACAGATTCTTAGCATGTGCCCAGCTTTGCCACAGTATAAGCATAACCCCTGCCTCCTGCGGTGTGCCCGTTCCTCCTTGGTTAACCTGGTAAACCCTAGCTGCATAGGTTCACAGGATTCTTGCATACTGTCATTAGGTTTAGGCAACGAGGGAGGAGTGGGTGGGCACAATGAACTACTGAACCCACCACTTTTAGGCCGTAGCCTATGGTCTTTAGCCACAAGTCTCTCACGGATCCAAGTATCAATCAGAATGGAATAATCGATATATTCGTCTAAATCATTAGGCAATTCTCTAGCTGCGGTCTCATCTATATGGTCGGCCAGACCTTGAGCAAAAGCTGCCACCAATGCCTCATTATTCCAACCTACCTCTGCTGCTAATGTGCGGAATTCTATGGCGTAGTCGCCCACCGTCCGATTGCCCTGTTGTATTTCCATCAAACGTTTAGCAGCAGAGGCGGTTCTACCAGGAATTTCAAATACTCTCCAAAATGTTTGCACAAATTCCCTGAAATTCTTGGTGCAAGGTTTAGCACTCTCCCATAAGGGATTGGCCCATGCCAGGGCTCTGCCGGTCAGTAAGGATATCATAAACCCAACATTACTGCGATCATTATGAAAGGCATGAGGGGTTAATTCTAGAAATATCTCAAGTTGGTTAATAAACCCTCTGAATACAGGAGCAGGAACGTCAGCCAATCCAGGTCGGTACACGGGAGCAGGAACCTCAGCCAGGCCGGGTCGGTATACAGGAACAATCACTGGAGAGTAGTCAGGCAGTCCGGGTCGGTACACAGGCGCAAGAACAGGAGAGTAGTCAGGCAAGCCAAGTCGGTACACTGGAAACCTCAAAACAATGTAGAACTGGCACAGGAACACCACAAAAGGGTAGTGATAAGGTGCAGGAGCCCAGTATATAAAGGCAATACTGGGCGGGCTAAACACAGGGCAACCAATGAGGACCTCACATTGGAAAACTGACAGAGAAATAAAACAAGAAATCACGGGCACCATGATAAACAACACAGCCTTGTGAGGGTTCAAACAAGGACAGAATACTGGACACTACGAACAGTAATGGGAAGACTCAACCACATACAGCATACATACACCACACAAACAATTTTGCAATCAAGTTGGCAGCTAAAGATCTGTTTTGTCCCACCATGATCATACACATTGACCCACAGGGAAGGAAACACTTAAACCATTGAGTGCTGGAGGGATGATCAATGCATCGCTTAACAATGCATTGGCTACCCCTCCGCCACTCAAAGAGTTAACCAGCAACAAAGACAAAACAACATAGTTAGATTTCACTGCTCTACAGGGATCTATCTATTCACATATCACAGTTATACTGAAACAAAATGTGCATGTATACAGCACACAGACCTCAAAATAAAAAACACCAGGGCCCCAAAGTAAACGAATGTATGGTTGAATATGATGCCAAACAAGTTAATGAAAGATCCTGCTAATCAGATGTATTCTTGGAATGGGAATGCCCAGTAGGGGAATTGTTATGGGTAGAGGCCATAGTCTTGTTTTTCCCCTAGGCTTGTGTGTTGTGTATGCATTAGTTTATTTGCACTGGAACTGTGATGGTTCAGTTTTTGTTAGCATATGTATCCTTAGGAGTGGGGATAGCATGTCAGGTCATACACTCCTGTCAGGACACATATGATAACTAAACCTCAACACATCAATGTACATCAGGGCCGTCAAATGTATGCCATCATGGCCCAGAAACAGGCTATGATTGAAGGTTATTCTTGATTCAGCACAAGTGTGTCAGTACAAACAATGTAGTTACTGATCAAGTCATCAGTGCTGAATCTGCAACATATTTCACGTCTGTACTGTTGCCTGCCCTGACCCCTCGAACTTTGACAGGCATGATGTACATGATCATAGCAAGATGATCAATCCTTGATTGCCAAGGTGGTATCCCATACATCACAAAGCAATGCATTGGATACCATCCTGAAACTCAGGGATTCACATGTGTACGCAACTGTCCTGCATCTATCCTGTCTTTGCTCCCATATCTAATCATACCATGTCATATCTCCACACAGCATACAGACCTTCAGCACTGCAGGAGGAAAGTGAGGAGGAGGCAGATGATGTCCACCCCAGTAACTAGCCCCTTGTGGAGCAGGGTGAGGGACCAGCAGGTGGTCGCAAACACCACCACCTCTGTAACCCACCACCAGCTCTGTCATCACCACCATCTGTGTCTGCAGCACAAGCTCCACCAGCACCCCCAGCTCCACCCGTTACTACAGCTCCAGATATCCCAAAGCCACCCACTCCCTACAGTGAATGGATGCCTCCAGGGATGTGGATGCCTCCATATACCTCACAACAATACTACATGGCCCCACCACCACCACCAGGGAGGCAATGGATGCCTAGAACAGTGCCCACCCCTCAATATGGGGCATATGGTCCCACACCAAGGACACAGTTACCCTCCTGGATGGCTCCCCAGCATGGGCCCAGATATGACCTAAGGTGAAGCAGATACCAGTGAGCAAGGTATGACTTGTGGCCATTGGATTAAGAACATCTGAGTCTGACTGGGGAGCCCCAGCACTCTCAACAAAGAGTGGACTTCACACACCCACCAGAGAAATCCGTGGCCAGTTCTGAATCTTTGTATGTGGTGGTGACACAGCCAAGGGATGAGCCACCCCCAGCACCACCAGCAGCAGACTCAGCAGCAGCCTCAGCACCAGCCTCAGCAACAGCACCAGCCTCACCACCAGAAGAACAGAATGAGGGACTTTGGCAGGCACAGTAACATCCAGCATCGGAATGGAGAGGGAGTGGCTGCTGGTACAATGGAGGCATCTCAGGGAATCCCGGAGGACAAACAGGTAGAGCATCCACCTCTGCAGTCCCTTCAAAACGTTCCCCCCAAAAAGAAATTTAAAAAAGTCCAATTTGTTAGATTTCCCCCCCAAAAAAACCTAAATTTATTTATACAAATCATGTCTGAGAATGTTTATGTTGATCAACAGGTTAAGAAGTTGCAGAGATGTCTCCAATGCATTGCAAAGCAATGTAGTGAACACAACTTGTTTGTAAGGTACTGAACAGAGACATGAGTATTAGTTAAAGCGGAACTTTCAGTCGCCCTTCAATTATTAAATATATGGCAACTAGCATACAATAATACATGTATTACCTCTGTAAAGTGCCACATTCTAAAGAAATCTTTCATCTTATGAGACTGACAGGCAGGTTAGTGCAGTCTGCACGCCTGCGCCGTCAGTCCTTCCGGCTACCATGTGGCACACTGCAATGCTTCTTACAGGAGACTGGGACTGACAGCACAGGCATGCAGACAAGATGTCTGCACTGATGCCTGGCTTCCGGTCTCCTAAGATGAAAGATTTCTTTATAATGTGGCACTTTACAGAGGTAATACATGTATTAGGATGGTAGTCGCCATATATTTAATAATTGAAGGGTTACTTATTAATAACTGAAAGTTCTGCTTTAAGTATGTGACTGAGTACAGTTTGCTTTGACCATCAGGTTTAACATCACACTGACAACACACGTACTTCTTAACACATCAATGGGTGGGCTACATGGAAGTGTAGTCATGGCTTCAGGAGAGTCAAGTGGAAATTCCTCGGCTCCCTGAGTCGTCATGGTATGGATGATTGTGGAAAGGGATGACGGAATTTGTAAGTTCACTGTCTAACTGATCATACATAATTACACATATAACCCTTTGCGTTCCAGGTGGGGGAGCAAAACATTGTTCAGAAAAGTGATGTTCACCCCTGGGGAAGCCATAAGGTTGGGCGAAAGGGGATGCTGAGCAGATATATGTATATGTGCCAGAGTCATTGTGTCAACACTTCATCGAGTATGTGAGCATGAGCACAGCACCATGAGAAAGGGGTTGTTTGCTGGCCTACATAAAGACAATTACAAGTCTAACATGCACCATACATAGAAATAGACTCCAAATTGTAACTGGAATACACATCAACAGAGTATTCATTAACATACTATTTAAATGAAGTGTTGTCTCGAGTGCTAGATCAGCAGGGCCTTGGTAGCAACAGCAGGGCCTCTGACTGTAACCTATCACTTTCAGCCAGGGCCCCTCATATTGCCATGGGCCTTAGGCAGTAGGCTAGATTTCCAATATGGATGATCTGGGTCTGAACAAAACTGAAATCTGTCTAGAATTCAGTAGGTTAATACCGCCGTTAAAATCAATGGTGATTTATGGGGATTTTATTGGTCCCCTCTGGTACAGTTGTGTTGAAAGGGAATTATTGCAGTTCTCTCGACATTAGCCTCAGAATCAGGCTGAGAGTGTAGCTAAAATAATTAAAGTAATCAGTAGAGGAAATGTACAAAAACATTTTTGTTTTGTTTTAAAGGGATAGTAATACTTCGTTTTAACTTTATTTTATTTTGTAGGCATTAAAAACACATGAAGAATGATTTAAGTCTTATCTCTCAAACCTTTATGGTTTATGAGATATTCACAAGCAAAATTTCCCCTCCCGCCCCTTTTACCTAGTGTAAGCAATCTCTTCTCAGATGTGGAATGCAGTCCATAGACTGGACAGATAACAGCAGGGGACACTCTTATTCCTATGAAAACAATGAAATCCCTGCCCCCCCCTTGACAAGTTTTTCAGGTTTTACCTTATCTTAATTGAAGATTGTCCCTCTCTGCAATCTACCTGGGCACCTCCCTTCTGCGCTGGCTGAACAGTGTGACATCAATAAAAGGGGCGGGAGGGGGACACTTTGTCATTGAAGTACTCTGGAACTATAACTCTGACAGAAATGAAATAACACTCTCCAAAGTCCAAATACTATGATGATTAATTAGAGCTGCTTTTATTATGAAACATTACTATTCCTTTAAGTCTACAGTCACCAAAATGTAGATCCCAGAATTGCATCATACAGATATTTCTTATGGTAAATGTAGTAGAAGGTTCAGACACTTTCACATATGTTCCATGCTGACTCAGCCTCATTCTTCCTCTTTAGAGAAGAGTCAGCTCCATCTATTTCATGTATTTATGTATTATCTGACTGGTCTAAACACACATGATCAAGTTGGGGTAACACTAATAATAGTTTGTTTCTGTATAGCATGTGTTTTTTACTCTAATCAGCAGTTGGTTTCTTGGTGAGAAGTGTTAATACAATGTGTTGGATACCTCTCTGTCACTTAAAGAATTAACCCTTTGAGTTCCAGAGGCGTGCGCAACGCATTGCAAAGCAATGCGTTGCATACCCCTCTGGCACTAAAAGGGTTCATATTTGGCACTATAAATGTTTTGTTTGTTGCTCCTTGTTTGACCCTTTAAGAACCTTGGATGTGTGCAATGCATTGCAAACCGGTTATCAAAATGTAAATACTACTAGATAAGTGTTAGCAAAGCTGTATAAATTAACAGTGCAGCATGTCTGCTACATTATTCAAGAACCCAAATTAATATAAAATACTATTATGTAAAATAAGTAGTAAAAATAGTAAAAACATCTATTTATACAATTATTTAATAGTATACATGTTATGATGCATCCATTATTGCAAATAAAACAAAATGGCCCATATGCACAAAAAAAGTAGAGCAATTCTCTGGTAAACCAGCTTTACCATAGGGAACCAATGAATATTACCATTGGCTTTTAACCTATTGAATTCTAGAAAGGTCTCAAATCCAGGAAGCGCTCTTCTCCAATGAGCAAGATACCCCTCTAATATTAAAGGTGTTAGACTCCTACTAAATCTACAGGAATTTGTATTTTTTTGGCAGGTTAGTCACAGGATTGCCCCACTGTTCTTTTGTGCATATGCCACTTCGTGTCTCTCTGGTTTGTACGATAACATCCCTCTGATTTATATGTATGTATTGAGTTTTTCATTTACTCAAAGAACCTGGAGTGATTACAGGCAAATATAAATTAGTCAAGCTATTTAAAATAGTGTCATGTGCTATGCCTTCAAACATCTCTTGCAATAATCAGCAATTGTTCATATTTAAACTCACATTTGAATGCACTTCATTATATTCCATCACAGTCATTTATAATGATTTTTGCAAAAGAGGTTTTAAAGGCATAGTACATGGCATTATTTTAATTAGATTGCCAATCTTATTTTTTGTCTGTAATCACTCCAGATTCTTTGATAAAATGAAAATAAAAAACTCAATGCTTATTGGAAAGGCGTATCATACAGGCTCCGTAATATATATATATATATATATATATATATATATATATATATATATATAATCTCCCCCGTGGTATATAATGTGTCCAGTAGCTTTCTTTATTACATAGACATGATAGATACAAGACAAAGATGCAGTGTTTGCAGATACTGATACTGTTAATTGACTTTGAACAATTTTTTTATTGGCTTAAAAATGTAATAACAACTTACTATAGATTATTTATAGTTGTGCAAGTATTCGACTGAGAAGTAAAATTTAGCATTTTTTTTTCACTGGACGGAGTTGGTTTTAAAAGTGCAATCAGCCCAAATCGAGGGCATGGTTCCTTTTTGTTTGCTTCATTAGTGGAAGCTGATGTGCTAGGTCTTCCACGAAAGAACGATTCCAGGAACTTCATTTTAAAACAGCAGCACAAATACATAATGCACAAAACAGTAGACAGAATTGCACAAAAAGGGGGTGGGGGATGTACAAATCCTCCAGCATAGCTACTTTTTTCGAGTGGGACCTTGGCCCCCTTCTCATTCTCCTGAACAATGAGGTATACAATGGAGAGTAGGAATGCTTTCGTGCATACTGATGCACAATACTAGTTAGCCCTCAACACCGCCACTATGGCAGGTATAGGAATGGAGCAACATTACAGCCAATTTATCTGTACCTTATTAATGCATAATGTGAAACAAGGCACAGAGGAAAGGAACACCCAGAAATATTCTTAAATTGCTTCACTTCCCTCCTTTGCTCAAGCAGCATTAAGGAAATAATTTTCAGTACATATAGCTTAATAAATTGGACTTAGGCAGGCTCCAATGCCTAGTTCAGTACAGAATTATATTAGTATACCACCCTAGTGTTTTGCATTTTAAAATCTTGTTATCCTGATTTGATAGCATAAAAATAAAATAAAGCAAATAGCTGCCTTTTTCTTCATATACATGATTAGTGCTTCATTTGTTGTAATTATGTTATAACAATGAAATTACATGTTGGCTGGGAAAAATTAAAGAACCTTGGTTATCCTGTACTAGTGCATTGCTTTCCATAATATCAGTTGTTTATACTGCAATTAACAGGTTTTTTTAAGACAACACTTTGGGGCGTTTTGAAGGAAGATAAAGTGTTGGAATTTTTGGGAAAACCAATGAGAATCCCCATTGATTTAAACTGAGCTTTTAGGGCTCGATTCCATTCCCACCTGTAAAAAAAAAACAAAACAACATCCAACATTAATTTTTCAAGTCCAGTAAGCCATCCAATTACCTGTACTGTGACAAACTACCCAAGAAAAAAATACACATTGGGCGCTAAATTTGCACCCATTGGAAGAAATAAAATATATTTTGAATTTATGATTCATTTCGAGGTATTGGGTGGTAATATGCATTAAGGTACCCCACTTTATCTTCAAAAATCTGTGCCTACAAAAAGCTGGCACAGAGTCCCTAATGCATATATAAAACCACCAAAGCTGGAATTGAAGTGGGAATAAATCTGAGAAAAAAACCAAAGTGACCAGTGGATGTATTGATATGGGACCCTAAGCCCCATATCAATACATCCAAAGTACTTGGAAATGTAAATGTGTGTAATGTACAAATGAGTAACCCTTTGAGTGCCAGAGGGGTATGCAATGCATTGCAATTTAATTAGTTGCATACCTTTTTGGCAGTCAAACTGTTTTCAAAATGTGTGGTAGGCATGAATAAGTAAGCCTTTCAATGCCAGAGGGGTACCAAATGTATTGGTAAACAACATTGGCACACAAAGTAACCCAAAGTAATCAGTCATAAAATATAAGACCAAGAAAATAAAACACTTACCAGGAATCCTGATGTCCTGCTGGGTCTTCTGCAGCCAGGTCTTCTTCTTCAATTCTTCTTCTGTAAACGTATTTCTTCTTCATCTGTCACCCTCTTCTTTCTTCTTCTTCTCTCTTCTTCTTCATCTGTTCACCCTCTTCTTTCTTCTTCATCCGTTATCTTCTTCTGTCATCTCCGTCTTTTTCTGTCATCTATGCTCCTCTTCTTTCTTTGTCTTCAAAATTAATGTGCAATCTGTACAAGAAAAATAAAGTTATTAACACTGTGTGTGTACCATTCAGTATTCATTTTTGCTCGATCAATAGTTTTACCGGGAACAATTGAACTGAGCCCTTAATCCCTTGTTGGCTAGAAAGGTGTCCAACAAAGTGCATCACCTAAACAATTCCATTACTGTCAAGGTGAATCAGAGAGTATTTACAAATGAGATGCTGTTTCAGTCTGATCTCACAGAAAATGCTGGAACAGATATCACCTGGGAATTAAAGAATCTAAAGTATAAGCAAACTGATTTCCATCTGGATATTTATCATGCACAATGCATACTGCCAATCAGTCAAAGCTTTGAACAAAATCATATCACTTGCTATAAAATCATCTTTGAGGAAGTGAGCAATATTTATGCAAGAATTGCCTCCAACTAATCACTAGATAAAGCTAAACCAGTATGCATATGAAGATGTGGAAAGTCCATGAAGTTACCACCTTAAATGGCATTCTTAAATGACTACGGTATTTGTGGTTATACATGATTTTTTTATAATCATTGGATCAGTCATTTTTATTGAACAATCTGTGCAAAATTAGGGATAGCTGCCCTCTGCTCCCCACAAAGCAGTCATGCTGTGACCCTTTAGGAATGCTGTTTGAAACCACTCCTCTGAACACAAGAAAAATGTTTACCTTGTCCACTGATGGTAGTTATGGGTGTTACACTGTTCACTAATAGTCTCTGTTGAAATAATTTTCCTATCACTAGCAGTGACACAACTACTTGTATGTACTGTATATATTGGATTGCTTCCAATGTAGGATAATATATGTATGAAAAACACCTGGGTCTTCAAAAACTGCTTTGGTAAAGAAAATAGCCAACCGATTTGCCAAGTTCTTCTTACAAAAGAAGATTGTTGTGAATGAAGACCTCAGGCAAATAGGCTTCTCTCTGTTGATTCTAGCAATACCACTTACAAGTTACCTGGTATGGATACAGAACAGTGGTTCTTCACCTGTGTAGTCAAGTCCAGCTAACAGACCAGGGATTGAGGATTTCCTGGCATAGACCACAGTGAGGGATTAACTCACCTGTGCTATAATAAGGAAATCCTCAAATCCTGGCCTGTTAGATATACCTAAGGATACGTGTTGAGAACCATTGTTATAAAACATGAAGAGTCCACACTTAAAGAAGGTGACAGATCCAAATATTTGCCAGATAGGGCCATATTCAGAAACCTAGACTGATGCACTTCCAGGGCAAACCAACTACACCATAGAAGGAAAATAAAAATTCCCCAAATTCACATCAGTTTTTTAAATGGGTCTATTGACTGCTAGACATTTCTGCAAAGCATTACTTAGCAATTTGTTAATACCCCCTAGCATTCAAGTGGTTAAATGCTGTATTTACTGTCGCCAGCTGTACCTGCCTCTGTTTGCAACTGAAGCAAGTACCATTTGGTTATGAAGCAATGCATTGGTTCACCCCTCTGGCACTGAAAGGGTTAAATAATAGCCAGTTAAAAAAAAAAAAAAAAAAAAAAAAGCTATGAGACCTGGCGAATAAACCATAAATCAGGGCCAGTTGTCCAGTGCACAAACATTGGGAAAGCTCTGGCTTAATCCAGAAATGAGGCACCACTCCTCAAAACTTCGGGGGTCTAAGCATTTGCCTACTATGCATAACAGTTTGAGTGCTAGATGGAGGTGCAACATATTGCTTTGCAATGCATTGCATGCCCTTTTGGCACTAAAAGAGTTAAGGAGAGATCAGATTCAAATGCCAGTAATGCAGAGCTAGCCTCTGGGAGTATTTTTCAGTACACAGAATCATTTGTCAGGCTTTTCAGAGGGGCTGTACCATACAAACCATTCTAGATGATCAGGTCTCTTTGTACTGGAGCAAAAATGCAGAAGTGAAACTATCCTGCTAAAGTTCCCATTAAAGGGAATCTATTATTAAAACGGTATGCAATGAAATACAGCTGTGTGTGGTGTAAATATTTGCTTCATATTGGTATGTACTAAGAAATGAGTTTCCAGGAACAACTTGTTGAAATACCAGTTCTTACACAGAATACACAAACAGAACTTACCAGAAAAACCAAACAGGAACAAATATCAAGGCGTTTAGCTGGTCTTTTGTTTATAAATCAATCAATGGTTAACCCTTTGAGTGCCAGAGGGGTATGCAAGCACTATTAGGAATGGCAGAGAGCAGCAGCATAGTAATCTGAATGGGGTAATCAGGGGACAGTGGGAAATTAGAGAAATTATGGATCAAAGCAACTGTATAATATTTGTCAAATAAAACAATACATAACCTTTATTAGAGCCTTTTGGGCAAAATGCTCAATAAGATAAAGAAGTACAATTATGGAGCACCCCAACTGAACCATAGGGAAGAATGAAAAATGCCAGAAAGGTTGCCAAAACATTGCTTTGCAATGTGTTGGAGAAGTGTCTAGCATTCGAGAGCCTAAAAGCCCTTTGCAAATAATGGGAATTTGAGGAACTTTTATTTCATTCCTATGGTTCAGTTGGTTTTCTCCAGAATTTGACTTCTTTGTATTACTGAATACTGCTTTCTGAGTAATAAATGTGGTAGCAGTCTCCCCTTTAAAATAGCTCCAATTTGTCTTCATAAATATGTCCTATGGTACTGGTTCACTATGAAAATGTCACCCTCAATTTGGCAACCAACCCAGGGGTGCATTAAATATGTCACCAGGTTGAAATGGAGACATAAGAATCTTGCCCTCATGACAAGGGCAACATGCGTAACAAAGGAAGAAGAGGGGGAAAAAAAAGGTACCCTAAGAAAGAAAGTGGGGAGCATATTGACCTTTACATGCAGCAGAAGCAGAGGCAAACATGCCTGTGATGCCCCATCAGCATGATTGCAGGGTCTGTGATGCAGCACTCAAAGGGTTAATAGGTGGTGTGAGTATGACTTAATTCCACCTATTAACCCTTTGAGTGCCGCATCACAGGCCTTGCAATTACGCTGATGGGGCATCACAGGCGTGCTTGCTCCTCTGCTTCTGTTGCATGTAAAGGTCAATTCGCTCCCTGCTTTCTATCTTACGGTACACTGTTTCACCGCTTCCTTTGTTACGCATTTCGTCCTTGTCATGCAGGAGAGATTCTTATGTCTCCATTTTCAACCTGGCAACATATTTTAATGCTCCCCTGGGTTGGTCGCCAAATTTAGGATACCATGGCAATCAGCCCTGCAATGCTCATAAATGCAATTTGGAGGCAGGGCAGCTGTATTATAGGGGCAAACACAATTTTTCATTGATTCATTGGTCAAATCATTGATTAGTTCCCCCTGTTCTTCTTAGTACATCAGACTTTTAGCCTTGGGGCGGTGGTGTGAATGTAACTCATATTTGTGTCTCATCATGGATCACCCCACCACCATCTTAATCTCAATACTTCTAAGACAGAACTGGTTGTATTCTCACCTAAACCCCACCCCTCAACCCCTTTCTCCATCACAGCTGACAATCCTGCCCTCCATTCAGTAACCAATGTACACTGTCTTGGTGTTATACTTGATTCTGCCATAGCATTCTTCCCCCATATCCAAGCTGTCACCAAAACATGTTGATTTTTCTTGAAAAATATTGCCAAAATGCAATCCTTCCTCTGAAATTCAACCACAAAAACTCTCACTCAGGGCTTCATTCTCTCTAGAATCAGTTATTGCAACATTGTCTCTAGAATCAGTTTTTGCAACATTCTACTCTCTGGTCTTACGACACTCTCTTACATTTCTGCACTTATCTCCCACTACACCCCTTCCCATCACCTGCGTTCTTCTCAAGGGTTCTTTCTGGCCTCTCCTTACAAAACTTGAGCCATCTCTCAGCTGCAATAAGTTTAATAGTTTCCTGTTTACTTTGGAATGTCCTCCCTATCAACATTCGCCAGTCATCCACACTCATCACTTTCAAGCATCTTCTTAAAAACCCACCTGCTCAAGGAGGCATCTCAGTAACAATATTCTCCTTGTGCATGACAGTCACATGAAAATCATTCTGCACTTCCTTTACTGAAGCTGTCTCTGTATGTTGTCATGATTACTAATTAGATTGTAAGTTCCTTGGGGTAGGGTCCCCTTCCCAATGTATGATTCCCTTTGCTGCAGTGTTTCCCCCAATAATAATGCAATGATCACACATTAGCCTGATGATAATTATGGATAAAGGCAGGATAATTACATGAAGAAAGGGTATGAAAAAGTGATGGAGCGGCAAGATACCTTGCGATCCCTTCATATATTAAAATGTGATTAGCCACGTTTTGTGCAATTTTTTTAGTAAGATGTGCAGACTAGAGATGTACTTTATATGGTATGTTGTAAATGAAAGAGTACAACGCATGATCTGGCAGTGGCATTTCCTTATTTAAACACACTGGTTGGATTCTGTCTCAACTTTATCATGACTCTCTGGCAGTGGTCTCTCTCTGTCAGGTTTCTGCAGTGGTCTCTCCCTGTCAGGTTTCTGCTACGAAATACAATAAAAATGCTCGAAAATTATTCCTCTCAGGCTTGACCGAGTTGCAGCAAACAGGTGACCACTGCTGATGAGGCTGGGTCGTCATAGGGACAAGAGCGGAGGAATGGGCAAGGCAAGCTGTGAAGAGACTACTGATGGAGATGCCAGCACACCATCATCCTTACAATATAAAATCCTTATAATATAAAAGGGCAGATGTATGTTTGTCCTGTGCAGTCATGCGCAGTAGAGACTGCCCGAATGCACAGAATGCTGGGAGGTGTAGTTCTGCGAATGACTGCATTTGACAAACATACAGACAGGAGGCTACTCAGATGAGAAGCTCTAACCATGGCCACAAAGTATCGGAATGCAAGGAGACTGAAGACAGGAGCACAAACCCCAAAGCCTGATGTGTTGGTGGGTTTTACATTATTAACCCTTTGAGTGCCAGAAGAATGCTTGTTTCACCTCCTTCACAAATGGACAGGACTTTGTTGTAGTCCATTGGTACTGGCTTTTTGGAGTGGCTGAATTTTTCTTTTGTTTGTATCCATGGGTGATACTGCCAGTCTAATGGCTACATGTGTGACAACATTAGTGTTCATGGGTGAAGAGAGAAGGCAAAAGCGGAAGAGGTAGGCAGAGGAGTAGCAAAAGGCAAAGGGGGAAGGAAAGTCAAAGAACCAGTTTCTCTATACACCAGCCTGCTTAATAAATCATGTCCATGTTCTACTCACTTGAGAGTTGAATGGATTACCTGCATCACTTAAAGGGATAGTAATACCTGGTTCTTTGATTTTCCTCCCCCCACATCATCATTTGCTTACTTACATTCCCCTGAAGCTTTTAGCCTGTGAATTGGCAGGGCTCAAAATTTCAAGTCCTGAGCTACTAGACAGGCCAAAAAAGTTACTCGCCACAGTTTTCCACACCTAGTCCCACACATATCCCCGCCTTTAACCCCACCCATTTCCCCACCTTTAACCCCACCCATCTCAAGTTCTATTTGATGAAATGACGGGTGTTCTATGTTTTATTGAGTGAATGGTAGGGAGGGGCATTACTGAGATGTGTTTAGGTTATTTCATAGCCTACTGACAGCTACACCAGTGATACCACAGGGTTTACAATTCTATGACTACAAGTGGGTAGTCCTAAAATTACAAGCTCTGTGGTATCACTAAGTGTAGCAATATTTCAAATGGGTGAAGAGAGAAGGCAAAAGCGGAAGAGGTAGGCAGAGGAGTAGCAAAAGGCAAAGGGGGGAGGAAAATCAAAGAACCAGGTATTACTATCCCTTTAAGTGATGCAGGTAATCCATTCAACTCTCAAGTGAGTAGAACATGGACATGATTTATTAAGCAGGCTGATGTATAGAGAAACTGGTTCTTTGACTTTCCTTCCCCCTTTGCCTTTTGCTACTCCTCTGCCTACCTCTTCCGCTTTTGCCTTCTCTCTTCACCCATTTGAAATATTGCTACACTTAGTGATACCACAGAGCTTGCAATTTTAGGACTACCCACTTGTAGTCATAGAATTGTAAACCCTGTGGTATCACTGGTGTAGCTGTCAGTAGGCTATGAAATAACCTAAACACATCTCAGTAATGCCCCTCCCTACCATTCACTCAATAAAACATAGAACACCTGTCATTTCATCAAATAGAACTTGAGATGGGTGGGGTTAAAGGCAGGGATATGTGTGGGACTAGGTGTGTAAAACGGTGGCCTTGAAATTTTGAGCCCTGCCAATTCACAGGCTAAAAGCTTCAGGGGAATGTAAGTAAGCAAATGATGATGTGATTGGTAAGCATAAAGATACAAAACACATTATATGTTACATTGCTACAAACAGAGCCGGATCACAGGCAAGGCGCACTAGGCGCCTGTCTAGGGCCCGGCTAAATGAGGGGGGCCCAGAAACCTCATCTCAGTTACAGTTCCGCTCACGGCACAAAAAAAAAGGCAGATTTTTATTATACGGTCTTCTAGGCACCATCTTGTGGCCGAAATCTGCAATAGCAGCTTACATGTTATCACTGTATGCCTTTTCCTCTACACCACTGCCACCCTGTGGACTTAAACTGCTATAACAGGTAAGTTTCTCTATGGACGAAGCGTGACAGAATTGCGATGGGCCAAAACAAGCTCGAACAGGCTGAAAACCCTCTTCTGGACCACCAAAACCTGGCGATTTCAATCAACAAGTATGTCTTTACCTTTCTATTACTAGCACTATTTCATACATAAGAGATAGCAACTAATTCACACAGTTCCTCATTACTGATTTACTAACTACTCCCCAATCACACAGTATTCAGCTCATCCCTCACCACCACTCCTACATCCTATTTCTCATCTAAACTAGACCAAAAAAACCACGATTCCAACCCAAAAAACCTACTCCCACCAACCTCACTCACCACCAATAAATCCACCCCACACCAACTATCCCAACCAACTCCAACCACCCCCATCCCAACCCTACCTCACCTAGCCCCAATCCACTAGTCTAGCCATACCCAACCAACCCAACCCCCCCAAACCCTATCTAGCCTCCTCGAACAACCCCTACTACCCCATACCCCAAAAACCACCCAAACCCTAGGAATCCTACCTACCTGTGTAAAGTGTGACAGGGGTGAATAGAGTTCATGGTATGGGAGGGCTACTATCTTGGTGGAGGGGGGCCCCAAATTGGTACCTTGCCTAGGGCCCTGTGGAGTGTTAATCCGGCTCTGGCTACAAAAATGTATAAAACTAAATGTGGTCTGACAACAATCTTCTATGTCTTCCCAGCCTTTTCCTCAGGGTATCAGAACAAATTTAATAAAATAAATAGTCCGGAGAGTCACAGGCAGAGTGACACAAAATCAACCAATAAAAACAAGGATGCTTTCTCAGCTAACCAATGATGTAAACTTATAAGTTATATATCCAGTTTGTTAGGGCAGAAGGGAGCCTCCAAAGCTCTCACCAACTGAAAATCATTTAAAGGGATAGTAGTACTTAAAATGTAAGAAAAAATATGTTGTAGGGTTTATCCCCCTGAGTAAAACAAGAGTACTCCCACTGCTGAACGGTGTTTCATTCAAAAGTTATTAATTTTCAAAGTTGAATTTTTTAGGTGCAATATCACAGTGGCCTGAAATTGTACAGTGGCGCTGTTGCTACACCATCCTATGGAGATTTATGGTCCAGGGACCAGAGCTGTCCATAGGATCGTGTAGCAACAGTGCCAACAGTGAGCTTTGATGCTGAGTGGCTCTGAATGTCCAGCTTCCCTCTAGGCTTTGTTGATGCAGTCTGTAATCCATCTTGAAATAGAGGGCTTGAAAAATGTCAATTTTTCTGAAAGTATCTGTTCTCTGTAGATAGAATTTTATGCATTACACTAAATTTAAGGTGGGGAACTACTACTCTCTGTCCCCTTTAGGGTTAAGACAGAAAGAATAGAGGATAATTTCCCGATTTAGATGAAATTCAGGTACCACCTTGAATCTGAAAGAAGGCCTGGATTTCACAACAATCTTATCCTGGTGAATAACTAAGTATGGAGAATTACAGGAAAGGGTTTCGAGTTTGCCAACTCTTTGGACTGACGTAATAGCTGTTAGAAAGACGGTTTTTAATGCAAGATTCTTTAATGGAACCTCGTCCATAGACTCAAAATATGATGAAGTGGACAGTGGCTGAAATCATCTTGTAGAAAATCCTAAATCATTCCAGTTGAGATGGAAGTACTGCTAATCTTCTTGATTCTGCACCAGTTAGAAAAAAATTGTCCAGATATGCTCTGAATGTAGATGCCTTTCCCCAATAATGGTGTTAGCCACTACCTCAGACAGTAATTTACTGATTATAGACTCTCACTCAGCCGCCAGCCTGTAAGTGAAAGAATCCTGGGTTGGAGTGAAATGGAGGACACTGGGATAGAATGTCAGGGGAGACTGGAAGTTCCCAGGGGGGAAATTAACATCTGAATCAGAAGAGTGAATCAGGTTCTTCTGGCCTTGCTTTGTCTCTCCTGACCTTCAAGAGAACTAGCATTAAGATTGGAGTGCGAGGGAAAATATAAGCCAGGGAGAAGTCCCAAAGGAAGTTCGGAAAAAACAAAAAACAAATAGAAGGAGCCAATAGTGCCTTATCATTGATAATACTTAAAACAATCCCAATAAGAGGTAATGACACTCACATTGATTAATGGCTGTATAGATACATATGTAAAAATACAGCTGTATAAACTTTCAGGGTATAATATACAGTCCCTGTACGGTAATATGCTCACGTCTCCTTCGTGCAGGTCCCCGATTCACACTCCTTGAATCCAATCTCGTCTTGGAATAAATCAATTCACGTAATAAAAGAAGAAGAAAGATGCTCCAACGAGGTTCTACAAATGTCATTCAAGATGCTGTGGAATAAGAAGACAGCCAATATCCACTTGACCTTTCTTCTTTAAACCCTTCCAGTGATAGCCTTTGCTTTTTTCCCCCTCTTCCTTGCCTTGATGTCTTTTTCTTTTTCCCTCTATTTGTGAACGGCAAGGTTGCAGCACCAAGCTGTCAGGAGGTGCTGTCCAGCTGTGATTGCTAGTCTACACTTATGTGTTAGTCTAGCTACTTGCTATGTGAGTATCATTCTATCAGTGGAGGTGTGGTGATTCGCATAATTTACAGAACAAGTTCTTCTTGTTCTCATTTCAAAGGAAGTTCAGGGCTTCCTACCCCATGGTTTCTGGGTCTCTCTCCAATGGGAGAAGAATCTTCTGCATTTCCTATTGCTGGTTCTGGTCCTGGAGGCCATAAGGTCTATCCTGGGTTTTCCCCATTTGGTAGTGATTTAATCAAAAACTCTGTGGTTGAGAGACCATTCCCCCTGCTCTACCTGAGTTCTACTCAAGAAGTCTGCCTCTGGATTTAGATTGCCTGATATGTGGGAAATTGTCTCCAGGTTAAACTCTGACCAGAGAAAAATCTTCCTTGCTTCTTTTAGCAGTAGTTCTGCTTCTCAAGCCTCATTGATTTTGGATGCATGAGAGTGTGGCCATGTTGTCCAATCTTATGAGGACTGATTTTCTTCAAAGAGGAAGCCTGAAGAGTTAGGGCATAAAACCCCGAGTTCCAGGGTCTTCTCTGATCCTCTCCATAGATCCTGGACTCAGTTGCCGTTCCAGATAGCTCCCCAGCCCTTCCGACTGGCGTCTGTTGATATGATTTCTCATTGGGGCTCCTGAAGACTTCCTTCTGCTTTGAGATTCTTCTGGGCCATTCACCATGACAGGTCTCGTCTGGTTGAGGGTAACAGAGGGTTCCTTTGGGAGGTATTCTCAAGGTCTGATTGAAGTTGGAATGAACAGACCTCAAATGGAGTCTGGACCAAGGCAAGATCTGGGTTGAGGAAGACATCAGCCACAATTCCATGAAGTCCTGCGCCTTATAAATACATTGACACTTGAACACTAGGACATTGCTTCTTATATTTGAAATCCTTTTTGGAGATAGATAAACCTTTGCTCTGAGAGTGTCAAAGTAATGCCCGAAAATGTCATGTTCTGGGTAGGAACAAGTTATCTCTTGGTTAAGTTTATGAGCCACCCCAGGACTCAAGATCATTGAGGGCTTCTGAGGTGTACTTTTTGCCAGAGTGTGAAAGCTTGATATTATTAGCAAGTTGTCCAGGTAGGGAATAGTGATAATACCCTTCTCCCTCAGGATCGATAAGGCTGCTACCAAGAGTTTGGTAAAAACCCTTGGTCCAAGGATAGCCCAGTGGGGAGGACTGCGAACTGAAAATGTTGATCCTGAACGGTGAATCTCAGAAATTTTCTGTGAATAGGCCTGATAGGATTGTGAAGGTCTATAGAGGTGAGGAAGGCCCGGTGGGCCAGGTGGGGCTTCCTAGGGAAATTTCTGGTGCTCTATGTCCTTTGTGCTCTGTGGCTCCTATACAGTTTGTGGGGTCTTCACCTGTTGAGCAGTACCCTGCATGGTGAGCAGGACCCTGCATGGGTCAAGGCCCTAATTCCCTCATTTAGTTCTTTCCCCTCTTCTATGAAGGAGGTTTTAGATACTTAGCTCATGGGACACCCTGCACCCTTCAAAAGGTGATGTTATAGTGGGGATACCCCAATTATTGAGGATTTCCCTGCTGAGGAAGAAATACATGCAGACAAATTAGATATGTCCTTCTTGTTTGGGTATTCTTATAAGGAAGACCACTGTCCTTCTGCTGAGGGTCTTATTTGGGCTGTCCTAGAGACCCAAGGGAATGGAGGCTTCCAAGTCTAATTCCTGTTTGCCAGATATTTTTAAGAGACTCAAGAAGGAGGTTGCCCCCCTCCTCAATTCCTTGGTCTAATTGTGGATAGAGTAATGGAAAACACCTGAAAGGAGGTTTTTTCTTAACAGGCATGTTTCACTTTTATATCCTTTTTCTGTTTTGGCTCTCTTGCAGAGGGCTACCCCCCCTGCAGTTGACCCCCACAATATCTCACCCTTACAATGAATACTGGTTAACAGCTGGTGGATGCTGCAGCCCTCAAGGATCAGGCAGATAAGAGCCTGAAGTGCTCCTTCAATGTGAATTATGCAGCCTCAGGGATCAGCTTACTCCCTACGTTTGACATTACATGGGTCACAGAATCTATGGTTGTCTGGGGGAGGGGTGAGAGAGATCAGCTTTTGGATGACATTCATGCAGACGCACCCAAGAAGGATCTGGCTTATATATAAGATCCTTGAAGCTAATGCTTATCTTACATAACAGCCTTTGATGTTGCCAAGATTGCCGGGAACGCCTCAGCTTTCTCAGTGGCTGCATGTTGCACCCTTTGGCTTAAAGTGTGGTTGGCTTACCAGACCTCAAAAACATCCTTAGTTTCTCTTTCTTTTGTGGGCAAACAGTTGTTTGGCCCAGAATTGGAAATGGTTATCAGTCATGCTACTAGGACCAAGAGTACCTTGTCACTTCAGGTCCCTCTTAAGCAATCCTTTTTTGCTCGGAGGATAAATGGCTTACATTACTCCTGCCCATATGAGTGTTCTCCTAGGGTTCTACTCCACTAACCAGGCATGTCCCACTACAACACCCAGTAGGCTTGTGTGAGCAAGCCTGTGCAGAAGCCTAAAACTGATAAACCTGTTTCAACATATGTCTTGCTTGGCCTTGTCCATCATAGGCAATAGGAGATTGACTCCAACATTTCCACAGCAAGTGGGCCATTTCCGTGGCTGACCAGTGAATTTTGCAGAGGGATACCACGTAGATTTCTAGTCCCTTCAACCACCTTGTTTTTATATGTCCAGAGTTCCTCGCGTCCCAAACTAAGCCATATATATTTTTGATGTGGTGACTTCCCTGCTAGACATGCAGGCATTAGTAGAAGTTCAAGGTTTACTGGTTCAATTCCAATCTCTTAAAATTTCTCAAAAAGGACAGCAGCTGTTGTCCTTTTCTGGACTTGAAATGTCTCAACCATTTTTTCGCACTCCACTGTTCAATATGGAATTTGTGAACTTTGTCATTGCCGCCATGTGTCCAGGGGAATTTCTGGCTTCCTTAGACATAAAGGACACCTATCTGCACATTCCTATCCATGCAGATCGTCAGCGTTTCCTGCAGTTTGCTTTCCAAAAGTGTCATTTTTAGTTCACTGCACTTCCCCTTTGGATTGGCGTCCACTCTGTGCGTATTCACAAAGGTCATGTCAGCTCTGGAAACTCACATCGGATTTCTTTGACTCCCTTCCTTGATGACCTTTTATTAAAGAGCCCTTAAAAGAAACATGTGGGCACTCAGATTTTTGCTTCTCCATTCTGTAACAGCACAATTGGGTGCTCAATCTAAAAAAATCATCTCTGGTTCCTTCACAGGTCCTTCACTTTCTCCATATAAGATTCAACACTCTCAATGTGAAGGTTTTTCTATGTGACGCTATCCTTTCAAGTGTCTCAGGTGGTTTCCCAGCCATCAAGGACAGTGTGGGAATACACGCAGGTACTGGGCTCTGGAGGCAGTCCAATTTGTTCAATTCCACACTCGGAAGTTGCAACTGAAAATTCTCATGTCTCTGTCTGTGATATATCTTTGTCCACCAGGGACAAAGCAAACCTTTGTTGGTGGATCCAATTCCCCCACCGGACCTTGGGGGAAACCCCTGGTCATCATGAATTAGGTCATTTTTATGATAGATGCCACTCTGGCTCTCCTGACCATACAAAATTATTGGCCTAGGTGGACAGCACTGCTCTGAGGCATTGGTCTCAGTCCCTCCAGGGATCTCAGATGTAGATACAGTAAGACAATGAACAGCGCTTTCTTACATCAACGGCCAGGGAGGGACCAGAAGTGAGGCTGTATGGGCAGAGGTTCGATTGATTCACACATGGGAAGAGGCTCGTGTCAGATCTCTCCATCAAATTGTAGTGCTGGACAACACTGTGACAGATTTTGTCAGCTGGGAGCTCAATCAAACGGTTTTCAACTTGAAATTCTGTATATGGGGTCTCCCAGCAGTGAACCAAATTGTCTCTCAGCAGAACCGCAAGGTTCCACAGTTTTGTGCACTATCATGGGATCCTCTGGCTCTTGTGATAGATTTGATGGTTATTCCATGGCATTTTCCACTGACATAAGTCTTTTCTTTGGTTCCCCTGATTCCCAGGGTGTTGAGGAAAACTGGAATGAATTCAATCATTTTGATTGCCCCATTTTGGCCCCACTGGACCTACTTCTCAGATATTCTGTCTGTGGTGGAACCATTTGGCTCCCTCTTCTTCCAGGAACTCCTGTCTCTTACCATACACATGTTGAGAAGACGGCTTTGATGGTCTGGTTCTTGAAGCCAGTATCTTGAAAAAGAAGGGTTCCTCTGTCAATGCTACAGGAAGCCAGTTTCCTCCAAGGCATATAATAAAGTATGGTCCCTATTCTACAAATGGTGTCAGGATCGGGGATCATTGGAGTAACCTTTTTATCTTCTGGTTGTCTTGGCCTTTCTTCAGGATGGTCTTTAGAAAGGGCTTTTCCAATGTTCTATTAAAACTTCAGATTTTGGCTATTTATGTGATTTCCCATAGGCATATTGCCTCATTGCCCAACATGAAAACTTTCATCCAAACTTTCCTCAGTGGGATCTAAAACTGGTTCTGGGAGTGCTTCAGAAGGCTCTTTTTATGACTGTCTTCATTCCCCATGTGTCTTCTGATGCTGAAGACTGCCTTTCTCTTGCCAGTTGGGTGGACGAACTTCATGCCTTATCTTGTAACCTCCTTATTTGGTCTTTCATTTTGACAGGCTGGTTCTCGGGACTCTTATAGGATTTCTCCCTAAAGTTGTTTCAAAGTTTCACATTAACAAGGAAAATTGTTCTTCCTTCTACAGCCTTTTCAAAAGTCAGAGCCCGTTTGTCATCCCTTGAGGTTCACTTGTGGGCCTGGCTGCATCTAAAATGACAGCGGCTCATTGGATCAAGTGGAACATTTGCCAAGCCTATGTTCTGTGGAAGACGCCATCACCCTTATGGCATATTCCACTATGTCAAGGCGTGCTTCTTGGGCCTACAAAATTCAGGCCTCTGCCAAGCAGTTGTGTAAGGCAGCAACATGGTTGTGTAACGGTTTGTTTGACACACAGACACAGTGGTTTAGGATAAAACACAGTTTTACTGAAATCACAGTAATAAAATAACATTTACAGGTCCTGTAGTATATAAGCTGAATAATACAGATAAACGACAGGTTATATATACATATGCCTACACAGGTCCAACATAAACATAAAGTCCACAACAGTCTATACTGACACAGGTCAGGCAGATTATAATGGATTCCCAGGAGCAAGGTACTGCATGGGTTATTGGTCTTCTTTGAGTGTAAACAGTCCCATGTGCAGAGAGGTCTGTGATGTGGCTCTCTGCATACAGACAGCTGAAGTATTCGTAACGCCCAGAAACAGATAAGCAGAACTAACGTGAACTGCCTAGGCAACAATGGGAACAGAGTCTCATAAGGTACTGCTGAAGCAGTAACGGAGACCAGAACACTTGCACTCTGCCAGAGCAGTAACAGAGGCAGACACATGCACTTAGCAGAAGCAGTAACGGAGACAAACCAGTGGCTCACTGCCGGAGCAGTAATGGAGGCAGACACTTGCACTTTGCAGCGGCATTAACGGAGAGTAGGCCCAAGGCAAGCTGCTGTAGCAGTAACGCAGGCAGACGCTTGCACTCTGCAGAAGTAGTAACAGAGGCAAACCGGTGGCTCACTGCCGGAGCAGTAACGGAGGCAGACACTAGCACTTAGCAGAGGCAGTAACGGAGACTAGGCCCAAGGTAAACTGCCATAGCAGTAACAGAGGCGGACACTTGCACTCTGCAGAGGCAGTAACTGAAACTAGGCCCAAGGCAAACTGCCGTAGCAGTAACGGAGCTGGCCACTGGTACTCTGCAGGAGGAAATGGTGACACAATTGCCAGACAGTCAGAATGTCGCCTAGGCGACACAGCACAGGAACACCAACCAAGCCGGGTCGAATCACAGAGCAGGAACGTCAGCCAAGCCAGGTCTGATCACGGAGCAGGAATGTCAGCCAAGCTGGGTCGGATCACGGAGCAGGAACGTCAGCCAAGCCGGGTCGGTACACAGCAGCAGGCGCAGAAGAATAGTCAGGCAATCCTGGTCGGTACACAGGAGCAGAAGACAATATGCAGAGTAGTCAGGCAGGCCAAATCGGTACACTGGGAATCACTGAGCAGAAACAAGCACTGGCACAGGAGCACCACGAAAAGGCACCGGAGGGGTGTCAGTAGCCCAGTATATAAAGGTCATACTGGGCGGGACAAACACACGGTAGCCAATGGGAGCAGAGCACAGGATAGACTGACAGAAAACCAACAAAGGAGCACGGGCACCGTGATAGGTTGTCCCTTTACATATTTTCAGGAACAACCGTGTTAATGCGTTGGCTTCCTCTTTGGATAGAAGGTCCTTCTGGCTGTTGTAGGTATCCTTCCTGAGTACAGATGAACCATTATCTTGTTGGTTTCTGTTCTTTGGTTCATAGTGTTGGTGTCCGGTGACCCCTAAGTTCATATTGTACCAGTTCATTCCAACTGACCCTGGTTTGTGTTTTGAGGTTCTGTTTTTTGTTTTCTCCCCGCTCGGAATCTCAGTGGGTGCTTTGATCTATCCCCATGGTTCGTGTACTCCACATCGGACAAAAGAGAAAAGGGGATTTTCTGAATTTACTGATAAATCCATTCCTCTTAGCCCAAGCAAAACTTAGGACTTCCCTCCCCGAGAAAAAAAAACACTAGTTTGAGGCCTAGGCAGGGGAGTACTCTTCAGTGCACTGTTCAGGGGATTCAGTGTCTTGTTCCTCTTGTTTTTATTGCAGCTTTGCTATACATAAAACTGGGCAGGGTTAAGTTGTGCAGACTGAGAGTCTTCACACCAGAGAGTTATTTTTACAAGTGCCCTGCCCTCCTGTGGAGGGGACTTCACCCTATGGTTCCTGTGTTTATATAGAGCAAGGCAACTATACCATGCGAAATATACATAGCCCTAGTTGAATTAAATAAGGCTTTAAAACCCCTAAATGCTAGAACGGTGGCAAATGCATTAACTTTTTCTTTATACATATGGGCTAGAGAAAATGCAGTTCTATACAGAGATGGTTAAAAGCGGTTTTGCAAGCTGAAGCAAAACACAAGACTGATTAGGTGGAGAAGAGTACATGAACATAACCATGTGACACCATTGTCCATTTTCTTCTGAAATATAAAGTGCTATACAGACAGATATAAAAGCAAATTCAAATTTTATCAGTTCTGTGGAAAACTAACTATAGCATAGGGGAAATTAACATTTCAGTAATGTCCACTGATTTAAATGGTCAAAGCCTGCATGCACATTAAACCATTCCATGCAGTGAGTTGAGTTACAGGCAGGAAATGCTTGGAGAAATCAATTTATTTTGCAAGCATTTCATGCAGGGAGTTATGCTCCCATTCACTCACCCTTACTCGCCTTCCTTGTCCACACTAACAAGGACCCTGCTGTCTTTCAGATCACTGGTTGGCTGCATGCTGGGCTGTGGGTTGGTCATGTTGTATTGCTGGCAACTGGATGTGACACAACGCAAAATGCCAGCCAAGAAGCTA
The DNA here is from genome assembly GCA_037306005.1 of Rhinophrynus dorsalis. Lineage (NCBI taxonomy): Eukaryota > Metazoa > Chordata > Amphibia > Anura > Rhinophrynidae > Rhinophrynus > Rhinophrynus dorsalis. The sequence goes on along the minus strand of CM074719.1, from coordinate 432,457,152 downwards.
GTGGGCGGAAACATGTAGAGGAATGGAGACTAGGAAGAGTGAGGATGGAGACTGCATGGAGCAGTGTGTGTGGGATATGTAACTATCAATGGAACAAGGCTCAGGTGTCAGAGTGTGTCTGTGCTACCGTGGCTACCAGTGGAACAAGGCCGGGCTGTTACACAATGTATGTGTGATACTATGACCATCAGTGAACATGTGGCAGGTGTGTTTGCATGAGTAATGCTAGTAGATAATAAAATATGTGAATTACTACAGCCCCAGTCTCTCCACCACATCTTGTGCTAACAATAAAAGTTTACAGTACATGTGACACACCACTCAAGGGCCATTGCAAAATACTGGCAAAGGGGGTTCAAGCCCTAGGTTAAAGTCATTATTATGTGACCTGCCTGAGCTATTAAGGTGTATTACTCCACTTATCTCACACTAGTGGCAAAATGAGGCCCTCCTGCTACTGCCAGACTGCAACCTCCCTCATTTCTTGGTATGATGAATTACTGTCTGGAGGCAGTTGTCTGGGAGGTACTGTCTGCCCATCACTTCTCTAATGGTATTGATAAAACTGGGCTGTACAGTGCACTAGTTCTGCATGAGGTGGACCCAAACAGGGCAACAGGGAAACTAGCAATGCTTCGGAGTCTCTCAATAAACAATACTGCTATGACAGCAATTATAAACCAGTGGTTCCCTAATGGTTAGTATTCACTCCAATCCATACATTATTAACCTTAAAATAGGGAAAAAAAAATAAGTGTTATATAGTTAATGTAATCACCCCAATACTGCAGGCATGGGTCATTTGGTTAATACAGTGTGCCTCAGGTGATTAAATGGACTGAATCATTGGTTGTTATTTATATTTTATATGGAATTTTTTTGCTGATTGGAGAGACTATTAACCCATTGGTGATGAAGAGGTCTCTGACATTCAGCGAGTTAACCATCAAGGAACAACTGGTTCCTTTGTATACCAGTATATTGTTATTCTGCTGAAACACTTTTTTTAAGTTGCATTTCCCAGATTATGCATCATTTGGAAGAAAACAAACCCTACTTGCATCCTTACCTTATCAGTTAATTTAATCAGCTGTAATTCTTGAATTAGAACAGAGTTTATCAATTGTTTTTGAGATACAACCCCAAAGTTGTAAATGAAATCCGAGTAAAACCGCAACAGCCAAATCTTGTAGACAGTGCTTCAATTTTGCTGTGGACATCTCTAGAATTCAAGGTGTTAACACAGTATAAGTATTATTGAACGTATTTGATTGCTTGCTGGTACCAATGACAAGACTAAAATTTATCAGGAACCAAATCCAGGTAATTGTATTGGATATCTAACAGTAAGCAAAATAGCTGTTTTTGGATTGTTTCAGTCTTCCACATGTCCACTAATACTCACTAAAACATACATATATCTGCCACTGCTGTCCTGTTCTCCGGACTGCCATTACTTACATTTGTTCTGTGGATCCCCTTAAAATTAATTATTCATGGTATCCTCGGTTCTACGGATCTCAGTATAAGAACTCCTGAATTAGCACCTCAGGTGTCACGGAAACCCATAAGTCAATCCTGGAGTACTGAATTGGTTTAGTTAACACAATCGAAGGGAAAATGGCAGAGATATTACCATGTTCTAATAACCTATTTTTTTAAAGGATCAGTGACATTTTATTTAATTATTTTAAATAATCAGGTGTAGGACTTTTCCAATGGTGTAAAACAAGGGTAACATCTGCTGACAGCTGCTTTTTTCAAACTTTAATAATCATTCAAGAAGTTACAAAGTGGCACATTCTATGGAGATCTGTAGCCTGTGCCACAGCCGGATAACTGTCTGGACACACGGTAAACTGTAAAGTGAACTGCCTGTCTACCACATGGCACAGTTAATGCTAGACAAAAACACAGTTTAATCATTGGAACAATGTGGTGGAAGTATTCTTGTTTTAATCAGCAGGAAAAGCTCTGTAAAATGTTTTTTTTTTTGTTTTTTTAATTAAAGGGGAACTTTCACCCCGCAATAACTTAACGTTCACTTCTTGCACACCTGGCGACTAGCTGCTTAGTAGCGCTAGTCGCCAGCAATATTACCCGGTTCTTCAGATATCGGCTTTTTGCCGATGGTGACAGCAGCAGGAAGCACGGACGTCTCTTCACAGTGACGTCCGTGCGCCTGCGCTGTCAGTCCCTTTTGCACCACACAGACAAGCGACTGACTAACATAAACTTGGGCTACCATTGACTGAATTGTTGTGATGCTCTTTGATTCAAACAGCCAATTGAACAATTTACACAGCAGCCCCATAGAAATATGTGCAGAGTTCCTCTACTAAAACTTCTCTGAGGTCTGCACTGAGCACAGTATAGCTGCAGAAAGCTGCATTAGGCTGCGTTAATCAAGATGATGTCATCTACAAGAATAGACCAGTTCAAGGTCATTATTTCTATTTTGGGGAGATTTACATTGTTTTAATATCACCTGTGTATAATAGGCCTAACACACCAGTATTCCAAAGTTTAGCACCTAGAGCCCAGGCTATTTAGTTAAATATTACTATGCTTCTAATTAATTAACCTGAGCTCAAATACTGAAGATCCCATCCTCTTACTGGGACCTGAGGTCTGGTCTCTGAACTACTACCATGAATGCTCCATCAGTCAGAAAAAAATATTTCTGGTTATACTTCCAAATTCAATTATTTGACTGAAAAGTGTCTTTGGACTGTATTTTTAAATGGTTAGTGGGAGGGGACTATTAAATATCCCCATTGGTTTACATGGAGATGTTAATCCCTTGAATGCTCCAATTCACTGCAAGCAATGCAATGCATTTGAGATCTCTAGCAATCACAAGGCTCAAATCCCCACTTAAATCAATGGGAATTTTTTCCACTATGATGCAAATGGTTTTCCCCAGAATTCTTCCACTCTTCTTTTGAACATAATGTCAGTATATAACAGAAAAGTTACCTTTGCAAAGATGTAGAATGAAAAGACGACATCTCAGACACAGAGTTGCAAGTATTTATTGCACAATATTATTAATTCAAACTAACACACTCTATTGTAAATAAATTTATCACTGGATTTTAAGTAGAAAAATTCTTATTGTAGATAAAATCAGTGATACATGTATTACCTATAACTCTATTCATTCTCAGTCTATTGTTCAGGGCCAGAGTTTGACAACCTTTAGCACTCCAGCTGTAATTCCAATCATTCCCCACAAGATATTGACTGCTTGAGAATTATGGGAGTTTTAGTCTCCAACGGCCAATCAGCAAAATGTTGCTTTTCCCTGTTCTAGGCACAACACTAATTTATAAAAAATTATGCCAGTTCTAAAACCTTTTCAATCATTGTTCCTATCCCATCAAATATTTCATGGATTGGCGCTTTGCACATAAAGGCGCATGTAGTTACAATCTTATTGCTAGTATCCACATGGGATTCATTCACATCTTTGCAGATATGTTTACATCCAAGTTCTTGTATTGCGGAAGCAGTTTCAGCATCTGGAAATCTGTTAATGAAAAGGTGAAAACACAAAAAAAGGAATCAAATACAAAACGGTACTGACAAAGATACCTGCCGATAGTCAAAACGACTATAAAAATGTGTGTGTATATTTATATTTTTAGAACAAAATGGGAATATGTATAAAAGCAAAATCTTTAGATTATAAAGTCTGCAAGTGCGTACTATATTAAATCAGATTCTGCACCTTTGATTGATTTTTTTTCCCCAAGTCCCTGACAGCAAGTTCACTTTCTGATTCCAGAGAGATTCTGTCTGACAGTGAAAGTAGGGATATTTATACAATGTTGCAAGTCACCTTATAGTACTGACTGAACTGTATGCTGAAGAGGCAGGCTTTTCTTCATTGTTTCACTGTCTTTTTTTATATTGTATCTTTTTTACATTCTGATTTCACAGTCCCACACAGATTGCTTTCTGAAAACAAATTCAGGTAGCTCCCTATCAGGTATATAAATGTGTAAAACACACACACTATATATATAATTTGCACATTATTGTATGTATGTACATGTGTGTATAAGTTTTATGCAGGTGTGAAAAAATTCTGTAAAGTAAGAAAGCACTTTTTAGACCATTCCAAGGAAGTCATTCGTTGTAAATAACGCGATTGCGGCTCTGCTGCACAGCCTCCATGATTGGCCAACACGGATCTCCTGCTGACAGCTTTACAGTTGAAAACTTTAAACGCCTGTATCTCTCAAACCATAGCGGTTGGAGAGATACAGTTTTTTGCATTCAAAACAACTTTTGCAGCACTACAAAATGCACAACAGGTTTTCCTGGACATTACTAACCCTTTAAATCAATGGGAAGTTTTATTTGTCCCCTATGGTGCAAATGGTTTGCTCCGGAATAGTTCCTCTTTTCTTTTGCGTAGAGTACAATGCACAAACAAAAGAAATGGGAAAAAAATAGTTGCTTATAAATTAAAGTAACTAACAGAACATGCTTTACATTTATTATTGTCAACCCTCTGAGTGCCAGGGAGATAGATAACACATTGCTTTGCAATGCATTGGATACCTCTCTGGCACTCAAAGGGTTATAGAAAGTAAAAAAAAATTAAATAAAATAAAAATCAAATCAGTCTGTTTTTGTAACATTACCTTCCATCTTCATTTTTATTTTTCCCAACAGTCACTTCACAGCCAGGAAAAACCTTAGCAGCCAGTACTGGGGATATGCAGCACAGTCCTATAGGTTTCTTGGCCTCATGAAACGCTTGGAGAGTTGCCTTTACTTGCTCATTCACTGTACATTTGTTTCCATCCACTGCCCATGAACACAAGTTTTTTGCAACACCAAATCCTCCTTTAAAAAGAATTTTAAAAAAAATTGAGTAATATAACAACAATTTTGTTAACGGGAATGATGTTGCACCTATCATAAGAATACATTTCATGGAAAGCCATACACCAAAATAAACTAGGTTTCATTAAAGGGATAGTAATGTTTCACAAACAAAGCAGTTCCAATTAATCTTCATAGTATTTGGGCCATGGCGAGTGTTATTTCAATACTGTCGAGTTGTAGTTCACGAGTAATTGAGTGATAAATTATCCTCCCTCCCGCCCCTTTTACTGATGTAACACTGCTCTCCTCAGAGCAGCAAGACTGTCCAGATGGATCACAGAGAGGGACAATCTTCAGTGAGCGTAAGGAAAAGCCTGTCAAGGGGGGCAGGGCTTTCCTTATGCTCACAGTAAGAAGATTGTCCTCTGCTGTGAGCCGTCTGGTCCCAGGGCCAGATTCCATATCTAAGAGGAGATGGCTTACACTAGGTAAAAGGAGAGGAAGGGGGATACTTTATCATTCACTTACTCTTGAACTACAACGGACAGTATTGAAATAACACTCTCCATGACCCAAATACTTTGAAGATTAATTGGAGCTGCTGTGTTTGTGAAACATTACTATCTCTTTAAAGGGTTAGTAATGTATTTTTACAATAAATCATAATACTGTAGATATTATAAAAATAAACTAATTGATGCAAGTCCCGTCTCTGAAACATTAATAGTTTGAGAGATATCCAATGATAAATTTCCCCCCTCCCTCCCCTTTCACAGATGTCAGCTGTAAAGCTGACAAAAGGAGAGTTGAGTCGTACGACTCGACGGTGGCTCTTTAGCAGAGCCGAAATAGCGCTATCTAAAAAGAAATACTTCACTGGAATGGTCTACAAAGTGTGCTTGCACACTCTGTAGACTGTTCGAATTAAGTATTTATTTTTAGAGAACGACATTTCAGCTGTGCTGGAGAGCCGCTGTTGAGTCACACGACTCGAGGTTTGAGAAACGGGACTTGCATCAGTTAGTTTTTTTTTTGTAATATCTATAATATTATATTTTATTGTAAAAAGACATTACTAACCCTTTAAAGGGGACATTATATCACATTTTTGTGAATTGCATCGTGTTATGCTGAAACTACCTTACCTTATATCCCTCTGTAAACACACACCCCAGCATGCATTCTTCCCAGTCTCTGAGCTACTTTGTAGTAACTGCAGACCCCCCCACCGTGACAGAACTAAGGAGTGGTGTGCCCCAGTACAAGGAAAAAAAAAAAAAAAAAAGTGTACATCTGTAATTAAGCTGAAATATCATGAAACCCTGCACTGTTTGTGACACTTTAACCCTTTGAATGCCAGATGGGTACGCAACGCATTGATGAGCAATGCTTTGCGTACCGCTCTGGCACTCAAAAGGTTAAGGGATAGTAATGTTTCATATGACAAGTAGCTCAGAATGTTGAGAATGTGTAATAGTTCTGCTACGTGATGTTCATTCATAGGCTTCAAAACTTTCAGTGTAATATGATGAAGATGATCCATTCCGCCCTTTTTCTCCCTCAGAAGCAGCCTCCCCTCAGATCTGAAGTCCGGTCGCTTGACCAGACAGATCACAACGAGGGACAATTTTCCCTCATTCAGAATGAGGAAAAACCTGCCCTCCTTGACGAACAAGGACAGGTTTTTCCTAATACTGAGTGAAGATTGTCCTTCGTTGCGATCCACTTTCAGATCTGGGACAAATATGCTTATGTTGGGGAAAGGGGCAGGAGGGATCATCTTCAACATATTATTACACTGTAACTATCAAGATGTGAAGCCTATGAACATTGCACATGAGTTCTACTACATATGCTCAACGTTCTGAGCTATGTGTAATATGAAACATTACTATCCCTTTAACCCCTAGAGTGCCAGGTGGGTACAATGTACGAGTTTGGACAGCTGTACCCGCTGTGCCAAGCTCGTACGTTGTACCCACTAAAATGCGGTCACTGCATGAGCCGGTATAACCGGCATGCAGTGGCCGCATTTAAAAAAAAAGAAAAAAAGCTGGGCAATTGTGGGGGGACATGAGGATCACTCCTCATGTCCCCCCTGTTATTGATCTCCCAGCCGATCGCGCTGGGAGATCAATAAAAGAAGAGGAGAAGCGCAGCTTCTCCTCTTCCTTCTCTCCTACCCGAACTTCCGGGTAGGAGTGGGCGGGACCGGGGGAAGCCTCCCAACGTCATCAGTGACATGGTCACTGATGACGTTGGGGTAGTTTCCCCGGTCCCATTCACTCCTACCGGTGGTAGGAGTGAAGGGCAGGAGAGCTTTTGCTCTCCTGCAAGTCGCCTTATTGATCTCCCAGCCGATCGGCTGGGAGATCAATAACTGGGGGGACACCAGGAGGGGTCCTGATGTCCCCCACGAGGTCTGAAGTTAAATAAATAAATAATAAAAAAAAAAACGGCTAAGTAACCCTGTGAGTGCCGCAGGGGTCCCCAGCACATTGCTTTGCAATGTGCTGGAGACCCTTGTGGCACTCACAGGGTCATTTCTTTGGGGTTTTTTTTTTTTTTTTGAAAGACCTCATTGGGGGGATCAGGGGGGATCCTGATGCCCCTCAATGAGGTCTATTATTAAAAAAAAAAAAAAAAAAAAAAAAAAATTTTTAGCCCTGTGTGTGCCACAGGGGGGGTCCAATGCACCCCCCCCTCCTGTGGCACACACAGGGCTTCTATCATTACTTTGTTACTAGAGATTGTTGGGGGGCCATCAAGATTGGTCCTGATAGCCCCCCAACAAACTCTGATTACAAAGTAATAATAAAAAAAAAAATTAACCCTCTGAGTGCCAGAAGGGTCCAGTGGAGACCCCTTTGGCACTCACAGGGACATTTATTTTGATTCCTTTTTTTTTTTTTTTTTTTTTTTTTTTTTTAAGACCTCATTGGGGGGAATCAGAGGGGTCCTGATACCCACCAATGAGGTCTATAATAAAAAAAATGTAAAGAAAAAAAAATTAACCCTGTGTGTGCCACAAGGGGGGCCAATGCAGCCCCCCTTCTGCGGCACACACAGGGCATTTATCATTACTTCGTTATCAGAGATTGTTGGGGGGCCATCATGATTGGTCCTGATGGCCCCCCAACAAGCTCTGATTACCAAGTAATGATAAAAAAAAAAATTAACCCTCTGAGTGCCACAAGGATCCAATGCATTGCTTTGCAATGCGCTGGAGACCCCTTTGGCACTCACAGGGTCACTCCGTTTGTGGACATATATTTTTTTTTTTTACTAAGACCTCATTGGGGAGGGATCAGGGGGTCCTGATGCCCCTCAATGAGGTATATAATAAAAAAAATTAAATAAAAAATTAACCCTGTGTGCCACTGGGAGGGGGGTTCAATGCAGACCCCCTTCCTGTGGTACACACAGGACTTTTTATCATTACTTTGTGATCAGAGCTTGTTTGGTGGCCATCTGAATACAAAGTAACGATAAAAAAATTAACCCTTTGTGTGCTGGACACCCCTGTCGCACATAAAGGATTTTTTCCCCCTTTATTTTTTATTTAGACCTCATTGTATGGGTTCTGATGCCCCCAACGAGGTCTACACAAAAATATTGGGGGGAAAAAGCCCCAAAAAATGCACGTGCAACAGGAAGGGGGTCCAACGCAGTGCTTTGTATGAGGGGACATACAGTGCACAATGGTAGTCAGAGATCTCCCATACACACTATCAGACACTGCCCCACCATCACCACCATCCTTGCTCCTCTGCTCATACCCACACACACTGCCTAATCCCTCACCCTCTCACACATTTTGTTAGACTTGTAGTCACAGGTCCGCACGTACACCGGCTGACGTCCTAGCTTCTTTCATCTGTTAGACATAAAATCACACATACACTGTTTGCTTTCCCATTTCTGTTTCACTGGTAGCTACGCTCTTGTAGCGTAAATTGGTATGTCAACCCAGAGCAGTGGGGTACCATTTTTTTTTGGCTGGCAAGAAGTCCTCCTAGGAAATCCCACGCCATTGAACCATTTTAGTATCTTTGAAGTGACTGATGTGTAAAACAAATGTTTGTTTTTCTTTCCTGTAGCACCACATTCTGGAAATAGTTGTGCCAATTAACTTAGGGGTACAAAGGCAAGTGACCACTCAGATGCGGCAGGTTGTCTTCTTTCCAAAATGGTATGGTTTATCTACCTTTTCTTCAATTCTGAAGGTGTTATAGCCATTTTCGTACAGGCAAGTCAGGTTTGAGAAAATGTTTGAAACATCAGAGTTTGTAGTTGGTGTAGTTTTCTACTTCTAGCACCCCCTAAGGTAGTTCAACTCATACCAATGGGGTGTCGTTTGACTCCTAAGAGCACTAGCAAACAAATGCAGTTGAAAATTCCATGGTTTTCACAGCGCTCCTTACATTTGAAGGGGCAGAAATGTAAAAAAATGCAATTTTCTTCCTATATCGCCTCCTTCTGGAAACATTTATGCACACCAGTATTGGGGTAAGAAGGCAAGTGACCCCTCATTAGATGCGGCAGGTTGTCTTCTTTCCAAAATGGTATGGTTTATCTACCTTTTCTTCAATTCTGAATGTGTTATAGCCATTTTTGTACAGGCAAGTCACATTTGAGAAAATGTTAGAAACATCAGAGGTTGTAGTAGGTGTAGTTTTCTACTTCTAGCACCCCCTAAGGTAGGTCAACTCATACCAATGGGGTGTCGTTTGACTCCTAAGAGCACTAGCTAATGAATGCAGTTGAAAATTCCATGGTTTTTACAAAGTTCCATACATTTGAAGGGGCAGAAATGTAAGAAAATGCCTTTTTTTTCACTAGCGCCACCTCCTGGAAGCATTTGTGCATACCAGCCTTTGGGTAAGAAGGCAAGTGACCCCTCATTAGATGCGGAAGGTTGTTTTCTTTCCAAAATGGCATTGTTTCTCTACCTTTTCTGCATATCTATTACGGTTATAACCATTTTAGTGCAAGCAGATAATTTCAAAAACAAAAGTGTCAGGTTTACGTACGTGTTCCTAGCACCCACATATTGTATGTTAACCCACACAAATAGGCTACCATTTTTCTCATGTTGGTAGCAGGTACTGAATACAGCAGGAAATGTTATGGTTTTCAAAGATTTTAGTATCTTTGAAGTGGTGGAAATGTAAAAAAACATGTATTTATTCCCATAGCGCCACCTTTTGGAAATATTTGTGCACTTCAGCCCAGGGGGTAGAAAGGCAAGTGACCCCTCAATTGATGCGGGAGAATGTCTACTTTCCAAAATGGTATACCTTTTATACCTTTCCTTCATGTCTCTAACAGTTATGGACATTTTAGTACAAGCCGCCATTTTCGAAGAAGCAAACAGGTAGGTGTAGTGATGTGCTTCTGGCACCCCTAAGGTAGGTCGACTCATTCCAGTGGGGTGTCATTTTTCTCCTAAGAGCACTAGCTAATGAATACAGTTGGGAATGCCATGGTTTTCACAAATTTCAGTACATTTGAAGGGGCAGAAATGTAAGAAAATGCCTTTTTTTTTTCATTAGCGCCACCTTCTGGAGGCATTTGTGCTCTCCAGGCTTGGGGTAACAAGGCAAGTCACCCATCATTAGATGCGGTAGGGTGTCTTCTTTTCAAAATGGTATGGTTTGTGTACCCTTTCTTCACTTCTGTAGTTGTTATAACCATTTGTGTACAGACAAGTAACGTTTGAGAAAATGTTAAAAAAATTTCAGGTTGTAGTAGGTGTCGTTTTGCACTTCTAGCGCCCCCTGAGGTAGGTAAACTCATACCAATGGGGTGTCATTTTTCTCCTAAGTGCGCTAGCTAATGAATACAGTTGGAAATGCCATGGTTTTCACAAATTTCCGTACATTTGAAGGGGCAGAAATGTATGAAAATGCCTTTTTTTTTCCATTAGTGCCACCTTCTGGAGGCATTTGTGCACTTCAGGCTTGGGGTAACAAGGCAAGTCACCCATCATTAGATGCGGCAGGGTGTCTTCTTTTCAAAATGGTATGGTTTGTGTACCCTTTCTTCACTTCTGTAGTTGTTATAACCATTTGGGAACAGACAAGTAATGTTTGAGAAAATGTTAGAAACATTTGAGGTTGTAGTAGGTGTCATTTTGCACTTCTAGCGCCCCCTGAGGTAGTTGAACTCATACCAATGGGGTGTCATTTTTCTCCTAAGAGCGCTAGCTAATGAATACAGTTGGAAATGCCATGGTTTTCACAAATTTCAGTACATTTGAAGGGGCAGAAATGTAAGAAAATGCCTTTTTTTTCCATTAGCGCCACATTCTGGAGGCATTTGTGCACTTCAGGCTTGGGGTAACAAGGCAAGTCACCCATCATTAGATGCGGCAGGGTGTCTTCTTTTCAAAATGGTATGGTTTGTGTACCCTTTCTTCACTTCTGTAGTTGTTATAACCATTTGTGTACAGACAAGTAATGTTTGAGAAAATGTTAGAAAAATTTGAGGTTGTAGTAGGTGTCGTTTTGCACTTCTAGCGCCCCCTGAAGTAGTTAAACTCATACCAATGGGGTGTCATTTTTCTCCTAAGAGCACTAGCTAATGAATACAGTTGGAAATGCCATGGTTTTCGCAAATTTCAGTACATTTGAAGGGGCAGAAATGTAAGAAAATGCCTTTTTTTTCATTAGCGCCATCTTCTGGAGGCATTTGTGCACACCAGGCTTGGGGTAAGAAGGCAAGTTACCCCTCATTAGATGCGGCAGGTTGTCTACTTTTCCGAAATATATAGTTTTATATAGTTATTCCACTGTTTTAGGGTAGTTTTACCACAAAAACCCTAGAATGCGCATATTAGTTTATAAAGTTGAAAATGTCATTTTGCGCTGCTGGTGATTAGGGCTCTACGCTAGCCATGGACGTAGGTAAAACTATACAAATTTGGTATTTTTTTTACTCGGGGGACTTGGGGCTTTTTCAAATAATTGAAACTTTTTCAATCAAGGTAAATGTTTTTGATACATATTATGTGATTTTAGGAAAATTAGTAAATTTTCACTTTTTTTTGTCATTATGACATCATAGCTTTTTGCACGATGTAAAATTCTCTTCATGTAAGGTACCACGAGAAAGCCCAATTCGTTCTGAAAAAAACAATATATAGTTTTCCATATTTAACTAAAAATCCCCAGAGGAAATCAAGCATAAACAGAAGGATAGCAAAAATGCTGAAAAAGTGTCTGGCCTGCAGGGTACAGGAAATGGCCCAAGCCTCTGGCACTGAAGGGGTTAAGGATTGGAGTTAAATACTTTTGATGAAATTTATTGGAAAGGTATTTCCAACTCCAAATAAAATCACATACAAAGTAAGTGGTAGCTGGTCAGGGAGCAGTGTGAAGTATTTTAAAGAACATAAATCATTTGCAGCAGCAGAGTATGGGCAGATATTGCTCATTCTTGCCTCCTCTTTCCCTTCCCACCACTTGTCTCCCCTTCCCTACAGTTCTTGCTTCCTTGAACTCCCTTTTCTTTCTATCCATTCATGTATCTCTCCCCCCCACACACACATATCTTCTTCCTCCCTATTGCCCACAACTCCCCCCCACCCATGTTTCACTCTTAGCTCCATCTTTTCTCCCTCAAAACAAGTCTCCCTCTGCATCCCTTTACCCCACCAATTTCTCTCTCTGTGTGTCTTTCATGCCTTCCACTTATGTTTATCCTCCCGCACTCATTTATCTGTCTTTCTGCTTCCCTTTCCCTCCATCTGGGCAATTACCAGCTTCCAAAACTGCACTGGGTGTATGTGTGGAGGAAGGGTTTTTTGTGTGGACACTATGAATGTTCTGTATGTAGGGTGGAGCGGTGTAAAAGTGGTGCTGTCCCAAATAATTGGCAACAAATCTAAAAGGAGGAAGAAGTAAGCATTTTACAATTTCACAATGAGAGCCATATTGTCTAGAAGTATCCCCAAACACAGTTATCCTCCTCTAACGGATGTCTTTCACACGTACAACTAGTGATCTTCTGTTCCCATATCTTCCACCTCTGCCCATGCACACACTTACATTACCTCCTCCCTGCAATCCCTTCTCCCTGTCTGTATATCCGCTGCACCTAACATTTGGTACTTCAATAACAGGAACTGTCTCCTACCCCCTTGAGACATTTAACTCAACAAGAGAAGCTTTGCTCATTCAAGGAAGTTCCATAAAAATGAAGGAAATCTAAGTATTGTGTTCATTGGCATTGTGAAATTACTAGCCTGAACTTCACTCCTGTCTGGAGAGACAGGGGCACACAAGTCCAGTCTCTCCCTGTGACGTAGCTGAAGGCACATAGGTCAAAAGTGAAACAGGGTCATATTCCATGCAGCATTCACCAAAGGTGATGTCTCACCTCCGTCATCAGTAGACAGGAAACAATCAACAAACAATTTTAAATGACCTTCTCTTCACCTTGTTTCCGTTTCAAGAAGCTAAACAGCAGAGATGGAAGATGGTGCATGCCACCATGAAAAATGACCAGGAATAGAAAATAATGGTAAGTATAAAGGAATTTTCAGCATTAATGGTAATTCCTGGCAGGATTCACCAAAGGGATGTATCTAAGCAGTGTGAAACCAACAACAGGGAATGAAAAAATAAATGCCACAGAGAAGCACAAAAGCTATGATACTGATTCCCCGAGATCCCTCTGTCACTCTCCTGTGTACCCCTCTATCTCTCTCCTTCATGCTCTTTAAACCACATCATTATAACCAGAGGGAGGAGTCCTTTAAAATGTACTTTTTATGTCAAATGACGTGTAGAGACTGAACAGCATCTCTATCTGCTCAGTCTATCAAAGGAAAACTGCAGAGTTGATTAGAGGCAGGACCCAAAAACCTCTGGCTGGGTCTGCAGACATGGGGGCATTTTAGGATACTGTTTTTTTTCTTTCTACGGACTCCTGCACCATCCATGTTATATCTACATTTATTTATTCCTGCAGGAGAATGTGCAAATTCCCCATGCATGTGTAGCTGGACATTTTGTTGCTAGGACAGGCAGTGAAACACAAGGCCACCATTGCCTGCCTGGTTGGTTGATTGACATCTGTGGGGGCTGCACTTACAGACAGATCAATAGAAGAGAACATAGGAACAATGACACAAATGATGCACTGGAAGAGTCAACCAAGACCCTACAGAAGAGCGTTGTCCTGAAACCCAAGAGCATAAAGGTTCTTATGCAGAAAACAAAAAATATGCAATGCTGGGAAAAATAAGTACATCAATGGGAGGAGGGGGTTCACTTTATTTATACTGGGCTTTTAACCCCTTGAATAATAGAGGCCTCCAATTGGAAATGATATGCAAATCTGGAGCACAGCAACTGCACCATAGAGAAAAGATAAATATTCCCCCAATCCCCATGAATTTAAATGGGGCTATAAATCCACTGCATGCTACAGTGGCCTTGACGCATTGATTTGCAATTAATTCAAGATCTGTCTTGCATTTAAGGGATTAAAAGCCTATTTTAACCTTCTGAGTGCCAGTGTGGTGTCCAATGCATTGTTTCACAATGCACTGGACACCCTTTTGGCAATTAAAGGGTTACATCCACATGAATGTGGAGATTTTTATTTGTCCCCTATGGTGCAGCTACTATGTCACCAAACTGGTCTCGGTATACCATCCTATGTGTGATATGAGGGAGGATCCCTATGTCAAAGGCTGCAGTAAGATGAAGGAGAACAGTGTAACTCTGGCCCTCAGAGGCTTCTCCTGCAACCCCCTGTCTGTTCTCTGACAAAGTAAGAAAAGGAGATTGTTTTATTCTATCATATCACATAACCCCACTTTACCCCAAAAAGCAACATCTTTGCTCCAGATCATACCTCTCTTTACACTTAAACTACTCTTTTGTAACACCAAGGGGTGTGATACAAAAGTGATACATTGGAGACCTCTAGTACGCAGTTTTCCCAACCCCAATTTAGAGTTCTTAACTATAATGTACAGCCCTTTGTTGCTCTTGAGGACCACATATTCAATCCTCAGGGTGAATCTGGTTTCCTATCAATGGAGTAGAAAATTAAAGGCTTTTGGGTTTAATAATAAAATGTATGTCACATTCAGCAACCAGTTAAAGATCCCTACATTAAGCAATGTTCATCTCACCCATCGTTTTTCTGGCTGCACAGTGGAAACGTTGGTTATAAAAGCATGGAACAGTCCAAAAAGTCTTACCTGGGAAAATAATTGCATCAAATTCATTAACATTTAGATCTTTTAAATCTTGAATATTCCCACGTGCAAGTCTGGCACTTTCAACTAGAACATTTCTTTTCTCTTCAGTGGGGCTTCCTTTCAAATGATCGACTACATGCATCTGCTCTATGTTGGGAGCAAAAATTGTTACCTATTGTAAAAGAAAATAAGAGTACTGTAAGCATATAGCTTTAGAAAAACAACATATCATCGACAGCAAACTTTGTGAATGAAAAGTCAAAAATTCCTGACACATACTTCAATAGATTTCTGAACATACAGAAAGATAGTCCTCCTCTGATAGTGGTTAACTCTAATCACATAATTACCTACGATAGTACAGTAAGTAACTGGAGTTTGTGAAACCAAAGTCTACGCCAAACATCTGTAGTTATTACATAGAACTCAGACTAAGAGAACACGGAGCTTTAAAAAAATAATAATAATAATTATATATATCACACACACACACACAATATACCAATCCAAAGACTGTGAACAGTAATATCCCAATACATTTACGTAATGAAGCTTAGAAATGTATTGATGGACAGCACTGTGCAACCCATATGCCCCTACTGAGCCTACGTACGTACAGCAAAGCTGCTTCCTATAAAAATAATTTAAGTGGATATTAAAACAACTAATCCTCTATATTACGTTAACTTTTTTTTTTTTTTTTTTTTTTTTTTTTTACTTAAAGGGGATCTATCACCCCCATACAAGTGTGTCTTAAATGTTAGGTTATATAGCAACTAGGTGGATTTCTTTATTACTTTCTGTTTTTAAAACCCTATTTGGCTGAAAATTTATGTTTAAAGGGGCTCTATCACCTCTATACAAGTTAGTCTTATTGGTTAGATTATTTAGTGAAAATGTTTAAAACTGTATTCATTTGTTTTTTTTAAAACGCTATTTGGGTGAAAATTAATGTTTAAAGAGTGCCCTGCACCCTACTTCCGGACAGACTGCGGTTACCTACTCTGTACCGCAGTCTGTCACTTTGCCTCTGACCGCTCCCTCTATCCAGCCTCCTCCAATGACAGAGGTTTTCTTCCTGTAAACTGGAGCAATCTCTGGCCAATGAGATTGCTCCAGCTTACAGGCAGAAAACCTATGTCAACGGAGGAGGCTGGATAGAGGGAGCAATCAGAGGCAAAGTGACAGACTGCGGTACAGAGCAGGTAACCGCAGTCTGTCCGGAAGTGGGGTGCAGGGCACTCTTTAAATATTAATTTTCACCCAAATAGCATTAAAAAAAACAAATGAATACAGTTTTAAACATATTCACTAAATAATCTAACTCATAGGACCAACTTGTACAGGGATGATAGATCCCCTTTAAAGAGTATATGTATGACATATGGGTTTGGCAACATAGTCCATACTTGCCAACATTTAAAACAAAACTCCAGGAACACTTTCCCCTGGTCAGTCACATTACAGAGCATCACTAGTGGTCTACAGTATCATGTAATGCGACTTAAATGGAAAAATCTTGTAGAAGATACATAAACCTGCACTTCTACACCAAAACAGACAAAATCTATACCAAACATACTATATGAAATCATAAATAAACAATATTAACAAGTAGGGAAGCCCATAGTCTTAACATAAGCACACAAAATTAGAAGATTAAATGTAATTTTAAAACCAAGGACAGAAGGATCCAAGGAGATAGGCCCATATATATAAAAGCAAACTGGAGCAAACCACCTGCAACACAGAGGACAAATAAAAAGTCCTGTTAAAGGAACAGTAATACCTAATATGTAAAAAAAAAAAAAAAAAAATTATATATATATATATATATATATATATATATATATATATATATATATATATATATATATATATAGTAGGGTTTATCCCCCTGAGTAAAAGAAGGGTACTCCCACTGCTGAAAGATGTTTTATTCAAATGTTATTATAGCTCAAACTTGAATATTTTAGGTGCAATATCACAGTGGCCTGGAATGGTACAGTGGTGCGGTTGCTACACCATCCCATGGACAGATCTGGTCAACTGACCATAAACCTCCATAGGATGGTGTAGCAATAGCGCCACTGTACAATTTCAGTCCACTGTGATACTGCACCTAAAAAATTCAAGTTTGAGCAGCAATAATTTTGAATAAAACACATTTTAAGTATTACTATCCCTTTAAATTGGGTGTCTAATCCCTCGAATGCTAGAATGGTCTCCAACGCATTGAAACCTCTCTGGAATTCAATGGGTTGAAAAGCTCTACTCAAGTGCATTGGAATTTAGGATTTTTTTTATTTATCCCCTAAAGTGCAAATTGTTTACTGCAAAATAACTCCAGTTTACTTTTATAAATATGTTCCTTAAATTCCATAAAGACTGGAAACTTTCTTTCTGATGCCGCGGTTCTGCACTAGTATTGAGATCAGGAGCCTTTAGTGAATAATTTATAGAAGTGGTTGGATGGACGGGGAAAATGTTAAAATATAATCAATATTTTATATCATTTACAGCAACAATACATGGACCCTTGAATGACATACCGGTCTCCAAAACAATGAGATCTCTCTAGAATTCAAAGACTCTATAATATTAACAATTCCAAATATAATTTACCGAAAGTAACACCAGTTTAACCTTTTGAGTGCCGAAGATGTGAAGGTTTAACGCATTTTAAAGGGGGATAGTCTAAGCAAAGACCTGAAGGTCAGGCTATGCCTGTCTCAATACCTGGGCTGCTCTTCTGCTCAAGTGGACCAACACTGCAGAAGCTTCGTGGATCTCACTGCCATCAAACACCCCACAGCCGGAGAGCACCACAGCCACTTTCTTTGCCATGCTTACACCAGTACCAGCCAGAATACGTACGTAATGAAAGCTGCAAGGATACAGTGCAGGACCTTCTATGTCACTTAGCAAGTGGGAGGCGCAGCGGCCATTTTTACTTCTGGCAAAAAAAACAAAAACCCTAAGGAAAGGGTTATTATGCATACTATTATCCTATAAATTCTTATACTATTTGCATAACAATTAGGCACAGAGAAAGAAATCGATATTAGTTATAGTTCTCAGTAACATAAACGATTCATGTATTATAATCTATTTCGCCATTAGGTGGCGCCTAACTGAAAGGAAACTACACTTGCATGTGATAGTGAGAGTAGGGGTGCTTCCTCTTTGTCATGTGATTACACAGGAAAGCGATGTATCTGTGAGATGTATGTGCAAGAAAAGGAGTTTTTGTCATCTGGATGATAAGCTGTGCAACTGTTGATCCTTTGGCATTGAAGCACAACCATATCATGCTGCTTAGAGTGGGCATTGTGCTGCTGATGAACACAGTTTGTTTATCAGTGTGCAGTACTGAAGAGTTTGTTCAGCAATGGCCAGTGCCCTATAAGTAAGTCATCTAATCTATGTTAATGTGTTTGGTCTGTAT
Source organism: Rhinophrynus dorsalis (assembly GCA_037306005.1). Classification (NCBI taxonomy): domain Eukaryota; kingdom Metazoa; phylum Chordata; class Amphibia; order Anura; family Rhinophrynidae; genus Rhinophrynus; species Rhinophrynus dorsalis. Next base: position 432,438,643 of record CM074719.1, on the reverse strand, counting down.
CTAAATTTATATTATGCCAGTGGTATAGATACACACGGACCATTATGTATTATTGTTTTTCTATTTTTTAATAGAACGTATTGGTTTCTACAGGACTTGAGATGTCTGTAGCATGCAAGGTGATAAACATAGACAAAATAATGTATCCACATTAGCAGCTGATTTAATAGCAAGTACTGTAAGTGGGGCAAACCAACTGTTTCATGCATCACAGAGGACAAATAAAATTCTCATAGAGTTAATTGTGGATTTCAACCCCTTAACCCTGTGTGCTAAAGAGATAACCAAGGCATTGAAATACAATGCTTTGGATATCTTTCTGGCGCTCAAACAGTTAATGCTTGAAAGCTCTCCATCAAAACTTAGAATGTTGTTGGATACCTATGATGCTGTTGTTGGTTTGCTCCAGAATTTTTCCATCTATTTTGTGCATATGACCATACCTGGGAACTCTCAGGGTTTAAACCCAAATCTCATGGTGAAGGGCCAGATTCTCAAGGTGAGAGAGCTCTGTGTTACCAACGATATGATTTGCTCCAATTAAATGTTTCTTTAGTCTCTTAATTGGTGCCATTTGTACTAGAAAGGCAGAGGGAGATGTCCTACTTGTATTGTTTGTGTTTTGGTGGTTAGACCTCTAAATTGTAGCATTTTAAAGGGATAGTAATGTTTCAGTATGAACAACTCTGCAGTCCTTCCTAGTAATGCTGAATTCACTCTAAATACCTTGAAATAATATTAGTAATTGTCCCCCTCATGCTCCTTTCCAGAATGCCAGGCCACATCCAGTCGCTTGACCAGAAAGATCGCTACAAGGCACAATTTGCCTTCATTCAGTATATGGAAAATCTTGCCCCACTGACAAAGGAAGGCAGGTTTTTCCATATACTGAAAGAAGATTGTGCCACATCGCCATCCGCTTCCAGCTCCGAGGCTCGAAGATGATGTAAGTATAAGGGGAGCTAGGGCAGTAATTTATAATATCATTTAGGTGGATATATAGCAAATTCAGCATTAATAACATAACTGATCATTTGTATGCACTACAAGGAAGGATTGCAGCATTGTGCATATGGAAACATTACTAACCCTTTTAAGGTTCCTTGCGGATTGACTGGAGCACCTCTGGGTTAGAGCAAGCAGGTACATATTGCATAAAATCTACACTATGGGAAGCTGTAAGCGTTATATTCCAAATATCTCAGGGTCAACTAATTTGGAAGATAGCCAGGTATACATATGAACCATTATGATGGTTTTAGTCAAACTTGTTACAGTGTATTAGTTTCCACATTAATTGAGACATCTTTAGTAAACAAGGGGTTAGAGTCAGTGACTTAAAACAGTAATTTTTAAAGAGCTTTAAAAATCATCTGTTTTGTATTAGCCACTTTTTATTTATAAAATTGCTTTTAATTTTAGATCTATGGAATATGATAATTAAGACATGGCATGCTTTAACTCCTCCCCTCTTCTGACACTTAACCTTTTTCAAGGTTGGGGTAGGTGGGCAATGTGAAACTTCAGAGTGGGAGAGATATTGTAGGGGTATAGTATACCTTAACTATAATAATCTATAACTCCTAAATAAAACAAACTATTTTTCAAATTACAAAAAATGGCTAATATAGGTGAACTTGAAAACTGTTTCAAAATCACAAGATGCTTTTCCTTTAAAAGGTTAGTAATGTCAAGTTACAATTATTTCACAAATTATTCTTTATATTAATAGTAACATATTGTACTGTATTTAATTCCTTACTTTATTGTAGTTCAAAATTTATGCAGAGATAAATATCCACTTTCCGCCCGTTCTGGCTGTATCGCAAGAAGCTGCAGTCTGGTCCGGATGGCTGCAGCAAGGGACAAACTTCAATAAGTAAAGGGAAATCCTACCTTCCTTTGTCAAGGGGGAAAGGATTTCCCTTCTGCTTAATTACTGAAGTTTGTCCCTCACTGCAGCCGTCGAGTCGCACAACCTGATTACAGATTCAGAGGGAGGTGGCCAGAAGGGGCTGGCTGGGGATCTTTATCTCTGCATAACTTTTGAACTACAATAAAGTAAGGACTTAAAGTGTTAGTAATGTCTAAAAAAAACTTTTTTTTGCATTTGGAAGAGCTTAAAAAGCTGATCTAAATGCAAAAAACCGTATCTCTTAAACCGCTATGGTTTAAGAGATACGGGCGTTTAAAGTTTGATTTTTCCTACCGACAGCTGTAAAGCTGTCAGCAGGAGATCCGTGTCGGTCGACTCACTGGCGCTTGAGAAGTGCCGAGTTCTCTTTACTTACATGGAATCCCTTAATTGGAATGGTCTAAAACGTGTGCCTGAACACTAGGCACACGTTTTAGACCATTCCAATGAAGGGATTCCGTGTAAGTAACGAGATCCTGGCACTTCTCAAGCGCCAGCGTGTCGACCGACACGGATCTCCTGCTGACAGCTTTACAGCTGTCAGTAGGAGAAATCAAACTTTAAACGCCCGTATCTCTTAAACCATAGCGGTTTGAGAGATACGGTTTTTTGCATTTAGATCAGCTTTTTAAGCTCTTCTAAATGCAAAAAAAGTTTTTTTAGACATTAGTAACACTTTAAATACAGAGCAATATGTTACTATTAATATACAGAAGACTTAGTAATGTCTAGTTACAATTATTTTACAATCATTTTAAAGGCATAGTTGTTTTTAAAGCGTATGATGTCCCTTTTCCCTGACTGCTTTTTTTTTTTTTTTTTTTTTTTTCTCTCTACTAGAAAGGCAAACTTACTGGCAGATCACATCCACGGAGACATTTCCCTGTTTGAGTAGATTTAAAGGGATAGTAATGTTTCACAATAAAAGCTCCAATTAATCGTCAGTATTTGGGCCATGGAGAATGTTATTTCAATACTGTCAGAGTTGTAGTTCAAAAGTAATTGAATGATAACTTATCCACCTCACAGCTGTTAACTCATGCAGAAGCTTCAGAATTACTGATTCACCTGTGTTCATGTGAGGAAATCCAGAAAACCTGGAGGGGGAGAGTGCCTGAGGACAGGACTGTGTGCCCCTGCTGTAATTCATTGGTTACATTCTTTATAGGGATAGTAACACGCTGCATCTTGTAGCCTTTTAAAAAAGAAATTAAATGCCCCCAGTGCCATCTCTCAAATCTTTACAGTTTGAGAGATATCCGCTTTCTTTTTTAAAGTTTCAGCAAAAAGCACTAGCAGGCTTCTCCTGCTCAAGCAAACAAAAAAAGGTTTATATAGACATACACTAGCAGGTGTGTGGTGAACCCTGTTTTTTGTTTTGTTTTTAACCTTTTGAGTGCCACAGAGGTAGCCAGCCAACACATTGGGGAGGAAAGCACTGGATACTTCTATGGTACTCAAGGGGTTGAATTGTATGGGGTGGTGGGGCATTAGGACCCCTCCTGATGCCCCCTTGCTACTGATCTCCAAGCCTATGAAAAAAGTCATTGATTCTAAGGGGCAATGGCAAAAAGAAGAAATAATTGAAAAATTCTTATATATACAGTATATACAATACATATATCCATACCTCCCAATAATTCAGATTGCTAAAGAGGGACACTTTAGTTTTAGGTGGTGTTACTGGGGGTGTGGATGGTGGGCGGGGCACTAGATAATTTTTAGGTTACTTTATGACCTATTGACACCTCTTTAGATAATAGAATTAATTATTTAGGTATCTTATTTAGACCAACTAATGTATAAATACATAATGTGACTTATACTACTGCTGAGCACTGTGATACAGTTATATACATATCACACAGTATGATCTCCTCAAAAAGAGGGACACCAGGGTGGAAAAGATGGACAGGGGGATTTGTGTCTCAGAGGGACTGCCCCTTCTAAAGAGGGACACTTGGTAGGTTGTATATGGTATTTCCATACTGGAAGTAGGTGAATAGATTTTTACCTTTTTGTATATATAGATATATACACACACTATATGCCAGTTGTATGGAAACATTCATGGGCATAATAATATTATTAACCCCTTAAGGACCCTTGACGGTCCTGGTACGTCATGGCTGGATTTGCTTTAACCCTTTGAGTGCCAGAGGGGTATGCAACTCATTTCAAAGCAATGCGTTGGGTACCCCTCTGGCAATCAAAGGGTTAAGCACCGATGACGTACCGGGACCGTCATGGAATTCCGGGCTCCCCGCGTGGCTGCATGCCGTTCGGGGAGTCCGGAATCGGATTTAAAAAAATGCTCCATGGTCCTTAAGTGATGGCCGCGTGCTGGCCAGTCCTTAAGGGGTTAACACTTTTTTTTTTTTTTTTTTTTTTTTCTACATCTTTTCATGTTTTGCAAAAGTTATAATACCCTGGTCCTTAAAGGTATAAGTACTGTCAGCTGGATTTATCAACATTACTTCATATTTGTGGTTTTTCTAACAGTTTCTCTACTGGATTCCTACCATGCAAACCAAGCACACGTAGAAGACCATTTCAGTGAAAGTTTTCTATTTTATTAACGTGATTGCGGCTGTGCTGCAGAGCCGCCTGAAAGTTGTATGACTGGCTTCCCTGCAGTCAGCTAGAATACTGACTACGGGGAAGGGGGAGGGAGAGGGCAACTTTAGTAGCGATCATCTCTCAAACCATAAAGGTTTGAGAGATGATACTGGGGGCAATACATTTATTTTTAAAAGGACTTTAATATAGGGATTAGTAATACTTAAGTATTACTATCCCTTTAAAACAGATTAATATGGTATCCGGATGCCCTATATTATTCAAACACAACCAAAGAAGAGGTCCTGACCCCTTCACCCTATTCCCCAAGAAGGGAGTGTAAGTGAGTGATTGTGTGTACACAGCTATATACTCACCTGGTGGTAGAAGTCCAGTGTTATCAGCAACAGCCTGGACTTTGTATCCAGCCTATAAAATACATAAAAAATAGTCCTGATAAAAATACCATAAAACCTTTGTCGGCTGTTGACCAGGAAAAAATATAAATAAGAACTGGCTTTTATATAAGCCGATCCCTGTTTAAAATTATTCCACAGTCTTACTGGGGAAGAGGTTACTCATGGAATCTTTTAAACCAGAAGATTGGAGGAAGGGGTCACACATGTATTATATGATCCCTTTCCTTCTAGCCAATCAGTTTAAAGGAAGTGGTGATGTACTAAGCACTTGTCACAAAAAAAATGTGTAACAGTTTATTTAAATGCTTTGCCAGCGACTCTGGCAGTTGAGGTTTTACTGGTGGTTCAGGTTAGGTTAGTGGGGGTGGAGGAGTAGTTCTGTATTATTGTGGAATTAAGTTAACCTCTCCATTGCCAGCATTTTTGCAAACTATTATGGAATGAGATTGGTTAATGGGGACTTAGGTGAGTGTAGTGGTGATTAATGGGGACGTAGGTGAGTGTAGTGGTGGTTATTGGGGGCACTTAGGGACATGGGGGCAGTTTGAGTCATAGGCTTTTGCAGCCAAATAAGCATTTTTCTCTGTTTTAACAGCCTCAAGCTATTGAAGCAGGGAAGGCCTTTCAGTACTTAAAAGGGAACAGTGCAAAGTACATGCTGGCTAATAGTGATGGCAGTCATGAATGTATGCTCTTTATCCTGAATTGGAATACGTAGTGGGTGGGGTATGATGGCTCGAGTCAAAAAAAGGCTACAAAATAGAGTCAAGGTCTAAAAGTCTAACCATTTGAGGACCACAGGAGTGTCCAATATATTGCATACCTGTTTGGTCCTCAAGGGCTTAAGCTAAAATCTATCAGGCAGGAGTTAGACAGCCAATGTTTTATTAGGCTGTGTTCATGCTGCTGTCTGATTTGTAACAGAAACATTTAATAGAAAGAAGAAATGCATCTTGACAGCTTTGTTTAATTTTTTTTTACATGAGATTCATTTTGATTTTTTCTTCTGCATTTTTCATCAAACTGTATACAAAGAGCAAGAGATCCTGAGAGAAAAAAATTAAAACAAAAATGGGTAGAAAATCTGGAGCAAACTAAATGCATCATAGGGAACAAAAAACAAGATTACCATTGAAGTCTCTAACATTCAATGCATTAAAGGTCCCTTTTGCCCCAGAATTTCTCTAATGCCTCTATACATCATCCTCGCTCTCTGCCATTCCAGCCTCATCTCCATTTCCACTGTTACTTACTTTTGCTTGGTAGAGCACAGAAACCCTCTGAATTAGAACAGAATTATCACAGATGTACTAGGGATTTAACATTATCCAACTAAAAATAAATCAATATCAAATTTACCATATAACATATACGGTAAGTTGCAGAAAGTAGCTATTCCAGGGCTATCAACTTGTGTGTGTGTGTGTGTTTGTGTGTTTTATTAGCTTCCGTGACAATATAGCCTTTCAGACCGCTATTGGAGATTAATGTGGAACTATGACCCCAAATACCCCCCCCCCCCCCAATAATTATTCATATAGTGACAAGCATAGAAATAATAGTATTATCCAGCATTAGTTCTGGGTTATTAAGAAATACTACTTGATCTGAGACTGACGGGCAGGCTTCTTGCTTAGGAGGCGCCTGTTCTGTCAGTCCCTTCCTGTTACCTTAAGGTACAATGCAACGCCTCCTAGAGGAGACAGGGATGGACAGAGCAGGCATGCAGATGTCTCTAAGGCAAGACGTCTGCACTGATACCTGCCTGTTCATCTCAATCACTTAGAATTTCTTAATAACCGTTTGTACAGTGGAAGAAATAATTATCCACTTTTACTTCAGTACACCTTATGCCAGACAGGACTTCACTTAACGTTTGCTAATGCTAAGTGTCATTGAAAACTGTTTCCAAGTTTGCAGTTTACAGGAACTTCTAGATCTTTCTATAGCAATGAGTTCATAACTAACATTTGTTTCTTTTCATCCCAAATGAACAACTTTACATTTTCCCACATTAAATGTCATATTCCTTTTGTTATCCTGTTGTGAATTTATAACCCTGCATAATTTTGTGTCTTCTGCAAATATTGAAATTTTGTTTTCTGTACCTATTTCCTAGTAATTTACAAATATGTTAAAAAGCAGTGTACCCAAGTACTGGACCCTGAGCTACTGCACCCCCACCTTTAACTGTATTGGAGAATTTTCCATTTAGAACAACACCACACCATGGTGTCCAGTTAAAAAGGTTATCCCCTAGCCCCAATTTCCTTATTTTATACATCATCCTCCTGTGTGGCAATATATATTTAATGCTTGTGAAAAAATTAGATCTACTGCAGCTTACTGCTTTTACCTCTTCAATCAGTCCTGGATGTTTTGTCCATAGAAGCAGGCATGACCTTTGTTAGCAGGATCACAGGGCCTCCAACTCCTCCAGTGCACATAGAAAAATTAAGTAGTAGTAAACTTTCTTGTTATGAAAATTATTATAGATATTGAGGTCTTTTCTTGTTGAATAAAATAAGGGTACTCCCACTGCTGAAATATGCATATTTCAGAGTTATTACAGTTTAAACTGCATTTTGTGTTTGATTTTTACATTAACAGTGCCATCTTGTGGTCAAATTCTAATTTGTTATTTTGTTACATACTATTTGAGAGTAAAGTCAATGAGAGACAGTTCTCCATAGAATGTAACAGAAACTGCTGTCATGCTGTAAGTTAGAACTTTTGAGAAATAAAGGCAGCGTTAATTCACTTCCTGATGATTTGAACGATTTGTACATCCTATATAATAATTCGCTACGATATTTGTCACGATGCAGTCATGCTCAGTAGAGACTGCCAGCGTTCTGGCAGTCTCTGCTGCGCACAATTGCACCACATTGCTTGGAGCGGTGAGGTAGAGGCCTCTTAATCCTTTGAGTGCCATAGGGGTACCCCTCTGGCACTCAAAGGGTTAACATTACCCCATCCTTGGCCCGTGTACACAGGCTTTTACACTAGTTTTTAATAAAACAACTGACAGCAGTGGCAGTGTCCTTGTTTTACTCAGCAGGCAAAGCTCTAGAACGTATATGGTTTCATTAAAAAAAAAAAAAGTTTACTGCTTCTTAAAGGACTGTGCTTGCTTCAGTTTAAAACAAGAAAAATTGGGAGCAAATGTCCTGTCTGGACATGAAGATATTATCTGTTGAGCAAAGACACAAGCAAAAATTCATAATAGCCATTAGGATTTTCTGGCCACAGTAAGTTGAGTGGCAGTTATTTATAAGGATTGTTAATTATCCTTTACAAGTGTTATCCTAAAAGCTGCTGTTTCCCCTCTCCATGTGCTGTCTTTATTTTTCTCTGCAAACACTCATGAAAATATTCCTTGTTTGTTCCCAATATAGGCGTTTTGATTCTCGTCCAAAGTCTGATCCATACTGTCAGGCCAAGTATACATTTTGCCCCACAGGCTATGCAGATGGCTCTATTCCCTTAATGAAAAATGAGGACATCATACAGGTTTTCCGACTTCAAGCTCCTGTTTGGGAATTCAAATATGGAGATCTTCTGGGACATTTTGTGAGTAATACTTTAGTCTAAATTATTGTTTTATAATGTATCACGAAAAATCTAAATAAGATAAACAGGAGATACACTAAAGATCTACAAGGGGCCATTTTGGCAATCTTGTGTGGTGTTCGTTTTGATGACAATTCAACAGCAGGCATTAAGATGTCTTTGTTATCATATCCCTGTGAACACAAATATGCCGACATTGCCATGAGTTTACAGTGCCTTCAGCGGGCTTACAATTTTGCACTCACTACTTTGACAATGACTCATTTGCATTGTCAAAGTAGTGAGTTTGAGCCATTGTTGTATTCATGTGGGTGTGTTTGTATGCAAATGCGGCATATTGCCACTTGCACAAAACTCCAATAGCGGCATTTGATGTTGGCTTTTATAGTCCCAACATCGCCAACGTGAGGTTGGCAGTGTTGCTATCTTCCTATAGCTCCCAGTGAAGCCAGGAGACAGTTTGCTATCCCTGCAGATGCCCTCCTATAATACTTTCAATGTTATAGGTATGTGCATTGCATGCACCTGTGGCACTGGAGGGGTTACAACATTGAAGTTCTGTATTGTTCCCCATGAAACATCTGTTAATAAAACAGTACTACTAGCTAGTAACTCAAGCCCTCAAAGAGAACATACATAGTAACATTAGAAAACAAAAACACAGGCGCACACCATCTGAGAGTAATCCATATTAACCCCTTAAGGACCCTTGACATACCGGGACCGTCACGGTCCTTGAAATACTCAAGGACCGATGACGGTCATAGTACGTCACGTACTTTTTGCTTACAGCGCTCTACCGGGAGCGCTGTAAGTAAAAATAGGGCCTGAAACTGACCGCTCCAAGATCGGAGCGATCTCTATCAGGCCCCATAATGACGCGCCGATACACGCGACAGGTCACGTGTACCGGCGCGTCCAAGGTTGCCTATGCGGTCATTATGGGACGGAAATGTCCCATGACCGCCGGTCCTTAAGGGGTTAAAAAGTGGTATAGATAAAAAACTTAAATCTACTCACAAGATGTATTCTTGTGAGTGAAGCCAATAAGGAATTAATAGTGGAGTCTTCCGACAGTTGCAGGGAAGTACAAGCGTGTGATATTTTCCACACTCTCCTCAATACAAAGATTATGTTCGTTATGATCACTGGGAGTCCTAAGTTTGAATATAAACATACATCTGAGAGAGTATCTGAATAATCATATACCCCATGTTAGTGGCCCCCTCCGATGTGCAGACTCACCAGATGATTCGTATGTAGCATTCATCAAAAGCCCGACCCGGCTTGTAAATCAAAAAGTCGCCCAAGTGACTTTATATAAAAAGTTAAATGCTTTATTAAAATATAAATGACCCTACGCGTTTTGTAAGAGCTCAGCTTACTTCGTCAGGGGATGCAACAATTATTATCATATATCCATATATTTATAGTATTTTGAGCAATTATCCACATACCTGATCTCTAGTCAGAGCTTGCGTCCCACCACGACTAACAACCACACTGAGGCTTGAAACGTTGAGCTGACCGGAGCTCAGATACACGCCTTGCTCCGGATTGTTGCCTCGTTCTAGCGTTGTCATGGTAACCTGAATGCTGTGAGAGAGAGCGGCATGCAAACTTATGGCATTGGTAATGTGTAACATATGTACAATGTTCTGTATATCACTAGAAACAACTAAAAGGAGCATAAAGAATATATAAAAAATATATATGAACGTAAAATTGACACAATAGCAACAATTGACAAACAATTAGTTGCATCATAAGTGAAACTAAAAAATAAAAAATAAAATACCAAATAGACATGTATGACTATGGTCTAAGAGGGCTCCAAAAGCATAGGCACTTAAGGTTACATATACATTTCTAAATTATATTCGGATATTTATACATACATTTGAATATGTGAATTAACAAAACATTATTATAATGGATCAAAATATGTAGAAAATTAGGTGAAAAATTATCATCCATACATTCCCTATATTTGTATACATATCTTTCCATATGCATATATATGTACATGTACAAACCCTAGATGCACCTATATCAGTTTTAATGATCTGATACAATATTAATCCTGGAGAAAATTGCTGACCTCCAACTCTTCATTGAGGCCTTTAGGTGTTAATGTGTCTAGGGTATAAATCCAATATGCCTCACGTCTACATAAAGTGGAAAATCTATATGAATTAGATGATGGAATATGCTCTATCCCTTGGCACAGATATTGAAGTGTCTTGGAACTGAATGATCATTTGATTTTTTGCTAATGTGATACCTGTGTTCACGGGCCCTATCTCTTAGGGCCCTTGTGGTTCTTCCAACATATTGTATACCACAACCACAGGTAATAGCATATATCACAAAAGTAGTCTCACAGGTAATTAGGGTCTTGATGTGATAGAAAGCTATTCCAATTCAAATATCTATGTTTGATATTTTGTTGGACAGGAATTTACAATTGGTGCACCTGTTGTGCAAACATCTAAAATTACCCACTGGGGGATTGGAATTAAAAATACCCTTTTGTACGATGGTATCATCTTTTTTAATGTTTTTGGGACGACTCTTCGCCACATATCCTCTTATATTTTTCGCTCTTTTATATGTGAATTTAGCTTTTTCAGTGAGTACACCTTGTAGATGAGGGTCTAATTTCATAATTCCCCAATGTTTCTGAACAATGTTGAGTATTATATTAGAAGCTCCATTATACTGAGTAATGAGAGCTGGTGTTCTTCTTTTAATATTGACTGTACTTTTTTTCTGAAAAATGGCAGACCTGTCCAACTGCATTGCTCTCTTTTGTGCAGACTCTATAACTGAGTTTTTGTGACCCGTTTCCAACAGTTGTTGTTTTAATTCCTCACTTTTGTCTTTAAAATCCTGTAAATTACTGCAGTTCCTCCTAAGCCGATGAAATTGGCCAAAGGGAATATTAGTAATCCGCTTACTGTGATGGCAACTGTCTGCCCTAAGACATTGGTTTCTTGAAACCTCTTTTCTATAAATGGTGGTAGAAATTTGTTCCCCAGGAACTCCCATTAACTTAAGATCTAAAAAATAGATTTCTTGTGTATGTATATCAAACGTGAACTGTAGTCCCATATCATTACTATTGAAATTCTTGATAGTTGATTCCAGTTTTTCCAATGATCCACTCCATATTATAAGGATGTCCTCTATAAATCAGCCATAGTAGACCAAGTCCGACCCCCATCTCTCCCTGGGTCATATGTAGAGATCCTCCCACAGGCCCATGAAGAGGTTAGCATATGAGGGGGCGAACTTGGTCCCCATGGCCGTACCCTTAATTTGTAAGTAAAAATCTTCCTGGAATTCAAAATAATTATGATTTAAAATAAAAGAGACACACTTGATGATAAATTCCATTTGTTGTTTACACATGTTGGTATCTTTTTGTAAAAAATATCTCACAGCTTGTAGACCTAATATGTGATCTATACAAGTGTAGAGTGCCGAAACATCCAGAGTTGCCCAAAAGAATCCTTCCTTCCAAACAATGTTGGATAGGGTCTTCAGGACATGTTGCGAATCTCTGATGTAAGACGGCAACTCCACTACTTGTTGTTGCAAGAAAAAGTCTATATAAGCTGATAGATTGGAGGTGAAAGAACCAACACCAGATATAATCGGCCTTCCTGGAGGGTTAGATCCATCCTTATGTAATTTGGGAATGTGATAAAAGAATGGGGGGTCGGCATGTTCCTTATAAATGTACTGCAGTTCTTGTTTGCTGAGAATTCCTTCTTCCATGCCTTCATCCAAAAGGACTTTTAATAAGTCATTATATACATTGGAGGGGATTGTAAGAGAGGTTTTTTTTATAAAATTCTTCATCAGAAAGTAATCTTATTGCCTCCGCTAGGTAAGTGGTGGTATCCTGGATGACGATAGCCCCCCCCCCTTATCCGCTTCCCGTATAGTAATGGATGAATCAGTAGTTAGACCTTTAAGTGCCAATCTTTCCTGTCTGTTAAGATTATCCTTCATATGGAAATGTTTGTTGTTTTTAATTTTCGTATTAAAATCATTCAACACCATATTGAAGAAAGTATCTACAAATGGTCCTTTATACTGGGTAGGAAAAAATTGTGATCGTCTCTTAAAATTGGTATGTATTATTTTGGGACTAGTATTCACAGAATCTTGTGCATCTGAGAGTGAATTATTTTCTAAAAGCAAAAACTCTAAATTTTGTAGATGTTGTAAGTCTGAAGAGTCCAACCTATTATCCCCAAGTGCTATATCATAGTCCAGGGGGGAGATTTGTGAATCACATTTTCAGTTTTTAATTGAATAGTATCTATGCAAAGACAGTTCCCTTGTGAACCTTTTCAGGTCCAAAAAAAATGAAAAATCATCCGCCTTGCACACTGGGGCAAATTTTAAACCTTTTTCTAATAATGTTATTTCAGGTTTGTCAAGTGTTCTGCTAGACAGATTAAAAATGGAATATCCTAAGTTTATTGGTGACTCTCCACACTTTTTAATCTTTTTGAGTCTTCTTCCTCTCCCTCATCATTTTCCTCTGGAATTTCTTTTTCTTCGTGAGCCCTGGACTGGCAATTTGTCTTTTTTCCTTTTGATTTGGCTTTGGGGCCGATACTCTCTCAGATGTATGTTTATATTCAAACTTAGGACTCCCAGTGATCATAACGAACATAATCTTTGTATTGAGGAGAGTGTGGAAAATGTCACACGCTTGTACTTCCCTGCAACTGTCGAAAGACTCCTCTATTAAATCCTTATTGGCTTCACTCGCAAGAATGCATCTTGTGAGTAGATTTAAGTTTTTTATCTATACCACTTTTTAATATGGATTACTCTCAGATGGTGTGCGCCTGTGTTTTTGTTTTCTAGTTTTTGCCAAGGGTGAGAGGTGCTACTGTGGACACCATACATAACGGCTGCAACCTAAAGATCTCCTATTTATTGGACTTAATAGGATTTGATTTGTTTGTTTGTACTTTGTGGATCTATAGTGGAGCGCTAATTTGTATATATATATTTTTTTTCTTTCCTTTTTATACATAGTAACATAGTTGATGAGGCTGAAAAAAGTCCATCAAGTCCAGCCCATTCCAAAAACACCCCTGTTGATCCAGAGGAAAGCAAAAGAAAAAAAAAAACCTGGGGAAATTTCTAATTTAGCCCCAAGTGGGTAAAAAAAATCCTTCCTGACTCCAAATGGCAGTCAGATATTTCCCTGTATCAACATCCTATCTGCTTTGAAGCCATCTGTCATAATTTTCAATATTGTTCTGTGCTAGATAGGCATCCGGTGCTTTTTTGAAAGCAGTTGCATTATCTGCAAGTACAACATGCCGAGGCAAAGAATTCCATAGCTTTACCGTCCTTACTGTAAAGAATCCATGCCTTTGCTTTAGTCGAAAGTGCCTTTCCTCTAGTCTTAATGGATGACCTCTTATTCTTAGCTCCGCTCTTTGCGTAAGTAATTCAATGGCTAGTATTTTGTATTGACCTTGAATGTATTTTTAAATTGTAATCAAATCACCCCTTAGATGCCTCTTTTCTAATGTAAACACACCCAGTTTGGTTAGTCTCTCTTTATAACTCAGATCATCCAATCCCTATATCCGTTTTGTTGCATGTCTCTGCACCTTTTCCAGTTCAACGATGTCTTTTTTACAAACTGGCGCCCAAAATTGTACTCCATATTCTAGATGAGGCCTTACCAGGGATTTATACAGAGGTAGGATAATATTAGCATCTCTTGCATCTACACCTCTTTTTATGCAGGCTAATACCCTATTTGTTGTTGCAGCAGCTGAGTGACTCTGCACACTGCTGTGAAGTCTATCATCTATTAGCACTCCTAAATCTCTCTCTAATGAGGATTCCCCAAGTTCTTTCCCCTTTAGTGTATATGTCGCAAGTTTGTTTCTACAGCCCAAATGCATAACCTTACATTTATGTACATTAAATGTCATCTGCCACTTTTCTGCCCATTCACTCAGTTTATCTAAATCCTTCTGCAGAGAAAATAACATCCAGCTCTGTACATATTTCCTTACATAGCTTAGTGTCATTAGTAAAGATTGAGCTGCTACTTTCAATTCCCACTTCTAGATCATTAATAAACAATTTAAAAAGCATTGGGCCCAGGACTGAACCCTGCGGAACCCCATTTATAACTTTAGACCAATTTGAAAACGTTCCATTTACAACAACTTTCTGCCATCTATCATTTAACCAGTTCTCAATCCATGTACAGATAACACCGACCAAACAGAAGCCTTTTAATTTATGCAATAACCTGTTGTGAGGCAATGTATCAAAGGCTTTTGCAAAATCCAAGTATACTACATCTCCAACAATTCCCCTGTCCAAATTACTACTTACTCTTTCATAAAATACAAGTAAATTAGTCTGACAAGATCTATTCTTTATGAAACCATACTGATTCCTACTAATAATAATGTTTATCTTCACATAGTTCTGAATACTGTCAGTTAGTTGCACTTCTACTATCTTACCCACTATGGAAGTCAACCTTACAGGTCTATAATTTCCTGGTTTGGATCTTGCTCCCTTTTTAAACAATGGAACTACATCAGCTTTCCTCCAATCACAGGGCACTATGCCTGATGAAAGTGAATCAATAAATATTAAGTGTAATAGTTTTGCTATTACTGAACTAAGTTCCTTAAGTACCCTTGGGTGTATACCGTCATGTCCAGGTGCTTTATTCACCATAACCCTCTCCAGTCTCTCTTGGACCCTGTCCTCAGTATGCCATGTAAATAATGGAGGAAATTCCGTCATTTGTCAGTTTGCCCATAGCCCATCATTGCTGCTTCCTTTGTATATACTGATGCAAAGAATGTATTTAGGGTGTCAGCCTTAGCCTTATCCTTACTAATCAATTCACATGTCTCAGTCTTAAGAGGACCAATATCAACCTTAACTTTTTTTGTTATTAATATACTTGTGGACTAATAAGAACTCATTGTGGTTAAAATATACATTTGTTGGTTTATTTGATCCAGCACCAAATGTATTTGCTGCCCCATTCTTTCCCCTCCTCTTGCGGTACCTCCCACCCCAAGTAATAAAAAAAAATCCTCCCCCAAAAAAGCCCAAACAAGAATTAACAAAAGCAAAATAATTACCCCAAATAAACCCACTGCTCGGTACAACAGAAAAAAATAATAAATACCCTCCAACCTATATAAAAGAACATATTATAATGTGCTATAAATATTATGTATCCAGACACTAAAACAAACTTGCTCCAGTTTGGCAGTGTGCTGAATATATGAAAGCCCACATATATGTGTTCATTTGTGACATGCCACCTGTAACTCCAAGCACAGTTAATCCTCAATTGTGATAGCAGCGACAAGGCTATTATCAGCTGTGAAAGGTTAACCCTTTGAGTGCCCAAGAAGGTATCCACTGATTTGCAGCAAAATGCATCTGATACCTTCTCTGACCCATTGCTTGTTTCATAGCCTGTTATAGCCTTGTCACCACCACTATCACAATTGCAGATTAACTGTGTTTGGAGATTCAGGTGGTATCTCACAAATGAACACATATATGCAGTCATTCAGCTACTTACTACGCTTCCAAAGAGTACGTTTTAGTGTCTGGATACATAATATTCATTATCTGTCTTTTTAGAGGGGTTGAGTATATATGTGACCTATATTTTTCCATTTATTTAAAGGGATAGTAATACTTAAAATGTAAAAAAAATATATGTTGTAGGGTTTATCCCCCTGAGTAAAACAAAAGTACTCCCACTGCTGAAAGGTGTTTCGTTCAAAAGTTGAATTTTTTAGGTGCAATATCACAATGGCCTGAAATTGTACAGTGGCGCTGTTGCTACACCATCCTATGGAGATTTATGGTCCCGGGACCAGAGCTGTCCATAGGACCTTGTAGCAACAGCACCACTGTACAATTTCAGGCCACTATGATATTGCACCTAAACAAATCAACTTTGAAAATTAATAACTTCTGAACGAAACACCTTTCAGCAGTGGGAGTACTCTTGTTTTACTCAGGGGGGATAAACCCTACAACATTTTTTTTTACATTTTAAGTATTACTATCCCTTTAACTTATTCAGTAGTAAAATAATATTTTTAACAGTGCACTTATTTTGGATAATTATTATAGCTTTCTTTGCTTCTTGTTTTGGGCATGGGGGTTTGATTACTGTGGGAGGTTCAGGGTTAGAGAGAGAACCAATGGAGCAGCAAATACGTTTGGTGCTGGATCAAATAAACCAACAATTTTTATTTTATGTACTATTGGTATGGGAGTGCTTGTTACTTGTCTTTGAGTGTTTGAGTTACTAACAAAAAGTACTGTGTTTCTAAGAACTGTTTCAATGGGTACAATACAGAATTTTAATGTTGTAACCCTTTGAGTGCCACAGGAGTATAAGATGCATATCCCTATGGCACTGAAATGGTTACAGAGTGATGCCTTTTGTGCTGGAGTCATAGCGGATTCTCTCCACTCCCTCACTGGGCTAGCAGGGGAGCATATAGGATGTGCACAGAATTCAGGGTAGTCGTACTGCTGGCAATATGTAAGGGAAGGTATTCTTTACACATTGTCAGCAGTATGACAATCCAACATGCTAATGATTAAATTCAAACCCCCGTTGCATACTTAATCCTTAGTGCATATTGTGAGGTGTATCTATGTTGACATGGTGATGTGTCATAGTCAGTGCATCTCCCCCAGCACATTTTATCCAATGATAAAGTTTAAAGGGATAGTAATACTTTAAGATTACTATTCCCCATATTGTAGTTATTTGAAAAAGTATTTAATAGCCCCAGGTTCATCTCTCAAACCTTTAAACCGAACGCAATGTTCCTCCCACCCCCTTCCCTGAAGTCAGTGTTGTACTGACTGCAGGGATATCCGGTCTGACTTTCATAATTATTTCACTGAAACAGTCTTCTATGTGTGCTTGCGAACCAAGCACATGTAGAAGAACGTTTCAGTGAAATAATTATTTTTCACTAACTCGATCTCGGCTCAGCTGCAGAGCCACAAGCCTGTCGTACAACAGACTTCCCTTGCAGTCAGTACAAAGCTGACTTGAGGGAGGGGGGAACTTTGCATTCAGTTTTCTCTCAAACCATAAAGGATTGATAGATGACACTGGGGGCTATTAAATTCTTTTGCAAATATCAACAATATGGGGAATAATAATAATAAAGTATTACTATCCCTTTAAGAAAATCCAAACCAGACACATTCTGGAGACTTCAGTCAGTGTTCACCAGGTGTAGTGTAAATTTAAAGTGGAACTACCACCCTATAAAAAGTCGCCACCCAATAATTAGGCAAATGGCGACTAGCTTCTTAATACTGCTGTTACCTTCCTCAAGTACCGCGTTTTGAAGTAAACCTGTTTATTCAGAGACTGATGGCTATGCTTTTTGCTGTTGAGCTGTCTGCTCACCTGCTCTGTCAGTCCCTTCCGGTGCCTTTCGGCTCCATGCAATGCCTCCTAGAGAAGACCGGGACGGACAACGTGGTCACACAGATTTCTCTGAGCAAGATGTCTGTGTCCAAGCCTGGCTGCCGGTCTCTGAAGAAACAGGATTAATCAAAACATGGTACTTATTGGGTGGCGACTTTTTATAGGGTGGTAGTTATGCTATAACATTTTTAAGCATCATCATTTGGGGAAATATGCTTACAGGAAGACTAACACCAAAAAATGTAAAGATTAATTATAGAATCGTAAACCTGTTATGTGTAATTTGTCATGTTAAGAGAGCACTTGTTTATTGTTTTGTGCTGTTTCTATTGAATGCTAGAGAGGTCCTCAGTGTATTAAGATGCTTGCATCAGGAACGAATGAGGGTTGGTACCGTGTTAGCCGTAGAAATACAGGAGGCAAAAATATAGTAAAGTTGATACCTTTATTGGATAGCTAAACAGATTTAGGATGCAAGCTTTGAAGACCTCTTAGGTCTCTTCCTCAGGCAAGCACCTAAGAGGTCTTGAAAGCTTGCATCCTAAATCTGTTTAGTTAGCCAATAAAGGTATCAACTTTACTAAATGTTTGCCTCCTGCAACAGGAACTACACTGGGCACAATGGCATCTTTCTTTTGACACTCATGATGTCCACACCATACTTGTACTGTATGAGCCTGATGGAGATGGGATATTCAGAGTGCTAATATCTTCTTATTTTTAAAGAGCTTTCTTGAAGAAATAGAGCTATAAATAGTGATGACCTATGAATACTATTTATGTAATATATATAATTTTTTCCCCTTTCTTCTGCCTTCACATTTCTAATTTGTGGCCCTCGTCTACATATAGAAATGTATTTACAATAAGGCTATTAATGATACTGGATGCTAGTTATAGAGATTCTCCTCTGTGTCCAATCCACAGCAATAGACTGTGGGTATTGACTCCACCCTCCACCTAGTAGGACCAATTAAAAAATTATAAAGTTGTCAGCCCCCCTTCTCTGCTCATTTATTTTGCTCCTACCAAGCTGGAAGACGGAGGTTTTCAACCTCAACTCCATCTTTTTCAAAAAAATTTTTTACAGCAGCAGCAACTTATGCCCTTTGAGATCGGTTGCTGTATCTACCTATACTATGGTGCAACCGGTTTGGGCTTGGGCGCAGATCCGCGCTCTTATGTTTGTTTTTTTTTTTCCCTCATGTAATCTGCCTGTCAATGCATTTTACATAACGCCTGTGGATACTATCGTGTTCTGATCCTCATACACTGAAGAATGCAGACCCGATTCTTTGTGCCTATCCCTTTACTGTTTCAACGGTGTAATAGGAGCCAGTATCTTACCTTCCCTCTATGCCTCATGTTGATTTGGCTCCAGAATGCTAAGGATGGGTGCCCGCTGATGACCCATGCTTTAACCCAGCAAAACCGGACATTGACGCGCATGCGTTCCACTGTGGAACGCAGATGCAAAACAGAGCTGACAGCTTAAATGAAGGCTGTAAGTGCAATTTCCTTATCTCCATTACATTGTAATTGCATTGTATTTATCTGGTGGTTGCCTCTAGCGTCTCGTAAGCGCATATAGCAATTTTTTGCACTACTGTTGCTTAATATTAATATTACTGCTCATATCATGTCCTCTAAAGAAGGGAAGTCAGAGAAAAAGCAGACTGAAGCCCCTAAAGAAAATAAGCCTGCTCCTAAAACTAAAACTTGTGCAGGTTATGAGACAAAACTTTCTTTAGCTGATAGTGCCAAGTTGTGTCCTGACTGCCAAAGAAAGCTTTCTTCCACTGAGGTCCCATCCCAATTCACTGAATTTTTGGGGTGGATGAAATCTTCAATGCAAGAGACATTTGCATCAATACAAGAGATTTCCAGAAAGAGACAGAGGCATACGGACCCTCAGGAGGGTACTTCATATATGCTGGAGGATGAAGATACTACCAGCTTAATGGACCTCGAATCTGCAGGCTCATCTGTGGAGGAAGGAGAAATATCGGAAGAGCAAGGGTGCATTCCGTATTGACAAAGTTGATGGCTTAGTTAAAGCAATGAGAGAGACTCTGTGACTGACTGATACCCAAAAAGAACTTAATGTGATGGATGCAGCCTTCATTGGCTATAAGAAAGAGACTCCCACCTTCCCTGTGCATAGTTCTATCAAAGACTTAATTTCTACAGCATGGAACGCAGGGGACAGGTGCCCTCAGAACACTAGGCGCATGCAACGTATGTACCCTTTCACCAGTTAAGACACTGGTTCTTGGTTATCCCCTCCCAAGGTGGATGCCACTGTAGCCTAAATTTCAAAAAGAACTGCCCTTTTGTTGGAAGAAGGAATCTCACTCAGGGACCCTATGGACAGAAGGGCAGACTCTGATCTTAAGAAGCAGTTTACCGTAATCGGTCAAAGCATGAAGACAGCCACTACAGTGGCCTGTGTCCTCAGAACTCTCAGAATCTGGTTAACTGAGTTTGAAGAATAGCTAGATTCTGCTGTATCCAGTTCCCGCTTGCTGAAAGAATTAGGTCCTATAAAGGACGTTCTGAACTTTTCTTGTGATGCTTTGCTTGATAACATTCGCAGGCTTGGTAATTCATCTGCTTTATCTATCGCTTCAAGATGTGCCATATGGATAAAGTCTTGGGAGGCGAATGTCACTTCAAAAAAATAAACTTGTTTCCCTTCCATTTGAGGGAAACAAATTGTTTGGAAGCCAACTAGAGGGCATCATTCATCAATCCTCGGAAGGGAAAAGACAATTTCTTCCTCAGTAGCGTTGATCCAGATCACCCCCCCACCAAGAAATATCTCAAGGAAACAGTCCTTTCGAGAGGCAAAAAGATATAGACCAGGCCGCTCTCGTGATCAAAAATAGTGTGGTGCAATTCAGGGATCCAGATTTGGAACCAGAAACGAGTTCCAGAAGAAACCCAGATTCCAACATAACCCACAATGAAGCAGTAGTTACCCCATCACAGATTCCAGTAGGCGGCAGACTGGAATCATTCAAATAAACATGGGACAAGATCAATCCAGACAAGTGGGTACGTGAAATATTAGTGATGGAGTACTTCTTAGAATTCAAAACTGTTCTACAGTTCCAGCACTACAGAACTTCCAGAGTCAGGAATCAACAGATGACAGCAAACATGAAGCTGGAACTTCAATCTCTCCTGATCAAAGGAGTTATAGAAACAGTCCCAATGTCACAACGTTTCCATGGGATTTATTCAACAATTTTTGTCGTTCAGGGGGTTTACGTCTCATCTTAGTCTTAAGAGTCAATTCATATCTGAAGATAAAAAGCTTCAAGATGGAAACAATCCTGATGGCGCTCAAGATGGTCTTCCCTCGGGCATTCCTTACAAGAATAGATCTTAGGGATGCCTTTTTATCATATCCTGATTCATGCCTCTCACAGAAAATTTCTCAGATTCCAAGTGATCCAGACCCATTATCAATACAGAGTCCTTCCATTTGGTCTGGCATCGATGCCCAGAGTTTTCACAATGATACTGGCGGTTGCCATGGCAGCATTGAGAAAACATCTCATAAAGGTACTGCCATACTTGAACGATCTGCTTATCGTGGCGTAATACGAAGACAAAGCAAAAAAAGACACAGCCATATGCCTGGATCTTCTTCAGAATTTGGGCTGGATAGTAAACTTCCAAAAAAGTCCGCTTCAGCCTGTCCAGGAATTACAATTTCTGGGTGTCCTATTCAATACAACAAGAGAGGTGGCAACTCTGTCGCAAGACAGGCAATATCGCCTGAGCCACAGAATAACAGTGTTCTTGAGGCATCAGATTCGGACATCAAAGGAATTCTCCAGGTTTTTGGGGTACCTGTCATCTGCTCATCCAATAATCCCTTGGGCCAGGGCCCACAGCGGATGGACACAGATCAACTATCTTCGATTCTACAGAAAGGATCCATCCAATCCAACACTACAGATACCTATTTGCCCAGCTGCTCAGAAGGAATTGAGATGGTGGTGCCATCCCTTCAACGTGTCCCAAGGAAAGTCCCCAGGTGTAGTAAGCTGGGAGACCGTTACTACAGATACCAGCTTAAATGGTTGGGGAGGTATTTGGGGAACAAAGACAGTCCAAGGAACTTGGACACCAAGAGAATCAAGACTACACATCAACCTGTTGGAACTTCACGCAATATGGAACACCCTCAAAAATCTGGAAGCGGATTTGAGGGACAAATATGTTCTAGTGCAGTCAGACAGTACCACTGCAGTGCAATATGTTCTGACTCAGGGAGGGACAAGGAGTCAGTCGCTCAACCAATTAGCCATCAAGATCCTTCTTTGGTCAGAGCCACGCTTTGCAGCACTAAAAACAACCGACTTGTCCGGCAGTCTCAATGCCCAAGAAGATTATCTAAGCAGTTATTGTGTAGGTCAGGGCGAATGGTCCCAGGACATGGGAATATTTCTGGAGATCATAGCCGTAATGGGCAAGCCCACAATAGACCTGATGGCATCAGACAAGAACACAAAATGTCAGACCTTCCTCTCCAGATGGAAATCCAGCAAAGCAGGGGGGCAGGATGCTCTACTTTGCTGCTGGAACTTTTGTCTGGCTTATCTGTTAACAGAAGTTGTTCAGAAGATCAGGAGGCATAGAGCGGAAGTAATATTAGTTGCTCTGGATTGGCCCAGGAAGGTCTGGTACTCGGATCTCCTGGCAATGACCATCAGGGAACCAATCAGACTACCGGTGTCTCCTCACTTGTTATCAGAGGGACCTATTTTTTCCATCCGAACTCAGCTTTCTGGAGGCTGACGGCTTGGAGGCTGAGCAGAGCTCGCTAAAACTCAAAGGCCTGTCAGATGCCGTAATAGAGACTATCCTGGCTGGTAGATGCCCTTCAACAACAAAAATCTATTACAGAGTGTGGTCCATTTTCCACAAATAGTGCAATTCCCATCAATTTGACAGAAACAGCATCTCGCCGGGAAAGTTGTTGGATTTCCTTCAGGAGGGATTCAAAAAAGGTCTAAAGCCAGCGTCTTTGAAAGTACAACTATCTGCTTTATGCGCAGTACTGGCCTCTCCCTTTGTGGAACAGTATGTCTTCAGACGTTATCTGTCAGCTATCACAAAGATCAAGCCTACCATCAGGGAAATCATTCCTCCATGGGATTTAAACCTGGTCCTCACACAGTTTTGTTCCCATCAGTTCTTTGAACCCCTTGAATCAATTTCACTGAAGCACTTGACATTAAAAACCATCCTTCTTACAGCAGTCACTTCGGCTCATAGAGTGGGAGAGCTTCAGGCACTCTTATGTGTTTCACTGTACATTGCATTTCACCAAGACAAGGCGGTTTTATGTCCAAAACCCTCTTTCCGGTCCAAGGTTGCCTCTTCCTTTCATCTCAGCCAAGAGATCATCCTTCCATCTTTCTGTGCAAATCCTGCAAACAAGAAGGAACGGGAGTTCCATAATTTGGATCTTGTGAGATGTCTGCAGGCTTATCTCATTCGAACAAAAAGTTTTTGAAAATCTCAAGCACTTTTTGTTCACTTCTCAGGAAAGTTTAAAGGTACTGCGGCCTCCATCGCCAGATGGATTAAACAAGGCATTATCCTCGCCTACGAATCAGCTGCTCGAGAACCACCAGTAGGTATTAAAGCACACTCTACCATAGCGATTTCCACTTCCTAGGCACAAAAGGCCATTGCTACGCCAAAGAAGATCTGTAGAGCAGCCACCTGGTCTTCCCTGTCCACCTTTGTGAAACATTACAAACTGGACATTCAAGCATCATCAGATGCAAAATTCGGCAGGAAGGTGCTAGAAGCAGCCATTCCTGTTTCGAACTAGATCTCCCACCCTGGTTACTGGGGTACTGCTTTGGTAAGTCCCATAGTCTGTTGCTGTGGATTGGACATAGAGGAAAAGGTGAAATTTTTACCGCTCTTTTGTTTTCCTCTTTGTCTTTCCACTGCAACCCACCTGTTTGCTCATTTGATGGTATGGTTGGTGTATCGTTCCTCTACGATATATGTATATGTATAGATAGATAGATAGATAGATTATATATAATTTCTATATATCTACATGTGTATATATGTTCTCTACCATAATTTACTGTAATATCTGAGATTTGTGTTTTTAATATGTATGCGCACTTCAGATTCAGTTGTCTGTATCTAATGATATTTTACATATTTTTCAACTTGGTTAAGGGGAATAACTGAGCAGAGAAGGGTAGCAGACAACTTTATCATTTTTTCATTGCTCCTACCAGCTGGAGGGCAGTCTATTGCAATGGAAGGACACAGAGGAAAACAAAATATTGGTGAGTAAATTTCACCTTTTTCTTCACTTTGAAATATACAGACACTATATTTACCAGAATGCAAATATTGTAAATTTGAGTTGGTAGATATTGGACCCAGTGGGCTATATGTCTTAACAAGAGGTTGGCACAAGTCTGGGTCAATGGCACCAGAAGGATCAAATTCCCATTGAATTAGATGTGGCTTTTAGCCCTTTAGATGCTTGAGAGGTCGGTTATGCATTAACCCACTGAGTACCAGAGGGTGTGGAAAAGCATTGATTTGCAATGTGTTGTATACTCCTCTCATCCCCAGCTAGTTAGTTAGCAAGGCTTTGAAGATATTTCTTGCATTACAGAGGTTAAAAAATGTAAATCATTGGGAACTTTTATTTGTTCCCTATCGTATAGCTGGTTTGGCTCAGAATTGCTTTACTTTTGCCTTTATACATGTCACATTGAATTTTCATTCAGATAAACTGTGAAGTAGCCACATCATCACCACTGTGCACCTCTAATAGCACCAATGCTTAAGGGCCTTGTTCAGGAATCTGAATAAGAGCAATTCTGAGGCAGCCTCAGGGACACGTTCCCAATGAATTACATTGTGCTTTTCACTCCTTCAGTCCTAGAGAGGTTTCCAACATTTAGCAAGGCAATTCATTGGGAACATCCCTAGCATTCAAGGGTTTAAATCCCCTTTTAAATCTCTGGAGATAATTGTGTTGTTCCAGAATTACTCCTCTTTATCATCCTGAATATAGCATGTCTGATGGTTTTTGACTTACTAAGGCTACAACATAAAAATAATGTTTGCTTTTATTTATTCAGAAAATTATGCACGATGCCATTGGATTCAGAAGTTCTTTAACAGGCAAGAACTACACAGCTGAGTGGTATGAACTTTTCCAGCTCGGCAACTGCACTTTTCCTCATCTGCGGCTCAATATGGAAGAGCCGTTCTGGTGTAACCAAGGAGCAGCCTGTTTCTATGAAGGAATAGATGATGAGCACTGGAAAAGCAATGGAACTTTAGTTCCTATAGCAAAAATATCAGGTAAAGAATACAATGGGATGTTTGAGATTAATGGGAGAGCACAAGAGCAGAGCGTGTAAATCTTCCTTTGCAGGACCTGATATATAATAAATAAAACCAAAAGCCAGATGTCTACTCACAATATAAATCAATGAAATTGGATTATAAGTGTCCTGCAGGATTCTGCATCCTCCCCATTCCTAAAAACGCAATCACTTCCAGCCATTCTGTCTCACTCCAGTCACAGGACACAGAAAGCCAAAGGTGGGATACTGTATTTCTGGTTGTATAGGAAGATGTGTTTGCAGTAGGTAGAAAGAGGTAATAACACCACTGTAGAACACTGGTAATACCTCAACTGGAATGCCATGCTGAGATTTGGAGACCTTGTACAGAAGGGTATCAATAAACTGGAGGTAGTATGTATGTCTGTATCTTTATTTATATGGTGTCATACATGTACACAGTGCTTTACAGAAGTTGTAATAGTACAATACAAAAATACAGGACTGTGTTAACCCCTTAATGACCAGCGGTCCCGGGGCTTGCTGTCCCTTAAGGACCACATAGGAAACTTTGACGTGCCGTCCCACGTGACTGATCACGTGGGGCGGCACGTCAGACGGGGCACTGGAAGAGATCACTCCGGTCTTGGAGCGATCAACTTCAGTCCCCGGTATTACTCACCTCGCTCCTACAGGAGCGCGGTGAGTAAAAGTACGTGACGTGCCAGGACCGTCACTGGTCCTTAAGTTCAGGACCAGAGTGACGGTCCTGCCACGTCAATGGTCCTTAAGGGGTTAAGAGCATTATGCTAAAGTGTGGTTATTGCATTATTTTTGGGGGAAAAGTGCAGCAAAGGGAATCATACACTGGGAAAGGGACCCTTCCCCAAGGAGCTTACAATCTAAAGGTAGTTCAAAGATGAACTGCTAAAATGGTGCAGCGTCCTTATGACAAAGGGTACCTGAATATACTCAAGAACTTAATATCTATAGCTTGAAAGAAAAGAGGGAGAGGAGTGATATGATACAAACCTTTTAATATATTAAGGGATTTAATATAGGTCAGGCGGGAAATATTTTTCTGAAAAAAGAAGACTATAGAACAAGAGGTCATGATCTAAAATTAAAAGGTAGAAAACACAGAAGTAAGTAGTACTATACCGAAAGGGTGACAGACTCATGGACCAGCCTCCCAGCAGAAGTGGTAGGGATGAATACTATAATTGAATAAAAAATAAATGGGATAGACATGCATCTTTTAAGAAAAGTATGAAAGTGTGTATATTTTAATTAGATGGGAACATGAACAGACTGGATGGGCCAGTTGGTTCTTATCTGCCATAAAAATCTGTTTCTATGTAAAATAAGAAACAATTCTGGGCACATCTTGTTTTTGAATGGCAACAGGAACAAAGAATTGCAATGTATTTTTTTTCCTTCAATTTATCCAGATAAAAAGAACAGGAATACAGGCATAAAGGCAAAACCATTACTGTAATTGGATGCAAAAAAAAAAAAAAATCTGGATAAAATTACTTAAATTATACAACTCACATGCAATCACAGAAAATTAAATTGTTTAGTCACCATCAGTACCAGTCATAATAACAGAAGTGTGTATCAGATGGGATTCTCCTGTTTGTTCTGCTGTAACTATTGTACAATTCCTTCAGTTATATAACGGTATAACAGAAATGCTCAGGCTACACACTGTCCCTTAACCTTTTATGTATTTTGTTTAGATGTTTTCCATTCAGCAGTATAAAGGGAAAATATATAATGTAGTAGTCATTTCTAGGGTGACATTAGAGTAGAGATTTATGGCGAACCTTTCACAAAACATTGATGACAGGTGCGCATTACTATGTCTGAATCATTCCAACATTTATCTCAAAGCATATAGTAATTTCAATAAACTTTACAGTATCATTCAAATAAGTAATAAGACTTGTCACTTGTGCTGAGGTGCCGGACCAAAGCAAGATCTCAGGCCCGGACATAAATATATTGAACAAGACGAAGTAATAGTCAGCACTCCAGTATGAATAACTTGCTGTTTCATACATTTATGGCAAATAGCTGTATACAGGTCTGTGTTAAAACACCCCAGAATAAAAACATATGGTGATGTTTTATATGGACATCACACACTGTCAGTATCACTGATCATAATGTTCTAGGAAAAGTGGTGCAATTCTAGACAAAACCAACTGAACGGTAAAGGACCAAAAATATTTATCAAATCCCCATTGGTTTAAATGGGGCCTTTAACGTCTGAAATGCTAGAGGTGTAACGCAGTGCATTGGAGATGACTTTAGCATTCGGTGAGTTAAGTCTCCTTGAACCTTTGAGTTCCAGAGGGGTATGCAACGCATTGCTTTGCCACTAGTAGACAGGACTTGCTTGAAGATAGGACCATCTCAATGTATCCTTCCTGGTAAAACAATTTTATTTAACAAAAAAAAAAATCCCATTTTCTGTGTCTTGTGCACAATCTGCCTCACTTGCACAGTTTGTGTGTTAGCTGCACTTGGATTTTTCTACCTCTGTATTACACATTCCCAACATCTGCAGTGGAGATGATGGACCTAAATAGCTTCTCTGTGGTAAAGAGGTTAATAATATAGCAACTTTCAGAATAAATTGGCACTAAAAATCTATTTACTGTTTTTGTCAACAGGTGCCATGTTTAATCAGATGTCAAAGTGGCTAAAAGAGGATAATGCCACTGGTATTTATTATGAGACCTGGGCTGTGCAGGAATCCCCAGAGGCCAACTCATCTGTGTGGTTTGAATCATATGACTGTGCCAGCTTTGTACTGAGAACATACCAAAAGTTGTGGGAGCTTGGAGCCACTTTTGATAGGATGATACAGACAAACTACACTCGCTTACACTTGTACAGTGGAGAACCAACATACCTGGGAAATTCTACTTCCATTTTTGACCCACATAAGAATAAATCATTAGCTTTAGATATTCAAAAGTTTTACTACCCTTATCGATCCCATCAATCTTGGAAAGAGATTCTCCTAAGCATTGTGGAGATATATGAGAAAGTTGTCTTAGATAAAGTGTTTTATCTATTTTATAACTTTGAATATTGGCATTTACCTATGAAGTTTCCTTACATTAAGATTACATATGAAGAGATCCCACTTCCACCACAAAAACATAGATAATTTGAAAATTATGTTTTTCTACATGTCTTAAACGGCAGTATGCCCTAATTGTGGAAAAAATGTTGTAGGAATTTTCCTATAGTGTAAATCAAGGATACTACCAGCGATTAAAGATGTTTGTATCAAAGTTATTAAAAACATAACTTGCTATTTTTTCTGATAGCTTGAGTTCAAGGTATTTTAAAGCCAGTTAGCACTTTTGCAATTGCACCCTGTGAAAAGCTGAGTATCACAGACAGAATTACAATATCCCAAGAGCACCATAATCTGTCACATTACCCTGCTTGAAGAAAACTAGTGACTTTGGTAAAGCTGCTAGGGTAATGAAGACACAACCATGACCATGGCATTGCTGTTGCCAGCAAGAGCTATACTTTCACCTAAAATTAGTGTGTTCTGACACTATACAGCCTCTTTTAAAATACATTGATATTTGTTTGCTTTTATGAAATGGCTGCATGGACTGGACATGGACCAAAATCACTAGCCATGGATTTTTTTTTCTCATCGTCTGGTCCTCAAGGAGTTAAAAAGAGAGTGATAGAGACTTTCACATACTTAGTTTGGGAAAAAAAAAAAAAAAAAAAAAAACAGTGGCTCCTGAGTGTGAAATATGAAATATGTTGGACCAGAGGTTCTCAACCCATGCCCTCAGGACCCACTAACAGGCCTGGATTTGAAGATGTCCTTGTTGGAGCACAGGTGATTTAATCAATTTGACTGAATCTCTGATCAACACACCTGTGCTCTAACAGGGAAGTTCACAAGTCCTGGCCTGTGAGTGCATGGGCTGAAAACCTCTTTTAGCACCTTAACGACCCATGACGTGCCAGGACCATCATGGGTAAACTCCACTTTAAGGACTGGTACCGGAGTGTTCAGTCTCAGCGCTTGTCACTTCTGACAATTCATGTGATTGCTTCAGGAACAATCACATGTACCGGCGTTTTGATTGAATAAGGCAGTGTGCCAAGCACACTGCCTTTATGTCTGCGCTGTACCTCTCTCTCTTTCTTACGATCAAAGTAAGGGAGAGAGAAGCAGAGAGGAGACACCTAGTTGTCAAAAAAATGCAGCAACTGGGGGTACTAACCCCTTCAATGCTGGTGCTGAGGGCTGGCTGGATGCAGGTCCATTTCTGACCTGGTAAAATCAACTTTTTTATTTTTTTATAAAATTCAAAAAGAATAAATATGTAAAAAAAAAAAAAAAAATTGTACTAATAAAATATTTTAAGTGTAAAAAAAAATAAATAATGGCAATGTGATTGTTGTGGAGCCATGTAACAGAGTTATACACACCGCCAAATCGTATATATGAAAAAGTGAGAAAATAGGGAGGGGAAAGAGGGACATGGGGATTTTCACCCAGGGGGAACAGTGCCCACTTAAAAATGTCCATTTTGTAGGTATGACTGACCAGTCATACCTTTCTTACAGTCTCTATAAAAATTTAACCCACTGTGCCCAAGTAATGCCAAGAGAAAAAATGGTGGGTTTTTTACATTTTTTTTTTATTTTATTTTTTTTTTTTACCGTTTTATTTAATATTAATAAAGGAAATGGTGGGTTATCCATGTAATTGTTGTATAAAAAGAGAGCCCTATTTGTGCATAAAAAAACAGTATATAATTTATGTGGATGGAATAAAAGCCTTAGCGGGAAAACAATGTTGAACAAAGACATAGTCAAAAAGATCAGAATTGCTCCGGTCGTTGATCTATAGGTCATTTCCAAAGATCTTTCAAAATCGCCAGTGTGGTTTTAGGTGCTAGTGTCACTTTAAAACTTCAAGCATAATATTAGCTGTAATGCTTTATTATGATAAACATAAACTGTGGGACTTTTCCAACTGAATAAAGCCATGGCACTCCTACTGCTGCAACATGCTTCATTCAAAAGTTATCACAACTCAAATCTAAGCTGTAATACATTTTTGTTTATATATTTCAGAAGAGTCTTTTCACGTAGGCAACTTTATTTGCAGTAGGGAAATCATATAGAGGGAAAAAGAGATGCTGTTTGACTGTATTTTTCATGTGCTTTACTTGCAATTCAGCTTCAAGTTGGTTTTTTTTCTCCTTGCAGTGTAAATACTACTACCATTGTCCATATTTGTGCCATTCCCTTGAAGCCCATATTAAAAATTAGTTGGTGCATTAATTAATTACTTAAGCAGTCTACATTGCCTTGCAGCATGGGCTGAGTATTTAGCCTATTAAAAGATACTTTTGGGACAAACCAGCTGCACCATCAGGGACCAATAAATCTTGCCAATGTGCTTTTGAGCTCTTTAAGCCTTTGAGTGCCAGAGAGCTATCCAACGCATTTCAACGCAATAAGTTGGATGACTCTCTGCCACTCAAAGAGTTAATGCAAGGGAAGTCTACAGTACACTGTGAAGTAATGTGTTTGATTTTTAATTTCACAGTACAATACTGTAAAGCTTTATTAGTATGACTAATGAATACAAGCATTGCCAAAGCTGATTTGTACATAGTCCCCTTCCCCCACCAGATATCGCTGTAGACATATCATTTTATATATAGATTGTGTACATTTCATACAATACATATCATATCTCAGCATTTTAAGTCCCGCTCATGTTTCAGTCCTCCAGTATACCTGTGGTCTTTTTGGTGTTTACATTGTTAGACACAGGTATTCTGCAGCTTTTTCTGCCATTTCACACTTTATATACACATTATCAAAACTGTGCTATCTTTGTGTATGTTTATAAATTAAAATATGGAAAAATGTTAAACTACTCAATCTTGTCAGTTCACATTTCAATTATCCCTGGGTGCAACCACAACACGAAACTTCAAAATTACTTTACCCTTTAAGGACCAGCTGCGCGGAGCACTTAACCCCTTAGCGTCCGGTGACGTACCCGGACCGTCACCCTGGTCCGGCACTTAAGGACCAGTGACGGTCCTGGTACGTCCCGTACTATTACTCACCGCACTTCTGCAGGAGCGCGGTGAGTAATACCGGGGACTGAATTTGATCGCTCCAAGACCGGAGCGATCTCTTTCAGTTCCTCAGTTCGGCATGCCGCCCCACATGATCAGTCACGTGTGACGGCACGCCGAAATTCTCTATCGGGTCCTTAAAGGACCACACACCCCGCGACTGCTGGTCGTTAAGGGGTTAAAGACCATGGAGCAATTTTTTTTGTCTTACCGGAATGAGAGGTCCCGGAACAGCGTGCGGCCATGAAGGGACCCCTGAATTACACGATGTACATGTACATCATGGGTCCTTTAGGCACTTTCTCGCCATGACTTACATGTACATCCATGGTCCTTAAAGTGGAACTTTCAGATAATAGCAAGTCGCCATGCATTTATTAAATGCATGGTGACTAGCTTGAAAGTAGATGACTTACCGTAAAAAAATAGATGTGTTTAAAGGAATCCTTCCTGTTTGGAGACCGGAACCCAGGCTACAGCGCAGACATCTTGTCTGTGCTCCTGCGCCATCGGTCCCAGTCTCCATTGAGTAGACTGCTTTGCACCATATGGTCACCGGAAGGGACTGACGGCACAGGCGCACAGAACGCACTAACCTGCCTGTCAGTCCCGTAACGGGACGGATTCCTTTAGACACATCTATTTTTTTACAGTAAGACATCTGTTTTCAAGCTAGTTGCCATGCATTTAATGAATGCATGACAACTTGCTATTATCTGAAAGTTCCGCTTTGAGGGGTTAAAGGAGAAAATAAAATGCTAATTTTGGTGAAAACTAAAAAAGTATTTATTATGATATATTAAAACAAGATGCTCTGGTAAATCAAATAAAAATTTCTCAGTTCCACTATGAGTAGTTATTAATCCTTTGAGTGCCAGAGAGGTACACAATATGTTCAATACCCCTATGGAACTCAAAGGATTAAGGTTTGAATTAAATGAACAATGTGTCCCATTACCTAGCCATTAATTTTGGCAATGATATGAGGTAGAAGAATAAAATTCTAAGCTCCAGACTCAATATGCTCAAGGGATTGCTTAGTGGTTCAGAATGAATTAAATTTAAGGGAAATATTACCTAAAGTGATTCTTTCTGCTATATATAATATATAACTTCAGATGTTGTTTTTGCAAATGCAGTTTTGTCTCGGTCTTAACATGGCAGGGCATGCATTTGACCAGATAAGTCATAGTTATTGCAGTTTTATAACTTTATGCGATGATTAGTAGGATCATATTTTACTGTTAATGATCATTTTATCTATTATATGAAATAATATACTTGAAATTTATATTTGCTAGTACTGATGCTGTACGCCACTATTTTGCAGCTTCTCGAATTACTTCTGTGTAGTTCACATTTTTTAGAAGTAACATCATAAGATGAATCCATAGTATATAAATTATTATAGTTACCAGCGATGCAGTACTCGCTCACATATGACTCATATGTGGTCCAAACTTTCTTAGAAGTTACACCTAAGGATGAGTTCATCATACAGTATGTATAATGGTACGTATCTGAAGAACATTCATGAATGTATCAGGTATGCTTATTAAGAACCAAATTTGTTAAAATCTCGGTTGAGGTGATAAGGCTATACTAAAACCAGATGTTTGCAAAAAAGAACATCTGAAGTTATATATCAGAAAGCATCACTTTAAGTAATGTGGGATAAAGG
This sequence comes from Rhinophrynus dorsalis, assembly GCA_037306005.1. Classification (NCBI taxonomy): domain Eukaryota; kingdom Metazoa; phylum Chordata; class Amphibia; order Anura; family Rhinophrynidae; genus Rhinophrynus; species Rhinophrynus dorsalis. The sequence continues at coordinate 432,405,478 of CM074719.1, read as the reverse complement.
GGTAGATTTAAAGGCAGTCGTTGGCTAAAAAAAAAACAGGTGTCAGCATTTTTTTCAAGCACAGTAAGCTATTTAAAGATCAGTGCTATAAAAATTGCTGGCAATAAAAAAAAAAACAACCCTACCGGCCGTTACACTAACATGCGTTCTGGCCCGGGAAAAAAACAAAAAAAACAAACACGGTCCAAGTTGCCATTTAAAGGACTGTGGTGGCTGTAAAAATCCGATAAGGGACCCACTTTCGCACATAAAATTTAAGACCCGGTTTGTTTGGCCATAAAGTCCCTTATCGGATCTTTAGTCCGCTAACACAGCTATTAACGGACGACAAAAAAAAAAAAACACACACACACACACACCTAAGTCCACAGTGGATGTATTGATATGGGGCTCTAAGCCTGTGTCCAAAGTTATAAGTACAATGCAGAAATAAGCGTCACACTAATATATATTTTAGCCTCTTGAGTGCCAGAGTGCTTTGCAATGTGTTGTGTACCACTCTGGTGCTCAAAGGGGTTAAAGAATGTAGTAAATATGCTGCCATTTATTAATATATGGTGTACAAGTTGTTCCCAATAAATTTCTCCATATATGCAATTCCCTCACATCCCAGCCAATCAGCTCTGTGCGGCTGTGCTTTAAACTGAGCGGCTGGGATCTGCGTGTCATGGGTACCCAAAGATTTGCGGACATGTACTTAGTGTAAAATCACTTTTATTGAGAGAGGCAAACAGATAATAGAATATAAGTAAATCACTACAGAATAAGATAGCAATTATCCCATCGCGGAGCAAAATAATCCTATGAGAAGTAGGAGACTGCTTCTGGGTTCTTTCACAAAGACTGGGTTTGCCCAAGTGGACATATGAGAAGCCTGCCATAGCCACAAATCTGCACCAGATTGGGTATCCGACTAAGTCGGGGACAACACGGAGTGGATAGTCAGACAGAGCCACAGGTCAGCTCCAGAATGGGTAGCTAGACAACACAAGGTTAAGGTAAGGAGCGTGTAGTCAACCAGACCCACAGGTCTGCAACAGGATGGATAATTAGACAAGCCAGGTCATACATGGAGCGGATAGTCAGCCAGAGCCACAGGTCTGCACCAGATTGGGTAGCTACCTATACCAGGGTAATACGGAGTGGATAGTCAGTCAGAGCCACAGGTCAGCTCCAGATAGAATGGTCAGACAATGCCAAGGTCATACACGGAGAGGGTAGTCGGCCAGAGCCACAGGTCTGCACCAGATTGGGTATCAAACAATGCCAAGGTCATACACGGAACACAACTAGAAGGAATGCAACAGGCACCAACGTAAGGGCTACTGAGCTCAGAGTCCACAGCCCTTATATACCCTGCCAGGAAGGAGGAGTCTCCCATGTATAAAGCCGGTGCGTGTGTCACTCCCACTGATTCACGTCCGAAAATGTCGCAACAACTAGCACAGATGTGTCAAACCCTGCATCACCTGGATGAAGGAACCCAGCAGCGCTGCCCCAGGAAAGGACACGGCCAACAGCGAGAGGCACCAGATGCGGCCAGGCCACGAGCAGAGAGAGCGAGACAAGTAGTGATGTAGGAGCGTCAGTCCTGACCCCTGCCAGGCATCAGTGACCGGCAAAATGACACCAGCCTTGAGGTACATCAAGCTGTAATAGTGTGCAAGCAATGGCTGTGAGGGAATTGGAAGTGAGACTGCCCATATATAAAGGCAGGCTCACTTCCAATTCCCTCAGTGTGTAACAGGCATCGGCCCATGAGGAAGAAGACTGGGTGGGTCTGTGCTGTATGATGCTGTCTCCGCTCTCTCTGCGGCTGCACACAGGGGTAGAGACAGCAGTTAAGCTAAGTATTTTGTAGATATTATTTTATCATGGAATTTTTTAACATGGTATTATTTTATCATGGCATATATGGAGACATTTATTGGGAACAACTTGGACATTGTATATTAATACAGTTGAAACCAGAAGTTTACATACACTATATAAAAAGACACATATGCATGTTTTTCTCACTATCTGATATGAAATCAGAATAAACCTTACCTGTTTTAGGTCAATTAGGATTACAAAAATTATTTATATTTGGCAAATGCCAGAATAATGAGAGAGAGAGAGAATTTTTAAGGCATTTTTATTACTTTCTGCAAAGTCAAAAGTTTACATACATTTCATTAGTATTTGGTAGCATTGCCCTTAAACTGTATGACTTGGGTCAAACGTTTTGGATATCCTTCCACAAGCTTTTCACAATAGCTGGTAGGAATTTTGGCCTATTCCTCCTGACAGAACTGGTGTAACTGGGCCATGTTTGTAGGTCCCCTTGCTCGCACCTGCCTTTTCAGCTTTGCCCATAAATTTTCAATAGGATTGAGATGTGGCCTGTGTGTTGCTACACCATCCTATGGAGATTTATGGTCCCGGGACCCGAGCTGTCCATAGAATCATGTAGCAACAGCGCCACTGTACAATTTCAGGCCACTGTGATATTGCACCAAAAAATTCAACTTTGAAAATTAATAACTTTTGAATGAAACACCTTTCAGCAGTGGGAGTACTCTTGTTTTACTCAGGGGGATAAACCCTACAACATATATTTTTTTTTACATTTTAAGTATTACTATCCCTTTAACTTCCTGGCTGATGTCTTGAGATGTTGCTTCAGTATTGCCACATAATCTTCTTTTCTCAGGATGCCATCTATTTTGTGAAATGAACCAGTCCCTCCTGCAGCAAAACAACCCCACAACATGATGCTGCCACCCCCATGTTTCACAGTTGGGATGGTGTTCTTTGGCTTCCAAGCTTCTCCCTTTTTCCTCCAAATGTAACGATGATCATTATGGCCAAACAGTTCAATTTTAGTTTCGTCAGACCACAGGACATGTCTCCAAAAATGTAGGTCTTTGTTCCTGTGTGCATTTGCAAACATTAATCTAGCTTTTATATGTTTCTTTTGGAGTAATGGCTTCTTCCTGGAAGAGTGACCTTTCAGCCCATGTTGATACAGTACTCGTTTCACTGTGGATAATGACACAATCTTACCAGCTTCCGCCAGCATCTTCACAAGGTCTTTTGCTTTTGTTCTTGGGTTGATATGCACGTCGGACCAAAGCACGTTCATCTCTGAGACACAGAACCTGTCTCCTTCCTGAGCTATATGATGGCTGGACGTTCCCACCTTGTTTGTACTTGCGTATAATTGTTTGTACAGATGAACGAGGAACCTGCAGGTATCTGGAAATTGCACCCAAGGGTGATCCAGACTTGTGCAAGTCCACAATTCTCTTCCTGATATCTTGGCTGATTTCTTTAGACTTTCCCATGATGTTATACACAGAAGCAGTGTGTTTCTGGTGTGCATTAAAATACATCCACAGGTGTGTCTCTAATTAGCTCAGAAGCTTCCAAAGACATGACATCGTCATATGGGCTGTCCCAAATTGTTTAAAGGCATAGTAATCCTAGTGTATGTAAACTTTTGACTTTGCAGAAAGTAATAAAAATGCCTTAAAAAATTCTCTCTCTCTCTCTCTCTCTCTCATTATTCTGGCATTTGGCAAATATAAAAAATTTTGGTAATCCTAATTGACTCAAAACGGGTAAGGTTTATTCTGATTTCATGTCAGTGAGAAAAACATGCGTATGTGTCTTTTTATATAGTGTATGTAAACTTCTGGTTTCAACTGTAACTGGCAGCATATTTATGGAACCGTACAGTAATGATACATTCTCTAACCCTTTTGACAGCAGAGAGGTATGCAACACATTGCTTTGTAATGCTTTGAGCACCCCTCTGCCACTCAAGGGGTTAAAGTATATATTAGAGTGACGCTTATTTCTGCATTGTACTTATAATTTTCTTTTTTGTTTAACAGCAAGAAGACTGTTTCCTTCTGGTTTATCTTCTTTCCTGTATCTTCTGTCCTGCTCTTCTTTCTTCAGACAGTGGATAACAGGAAAGTGTAAGAGAAGTTAACTATCAGTGCTTGGCAGTATGTCAGGTAGTGATAGTTCCTGTTAAGTTCCCAATATCGCTGCTTTTAGCAGTGTTTTGTGAACTTAACACACAAAACAGACGTTTTGCCACAAGACCGTTTCTGTGGCTTAAAGGGATAGTAAGGTCCCGAAATAAATATAAGCAAATTGGTAGAAGCAATTAAAAAAAAAAACTTAATGCCTTATTTCTATCTCTCAAACCTTTATGGTTTGAGAGATATAAGAAAATAAAAGTCTCCGTTCTCTCCCCTTTCTGTCTGACGAGCTGTAAAGCTGTCAGAAGCAGAATCTGGTCACGCGACCAGACGAGGCTCTTCAGGAGAGCTGACATTGAGAGATCTAAAATAAATACTTCATCAGAATGGTCTACAATGTGTGCAAACCAGGCACACATTGTAGACCATTCCGATTAAGTATTTATTTTTAGACCTCTCGATGTCAGCGCTCCTGAAGAGCCGCCGTGTGATCCCAGAACCAGTATCTCATGCGTCCACTATACAGCTGATGCATGAGAAGGGAGAGGAATCTGAGATCTTTATTTCTATCTCTCAAACCTTTATGGTTTGAGAGATAAGAAAATAAGGGCATTAAGTATATTTTTATTGCTTCTACCAATTTGCTTATATTTTTCGGGGGGCCTTACGATCCCTTTAACGTTCTTTGGTTTTAGCTGGTAGGGCCTTTGAATACAGCGTTAGACATTTTATTATTTCATCCAGTATTAACTTTGGCCCTACCAGCTATTTTACCGCAGACCTTTAAATCTACCTCAATATGTCTATGCTGTTTCACTTAAATTAATCTACCACTTTCATTCATTCTGACCCACTGAGCCTTCCCTTGACCATAACAAGTCTGCAGAGAGAAAGACATGGTTCGTGACTGGGGGCTGGGACCCAAAGATGCTTTCTAATCAAGTGGGCATTTTGTGAGTGTGCATTTGTCTTGTATATGTACTTGTTTTTGATAAATCATACTACACTTAGATGCTATTATTTTTCTCTTTTGGCCTCCCTTTTGAGCTCTGACTTCGATATTGATTTCTACTAGTTTGTTGGCCTTTACAAGTCTATTATTTGTGAGCTGCACAAGGAATAAAATATCAATTGGAGATTGGGTGACTGTGATTGTTTGTACTTCATCTCATCTTCATCCCATCATTTCATCATTGCTTCATCTTTCATTCATCATATTTCAAGTTGTCATTTGCCTTGACTCCTTTCATTGGATCATAAGTTACTATCTAATTCAATATATCATACGACTCAGGTTCAATTACCTCAATAGGAGTATTATTTGATTATTTTCACAGCATTGGACAATATTTTGACTATTAATCGAACATTTCTACTAACATTTAGTGACTGGATCATTATCACTTATCAGCTGTATTAGTGTTTTCAGTCATTTAATTCATTTCATTTTCATCCTATTATTTTGTCATTGTTGTATCATTTTTTCATCATATTTTAAGTTGCCATCTGTCTTTACTCATTTTATTGGACTGGAAGGCACTATCTAATTCAGTACATTATATTATTTTTTTTTTCATTTTAACAGGAGCACTACTGGAGCATTTTTGGTATTGGACATCTTCTCACTATTGATCACTTTTATTTAGTGACTGGTCTATTGTTGCTTATCATTTGTATTGGTGGCCCAGTTATTATCTTATTCACTTATCATATTTTATTTATCACTTGTTTTAGGATAAAAATATAGGTTTTTATTTTTTCATATTAATTTCACTATTATTTTTTATATTAATATTTCATCATCATCTTTTCATATTCCATCCATATTAAGAATTATTTTACTTTCATAACACGGTACACACATCCTGTTTCCACAAATAATTGTCCCCAAGATTTTTTTACGACTATAGAGTGGTGTATTCTCAGGTGGTTGATGCACAATATTTGACTGATAAAGGAATAAATCTAGTATTTCTTTTTAAATTGGTAAACAGTCCTGTCATGACTGATCTGGGCATTTCATTATCTCCTAATTAAAGGGATAGTAATACTTCGTTTTTTCTTTTTTACTTTGTAGGCATTAAAAAAACATGACAAACGATATAAGTCTTATCTCTCAAACCTTCATGGTTTGAGAGATATTCACAAGCAAAGTTTCCCTTCCCTCCCCTTTTATCTAGTGTAAGCCATCTCTTCTCAGATGTGGAATCCAGTCCATAGACTAGACAGATAACAGAAGGGGACAATCTTCTTCCTATGAGAACAATGAAAGCCCTGCCCCCCTTGACAAGTTTTTCCCTTACCTTAATTGAAGATTGTTCCTCTCTGCAGTCTACCTGGGCACCTCCCTTCTGATCTGACTGAGCAGTGTTATATCAGTAAAAGGGGCGGGAGGGGGATACTTTGTCATTTAATTACTCTTGAACTACAACTCTGACAGAATTGAAATAATACTCTCCAAAGTCCAAATACTATGATGATTAATTAGAGCTGCTTTTATTATGAAACATTACTATCCCTTTAAGAAGACTAACGCTGTGACATTGGCTTGGTCTGTTTACTGGTTTTACCCATCCTTTCTTGTATAAAATGCTTATGTAAATAAAGGTTCCTAGCAAAGAGATTGATATCTTTGACCCATTCAAAGAGATCCATGTGTTGAGAAGGTGCAAAAGACCAACATTTCTTTAAAATGGAGTAATGCTTATCCTCTAACTGAATATTAGATAGATTTATTATTTCAAGTTTGTCTGACCTTGATTGTTTGTGCCTTTGTATCCCCACTTCGACCTGTCTCTCAGATGTAATGGGATCCAGTCAGAATTCCATTGGGCAGCTTGAGCTGGTTCTAAAAAATATTCCTTTTCTACCTGGTTCTTGTTTTTGTTTTGTCTGTTTCAATGTTTTTTCTTTTTGAGTCCCTTCTATGTCTGAAATATCCGTTTCAAATTCAGTCCAATTTTCCAAATTATTGGTGTTATTATCCTTTGGAATCCTATATATCTTTCCCTCATCAAAATATTTTTTGTTCCTTCTATATTTTTTGAATTTCCTATTTTTAAGGTCATTCGCCCTTTTATCTATGTTTTGCTTCAGATCTGTTTCAAGTTTAGAAAACATTGGATCACTTTTTTAGTACAAAGTTATCTGCTTCTGTATTTGTTTTCTCTGGAATGTCCTTCTCTGTTTTGACAATCAATTCTATTAGATCAAGGGAACATTTTGATATAATTTGATTCCATTTGGTTACAAATGCCTCATCTGTCAGATGTGACGCTGGGATTAAATTCACCCTTAGTCCTCTCTGTATTATTTTGTTCTTAAATTAACTTTCTAGAGTTGTGATATCCCACCAAAGCCTTGTCTGTCTGTGCATTTGTTTAAGTAATTCTCCAGTGCCTTTGGTGAGATTATTATCTTTCATAATTTGTTCTCCATCCTGAGAACCTTCAAAAAGGTTGGCAGCTTCCATGGCCCATTTAGAAAAATCTAATGGTTCTGACAAAAAAAAAATAGGTTATTGTTCTCAATTTTTTGGGGGGATAATACTCCAATTGGAATGAGGATTGAACCCGAAGTATTATACAACAGACAAACAAACAGATATTGGAGGATCCTTATTAAATAGTTTCCATTTTAGTTTGGTTAGCACCTCAAGTCTTCATCTTACTCAACAAAGAAAAAAGAGAACTACGAGACTATAGGGACGCTGTACTTTAGTATCCTTATAAATAAAAAAGCCTCAACTCTTTTCTCGTAAGACCAGTTCAGTGCTCATCTGTATTAGCTTCAGAATACCATATATACACTTTAGTAATCAAATTCCTTTTTACTCTTTATTAATAGGATAATCGTCACTCAGGTCAAATACAAGTTATAGTCCTATTTATTTACTTAGTGTACCAACACCTAATAAAATATATTACTTATCCTTTTTTAATCTAGATATTCTTAAAAGAAACAGGTTGACCCTAAAAGGGTTCTGAACCCACATAAAAACAAGCTTATCCTCGCTCCCTCTGTATTATTTTCACAGGTTGTCTTTAGTTCACTACTTCATTGTGACCCCATTTTGTTTCTCAATAATCAAATCTTTGTATGAATAAATCCAAATCTAGTAGAACATTGTTCTTTTAGTGTATATTTGCAATCGTACTCTTGGATTGAAGTACTTTGTGTATAAAACTCATTGGTCTGTATGACACAAGTAGCCTGGATTTTAAGTTGTACACACATTATTTATAAATTGATAACTATTTCTCAGAGAGTAGCTTGTTCTATAGTTATGATCATAGAGTGGTATTGAAAGATGGTTTATTCAGAGCTACTTAGTTAAATCTCAGTTTTGATATTAGTATTAACTAAATCTTTTAATGTAAAGTCGGGTCTTAGAAGGTTGTTACCTTCATTGATTAATGTCAACAAATTTACCATACCTGTTAAGATTTGTTGATATAGTGAGGTATCCTTCTTTTATCCAAGATCCCATAATAAAGATTCTTAGCTCAATTCAATTAACATAGTAACAGCGATCAGTTTATAGGAGGTTGATACTGGTGTCGGATATTTACTGAAGCAGTAGTAATTATACATAAACATTTTCAATATTCTCTGACATTCCTCTTTGGCCCAAATACATTCCAAACGGCTTCTTAGAGGATGATTGTAGCTGTTAATCTTGTCGTAGCTACTATCGGTGTCAGATGTATTCTTAGTTTAATGACCTATATAAATGCAATCACAATATGCTTTAATACTGCTCTTTGGCCCAGATAGATACTGATCATTTCTTAGAGGGTTTATTGTGTCTGTTTATCACTTACTAACTGTTATTTGTTTCCTTTTTATATCTTTCTCACTCAGTGTTACTCTTTTAGACTTCTTGATGAAGACTGCCAAATGAACTTTGTATAACTTAATCTGCTACATCTGCAAAACTCTGTGAACCTTCTTACTTTTTGCCGCTGATACTGCTCTGAAAAGTATACCTTAGAGCATTCTTGCAAACAAGAGGCAAAGCTTTTAACAATCTGCCCAGTAATCGAATCGAGATCAGACTTCTATCATCTGGAACCACCGTATCCCTTCAAGATCTTTTTAAAGTTTGTCTAACAGCAAAGCTATGAGCAACTCTCTCTAAACCTAATAAATGAAGGAAAAACATACCTGCCAAACGCTTCTTAATAGATTGGCCTGACGCTAGCCAATCAATAACTCAGTATGCAATAATTTAATATCAATGGAAAATTCTGTTGCCCAGCTGAACCATCCATTGCTTGCTGACATATATCCTGACCATGTTGAATCCACCATAGATTTAGTAATTTAAGGGACCATTGATCCTAAATCAATTCCCACTAGTGCTATGGGCATAGCTGACCCTGGGGTTCTGCCTGTGGAGCTATCTTGCAAACTCAGTATAATGGTAGACGGAGCTTGCTGTAATGATAGAGCAGATGAATACCACTACGAAGGGAAGCTTGAACACAATCCCTAGGACAGCTGGGAGGGAGGTGGGAAGTCCTGCACTGCTGTGCTGATGATTCAGTGTGCCGCAGAATGTGGAAGTGTCCGATATAAAATCTGCATATCTTAACAAGTGGGTAAGTAACAAAAAAAAAAACACAAATCCTAATATGATTTTACCAACCTAAGCACATGGCCAAAAGTTTTTTATATGTGAACGTTCCCCTTTAAATAAAATTGTGTATATTACTTAATAAACACACATGTATAGATATATTTATATATAGATATATATAGATATATATATATATATATAGATATCTTTATGTACACGTGTGTATAATTTATAATACAAATGTTTATACACAAGGTTATATGCCTTCCACCTGGAAATCCAGAAGAGCTGGAACCGAAGGATGTTCTGGATCAATCAAGAGATCACGTGCCCGGAACGAAAACCTTGTCCAAGTGCGATTATAAACTGTGTTAGTACTGGCACATCTGGACTGCAGAAGAACAGAAATGACACCATCAGAGACCTTGGTTGCTCAGCAGTTGGGATTCAGGAACCACGCCTCAAGCTTCCATGGAAAGATGAGGCAATGGGTCCTGCAAGGAGGGCATCATTACTGGATCCTCCCGTGACATGGCTTTCAGAAGGATGAACCATGACCTCTTTGGCCGTATGGGGCCACAAAAAAGTAATGTTGTATTTTTCAGGTAAATCTTCCTCAGTAGACCAGAATGAGTCTCAGAGGTGGGAAGAGATATGCCAAGTGAACGTTCCAAGTCTGAGGCAGAGCTTCTACTGCAATTGGATGATCCTAAGGGATCAGAGAGAAAAACTGGGATACGTTCCAATTCCATCTGGAGGCCATCAGATTGATCTGAGTGATTCCCCCATTTCTCCGTGTCAGAAAAACCCTGGGATGAAGGAACCATTCTTCTGGATGAAGCATGCTGCGACTGAGGAAATCTGCATTTCTGTAGCCCCTGGGAGCGAATATCTGTGATTGCCATCGAGTTGGTCTTTGCCCACTGAAGAATACCAGAAGAAGCAGAGCAGGGCTCTGGGTTCCCCCTTGGCGGGCTAGGTAACAGACTACCGTTATATTGTCTGATGCGCTCTTCACCACTTTTCCCTTGATGAGGGGTGCGTCTATTTTCAAGACCCTCCAGACTGCCAAAAGTTCTAGGTGATTGGAGTGCGTGTCACTTCGGTTGTAGATCAGAGAACCTGGAATGTATGTGAGCCCAGGATTGCTCCCCATCCAATTTTGCTGGCATTGGTAGTGATGATAGTCAGGTCTCAAATTATCCAGGATAATCCTGTCGACAGTGTTGTCATGGACCACCACCTTAGGGAACTTTTCACTTCCAGGGAAATAGTCACTTGTTGATGAAGAGACTAAGGGTCTCTGTTCCAGGATGATAGGACCAGTTCTTGCAAGGGTCACATGTGCAGACATGCCCACGAAACTGCTTCTACAGAGGTAGACATCAACCCAAGGATGAACATCAACTGGTGGAGAGACATTGTCCTGGTGGACCAGAGAAGCTATTTGATACAATAATCTATGAATTTTTTCGTCTGGACGAAAAGTTTTCTCCAAGGTGGAATCCAGAATCATGCCCAGAAAAAGCTTCTGTTGTGCTGGAAGAAGACTGGACTTTGATGTTTATCTTCCAACCCAGGCTTTTAGGAGTTGACATGACCAGAGATAGATGTATCTTCAGAAGTGAAAGAGAAGAGGCTTTCACCCAGCCAGATAAGGTATTATCACCACATTCTGTTCCCTTAAGAAGGCCGCGACCACTGCCATTATCTTTGTAGCAACACATGGGGCTGATGTTAGCTCGAAGGGAAGAGCTGCAGATTGGAAATGAGAAGTAATTCCCCCATCTCTGATGGCAATTCTCAAAAACTTCTGGGAATCAGGATGAACTGGCACATGCAGATAAGCATCTTTTAAATCCACCTTTGGCATCCAATCTCCCTGACAGAGAACGTTGATAGTGAACCTGGGATGAACTGATTCAGAAAAGTGAGGTTTACCACCAATTGAAAACCTCTTGACGTCCTGGGAACCAAAAGGTCTGTGGAAAAAGTTCCCTTTCTAGGAATGGATGTGGTACCAGTACTAAAAACTTCTCTAGCACCAGATCTCATATAATGCAATGAAACCCTTCTTGCCATGAAGAGCGAGGAACCTTGGTAGTGATGAACCGCTGAGGAGGAAAACTGTGGAAAGGAATCCTGGATCCGGTTGAAACAATTTGGAAGACCCAGGAATCTGACGTAGTTTCTCATCATAGATTTTTGGAAATACAGAAGCCTTTCCTCCAAGGGAATCCAAGGTCTGTTGTCAGAACTGTGTCTTTGGGACAGTATCCTGGTAGGGTCTCTGGGTCTTGTTCCCTTAAGGTTCTTATGGACATGAGGCTGATCTTTTGCATTTGGATGATTTTCTCTGGTCCCTGAATGCTCAAAAAAAGGTTTTCTGAGAGGAAATTCTCCCGTCATAATGCAAGAACTTCTTCTCCTCCAAGATAATCTGTAAAAGGGCATCCAGTTTCTTACCAATATAGAAGTTGCCCTCAAAGGGCATAGAACAGAGCTTACAATTGAAGGCCACATCTACAGACCATTGCCTAAGCCACGGTGCTCTGTGACCCACCGAAGATAAAGCTGAAGCTCTGACAGCCATTTGAACGGATTCCATGGAGGCATCACAGAGGACATCTGCTGTTAGACTGAGCCTGGAAGTGGACTTCAAGAGCTCCTCTCTAGATACTTTATTGACCAAACCTTCCTCCAGTTGCATAAGCCATAGTCTCAAGGCTCTAGAAATGCAAGCGGATGCAACCCCAGGACGAAAGGATGAAGCACTAGCCTCATGAGTCCTGAGAAGAGTTGCCTCTGTCTTACGATCCATAGGATCCCAAAACCCAGATGTATCCTATAGATGAAAAGCAGTTTTTCTAGAGAGATGCGATACGTGGACATCAACTCTAGGAACTTTATCCCACAGAGACAAATCTTTGGAATCAAAGGAAAAAAGACTTTTGAGCTTCCTAGGAAAAGAGATGTTTCTTGCAGTAGAAATGCACTCCAACCACCTGACACCATTTTAATTATCTCTTCCTGTTCTCTGAAACCCATCTCACCTTTGAAGGGTAGATTGACTAATTTGTTCTTGGAAGATCCGCCTGCTCCCCATGATATCAAACCTGAGTGGCTGAGGTATGGTTCTGGGTCACCTTGGGATCCAGGGCAGGTGGACTGCGGAGGAGTCTCTTCAGTCCATCAATGTTCTGGAGCAATGCGTGAAAGAAGACCTTGACATCTGGAAGAATAGCAATACATCTCTGGAAGAAAACAGAGCAGAAGTCTGAACCTTCAAGGAACTCAGGCTGAGTCCCTTGTCCACTCCATCCTGTAAAAAGGACAGTATAGTAGAAAGGTCAAAGTCTTGAGAGGAAAGATCCTTATCCATACACCAAGAGTGAAAAGTAGACCAAACTTTGTGGTATACTTTAGAGGAAACAGGCTTCCGAGCACAAAGCAAAGTTGCCACCACGGCTGAAGAGAAACCCTTCTTCCTCAATATTGAGGATTCAATTGCCATGCCGTCAAATCCAGACGAGCCACATCCTCCTTCCACAAATAACCCTGTAGAAGAAGGTCTGCTCTGCAGGGAAGCCGAAAGTGCTCCACACGCATAGGTCCAGGAATTCTGGAAACCAGGCCTGACGAGGCCAGTACGGATCAATTAGAATGGCAGGCGATCCCTCCAGGTGTAGTTTCCTTAACACCCTGTGAAGCAGGGAAATGGGAGGAAAGATGTATGCTAGAGGAAAGTGCTAGACTGCTAGAGCTAGAGGGTTCCTCCAGAAGCAGCAAAACAATGGAACCCTCTGGTTGTGTCTGGTCACCATCAGGTCGATAAGGGGAAGTCCCCATTTCTGAACAATGAGGTCGAAGACATCCTGGTGGAGTTCCCACTCTCCTCTGTCTACCTTGTGTCAATTTAAGAATAGCATCAAAGTTAGCTGCAGACAGAATGCTGAGTTTCAGAAATGTTGGCCAAAAGCCGCAGCAAGTCAACCCTGACGCACAGCAATAGTAAGCTGTCCACTACAGACAGCAATGGCCCTGTTCACCCAAGCAGCAGCGAAGGAAGGACGCAGGGATGCACCTGAAGTAGCAAAGATGGCTTTTAGAAAGGCCTCAAGTTTTCTATCGGTCCAATCCTTAATAACAGAAGCGTCTGCTACTGGCAGACACATGGATTTAGAAAGGCTGGAAATTGGGGCATCCACCTTAGGGGGTTGAGCCCACTGAGCTAGCACCAATTCTGAGAACTTCCTGGACAAAGTAGATCTCTTGTCAGAGGTTTTAGAACCAAGCTGGTCAAGAGTGGGATTAGGTGGAAAAAAGGTTCAGAGGAATGGGAGAGGAATGGGAGGAATGTTCAGAGTATTGAGGACTGCTCTGATCAGGCCCTCGGCTGAGGCTTCAAGGTCAGCTTCAAATGGGTCCCAAAAGAATTGGGAGGAAGCTTCCTCAGAGCATTCACCCTCATCTGAGTCCACCAACAATTCCTCCTCAGTGTAGTCTGACATATCAGGTACACCCTGTGGTTTGGGCACCGATTACCTGAATGAAGTAGGGGGCTGCCAAGACTGGAAGACCCCCTGTAATTGCGTTGGAAGTAGTTGCAAGTAGACTTTAACTTCTTAGTAGTAGTCTTTAACTCTTACATCCACAGTGGCTCGTGTACATGGCTGGAGATCCCTGGTGGAGAGGCAGGGGCAGCAGAGCATGAAGGGCACAATTGACCTGAGTATTCTCTAGGAAGCCCTGATTGACAGGAAGAGCAATGCGCAATGGGGGTCACAGACACCCCAGTATCCTTAGCCTTAGGTCTAGCCCCAAGTCCCAACAGGTCTGACATCCTAACAGAGTATTAAACATCTGATGGTATGAGGTAAACCCCAGACACTGGGTGTAAGATTACATTTTCACCCCAGAAATAGTGAAAATGCACTTAACTGGCAGGCGAAGGGTTAATCTGCTGAGGAGAGAGGAAGAGTCCAAGCCCTGCATAGGATACTCGTGAAGGGAAAGCTAGAAAATTGCATCTGTTCAGTAGCCAATAAGAAAATAGTGCTCATGGGAAATGTAGTCCCATAGAGGTGAATGGAGCATGGCGTCTATGTGGTAAAGCGCGCGGAACTCAAATAACGAAGTATAATAAAATGATTCCAAAATTTGAAAGACACATAAAATTGACCAGTTTGATAATAAAAAACACTAAGGGGAAAGTGTAATAATATCTTAAAAGAGCTCAAAATGGTAAACAAGGAGTTAATTTACTACAGAAGCCCAAGTGCTCCAGAAACCCAGTGGAGAAACATGGAAACCCAATGAGTGCAGGAGTATGTAGTAGGAACTCCAAAGGAGACACCTGTGTGGAGGGGAGGCATGGGACAAGTGGACCTCAGCACTCAAAGGGTTGCTCACCTTTTTTGCAGGTTGTCTGTCTTCAGACTACCATTGTTAAAGAAGAAGCCTCAGTGGGCTTCTCCTAGGGAGAAAACATAGCATGCAAGATTTTCCCCTCAGGACTGGAAGGTCCACAACAGCATCTGGTAACTGAGCACTCCACCATTGGGACATCAGTAATAGTAATCCACCTAATGGGAGATGTCCTGTCTCTAACAGAAAACAATAAATATAACTGAAAGCTAAGCAGAACTGTTCTCTTGCCTTTCCTGCACTTCTTTTCAAGAATTGTTCCTGCCTTCTTAAAGGGGTGGTCTCCATCCCATCGTTACCTGTAAGCTATATGGACGACAGAGAAATATATATATAGTTCTTGAAGGCTTATCTCTATAAAGCAAGTCACGTGTCTGTGTAAGTTCCCCTTTAACGTAGATTTCCTACAGGCGTGCAAAAACAAACTCTGCTGTTTTAGCTTTGAAACTTTTCCACTGGAAGCATTTAATAGGAATGAATGTCTTTTCATTTGCCAAAGAATGTCCATATTCTTCAGAAACACTATAAAGCAGATCCAGCAGCATCTTGCAGATTGGGAAATCCCCATGGCCCATGAAAAGATAGAGCATAACTGTTTTTTGGCCAATTCTAAACTTAACCACCAATTCCAGGAAGTTAGAAAAATGTTAAAATATGAACAACCCATTGGGTGACACTTATCAAAAAATAAAACCCTTTGAAACTGAAAACCTAAAGAGCAGAAACTAATTTTGTGTATTGGCAAAATCCAGAATTCTGATTTGATGTCTGCTTTGGACATCAGTGCTGACTGACCACATTTGTTAACCAACTTCAAAGCCTCCTCAAAAGACATGTATGAAACAAAACTGAGGGTTTCACTGATTCAATCACTGAAAGAGGCTCCTGGCAGAAAAGAAAGGTAGAGAATCGGCCTAAACGTACCTGTTTCTTTTTGGGAAGCAGCCCTAAAGGGGACAAACGAAAATGTTCAAAAGGGCCTGTGTGAACGGTCCTTCCACTGTCCCTGTACTAATTTCTTTTTTATTTTTTTTTTTCACCCATACAGCTTCTGAAAAAAATTAACTTTGGGTTGTCAACCCACTGCAACTTGTTGCATGTGTGTAGTGGCAACTTAAAACTTTCTTTAAATCCTTGTCTAATTTGAAGGCCCTTCTCCTTGTTTGGGTAATGTTCTAGCCAAGGTAACATTTTTTTCCAATTTCACTGGGGATTCTGCTTTTGTAAATACCCCCTCTAACCTCTGGTTGCTGGATTAACAACTGCTTCCTAAAGTAATGAAAACTAGGGTGACTTCTCCCACTTATCATGCATTCATGCTTATATCTGCATCTGAGTTAGGAAACTTGCACTGAGATTCATTAAATGTCCTGAAATAGAAGCTTATGACCTCTGCAAACAGCCTGTAGCTTGTTTTGACATTAAAGAAACCCACAACACTGTGTCTTTCTGACCTCTTGTAACTGAAGTGTGGACTTCCAACTTTAGATGGAATTGTTTGTCATATGAGAACCACACAAAAGGCTCCAAGGGTGAGATGTTCAAGAAGTCTTCATAATGAAAAACTTGTCGGATCATTAGTTGGTGGTAAAAGAAGGACAATATTTTCAGAAGTAAATCCGTCACGTTTGAAAATTCATCTAAAGAATTAAAAATGACGGTAAGAAGATCTCATTGAACATTGCAGTTAAAAATTCTGATCTTAAAAATTGTCTTTCATTTTGTCTTTGAAACAAACATTTTCAAAGAAACAAAGACTTTTTTTTTGTCTTTGAAACAAATTTTTTTTCTTCAAGTTTAGACCATTTTTATTATGTCGGGAAAAAAATGACATTAATCAGACAAAAATTATGTTCAAACGAATATTTTATTCTGAAAATACCTTACATTATGATGGAAGACTAAACCACACCCACTTTTAAGACGGCTTTTTCCCTTTGACGGAGATGGTGGAATTGGATGCAAAAAATGAAGGAAACATGTCTGAGAATTGACGAATCATGGTGAAAGAACTTTTTTTTTTTCTGATTACAGACAATTTCCGTTACCACCACTTTCTGAACATCTCGCCCCAAATGTTTTAAATGCTTCTAGAACTATTTTGACATGCTGAAACATACGTGAACACAATTCTGGGTGTTTTTTGCCCACTACTGCTAATATATGATATACCATCACCCGGCATGTGAACCACACACTGGCTTCCAGGTCACCAAAGTTCACTATTACAATAGTCCACTGGAAGGAAGGCAGTACTAGTCCAGAGGGGCTGATGTGAAAGTATCGGGACAACAACAATGGAGTAAATAACTCATGGGGACATGGGGCAGGGACCAGCACCTGTATGTGCAGAAACATTTTCGCCAGTTTACCACCAGTTTCCTCAAGGGCCAAATAAACAGAAGAGGTCAGCATGGTCCATACCGTTATAGCAGCCACCACTACAGTTTGGGACAACATAAAATTTAAAATACACTAACGCAGGGCTCAAAATTTCCACTCACTACTAGCCAATGGCGAGTGAAAATTTAGCCCTGGCAAGTAGAAAGTCAGCCCTGGTGGGTATGTTATGGCTTGCAGTGGCGAGTAACTTTTCAGGTCTGGCTAGTAGCAAAGGACTTCAACTTTTAAGCCCTGCACTAAAGTATACATAAAAATACATGAAAAAATACATGATGATCATATGCACATAAAATCACATTAATTAAATGATTAGTGCAATTATTTAAAAATCAATTGTGTAATGTTACAAAATACAGTGAATATTCTAGGATTATACAGTGGTAACCCTTTGAGTGTCAGAGAGGTATCCAACGCATTGTAATGCAATGCGTTGGATACCTCTCTGGCATCCAAAGGGTTAACTTTCTTCAATATGAGTGTAAAGCGCTGCGTAATCTGTGTGCGCTATATAAATAAAGAGTTATTATTAATATGAAGACCATAACTAAACATACACTGCCACTTAAAGATCAAAGTGGCACGTAGACAAAGAGAAAACAATCATTAACATGAATCATAACAATGTGTCTTATCATGCAGACAAGGGAAATTCTAAGAGTGCTGCTGATGATGTTGTTAATCTTTACTTAGTATATACTTTTCGATACACTATAACTCTAATACTACTTTATCCATATAACGAACATAAGGACCAAATGGCATACACAGACCTATCAAAGAAATGCCGCTAAATCAATATCTATATTCAAGTCATTAGGCTCCAAAGTCTGTAATTCATAAATCCAATCAGTTTCTCTTTGTCTTAACCTAAGAAGTCTATCTCCTCCTCTGTGATTATCAACCACTCTCTCAATTCCACAAATCTTGTGGAACTGTGCAAAGTGGCTGGACACACTATGGCTCATCAAACCTGTGTTTGACAGATGCTCCATAATCCGGACCTTAAGCTTCCTTTTAGTTCTGCCCACGTATTGATGGCCATAACTACATGTTATCAAATATACCACATGCGTAGTATTACAGTTGGTAAATTCCCTTATTTTATATTCTTTCCTGGTTAAGTTACTCTTGAAACTAGTTTTGTTTTCTCTGGGGGAGATTAGGGCAGTGCTGCAATCCTTTTTAACCACATTTATCGATGGATTCCAGGGATAAAAATTCCCTTTTCAAAATTTGTTTCTTTTATCTGGTGGATAAATGGAAAACCAGTGAGAAAGAATCACAAGTTAAAGCTTCAATCAAGCAAGATTCATTAACACTTAACACATTCTTCTTTCTAATTAAGGGCTTGATCCAAATGTTGGAGTAAAAAATGGCGGTAGGACAAAATGGATACTGACCGACTAAAGAAAATGTCTAAGTCTGTATTCAAATGTCCCACCGACATTCAGCACAATGGCAGTTAGGCCACAAAACTGGTGTTGTGTCCAAACATCCATTTGCCTTGCAATGCGTTGCGTACCCCTCTGCCACTCAAAGGGTTAAATGATATTAATGTTAATGCTTTGTAATACTGATTTTTTTTTTTTTTTTTTTTTTTTACAGGAAGAAGGAATACAAGAAGAGAAGACTGAAGAGAACGACAACAGATATAAGACTGAAGAGAACGACAGCAGATATAAGACTGAAGAGAACGACAACAAATGACCAGGTGGCTGAGGACTCTGCTGGACATCAGGATTAATGGTAAGTGTTACTTTTAATGCAATGTTTTTTAACGTAGTTGGGTTAACCCTTTGAATGCAGGCACTCATTCTGCTAACTTTTGACACATTTTTCATACTTTGGATGTATTGAGTGCTTTGTTGTTGTTTTTTTTTTTTTTGCTTCAAGTTTCTGCGTCGGCTGTTAAGGGACTCAAGTTAAAAAAAGACATTTGCCTAGCTTACAGTGCTGGAAAAAATGCCATCGGCAGAAAAAACAGCCATCTCCAACATTTGGATTGAGCCCTAAATCTCTTTGAATTGTGCTCTGTTCTTCACTTATACTGCTAGCTGTCTGACAAGCCCTCACCCTATCTCTAGCCTCATTAACCTCCCAAACATTAGAATCATTCCCCTCCCCTAGTTTTAAACTGATTCAATATCTGAGATAGGTAGCTTAAAACTCCCATCCAATTCAACATTATCTTCTGCAGCCATAAAGCACTCACCAGTTGATTTCTTCTTGCTAGGTCGTTTGGTGCTGACGACATAGATGGGGCAGCACTTAAGCATTCTCTCAGCCAAACACTGTGTCCTCACACTACAGTGCTTTCCTCTGAAGCTCTTGAATCAGTTGCTCAAGCTCCCATAACCCCGCTTAATTCATGGTAAATGCTTTTTAAAAGTTCAACAAGCAGGCAAATAATTTTCCTTCTGGAGGTCTGTGAACAGATCTGTTTGTTGGTGTATGTAAGGTGTAGATGCAATTGTTGTTCTGTGTTTAGCAGTAGACTGGTAGAGTAAAACTTTTACTTTTATTGGCTAGAAATCCTGTGTGGCTCCTATATAAAATCACTTTTTATTGGAGGGATGTCTGTAGGCTTTCATTCAGAATGCTGCTAAAAACGTTCACTATTATTCTTCAGATACACATACCTCTGTAGTTATTTGGTCAGGTAGTTTACCCATGCTGTAGGGAAGTGTCCACAGCCAGTATACACAGAGCTGTCTTATTGAGGTGGACTGAATCATGCAGGTGTTCTTCTAAGTTTTGTGCTATTTGTAAATTTCAGATGATGTATTTGGAGGTTCACTTGATGTACATCATGGTGATGCATATATCCCATCTTGGTAGTTGTCTGGATAGTATGATTTTTATGGAAATGTTTGGGTTTGGGTCTTTTTGTAATGGGAATTATATTTCTTCCTGGGTTTACTTCATTTGTTTCTGTATGTATATTTATATGACTTGAATTGCTGAATCTGGGATTCAAAGGGATTTCTCTGTCTGTTTGTGTTTGGGCATGCAGTCCGCAGTACTTGCCTCCCTGGGAGCATCCCCATCAAAAACTTGCCATTTCATTTCCATTAAGAGCACAATATGTGTGTTAGATTGTTAGCTTATGTTTCCACACCCATTAATGACACTTGGACAGGTATTAGCTGGGTTATCCTATTGGATTTCAGGCTGTTTGATTCTGTTTCCAGGACTACTGGGGAGACTAGAGTAGACATTTGCTGGGTTTATTTCTGGGTATGTATGTATATGTATATGGAGCCACACAGTGTATGCAGCACCTTACAACAGTACTATGTTACAGTGAATACATGGGGATAAAATAAGTGTCACCATCTTAGAAACAATGAGAAAGGTCCTTGCCCCATAGAGCTGACAGTCCTAGTTTGCAGGATGTTCAATTCTGTTTCCGGGCATATTGGAGAGACCTGGACAGAGATTAGTTGTGTTTGTTTCTGTGAATTTTCTGGTGGTAGCTTCCTCTGTTGTTCAGTTCCTTCTCTTCTTTCCAGGTTGGTGCCTTTCTCATGTTCATTAGTCTCAGGAGGGGTTTTCTCTATCTTTATCCTGTCTTTAGCTTTAAGGATCTTAGAAATAAGGACTGCCATGTCTTCCTTGGGTGCGTCCATAAGAACGGCATCCAAAAGCTTATCCTCCCCCAAAAAAACGTACCCCTAGTGACTCATGCAAAGGCACAGGTAGGACATAAGGATGCCACAAAATTCATTCTCATCAGGAAAAGGATACAAAGGTACAAAAAATTGCGAGAAGGAAAAAAAATTGCAACTTCCTTTTTGCTTGTCTTAAAAATATCCAGGGAAGAGTAACTAGAATCAGAAGCCTCAGATACCTTAAGCTTCTCTAGGACTACCCAAATTAGTGAGACTCATCCTTCTTGATCAGTGACTCCTAAGAAACCCTGCACAAGAAGGATGCATTTAATTTGTCTGCATTGTTTTCCCCTTCCTTAGCTGAGGAAGTCCCAATAATAAGGGTATTCCTCACCAGAACATCACTTAAGTGCCATTTGGGAGGTGCAGGGTGTCCCATGGACCAAGAATCTAAGACACCTTTAATGGATGAGGAGATAGAACTGATTAGTGCTTTGATACATTTGGGCTCCTGTTCAACAGATAATTGCTCCTCAGAGAGATGCGATGCCCAAGAGCAAGAGGGACATACCATAGGAAGCCCCAGCTGGCATCAGGATCAATGGGTAAAAGGGGTTAAAGGGGCTCCTGAATCCTTAGTATCCTTGGATTTGCGCATATCTCGATTGGAGTCTGACATAAAAAGCAAAAAAAAAATGAAGAGAAAGTGAAATAAAAGTAGTTAGACTGCACAAGTACGTATCCAAGACAAAAAGCAAACAGTGAAGGATCTTCTAAGCTAATTATTTTGTCAAGGACACCATCACCTTCACAACGTTCTCACATGAAATCCTACTCACATTTGTTAGAGGCTTCCAGTACTGCCTCTAAGTATTAAGGGCTCTCCTGGTATAAACCCCAGGATGGTTAGCTCCGGATGTTCACCACTGGTCCTTCCCAGATGCTGTTTTCTCCAATTTTTAGGGTTATAGAGGCCTGCAAAGGGTATATCAAACCTTCTCCAAGAGCCTACAACACCCAGACAGGAGTACTAACCGGACTAGAGGTCTTGTTATAAAAAAAAATAGTTCTTAGAGCTTGCGAAGGTGGTATATACAAAAATACAAAAATGTGTTAAAGAAATATACTCACTATTGTAGTGATACAAACTAATAAATAAAATCTGAATTACAGATATGAATATAATTTAAAAAATGCTCAATGCGTTTTATAACAGTATGTTACTTTATCAAGAGTAACTTACCTTTCTTTTATATGATGTGGGCATGACAAACTTCACGGTTCCCCAAACATTTCCGCTTTTGTTTTCCCGCCAAACTAATATATTGTCCAGGTTTAACCCTCTGAGAGTAAAGTTCCAGTATGTGACTTAAGCGATCCAGATGTGGAACGCAAATTGCCATCTTCGGGTTAAACCTGAACAATAGTGAGTAGGATTTAATTTGAACACGTGGTGAAGGTGATGGTACCCTTGACAAAATACTACGCTTAGACGATCCTGCACTGTTTTCTTTTTGTCTTCTATAGTTCGTATATAGGGGGTCCCTACCAAATCACAACAAGTTGCGAAGATCTTTATACCCTGAAATTTCTTAATTGTGGACTCTAGTGCTACACATTCTAATAAATATAACTCAAACACTTTTTACAAATCTATACAGTACTCCAGTCCTATAGTGCACTATAAAAAACCTGTATCCCAGATGATTTTTCCGTTTATATTGTATTTTATCAATAGTTCGCATCCAAAACCAATCCCCGTTGCTCAATCCAAAATGCAGGTCATGCCTCTCTGCAGATAGTCTAGAAGACCGCAGATCTAAGTGCAGTAAACTTTCAATCACATTTATTGTACCAATTACGTAAAAAAAAACCCTCAAGGTATCTGCTCACTAAAAGTCTTGAAAATATCAGCCCATATAATCATAGTATCCTTATTCAGCTGCCGAGGATGTTTCTACTCTCCCGGATCTTGGCCTCCTGAACGCTCAATGAACAAGCGGCTCCCTTCGGTGATGTCACTCCTCAGGTCTGCTACATTCCATGTTACCAGCCTCAGTCCAATACGACTCAGTTCCCCACAGCACAAGGATACACAGTCCACTATTCCCTACGTACGTTTCGTCGGTTAACCCTGCTTTCTCAAGGAATAGTACTGAATCTATTATGCTACTATTTATACCTTTATCAACATTCAAAAAGTATATATAAGTCCAAGATGAACAAAAGCACCAACAGGTCTTCAACTTAAATAGTGACAAAGTGTGGATATTTATTACATCAACGTTTCGGGTGCAATTCAGCAGCCTTCATCAACATTCCACTCTTTACAGCAAATAAAATTGAAGGAACTATTGGGAAACATTGGGGCATATTGAAAAGTGCTCAGATTCTTGGAAGGAAATTACCAAACAAACCAAAGGTGGTGTTTAGGAGGTCAAAAAATTTCCTAGCCCCAAGTTTGATTAGGAATAAAAAAGATAGAAATAGTTCCAATAAGAGATTGAATCCTTTAGAGAGTAAGAGAGGATGTTCTCGTTGTTTACACAAGAGATGTATAACCTGCAATAATATTGAGACTTCTGATTCTGTGGTCTCTGATACAACTGGTAAGACTCATAAAATTGAGACTAAGATTACTTGCTATTCTAAATATATAATTTATATTCTTAGTTGTTGGTGCGGGAAACAGTTTGTGGGTAGAACTGTAGGTGTTTGAAAAATAGATTTAGGGAACACAGGAATAATATTATTAAAAAAATCCCTAAAACATGCTGTTTCCAGACACTTTTTGGAGTGTCAAGGAGGTGATATAAGTGGTAAAATTCTTTGGAATAAAACAAATACCGATTAGTATCAGAGGGGGAGATAGATTCAGGAAATTGTGTCAAAGAGAATCTTATTGGATCTACACACTTGACAATGATGGAGACTGACATGTGGTCCTGTTCTTTTGTTAAGAGTAGAGGTTTAAAAGAATTTATGTTATATGTGGCACATTCTTCTAGCACATCCTAAACCGCATTATACAATTCGGGCACAGCAGTCCTTGAAGATTAAATGTGGTTTAGGATGTGCTAGCAGAATGTGCCACATATAACATCAATTCTTTTAAACCTCTACTTATAACAAAAGAACAGGACCATAGGTCAGTCTCCATCATTGTCAAGTTTGTCATTCTACAAGCATCATTTTAGATTACATAGTAACATAGTAACATAGTAGATAAGGCTGAAAAAAGACATGCGTCCATCAAGTCCAGCCAATAACACCCCTGTTGATCCAGAGGAAGGCAACAAAAAAGCCCTCTGGAGCAATTTCCAGTGTAGGTGTGTGTGTGTGTGTCAAATAGTTCCCCGGCTCAATATCCTATTTGCTTTGAAGCCATCTGTCGTAACTGTCAATATTGTTCTGTGCTAGATAAGCATCCATTGCTTTTTTGAATGCAGTTACATTATCTGCAAGCACAACATCCCGAGGCAAAGAATTCCATAGCCTTACCGCCCTTACTGTAAAGAATCCCTGCCTGTGTTTTAGTCGAAAGCGCCTTTCCTCAAGTCTTAATGGATGACCTCTTGTTCTTAGCTCAGCTCTTTATATAAATAATTCATTGGATAGTTCTTTGTATTGACCTTGAATGTATTTGTAAATGATAATCATATCACCCCTTAGACGTCTCTTTTCTAATGTAAACAAACCCAGTTTGGCTAGTCTCTCTTTGTAACTCAGATCCTCCAATCCCTTTATCAGTTTTGTTGCACGTCTCTGCACCTTTTCCAGTTCAGTAATGTCTTTTTTTAGAACAGGCGCCCAAAATTGTACTCCATATTCTAGATGAGGCCTAACCAAGGATTTATACAGAGGTAGGATAATATTAGCATCCCTTGCTTCTACACCTATTTTTATGCAGACTAGTACTCTATTTGCTCTTGCAGCAGCTGAGTGACTCTGCACACTGCTGTGAAGACTATTGTCTATCAGTACACCTAAATCTTTCTCTAATGAGGATTTCCCAAGTTGTTTCCCATTTAGAGTATATGTAGCAAGTTTGTTTCTACAACTCAAATACATAACCTTACATTTATCTACATTAAATGACATCTGCCACTTTTCTGCCCATTCACTTAGTTTATCTAAATCCTTCTATAGGGAAAAAACATCCAGCTCTGTATGTATTTCCTTACATAGCTTAGTGTCATCAGCAAAGATTGAGATGCTACTTTCAATTCCCACTTCTAGATCATTAATAAACAAATTAAAAAGCATTGGGCCCAGGACTGAACCCTGCGGCACCCCACTTATAACCCTAGACCAATTTGAAAAAGTTCAATTTACAACAACTCTCTGCCATCTATCATTTAACCAGTTCTCAATCCATGTACAGATAACACCACCCAAACCGAAGCCTTTTAATTTATGCAGTAACCTGTTGTGAGGAACTGTGTCAAAGGCTTTTGCAAAATCCAAGTATACTACATCAACAGCAATTCCCCTGTCCAAATTACTACTCACTCTTTCATAAAATGCAAGTAAATTGTTTTTGTTTTGTTTTTTTTTCTTCTAAGAACTCAGTAAGTGTGGGTTGGTAGCACATAAAAGAACAGTGTAACTGAATGCCACTACTGCTGCTGGTTGTCACACCTCTGACGTGCTTCTCAGGCAAAGCGGTGTTTGTGCTTCAGGTGGGATGTCAATGAGGATGTGCCTAGATGTGATCCTGCTTTACACCTACTTATACTTTATACGGCTCCCTTCGGTGACGTCACTCCTCAGGTCCGCTACGTTCCACGTTACCAGGTGGTTAGTGTCATGGGCAAATTGTTGAAACATAATACACCAGAATTATGCACAAAGGCATGATAAAGAGGTGGTAAAGTGGAGATGGCTTCTCCAGTGATATCACTTCTCCACTTCCTATGTTATTCTATGCAGCCAATGCACTAAGAAATCTTAATGCATAGACTCCATAGAATAACATAGGAGCTGGAGAATTTATATCACTGGAGAAGCCATCCCCACATTACCACCTCCTTATCACTCTTTAGTGCATCTCCCCCAGGTTTGTTGACAATGTGAAACACACCCTCAAGATAGAAGGCAGGTTGTGTTGCAGACACACACACACGCACACATGCCCCATTCACACAAACAAACACGCCCCACACACACACACACCCTTCTTTGTCCCAGGCCTTATCCTACAAAAAACTTTTCATGGCTTATGTTGCTGTAGGCCTCTGTCTGCCAAGTAGTGCATTGCATTGCTTGCAAGAGTGGAACCACCTGCTTTATTACCGCCAATGCCTTAACCATTTGAGCTCCACAGAGGTACCAAATGCAAATGCACAATGAAGGTCCCTACCAGCCAGTTAACAATTATTTTAAGGCGTATGTTGCTATAGGACTACTCAGCCTGCTAACAATTTTCTCAAGACTTATGGTGCCATCGCCCTTAGCCCATTAACAGTTTTTTCAAGGCATATGTTGCTGCAGAATTTAGTCAGCTAACACCTTTACTTTCAGCTGTGGATTTCTCTGCTTCAGCACTCAGCAGTAGTATTAAAGTGGGAATTATCATTGCCATTGAAAGCATTGTCAGAAATTGGCAAAGTACTCACAAAAATTTCAAAGGCAGCAGCGATAAGGTTGAAATTTCATATATTTTCTACGTGTTGGAATCTGCATGGAAGAAGCAGTAAATTCTGATTTTATGAGAAAATTTCCTCAAAAAAACAAAACAAAAAAAACAGGAATTTTTGGTTACCAACATATTTTTCATACCATACCATAACTTGCATTTTTCTATTTTAATCTGGGCGTGTTCCTCTTAAATACTTTAAGGGCATTGCTTTTCCCCATTTCTCCCTTCTTCCACCTATTTTTTTTTTTTTTTTTTTTACTCAAACCATTATTTGTTTCTGGTAATTTATTCAATATAGAATATTAGAATATCATACATTCATAACAAACATATTACATGGAAAGTACATTTTATTAACCTTAAGGACTAGAAAGGTGTGCAAAGAATTGCTTCACAATGCATTGCTTACCTCTCTGGTCCCTAAGAGGTTATGAATATTTGAACTATTAGAAGTATAATATGTCAACCTACAGAGCAGAGGTCCCAAACTGCATTCTTAAAGGGCCCAAGGCAGGGCAGGTTTTAGATAATCTAGCCGAATAAGCCATAGCTTGCAACGCCAGTGCAAAATAGCCCAAAAACTGCATGGTCTTGGACCTTTAGGAAAGGAATTTTAAACCCCTGGAATAGGTCTGCTAATAAAATCCATATCTGGACAAACCACTATCACATACTGGAAGTGATATAAAACAGGAACTTTGAGAAGGAACACCATGAGTGAATAGGGTAGCACTGAAAAAAGTATATGAAGACATTAAGGCTAATGCGCCAAGCAGAACTAGAGCAAGTCTAGGGCAAACCAACTGAACCATAAGGGACACCTCAAAGTTTCCATTGATTTTAAATGGGACTTTTAACCTCCTTGAATTCTATAAAGGTCTCTATCATATTTATAAGCAATGCATTGGAGACCTCTGTAACATTCAAGGGGTTAAAATGATCATAACATTTTTATTTGTCCATATGGTGCAGTTGTTTTTCCCCTGCATTGCTCCAGTTCTGAGTAGTACATCAGTATCACCATCTGGAGAAGGAACATTTGAAGCAGCCATCATCTGAGAAGAAACCAAGTCCATAGGGTGGGTCATCTTCATCTTCTGCACCACATCATCCTGTTAATGCAATCATAGCCTTACATAAAATATAATATTTTGTCTGTTTAAAGGGACAATATACGGTCATTATTCTGATAGTACTGAGGACACAACCAGAGATTTAAAAGGGTCTTTTAGTGACCCTATATAGCCCCTTTAATTAAAAAAAAAATGTTATCCTAATTTACAAGCATATAATGATGGAGTGTGCCCCATTTTTGTTTGTGTGTTAATGTGTTTTTTCCAGGAAGTTGGTAGGTTGGCAAAAGACTGTTGCATAAAGACGGTGAGTTTGGACCCATCTTATGTATTATTAGTCCCCTATGCTTCTGCCATCCCTTACCAGTAGGAAGATTAGCAATGTTACATGCCCCAAGCTAGCAACAAGACCCTAACTGCTACTTAGCCAGCACCTAAAAAAGCTCATGTGTCCTCTCATAAATTATTTGTGCTCTACATCTGGTAAAGTGACAAAAATCATTATGTTTGTTTGTTGACCTCTATTATCTATGTATTTTTATTTTTTGTAAATCAGGTGGTAACTTTATTGTGGGTTTCCATACAGGGGCCTATTTATACACCTCAGACACCTCTATCTTTAGCCCCACCCTTCACCAAGACCCAACTTTTCACACATTCTTACCCCCATCCCCACCAATGTTACCTGATATAGAATATCCCCTTTGCCAGTAAAAGTCAAATGCCCCTCATAATTTGCCTCCCGACCAATTCCTTACTCAGCTTTGTGGGAAATATATATAAATTGATACTACTGATTTATTTGTGTTAGATGATATGGAGTGGAAGTGGGTATCATATATTGAAGCTGTGATACAGATATTATTTTCCCTTTGAGCATCGGAAACCAAAACCGTTCCATGTCTTTGGAGTACACAAAGATTCTTTTTTTCTCAGCCACTTTCATCTTCTGTAAAACACAAATAAAATAAAAACATCACTCATAACAGAATCAAATAATCAAAATTTGCTATCGTATGTGTATTTTATAGAAGGCCAAATGAGTTATGACTTAGGTTAAGTATATCAAGAACCCAGAAAAGTTATTTGTTGGCAGAGTAGGGGGTCCAAGCAATCCATAAGAAGAAAAAAATAAATATATTATAAGTACTTTCAGGACAGAAAATAATAAAACTTTCTTTATTTGTGTTAAAATTGAAAAAATGTTGATTAATCCCTTGGACACTCAAATTGTTCTAAACACGTTTCTTTAGAAAGTGCTGTCTTTAGGACCGAAGTGGTTAAAAAGGGGATGTATAGATAAGAGTAGTCTATACAGAAGACAATCACAGTTGGTATAGTTATAAACAATATGTGATATGAGACATGTCAGGAGAGATGAGATGAACTCTCCAGTGATAGAAAGGTAATTTCTCAAAAACTATTCTATAGAAAAACAGATAGAGCAAAATAATATAGGCAGATTATAATGTTCTGTAAAACAAACTACACTTGAGGGTGACCACTTTAATCATCTCTTCAACTTCTTGTCATTGTCACTTTCTCATCTTCTTTAAATCATGCTCTTACCACACAAATCCTAAATAAATTATTTATTAGTCCTTTATCCCTCACAAAATATCCAATAAATCACCTTTTCCCCTTTTCTTCTCTTTGAATAAAATAATGTTTGTAACCAAATTTGCTTGCCTTCTTCCAGAGTTACCTGCTCTCCTTATTTTAGTTTCTGCCCTCATACAATTTTCATAGGAGGTGAATGACCTACCCAATGTAAAATCTAATGATCACTTCTTTTTACCTATCATCCTAGACATTTCTGCTGTCAGTGTACCTTTCTGTGCTCCTAGTTCCTCTTCATTGGCTGGAGTGACACTGCCCTCTCTTTATGTGTACTGTATTTTACTTCATTCTTTCCTGTTTCCCACAACTACTAGTCTTTGGAATACAACTCTTTTCACATTATTTTATCTTTTAACATTACCAACATAACCATTTAATATTATTCTTTTAAAATTACTGCTTTGGTGTTGGCATCAAAGTATACCTTTCTTCTTTGATTCATATCCATTGCCTGTCCCTTCCTGCATGGCAAAATGTCTTAGGTCTCTCTCACACAGGCGACAGAACACAGAACAATAGCAGGCTCCTGGTCTCTGGATGTGGGGAGTTTTCTTTAAAACTCTGCCCACTTCTGCTCCTTCCCACCCAATTTCACCCACTTGTGTGAAGCCCAGGAAAGCTCCGCCCCCACTCACTGATAAACCCTGCCCCTTTTTACCTCGATTTGCTGCAATTATACTCCCCATCAGCATCAGAGGAGACCCGTCAGGTGACTCCACAAATGAAATTTCCCAGGTATGCCCATGTTCTGAACTCTCCTTTTTACTGTATGCCCCATTGATCCAGAAGTGGTAGGGTGTGGTTGACAGCCATCCCATGTGAGCTCCAGTCAAATATTATTGACTGGCGCCTACGTGGACTGGACATTCATTGGAGGTTGCAGTGAGCTTCTGTGAGATCTGTTCAACAGCTCCATAGGCTACCATGCAGATCTTCGTTGCTTCATATTTTCCGCCTTGTCGTATGAACACAGTAAAGATGCAGCTTACGGAACTATCTTGTTCAAGGGAAGCATACGGAACTATCTTGTTCAAGGGAAGCAATAGTGGCCTGTTTTAAAGACACCATAGCCCAGCAATGTACCTTTCACTATAGATTATATAACCGATGCACCATTGCTCCATTGCTGTTGCCTATGTGAAAATAGACTAAGCTTAACATATAAATTGCACTTGTTTAAGAGTCACAGCATCTTAGATAAGAGATTTCCAGTAGTGTAAGGAAAAGAAAAAACAGTGATTCCTGACTTCAAAAATATATATCACTATATTTGCTTCAATCAACATTATGTTCATATAATTACAAATTATTTGGAATGTCTCTGTTTTGAAAAACGAAAATGCACTACCCAGTTTGGTACTATACATAAATATGAAATTGGTTAACTGCTGGCATTACTTGTGAAGATGTGTGATATATAGGCGTATTTGTATAAATACAAATGTGGTGCAAAGTAACTGTACTATATGTCCATTGATTCAAATGAGTTTTTTAACTCCTTGGTTGATGGAGAGATCTCCAAAGCATTGCAGTCTCTCTAGCATTCAAGCTTTTAATTTTATAAATACAAGTTATTTTCCATAAAATGTCTCCACTTTCTTTATATATATATATATATATATATATATATATATATGCCCTACTGGTGATTAAATGACACAATTATGCAAGCAGTTACAGTAAAAATGAAAGGCTCTGAATCTGACCTTTGCTTTGGATCTTGAAATCCTCTGGCAGTAGACTATCTTGCCTGTTTCCTAGCACAAAAGCAAGAAAGGAGAGTATAAGGGCATCCATGATAGCGATGATGGCTAGTATGTAGGCCCAACGGACTGTGCAAGCTCCCAGTGTGTATTTATCAGTCTTATCCCCACACATACGCTTGACCTCTGGAGAGTCCCATCCATCAGGGTAAATTAGGCATCCAATCATCAGGCCAGCTGCTGCAGGGAAAAAATTTCAAGGGAGTAATATCTAAAGAGAAGCAAGAGTAAGGAAGACTCAGAAGAGAGAAGCAAACACTATGGATGTTCTCACTGTTACCATAACATGACACTTTCGTACATTCACAATGTACCTTATCTTTGTTACCTTACCTGCTGCCAGCTGCATCCATGCACAGACTTTGTACACTGTGGCTGAATTACAGAAGAAAAAAAGACTGAAGCACAACATGGAACCCATCACCAAAAACATGGACACACCAACAAAAAACATGGCTGTCTTAAATGCCCCTGATGGGATACTTGCAAAGTCCAGGGCACTCCCCTTACAGATGAGTTCAGAGGTCAGTGCGTTGCCAATACAATAGCTGAACAAGCCAAAATAACCAGCTTGAGGAGTGTTGAGACTGTCCCCAATCCAGTAAGGCTGTATAAATATTTCTACCATGATGATGGTGAAGCAGATGGTGAACACAGCCCACAAGACACCTATAGCACGAGCATTACGTACATAGTTTGTGTGGTAGATTTTAGCTGCTTCTTGAGCCGGTAACAACGGGGCCATGGTTGAGAACTGTTCTTAAAGTTGGACCTAAAATGGAATTACATCAAGACACAATGTTAATGCAATATGAGACTGATGGTTAAATTAATTAAATGACTAGGTGAACCCTACTGGAAAGTTGTAAATAATGTTAAGAGACCACTTAAAGTTACCTAAGTAAAGGTTACCCTGACTGATGTAGACCTTGCTGTCACTATTACAGTTTTTTTATATCCTGAGTAGTAACATTAAAAAAATATAAATTACTAAAATATGGTGTTTGAAAGATTGGATTATCCTATAGTTACTACCATTTGTTTCAGGCAGACTGTAAAATCTAATAGCAAGTCCTTTCACAGGGGCACTTGAATTGATTTTCTGAGGTATGTGCACATGTATACACTGTAGTGATCATATACTATACTGTATACTCTAAGTTGCAACCACTAGTGTTGGAGGATAAGGCCAGTAGAGCTGTGCTGGTGGATTTGTTCACCCCAATGTGTTACAAAAACAATTACCACACAAACAATGAGGTGATCTATTATGCAATTATTATGCTTGTGGTTACTAACATAATTCTTTGTCCTGTTTCTGAATTGCTGTCCCCCATCATTAAGTCCCTCTTTAAATTGTTTCTCCCCATTTAAATTATTAACAATGGAGAACCAAAATATTAGCTGGAGATCAGATATATTGCTTTAAAGGGATAGTAATGTTTAATAATAAAAGCAGCTCTAATCAATCACCATAGTATTTGGACTTTGGAGAGTTTTATTTCAATTCTGTCAGAGTTGTAGTACAAGAGTAATTTAATGACAAAGTATTCCCCTCCTGCCCCTTTTACTGATGTAACACTGTTCAGCCAGATCAGAAGTGAGGTGCCCAGGTAGATTGCAGAGAGGGACAATCTTCAATTAAGCTAAGGGAAAAAACTGAAAAACTTGCCTAGGGGGGCAGGGCCTTTATTGTTCTCATAGGAAGAAGATTGTTCCCTGCTGTTATCTGTCTGGTCTTACAAGCAGATTCCACATCTGAGAAGAGATGGCTTACACTAGGAGGTAAAAGGGGCGGGAGGGGAAACTTTGCTTGTGAACATCTTTCAACCATAAAGGTTTGAGAGATAAGACTTATATCGTTCTTCATGTTTTTTTAATGCCTACAAAATAAAATAAAGATAAAACAAAGTATTACTATCCCTTTAACATATGTCTTTTTTATATTCATACTATGATGTAGGCATATGTATTTAATTTTTTAAAAGATTAATCTCTCCTTTCAATAAACATATTGCTTAAAAACATTAATGCATGTATATAACAGAAAATAAATATCAGTTTGTACAATATTTACAGTGTGACACGTAGGATCACTTTATAATGAAGGTGAGATGTGTAAAATACAAATAATTGATTGACTATTTTGTCACCTACTTGAGGTTGGCGAAGTCCTTGGTTTTTTAACATATATTTTTTATAATAGTATATTTTCATAAATATTATGCATTAAAGGGGCAGTAAAAGCTTTGTAAGTGTAGGAAGTTGACTGACAGCTATGGGGAATCAAATTCCCACAGCTTAAAAGACTCCAATACTCTCTTTTTTTCCCCCTTCAGATCTCTATGATCTACAGGTATGGGCGACTTCAATTTTTCAGTCAGAGCTTTTGGTGATCTGTTTTTCTCTCTGTTATAGCCCATTGTCTTTGAATTCACAGACACTGGAGTTCAGTGCAGAGGACAGCAATGTTGTTTCCTCAACCAGAAGCTGTGAGTGAACTACTTATAAACCAGGCCTGCAGATTACAGAACTCTGCAGGGGAATAAAAGAAAATAATGCAGACCTTTGGAGGGGAACTTTACCCTAGGAATTTGTGTCTGAATGTTTTTAGATGGGTGATGTAAGGTCAATACAAGGTCCTTTTAACCCACTCTCAGTGCCTTCAGCTATACCATAGCTCAAATCTCACCTGTTCCCTGTCGATTTGCTGTGCAGATCGCCAATATCTACACAGCTGGGTTTACGCCATCTGAGCTTTTCCCTGTATACACAGAGGCCGGATTTGCAGACTTGGTGCTTCTGTGGACACAAAAAAAAATCTCCGGTGAGCTAAGAGTAAAGAGCTGGTGTCACTTAGCTGTGCAGATATTGGTGATCTGCATAGCGATTCAGCAGGGAATTGGAAAATTATATGCTATGGGAAGTGTGTTCTCCTAGTTCTGTAGACACTGGTAGCGGGTTAAAATGATCTTGTATTAACTCTGTACTGCCCATTAAACAAATTAACTATGTAGATATCCTTAATACAGCAGTCAGATATATGTATTTCTTATTTTTGCATTATATCTGCAGTTTTCTGTTTTATACTGATATCTGTTCAAGCCTGCCCCTTGGTCACATCCCTCACAGTAAACAATGGGCTCCCATTGACCTGAATTGATCATAATGAATACATATTTTTATCAGTAAATGTAAAGAGAAAGTGTTAGCAGTGCACAGAGAGACAGATCAAATGATCAAATAACGATTTAGATGTACCTGACTGATGTGTTCAGGACACTTACCTAAGTAAATCATTCTGTCAAACAAAATAAGAGCCACTGTATTATAGTTTCCTTGTAAAATATGGGATTCACAGAGCTGTCAGGTTATTTCCTACCTTTTCACTGACCCTTTACTGTCCGTTTAAGAGTAACTTTTCCTGTTGTGAAACATGTAAAAGTACATCGGGGGAGATTCACTAAGCAGCGGTGATAAAGTAGAGATAACTTCTCCAGTTTTCTCACTTCTCTAATTCCTATGTTATTTTATGGAGCATATACACTAAGATTTCTTCAGCTTTGGAGATCTTCGTGCATAGACTTCATAGAATAACATAGGAATTGGAGAAGTGATATCACTGGAGAAGTCATCTCCACTTTATCACCTCTTTATAACCGCTTAGTGAACCTCCCCTATCATCTAGTAACCTCTGTCCCATACCGCAGGATTATTATAACACATTTTGAATGCTTTCATTGATAGTAAGACATTTTTGGACACATACATTCATTGATATTAGCTAAAGTATGTTTAAATTGAGACATACAACACAATTTGATATTAATGCTCTTTCACAAAACATTTCTGGGCTACACATTTATTCGTATCTTAGAGGTTAAAAAATAGCACTCAAAGGCCCATATTTATAAAAGCAAACTGCAGTTATTCTGTGCTAAACCTGTGGCACCATAGGGGACAAAATAAAAATTCCTTAATTGCATTGGAGACCTCCCTAGCATTCAAAGGGTTAAATGCCCAATTTAATTTAACAGGAATTTATATTTGTCCCCTATGTAGGTATGTATATCTTTATTTATTTGGCGCCATACAGTGTACACAGCACCTTACAATAGAAGTATGTTGCAATAAATAAAAGGGGATAAAATAAGTGTCACAATCATAGAAACAATAGGAGAGAGAGGTCCATGCCCCAAAGAGCTAACAGTGCCCTATGGTGCAGTTGGTTTACTTTTATAAATTGCTTTCATAAATGTGTGTCATATGCACAAAAACAAAAGCAGAGCGCCTCTGAGGCAAGGCATTTGCACCAGGCATGTCTCCGGTCATGAGAAGGCTTCCCCCGATACTCCCAATCCTACTCAAAGTTCTGGGAGGAATGGAAGCCGGGGAGGATGCTACTCTCCTGTAGTCACCTGTATTGATCTCCTAGCCTTATCAGCTGGGAGATAAATACCTGGGTAGACATTAGAAGTTGTCCTGATGCTCCCCAATTTCACATGTTTAAGTGAATACATTAAAAAGTGTGAAAGCTGGAGAGACACACTGCCCTCCAGGGTCCTCACTATTGCTCTTTCAGCCTATATGAGATCAGTAGCTGAGGGGCATCAGGTGGGGTCCAGATGCCCCCTGCATACACACAAGGTCTGAAAAATAAAAATTAAATAGGAAATCAAGGGGTGTATCAGGGGCTATCAAACACATTGCTTTGCTCCTTCGACTGTGTCCACTGTCATAACTCCCAAGTGTCCTTCTTTAGGAGGGGCAGTCCTTTTTTCCCACCCTGGTGTCCCTCTTTTTAGGAGAGCAGACTATGTGGTGTGTATACAAGTGTGTTGCATTGCTCCACAGCAATAAAACTCACATTAATGTTTAAGTTTTAGTATATGTGTTTATAAGTTATCCTATGTAAATAAAATAACTTGGTCTTGTTCTAAATTACTTATTCCGTTACATAAAGCATGAAAGAAGCTAAAAATTCTCTGTAATTCACTGGTAGGCATTGCCCCCTCATACACTGTCTGTCCCTCCCAGCCTGTTTCCACTGCTGACTGGTACACACCGATCCTCACATACACTATCACAAAGCCCCCACTCAGCCTTGTAGCACTGCAAACTAGTAGTCACATATCCACACATACACTACTAGACCCCCTAGCCTGGTTCCACTGGCAGTTACAGACTCCCAGATTCAACCTCCCACCACCCCCCGCCTGGTGCTACTGTCCATTATTGGTTACGAATCTCTGCATACACTCTTTGTTCATCCCAGTCTTGTTTCACTGGTAATTGGGAAATTGTATGTATACAGCCTGTTCCCCATCCTTGTTCCACTGGTAGCCATGCTTCTGACATCCACTATGGTATATCAACCCATACCAATGGGGTAAAATTTTTCTCAGGCTGACTTTTGGTACTGAATATACTAAGAAATGCCATCATGTTGAAGGATTTTAGTATCTTTGAAGTGATTTATGTGTAAAATGTGTGTGTTTTTTTCCCTATAGCACCAATTTCTAGAACTATTTGTGAAAATTAACCTAAGGGTAAAAAGGCAAGTGAATGTGATGAGGGTGAATGTCTACTTTCTAAAATGGTATGACTTACTGAATTTTCTTCATATCTGTAATTGTTATGAACATTTTAGTGCAGGTAGGTCATTTCAAAAAAGAAAAGTGACAGGTGCCGTTCTGTGCTTCTGACACCGCCTACGATATGTCAACCCATACCAATTGCGTGCCATTTATTTATTTATTTTTTAAAAAGTGTTATAGGAAAAATAGAACAGCCTCACAGCAGTAGTGGATAAACGTAAGAACTCTTTAGGACAGACATATGGCTATTCTATGAATAATAGAAGTCTGAGCTAAATGAGTCGGTTGGTTCTTGTCAAATTCTATGTTTCTCCTTCAACCTCCCTTCACTGGACTTGTTTTTGATCATCATTAGAAGGTTTTAGGGAAGGAAGGGGTAACACTTTACAGTACCCAAATAAATACAGAGAACAGTGAACATATAGAGAGTAAATACACAATATTTATGGTATACGTCTATTTGAGAGTGTCAGGAATAAACTCCATAAAATGGGAAATACTAATGACTTTGCTGAATATTGCCCTTGTGCCTTGGTTCAAGAGATGACGTCTTCAATCTGTCCCGGATGTCCTATGCATGGAAGCAGACATAACAGTTGCTGAGAGTTTCTCCAAGCTAAAGCAGGCAGAGTATATTAGCCTACTCATCACATATAGCGCCAGAGGGGTGCACAACACATTGCTATGCAATGCAAAGCACACCCCTCTGATTCTTAAAAGTTTAATATTACCATGCACAGTGGGCAGAGATTGTGTCCTGTGGCCATGCTAGTAACGATCATGTCTGCCTTCATGAACATGACATTCAGGACTGATTGAAGATGTTATCTCTTTAATTAAGGAGCAAGGAAGAATTTCAGAGGCGCCATTATGATTTTCTGGCCATAGTAAAGTGGAGAGTTTTTATTAGATTTCATTTCCCCCCAAAAGTTGATTGCATTCTGCACTTTCCATCTCTAAATACTAGAAAGAAATAAGTTAGGAGTATACACAAATATGATACTCTAAATATGGAAAATAAATACAAATATAAAAATGATCGGCTATATATGTAGATATATAGATATATAAACCTATATCCGAAAAAAAATAAAATAAAGCACAGTAATAATAATAATGAGAAAATAAAAATGAATACTGATATCGAAAGGAGGCTGTTACAATCTATTGGCTGTAGTGTGAAATACAGCAAAAAGAAAGAATAAATGTAAAAATATAGAGAGAGTGCATCCTAGATATATATATGTAAAGGTTTACTGGTGACAAATCATATATAATAATTTGCTTAATTGCGTGTAATGCCCAACATGCGCAGTAGACACTGCTGCGCATGCGGCAGTCATGCGCAGTAGAGACTGCCCACGCCGCGGCAGATGCAGAGCTGGGCACTCCGAAGGAGCGTCCAGCTCTGTATCAGCAGTGGCGCGGGCAGTCTCTACTGCACGTGACTGCCCGCCACCGGCTGCCAGAGGCACTGTGGCCCGTGTAACGGGCTCTTCAACTAGTATTACATAAAAGAGAACACACAACAATGCATAAAAACTATACAATGCTGATATCTAGCAATATATACCAATAAAAATCAAAGACTGTAATTCAAAATACTCTGTGATCTCCTATCTATGCTATAGCAGTGTTGAGTAATATTTAATATTTCAGTTGCACCTACAACAGGTGTTAAGTAGGTATGACTCTCCCATCCGGTTGGACTTTTAGCAGGCAGAAATGTCCATTATTCTTCTGTCCTTTATATTACAATGAGTCATTTGTTGTTCGTGAGCAGAGGATAAAGGCTTTTTTTGATATAGTACAAGCCTCAGTGCTGGTTTCCTGCAAATCTCTCCGCCGACCGTCTGCAGTCCTGGCAGTATGTTTAAGTAGACAGAGATGTCCGCAACTTCAGGGGTAAAGTTATGTAAGAGCAACTGCTGTAGTGATCTATTTTTATGTGAGTGGGCAGATCTGTTGGTACTTAAAATATAAGGCTCCTTCCAACGCGTTTTGTGTCTAACAATGACACTTCATCAGGGAATTGTATCCAAGTATGTTTCTCCTAGTTTTTTATCTGTAGCATAGGTTTGAATATCTCACATTTGTTTGAATGAACCAATCAGGTTGTATAATCAATTTTCAGAAAGTTCATTTTGTTAACTCCCTCATGGGATTTTCTCTTCATATTGTTCATATTGTTGAGTTAGAAAATACCATTTCTAATACATGGATACAAGGTCCTTATACAATTTTTTTTAAACCTCCTCTGTATAAATAATAATATATCCTAAAATTATAGAATTTAAGACCTAAGTTGTATTACATATCTGCAATATGTAATCTAAATATTGAGACAGGTTAGATGTTAAACTGTTTATTCCCTCTATTATGGGTCTCCCTGGTGGCTTATTGAGGGGTTTGTGTATTTTTGGTACTTGGTAGAAGTGCGGAGTTTTAGGGTTTAACACATCTAAAAATAATATTTAATCTGTAGTGATTATGCCCTCCTGTTTGGCTCTATTAAGGATATTAAGCAATTATTGTTTATATGTATCTGTGGGATCTTAGTTTTTTGTATCTTTAACCCCTTAAGGACCGGACATTATGGGACATTTCCGTCCCATAACGTCCGCATAGGGGCACGTTGACGGGCCGGTACACGTGACCTGTCACGTGTATCGGCGCGTCATTATGGGGCTTGAAATAGATCGCTCCGATCTTGGAGCGGTCTATTTCATGCCCCATTTTTACTTACAGCGCTCCCGGAAGAGCGCTGTAAGTAAAATGTACGTGACGTACCAGGACCGTCAAGGGTCTTTCAAGAAAGTTTACCCTTGACGGTCCTGGTACGTCAAGGGTCCCTAAGGGGTTAAAGGGATAGTAATTTTTGCACAAAAAAGCAGCTCCAATTAATCTTCATAGTATTTGGGCCATGGAGAGTGTTATTTCAATACTGTCAGATTTGTATTTCAAGAGTAATTGAATGATAAAGTATCCCCCTCCTGCCCCTTTTACCTAGTGTAAGCCGCCTCCCCTCAGATGTGGAATCTGGTCTCTTGAGCAGACAGGTCACAGCAAGGGACAATCTTCTTACTGTAAACATAAGGAAAACCCTTGCTCCCCTTGACAGGTTTTTCCTTATTCTCACTGAAGATTGTTCCTCTCTGCGATCCCTCTGGACAGTCTTGCTGCTCTGAGGTGACCAGTGTTACATCAGTAAAAGGGGAGGGGGATACTTTATCATTCAATTACTCTTGAACTACAACTCTGACAGTATTGAAATAACGCTCTCCACGGCCCAAATACCATGAAGATTAATTGGAGCTTCTTTTGTTGTGAAACATCACTATCCCTTTATTTTGGGGACTGGCTTATTCTTCTTTTGTGTCCTTGAATTTTCACATTGAGATTGAACTCCAAAAAATGAGGGGTATTTGGTGTTGCTCCAACCCCTGCCAGTAAAGCTGCTGAATAGCTGAGGGGTGGGGCTTCCTCAAACACCAAAATAATATCTATAAATTCTGTATCTGCTAAAACTGTAAATGTATTAGGATGTGTAATCTGTATATCTGTAGCAGATTTACTGTTAACATTTTTATGTGCAATTTGTGAATGTTTTATATCATGGCAAGATAAATGTTGTGTGGAGTTATATTGTTTATTTTATGTGATCTATTATT
The DNA here is from genome assembly GCA_037306005.1 of Rhinophrynus dorsalis. NCBI lineage: Eukaryota > Metazoa > Chordata > Amphibia > Anura > Rhinophrynidae > Rhinophrynus > Rhinophrynus dorsalis. The sequence continues at coordinate 432,365,114 of CM074719.1, read as the reverse complement.
TTGTGCAGGTATAATATGTCTATTTGCAATAATATTTGTCACCAGTAAACCTTTATTTCTCTGTCGTCCAATACAGGTTACCGGTAACTTTTGGTAGGCGATAAGCCCTTTTAATAGGCAGGAACAATTCTGCTATAGTTTTAGCTTTTTTTATTAGTTTTCTGTTAGATATGGAAGACAATGAAGACAAAAGACCTGCTAAAAAAGGTGAGCACCCTTTGAGCGCTGAGGTCCACATGTCCCATGCTTCCCCTCCGCACAGGGGTCTCATTTGGAGTTCCTATTACATACTCATGCTCTCATTGGGTTTATTCTGTATGTCTGTCAGGTGTTTGGAGCAAGTTTCTGTGGTAACTTAACCCTTTTGTTGCTGGTTAGCATGTTTTGAGGGGGCTTTGGACACTTTCTCTACTAGGACCAGTGTTTATTGGGTCTACTGTTTAATTCTAGGGGGCTTTTGAGTGGTTTTATGTTTTGGTATTCACCTCATAACTTTATGTATTTAAGGCACGCGTTTACCACATAGATGCCATTGCTCCATTCACTTCTATGGGACTTTACAGTTTGGGGCATATCTCTGCAACCGCTCCACGTAGCGACGTCAGAGATGGCTAATTTTGTGGGTTTGCCCTTGCTCTGTCATCTGGTCAATGTTCTGGGTATGATGGGGGCTTTAGGAGGCTTTGGGCACTGTTGGGGTACTCTGTTTCCCATGAGCAGCAGCTTTGCGCACTCGTTTCTGATTGGCTCCCATCACGGCAGCCATTTTGTTTATTCGCAGATCGAGTATCCTATGCAAGGCTTGGACTCTCCTTTTCTCCTCCGCAGTTTAACCCTTCGCCTACCAGATAAGTCTTATTTAGCTTTTCTGGGGTGCATTTATTTATCATACACACTATTTTGTGGGTGTTTTGATACTTTGACAGCTTGAGAATGTCTACTCCGTTAGACTCTGGGGCTAAACCTAAGACTAAGGATACTGGGGTGTCTGTGTCCCCCATTGCTCATTGCTCCTCATGTCACTCAGGGTTACCTAGAGAATACTCAGGTCATGTTTGCTCAGCATGCACTGCTGCCCCTGAATCCCCTGCAGGGGCCTCCGGCCATGCACTAGAGCCAGTATGGATGCAACAGGTTAAGGCTACTACCATGGACCTCCGGTCCACCTTATATCTCCTTCCATCCACTTTATATCTCCTTCCATCCACTTTACAGGGGGTCTTCCACTCGTGGCAGACCCCCACCCCTATCAGATCTTCCCTGCCTAAACCGCCGGGTGTACCTGATGTGTCTGACTCCTTGAGGAGGAATTGTTGGTGGACTCTGATGATGATGACTGTTCAGCTGTTCCTTCATCTCAGTTTTTTGGGGACCCCTTTGAGACGGACCCTATCCCCTCAGCTGAGGGCCTGATCAGGGCTGTGTTGTCCACTCTGAACATTCCCTTGGTGCAGGAGGCATCTTCTGACCCCTCTGATGTGTTTCAGGAGCCTGTTAGGCCCCATGCTTGTTTTCCACCTAACCCCACTCTTGACCGCTTGGTGTCAGAGGAGTGGAAGTTTCCAAACAAGAAACCATCTGTGTCTCTGAAATGGCCCTCACGCAGAGGGTTCATCCCCCCCAAAATGGATGCCCCAGTTTCCAGGCTTTCTAAGTCCACTGCTTTGCAGGTGGTTGACGCCTCTGCTCTCAAAGACTGGACTGACAAGAAGCTTGAGACTTCTCTCAAGGCTATTTTTGTGATGGCGGGCTCTGCCCTCCGCCTTGCCTTTGCTACTGCATGAGTAAATAGGGCTGTGGCTGTTTGGACTGAACAGCTCACTTCTGCTGTCCATCAGGGGGCCCCTACTTCTGACATGTTGTGACTTATCGCTAACATTGGTGAGGCTCAGCATTATGTCCCTGCTGCCCTGTTTGACACTGTACGTATGGTAGCCAGGGCATCTACCATGCCTGTTGTAGCCAGACATGCTCTTTGGCTCAAGATCTGGTCTGCTGACATGGCCTCCAAGAAGGCTCTCCTGTCTTTGCCTTTTTCAGGGCCTCTCCCTGTTTGGGCCTAAGCTCAAGGATCTCATCAACAAGGCCATTGGAGGGAAGAGTACTCACCTGCCAGTGGTCCTGAGAAAGAAGGCACCTGTCAAAAGGAATCTGCTTTTTCGTCCCTTTCAAGCAGACTTGCGCCAAGCAACCCAGACGGTCCCTCAGGCTCCGCGCTCCTCATCCAAGCCTAAGTAACAATGGAGATCCAAGTCCTCCTCCGAAGCCCAAGGCTTCCAAACCTTTTTCTGCATGACTCGGCAAACCCGGGTCCCCACCCGCAGGTAGGTGGCCGCTTACGCCACTACCTCTCGGCTTGGCAGGCCACTGTGGCAGACCCGTGGGTTTTATAGGTGATGGCTACAGGGTACAGCATTCCCTACACCTCTCTTCCTCTCCCAGGACCTTTGCTTCTCGTTCTCCCTTGGGAGCAGAAAAGCGCCGCCTTTTCAAGGAAGCTATACAGGCCCATCTGGACAAGGCGGTCCTGGAGTCAGTTCCCCCTCGGAGAGGGGCTTGGGATTCTACTCCAACCTCTTTCCAAGAAGGACGGGGGATGTTGTCTCATTTTGGATCTCAACTCCTTTGTGGTCAGGTCCATATACCGCCAGTAGTCTGCTCACAGTGATAGTGGCCATGTCTCCTGGGGAATATCTGGCCTTTCTGGATCTTCAAGATGCTCATCTGCACATCACCATTCATCCAGAGAGTCGGCAGTGTCTCCGCTTTGCCTGCGACCGAGGGCATTTCCAGTTTTCTGTCCTCCCCTTTGGCCTGACCACGGCTCCTCAAGTTTTCAACAGAGTCCTGGGAGCATTGATCTCTGTCCTACATTGGAACGGCATCAGGGTGACTCCGTATATGGACGACCTCCTTCTGAAGGCATCTTCTCCAGAACTCCTTCACTCTCTCCCATCACCTTGAACAAGTCAGACCTTGTTCCTTCCTAGAGGATGGTCTTTCTGGGTCTCCTCTTCGACACTCAGAGAGGGATGGTATTTCTCCAGGATGAAGTGGCTCATCGGATAGCACTGAAGGTCCAGGCTATCTTGTCTCAGGATCCGGTTCCCGCCAAGAAGTTGTCATCCTTGGTGGGAAAGTTAATTTCCACCATAGAAGCAGTTCCGTTTGCCATGGCTCACACCAGGGAACTTCAGAGGTTTCTAATCCTGGCATGCAGGGGCTGTCTAGATCTCCTGGAAAGATGCCTATCTCTCCCTCTTCAAGTGGAGCAGAGCCTCTCATGGTGGCTCAACCTGAACAATCTCCTGAAAGGCAGACCCTTCCTGGTGCCCTTCTGGACCACAGTGATGACAGATGGCAGCCTCTCCAGATGGGGAGCGGTGCTGGGGTACTTGTCTTCAGTGCTGGTGGTCTCAGGAGGAATCTCTCCTTCCCATCAATATCTTGGAGCTTCGGGTGATATTTCATGCCCTACAACACTGGACACGGCAACTGGAGGATTGTCCGGTCAGGGTACAGTCGGACAATGCCACAGCGCTAGCCTATAGCAACAAGCAAGGCAGCACAAGAAGTCTCGCAGCTTGGCTAGAGGTCAAGGCCATTTTATCATGGGCAGAGGAGCATGTCCCTGCCATTTCCACAGTTCATATTCCTGGCTTAGACAACATTCTTGCAGACTTCCTCAGTCTGCACACGGTGGACAGTGGACAGTGGGAGCTGCATCCAGAGGTGTTCAAACTCATCATCCAGCAGTGGGGTCTTTCTTGCATCGACCTGATGGCAACCAGGCACAACAGGAAGGTGCCAACGTTCTGCTCTCGCTGGGCGGATCCCCTGGCTCTGGCAGTGGATGCCTTGTCAATCCCATGGACATTTCCTCTGGCATACATCTTTCCTCCTGTTCCAGCCTCAGTACTTTGGAAGCTGAGGCTGGAGCGCTGCCCAGTCATTCTGATTGATCCGTACTAGCCCTGACAGGCTTGGTTTCCGGAGCTTCTGGAATTCTCAGTGGTGGAACCTCTTCGACCCCCCCCCCCCGCCCGGGTTACCTCTGGAAGGAAGACGTTCATGCTTAGTGCCCGCAAACATGTTTCATCCAAGGCCAATCATCTAGTTTGGTCTACTTTTCTGTCTTGGTGTGCTGACAAAGACCTGTCTCAGTATTTTGACCTTCCTACAGTTCTTTCCTTCCTCCAGGATGGTGTGGATAAAGGTCTCAGTCTGAGTTCTCTTAAGGGTCAGACTTCTGCGCTCTCTGTCTTATTTCAGAGACGTCTTGCTATCATTCCTGAAGCCAAGGTTTTCTTCCAGGGTGTTGCTCATACCCGTCTGGTGTTTAAGTCCCCTGCTCCTCAGTGGGACCTTAACCTGGTCTTGGGAGTGCTTCAGTGCCCTCCTTTTGAGTCTTTGACTACCATTCCTCTACATATACTGACGTGGAAGATGGCCTTTCTCCTGTCAATTGTTTCTGTTCGCCGAGTTGCGGAGCTGCATGCCCTGTCTTCTAGACCACCCTTTTGGTCTTTCACAAGGACAAGACGGTGCTTCGCACCTCACAAGAGTTTCTCCCGAAGGTGGTGTCTGAGTTCCACATTAATTGGGAGATTGTGGTCCCTTCCTTCTGTCCTAACCCTACTTCTGACAAAGAGAGGGATCTTCATCTGTTGAATGTTGTTCATTGTCTAAAATTCTATGTGCATCGCACTGAGTCCTTGAGGCAGTCTGACACTTTTTGTCATTCCTGAGGGTCCTAGGGCAGGGAAGCCTGCTTCCAAGGTTACCATCACTTCTTGGATCAAGTCAACCATTTGTAAGGCTTGCAAACTTCGGAAGAAGCCTGTTCCCATCAGGGTCACGGCTCATTCTGCAAGGTCTATTGGGGCTTCTTGAGCCTACAAGAACCAGTCCTCGGCTGATCAGTTGTGCAAGACGGCCACTTGGTTGTCTGTGCACACTTTTTCTAAACACTATTGTGTGGATGTGCTGGCATCGGCTGATGCTACTTTTGGGAGGAAGATCCTGGAGGCGGCCTTGCCTGTCTAGGATCTCTTTAGTCTCTCAGTACGCTTTCACTTTTTATCCCTGTTGACTCTAGTTCAGTGTGATGTGCAACAGTTCATGGGTTAATGGTTCATGGGTTAATGGTTGGCCATCCAAATGTTACCAGTAACCTGTATTGGACGACAGAGAAAATAGGATTTTAGTCTTACCTGATAAATCCTTTTCTCTTAGTCCATACAGGTTACTGGTCTCCCACCCTTTCAAGGGACCATGCTTGGCTGTCCTGCGGCAGAACATGGGGGTCCTTTTGGGTTCATGCTCACAGGAGTCCTCCTTTACCTTCTTATAGCCTAGTCAATAAATAGTCTGCAAATCTTACTGGTTGGGGATTGGCTAGCTGCAAGCTAAGGAGAGGAGGTAGGCTCCACCCAGCAGCCACTTCTCAGAATTGTTCCTGCCTATTAAATGGGCTGATTGCCTACCCAAAGTTACCAGTAACCTGTATAGACTAAGAGAAAAGGATTTAATAGGTAAGACTAAAATCCTATTATGTAATATATATATATATATATATATATATATATATATATATATATATATATATGTATCTAGGAGGCATTCTCTATAAATTCATATTAAAGGAATTTATCCTCCATAACGGATACCTTAAAAGGACACTATACTATCAGGATTAAAAGACACTTGATTAATTTAACTGATGGTCTTATCTATGTATGTGTTCTACATACAGCACTCCCCTAATGTGGGCCAAAACATTGCAAAGTAGCGTGTTTATGATGTTTCCAATTTTTCTACTAATTTAAGTACTGGTATATATATTTATTTTATGTATGCATTGTAAATAGCACCTGACTCTTCATATTTCTGGGCAGAAAGTGCTCCCAATTTGTTCCTGTATATAAAAATGGTCTCTGGTTGAACACACCCAGTGGCTGGCAAAAGGGTAGAGTAATGCACACTGGGATCTGTAATCCTGCTGTACTGTGCACTGCTCTATTACCTGACACAGCTCCTGAATTAAAAACTACAAATCCCAGCAGTAAGAACATATTTGAAATTTACCAAATGGATGTGTACCAAATTTACTGGGCTTATGAGAACTGGCCTAGACTAAACTGCCATATGTCATCTTTATTTGTCAATGCTTTATAAATTATTTTATTGAAAATCTGCATTTAGCACAGATCTGTGCTCTGATTTATAACTATGGCAGCATTGCCATGCATACATAGGTTCATATGTTCAAAAAAGTGGAGGAATTCCAGGGCAAACCATTTGGAATGGTAAAGGTATTTTCGTGATTTCCCCTCAAAAAGTGATAGAATCCAATGCCAGTCTCGTAGGTTGGGGGGGCGAGAATCTGGGATCTAACTACAGGGGGCAGATGGTCTGAATTAGAATCTGAGCTATTGACTACAATTTCTAGCGGGTTCTTTTGTTCTGAGAAGAATGTTAAACAACAAGAGAAACAGTTGCATTTTGCTAGATATGGACAACATTTCAGCTGTCCAATAGATCAGTCGACTCCGCAACACAAACTCAAAAGCCTTAACAGAAATGTCAAAAGATTTTTGCCAATTCCGTCATTGCAGAATGGAACTCCAGGTACTTGGGGTCCATTAGAAATATACCTTTTGGCATCTTATTTAAATCTCCAACTTCCAACATATTTCAGTTGGACAATGGATACAGAATCATTTTATGATAGATAACTTCCGCCAATTTTGGTGGGAGGGCAGAAATTACTCATTTATGCCTTTCACAATGATTCCCAGGTTAATTCTTCTAATCTAGAAACACAGAGTGAAAATGGTTCTTGTGATGCCATTTTGGCCAACACAACTATGGTTTCCTCCTCTTTGGTAATTGATGATAGACTATTCATCTGATTCCTCCTTTCTAAAACTTCTTACAGACCTGGTAGGGAAACCACATGATCTATTATTATCATACAACCTCAGTTTTTAGTGAGGTTGATTTCAGGGATTCCGCACTTAGCAACTCAATTCACAATACACTCTGTCTCTTTTATCAGAATTAAGGTCATCAGGTACCCGATCTATTTACAGGTCCTCTTGGAATGGTTGGACTAGATGGTGTATGGAATGGGACATGGATACTGTATTTGCTGATTCAGTTAATAATTAATTTCCTTTCATTCTTAGTTAATCAAGGGAAGGCTTATAGAAATATTACTTACTGTTCAGCTATCTCAGTGGGACCTGCATGCACTTAATATAGGTAGACCACCTGAATCCAGATACAAGTCTTCATGGAATTGTAATGATGTCTTAGAACTGTTCTATTCTTGTCTTCCTAATGAGTATTTGTCTTTGAAACAGTTACTTGCTAAATTAACTATGCTTCTTTACTCCTACTGGAGTAAACTTTGTTATATCTAGAAGGACAAATTCAATTAAGCATCTAGAGCTGTATTCTGTCTGGCCTTCCCCAACAACCCCCACCTATGTCTTACAATGTCTGTAAACTTATTAAGCTAGGTCAGCAAATCTCTGATGTGACACTTGCTCTCAACTTTTGATCTCCTTTCATAAACCTCACTGCACAGTATCATCATCTACGCTTGTTCATTGGGTTTCATGGGTTATGCAGTCTGCCAGTATAGATACTAATACATTGATGGCTCCTTCCTCCAGAGGAGCCATAGCCTCAAAAGCATTCTTGGCCGAAGGATGATTGGAAAATAGCCTTAATCCCTTAACAACCGACCAATCCAGTGAACAGCTGGCCGTTAAGGACCATGGAGCTTTTTTCGGGAAATTTGAGTTCTGGGATGGCAGAGTAGTGTGCAGCCGTGCTGCCATCCCAGAATTACATGACGTGCCAGGAAGGAAAGTCAGGATTTTATTCAAGTCATATTGAACCACCCTACCATATAATTTGTTTCTGTTTCCTTCACAGATGGAATACTTCCGATATTAAAAAGCATCAGGAACCAGAATTAAGAGTTGGATCATTTACTGTACTTTCAAATGTTATAGACTTTAAAGGGTAACTCGCACCTCTATTAAAGTTGTTCTTATGTTAATGTTCCCTTTAGACTGAATCTGTAATCCATCTTTTTTTTTTTTTTTTTAATATAATACTGTATTGCTAGAGATATTACCTTGTAAAGATAATTCTGTGAGGTCCTTTCAGTACAGGCTGCAGTACATAGCTGTACCGAAGCCTGTTAGTCTTCATCTCTTCCTATCTGCAGTTGTTGCCATTTACCACCTCCTCTGCAGCTGAAGTGCAAGGCAACAACTACATTATTTCTGACACTAATTCAATTTCAGTTTGTGGGTAAATTAAGTCTCTGAATGGAAAATTATCTTCAAATGAACCTGTCAATTTAAGACAATTTTAGTTTGTTTTACAGAGAATGAGAACCTGCCTATTTGATGTAATATTTTATATGTAAAACAAATAGTTTTAGAGAAATTAACCTTTATGTATTGATGGCACGGCATTGCAATGCCCTGTACATTATTTTATTTATTTAGAAAATGTTTTACCAGGAAGAATATATTGAGATTTCTCTCATTTTCAAATATATCCTGGAGAGATTTACAGTAAAGGGTTACATATTTACACCCCCCCCCCATGGCAGAGAAGCTATATATCACAGCTCCTCTGCCCTTTTGTACTCATTGAAACAGCTGAGCCTGCTATCATCCAATCAGCTGATTCAGGTAAACAAAGCACTGGAGGCACTCATTTGCAGAGCGCCTTAAGAGTCTTGTCTTTATATGAAAAAAAGTAAGTGAATATACATATAGTGCTCATGAAAAAATATGTACATAAAACCAGCACCTAGATATCACAAAGCCATATGTCCTGGTTGGTGTCATTCTCAAAAATAGAAAAAAAGAAAACAAACAAACAATCCAGATCTACATATAGGTACAAAAACCATGGTATATTAAATAATGGGATGTTGGATACCATATACTGTGAGACAGATTGATTCTCACTAATAGTCAAGCGGGCTAAAAGCTGACCAGGCAAAAAGTGAAAAATCGAGACGTAAAACTTTCTGTTTATATGATACATGTAAATTAAATTAATATATTTATGCTAGTATATAATGTGTACTACAGGAATAAAGGGATAGTATAGAATAATATATTGCAGTGTTTATCCTGTTGAGTTAAACAAGCATACTCCTACTGCTGAGAGAGGTTTTTTTCAAAATCGATTACAGCACAAACATGCATTTTTTTTCTCCATGGAATGAAATGTTACAACTGTGCTGTTGCTACAGCAGCTCATGGAAGATTCCAGTCACTGGCAGTAGAGGTTCATGACACCGTCTGAAGAAGGCACAAAGAGAGCGCAGAAACGGGTTAGAGACTGCATTGCTCATACACGTGGAGCAAGGAGACGCCGGGACCTACATACAGCAGAAGGAAGGGAGAAGGGGTAACGAATGGAGGAAAAAAACAGTGGAACTGTACTGGGAGAAACTTTAAGTGATGCGATGGGGCTCTACATGGACATGAAGTAAGGGGCTATCTAAACCGGATCAAGGGACTTAAAGGGATAGTAATACTTCATTTTAACTTTATTTTATTTTGTAGGCATTAAAAAAACATGAAGAATTATATAAGTCTTATCTCTCAAACCTTTATGGTTTATGAGATATTCACAAGCAAAGTTTCCCCCTCCCGCCCCTTTTACCTACTGTAAACAATCTCTTCTCAGATGTGGAATGCAGTCCATAGACTGGACAGATAACAGAAGGGGACACTCTTATTCCTATGAAAACAATGAAATCCCTGCCCCCCTTGACAAGCTTTTCAGGTTTTTCCCTTATCTTAATTGAAGATTGTCCCTCTCTGCAGTCTACCTGGGCACCTCCCTTCTGCCCTGGCTGAAAAGTGTGACATCAGTAAAAGGGGCGGGAGGGGGACACTTTGCTTGTGAATATCTCTTAAACCATAAAGGTTTGAGAGATCAGACTTATATCATTCTTCATGTTTTTTTAATGCCTACAAAATAAAATAAAGTTAAAACGAAGTATTACTATCCCTTTAAGCTGAGCTCTACATCACTGCATAGAAGCACTCACCAGTAAGGGGCCATCCTGTATTTATTTCTGTTTGCTTCCACTGTGCATTTCAATTCGGAAAATCAACTTAAAGTATTAAAATCCCGGGTACTAGACCACTTACACCCAGAATCGTGCCCATTAACCCTTCACATACTGGTCATACTATTGACAGATCTCCCTGCTATTTCAAGAGCCTTTTTAATTATCATCAAGAATTGGGTCATTACATTACATTCAGATTGCGTTTATTCTTTGTATCAAATAGTTTGAGCTTAGATTTTGTGTTTTATTTTATGTACTTTTTTAATTGCATATCCTTTTTTATGAGGTATACATCGTATTAACTTTCTACAATTTTTGGTGTATTTTATATACTTTTCATATATACTTTCTTGCTATTTATCCTGGTTAAAATAATTACTACACTACACTTCTCTAGGGACAGTATAGAACAATTAAACTTTATAAGACCTGGACATTTATTTAATATAAAATATGTACTGACTCCCACTTACGCGCTCTCTCTATCATAGTGGTTTGTATACAATTAGCGGGACACTGTATAATTCTCCCCCCAGTAGAGGTTCATGGTCTGATGTGACAAAACTGTCATCATCACAGGCCACCCAAAAAATGCAAGTTTGACATACAATAGCTTTTTAATAAAATATCTTTATTTTTTACTGAACAGAACAGACCCTGCAAAATATATCTTCTCATATTACGTAATATTACCCCTTTAAGCTATAAAGACATGCATGGTCCATTCACTGCGCTTCAATCAATGACTGCAGTGTACGGGGATTTTTAATGTCAGTATTAGCCTCTTGGATGCTAGAGGCACATCAAATAATAAGCTGGATATCTTTTTAGGAACTAATGGGATAAACAGCCAGAGCAAGGCAGGTTTTAGAGACATTTCAACTTAACGCAGGCCTAGATTGCATTGTAGTTGACAAGTGTTATCAAGTGGTTTCATCTAATACATTCTCACTGAAGGCTATACAGGAATTTTTAGATAAAACCATTGATAAAGTTATCAGTTGCAATTAAATCTATATCACAGTTGGATCTTTCAAAAAGAGCCATTTACTAACCATTTAGATGCTAACACAGCTACGCTTTAGAGACGTAGGATGACTTTTACATGGCCTAGGGGAAATCACAAATATGTGTTGCTGTATATATTTCTTATGGGGAGGATAAGCCTCTCAGGACTTCATTATTGTTTAGTCCTATAAAGAGTGTATATCCCTAACCCTATCAATACATGGTCATTTAAGGAATAACAAAGGCTGGCAACTTTCTGATAAGATTTCATCATGAAGACTGAAGATGAAATAATTCAAATAGACTGTTACAGCTGGTCACTGATATTAACTACAGCCACTGTAAACACGGATTAGTAAACCTTCTGTAGCTTAAAACCCTTTGTTAGTTACTTAATATAATCACTTTAATGCAAATGGAAATTATTAACTGCTTATAAACCATTATAAAGTGCAAGCATTTCTCTTCCTGTACTGAAATGTTAAATGGATATGTTTACTAATAATTCCATGGCAATATTTTCACTAAGGATAATAAAAAGTCATGTTAATAATGTAAATCTGAGTCAAATATGTTATAAACAATTGCGAATTCATTCTGGGATTTGTAGTTCTACTTCCCCAGGCAATCTTAATTCCCTTCTATCGCCAAAATTTAGAAACACAAACCCTGGACTATCACAACCGAAAGAAAACTTCTGAAAGTATAAACAAAAAATGTAACATTTTACCTGACAGACATTGATAACTGAAGACAGAACAGCTGTAGATGTGATGTACAGAGACTAAAGCAGACAAGCGTGAGGCTCTCAGACTGTTGATATCCTAAACCCCCTGTTATCCGAACCCATCTCAAGGCTGACTGGGAATTATGGGACTTTTGGTCCCATAATAGCTGTTGAACCACAGGAAAGAGAAATAGACTGAAAGACTGCCTGAGATAGAGAGACTGAGACAGAGACTTGTATTAAGAATTGATTTAAAGGGGAACATTCACATCTTAAAAAAACACACCTTGAATAACCAAACCTATGTAAAAACTGTTTGAGGTGATAGTTCCCCTTGAAATAATGAGTTTAACCCCTTACATGCTAGAGAAGTCTCCAATGCTTTGAGAATATGTTAGTGAAAATCCCCAGTAAAATCAAAAATAATTTTTATTTGTCCCCTAATATGAACTTGGTTTTCTCAGAAGTGATCTGAGATGTGTATGTGTATAACTGTTTGTATGTTACACAACCTGGGAAATGATTAATGGATGCTAGAGAGTCTCCAACTTATTGCAATGCAATACCTCGGGGATCATCTATATAACAGGCCAGATACTGGTCTGTTGTTGCAATAACACTTACCATGTGTAATATACAATATTATTTAACCCAGCTGTGTTTAATATTTCATCTATGTATTTGCACACACAAATATTCACTTGAGACTACTTAGATGCCTCAAAATACATATAATAAAAATAATTACACGCTCTGTATAAGAGGAGAGTGATAACTTACCTTAGAGTAAGTGGCTGATCAAAGTTTTCCTGCTTTCTTAGAGACAAAACAGGACTGTTCCTTAGAAGGAGAAGAAATATTCTAGAAGTATTGAAATCCAACTGTTGTTTGGGGCTGTATCTCAGGGAAGTGTCTCAGGTGTCACTGAAACTGAAGATACCACTGCTAGAAATAATAATGTCCTGAATGAGATCTTGTAATGTTATCCCTTCTGTATTATTCATTTGCAGCAGGTGCTGGATGACATCTATATACTGTCAGAATATACAGAATATGGGACAGCGAGCAGAGTGCAAACATACAGAATTCCTAACACTGGTGGATTATGGGAATGTAAGTAATCTTCTTATTATGAGTAGCTTTGTACATGTTGGTAGATCTGACAGTATGTGCAGAGACCTGTATCTTTCTATATTTAAAATGCTGCTTTGTGGAAACAGATATATAGATGATGAAAAAAACTGAGTGAGATCAGTGAAGGGCAGTCGTGTGTGTTACATTATATCAGCATTTTCCTTTATTTACCGATCTTTAAAGTGGAACTGTCACTTTGTAACAAACAGGAGATTCTGAATGCACTTTCCATATTACATTTATTTAAGTTAGTAATAAAAACAATAGACTGAGATATTTAACTTGTTATACAAATTAGACTCCTGCTAGCTAGACACCAACTCATTTAAATAAACTGACAAATAAAGCAAAACATCTATTGTTTTTTGAAATAAAAAAAATGCTGATAATCAAAGCGTATAAAAATTGCATATAAACAGGTGAATTTGATAAAAAGTTGTGAACAGTGAAAGTGCATAGTATTGCCAGAGCAAATCATGGTACCATCTCCCAAAGTATTTCTTGCCCAGAACCTTTCCCTATGTTAACCAAAACAAAATGTATACAGGAAGAGAAAAGCACAGCCTCACTCACAGAGGCTCGTGTAGTAAGGGAACTGGAGCAATTTTGGATCAAATAAAACCGCACCAAAACTGAACAGATACAAACCCCACAAATTCCCCTTGAGTGATAGAAGTCTAGCATTCAAGGGTTCAAATGCCACATTTAACCCTTTGCGTGCCAGAAAGGTATCAAATGCATTGCAACATTATGGGGGTTATGCACTAAGAAGTGATAAAGAGGTGACACAGCGAACATGACTTGAAAAAGCGGTAGCGAAACGTATGTCAGGATCAGTCTGTGGGGTCTTTAGTGATTACAACAATAATCCCCAATGTGGTTCTTGTGAAGAACTATATAACATGAATATAAGTCTTCTGTAGCACGCAACGTGTTACCTAGCATATGCGGTACTGAGTGATTAGGAGGTGATTGTTCACCATCACACAATGTTATTAGAAAGCATAACTGCTGTTTGGCAGCTAGAGTATGTATTGCGACCCAATGGAAGAAAACAGATATTCCTTGGCATATGATCTTAAATAAGATAAACCTTATTTGTACTATTGAATTTCTATCATATTTTGAGTTAGAAAAATATCAGTTCTCTGAAAATACCTGGTCTGCGTGGATTAATAGTAGATATGGGAAAAATTATAATTCCTTACTAAATGTTTAACTCATTATTTTATTTAACTATTATATCTATATGTCTCTCTTTATCCTTATTGGAATGTTATTTTAATACTTACTAAAATATCAATAAAAATATAAATTAAAAAAAAAAGAAAAAAAAAGAAAGCATAGTGCAAAAGGTTTTAATAGGAATGATACATTGATTAGTTTGAAGCTTTTACTAGACAAATTTACTTGGAAAGTCCTTATGCAACATGCGATGTGCTGCTAATATATACATTACGTAGGAGCTAGATCTATATATGGTCGCACTCAGTATATGAATCGTATAATATTAAGGAAGCTCTATTGAAGAATGATATAACGTACACAAGTCTTCTGTAGCACGTGATGTGGTACTGAGCGACTGGGAGGTGATTGTTCAGCATCACACTCTGTAGTTAGAAAGCATAGCGCAAGAAGCTTTAAGAATTAAGATATATAGAATATCCTGAATTCCGTATTACATAAGGCTATTGGTATGTACACGGGTGATTAAATTTTGGCTTTAAATCAAGCTCTCTTGCAGCACGGGATGTGTTGCTATGATATGTGACTCTGTCCTATTAAGATTGGGATCGGAGTAGTTCAGCTTAGTATATTGAGAATGTTGGAAGCTACAAACATTACAGAAATTTTAACTTCATTATAGTCAGGGAATGGGATACTTTATCGCCCTGGTAAAATAAAAGTTGTGTTATGTAGCATATACAATACATAAGCCCTAGTGCCAGTCTAGTGATTAAATCATATTGCTTCAATTAAGGTTGCAGGGTTTTTTTTATACGAATTGATCTATTAGTGATTCGTAACATACATAGTAGATAAGGCTGAAAAAAGACATGCGTCCATCAAGTCCAGCCCATGCCAATAACACTCCTGTTGATCCAGAGCAAGGCAACAAAAAAGCCCTCTGGAGCAATTTCCAGTGTAGGGGTGTGTGTGTGTGTGTGTCAAATAGTTCCCCGGCTCAATATCCTATTTGCTTTGAAGCCATCTGTCATAACTGTCAATATTGTTCTGTGCTAGATAGGCATCCATTGCTTTTTTGAATGGAGTTACATTATCTGCAAGCACAACATCCCGAGGCAAAGAATTCCATAGCCTTACCGCCCTTACTGTAAAGAATCCCTGCCTGTGTTTTAGTCGAAAGCGCCTTTCCTCAAGTCTTAATGGATGACCTCTTGTTCTTAGCTCAGCTCTTTGCATAAATAATTAATTGGATAGTTCTTTGTATTGACCTTGAATGTATTTGTAAATGGTAATCATATCACCCCTTAGACGTCTCTTTTCTAATGTAAACAAACCCAGTTTGGCTAGTCTCTCTTTGTAACTCAGATCCTCCAATCCCTTTATCAGTTTTGTTGCACGTCTCTGCACCTTTTCCAGTTCAGCAATGTCTTTTTTTAGAACAGGCGCCCAAAATTGTACTCCATATTCTAGATGAGGCCTAACCAAGGATTTATACAGAGGTAGGATAATATTAGCATCCCTTGCTTCTACACCTCTTTTTATGCAGGCTAGTACTCTATTTGCTCTTGCAGCAGCTGAGTGACTCTGCACACTGCTGTGAAGTCTATTGTCTATCAGTACACCTAAATCTTTCTCTAATGAGGATTTCCCAAGTTGTTTCCCATTTAGAGTATATGTAGCAAGTTTGTTTCTACAACCCAAATGCATAACCTTACATTTATCTACATTAAATGACATCTGCCACTTTTCTGCCCATTCACTTAGTTTATCTAAATCCTTCTGTAGGGAAAAAACATCGAGCTCTGTATGTATTTCCTTACATAGCTTAGTGTCATCAGCAAACATTGAGATGCTACTTTCAATTCCCACTTCTAGATCATTAATAAACAAATTAAAAAGCATTGGGCCCAGGACTGAACCCTGCGGCACCCCACTTATAACCCTAGACCAATTTGAAAAAGTTCCATTTACAACAACTCTCTGCCATCTATCATTTAACCAGTTCTCAATCCATGTACAAATAACACCACCCAAACCGAAGCCTTTTAATTTATGCAGTAACCTGTTGTGAGGCACTGTGTCAAAGGCTTTTGCAAAATCCAAGTATACTACATCAACAGCAATTCCCCTGTCCAAATTACTACTCACTCTTTCATAAAATGCAAGTAAATTAGTCTGACATGATCTGTTCTTCATGAAACCATGCTGATTCCTACTAATGATATTGTTTGTCTTCACATAGTTCTGAATACTGTCAGTTAATAACCCTTCTAGTATCTTACCCACTATGGAAGTCAAGCTCACAGGTCTAGAATTTCCTGGTTTGGATCTTGCTCCCTTTTTAAACAATGGAACTACATCAGCTTTCCTCCAATCACAGGGCACTATGCCTGATGAAAGCGAATCAATAAATATTAAGTATAATGGTTTTGCTATTACTGAACTAAGTTCCTTAAGTACCCTTGGGTGTATACCGTCCGGTCCAGGCGCTTTATTCATTATAACCCTTTCCAGTCTCTTTTGGACCTTGTCCTCAGTAATCCATGTAGATGTTGGAGGAAATTCCATGGTTTTGTCAGTTTGCCCACAGCTTGTCATTACTGCTTCCTTTGTATGTACTGAAGCAAAGAACGTATTTAGGGTGTCAGCCATAGCTTTATCCTCACTAATCAATTCACCTGTTTCAGTCTTAAGAGGACCAATATCAACCTTAACTTTTTTGTTGTTAATATACTTGTAGAATTGTTTAGGGTTTTTCTTGCTCTCATTTGCAGTGTTTCGCTCATTTTCTATTTTAGCTAGCTTAATTGCTTGTTTGCAGATTTTATTACATTCTTTATATTTTTTAAATGATGCATCTGACCCATTTGACTTAAACACCTTAAAAGCCTGCTTTTTATTTCTCATTTCCCTGCTAACCACATTATTAATCCACATTGGTTTTGCTTTACTTCTCTTGTGCTTATTCCCCAATGGTATATATTGACGTGTATATTTGCCCAAGAGCATTTTAAATACATTCCATGACTCTTGTGCATTTTTATCTTTGAAAATTACATCCCACTGGATATCCTTTAAAGCTTCTTTTAACTTTGTAAAATTAGCCTTTTTGAAATTGAATGTTTTGGTTAAACTCTTGCTATTGGGTTTCTCATAACAAACTTCAAAGGATACAATTCGTATAGTCTTGATCCACATTGGGGAATAGGAGGGATTTGGCGTACACCAATTCGCTCCCTCCAATGCAAGAATTTAAAATGTTTTAATTCATTTGCTGAGCTTTTTGTTTTTTATTTTTGTTTATGTTAAGAAATGTTAAGTTTTATTGCACTATTACTGTCAGTCCTTCATAGGGGTTGCCCTCTGTCATATTGGGTGGGACTAATGCTGATAGATTTTGGCTTTTCTTTCCTTTGGTTTTATAATATATATTTCCAAAATAGCACATTCTCTTTAGTAAAGTTTACACCCTGATTACTATTTTTAGGGGTGGTGCACCTCATCTTGTGTTTTGGCATGCCTTATGCAGTGATATCACTTCTCCTGTGTTGTTCTATGGAGTCTATACCCTAAGATCTCCAAAGTTGGAGAAATCTTAGTGCATGGACCCCACAGAATAACACAGGACTTGGAGAAGTGACATCACTGTAGAGTCATCTCCCCTTTATCACACCATAGTGCAGCTCCCCAATGTGTTGGCTACCCCTCTATTCCACTCACAGGGTTAAATCAATGTGCATATTGCAGGACTATATAGGAACCATTATAGCCCTTGAACAAGAGTGGGCAGTCTGTGGCTCTATCAACCTAAGCAGAACAATTGCTGGCTGTGCATGACATACCTCCCAACACTTCAAATAGCCAAAGGATACTTTTGTTTTAGATGGGCAGGGCCTTACCGACAATGCCAAGACACTGTTTGTAAACAGTTGTATTCAGCTCACCTCTAGAGAGCAACATTTGGTTTTAAAGGGAACTTTCACCCTCAGGACACTTTATCTCATTGGATCTCATACATACAAATGTTTCTATTTTTTTTTTTTTTTTTTTTTTTTTTAAATGAATACTTTATTAGATATCGTGTGTTAAAACTTACCCAGTGACGTCACCATTTCCCCTTGTGGTACTACAAGCTGTGCCGAAGAGCTTTGCAGGACATCCCATGTTCCTGTAATCTCCTCCCCCCTCTCTCTAGGAGCGAGCACACTCCATTCATCTTCTTCCCCCACCAGTGTTCTAGTTTATAGCCTGCAACTTATTGCCAAGCAGACTTTTGCTTGCATTTTTGAGGTAAAAACAGGCTGGATTCTGTTGCAAGTGCTAATTTTATCTCTGCTTTTATCTCCAGTTTTTCCCATAGACTTCAATAGGAAAATGTTTGATAAAACGGGTGTTACCATTTATCACCTGCAATAGAATCTAGCCCCTACTCTGTTGTTGCACCGCAACTCATATCATCAATCCTGTGGCTGCCAATGGATCATAAGAGCAAGAGATGAATGAGCCCATGTTGCCCGTTACCTCGCCTCAGATAAAGTATCTGACAATGACAGCAGCAGAATAATAGGAATGAAAGCATTCACTAACTGGATACGCAATAGTGTAATCATGTAAGCAGGGATTCACTAGCTCACATCACTTGAACGAGAGAGATCACTGTGAGCACTACATCACCGTATGACTTTGGACTCGAATATGCCTCACATCATTCTGCCTACATCCAACGTGTCTGCAAGTCTCATTGTGATTAAAAAATAATATATAAAAAAAGAGGCATTGTATGTCTGCAATCCTGCTCAGCTTCCATGACCTCCACAAACTCTGTTGAAACATTTAGAGATTGAGCGTGTCTTCTCCAACGAGGTTCCATTTTATGCCCTGCACTGTCCGCATGCTATATTAACCCTTTGTGTGCCAGAGCTAGCGAATCCCTGATTACATGGTTACACTATTGTGTATCCAGTCAATATCAGATACTTTATCTGCGGCGGGGTAGCGGGCAACATGAGATCATCCATCTACTGCTGGAGCACAACTCCCATGACTCAGTGGAAGCCACAGGATTGAGGATATGAGTTGCCTCTTTTTTAATTAGTCTTACACTAACCCTTTGATTGCCAGAGGAGTACACAATCCTCTTGCACTCAAAGGGTTCACACACACACACACGGCCATTCAGGGCATAGTAACAGAATAAATACAAGTAGTGTAAGTAGGTTTCCCCCCTTTTTTTGCCATTAACAGGCCTTTGATAACGTCAGCAATAAGCCGACAAAAATGCATTCAGAGCAGTGTAGTGTGCATCATCGTGATTAAGTGGTGAATACACGAAATGCGTTGATCATGAGCCTCCAACCATCTGAGGTTGTGAGTTGTAGGTAGGGTTGCCACCTTTTCTTAAAAAAAATACCGGCCATGGCACTCTCTCCATAGACTTAATGTTGGACAGAAGCCAATTTTTTACCGGCCTGCCGGTAAAATACCGGCTGGGTGGCAACCCTAGTCGTAGGATTGAGATGTACTATTTTTAGAAGTTCGTGAATACATTTTTTTCCATGTTTTTATACATCTGGATGTGTTTAATTGCATGGTACAGTCAACTCAGCAGTGTTAGTCCCTGCTCCATGTTCCCCACGAGTTTTCTCCTCCATTCATCCCCAGGATCTTTCATGTTACTCTTCGCCCATGTGGTTAGGTCACTTAATGTGGCTGTGCCTGCTTGAAATTCCTGTCGCTGCACAACGCTCCCTTATATCTGGCAGCTAAAGATGGAAAGGAGGAGAGGTACAACATGGAGTTCCTGGTACCTTAACTGAAGGACTATTGGTACAGGAGGAAGTGACATCATGATTACTGGGGGGGGGGGGGGTCCGGTAACCCAGAATGCTGTTTGCTCTCTGGGAATTGTGTGTGTGCATTTGTTGCATTTACGTAATAAAACATACTGCATTTAGTATAATGCTCTCTTGTATGTTTCTTCCCTGCATTATGCTGGTTGCCGTTTGTGTCAAGCTCCATTGAGCGCTGTCATGGCTTTCTGTTTGTTTGGAGCAAACCTAACTGTATCATAGGGAACAAATACAAACCTCCCCAAATTCCCATTCATTTGTATGATGCCTTTAACCCTTTCAATACTACATAGGTCTACCATTCAAGCAACATTTAAATCAATAGGCATATTGCAGGACTGCATATGGACCATTATAGCTCTAGAGTAAGGGTGGACCTCCTGTGGCTCTATAGCTGATCAACACCAACCAACCTTAGCAAATGCTGGCTGACTCTGACCTGCTTTTCAACACTTCAAATGGACAAAGGACACTTGTTTTAGGTGGGTTTGCTGGGGGCAGGGCATTACCGAGTTATTTCATGACATATTACCACCCGTTTGTGTAACGAGTAAATGATTTAGAACAAAGTATTTTATTTACACAGACTAATTTATAAACACATATACTGGAGTCTAAATAAATATTGTGAATGTTATTGCTATGGAGCAATGTGATATAGACCTATGTATATAATATACAGACACACATTTACATACATACATACATACATACATACATACATACATACATACACACACAGTCTGATCTCCTAAAAAGAGGGACACCAGCGTGAGAAAGAGGGATTTGGGTTTTTAAAAGGGACACATAGGAGGTATGGAATGATCTGCATTGTAGTCCAACAATAACCAGATGAGATTGGCTTGTTGTTAAAATCGTTGCACCCACATACTAGGGCTGTAGTGGTTCCTATGAAGCCCAAATAGTTATATATCTGTCACAAATGGTTAAAGTGATAGTAATGTTTCACAATAAAATCAGTTCCTATTAATCTTCATAGTATTTTGGCCTTGGAGAGTGTTCTTTCAATACTGTCAGAGTTGTAGTTCAAGAGTAATTGAATATAGTATCCCCCCATCCCTTTTACTGATGTAACACTGCTCACCTCAGAGCTGCAAGACTATCCGGGTGGACCTCAGAGAGGAACAATATTCAATTAGCATAAGGGAAAAAAAAAACCTGTTGGGGGGGGGGCAGGGCTTTCCTTATGCTCACATTAAGAAGACTGTACCTTGCTGTGAGCTGACTGGTCAAGAGACCAGATTCCACAGCTGAGGGAAGGTGGCATACACTAGGTATAAGGAGTGGGAAGGGGATACTTTATCATTCAATTACTCAAACTACAACTCTGATAGTATGGAAATAACACTCTCCATGGCCCAAATACTATGAAGATTAATTGAATCTGCTTTTTTTTGTGAAACATTACTATTCCTTTAATGTGGCAGGCCTAGATGCACCTTCCCACCTGACAAGATGCAGCACATGGTAGCTTTCATGGAAGCAGACTGGCTCCATTGTAAAGATCCTGATACCAGCCAGAAGTTTCCTCAGGATATGAAAACCAGACATCCTGTTGTCTCCTACAGTAGACCATTCTAGTTTGGTCAACAGGTGGCCAGTACCAGTCACATATTACCTTTTAACCTTACATCATTTTTACATTATGGTCCACTCTATATTATAGGTCAGCCTGTTATCAAAGATGAAATCAGCTCAAACGATGTGGGTTTATAATAACATGACATTTTTAAGTTTTGCATTTCTGGTGTAGCAGTCTGTGTTCTCCAGAAGTACAACAGAGAATGTTGACATGCAGGCAGGCTGTATCCCGAGGATGCTCAGCAGAGCATGAAATAACCAGGAAGGCTATATTCTCAGTAATGCAGCAAAGATAAATATTGAAGGAATCAGTTTTGTAGTCATCTGCGTTGCAAGATTCAGAATTCTTGATAGCGACCCAAAATTTCAGAGCCTTCAAAACACAATCCATAGGTAGTAGAGCATGAGCCACTGAAAGGTCTGCTTAACCCTTTGAGTGCATGAAAGGCATCCATTGCAATGTGTTGATACTCAAAGTGTTGAGAAGTTTATAACATTTCTGGAAAAATGATTGTTGATTTGCCATACACTGACAGGAGGGAGTTGCTCGAGTGTCTACATTCAACTCCTCTTCAGAGGTCAATTTTCAGACTAATACAGAAAGAGATTGAGAGAGAGAGAGAGAGAGAGATTGAGAGAGAGAGAAAGAGATTGAGAGATTGAGACAGAGGGATTGAGAGACAGAGAGAGATTGAGAGACAGAGAGATTGAGACAGAGAGAGACTGAGAGATTGAGACAGAGAGAGAGAGAGAGAGAGAGATTGAGACAGAGAGATTGAGAGACACAGAGAGAGATTGAGAGACACAGAGAGAGATTGAGACAGAGAGAGACAGAGAGATTGAGAGACACACAGAGAGAGAGAGAGAGAGAGATTGAGAGACACAGAGAGATTGAGACAGAGAGAGGTAGGTGTGTGTGTGTGTGTGTGTGTGTGTGTGTGTGTGTGTGTGTGTGTGTGTGTGTGTGTGTGTGTGTGTGTGTGTGTGTGTGTGTGTGTGTCCTTACATGAATTCTAGCTTTTCCAGGGCACCCATAACATTTTATTCATTTGTTATGAAAGGCACAAATGACTAATACACAGTATGTCAGATGGCTAGGTAACTCTGTGGTTCCGCTCTGAGCTCTTTAGTTGACATAAAAGGAGTGGGGGGGATAAAACATTAACATCAGATGGGTTATATTTTAAAGATTAACAATGTCAGGTACATTCTTAAATACTGAACAGATTTAAGTATTTTTATTCAATGTTATTTCATTACATTTATACACATTCCTTATCTCTCCCGTAAATAATCATTCAGCCGACTGAAGAGTATTCTGATAAGTTTATGCTTTTTATTCACCACTGCATCCAAAGCCCCACTGTATGGAGGGTGTTTTGAAACTCTCTTAATTAACACATACAGGACCCGGCTATCAAATACCACTTCCTTCAAATGTGCAAGTAAAAGAAATAAGGTAAAATAAACTTGGGTACTACAACTGCTATGAGCTGCTTCATTCAGACGTTAACCCTCTGAGTGCCAGAGGGGTAGGCAACACATTGCTTTGCAATGTGTTGCGTACACCTCTGGCACTCAAAGGGTTACTTGCAGCTAAAGCTTGCGTTTACTTGGTGCAGTGGATGTACTGCCAGCAAAAACAAATGTAATACATTTTTTGAGATGTAATAATTTTTGAATGGCATCTGCCAGCAATGGATATATACTTGTTTTACTGAATATATTTATATTTTCCATGCTCCACAATAATTTCTTGAGTTCTTGCAAT
Source organism: Rhinophrynus dorsalis (assembly GCA_037306005.1). NCBI lineage: Eukaryota > Metazoa > Chordata > Amphibia > Anura > Rhinophrynidae > Rhinophrynus > Rhinophrynus dorsalis. The sequence continues at coordinate 432,341,712 of CM074719.1, read as the reverse complement.
AAAGAGGTTTCCCTTGGTCATTCTAGTCCACGCTCATAAGCACACATTTATTGTGCTAACAAGCGATTAAAAAAGACAAACACATTTAAACTTTCAAGAGACCATTTTAGTGCACCCGTTTTGTACAAATTGTAGCAAGCTATATTACTAAATATAATGGACAAATGTAACCAAGTACAAAAGATTTGTTATCAAAAAGCACTCTAAGAGAACATACAATTAAACAGCCCAGTAAAAGAGCAATGCTTACTACATAATTTAAAATAACGTAGTACAATTTCAGTGACAAACCTCACTCCATCTCCTGTAAAAGAAAACAAAAGCACATGCAATGGCAACTACAGAGCAGCACACTAGAGTGAAAAAACATCCCTTATCTGCTTGTTTTGGTTGCTCCTTGATGATCAAAACAGAACACGATTTTATTAGTTTTAGATTTTATTTAGTATGACATTACAAATCTGATAAAGAGTCGTAAGGCCCATTTTGCCATAGGTGACACAATTGAAGCTGTAGTGTGCTGATTATAATGCCTGTGTTGAAAGGTATGCTGCTGCACTACAGTACCTTGCACACTGGCTACTACTGTAAAATCTCAGATATAATATGCACCTGTGCATAATACACAGGTGTAAATTATACCCAAGATTTTAGGGTAAAACAAAAGTGCCTATGTATAATACGCACCCTTGTTTTCCCTCCCTCTACCTAGAAAAAAAAAATAAAAAGAGGATTTTAGTCGTACCTGTTAAATCCTTTTCTCTTAGTCCATACAGGTTACTGGTAACTTTGGGTAGGTGATCTGCTCCTTTAATTAGGCAGGAACAATTCTAGAAGTGAATGCAAGGGGTGGAGCCTACCTTCCCTCCTTGGCTGCAGCTAGCCAATCAGCTCCAGTAAGATTTGAGACACTATTGACTAGATAGTAGAAGGGAAAGAAGACTCCTGTGAGCATGACCCGAAGGACCCCCACAGGAGAGCCAAGCATGGTCCCTCGACAGGGTGGGAGACCAGTAACCTGTATGGGCTAAGAGAAAAGGATTTAACAGGTAAGACTAAAATTCTCTCTCTGTTGTCAAATTCAGGTTACTGGCAACTTTGGGATGTCCAACCATTGCGTTTCCAAGAGGCGGAAAGTAAGGCAAGTTCCCAAAAGTCATCAGAGCAGATATGAACCATCAGATCAGAGATAGGCCAACAAAACAAATGAATTGTCAATGGACACTGAACAGGGGTAACAACACCCCAGGAACTGTTACACAGCGCACTGAACTACAGCCAACAGGGCTCAAAAGTTAAGAAAGCACCAAAGGACAGAAAAAGATCCTAGACAGGCAAGACTGCCTCCAGGATCTTCCTCCCAAAACTGGCGTCAGCCGATGTACTGCTTCGACAAGGTGTGCACAGACGATCAAATTGCAGCCTTGCACAGTCAATCAGCGGAGGCCTGATTCTTGTAAGCCCAAGAAGCCCCAATAGATCTAGTAGAATGAGCCGTGACCCGAAAGGGAACAGGCTTCTTCCTTAGCTCATAAGCTTTACGAATAGTGGACTTAATCCAAGACGCAATAGTCACTTTGGATGCGGTCTCCCTGCCCTGGGGCCCTCAGGAATGACGAATAGCGCATCAGACTGTGTAATGGACTCAGTGTGATGTACATAAAACTTGAAACAATGCATCACATCTAACAAGTGGAGATCCCTCTCCTTGTCAGAGGTAGGGTCAGGGCAGAAAGAAGGCACCACAATCTCCTGATTAATGTGGAACTCAGAGACCACCTTCGGTAGAAACTCCAGCAAAGTGTGAAGCACCAAAAAGGGTGGTCTACAAGACACAAGAGCATGTAACTCCGAGACATGGTGAACAGACATGATCGCCAGGAGAAAGGCCATTTTCCACGTCTGCAGGCGTAGAGGAATATTAGCCAAGGACTCCAAAGCAGGGAGCTGAAGGACGGCCAAAACCAAGTTAAGATCCCACTGAGGAGCGGGACTCTTGAAAACAGTACGAGTATGAGCAACTCCCTGGAAGAAAACCTTGACATCAAGAAAAGTAGCAATGCTCCACTGAAAGAAAACAGTGAGTTCCCTTAAGGTTCAGGCTTCTGCTCTCTAACTGAGGCCCTTATCCACAGCATTCTGCAAGAAAGCCAGGACCGTAGGCAGATCAAAATCCTGAGAAAGGTCCTTATCAGCACACCAAGAGAGAAAGGTTGACCAGACACGATGGTAGGCCTTAGAAGAAACAGGTTTGCGGGAACTAAGCGGGCACTTCTTCAGCATTGAGGATTCAATTTCCAAGCCGTCAAAGCAAGACGAACATCCTCCTTCCACAGGTAACCCTGTAGAAGAAGATCTGGATGGCAAGGGAGCCGGAATGGCTCCGCCACTGACAAATCCAGAAGCTCTGGAAACCAAGCCTGTCGAGGACAGTACTGAGCAATCAGAATGACTGGACAGCGCTCCAGTCTCAATTTCTGTAACACCCTGTGCAACATGGGGAGGGGAGGAAAGATGTAAGCCAGAGGAAATAACCAAGGAATGGACATGGCATCCACCGCTAGAGCTAGAGGATCCCTCCAGCGAGAGCAGAACCTCAGAACCTTCCGGTTGTGCCTTGTCGCCATCAGGTCGATGCAAGGAAGACCCCACTTCGGAACAATGAGGGAGAACACCTCTGGGTGTAGCTCCCACTCTCCACTGTCCACCGTGTGTCGACTGAGGAAGTCTACACCAGAAATGTGCACTGCCGATATGGCAGGAACGTGTTCTTCTGCCCAGGACAAAATAGCCTTGACCTCTGATCAAGCAGCAACACTTCTTGTTCTGCCCTGCTTGTTGATGTAAGCCACGGCAGTGGCGTTGTCGGACTGGACATTGACTGGGCATTCTTCCACCTGGGGTGTCCAAAGTCAAAGGGCATGAAATATTGCCCGAAGCTCCAACACGTTGATGGGAAGGAGATATTCCTCCAGAGACCACCGACCCTGAGCACTCAAGCGACCCAGGACCGCTCCCCAGCCGGAGAGGCTGGCGTCCGTCATCACTGTGGTCTAGAAGGATACCAGAAACGACTTGCCCTTCAGCAGATTGGAGAGGTTGAGCCACCACAACAAAGTCAGTTTCACATGATGAGGGAGGGATACTCACATCTTCAGAAGGTCCTGCAGACCTGGATCACAAACCTCTGGAGTTCCCTGGTGGGAGCCATGGCACATGGGACCGCTTCTATGGTGGAGATGAATTTCCCCACTGGAGAGGACAGCTTCTTGGCTGGATCTGGATCGTGAGTGAGAACAGCAGAAACCCTGTGGACGATCTGGTGAGCCACCTTGTCCGTGACAAACACCATGCTCTGCTGAGTGTTGAAGAGAAGGCCCAGGAAGACCAGACGCTGGGATGAAATGAGATCTGACTTGTACATGTTGATGATCCACCTGTGATGGGTAAAACCATGAATGCAGTCCTGAACCTGCTGATGAAGACGTTCCGCAGAAGGGGCTTTCAGAAGCAGGTCGTCCATGTATGGAGTAAGTCTGATGCTGTCCCGATGGAGGACGGATACTAAAGCTCCCAGGACACTGTTGAAGACTTGAGCAGCTGTAGTCAGACCAAAGGGAAAAGCTGAAAACTGGAAGTGCCCTTGGTCGCAGGCAAATCTGAGATACTGCCGACTCTCTGGATGAATGGATCTTCAGGACGTGTATCTTCACATTGCCAGAGAGGCAAGGAATTCCCCTCGGGGACATAGCAGCAATCACCGTCCTTAGGGACACCTAGTGATAATGAGTCTTGATCACAAAGGAATTGAGATCCTTCAAATCCAAAATGGGACGACAGCCACCGTCCTTCTTGGAGACCACAAAGAGGTTTGAGTAAAAACCCATACCTCTGTCCTGAATTAGGACAGGTTCCAGAACATCCTTGTCCAGAAGGGCCTCCATAGCGCCACTGAACAGACAGTGTTTCTCTACACCCTGGGGAGCATGAGAGGAGAAAAACCGAAAGGGAGGAAGAGACACAAAAGGGATCCTGTACCCTTCCTTCACCACCTGTAAAACCCACAGGTCCACCACTGAATCCTCCCAGACACTGTGGTAGTGACGCAAACGGCCACCCACAGCCGAGTGGGGACCTGGGTTTGGAGAGTCATGCCATAGGAGGCTTGGAAGCCTTAGGCTTGGAGAAGACCTTGGGCTTAGAGGAGAAACGTGGAGCTGAGGGAACCTCCTGGTTCGCTGGACGTGTTTCAGTCTGGAAGGAACAAAAAAGCCGATTATGCTTGAGAGGCGTCTTCTTCCTGGGGACCATAGGCAGAAGGGTACTCTTGCCCCATGTGGCCTCACTAATCAGATCCTTAAGATCTGGCCCAAACAAAGAGGTGCCTTGAAAAGGCAATGAGAGCAAAGCTTTCTTGGAAGCAGTGACAGCAGACCAGATCTTGAGCCAAAGAGCTTGTCTGACAACCACAGACATGGTAGAAACCCTTGCCACCAAATGGATGGTATCAAATAAGGCAGCAGAAACATAATGCTGGGCCTCAGCAATGTTGCAAGAAGCTGCAACATATATGAAGTAGGAGCACCCTGATGGACAGCCAGGGTGAGCTGTTCAGTCCAGACCGCAATGGCCCGGTTCACCCGTAGCGAACGCTGGAGGCATGGCAGTACCAGCAGTGGCAAAAATGGACTTGAGGGAGACCTCAAGTTTTTTGTCAGTCCAGTCTTTCAGAGCAGAAGCATCAGCAACTGGCAAGGCAGTCGACTTAGATAACCTGGAGCCAGGAGCATCCACTTTGGGGGGATGAACCCACTGCTCAAGCGCCGCCTCAGAGAAGGGGTAAAGCTTGGCAAATTTCTTGGAAAGAGAAGGTTTCCTGTCCGGAGACTTCCACTCATCAGACACAAGGTGGTCAAGAGTGGGGTTAGGTGGAAAACAAGTATAGGGCTTTTTAGGCTCCTGAAATACATCAGAGGGATCCGAAGAAATGTCCTGAACTAAGGGAATGTTTAGGGTAGTTAAGATGGCTCTGATCAGGCCCTCAGCCAAGGGATCAGGATCAGCCTCAAAGGGGTCCCCAAAAAACTGAGAGGAGCCCATAGCAGAACATTCCTCAACATTCGAATCCACTCCTCCTCAGAGGAATCTGATACGTCAGGTACTCCTTGCGGTTTCGGCAGGGAAGATCTGAAGGAGGAAGGGGTCTGCCAGGAGTGGAAGACCCCCTGTAACTGGGATGGAAAGAGTTGCAATGTAGACCAGAGGTCTCTAGCAGCAGCCTTAAATTCTTGCACCCAAGCTGGCTCTAATGTATGGCTGGAGGTCCCTGGGAGAGACTCAGAGACATACTGGGCATAAATGACCTGAGAATTCTCTAGGTAACGCTGAGTGACATGAGGAGCAATGCGCAATAGGGGACACAGAGACCCCAGCTTCCTTAGTCTTAAGCCTGGCCCCAAGCTCTAATGGAGTAGACATTCTCAGTGTCAAAATGTTTAAAGGGATAGTAATACTTCGTTTTATGGTTTAAGAGATATTCACAAGCAAAGTTTCCCCCTCCCGCCCCCTTTTCCTAGTGTAAGCCATCTCTTATCAGATGTGAATCTGGTTGTAAGACCAGACAGATAACAGCAGGGGACAATCTTGTTTGTATGAAAAGAATGAAAGCCCTTCCCCCCTTGACAAGTTTTTCAGGTTTTTCCCTTATCTTAATTGAAGATTGTCCCTCTCTGCAGTCTGCCTGGGCACCTCCTTTCTAAGCTGGCTGAACAGGGGAGGGATACTTTGCTTGTGAATATCTCTTAAACCATTAAGGTTTGAGAGAAGACTTATATTGTTCTTCATGTTTTTTAAATGCCTACAAAATAAAATAAAGATAAAACGAAGTATTACTATCCCTTTAAAGGGGAACTTTCACCCCGCAATAACTAAATCTCCACTTACTGCTCACCTGGCGACTAGCTGCTTAGTAGCACTAGTCGCCAGAAATCTTACCCGGTTCTCAAGATTTCGGCGTTTTACAGGAGCAGGAAGCACGGACGTCTCTTCACAGTGACGTCCGTGCGCCTGCGCTGTCAGTCCCTTGTCAGAACCGGGTAAGATTTCTGGCGACTAGCGCTACTAAGCAGCTAGTCGCCAGGTGAGCAGTAAGTGGAGATTTAGTTATTGCGGGGTGAAAGTTCCCCTTTAAAGTATAAGGAATCACCCAATTACAGTGTGTGAGATTAAAATTTCACCCCAGAAATCGCTAAAATGCACTTATCTGGCAGGCGAAGGGTTAATCTGCAGAGGCGAGAAGAAGAGTCCAAGCCCTGCATAGGATACTCATTCAGGAAAAGGCACAAAATGGCTGCCGCAGCGGGAGCAAATCAGAAACCATCACGCAAAGCAAGCGCTCATGGGAAATTTTTTCCCAGAAAAAGTACCCCAATAGTGCCCAAAGCCCCCTGAGCCCCCCAACACACATAAAACATTAACAGGATGGCAGAGCAAGGGCAGACAATTAAAATGAGCCATCTCTCAAGTCGCTACGGTGAGAGGTTGCAGAGATATGTCCCAAACTGTACTGTCCCATAGAAGTGAATGGAGTAATGACATCTATGCAGTAAAGCGTGCCGAAAACACATTTTGCAAAGTTGAAACTGTGAAATAAAATTACATGAAACATCAAACATGTTAGCAGACCCAAAAAACACTGAACCCAGTAGGGAAAGTGCCAATACCCCCCGCCCCAAAAAAGATGCTAAACCAGCAGCTAAAGGGTTAAGTTACCACAGAAACTTGCTCCAAAACACCCAATAGACATACAGATAAACCCAATGAGTGCAGGAGTGTGCAATAGGAACTCCAAAGGAAGGAAAAGAAAGGAAAAACCCCCTGTGCAGGGCACTGTGGGACATGTGAACCTGCAGCACTCAACGGGTTGCTAACCTTTCCTGCAGATCTTCTGTCTTCAGATTACCATGTATTAAGACAAAAAGCACCTGGATACGGAACTAGCCACATCTAAGGGCATTTTCAGTTATGGTAATCAGCCTAATGGTGGTATTCCATATCTAATAGAAAAATAAAAAATTAGCTAAAACTATAGCATAACTGTTCTGCCAGCGTCTTCGCCAAGGAACAAATCTTACTGGAGCTGATTGGCTAGCTGCAGCCAAGAAGGGAATGTAGGCTCCACCCCCTGCATTCACTTCTAGAATTGTTCCTGCCTAATTAAAGGGGAAGATCGCCTACCCAAAGTTACCAGTAACCTGTATCGGACGAAAGTGAAAAGAAAAAAAATAGTTTCTCTTCTCCCCTCCCTTAACCCACTTCAATATGCGCCTACATTCCCCTCCTTCTGCTCCCCCCAAAGAGTCATAAGGGATATCTGCACAGTGGGCAGTATGCTTGCATTTTCAACCTGCATCCCACCGAAGGACCTGTGTTAATTCAAGCTATTGCTAGTGCCCTTTGAGGACCTGAAGGTCCTTGCAAGGCACTAACATAGATCCAATGCATAGCTCTCTGTGCACTGAAACTACATAAGCGCCCCTGAGAGGACCTTCTACCATTATCTTGCTTTAACCCGTGTCCTCACAGGGGGATGCTGTAAGCGGGTTGCAAATGCAAAAATGCAGCAGGTATTCTAGATGATCTCAGAGGGAGTGAGTAGATGGAGGGTGGGAACATAATGAGGTTGGTGGGTGGAGGGAAGCAGACATGTGGAGATATATATATATATATATATATATATATATATATATATATATATATATATATATATTTTTTTTTTTTTTTTTTCTTGTGTATAATATGCACCCCCCCCGCTTCACATGATGTGAAAAGGGGCAAAATTGTGAGTATTATAAGTGAAATTTTACAGAATTTGCTTACATGGAATCAGTTCCAGAAAGCCAAAATGTTACTGAATTCAGTAGGATTGTAGTAAAGCTGTAGCAGGGCTTATCCACACAGCCAAAACTGGCAGTTGTGATGCTTTACTCAACTTCCTGTGAATAGATAACCACACTCTGGACTCTGCTCCCTCTTAGGTTCCCATCTTGCCACCTACCAGAACAAAGCCTCATTGCATAATTTATGTCTCCTCAAGAGAAACATACACCCAGGGCTGGCAGTAAGGAGGGGATATAGAAATCTCCCTATTGCCAATGCATGCACGCACTTCCAATGGCCTCAGCTGGACCTGTAATACAACCACTGAAGAGAAGCTGCAGCACCAGGGGGACATAATGGCCCTCACTGCTCAATTTGTCAACATTTGCCATGCAAGATAGAGGACAGGCACCCATTAGGTACACATTTAACCCCTGCACAGGGCTGTGTTCAGGACAGACCAGCAGCATAAGGGGAAGTGTCCTCAAAATGCTCACACTTCCATTTCTCTCCCACTTCTCCTCCTTCCCCACCCTATTTCTAACACTTTTTCACATTAATGTTAAGCCCCACCCCCTTTTAGCCCAGATTGCCTCATTGATCTTTCCCCAATAGCTCTACATGAGTCCCCTGCAGGGACTCCCCCAAGACAAAGTTCCCAGGTATGAATACACTTCCCACTGCTATTTAACGGTAACATGACCCACTAGTGTATACTGCACACCACTGTATACCTTAACCCTTTGAGTGTCAGATGCACAGCACATCTCAAACCCCTCTGGCACTCAAAGGTGCTAACATGCTGCTATAACAATCCTTTTATTTTCTGCTTTCCATTTGCACAACCCAAACACACATATGCATAATACTGCAATTCTGGCCCAAAGTAATGGAGAAATGTGTTTCTAAATTAGTATATGTAAATAAAAGAGGATTTTATTCTTATCTGTTAAATCCTTTTATCTTAGTCCACATAGGTTACTGGTAACTTTGGGTAGCCGATCCACCCCTTTAATTAGGCAGGAACAATTCTAGAAGTGAATGCTGGGTGAAGCCTACCTCCACTCATTGGCTGTAACTAGCCAGTCCCCTCCAGTAAGATTTGAGACACTAACTAGTGAATAGGTAGTAAGAAGGGAAAGAAGACTCCTTTTAGCATGAACCCGAAAGGGCTCCCACGTTCTGCCACAGGAAAGCCAAGAATGTTCCCTTGCCAGGGTGGGAGACCGGTAACCTATATGGACTAAGAGAAGAGGATTTACAGGTAAGAATAAAATACTCTTTTCTCTGTCGTCCAATATAGGTTACTGGTCACTTTGGGATGTCCAACCATTGAGATTCCCAGAGGTGGGAAATAAGTCAAGGACCAGCCGCAGGTCCTCAAAGTCACCAGAGCATATATGAAACATCAGATCATAGACAGCCCAACAAAGTGTCAACGGACACAAAACTGGGGGAACACCCCAGGAACTGATACACAGCACACTGAACAGGAAGCAGCTAGGCTCAAAAGTTAAGGAGTACTGAAGAGATGAAGGAGATCCTAGATGGGCAAAGCTGCCTCCAGGATCTTCCTCCCATAAGCTAGCATCAGCCGATGCCAGCACATCAAAACAGTAGTGTTTAGAGGTGGTGTGCACAGCTGACCAAGTAGCCACCTTGCACAACTGATCAGCTGAGGCCTGATTCTTGTAAGCCCAAGATGCCCCAATGGATCTCGTGGAATGAGCCGTGACCCGAAAGGGAACAGGCTTCTTCCTCAGGTCGTAAGCCTTATGGCTGTTAGACTTAATCCAAGATGCAATGGTCACCTTGGATGCAGGTCTCCCTGCCCTGGGACCCTCAGGAATAACGAACAAGGCGTCAGACTGTCAAATAGACTAAGTGTGGAGCACACAGAATTTAAGGCAGCGCACCACATCTAACAAGCGAAGATCCCTTTCCTTGTTAGACGTAGGATCAGAACAAAAAGGTACCACAATCTCCTGAATAATGTGGACTTCAGAGACCACCTTCGGTGGAAACTCCTGCGAAGTACCGCCTTGTATTTGTGAAACACCAAAAATGGTGGTTTACAAGATAAAGCATGCAACTCCGTGACATGGCGAACAGCCACGATAACCAGAAGAAAAGCCATTTTCCAAGTCAACAGGTGTAGAGGAATAGTAGCCAAGAAACTCAAATGGAGGGAGCTGAAGGATGCCCAAAACCAAGTTAAGATCCCACTGAGGAGCAGGATTCTTAAACACAGGACAAGTATGAGCAACACCCTGGAAGAAGACCTCAACATCGGGAAGATTAGCAAGAAGTCTCTGGAAGAAAACAGAGAGAGCAGACATCTAAACCTTAAGGGAAGTAAAACTGAGGCCCTTATCCACTCTGTCCTGCAGAAAGGACAGGACCGTTGGAAGATCAAATTCCTGGGAAAGGTCCTTAACACACCATGAGAGAAAAGTAGACCAGACTTTATGGTAGGCCTTAGAGGAAACAGGCTTGTGAGCAATGAGCATAGTAGCAACACCACCAGAAGAGAAACCCTTCTTCAGTACTGAGGATTCAATTTCCATGCCGTCAAACCCAAGCGATGGGCATTCTCCTTCCACAAGTATCCCTGTAGAAGAAGATCTGGACGGCGGGAAGCCGAAAGGGCTCCGCCACAGAGAGATCCAGAGGCTCCGGAAACCAAGCCTGCCGAGGCCAGTACGGAGCCATCAGAAAAACCGGACAATGCTCCAGTCAGTTTCCGCAGCACCCTGTGCAACATGGGAATGGAAGGAAAGATGTACGCCAGAGGAAAGTGCCAAGGTATTGACATGGCATCCACTGCTAGGACTAAAGGATCCCTCCAGCGAAAGCAGAACTTTGGGACCCTCCAGTTATGTCTTGTCACCATCAGGTTGAAGTCCCCACTTCTGTACAATGAGGTCAAACACCTCGATGCAGTTCCCACTCTCCGCTGTCCACTGTGTGTCGACTGAGGAAGTCTGCTACAACGTTGTCTACGCCGGGAATATGAACTTCGGATACGGCAGGAACACGTTCTTCCGCCCAGGACAAAATAGCTTTGCCCTCCAACCAAGCTACGAGACTCCTTGTTCCGCCTTGTTTGTTGATGTAAGCCACTGCGTGGCATTGTCGGACTGGACTGACTGGGCATCCTGTCAGCTGGTGGGTCCAGTGACGAAGGGCATGAAATATCGCCTGAAGCTCCAACACATTGATCGGAAAGAGATTCCTCCAGAGACCACTGTCCCTGAGCATTCATGTGGCCCCGAACCATTCCCCAGCCGAACAGGCTGGCATCCATCATCACGGTCGTCCAGAAGGACACCAGGAAGGACTTGCCCTTCAGCAGATTGGAGAGGTAGAGCCACCACAACACTCAGTTCCACATGCAGAGGGAGAGACACCGACATCTTCAGGAAGTCTGGCTGTCCTCTGCACACCTGGATCACAAACCTCTGGAGTTCTACGGTGTAAGCCATGGCAAATGGGACCCCTTCTATGGTGGAGATGAACTTCCCCACTAGAGAGGTTAACTTCTTGGCTGGAACTGGATTGTGAGCCAGAACAGCAGACACTTTGCGGGCGATCTGGTGAGCTACTTCGTCCGTGAGAAACATCATGCCCTGGTGGGTATCGAAGACAAGTCCAAGGAATCCTAGCCTCTGAGATGGGACAAGGTCTGACTTGTCCATGTTGAGGATCCACCCATGATGGGCAAGTGCGTGAATGCAGTCCTTGACCTGATGAAGAAGGTCCGGAGAGGGTGCCTTCAGAAGCAAGTCATCCATATACGGAGTGACTCTGATGCCATCCTGATAAGAGGACTGACATTAAAGCTCCCAGGACTCTACTGAAGAATTGGGGAGCTGTAGTCAGACCAAAGGGAAGAGTAGAGAACTGAAAATGCCCCTGGTCGCAAGCAAACCTGAGGTATTGCTGGCTCTCTGGTTGAAGGGCGATATGCAGGTATGCGTCCTGAATATCCAGATAAGAGAGGAATTCCCCAGGAGACTTGGATGCGATCACCAACCGTAGGGACTCCTGGTGATCGTGAGTCTTTACCACAAAGGAATGGAGATCCTTTAAGTCCAAAATTGGATGACAGCTACCCTCCTTTTTGGAAACCACAAATAGGTTTGAGAAAAATCCCAAACCTATGTCCTGTACTGGGACTGATTCTAGAACCTCCTTGTCCAAAAGGGTCTGTATGGCGCTGTTGAACAGATGCAGTTTTTCTACACCCTGAGGGGTGTGAGAAGGAAAGAACCTGAAAGGAGGAAGAGAGGTGAAAGGGATCCTGTGCCCCTCTGACACCACCTGCAAAACCCACGGATCCACCATGGTGTCTGTCCAAACACTGAGGAAGTGGATTAAATGACCAACCACCGGAGCATGGAAAATGGGGTTCGACGATTCATGCGGAAGGAGGACTTGGGCCTCCATTTCTGTTTGGGCTTAGAGGAGGGAGCAGAGCCTGGGGAACCGCCTGGTTCTCTGGTGTGTCTCAGCCTGGAAAGGACCAAAAAAATGATTACGCTTAGTAGTTGTCTTCTTCCTAAGGACCATGGGCAGAAGGGTACTCTTGCACTCAGTGGCCTCACTGAGGTCCATAAGCTCTGGCCCAAAAAGATGTGCCTTGGAAAGGCAACAAGAGCAAGGCTTTCTCAGAAGCAGCGTCTGCAGACCTGATCTTAAGCCAAAGAGCCCTTCTAGCAACCACAGACATAGTGGAGACTCTGCCCACCAAACGGATGGTTTCAAACATGGCAGCAGAAACACAGTGCTGAGCCTCAGATATGTTAGCAAGGAGCCTTAACATCTCAGCAGTAGGAGCTCCCTGACAGACAGCCACAGTGAGCTGTTCAGTCCAGACCGCAATGGCCCTGTTCAACCAAGCAGCAGCAAACGCAGGGTGTAGAGAGGTACCAGCAGTAGCAAAGATGGTCTTGAGGGAAATCTCAAGCTTCTTGTCAGTCCAATATTTAAGGGCAGAAGCGTCAGCTCCCGGCAAAGCAGTGGACTTAAAGAGTCTAGAAACAGGGGCGTCCACCTTAGGTGGATAAACCCACTGAGCTAACGCCGCTTCAGAGAAAGGATATAGCTTAGCACACTTCCTGGAGACAGAAGGCTATCAGGACACTTCCACTCATCAGACACTAGACAGTCAAGAGTGGGGCTGGGTGGAAAACAAGTATACGGCTTCTTAGGCTCCTGAAACACATGAGAGAGGTCTGAAGGTACTTCTTGCACCAAGGGGATGTTAAGGGTATTCAACACAGCCCTGATCAGGCCCTCAGCTGAGGGATACAAATCAGCCTCAAAGGAGTCCCCAAAAAACTGTGAGCAAACCACAGCGGAACATTAATAAGAATCTACCAACAGTTCCTCCTTAGAGGAATCTGATACATCAGGTACTCCCTGCAGTTTTGGCAGGGAAGATCTGATAGGAGCAGTAGGGGGCTGCCAAGACTGGAAGACCCCCTGTAATTGGGATGGGATGAGTTGTGAGGTAGACTTAAAGTCTCTGCTAGTAGCCTTAAACTCTTGCATCCATATTGGCTCTAGTGCATGGCTGGGAGTCCCTGGGGGAGATGCAGGGGCAACAGCACATGATGGGCATAAATGACCCAAGTATTCCTTAGGTAACCCTGATTAACATGAGGAGCAGTGCGCAATGGGGGAACACAGACACCCCAGTATCCTTAGTCTTAGGTCTAGCCCCAAGCTCGAACGGAGTAGACATTATCACTGTCAAAACGTTTAAAGTATAAGGAATCACCCAAATACAGTGTGTATGTTTAAATTTTCACCCCAGAAATCGCTAGAATGCACTTATCTGGCAGGCAAAGTGTTAATCTGCTGAGGAGAGGAGGAGAGTCCAAGCCCTGCTTAGGATACTCATGAAGGGAAGGCACAAAATGGCTGCCGCAACAGGAGCCAATCAGAAGCAAGTGCTCATGGGAAACGTAGTTTTCCCTGTGAAAGTACCCCAACAGTGTCCGAAGCCCCTTGAGCCCCCTAACACACACAAAACGTTGACCGGATAGTAGAGCAAGGGTAGACAAACAAAATGAGTCATTTCTAAAGTAGATACGCTGGGCAGTTGCAGAGATATGTCCTAAACTGTAAAGTCCCATAGAGGTGAATGGAGCAGGCGTCTATGCAGTAAAGTGCACCTTAAAGTCGCGGAACTCAAAATTTGCAATGTTTTATCAAGAAGTAAAATAAGTCATAAAAACACTAGTACATGTCACCAGACCCAATAAACACTGAACCCATTAGGGAAAAGCACCAACAACCCTTCAAAAAGATACTAACTAGCAACCAAAGGGTTAAGTTACCACAGAAACTTGCTCCAAAACACCCAACAGACAAAGATAAACCCAGTGAGTGCAGGAGTATGTGTTAGAAACTCCAAAGGAGACCCTTGTGCGGAGGGGTATGTGGACCTCAGCACTCAAAGTGTTGCTCACCTTTTCAGCAGGTCTTCTGTCTTCAGATTACCATACATCAAGAAGAAGCCTCAGTGGGCAACTCCTAAGGAAAGAACTTGTAATCCAAGATTTTCCCCCCAGGGCTCAAGGTCCACCAAAGCACCTGGAAATGGAGCTATCCACTAGGGAATTGTCAGTAATTGTAATCCGCCTAATGGTGGTATTCCTATCTAACAGAAAACAAAAAAATAGCTATACTGTAGCAGAACTGTTCTCTTGCCTGTATCTTCACCAAGGAACAAGTCTTACTGGAGAGGATTGGCTAGCTGCAGCTAAAGGAGAGGAGGTAGGCTTCATCCAGCATTCACTTCTAGAATTGTTCCTGCCTAATTAAAGGGGCAGATCGCCTACTCAAAGTTACCAGTAACCCATATTGGACAACAGAGAAAATATTTTAGCCTTGCTGCAAATAATTTATTCAGTTACACAGAGGTGTTTAACCCTTTCAGTGGCAGAGTGGTACGGAATGCATTGCTTTGCAATGCATTCCACACCACACTGCTACTCAAAGAGTTAAACTCTTACACACTCTTAACTTGCAGGGAAGTAATGTACAAGGGAGGAAGGGATGTCAGATGTCTATGCTACTCAAATGATTAACTTTTGGAGTGCCACAGGGGGTATGTTACGCATTGCTATGCAATGAGTTGACAAATCCTCTACCACTCAAAGGTTAAAGGAATAGGGTTACTTCTGTTAAAGTTTAGCTCTGAATCTTCTTTATATATTTTTTTAACATGTAGCACTATATTTCATTACTTATAGTTTTGTACTTAAAGGGATAGTAATGTTTCATAATAAAAGCAGCTCTAATTAATCATCATAGTATTTGGACTTTGAAAAGTGTTATATCAATACTATCAGACTTATAGTTCAAGAGTAATTGAATGATAAAGTATCCCCCTCCCGCCCCATTTACTGATATAACACTGCTCAGCCAGATCAGAGGGGAGATGCCCGGGTAGATTGCAGAGAGGGACAATCTTCAATCAAGATAAGGGAAAAAGGATGAAATTTACTTACCGATATTTCCTTTTCTTCTGTGTATCTCCGCTGCACATAGAAACAATGGGCTTTATCTCCCGCCTCCAGCTGGTAGGACCGATTAAAATTTGAATAAAAGCTCACTCCACCCCTTCCGCCTCAGTTATCTTGTTTTAGCCAAGCTGTATCGTCTAGAAATTTAATCAAAAAAGGTTATTAAAAGGGTGGGTGTGCAGCGGAGATACACAGAAGAAAAGGAAATATCGGTAAGTAAATTTCATCCTTTCTTCTGTGTATTCCGCTGCACATAGAAACAATGGGATCTCCCAAAGCCTTTGTTGGGAGGGAGGATACAATATCACCTATGCAATTAGTATACCTATAAACATACGTACGTATACATATATTTTTACATATATACATATATACCCATCATATACGCATATACATATCTATCTCCACGAACAATTACTCATGCCTACATATCCAAATATATTCATATACTTGTACAGAGACATGCATATTATTACAAATACATAATAATAATAATAAGGATATTTCCTACCATGTTCAGGAAGGGATCACCGCCTGCAAAACCTGTCTTCCAAATTTGGCCTCTGCTGATGAGCTTACGTCCAAATTATAATGCTTGATAAATGTAGACATAGATTTCCAGGTGGCTGCTTTGCATATTTCAGCAGGAGAGGCACTTGCTTTCAGTGCCCAGGAGGTTGATACAGCTCGAGTAGAGTGAGCCTTAACCTTAATAGGAGGAACTAACTTGCCTTCCTTATATGCAGCCATAATGCTTTGTCTAATCCATCTTGCGATGGATGATTTAGAAGCTGTAGACCCCTTTCTTTTCCCTTGGAATTGAATAAACAGAGAATCTGAATTCCTAAATACTTTTGTCCTGTCCAGATATGTGGAAATACATCTAACCAAATCTAATGAATGAAGTCTAATCTCCTTTTCTCCTACAGGATTCCTGCAGAAGGAAGGAAGAACAATTTCCTGATCTAAATGGAAATCTGAAACTACTTTACCTCTAAAGTTTGGCTTCATCCTTAAGACCACCTTGTCCTGATGGAATGTCAAATAAGGATCTTTACAAGATAATGCTTGTAATTCATTAATCCTCTTAGTTGAGGTAATAGCAGTTAGAAATACCGTCTTCCATGTTAGATGTCTTATAGAAATTTGATTGATGGGCTCAAACAAGGGAGAGTCTATAAGCTGATTTAATACTATATTAAGATCCCATGCAGGTACTATTTCTCTTATTCTAGGACGAGCTTTTTCTACTGCTCTGATGAATCTTTTAACCAAGTCCTTTTCTGCCCAGTGTTTAGCGAACACTGCTGACAATGCTGAGACTTGTACCTTTAGGGATGCTGGACTAAGCCCTAGGTCAAACCCTTTTTGTAGAAAGTCCAAAACAGAAGCAGTGGATACCTTATTTTTTGCTATCTTGTTCTTTATGCACCAGATTCTAAAGGTCTTCCATATCTTATCATAAATCTTATTGGTGGAAGCCTTTCTACTTGAAATAATGGTGTTTGCCACTTTCTCTGAGCAACCTCTAGCTCTTAAATGCTGCCGCTCAACCTCCAAGCTGTTAGGTGGAAAAAATTCGGATTTTGGTGCAATAGAGGTCCCTGTGTCAGCAGGTCTTTCCTCTCTGGGAGAGGCCAAGGTTTCTGGCAGGAGAGGTTTATCAGTTCTGAGTACCAAGTCCTCTTGGGCCAGTCTGGAGCTATCAATATAATTTCTGTCCTGTCTTTCCTTATTTTCCTTAGGACTTCCCTTATTAAAGGAGTTGGAGGAAAGATATAAGCCAGGGAGAATGTCCAGGATTGTTTCAAGGCATCCTGTGCCACTGCCGTCTTGTTGTTCCACCTGGAAAAGAAGAGGTTGCACTTCGTATTCTGGGGTGTTGCCATCAAGTCTATCACTGGCGTTCCCCATCTGGCTGTGATCTGATGGTATACCTCCTGATTCAGAGACCATTCTCCCGGTTCTACCTTTACCCGGCTCAAGTAGTCCGCTTCTTTGTTTAGTGTTCCTGAAATGTGCGAGGCTGATAAGGCCTTTAATTTTCTTTCTGCCCATCTGAATATTAACTGGACTTCTTTGTTTAAGGAGATGCTTCTTGTTCCTCCTTGATTCTTTAAGTATTGGACTGTTGTCATATTGTCTGATCTTATGTGCACTGCCTTGTTGTGTAGAAACTTCTGAAAGTGGAGAAGAGTATATCTTACTGCTCTTATCTCCAGTATGTTTATGTGCAAACTTAATTCTTTTTGTTGCCATTTTCCTTGTATTGTTCTTGATTCCCAGATGCCTCCCCAACCTGTCAAACTTGCATCTGTATATATTATTTCCCACTGATGATCCATTATTGCCGTGCCTTTTCTTAGATGTTTTCTCTTTGTCCACCAAAGTAGACTTCTTCTTACTTCTACAGGAAGGGAAATTATTTTGTAAGGATCCTGTTGATGGTTCCAATGTCTCAGAAAATGTATTTGCAGAATCCTTAAATGAAATCTTGACCAAGGTACCACCTGAATGGCTGATGTCATGGCTCCCAGACATTCCATGATTGAATGTGCTGTCTGCCTGTCCTTCTTTAGGAATTCCAAAATCCTTCTTATTATGTTTTGAATTCTCTCTTCTGATAGAGTTACTACCGCATTTCCTGTATCTATTTCTAATCCTAGAAATGTTAACTTCTGGGTTGGCTGCATTTGGCTCTTTTGTATATTTATCAACCAGCCTAGGTTCAGCAAGTGGTTTCTTACTCTTAGAGTATGTTTCTTTGCCTTTTGTTCTGACTCTGCGATAATCAGGAGATCGTCTAGATATGGTATGATGTGAATCCCCTCTTTTCTTAATGATTCTAATGCTGTGGCCAATACCTTTGTGAATATTCTTGGAGCCGTGGTCAACCCAAATGGTAGGCATCTGAATTGAAAGTGATCGTTCCTTATTGCGAACCTGAGGTATTTCCTGTCCTGTTTTCTTACTGGAATGTGATAATATGCATCCTGAAGATCTATTTTCGTAAGGAAATCCTTGGGACAAATTGATCTTATCACCGAATTCACTGACTCCATCTTGAAATGTCTCTGTTCCATGTGATTGTTGAGCCACTTCAAGTCCAGAATTATTCTGCATGATGTTGAAGTCTTTGGAACCGCAAACAAGATTGAGTATATTCCAGAGCATTTCTGAACCACAGGGACTTGTTCCACCACAGCTTTCTGTATCAATTGCTGAACCTCTTTCTTGAAAAGCTCTGCCTTCTGAGGATTCTTTGGTGTTTTTGATTTCTTGAAAATATATATTTTTGGGGTTCTCTTGAATTCCAGCGAATATCCTGTTTCCAAAATTCTCTGAATCCATCTGTCTTGAGATATCCAATGATCCTTGAATTCTTTCAGGCGACCCCCCACCTGTTCTGGAAACAGAACTCGCTGATCTTCAGAATTCTCTCTTAAATTGTGCTTTCTTGGAGAAATCCTTGCGGAATGATCCCCTAAAATTCTGTGTGGACTGTGTTCTTCTGTTATTCTTCTTTTGCTGATACTTCCCTTGGTTACGAAAGGAGTAATTCTTTGATCTGTACTGAGTAGTTCTAACTGGGGATGATCTAGATCTCTTCCCTTGGGGTAGAAATGCGCTACGACCCCCTGTAAGCTTCTTTACAATCTCCTCTAGCTGGTCTCCAAACAACATTTCTCCTTTAAATGGCAGGGAGATCAGCTTGTTCTTAGATGGAACATCCGCTCCCCATGATTTCAACCAGAGAGCTCTTCTAGATGAAACTGACATAGCAGATGTTTTTGCTGCCAATCTTACAGAGTCTAATGATGCATCACATATGAAACTGTTCGCCTCCTTTATGATGGCTACCTCTTTTAACAGTTTAGATCTAGACACTGAAGAATCTATTTTCTCCTCTAAGGAGTTTAACCAGATCCTCATGGTTCTAGAGACTGATGCCAGTGCTGTGGCCACTTTCATATTATTTCCTATCAAGGCGAATTGCTTCTTCAATACTGATTCTATCCTTCTCTCCATAGGATCCCGCAAGGCTGAACCATCTTCTAACGGAATGGTAGTATGTTTAGCTAAGCAAGCTACCGCTGCGTCCACCTTAGGAGGGTTAGACCATAACTTTATATCTTCCTCTTGAAAAGGATACATCTTGGAGAAGCGTTTAGTAGTTACAGATCTCTTATCTATTTTCAACCATTCTTCCTTAACAATGCTAGATATGGAATGATGTACAGGAAATATAGATGCTGACCTTTGATTGCCCAAGAAGGCAGTATCCATTATATTTAACTCCTTTTGTTCTTCTATGATACCTAAAGATTTCCTAATATATTTGATGAAACTTTCTATTTTGTCTAATGAAAAGGATCCTGTTCCTTCAATAATCTCTCCTTCTTCTTCTTCTTCTGAGGAAGAGTATTCTGAGGGATCTTGACTATTTAATTCCTCCACTTCTGTCTGTTTAGAAGTACCTTCTCCTGGATCCTCAGGCCTTGGTCTCTTTTTAGGGTTAACTGCTTCTTGCATAGCTGAAAAAGTTTCTTTCATAGATGTCTGCATCCATGACAAAAAATTTTGAAATTGCAGTGGCACATCCTGTCCTGCTAGTTTCTTAAGACATTCTAAGCAATGTTTTGACCCTTCCACTACTGGAGCCTTTTTATCACAATTAGAGCAAATCTTTGGTTTAGAAGTTCTAGGTTCTGAATTAGGGCTATCTTTAGGGGTCCCAGACTCTACTTTCTCCTTAGCACTACCCTTGGCTGAGGAAGACATAGTCAGTCACTTAGGAATAATTCTAAGTTTAAAACTAATACTTTAATAATTTAACTCTAAAAAATGTAAATATCTAATCCTTACCTTCAGTCCTGCTGCCGCTTCTTATAACGGTGTTGTGTTTCAGGCTGGAACGCACGCCGATTGAATCCATATCCGGTACTGGAGGGATAAGTCTCAGGCATAATGCTGGCTTCCCTCCTTAGACCGGGTCATCTGGCGCCTGCTGATGCTGCAAAGGCTTTGATGACCTCATCCGGATGCGCGTTGAAGCCATAAGCCAGCCGACACGGTGAAAACCGAATCTTCTCTGCTGCTAGTCCCAGGTATGTGCCCAGTCTTGGAATCAAATTCCTTTTTGGCCATGCACTGCCGCTCTACACCTCCTATCCACTTCCTTAATGCGGAGGAAAGGGTGTTTTTCTTCGCGTCATCCGCTTTTTACCTTCTTGCCGCAGCTAATTGTTTTACTCCCAGGAGCGTTACGGAGGTTACTTGCCTCACGTCCTCCAGCTGGTAGGACCGAAATAACTGAGGCGGAAGGGGTGGAGTGAGCTTTTATTCAAATTTTAATCGGTCCTACCAGCTGGAGGCGGGAGATAAAGCCCATTGTTTCTATGTGCAGCGGAATACACAGAAGAAACCTGAAAAACTTGTCAAGTGGGGCAGGGCTTTCATTGTTTTCATAGGAAGAAGATTGTCCCCTGCTGTTATCTGTCTGGTCTATGGACTGCATTCCACATCTGAGAAGAGATGGCTTACACTAGGTAAAAGGGGCAGGAGGGGAAATTTTGCTTGTGAATATCTCTTAAACCATAAAGGTTTGAGAGATAAGACTTGTATCGTTTATTTTATTTTGTAGGCATTAAAAAACATGAAGATAAAAGTATTACAAACCCTTTAAAGCAATATTCAAGCCAAAAGGATCCCCCTGCCCCTTTCCCTGTATAACTCAGCCTCTCAGTCTGGTCCGGAGATGAGCATTCCCGTTTAATAAAGTGCTTCTTATAGTAGCTCTGCATGGCAAATAATGTATCCATATATGCACACACCATAGTGATAGCTGCCCTCGTGTGTGTGTAGGTTCTGGCTCTCCCCGAAACACACACACACACACGAGGGCAGCTATCACTATGGTGTGTGCATATATGGATACATTATTTGCCATGCAGGGCTAATATAAGAAGCACTTTATTAAAGGGGAATGCTCATCTCCAGTAATTTGATCCGATGACATCAAGTGTCTTCAAGGTGAAAGTTCCCCTTTAAGCAACCTCAGCAAAGGAAATACTTACACCAACAGCATTACAGTTTAGAATTTTTTTTGTTTTATGTTCAAATAATCAAAAGAAAATCAATTAAGATAAAGGAAAAACCTGAAAAGCTTGTCAAGGGGGGGCAGGGATTTCATTGTTTTCATAGGAATAAGAGTGTCCCCTTCTGTTATCTGTCTAGTCTATGGACTGCATTCCACATCTGAGAAGAGATTGTTTACAGTAGGTAAAAGGGGCGGGAGGGGGAAACTTTGCTTGTGAATATCTCATAAACCATAAAGGTTTGAGAGATAAGACTTATATCATTCTTCGTGATTTTTTAATGCCTACAAAATAAAATAAAGTTAAAACGAAGTGTTACTATCCCTTTAAGTAATTGGGAATTTTGATTACCTTCAAGTCTCCTTGGTAGCACACAGAGAGAAACTAGTCTCACAGCAGATAGGTACCACCCTAAATTCAAACATACATAACCCCATCTCAGCCCTCTTAAGTGTTTCTACCTCTCTCCAAGAAATTTGATACTTCATCCATTTGATGTTTTCAAGAGGTCCAACTGGATCTCTTTCAGTCCCATTGAGGGTAGGCCAGGGTAGAGAAGAGGAGGAGGAGGTATGCCTCTCCTCTTTTTGGTCATCCTTCCATTCTTCAACAGGCCTCAAGAGTTTATCTGATACATCAGCAGCTGCTGATGCTTAATGTTCCGGCATTATTATGCAAATGTATTCCATGATGGCAGCCACAGAGCAGTCATAAGGTTCCAACCCCTGAATCAGGGCTATCTGTGATTGTTTCTTTTTTTTTTTTTTTATTTAATTTATTTTTTTAAATTTATTTAAATCAAATTTATTTTAATAAAATGCTTTTGGAGGAAAAAAATCTATCTAAAGATAAACAGAAAACTAAGATACATTATAGTTTAAAGGTTATTCAGCATAGAAATTGAGCTAAGTTATGTACCTGAGGCTGTATAGTCATGCAATTATATTTTGTTATATTTTATTATATGTTCCAAATCTGAGTGATTCATCTATTAAACTAAAATCAATTCTGATATTGCTGTTTTACTAATCTGACAGGTTATATTCTAAATATGACTTCTTTACCTGGTTGCGAATATTGATTGTTTTAAATTACCAGCAAGAATGAGTTTTTGCATTTAAAAATCATGACTTAAAACAGAGTCTTACAGACTAGTGATTTAAATCAAACCCACCTTGCATGGAAGCCTTTCAGGGACGAAAAGGAAATGCCAGGTACTTCACAGCCCACTTCATCTAGGGAGAAGTGGCCCACTCTTCACAGGCCTGCTGAAACTTCTGATTTTGTCCCAAAAAGTCATCCCCAGAAGAAGGAGATAGGGAAGAATCCTATTTTTTTTCCAGTGGATTATGTAGACACCTTAGTTTAGAGGTTTAGATTGGCCCTAAAACTTTGAGAAGAGGCAGTCCTAGATCTGGAGCAGATCTCTATCTGGGATTCAAGAAGGAACACAAGGTCTTTCCTATCCATGAATTAGTTCAGAACTTTATTAGAAAGGAGTTGTCTAATCCAGAGTAGAGTCTCTTTGTATAGAAAGATCAAAAGCCTGTATCCCTTTTAGGTTAAAGACTCCCTGTATTGGGATCATATTCCCAAGGTGGATTTTCATGGGGCCAGACTCTCCAGAAAAATGACTATACCTTTTGAAGATAATTCAGGCTTTAAAGACCCAAAGCGATAGGAAGACAGATATGTCTTTGCATTGGTAGTTTGTGGCCAGTTCACATCCTTTAGGCCTAGCATGGCTACTATTTTCTTTCTAGAGCCATGCGATGTTGGTTAATGCATGGAGAAGGTCTGATCAGTAAGCCTGCAAGAGAAGAGAATTACAACAGAGTGGGTGCTTCATCCAGAGGTTCTCCTGTCAGTCACAGAGAAATGGGATATATCTCAAGTAGCTCTCATAGTAAACATGAAGAATTTCAAGGTCCCTCAATTTTTCTTGCTCTATTCCCCAGGATCATCCTCTGGTAGTGGATGCTCTGATACAGAAGTGGGATATTTACTTAGCTTCTCTCTTTCCTCCTCTGAAGCAGATTCCAATCTCCTTGAGGAGTCATCCAGGACAGGGCAACAACAACAACATGTATTGCCCCATACTGGCCGAGGAGAACATTGTTTGGAGCCTGTACTGCTAGTTGTTTCAGAAGAGCAATCAGACTTCTGGAACATGCAGATATCCTTTGCCAAGGTCCAGTGCATCATCCTTCTCCTTGCAACCTCAAGCTGGCAGTGTGAGTGCTGAAGGCCAACTACATAGTGTTCAGTATCTCAAAAGGTGTTAAAATCCTCCTGAATTCTAGAAAGAAGAATACGGGGACAGTGTATACATTTCTTATGGAAGAGATTCAGATTTTGGTGCAAAGACCAGGGGTCTAGATTCTCTTCATCCATCAATCCCATCCCTGTTGGATTTCCTTTTGGAAGGCTTTAAAGGTCTCAGTCAGAGTACTTTCAAAGTTCAAGTGGCCGCATTAGGAGGTTTTCTGGGTTAGCCTTTAACAGATCCCATACTTGTGAAAATATCCCTAAAATCTACTGCTTCACTGAGACCTACGTCAGTTCCTTATTCTTCCTTGGAACTTGAACATAGTCTTGAAAGCATTATGCAAGGACCCCTTTGCACCTCTGGCCTGTTCACTGAGGAATGCTCTCATTTAAAAAAGCCCTTCTTCTGGCTCTTACCTCAGCCAGGAACATAGGAGATCTACAAGCATCATCTATCCAGGAACCATTTTTATTATTTAACCCAGACTGTGTGTACCATTTATGGGGTAAGCAGAACAGACCTTAGTCTCTAGAATCCCTTGAATAAAAGAAGTCCTAGAACTCAGAAGAGATTAGGGTTTTATCCCAAGCAGGCTCTTGTTTAGCAGAAGAGGCAGCTTCAGGGCCCACAGAGCAAGAGAAACAAAGTACCACTTGAATTCCCTCCAATCTGTCATGAAAAGCAATGCCTGTACTGTCAAAAAAAAAAAAAAAATATTGTAGCTATTGACTACTTCATTGGAACAGTCTACAAAGTGTGCTTGGTTTGGAAGCACACTTTGTAGACTGTTCCAGTCAAGTATTAACTTATTTATTTTTTAATATCGCGAACTGAGCTCTGCTGAAGAGCCTCAGGCTGTCCCGGATTCCCCTGCAGTCAGCTACAGCGCTGACGTTAGGGAAAGGGGGGGGGCGACTTTACCTGCGAATATCTCTCAAGCCATAAAGGTTCGAGAGATGGGACTGGGGTCATTTAGTTTCATTTTTCAATAACTACATTGTTCTTTTTTTTTTTTTTTTTTTTTCAATTTGAAAATACTATTCCATTAATGCAAAATTATCAAAACACAGTAAGTTTGAAACCGTTTTTATTTGAGCCACAATCTGTACTATTAAAGACTTTTGGATATCATATTAAAGAATTAAAATGAAGATTTCATAGTTATCTTAAATGTAAATATTGAGCTTTGTTTTAATTATTCCCCCCGAAAGCAAGTGATTTCTTTACAATGTGAATGAGAGAACGCTAGCATTTAAGGAGTTACTCATAATTTCTTACACTACAAATCAGATCATCAATTCTAAATAACTGACATTTTCAGTGCTCTACATTTGGAGAGTAGTGGATACAGTATAACTTATTTTTTATCAGATGGTGCATTGAAATACAAAAACAAGCAGTTGATCTTAAAGGACAGTAATGTCTGCTGTTAATAAACTTTATTATAATATAAAAATGTAATATAATATTAAAATATAAATTCAATGATGTATGCGTTGTCTCACAAACTTGTATAGTTTGAGCAAAATAAGGTTTTAAAGTTCCCCCTCCTGCCCCTTTCACTGATGTCAGTCTCTAGGTGACAGGAGATTCAGGCTGTGTGACCAGACTGAAGCTCTTCAGCAGAGCCAAAACAGCACAATCTATAAAGAAATACTTAATTGGAATGGTCTACAAGGACACTTTGTAGACCGTTCAAGGTTCATTCTAAAGTTTGGTATCTCCTGGTGCCTGAAAATAGGTATCCTATGCATAAATTGGAGCAATTCTGGACCACCACCATATTGGTGACAATTTAAAAAAAAAGTACTATAACTGAGGCCTTTAACCTAGGATTGCCACAAAGGACACCTGCACAGACCACTATCATTTCAGTGGCTAAAGGACCAAATTTAATTCAGTGTGAAATTATATTGGTCTTCTGTGGTGCAGTGGGGTGAGAAGAAAACATAAAAACGAGGTGGTGTAAGCCATTTTCACTTGTTCTGGGCTCCAAGATTTCTGATGATAGCCCTGGCAAAAAAATTTTTTTTATAGATGTCAACACAGAGTAAGTGTTTTCCAGATCATTTTAGGTGTTGGTGGTCTTATAAAGTTTTTCTGGCTAGAAGTACAAGACGTTTCAATGGGAAATATTTTAAACACACACTTCTGTTAATCTGTATAGATAACCCTAACGGCCAGTGCAAATCCATTCTGAGAGTCTGTTCACCAAGTGACTCATCACTTAGATCAGTCCTCAAATAGCGTTGAACTGATTAATTATCCTGCAGTTCTATACTACCGAATGAAAATAATCTGTGACACATCTCAAGCTCAATAATTCTACCAGCATAGGCTATATCAATTATTTTAAAATAGAAACCTGCAGCAGCTGCTGGAGTACAATGCCCTTCTATAAGGTGACTGATCAGAGTTGAACAGCAGCTGGATGCCACAGGTTGCCCACCCCTGAACATATAAACTCCCATGAGGTTATCCTTGAAACTTGCATTGTTTGAGGACTCGAAAATTGGAGTGAAAACCTAAGGTCAAAACAAAGTCACAAATTGATTCTTGCAAATAGCTCAGCAGGATGAAAGCTTCCTTGTGACAATAACTAGACAAATGCAATTTTTTCTGGATTTAACAATACAACTACATGGAACATCTTCTGGCTTTTGACATTTTTATTAAGAGTGACCTTTAAACCCCTTGGACACTAGAAAATGTCAATGCATTAGATATGTCACTGGGAACCAAGGAGTAATCAGAATTAATAATGTGCATATGTCACTAACTGCTTTATAATACGAGGAAAAACTGTTAAATCAACTTTCAAAGTATAAAATACTTTATCATTTTAGTAGACAGACAAAATTCACCATACAGGCCATACATTGATAAGATGCCTGAAAAAGTTATACATTTTATGCTTTGTGTGATAAAAGAAAACACATTTTCAAAATAAAGTTAGCTTTCTTTACCAAACAGCACAGAGTGAATGACACTTGTCCAGTCTGTACCCATATTAGAATAAATCAAGTGCACTATGGTCTCAAATGAATCCTTATTATGTATTGTTTAATAAATTAGCTCCTACATACATGTTCTAAACATTAAAGCAATGAACAAGATAAGAAACCTGCTGATTATTTTGGTAGCCTGCCATGCAATATATTGAAGATCTAAGGTGCTCTTTCATGTAGCAAATAGCTGAAACCAGTTTCAAATTCTACCAAGTAGGCATCATGTCTGGAAACCAAACTCTGCCCAGATGCTTGGACACTTCCCAATGGATTTGCTCCAAATTATACTTCTGATCAGGGATTAATACTTCCTCCATAATGGAAAGCTGGGATAGACGGCCACCACACATCTTTACAAACTCTACAAAGGCAGAACAAGAAACCTCACACTCTCCAAGTCCAATAGCGGTCAGACTCTTGCAACGCTCTGCTATACGAATCAGCTCTTCATCAAGAGGTCGAATTCCATTAGCACACACCACCAGCTCTACTAACCGGGGGCAAGTCATGCCGACACGACCAAGCACTTCTTTGCTTACTGATCTCCCAAAATATAGATGAGTAACTGGTGTTTCATATCGAAAAAACGGGTCAAATTCCTCTTCATACAGGAAAAAGTACATTACCAAGTTCACTTTAGGAGAGTGTTTTATCAAAGCATCCCAGCTGCTTTTCTGGATTGTGTGGAAGTGTGTTTGTCCTGGATTCTCACTTACAACATCAATACGAAGGTGCTCCAGTCTAACATGTTTCTCCGAAGATAATGCTAGAAGTAGCTCATCACTCAGCAGATAATAATTTAATGCTAGCTCCCGTAAACCGTGACACTGGTCTGCTACACACAGAATACCTGCAAAAATTAAAGGAGAAAAATATAAAGCAAATGCATACTTCTCTGCAAATTTTGGGGATCCATTTATTAAGGGGGGGGGGGACTATATAAATAATTAAGCAGAAAATGCCTGTATTTACAACTTTCTGGTCTATCAATGAGCATTTCTGTATTTAAAAGGAGCAGTAACCACACCCACACCTGTGTTTTAGGGCTTTTCATTCAGAGAAAAATTACACAAATCACAAGAGCTTAACCCCTTAAGGACCAGGTCAATTTTATTTGCAGAGCCGGCACATGCTAGAACACATATACCGGTTAGCCGAGAGAGAGAGAGGCTGAAACGGACTTCTCCGATCTTGGACCAGTCAGTTTCAGTCTCCCGGCATGATCACAGTGGTCCAACAGGCACACAGTGATCATTAAACTCATGATGTGCCAGGACTGTCATTGGCCCTTAACAGACCAAAAGTTCGGAAGGTCCAGGCACATCCACATTCCTTAAGGGGGTTAAACTGTAACAACTCTAGAAATATGCATCTCTCAGCAGTGATTTACATAGAAGGACAAACGCTACATTTTTTTTCATGCAAGTTTAAACCTACTTTAAACTCATTCTTTTAAAAAAGAGCAAGTATAAGGACAATGCTCACCCAGTTCTACATATTTTTTCTTTTTTGGTAAGCGATGTCAGTGCAAGTGTGACTGAAAACCTATACTCATTTCTTTTGGATTTCCAGTCTTACTATACTCCGTACCACTTACCCACTGGAATACCTGCTGATTTTTATCAATGATCAAGTCAAAGAGCCAAGAAAGTCAGCATATCATACATTTCCTAAAATGGACCCTAATGCACAGTCAGAGTTCAATCTAAATGTTTTGACAAGATATAGAACATAGTAATAAGTTGCACACACACCTTTAGCTCTAAAACTGTTAATATGCTTAATAAATTTAAAAGCTAGATATGGAGGAGGTGAAGAACTCACCTACTAGTGTATCGTCACACAATGTAAAATGAGAAACAAGCATTTCGTAAGGGACATATAAATGTGTGCTATGACTGTTCAGGCATGCCAACCATCAGGTACAAGGTAGAAATTTGAGGCTCTGTCTGCAACACATCAAACAAAAGGACCCACAAAAGGAGAGAACAACTTGCCGTCATACACAAAAAGGAGGCGGCCACATAATAGAAATGACACTCAGGGGACTCAGATCATACACTGGTAAAGCACAAGAGTGATAATTCTACTTGTCCCTACTTAGACAATCTACAACTCAAAGTAGTGATGCACAAGCAACCAGAACTGGGGTATTTGATTTACGATCTCATGACAAAAAACGCAACACACTTTGTGGGTCTTTTAATGCTGACGTTTGTTTAATATGTTATTAATACTAAGGAACACTGGGGTGTGTAATGCATTGAGAAGCAATGTGATGGACACCACTTTAGTCCTTAAAGAGTAAAATTTATTTTACTCTTGTTGGAGTTTTGTCACTCTCCCTAAGACAAAGACTGACTGAGTAGGACAGATCGATTTATCCTGGTTAAGTACTGTGTGTATAATTTCTAGGACAGTGTTTACCTTAGAAAGGTGCGCACCCCTTTTATTGTTTGATAAATGAAAATTTACATAGCGTATATTTATTATGCCATTTCAGCACTTACAAAAAAAAAATGATACACACAATTTGCTATTTTAACAGTTAAGAACTTAATTGTTTTACCAATATCTTGGAATCTTACCTGCTGGAGAAACATGAGGACAACTGCTCATCTTTAAAAGTTTCAGAGTGTCACTGTTGTTAGCCACCAATACCTTGAGAGATGGGTCATCAACAGGTGTATCATCAATTTTAAGTGATGAGAGTGATTTTGAGTTTACGAACACCACAGTTAGCGCAGATATGAAGTGTGACTAAACAGAAAAACACAGTAAAATGTCACTACTCAAAAACTAAAACTTACTATGCCCTAGGAAATTTTTTTTTTTTTTTTTAATGAAAGGACATACCTAGGTAGTGGTGCTTTATATATCAATCAGGTATACATTTTATACATCTCTTAAAGATATCCTATAGAGAAATGCCCTGCACTTTGTTCTAGAGAGAAGATTGTATTTACCATATTGTAAACAAAGTGTTTATGAAGACAGATTACAACAGAAATCCAACAAGGGACATTTATAGATATGTTGTATGTCACAAATAATTCTATGGCATCTATGCATAAGCTTAATTTGAGTGTTGGTGTTATGTTGGGAAATATTTTTAAGAATAACAACCTGAAATATGTTGCTTGCATAACTATTCAACCCACTCTAGTTGGGATAAAGTTACCTTAACATTGATGTTTTTTGATGAGCAAACAATAAGCTGCAATTCATTTTCAGTGTTTTAAAATATCATCCAGGAGTCAACGAACCATTTGTATTTCAGCAACATTAGTGAACTGGTCAGAGGTCTGTAAACTTTTGCAAGGCACTGTGCGTATATATGTATGTATACATATGCACTTTTTTTTTTTTGCACTGGGCTTCTATTATAGTTTTTTCATAACCAGTTTACAATCAAACACAATAGGCGCTAAAGAAAAATAGGTGGGGCTTTTCAACATAGGATCTCTCAATCTGTCTGCTAAAGGGGGATTTGTTTACTTACTAATTAAAGAAAAAAGTCTGAGGCAAAGACTCCCTCCCCGAGCATGCTCAGTTTTATCAAATACTAAGCCAAAATAAAGGTACAGAAGTGGAACAAAAAAGGGCATAGCGCTCTCACACTGTCAGACTGGATTCCCACCAGGGTCCCTTGATGGGACTGAGACCAGTGTCACTGGGCTAGGCGAAATGCCCAATGCTACAGAATACTGATGTGCAGAATGCTTTCCACCTTGGTCCAAAGACCCTGGGCAGTCTGAGGCACCCGAGCCTGTCCAAGTGGCATCCATGGTGACTATGATCCAATTGGGGGATAAGAATTGGCAGTCCCAGAGACACCTGGGACCTTTCAAGTCACCAAAGGTCCTCCTTTGACTCATCAGGCAGAGGCCTGACACAGAAAAGGAGAGACATTGCAGTCAGAGAAATGTCCAGATGCTGCTCCCACATATGGAATTAAGCAGATTAAACAAAGTATGTAGCCTTGTATCTTAATTTTCTCTTGCATGGTTTCAGACAGCAGAGATATTGCCATAGATACCTGAAGAGACAGTGACAGAGTTTTGTCATCTGGCCAAAACGAAACAAAAAACCTTCACTAGAGACGGATTAATCTCTTACTAAGATACTAAGAAAGTGGAGAATCTAGGACAAAACCAGAGAAGATATGCTGAAATTGAGACCACAACCATGTTGCTCCAGGATAGACATGCAAGACTAAACCTAAATACACAAGGTTTCCTCTGTGGGATTCCCCGAGTAAGAGGTCATCCAGGTAGGGAGTGAAGAAGATCCCTTGTGAAAGGTCACATCTGCTGAAAAGGCAGATGTGACCTTTGTTAAGACCTGCGGAGTGGAAATCAGTCAAAAAGGAAAGGTGGTAAACTGAGACTATCCTGGAACAACGACTGTAGAAAAGCTGATCTGTATGGATAGAAATGTGCAGATAAGAGTCCTGTGTGTGTGTAGGGAAACCAAGAACTCCTCTGGACACATGCCACTGACAATGTGCTAGGACTGCATCTTAAACCATGAAGCAGGCACAAAGAGATTGATATGTTTTACGCTCAGAATAGGATGCCATCCAGTGTCTTTTTGGGAACAACATAAGAACCGTAGTAAAAAAACAAAAAAAAAAAAACAAAACACAACCTCTTATAGGAAGTGCCAGACCATCACACAGAGATTATGGAAGTGGGCTTGTCTGCCTTTGGCTTCTGCGCAGGCCTCTTACCTGATCAAGCTTGTTTGGGTTTTTAAATTGAACACTCATGGGGAGCTGCTGGAACCGGCACATATCACATATGGCTGTGGTAACCAAAACCACACATCTTTCACAGGAAAAAAAGAAAGGTTAGAAGTACCTGAATCAACAAAGTGGAGTCAATGATACCCTTCTCCAGTTCTGGCCCAAACAACTGTCTGCCCACAAAAAGGAAGAAAAACCAAAGACCTCTTTAGAAGGCTGATCAGTCGACCAGATCTTAAGTCTTGTGACGTGTGGCACTGAGACAAGGCATTACCAATAAACCTAGCAACATCAGAAACAGCTTCCATAATATATGTATTCACTTCAAGGGTCTCTGGTGTCAGAACCACCAGATTCTCTTTGGCAGCATCCACTTAGAAAGCAAACAAAAGCGGATGCCTCCTCTAAATAGCCATAGCCCAAGTAACCCACACACTGACAAAGGTAGGAAATGGAGCAGCACCAGACGTCACTAAGCTTGACTTAAAGAATTAATCCAGGTGCTTCTGCACCTGATCTTTAAGAGCAGCAGAAAAGCCATACTCTTGGCAAGGTTAGAGATTGGAGGGGATGGGGATAGTTCACTACATTTAAGGCCTCTGCCAAAAATAGATACAGAAGACACATATAACTATTAAGGAATAGCCTCCTGCCAGGCATCCTCCATTTCTCCAGCAATACCTGGTCCAAGGAATGAAAAGAAGGAAAAATAGCAACCTCATTCTCGCACCTCAGCACTAGAATGAGAAGCCTCAGACTTTAAGTATCTGTATGACAGCCCAAATAAGACCATCAGTGGAATGACTAGGGTCTCTCTCATATAGAGAAAGATGAATCTAAGTTCTCCAGAAAGTACCAGGAGGAAAAAAAAAAAAACAAAAAACAAAAACAACACTGCTATCCGATACAGTTGCTGAATGTGCATGTTAAAGGTATCACAAAAAAAATAAATTTTAATAATTAAGTGTAGAAAAACTAAAAAAAGTTACTGAAAGTTGCTATGAATAAAGAAAAAAAAGTGTGTAACACCACTGCAATGAAAAAAAAAGATGAAAAGTCCAATACAAGTAAAATGGTAAAGAATGCACACAACAGGAAGTGAAGAGGTTAAGCCACCATCAGTGCATAACAGGACAGACGCATTAGCTAACATGGACGAGATGATCTAAACCAATAAACGGCTGCCAGGCAGACAATCGGGGACTTACTGCCAGGACCTGTGCACCCACTGAAAGGGTTAATACAGTTTTCTTCATTGTTCAGGCTCCTATGTAAGTAAGTGAATAAGCTTCAGTGAAAAGCTTTGAGGGAAAATGCTGATAAAGCAAGCCATCATTCAGACATAGGTCCTGAAAGCTTGTGCACTGGTAAATCCTTCCAAAAAGGAGGCAAAGAACAGGAGCCTGCCTAATGGGGGATTATAAAGACCCATAACTTAACAGCAGAAAAAGGAATCAACCCAAGAGCTTTGCCCTTGTTGACACTCCTGTTTTAAAAGTGATCTCATTACAGAGCATGTTCTGCAGGGAAAGTGGACAGTGGAAGGAATCCCTGCCTTATATTTTTGTTTAAGTCCCATGGCCTCCTGAAGGAAGGGACTTTGACACATGGTTCCTGTGTTCCACAAGTAAGTCTGTCTATTGTGAGAAATGGTGAACAAAAGACAGGTGAACTAAAAGATTATATACAGACAAATGGCAGTTACAATGAAAATAATATTGATAAAAGCTCTACCAGACTGCTATATGAAGGAATCCTCCTGATAAGCTAAGAGCCACCTACTCATACATAGTTCACCTGTACCATATCTCTAACATACAAATGGTGGGTGTGGGGGGAGGGGAGCATTTTCATCTTTGTTGCTTTAGTGGAATTTGTATTTCAGCAACGTATACATCATACTTTAGTCAGGAAATTAATCTGAGGAAATGTATTAAGCAGTCAGGTGCCATTTTTTCAAGGTCCTCTTGAAAACACTCATTAATAGTAAATATATGCAATTATCTATATTACGCAACAAAGTCTTGGTCTTGCAGTTGACATAAGTTATACATTATATACTAGAGAAAGTGAAAGCCTTAAGAAAGAACTACTCCCATAGTCCTTCCACGTCTTTCCCTACTTTCTCTTCACACTACTGCTCAAAACAGCTTTGCTCTATCCTCAACTATCACAATTTGTCCCTCTGCCCCCCTCCAAGATTCTCTCCCCCCTCAATGCTACTCAGTCTTCCCTACTCTTCTCCCAAATTTTCTTAACTCAATCACACTGCTTTTTTCATATTGTGGTCTCAGTTTCTTTTTTGTACCCCCCACCCTAAAAAAAAAAAAAAAAATATATATTATATATTTTCCAATCTCAGAGGGTGGGGTAGTGAAGTGGCAAAAGGAGGGAGGGTTGCTATACTGATTTTAGATCACCAACGAAGTCTCTGCAGATATTTTAACAGGAGTGTCTAGGACCTGTCAAAATAATGATCCTAGCCCTCCTTCCTACCAGAGAGGCAGTACGGAGGAATAGCCACACCTACTCCTAACTGCCACCCAAGGGTGTGTCTAGCACACACACAGAATTGTAGTCATGTGACCATTCCCTTTCATAGCTCATGCAGCTAAAAGGATATATGAAACTATACATTTTATTAGCATAAACTAGCAAAGAATATTGCCAACTTCCAGTGGAAGTGAATTTGAGGAAATGTATTAAGCAGTTCTGTGCCATTTTTTTCAATGTCCTACACTTATTCATAGAAAATATATGCAATGATGTATATTACGCAACAAAGCCCCTACCTTTGGTAAATCCATGAAGCTTGGTCTTGCAGTTGAAATAAGTCCAAGAGTTTTCAGAGAGCAATTTACAAGCTGTGACAGGATATCACAAGCAGCCTCTGCAGATTCTTTGCTGCTATCAACCTAAAGAGTTCGGAAAAAAATTACTTAAGTGAACACAGACTTAAAAATTTAACATACATGCATTCAAAATTAATTTCTGGAAGAAAAAAAAAAAAAAACAAAAAAAAAAAACAAAAAAAAAAACAACACTTGTGCAACGTCAACATTAAAGAGATGCTTCTCATAAAATGTTAACTTAATAATTTGCAGTTTAAGTGTGATATTAGTGATGTTCAAACTCTATATCTGGGTATGTATTTAACTTCTGATATCCCTCTCTTCCATGCAACATTTGCCCCCTTTTCAAGAAGCAGCCCTAAACTACAACTTTATGATTGAGACATGTAAACA
Source organism: Rhinophrynus dorsalis (assembly GCA_037306005.1). Lineage (NCBI taxonomy): Eukaryota > Metazoa > Chordata > Amphibia > Anura > Rhinophrynidae > Rhinophrynus > Rhinophrynus dorsalis. Next base: position 432,306,929 of record CM074719.1, on the reverse strand, counting down.
AGACCTGTGTAATAGCTACATTCCAGCTACTGTTCAGGACCAGTTTAACCCCTTAAGGACCGGACATTATGGGACATTTCCGTCCCATAACGTCCGCATAGGGGCACGTTGACGGGCCGGTACACGTGACCTGTCACGTGTATCGGCGCGTCATTATGGGGCTTGAAATAGATCGCTCCGATCTTGGAGCGGTCTATTTCATGCCCCATTTTTACTTACAGCGCTCCCGGTAGAGCGCTGTAAGTAAAATGTACGTGACGTACCAGGACCGTCAAGGGTCTTTCAAGAAAGTTTACCCTTGACGGTCCTGGTACGTCAAGGGTCCCTAAGGGGTTAAGAGACTCAAACAGTCCACACATGGTCTCAACAGACACATCAAAATGTATGGTTACCACCAGCAACACCATCTCTGGTGATCCTTCTTCTGTATCAACCCCTTCCAAAGTAAAGGAGCAGATGTCAGACGAAGTGTGGGGAAAGAAACTAAATGTTAATTACAAAAAAAAAAAAAAAAGTGTTAATTTGTTTAAGGAGTGTGACAAATTAATTAGATCTTAATATCTACAATATAGCACTCTTCATTAACAAAAAAGATTAATTGAGGTTAGTCCGATATATGGTGTTAAACTCCCCATTCTCCTTCTCCCTCTCTCATAAGTCAGCTGTATAGCAGACATCATAAGATCCTGGTCCCGAGACTGGCCTGTGGCTCTTCAGCAGAGGTTGCAACCTCAGTAGCACTGTAAACGGAGTTTGCTGTAACGCTACATCACAGAAATCCAGCTTTGAAGGGCAGCGTGAACGTGCTCCCTGTGGCAGCTGGGAAGTCCTGTGATGGTACAGGGTACCGTAGAACGCGGAAGTGCCCGATTTTGCAGGGCAAATATCTCCACTACCAGGCGACTTAAAGGGATAGTAATACTTAAAATGTAAAAAAAAATATGTTGTAGGGTTTATCCCCCTGAGTAAAACAAGAGTACTCCCACTGCTGAAAGGTGTTTCATCCAAAAGTTATTAATTTTCAAAGTTGAATTTTTTAGGTGCGATATCACAGTGGCCTGAAATTGTACAGTGGCGCTGTTGCTACACGATCCTATGGACAGCTCTGGTCAATTGACCATAAATCTCCATAGGATGGTGTAGCAACAGCGCCACTGTACAATTTCAGGCCACTGTGATATTGCACCTAAAAAATTCAACTTTGAAAATTAATAACTTTTGAATGAGACACCTTTCAGCAGTGGGAGTACTCTTGTTTTACTCAGGGGGATAAACCCTACAACATATTTTTTTTACATTTTAAGTATTACTATCCCTTTAAACAACACACACACAGCACTAATGTCGGGTTAAACATTAAAACGCATGGTAAAACTTTGGTTTTAGGTGACAGTTCTGCTTTAGTCCATGTGGAACACAGGAACCATAGGAGGTAAAGTTCACCTTCTACTGGAGGACAGGGCACTTCAAAAACATAAGGCCTCTGAAGCAGAGTTTACCCTCATCCCTCCAGCTTTACCCCCACCTATTCGGTTTCAATGTATAGCAAAGTGAAAAGATCGAGCAGCGAGAAAAATTAAGGAAATCCTCTGAACAGAGACCCCAAGAGGATGCCCTCTCCCCGTGGACTTAATCCACATGTTTTTCTCTCTTTGTGGGACTGTCTTACACATGGACTAAAGAGGGGTATTAAATCTATTTTTTTTTTTTTTTTTAAACACAAAAGTACACTAAAATTCTATTTTCTCTGTAATTGTATGTGGAACACAGTAACCATGAGGATATACCAAAACATCCACCAGGATTCTTGGGATGGAAAAAAAAGAAAACAGAAAAAAAAAAAAAAAAAAGAAAGAAAAGCAAAGGTCCACTACAGACCAGTATTCCACAGGACTAATGTTACGACATGAACTTCAGGTGTCGATATACACCAAATAACTGAACAAGAACCAGAACCAACAGGGTCCAGATCTCGATAAATAAAATAAAATAAAAAAAAAATATCCATATACAGGCAGCACAGCTTGAAGGACCTTCCATCCAAGGTTGGATTTGGCAGAGGACAGCATGTTAGTGTTTGGTGAAAGTGTGCAAAGACGACCATGTCGCTGCCAGACAACTACTTCACGACGGTCTGATTCTTGTAGGCCTAAGAGGCGCCTACTGACCCACTGGAGTGCACCGTGACTAGTTTCTTCATGAGGACATATCCCTGGCAGATTGATCCAGGAAGCAACGATAACTTTAAAGGGAGAAACCCAAATGGACGGGAGTTCCATCAGTCCACTTTTTAGGTCTGTCCCACCTACAACTACAAGCTACATGGACCTGAATATTACCTTGATAACAAATGGAAAAGAGAAACAGCAATTCAAACAGAAGGCCACATCTTATGATACGTTTAAGAAACTCAAAGCATTGCTTCCCCTCTGGCACTCAAAGGGTTAACAGACTGTAAAAGATTCTTAGTATCCACTAAGACTAGGAAGCTGAGAAACAAGAAGTTGGAGATAACAAACCCTTGTCGGAACTGGTGGATTTTTAAGATACCCAGTACTGGCAATGAACGGTCCCACCCCCCCGAACAAACTAGACTTATGAATTTTAGGCATGTGATGAAATGCTGGCATAAAAGGACAACTCACAATAAAACATACAGATTCCCTTCTAAATTTTACAAGCTGCTTAAAGCAGAACTTTCACCTAAGCACAAGTTTGCTTTAATCCACTTATACCAATTCTAACTGTGCTGAGTTTTGTTAAAAAAAAAAAAAAAAAAGCGATAGAAATGAAGTTTGCGGGTTAACTTTTTCCCTCCTCTTCTCATTCTGATTGGCACCATCTTGCAGATGAGAATACAGGAGATCCTCCTGCACGCTGGTCTGTCAGTAAGCTGGAGTACTCATATTGGCTAGATATCAATCTCTGCCAATAAGAGTTCTCCAGCTTACTGACAGACCAGCGGGGAGGAGGATATCTCCTGTATTCTCATCAGCACAAAACCGTGCCGATCAGAATGAGAAGATGTCAAGAGGGAAAAGGTAAACCTCAAACTTCATTTCTATAGTGCTTTTATTTAAAAAACAAAACCCAGCACAGTTACAATCGGTATAATAAATGGATTAAAGCAAACTTGTGCTTAGGTGAAAGTTCCGCTTTAATGTCCCTCACCCCAGTTTATGTTTGGGTACTTTTCCCAGTTGGAACAGGAGCTCAATTTCACTTGGACACCCCATGAGTGGCACAGTCTATTAACATCTTCCCCATTCTTCTCCCAATGTTCCAAGCCAGAAGATGGATTTTACTCTGATAAACACATGGTACTACACCCCATAAAGACTCTCACATTCATCCTAACACCTCGACTTTTTGCTGGTGCTGCCAGCGGGAGATTGGTTCTATGGCCTGCCTCTTGTGGTTCTGCAGTGTGATCCAACAGTACTGGATTGGGATCCGCTCAGACATCAACAGAATCCTACATACCTCCTTCCTACAGGAACCTACCCTTTTTTCTCTGTCTCTGTACCCTGCCTCCAGTCTCCCAGCAAGGAAACATTCTCTTCTCCAGTATATGCTGAACGCACACAAATCCTTGATCCCAGTCCACTGGAAAGATCCCCTCCCTCCTTCGTTGTCAGCTGGCTGCTCTTGAACAGACTCCTGCCTTCATGACAGAAGTTATGCAGGCCTATGAGGAGACTCTGGGTCCCTGGCTGACAAGACCTTCAATAAAGATGCTACCGATGAACCAAAATCATTAAAACTCTAACAATTCATTTTTAAACAACCATGTGGGATTAAAAGGATATTGTATGTCTAAATCACACAACTGCCTCTCAGTTCCTCCTTAGAATATTCATAATACAAAACAACAACATTCCTCCCTTGACTGAGGAACGTATGACGATTCATCATTCTGCAAATGTTTTAATACCAATACCTCACTGAGTTAAATTAACATGCAGCTTCGTGATTTTTTTTTTTTTTTTTAACATACATCTCTGAAACAAGTAAAATCCTGTCTCAAAATATTGTTATTATTATTGAATGAACTAATACATTCAGAATGGGTCACAGGATCATGAATTAAATATTTAAGAGTAAGATCTAACAAACCTATTATAATCTAGCAAAGTACTGAAGACATTAAAATTAGTTGAAGGTACAAAATTAAGCCCGCTGATACAATTACAGGTATAGAGAGACTGTTCCAACATGTGGCGATAATATCAGCCTTATGAGCCATATAGATGCTTACTGAATTTTTAATTTAGATACACAAATTCCTAAAGGTTTGAATGCCAAATAGGATTTTGATCACATTATGTAACCATTTTGAATTGTTCTGTGTGATTTCATGTTGACTGTTTTTGGTCCTTATATGACCTGGTAATGAGTTGTATTAGTTATTTGTTTTCATGGAATCAGGTTTACTAAATCACTTTTGAGAGAGTTTATAAAATCTTTCTTGTGATGATTGTTGATTTGTGTACGATTAAGCACCGTAGGCTGTGAAACGCGTTACACACCAGAGTATGTTCATCTATTCTCTGATCATTTTTTAATGTATACCTGAATAAAGATTATGTTTTTATAAATCCTTGTCATAGTGTTTCTGACTGTCGAGTACATTATTATTTTACAGTTAGAGAAGTGAATCGTCACTCTTGGGCACCAACCACTGTGAACATTTTAAACAGCTGATCATGGCGTTCGCGCTTACCCTTGATTTACATGTGCCTATAATATATGGGGTTTTTGAGCGAGTCAGTGGGTTGTCTACAGCACCATTATCCTTTTTTGTACTACATAATTTTAAACCTTTGAGTGCCAACATTGGGTTAAACATTCTAACCCTTGCTCCACAACTTCGTAATAATCCCCTACACAGCCTTATGAAGCATTCCAAAATTCGGTAAATCTTTAGTATATAAACATGTAATGAAACCACTAGACTTTAACCAACCACTTTAGGGCCATGTGGATGGATCACAGACATTCCAAATATCGATTCTTTGACCCTATTTTCTGCCTTTTCCATAAGGCTGTGCAGCTCACAGGTGACTCAGGAATGCACACACTTTCTTTTGCATTCATCCCAAACACCAGATAGCGCACATCTGACCACTATAATAAATACTCCACACCAAAAGCTTCACTACTTCACCACATGCTTTGTGTGTGTCCATATAGCCAACCTTTTTTTTTTGTAGAGAGTGATCCGTTCATCAAGAATCATATACACATCAACCTACTTAAGCCTGATACTTTTGTAGTTTGGAAATATACTTTTGATATTACACCTACTAAATTATAAATTCAGATCTTCAATCTCATCATGCTTGCTGTTAAATGTTTCTTAATGTCCTGGATAGAATCCTTTCCGCCCCCAAACCTTGGGCTACTAAGAGAAGTTATACTACACTAAACTCCACTGCAAAACAAACTTGACAAAAAAAAAAAAAAAAAAACTTATGGGAACCACTGTTAGTCACTGCCTCCAGCACAACAATGATTCATCCTAGTTGAGTATCTCTGAACAGTATTTTACAGTGCTAAAGGTCAACCAAAGAGACAGTTTGTTTTTCTGGTTTCTTTTACTTCTATCAGTTCTCCCCTTTCTGCAGTGCTCGTTAACTATTCTAGTTATTATGCTGACAAGTTATGGATCATCAATAAAATGTTAACAAAAAAAAAAAAAGACGGTATAAGAATGAGAGAGACAGAGAGAAGGTTTAATGGAAAGAATGCACAAGATACATTAACTTTTTTCTTAGAAGAACATGACCAATTGGTGTCCTTGCTATCTAGGGAAGGCAATTTTAATGTCAAACAAACTTGTCCCTCGGCAATTTAAACCTATATATACTGCTTCTTGCTACTGGTGGAAAAAAGATAATAGAAAATTTAACCTACCTTAAAACTGACATACTGCAAGTGGTTTGAGTGTCTTTTAATGATCTGCTTTATTAAGTCTGGATGTGTAGCCTTCAAATAAGAAGTAGCTGGCTGGTTCAGTTCAAATTCAAAGCATCTCCAAAGGTCAGGCATGTGAAAAACCTGGTTCCAGTTTCTGCAGACTTGTGAAGCATGTGCACGGTCCAGGAGAGGCAAATACTGAAAAATCTGTAGTATTATATCTGGAAGCAGATTACCCCAATCATCAGCCTTGGAGACTGAGGATTCATTTTCTGTATTCTTCTGTTTCTTTGACAGTTCCTCAAGCTCTTCTGAAGAAAAACCAATGCTGGCCTCGGCAACTTTCCTTCCCCTTTTCATTCTGCAAGCAGACCAATCACACATTAAACTTTACTTTTTACAATATAACTATGGAATCATAAAATACATTTTATTTATTACATTTTTTTAAAGCTGAACTACCACCCGACACAATCTTTAGCTTCACTAAGTCCCCTTATTTAACAGATTTCTGCTCTCTTCCATGGGTGACAGGCAGGATGGAGTGCGGATATCTTGCCATTGTGATGTCCGCGTGCCTGCACTATCAGTCTCAACCAGTTCTAGGAGGAGTTGAAAGGAGCCATTTGGCTCCGGCTGGGACTGACAGCGCAGGCGCGCGGACGTCACAACGGCAAGATGTCTGAGCTCCGTCCTACCTGTCACCCATGGAAGAAAGCAGAAATCTATTAAATAAGGTAATTATTCTGGCGGCTAGCATTACTAAGCAGCTAGTCGCCAGATGGGGACTTAGTGAAGCTAAAGATTGTGTCGGGTGGTAGTTCCGCTACACTTGGTCTGCAGTTAAACTATTGAGGTTTGTTTGCATCATTATAAGTAGTAACATTCATGCAATATTAGTCTATTCTTATCAAGTATCTGGCAGAATTTTGCATTTAAAGAGGAACTACATGAATATAAGTCACCCCCAATTCATTGTTAGTATTCTTGTAACCATGAAAAATAGTGTAATAACGTTTTCAAGCGTTGGCATTATTTGAAATCATAACGTCGTATGCAACTTACAAGAGAAGTGGGATATGTGCACCTGCGCTGTCCGTCTCTGCTCTGTACCATAAGGTTACATTGTAACACCTCCCCCCCCCACCCCGTTTGCAAAGTGGGATCTGAACACCTGTGCTGTCCATCCCTTTCACTCACAGGGATTTTCAAACAGAGGGAGTTGAATTGGAACCTTATGGCACAGTGCAGGGACGGACAGCCCACTTCTCTTGTAAGTTCCATATGAAGTTATGATTTCAAATGATGCCAACACAAACTTTATTACACTATTTTCAGGATTACAAGGATACTAACAATGAATTGTGATGACATATTGACATAGAAACAAGAGGTCCATGCTTCCTTGTCAATAGACCATCATAGAAGGATGTAATCCAGTACTGCACTCTCCTTACAGATTGAACAACTGAGAAGACACAGTCTGTACTGCCAAAATTGCTAGATGAAGCTTCAAGTAGAACTTTTACCCATAAAAGCATCAGGCACAGAGACAGGAGACAGTGAAATACATCTAACATTTCGTGAGTATGAGGTTTTTCTTAAAAAAAAAAAAAAAAAAAAAAAAAAAAAAAAAATTGATACTTCCCTGTGTTGTTAAGTAATGGATGCTAATAAATGTTCCTCTGATTAATGCTCATATGTTGTTTCATGTTGCACGATCGTTGCACAAGATGAAACAAAACACATGAGCAATAATTGGAAGTACATTAGCATCCATTAGTATTCCTTTAACAATCCATATTTTCAGGGAGACTGACTACTTCTTAAAAGTTCAAGCTGTCAGCATGGTTCAAAAGTTTCTATTACATTCTATGGAGGGCTGTTTGTCGTGACTCACCTCATATATAAAAAGTTTAACAAACCAATTAAAATCTGACCACTAGAGGGTACTGGTAAAAAAAAAAAAAACACGCATGTTTAAACTTCAAAAACTCTAGAATTGTATGCGGAAGAATACCACTTCTGTCCAATTTTCCGGATATACATCAGTTGTCAAATGTATTCCAAACTCTATAATAGATCCGGGAGGAAGACTGTTTTCTTCCCTGTAGAATGGTGTTAATTATGTCTTCAGATAATCCATTATTTCTTAGCAAGCTCCGTTCAGCTTCCAGGCCGCTAGGTTCAAGAAAGCTGGATTTGGGTGCCATGTCGGATGCCATATCAGATCTGGGATGTCTGGAAGTTTTAGTGGCTGTTGGACGGATAGCTGTTTCAGATCTGCGTAACAAGCTTTTCTTGACCAGTCTGGTGCTATCAGAATGACCCTTGCTTGAGCTTTTCTGATCTTCGTAATGACTTCCGCGATGAGTGGAATGGGAGGCAAGACATATGCCAGCGGATATTTCCATACTATTTGGAAGGCGCCCTGGGCTAGAGCATAATGGTCCTTCCAACGGGATAGAAATTGCTCGCACTGGGTGCTCTTGGCTGTAGCCATGAGATCACTGGCGACCCCCATAATTGCTGTAATGTCTCTGAAGACTTCCTTTTTTAAGGACCATTCGCCCGGGAGAATCTGGTTTCTGCTGAGAAAGTCTGCCTAAAGATTTTTGGTTCCTGACAGATATGCTGCTTTGAGATCTGTCAAGTGTATCTCTGCCCAGAATATGATCCGAAGAGCTAATTGGTTGAGAGTAGCACTCCTTGTTCCTCCCTGGTTCTGTATATAACTTACTGCTTTTGTGTTGTCTGATCAAAACAGCTGCATGTTTCAATTGGTCCTGAAATCTGATTAACGTCTTCCAGACTGCTAGAAGTTCCAAGATGTTTATATGAAACCTGGATTCCCTGACTGACCAGATTCCCTGGACTGTTTTCTGGTTCCATACTCCGCCCCAACCTGATGTGCTGGCTTCCGTAATGACCATCTCCCAGGTTGGATCCCTGAGAGATTTTCCCTGATGAAAATTCCTTGGGTTGCTCCACCACAGTAATTCCCTCTTGGTGGAGGGAAGAATAGGTATCTTCAGCTGAAAGTTGAATGGGTCTCTCTTTTGGAAGTAATTGGCCTGAGTTAGTACCATGGGCAAGAGCACATGGAAGACTATGTGTTGGGCCGAGGTTACGTTTCCTATCAGGTGCGAAAATTCTTTTGCTTTTTATTGCTAGATTAATTCGCTGCTGACTCTCGTCTGATAAGGTCATCAGTGAATCTTCTGTGTTAATGAGGACTCCCAAAAATGTTAATGACTGGGTTGGTTCGAGGGGACTCTTGTCTGGGTTTATGATCCAGCCCAATTCTTTCAATAATTTTTGGCAGATTTCTGTATTTCTTGCCGAGTGTTGATTATTGTCTGCTATGAGCAGAAGGTCGTATAGATATGGAACAACACGAATGCTCTGTAGTCTCAATACTGCCAGAACTACAGCCAGGATTTTTGTAAAAACTCTTGGGGCAGTAGCCAGACCAAATAGGAGAACCCTGTATTGGTATTGCTCCCCCATGATAAAAAACCTCAGGAATCTGGTGTACCTCCCTTACCGGTATATGATAATAAGCATCTATGAGGTCTATCCATGTCAGAAAGGAGTGGGGCTGAATCAACTTCACAGCTGACAGGACTGTCTCCATCTTGAAATTCCTAGTCTTGAGGAAGGAATTCACTCTCTTTAAATTTAGAAAAACATGAAGATCCCCAGAGGGCTTGGAGACAGAAAAGATTGGGATGAATTCCTCTGAACCGCTGAGTCCGAGGAACTCTATGACTCTGTCTAGCAAGAGGCTTTCAATCGCTGTCTTCATTTTTGCAAACATATTTCTTTTCTGAATTTTGGAAGCCTGGAAATGAGAAATTAGAGGGACAGTATGAAATTCCAGCGCATACCCCAACTCTAGTGACTGCTTTACCCATCTGTTTGGGTGGATCTTTTGCCAGCTGTCTAGAAAAAAAAACCTCCAGTCTGCCCCCTACTGGAACTGGAGATAGGGCTCTGCTGGCTTCATTGTGTGTTCTGTTGATAAGAAGGTTTGCGTTGGAAGTCCTTGCGGTTTCCAGTACGCTAATTCTGCCCTGATAGTCTTTTTCTCTGGTCAAATGATGATCCTGGCCTGTATCTTCAGGCTTCCCGAAAGGACTGGTGCCTGAACTTAGCTGACCTTGGGGCGAGGGGGGGGGGGGGGGGGGGGGGGAAATGAACGAGAGCGTCTTTCTTGATGAAGAAACGGACTCTTGCCTCCAGATGACTTCTTTATAATTTCCTCCAGTTGGTCACCAAAAAGCTTTGATCCTATAAAAGGCAACGAGACTAGTCTATTCTTAGATGACGCATCTGCATCCCAAGCTTTTATCCAGAGAGCTCTTCTGGCTGTAATGGATAATGCTGATTACTTTGCCATAAGTCTAACGTTGTCCAAGGAGGCATCACACGAGTAGTTAACCACGTCTCTGATGGCTGCCAGTTCTGTCTCCAGATCTCCCCTGTTGAAAGGAGTCAATTTTTTCTTCAAATTCTGTTAACCACAGACGTAATACTCAGAATATACAGGCCATGGCAGTAGCTGATCTAAGGTTATGACCTATGGTGGAAAATTGCTTCTTTAAAGCATTGTCTGCGCTTTTGTTCATAGTATCCCACAGGGTAGTACCATCTTCCAGGAGAATGGTTGTTCTGCACGAAATCTGGGCCACCTGCATCTACCTTGGGGGGGGGGGGTTAATCCACGTAGAAATATCTTCATCCGAAAATGGATACATTCGCTGGAAAAGGTTTCTTGCATGGATGCACACATCCATCCAAGAAAATCCTGAAATTGAGCTGGGACTACATCCCCTGCAGCCTTCTTGAGGCAATCTAGGCTCAATTTTGCAGAGTCTGAAAAAGATATCTTCGCTTCACACTCCATACAAGATTTAGTCTTAGGGGCTGATTTTTCTTCTTTATTGGGTTCCCAAGCACTTTTTGGCTTCTCAGGCTTTTGGTCCTTGGAAGAAGACATGCTGCAGATTCTAATAGATCAAGAAAATAACAGCCTAACCACACAATATATTAAATATGTATAAATAAATAAATAAGAGTACTTACAGTGCTGCCCTGCTGTTTGCCATTTATCCTTCTGTCCTTTTTGAAAAGGTCATATCCTAAATAATACCTAACCTACCCCACCCCACATGTGTACATAGACATCTACTGATTCCCCCCACAAGTGTGTGTGTGTGTGTGTATATTTTATACACACACACCTGGGAACTTCCATTTGCGGTCTACCCGGAGGGGAATCCTCTGGTGCAGCACGGGGTGACAATAATTATGCGAATCATGTCAAAAAGGGGTGGGGCTTGACTCGAGAGGGCAGGGCTTAAAGATGTTACACAGAAGCCTGGGGAAGGAAGAACACTGGGAGAAAAAGCAGATGTGGGCAGAGTTTCAATAGAAACTCCCCACATCCGGAGGAATCAGCTTCTACCCCTCAGACCCGGTAAAGCTCTGTCAAAACTGGAGTCTCCGGGGCAAATCTGGAGAGTTCCCAGGTATGTATATATAGATAGTAGTGTACTGTACCCCGCCAGTGTGTGTTGACCCTAGTGTATTCAATTTGGTGTGTTGGAGGTGTAACAGCCAAGGTATTGATTCATTGTCCCACAAGTACAATATGGTCACACAAATATTTTACTCACGCCAGTGTTTAAGCTATATTCCGTTGCCAGATGATAATGGTTGAAACAATAGCCCTTAGCCACAGGTTGCTCAGCCCTGCTGAGATCTATGGATCAGCTCTGTTTAGATTGCAATCTCATGCTTCATTTGTAAAGGAGCAGTAAACTTTTTTTTTATGAAAAACTATATACTGTAGGGTGTTTCCTGTTGAGTAAAATAAGTGTACTCCCACTGCTGATAGATGCGTGTTTCCAGAGTTATTAATGTTTAACCTTGTGTTTTTTTATATTAGCGGTGTCCACTAGTGGTTACATTCCAATGAGTTATTCTGTTACTTTTTAATGGAGAAGAAAGTCAGTGACTTATAGTTCTTCATAGAATTTGAAACTACCAAGTCACTTCCTGTCAGAACAATCAGGAAGTAAACACAGTAAATTCACTTCCTGGCTATTTGAACTATTACAAAGTTTGAATAAAACAACTAACAGGGGTGGGAATGCCCTTGTTTTACTCAGCAGGAAAAGCGCCATAACAAAGATTTCATAAAATGAAAAGAAACAACTTCTCTGCCCCGTTAATGCATTAAGGCTATTTGATTTAACGTCTTGAAGACCAGAAAAGTGTGCAACGCATTGCAATGTGTTACACCTCCACTCTTGTCCTCAAGGGGTTAATGTCTATTGAAGTCAGTGGCACTCCATTCCCCCCCCCCCCCCACAAGGCGCAGTCTGTAATTTTATAGGGGATTTGTCAAGTACTTAAGGTAAAAATGCATAACTATAACGTTATATGGTCTCAAAATCAGAATGACAAAAACTAACAAGTTTTGGATGGCGTTTGCATAAATATAAATTTGAGGTACAATATTAACATGTGTCTGTCTTCAACAAAAACATAGGGCAGAATTATAGCAAAACATTGTGACTATACACACTCACTGGAGGTGCCTGTATATACACATACAATCACATACGAGCAGGTCGGAATATCTAACACACTACTACCTGTTTCGCAGTTGTGTCTGTCTGCGCACAGTGTGCTTTGATGTTAATAATCGGTGTCGCAGCCTCTTGGTCACATTAGCCCGGGACCGCACTATCCTCGCTCAGCTCCCACTCACAGTGTAGCCCTCCCCCGGTCCTCATTAGACACCAGGCCCGGGCTGCGCACACAGAACGCGAACCCGAACACACCGTGAATGTGCAAAAGTGAAACCAGGATAACACTAAACCAGAAAGACGCACTAATGAATAAGAACACACTCAGTTTAAGACCCAAATATAAACAAGATACGTGTCCAGGGACTCTGATCAACACGGTGGTTACTGTCACTCATACGCTAAACCAATGTTTGTTATTATTGTCGAATCTAGAAAGATGGCGACCCCACCGCGCGCTCCCGAATTCTAGCCGCGCACTATCACGTGATCGCTACGATCTCGCGCTTCCATATGCAAAGAAAGTACTACCCCAGTTACAATGAGGCAGCAGACGCGCGCTTTCTATTCGTGTACTACAGGGTAATTGTCTAACACGCGTGCTTGGGGCAGAAGTGCCCGAAGTAGAATGGCGGGTAGCATCAGCAATTGGCAAATGGAATACCTCTGCAGCATGTCACTATAACACTGACAGTGTTTCGGAACTATATCTGAGTTCATCTAGGTGTCAGCTGTTAAGCGTATCCCTGCTTGATCACGGGACGCTAGTCAGTAGTTCAGTCATGTTGATGTATCTACTTGTGCTTAATTAGGAATACCCTGAAAAGATGACGTGTTCGTGTGACCAGAGGACTTGGACTAAGAGTAACTGTGCTATCACCATACCTGGGAACTCTCAGGGTTTTCACCCAAATCTCAGGGTGAAGGGCCAAATTCTCAGGATGAGAGAGGTCCGTGTCACCTACTATAAAAAAATTCCCGAATTAAATGTTTCCTTAGCCTCTAAACAGGTGCCATTAGTACCAGAAAGACAGTGGGATGTCCTGCTTGTTTGTGTTCAGGCAGTGAGTTATCCAAACTGTAGCATGTTAAAGGTCCCTCGCACAGGGACTGGAGCACCTCCGTGTTAGAGCAAGCAGGCACATATCGCATAAAATCTACATTATGGGAAGTTTTAAGGGTTAATATTTCAAAGATCTTAGGGTCAGCTCATCTTTAAAGTTCCCAGGTATGGCTATCACGTAGTTCTTTTTGTTTTGGGAGCACTCGTCATCTTCTTCTTACTGATAGATTTTATCCATCAGCGGTGATTTTTGGATACCGAGGCTTGAGCCTCACTACTCCATCTTCTCGGGTTGGGTTTTAAGTCGCAGGTTTGGATTCTTCTTGGTCTGTGTTGACTTGTCACAGTTGGGTTGGTTTCACAGGGTCTTCGCTGTGATGGGCCGCGGGTAGCGGTATTTTTGGGAGTAGTAGTATGCTCTGCCCAATTATATGACTCTTTATGAAGCGATGAATGTAAACCTTCGTAATGTCACACACCTTATCTCTCACAGGGATTATTATAGTTAGGTATCTTCTAAATTACAATTATTATTTTTTTTTTTTTTTAAAGCAGTGGTACTCTGGAATGCTCCGGTATCACATATTCTTAAATCTTAAGGGGGTTATACTTACCAAATCCTTTTCTCAGTCAGTTGAGGGACAAATGGACCTTGGGGGTATAGGAGGCAGGGCACTAAAACCAAACTTCTCCCACTTCCTGGACAAAAAGGCAAAATCCTATGGAAGGTCCCAATGGTGCTTGTTAGCAGTATACCCAAAATAGATGGTCTTAGATACTCCTCCAAAGGTGTTCACAATACTACACGAAGGACATAAAAGAACAAAGGTAAAGACTTGCCCTCTAAGAGTAATACCGCTAAACTTAGATCCCCTCTAGGAAAATATTAAAGTCACCAGATGAGACCGATGGGTATGATCTTAAAACATACAATGAATCAGGGACCAATGATCAAGATGTAGTAGATACCAAGTAAAACATTTATTACATATAATAATAATAATAGTAGTAAGCAGACCAATGTCTGCTTTCTTCATCAGGGGATCAAGAGTATAGAGTACATATTACATTTATAGATATGGGACATACCATGTGTAAAATTGATTGGTATGTAACACACTCGACCAGCGCCAAACTCAGTTTTTCAGTGCATACCTCACATCATCTCGTCGCAGGTGTCATACAAGCTTCCTTCTGGGTCCAAAAAATAGAAAATACACAGGAGGTGCCCATAGTGCCTTATCACTCAAAAATGACAATTATGACTTAAATAAATATTGCATGCACATTTGAAAGTTGCTATATAAATAATAAATAAATAAATACAGCGTCTCAAGCATGCAGGGAACATCTTACCATCCCTGCACGTAGACACGAGACAGGTAGATTTATATTTTAGCACATTAATATGTATATGGATTTTATCACAAATATATTTTGTTCCATTTAGGAAGTGAGTGCTATGCCCGGATGGGAGTAATATTAATGGTAGTGACAATATGAATTTAATGATCAGATTAACCTGAGGTTTAGGGTTAACTTTGTAACAACTATCTGGAGATCTTTTAGGTACTTTAGGGACTTGCCAGATCTTGAGGTACCTTGAAGAGGTTAGCAAGCTTAACATTGTTTGGCCAAATTATGGGCTAAATTCTCATTTATTATATATGCCTAAGTCAGGGCACTCAAATAATACCGTTATATATGAGCAGTTATTATAAATGACTCAGTCAGGGCACACATTTGCACATTGGTATGGAGGAGCACAGGTTTGTTCTTTGTTTTGTATGTGCATTTTGGGTTTCCGCCCAATATTTTTGGGGGTACTGGAGAACCCTTTCATTCCTTGCTGCCGGTTATTTAACACTTTTCTCATTTAAGTCACTACATGTATATATTATGGTGAGCTAGGGCTGTGGGATTTTTTTCTGTTTGTGCTTCTAATTATAAATCATGCTGGTGTAAACATTTGGGTCTCATAGTAACCCCAGAATGAGGCTTGGATGGTGCCTGCGTTGAGATGATACAGGGTATGCATACGGACCAATTTTACACATGGTGTGTCCAATATCTATAAATTTAAAACGTACACTATACTTTTGATCCTAGAGAGGCTATAAGTTTACGGTATTACTCTTAGAAGGCGATTCTTTGCCCTTGTTCTTTTATGTCCTCCATTCAGTATTGTGAACACCTTGGGAAGAGTGTCTAAGACCATCTACTCTGGGTATACTTCTAACAAGCACCATTGGGACATTCTATAAGATCACTGGTTTTCATTATATGATGCTAGTAAAAAAACATATTAACCGCACCATCTTCGATACACATTACTCCAGACTTGATTAAAATCAAAGTGATACCTTTATTTCTTCCTTTAAAACTTCTTATTCCTTAGGACCAGGCTGAGTTGGATAGGCAACAATAGGTTACAAATAGGTGACAAACAGCATCGACATGTTTCACGTACTCAATACTTAGTAATCATGACACGTTGCTGGAATAGTATTGACATGTTTCGGAAGAATCTGCTTCCTTCCTCTAAAAACCTTTTTTTCTCTGCTTAGACAGTATATTATGTGACAATATATTTGCTAGGGTTTAGATCTGATTGTGGATTAAACCATAATAAATAGAAACGTACCTCTGGGATCAGCTTGTTGAGTTACAAGTATCCTCACAACAGTTTTGCTAAGCAAAATGGCAACACCTCTTTTTTTCAGGTGCAGAGGTAGTGAGGGAAAAAGTGGTTAGAGAATTGTGGGTGTTTAGATGAGAGGAACGTAATTTATTGCATAATGGGTGAGAGACATATCTAGCAAGATCTCCCCAACCACAGCTCTTTTTTTCTATTATCTTTAGTGCCTTGATATTTAATTAATATAATTTAAGAGATAAGAAGTCAAAGGGATTTAAACTGATACTTGGTGCATCTGCATACCCACAGGACATGTATATGGTAGAAAGATCACCCCCATTTTCAGTGGTAAAAAAGGTTGAGAAAACGTGGAAAGGAGGAAGGAAAATAATAGAACCATCATATGCAAAGCAGAACCCAAAAAGTGGCCACAGGTAATCATATAAAATGAATTTACAAAAAATTGTAAGTGCCATGCTAAGAGTCTCTAAGGAACAAGTCCAGTAAAGTACCTACCAGTTAACTATTCATGGGGTTAACCTGAGGGCTAGGGGGTAAAGGATGAATATCAATAAGTCATGCAAACTGGATGACATAAAATGCATATTGGACTGGATACAGGCAAGGAGACTTAAAAAAGTAGATAAAAAAAATATCAACCAACTATACATCATATTCAAAACCAAAAACTGATAGTAGCTAATTATGCGTTCCGCGGACATCAACTTTGGGTGCCCCATGTTTTCTATGAAGATTAACAAAAATGGACTTTTAAATAAAGATTTATAGGAATTGTTATGCGCATTCTGTTTAATTTTGTTATTATGATTGTAAGACCTAATAATAACTGTATATTTATATATGGTACCTTCATTATGTTCTTGATAAAGTACATTAAATATGTTAGGGGTGCCCAGAATGTTCTAGATTACGTGTTAGGGGTGCTCTGAACAAAAAAAGATTGAGAACCACTGGTATAGGAGAAGTATCTGAAATAAAAACTATATGAGTCAAAAAGCCTGCTGCTGTGTAGCAGAAGTATGTGAAAGCAACAAAATATAAGAGTCAAAGTCCATGGCAGCACAAATACTGGAGGAAAAGGGCATCCTGTGACAAAATCAATTAGGCATACACTGTGTTAAGAGAATCAGTCCCAAGATCCTTCTAAAACCTGCTTCTAAAGGGAATCTAGTGTATTAAGATGACAATCACGTGCTTTCTTAGCCTTAAAGGACATGGGGTGTTCCATCTGTCCCTGTTTTCTTTAGCTTCTATATATGTCTTACAGCGACAATCCGTGTCCTCACATTGGCGAAGGACTACCAGTGCCAATGTGCCTTTTTGTTGTGCCCATAAGTTAAGCAGGTAGCCCCAATTATATCAAATCTGTTCTGAGAGTAGATGATCTGTTAGGTATTTAAGGCCCCTGCAAGCTTTAGAGCTTTCTGGGAAAGGTTGTTGAATAACTGCAGTTCAACACCAGCATATTTGATAGTGCCCAGTTCTCCTCTTAATTCATCAGTTGTTCTTTATCTGCATAATACTGAACATAGCAGATAATATTGTGCATTGTCCCGCCTGATGGGCCCTAGGATATAATGCTCTATGAGCCATATCTAGCAAGACTGGGACATCCTGTATTGAGGCAAATAGGGATTGTAGAGAATTCAATAAATCTTTCTCGAGCATTAATACCGGTAGACCCCAAATTCTAACATTAAACCTCTGCTCCTTATTATCAAGGTCATCTAACCATAATGACAGATCTCTGAGGGTGTCTTCCTATTGAATAAGCATCTATTTCAAGTTATGGATCTGTGTTAGGTCACATTCTCTTCCCTCCTCTAGGAATATATCTTCATAGGGTACACTTAATATCTTCCATCATGTCTTTGATGTTATATTTAGTAGAAATATAAGTAATGCCTGCTTTAGTTAAGGTTTGTGAATCTTACATGATGCCGGTTACAAAGGCAGTGTCTTCACTGAAGCAATGGTGTGGGAGGTGTTCGGATGGCCACCCTTGCTGCTTTCCTGAGTGTAGGCAGTACGGAGATGACCAAAGGAGAGAGTCGGAGATGCTTTTTTAGCTCCTTATTTTACCTGATATAGGATAACAGTGTAAGAGCAATGCAGCAAAAACTGATATTGAGACAGCTTCATTCAAGAACCAAGACTTAAAATGCACTTAAGCCCAATCATTCTAATGTGACTACTATAAACTGCTTAGGGTTTTTACCTACCTTATAATGTAAGGCATGCTATTAAGAATTGCATGTGGTTTAGAATGCTCCATAGTTCATCTACAAGAGGATTTTAGTGAACTTACAGTTAAATGCTTTACTCTTAGTCCAGTTGGAACACAAGAACCATATAGGTAAAGTTCCCTCCTCGTGGAGGACAGGGCACTTCATAAAAGGTAAGACCCCTAAGGCTTCCCTCCACTTTACCCTGCCTATGCTAAGTTTCAACTTATGGCCAAATGAAAAGAAAGAAGAAGCGAGAGGAAAGAAATAAATTAAATTACATGTTTTTTTTCTCCAAGTGGGAGTCCTGTGTTTCACATAGACTAAGATTATTTAAGGTTAAGTTCACTTAAGTCATCTTTGCTCTTACATCCAAAGTGGAACTGTAACGGTTTTCAGTACACTCAGAGGCAGGATGTTTGGTAAAACACAGTTTTATTGAAACCAGGCAGAATAAAATAACCCTCGCGGGTCCAGCAATAGAAACCACGTAATATTGACAAAGGACAGGTTACAGAATAAACATTATCCCACACGGGCCCAGTACATATATCTGAGAGCAAAATATATATCACTGACACAGGTCAGGTTACAGTTCGTGTGAAACAGCAAGACAACGATAGGAAGGTGATATTAGGCCGGGAGGCTGATAGGCCCTAATAGCGGAAGGCTCAAGGAACACTCTCTACGCAGAGAGTGATATAATAGCAATTTTGCCAAAATAAGTGAGCGAGGCCCTGAAGGACTAACGGACTACAGGACAACACAGTATCACTGTAACCGGAGGAACAGTGTAACGCCAAACCGAACCAGCAGGAACCCGAGGATAAAGGCACCAGACAGCAAGGGTTAACGGATGCTCAGGCTCGATGGCAACCTCAGCAGGAGAGCAGTAACAAGCCAAGTGTACAGTGTGCAACCGGGAATAGCTCCTACCCTGGGGTATGGAGATATAAGGCACACTAGCGTAATAGGGTCGCAGTAGCTGAACGGCTAGAGCAGCAATCGAGGCAACCAACCGGGTCTTTAACAAGACCTGGACAGAGCACCGGAAAGTTTCCCCAACCAGATAACCGGACGAGGTAGTGAACTGGGCCTGAGTGATACACAGAGCAGGAGTCTCAGCCAATCCGGGTCGATACACAGAGCAGGAACGTCCTCCAAACCGGGTTGGTACATAGAGCAGGAACGTCAGCAAATCCGGGTTGATACGCAGAGCAGGAATGTCAGCCAGGCCGGGTCGGTACACAGAGCAGGAACATCAGCCAATCCGGGTCGGTACACAGAGCAGGAACGTCAGCCAGTCTGGGTCGGTACACAGAGCAGGAATGGAACCAAGCAGAGTAGTCAGGCAGTCTGGGTCATACATGGGATTCATACGATATAGACAGCAATCACTAAGCAATGGGACCACCACGAAAGGGCCCTGCAGAAGTGACAGGGCTCAATACTTAAAGGCTAACACTGAGTGGAGCAAGCCAATAAGAAGGCATCAGGAAACAACACTGTCAAAATGTCGCCAGCAATACATGGGCACCATCATAGAAACACACGAAAGATGGGGTCCACCAAAGCATCCACCAAATTTACGGTGAGGGAAAAAAGTAGGAAACAATTCTTCCACTGTAAAAGTATTCCACAGGACTAACTGGTACAACATGAAGGTGTCAATGGACACCTAACACACACCAAACAATTTAACAGGAATAACAAGGTTCAGAATTCTGTAGAGGAAAATGAGAACTATTATTTTACAGACACCACAGCCAACTTCCAGCTGAGGCCAGAACATTCATGCGGCAGTGTCTGGTAAAAATGTACAAGATTCTTGTAGGCCCAAAGAGGCTCCTACTTAAAAAAAGAACAGGTTTCTCCTTGAGGACATACACCTGAAGGATGGTCAC
Organism: Rhinophrynus dorsalis; assembly: GCA_037306005.1. Classification (NCBI taxonomy): domain Eukaryota; kingdom Metazoa; phylum Chordata; class Amphibia; order Anura; family Rhinophrynidae; genus Rhinophrynus; species Rhinophrynus dorsalis. Next base: position 432,286,560 of record CM074719.1, on the reverse strand, counting down.
CTTGATTCAGAAGGCAATGGTAACCGTAGACGCAGCTTAGTCTATATGTGGGCCCTCAGGGATGACAAAAAGTGAGTCAGATATGGAAAAAGGCTCTGTACAATGAATGTATTACTTCAACTAACCAACCTATTCTGGAACCTCAGGGTCACATGCGAGGATATGAATAAGGTCAGATAGCTTAACTCATCCCCTCTGAAAGCACACAAAGTCCTGGATATTTTCTTAACTTTTATTAGAGAAGTCACAAAAATAAAAGGCACTTGCAGATGGCATATTGTGTGAGAAAGTGCTTCTCAGGGGGAAGGTAAAAACGGATTGCTTTGCAAGGGAGAGGTAAAGTCAGAAGTGTACTCTCAGAGGCATCAGGGTAAAAAGAAAACAAGCCAAGTGAGAGGCCTAGCAGGGATAACAGGAAGTGACTAAGGAACAAACTATCTTGTTAGAAAAAGACAGGGGGGATGGAATGGCCCATCTCAGTTATGAGAATAGGAAGGTTGCCATGGCAACCAGTTACTAAATAGGGGGGAGAGGGAAATAACAAATAAAGGAACTTGTTCCAGAACACTCCCCGTCTGGTATCTGGAGATACCACTATATCTAAACATAAGTTGAACATATATAAAACATAACAGCAATGCAAAAAGTCCAAGTTCACATAACAATGAAATGCTGGGAAACACGCTGGTTCCAGGGGTTCTCCTGCCAGGGATGTCAGGAAGGTGCACTGATCAGAGAGTGCTCCACAATGTCTTTCAGAGTCCATAGGGAGATGGTCAGTCTTTCCTTACTGGAGACTGATCGGACACTAAAAGGATAGTTTCTGTAATAGGCCTTGTAAAGGTTTTTACAGTCCCTTGTTTAGCAACTCTTACTTCAACCTTGCGGATCCTACCATCTGCACTTGGGATAGTTTTAACAATAAGACCCATAGGCCACTCGTTCCGTGCCACCTGTTGGTCTTTTAACAAAACAACATCTCCTTCCTGGATGTCCTGTTTGATAGCTTGCCATTTGTGGCGTTCCTGAAGTGTCACAAGGTACTCACGCCTCCAACGGTTCCAAAACATGTTAGCAAGGCACTGCACCTGCCTCCACTGACGTTTATACATGTCCTTTGAGTTAAAGTTTCCAGCTGGGGTAGGAATGTCTCCTACTTTTTGTGTAAGGAGCATTGCTGGAGTTAGAATGATTGGTGATTCTGGATCTGTAGATACCGGGACTAAAGGCCTTGCATTGACAATTGCTGACACCTCAGCCATAAATGTGGTTAGCACTTCATGGGTCAGTCGAGCCGAATTAGTCTTGAACATCATAGAATCCAAGATGCGTCGAACTACTCCGATCATGCGTTCCCAGGCTCCACCCATGTGAGAAGAATGAGGAGAGTTGAATATCCACGTACACCCTTGGTCACGTAGGTATTTCTGGATGTTGTTGTCCTCAACGTTATTTGTGTTTATTTGTAACTCCTTGCACGCCCCAACGAAATTAGTTCCACAGTCGGAACGTATTTGTTTGACTGGTCCTCTGATTGCGAAGAATCTTCTGAGGGCGTTTATGAAACTTGATGCATCCATAGATTCTAATACCTCAATGTGTATAGCACGTGTACTCATACAGGTGAAGAGCACTGCCCATCTTTTACAGCACGCAAGTCCACCCCTTGTTTTTCGTGTGATGACCTTCCATGGTCCAAAAACATCAAGTCCTATGCAAGTGAAGGGGGGTTCTGTACTAAGTCTATCGAGTGTCAGGTCCGCCATCTTTTGATCTTGGCTTTTGCCCCGCAACATACGGCACCTGACACATTTGTGGAGAATTCTGGCAACGCACCTTTTAGCACCAATGATCCATATTCCTGCAGCTCTAATAGCTCCTTCGGTGAAATGTCGTCCTTGATGCATGACTTGTTCATGATAGTAACGTACTAACAGAGTAGCAATGTGATGCTGACCAGGCACAATAAGAGGATTGCTTTCCTCCCTGCTTAGACAGGACTTGCTGAGGCGGCCCCCTATTCTCATGAGACCATTCTCATCGATGAAGGGATTCAACTTCCAAAGCGGGCTATTTTTAGAGATGCTCTTCTTTTCGTGGATGCAACTGATCTCCCCTGCATACATTTCTCTCTGAACGTGATGGAGAACAGTCTCCTTTGCCTTTGTGAGTTCATCTGTAGTATGTAACCTTTTGCAGATGTGCCAACCTTGGCAGCCACTTGTTTTATCATCAGGCATATGGTGGAAAGAGATGGCTATGTGTCTAAGGTTTGCTATTGCTCGCAGGAGGGCTGTCCACCTTGAGAAGCGATGGAATCGTTGTGATCCGAACACGTTTCTTGGCAGTATGTTCGTGAGTAGAACAGATGCTTGAGGTCTTATTTCTATGTCCCTGTCAGGATCTATAAGTTCAAAGTCATCAGCTAAGGTTAACAGCGTTTCATGTGTCAGAAACGTTGGTCCTGTAAGCCACAACGAATTTTGAAGACATGCTGCGGGCACTGATCTAGTGGCAGTATCAGCAGGATTCTGATCTGTGGGCACGTGGTACCATTGATCTGGTTCGGTTGACTTCCTGATCCTTTCCACTCGGTTAGCCACATACACGTAGAACCTTCTTTTCTTGTTGCATATGTAACCTAACACCACCTTACTGTCGGTAAAGAACCTGATAGCATCTAGTTTGCAGTCTATTTCATTTTCAATGAGCTCTGCCAGCTCTACTGCTAGTACTGCGCCACATAGTTCGAGTCTGGGTATAGTATGGTCAGGATGTGGTGCCAGCTTAGCCTTGCCAAGGATGAACCTGGCATGGTGTCTACCGTCTGCGTCTGTGGTTTTTAAGTAGGCCACCGCTGCTATTGCCTTTGTTGAGGCATCTGAGAATACACAAAGCTCTTTGCTGCATGTAGCAGTGAGGGATGTCGTCGAGTAGGTGCGTGGGATCTGAAGTTGCTCAAGGGTCTTCAAAGAATCCTTCCATGTCTCCCACTCTTGACGCCTTTCTGGAGGTAGTGGGGTGTCCCAGTCCTGTTTTTCAAAGGATATTTCCCTGAGAAGAGACTTTCCTTGAATTGTGATTGGGGCAACGAATCCCAGCGGATCATAAAGGCTGTTTACCGTTGACAGGACTCCACGTCGGGTGTAGGGTTTTTCTTCGATTGACACCTGGAATGTAAATGTGTCTGCCTTGAGATTCCAGCTTAATCCAAGGCTCCGCAGTATGGGAGGTGTGTCAGTCCCCAGATCCAAATACTTCAGGTCGCTTGCATGATCGTCAGTATGAAACGCCTTCATTACTGTGGCACTGTTGGAAGCTATTTTATGCAGTTTTAAGTTGGCAGTTGCTAGCATCCTTTGCGTTCGTTTGAGCAGGTCTATAGCTTCTTCTTCTGTGGGAACTGATTTCAATCCATCATCCACATAGAAGTCTCTTTCAACGAAATTTCTAGCATCTTTCCCATATTCTTCCTCTCCTTCTCGGGCTGTTCGTCTGAGCCCATAATTGGCCACTGCAGGTGATGGACTGTTGCCGAAGACGTGCACTTTCATTCTACACTCTATGACTTCACCGTCTATATCGTCGTTCTTGTACCACAGGAATCTTAGGTAATTTCTAGTGTCTTCTCGCACAAGGAAGCAATGGAACATCTGTTGGATGTCTGCCATCATGGCAATTGGTTCCTTGCGGAAGCGGATCAACACTCCTAGAAGACTATTAGTCAAATCTGGTCCAGTGAGGAGGACGTCATTTAGAGAGACTCCTTGGTATTGAGCACTGGAATCGAACACTACCCGGATTTGACCGGGTTTCTGGGGATGATAGACACCGAATGAGGGGAGGTACCAGAATTCTTCGCCTTCCTTCAATGGGGGTGCTGGTTCTGCATGACCATTAAGGAATATCTTCTGCATGAAGGACACAAAATGATCTCTGGTCTCCAATTTCCTTTGTAAATTACGGCGGAGAGAATTGAGCCTGGAGATGGCATGCTCTCTGTTGTTTGGGAGGCGTCTTCTAGGTGAACGGAAGGGTAACGGTGCCACCCAACTGCCTGATTCGTCTTTGAAGAGCTCCTTGTCCATCAACTTCAGGAATTCTCTGTCTTCCATCGATGGTGCTTGCTTGTTATCATCCCTTGTCGTCTGGAACACTGTACATCCTAGGTTATCTGTGTGTTTTTCTGACTCAGGAACGTCTCTTTGAGTTTTCATGATATGCCTTTGTCTCTCTTGGTTCCCAAGCTTCTCTTTGACGTGGAAGTGGTGTGGACATGGTTTAAAGAGAGATGCACGATCATTCTCCAGTAGGTTTGTTCGCAGAGTTCTTACATTATCTGGTTTGCGTAGCTTGTCGATACATACTTCGCCCACTATCACCCATCCTAGGTCAAGCCTTTGTGCACACGGAGCATTATGGTACCCATTCCGTTGTTCACGGATTTTATGTGCTCTCATGATGTCTCTGCCGAGTAGCAGCAAGATCTGGGCGTTTCCATCTAATGGTGGGATGCAATCAGCTATCGCCTGGAGATGAGGGTGGTAGCGTGCCGCGTCTGGTGTAGGGATTTCGCTTCTATCCTCCGCCATATGATTGCACTCTATGAGTGTGGGGAGAGGTATCCTTACTTTGCCATCCACTGAACATATGGTGTAACCGTTTACTCTTCTCCCTGTTGTTTCTATCTGCCCTGCGCACGTCCGGAGTGTGTAAGGGGAGGCGCTATCTTGTATGTTGAATAGGTTAAAGAATTCCGACCTGACCAATGAACGATTGCTTTGGTCGTCGATGATGGCATACATTTTTATGGCTCTTTTGGGTTGTCCATCTGGGTACACTGATACGAGACATATCTTAGAACAAGATCTGCGATCGTTGGCTTCTCCACAGATCTCTGTACATTTAGATGCTACAGATAGGGGGGGTGTCCTCCGCTCTTCTTCCTCCCCGCCCTGCTCTGTCACAGGGTTCGGGGCCTGGATTGATTTAGGCTTAAATGTCTCTGGATGTAAAGCTGCTACATGCCTGTCACTGTTGCACTCTGTGCATTTTATAACTTCTTTACACTCCTTGAATACATGACTTGTAGAAGCACAGCATTTAAAGCAAACTCCCAATTCTCTGAGTAAGGTCTTGCGCTCCTCTATAGGCTTCATTCTGAACCCAATACACTTGCTAAGCGGATGTGGCCTTTTATGTATGGGGCATTCTTTATTAATGTCCCTTGATTTCTTGTTTCGGGCGACCGACAGGTCAGGATTCGTGTGAGTTGTAGAGGACACGCCCGTTCTGTGGACTGAAATGGGTGTTCTAGCGGTACTGTACCTTGCCCCTGATCTTTCATTCTTCAGGTTGCTTGCAGTGGGTGCAGTTTGAGTACCTAAGATGAAGCTGGGGTCGTTTTTTGATCGGGCTGCTTCGCGGATGAAGTTCAGGAAGAACGAAAAGGGGGGGTAGGCAACTTGGTTCTCCCTTTTGTATTTTGAGCCATGTGAGGTCCATTTTTCTTGGAGGTTGTAGGGTAGCTTTTCCAAGATAGGTTTCACTCCACGAGCGGAGTCTAGGACGTTGAGACCTGTTAGGGATTGGTCTGTCCTTGAAGACTCCAGCTCCTGTAGCAGGTCCCCGAGTTCTCGCAACTTCGTGTAATCTTTGGTTGTAATTCTGGGGAAATTGTCGACTCTCTTGAAGAGTGCATCTTCGACTGCTTCGGGACTACCATAACACTCTTCTAGTCTTTCCCATACTAAGTCAAGACCAAGTTGAGGGTTGTTCACATTTGCTGACCTGAGCCTCTTTGCATGTTCTACGGATTCTTTCCCCAGCCATTTGGTTAGTAAGCTGAGTTCTTCCCTTGCTGAGAAGCCCAGACTCTTGATTGCATCTTTGAATGTGAACTTCCATATCCTATAATTCTCGGGACGGTCGTCAAAGTTGGTAAGTCCCGTCTGCACCATGTCGCGCCGGATCATGTACTTGCCCATGTCAGTTAGGCCTGATGCATCAATGATGTGGTCTTGCTCTGGTGCGGTTTCTGGGAAGGGCCTTGTGATCACCCTCCCCTTGCTGTGGATGTTTGATGCCCGCTGGTCAGTGTGAGGAGCTGTATCTCTTTGCATGGGCGTACTTGAGCTGTGAGCCTGTTGAGGTGCAAGCATATGCGTACTGGTGTGTGGATTGCCGTTGCGGCCTCGGCTATCCCAGCCTGTTCGTACCCTTGAAGGGACAGCGTCTTCTTGTGGGCTTAGCGATTCATTGGCATCTGAGATGTTGCTGTCTGTGTTCTGAAATAGTGCACTGGTATTAGCACTGGGGAGACTCCTCACATAATTTGCAGTGCGTTGAGTTGGATCTTCTGGGGCCATCTGGTCATACATCTGCTCCCCGCCGTCCTGTTGTGCGGCTGCTTCCAAGACTTCAGCTTGGGCTATGGCAGCGGCTGCATCTTCTTCCTTGCTTAGGGCTTCTAAGTTCGCATCCAACTCAGCTTTCCTACGAGCAGAGGTGGCGGCAGCTGTGGCTGCTGCTGCCTGCTCCTCTTCTTCTATGCGTGCTCTCTCTGCCCTTATGGCTGCCTCTTTCCGACCATATTCGGCCCTAGCACGTGCGGCCTCTGCTGCAGCCCGAGCCTTGATGGCATTTGTACTTGCGCTAGACACATTAGATTGCACTGATTTATCTGACCTGGATGAGTGCTTGGATATGCTGGAACGCTGTGAAGCAGTCTCCTGGAGGAGCTCCTTTCTTTCGTTTTGCGCCTCCATGACGGCAGTATGCACAATGCTGTCACGTTCCAGATCGATAGTTTTTTGCAGGTCACGTTCTCTAAGGCTATCAGTTGTATTAGTTCTTGTCAGATAGGTGAAATATGCCTGTGACAGCGCTACATAACGTCTGTGACATGACTTGATCTGAGTTATGGCTCGCTTTATCTCCCTTTCTTGTTCGCTAACATTAGTGACATTAGCCATTTCAATCTCCATGTCTTCCCATGCCTTTTCTAACTTAGAGCGGTGCGCCTCAATGTCAGCTTCATATTTTTCATGGGCCTTTTGTGTCAGTTTGACTATTCGCTTAGGCCTTGCGCCTTCATGCTTCTGTTGCGTAGCGGTATCAGTGTCTGACCTGTAACTCTCATGCGTGGTGTCTGGTGAGGATCTGAGTTCTTCCATGCTGCAGGTGTATGAAGGCCTTTAGCCAGAGCAAGTGGCGTGCGGTCTGTAGCCTGCGTCAGCAATGAACTACTGCTCAGATGGTACCAGTGGGTGTCCTGCAGCAGTCAGCGCAGAGGTAGCTGTACAAAGCTGGAGCTTTCTGGACGATCCCAATGCACACAGTATCCGTTTTTACTATTCTGGAACCTCAGGGTCACATGCGAGGATATGAATAAGGTCAGATAGCTTAACTCATCCCCTCTGAAAGCACACAAAGTCCTGGATATTTTCTTAACTTTTATTAGAGAAGTCACAAAAATAAAAGGCACTTGCAGATGGCATATTGTGTGAGAAAGTGCTTCTCAGGGGGAAGGTAAAAACGGATTGCTTTGCAAGGGAGAGGTAAAGTCAGAAGTGTACTCTCAGAGGCAACAGGGTAAAAAGAAAACAAGCCAAGTGAGAGGCCTAGCAGGGATAACAGGAAGTGACTAAGGAACAAACTATCTTGTTAGAAAAAGACAGGGGGGATGGAATGGCCCATCTCAGTTATGAGAATAGGAAGGTTGCCATGGCAACCAGTTACTAAATAGGGGGGAGAGGGAAATAACAAATAAAGGAACTTGTTCCAGAACACAACCACATCCAAAAGATGAAGATCCCACTCCTGTCCTTTGGAAGGATCTGCACAGATGGAAAGAAGGACAATGTCCTGATTGATGTGAAGCTTTGAAACAACCTTGGGCAAAAAGCCCCTGGGAGTTCACAAACCACCTGTACTGGTGAAAAGGCAACTAACAATATAAGGCCTGAAGTTCAGCTACCCCAGAACAGATACCATGGCCAAAAGACAATTGATCTTAACTGTCAGAAGACACAGAGATGCAGCTGAAAGAGGTTCAAAAGGTTCAGTAGACACAGAGATGCAGCTGAAAAAGATTCAGAATAGAGAATAGTGACTTAGGAGGCCAGTGACCACATTTTGTACCCCTGGGTGTAAACCACAGAGATAGCCAGAATGTGAGTCTTAGCCAACTGGAGGGTCTCCTGAAACTTGTCCCAATCAAAATAACTTCTGCTTCCACCCTGAAGGGTGATGTAGGCAACTGAGAGTAAAAAAAGCTATGTACTGGTGCTTGGGTTGCTGCTGTACTTAGACCTCTGAGTGAAAAGAATGTGTAAAACTGTAAATCGGTCATTGAAAATTGTCCTTAATAGTTCTGGCCAGGCGACTCACTATAGTCTTATGTGGTCCATTAATTCAGCTAATTCCCCAAATGCCTCAGATCCATGTGGCAATAGTATGTAAAACAGAAGAAGAAGGCAGGGCAAAAAAAAGTGCAAACAAAATGGACCCTATAAATGTAGTATTAGGTACAGTGGTACAATATAGAGTAACTAGTCCAAATGATAAGGTTAAAGCTGAACTATCATTTGAATAACATTGCCCCCCAATACTTTACTAACTTAGCGATATGCACAGTCATATTGTCCTTAACCCCTTAAGAACCAGCAGTCCTGGGACGTTTCCGTCCCATAAGGACCGCTTTGATCCTTACCGACGCGCCGGTACACGTGACCTGTTGCGTGTATTGGCGCGCCGCTTTGGGGCCTGGTAGAGATTGCTCCAGTCTTGGAACGATTAATTTTAGGCCCTATTTTTACTTACAGTGCTCCCGGTGGAGCGTTGTAAGTAAAAAGTACGTGATGTACTATGACCGTCATCAGTCCTAAAGGGTATAAGGACCATGACGGTCATAGTATGTCATGTAGTCCTTAAGAGGTTAAGTTCAATGTTATTAAAGAAAAATACTTCTTTGGCACATCGGGCTGCACAGAGCTTACAAGAGAAGCTCTGTTCGCCTGCACACTCAGGAACTTCCGTTACCTTAAGGTAACCAACGGACATCACCACCAATGCTGTCAGTGAACGGGACAGACAGCACAGACCCAGAGGTACATTTCCTCTAACATGTTTGCAATGTTTGTATTTGTCTTAAGGACAATATGACTGTGCATATCACTAGGTTAGTAAAGTATTGGGGGGCAATGTTATTCACATGAAAGTTCAATTTTAAAAACAAATAGATGTTTAAACACAAATCCGAAGGATTAAAATAATCAGTATTTCAATATATAAATAAAGAATAAAATATAGAAAAGCATGATATAATAAACAAAATAAAAGTCAAACTGTGCCAAGTCCATATATGCTCATAAGTGCTAGTGGTAAATAACAAACAGTACAATCTAGCTAGGTCATTGTAGTCATTGTAAGTCATTGTAGTCAATATAAGTCAGTGGAATGTATTGCAAATATAAATGCAAATGCTTTTCCATATTTTTATTTTTTATTTATATATTAAACTATTGATTATTTTTTAATCCTACAGTTTGTGATTAAACATTTACTTGTTTTTAACCTTAACATTCAGACTAGTTACTCTATATTGTACCATTGTACCTATTACTACACTTAGAGGGTCCATTTTGTGTGCACTTTTTTTTCCCCTCCCTTCTTCTTCTGTTTTACATATGATGTAGGCAACTGCTGTCGCATTGTCAAACTGGATCCTCACCAGCAATCTGGACATTGTATGTGTGAGACCAGTAATGCAGTGCTACGCAAACTTCAGAATATTGATTGGAAGAAGACTCTCCTCTCCATTCCAACTACCCTGGGCTGTCAGGGATCCCAGGGAAGCCCACTAGCCCTTCAGGCTGGTGCCCGGGGTGATCACCACCCATTCCGGGATGACAAATGGACGTCGTAGCATCAGATGATAGAGCGCTGAAGCCACCAGTGAATGTCTTCCTTCATCTGTGGATATAGGGATAAGAGATGAGACAAGTGAGAATGTTATTTCAACCATTTCCTGAGAATTCCCATGTACTCCTGAACTGTCATAGACAGCCAGCAGTTGCTTGAGACACCTGAAGGGACAGAGACCGGATCTTGTCCTCAAAAAAAAAAAGTCCTGAAGAACCTGGGGAGGCACCAGAGAGGACTTCTTGAGATTGAGTATCCACCCATGTCACTCCAGTATGCAGACACCTTCCCAAAGGAGACTTGAGTAAAAAGTAGTCTAGATAAGGAGTCAAGGAAATTCCTTGAGCACGAATGTAGACTACTAAAGAGGAAATTACCTTTGTGAACATCCTTGAATCAGACATGAGACCAAAGAGAAAGGCAGTGAACTGAAAGTGACTGACTGAAAGGCACACAAAGAAAATGCTGATGATTTGGAAAAATAGGAATATGCTGATAAGCATTTTGGATGTTTAGGGAAGCAAATAATTCCCCTGGACACATAGCACCAATGACAGAGCACAGAGACTCCATTTTGAACTGTGAAGCAACTCTAAGTGGTTAAAGGGATAGTAATACTTCGTTTTATCTTTATTTTATTTTGTAGGCATTAAAAAAACATGAAGAACGATATAAGTCTTATCTCTCAAACCTTTATGGTTTAAGAGATTTTCACAAGCAAAGTATCCCCCCCCCCGTTCAGCCACATCAGAAGGGAGATGCCCACATAGACTGCAGAGAGGGACAATCTTCAATTAAGATAAGGGAAAAAGCTGAAAAACTTGTCAAGGGGGAAGGGCTTTCATTCTTTTCATACAAAGAAGTTTGTCCTCTGCTGTTATCTGTCTTGTCTTACAACCAGATTCACATCTGAGAAGATATGGCTAATACTAGGAAAAAGGGGCGGGAGGGGGAAACTTTGCTTGTGAATATCTCTCAAACCATAAAAGTTTGAGAGATAAGACATATATCATTCTTCATGTTTTTTAATGCCTACAAAATAAAATAAAGTTAAAACGAAGTACTACTATCCCTTTAAGACACTTTTAGCCCAGAATGGGATGGCAGCTACAACTTTTTTGGGAACAATGAAATGATTTGAGTACAATCTGGTGAATCTCTCCTACACTGAAATGGGGATCACAACCTACTTTTTGAGTGGGAAGGATACTGTATGATGAGAAGCCCCAGAACCGAGTCCCAAGGAACTCTGGACAAAAAGAAACTTGAGGACGTAGAGTTTTGAAGTCTATACAATACACTTCCAAAACTACCTGCAAAATTCACTGATCCATCACTGAAGTCTTCCATGCATCTCAAAAAAGAGACTTATGACCCCCATTGGGCAGAGATGGTCCAGGACCCCCTCGAGCCATGTGGGGGTGATTTTTTTTTTAACCTTAAACTTCTGACTAACCTTATTTTGCCAAGCCTGTATTGGGCTTTGGGGCAGGGAAGTCTTGAAAAGCCTGAGAGTGTTGAACCTTAGGTGCCCCATACTGGTGGTGGTAACAGAAGCCACAAGTCTTTTTAGGGAAAAAGGCATGTTTTGGAGAAATCTGAGACAAAAGGGTATTTTTTGCCTCCAGCAGCATGACTGATAACCTTGTCTAGGTCACAGCCAAAAAGTTTTTTTTCCCAACAAAGGGAAGACACACCAAGAACTTTTTGGAAAATTTGTCAGCTAACCAAATCTTGAGCCAGAATGTACAATGCTCAGCAACGGAGAATGCAGAGGCTTTTCAAGATTACTTGGTGGTGTCAAAATCCCCTTGTGTAAGGTATGAGTTTGCATCCAGAATTTTGACAAGTAATACCAACAATTACTTCTTGAGAACATCCCCTTGGATGGCATCAGAGACCAAAGCAGTAGCAAACACAGCATGGCGCCAGTGGCCTCAAAATTATCCTTTAGTCAGGAATCCAAGCCCTTCTCTTTCTGATCCTTACGAGCAGCAGCTTCTGCTTAAGGCAAATCAGTGTTCTTAGCAAGGCGAGATATAGGAGGAACCACTGCAAGTGGGGTAGCCCACTGCAAAAAAGCCTCGGCCAAAACAGATAGAGATAAGAAATGCACCTGTTAAGAAGTAGTCTTCCATTCTTCCAGGAGAACCTGGTTCAAAGAGTGATGAGAAGGAAAAATGTGTGTCTCCTTTTTAAGTCTCTGGAAGATGTCTGGAGAAGAAATAGGATCATAGGCCTGAGAGCCGAAGCTTCTCCAGGACAGCACTAATAAGATCCTCAGCCGAGGTGGAAGAACCCTCTTCAAAGAAATCACCCAAAGACAGGGAGGAATCTAGTTTATCCCTACCAGTCTCGCCTTCCTCCACAGAGGACTCCCCAACCAATTGTGAATGACTTCTAAATATAGGGCTTAGGTACCTAACAGGGTGCCTAGGTGGCCCAGACAAAGCATTAAGGACCCACTGGATATGAGGGGATAGAGATGAATGAAGAAATCAGTCTTAGCCCAAACTGGTTCCTGTTCAGCAGTGAAGGGCCCTGGAGTTACATAACTACTATGTAACTTCAGGGCCCTTCACTGCAGAACAGTTGGAGTACAGGCCACAGTGTAAAAAGGACATAAGGTACCAGAGTACTGCCTAAGAGTCCAGAGTCCCCACGATGACCATTTGAAAGAATAGCTCATCTAATTCAATATGAGCCCACTCTGACCCCAGAAGCACATGGGGGCAGATATGTCCCTGTGAAGAATAGTGTGAAATGCAGATGGCCTCCATTCAGGCATCCAGTTAAAGGGGCTGGGTCAAATTTTAAAATCTAAGTATCAGGTGGGACAGTAAAAAAGTGAACTGAACAAAGACATCTATTCACAAAAGAGGAGAAAATTCTTAGAAATAGGTAGAAACAGAATAAAGAACAGAAAGGTTTCAGGAACCCTTATAGTGAACACAACCACCTTTGATACAGAGATTAAAAGAAATAAAACAGAGGACAATACCGGCAGAAACACCAGATAATAGTGGATGCCAGAATAACAGAGACACAAGAATAGGACCATGGCATTCAAAAGGTTAACTCACCCAGCAACAGTATTCGGACTCCCATGTTTAACATGCAGAGCTTCAGAGAAGCTCAACAGTGATGCAAAGACTTAGAGAACAAGTCAACCTCCACAGCCAAAGGTCCTAAAATATACCTGTGATCCAGACAATTCATGTCCAATGATTGCACGGGAGCCCTCTTAATGGGGGATAATACAGCCCCATATTATTATTAATAAATATAAAAAAAGAAGTAACTAAGAGAACAGTGCCCAACTGTGCATTCACGAGGCAGAGCACTTGAAATTGAGTAGGTGGGGGTAAAGTGGAGGGAAGAGGGGAGTCTCCACCTCAAAGGCCTTACTTTTCTGAAATGCACTGCCTCTAGGAGGAGGGTATTTTACCCCTGTGGTTTCCACACTGGACAGAGAAAATCTATTATGCTGACTGCAAGTCATCACTGAATATACCCGCCTACTTGAACTATTTGTAATCAATATTGCCTACTGTACCACTTGAGAAACAAAACCTGTACCAAATGCCTTCCTGGAGTCTATTTAATAAAACTGTGCCTGAAAAGAACATGGCAAGTAAGCAAGGTGCTTAGTGTATTAATGCATTTAGCACCAGCTGTGTTTCTGTTCATGACCTAAGAAAATTCACAAAGAAATAAATGCAGCTTAAGGGGAACATTTTATTGCTGTTTTTATAAGCAATGCCAATTTATTAGCAATGCAATTTTTTAAAATAAAAAAGGTATATTATTTTAGGGTTATATTTACTTTTATTAACCCTTTGAGTGACAGAGGTAACAAATGCTGCCTTGGATAAATTTGGCACCCAAAGGGTTAAATATGACAAAGGCAAAAAAACATTATTAGTTTTGTTATATCCTTTAAAATAGTTTGATAGTATGTATCCAGGCCACTGAATAATTTATTAGAAGAAAAAAATAAGGGTGTTTCCTGAGTTTCAGGGGTGACAAGATACATTAGCAAGGGAGTATTTAGGGCATTGCCTGCTATTCCCACTGTTTCTTTAAAGTGAATAAATATGTGCTGCTGAATATTTTAACATATTACAGTGCTTTTCATTCACCACAACAGTCTTAAATGGGAACTATTCCCTTGGAACATACAATTTTTATGTGTCAGTTCCATTTCCTTTAGGTCTCTAATGCTTCATACCTGAAGAGAATCCCTCCCCCCTAGGTAGCTCAAAAAACATGCTTTAAAAGGACCTTCTACTCCCACCATCCCCAGTGCTAGAACTGAACCAAACCAGGACACATAATGATACTCAAAAATAAGGGAAGTCAGTGTGCTGCCATTGGAGACCTGAAAGAAAATAAACAGAGGTTAAAATAAAAAAAATCTGTCTTTATTATAGGGTCTCCAGGCAGCACATCTGAGAGAGACACAAAGCAAAAGCCATCTGGAAGGTTTAACTAATAATAGCCTACAGGACTGAACAGCCAAATGCATTGTCATCAAATGCTTGAAGGTTTATTCTGTACCATCTTATGAAGGTATAAATGCTCTGCCAGGCAATGGTTGTACTTATCAACACCATTGCCACCTGTATTAGCTGCCGCATTATTAGAATGAGCTTTTGTTTTCTTTGGAGGTTCTTGCCCTTGAGAAGTAAAGGCTTTAGAAATGGCTGTCCATAATTACATAGAAATCATAGGCTTGGCTAAATGCAATATAGGAAGACATGGTCCGAGACTCATAAGTCTATTTGATAAATCTCTTAACTAGGAGAGGATGTACAAAAGGACAACCCAAACAATTCCCAAAGCTAAAACTTGGAGCTTGAGAATATTTGATCTCTTTCTTGAATCTGTTTGACAGGAAATCTAGTAGACAGAAATAGATGTCAATAACTCTTCCTATTTTGAAATATACCGGAAAAATAACTTCTTCCAAGTTCTGTTGTATACACATGTACAATACTGTGCAAAAGTCTTGTGAAGTAAGAATACTTTCAAAAATAGACATGCTAATAGTATATATTTATCAGTTAACAAAATGAAAGTGAGTGAACAGAAGAAAAATCTAAATCAAATCATTATTTGGTGTGACCAGCCTTTGCCTTCAAAACAGCATCAATTCTTCTAGGTACACTTGCACACGGTTTGTTAACCCCTTAAGGTCTGGCGCGCTCACGAGCGGCCGGCACTTGTGGACCACGAGGCGTGTTTATTATTGCTTCCTTCTTCCTTCTCCTGTGGAGAGCCCTATGAGGCTGACCCTGTCCCTGCTATTGAGGGGCTCATCAGAATGACACTGGATACCCTTCAGGTCTCTGAGGCTTCTGGTGGAGTGTCTGCTTCTCAGGACATCTTCCAAATAATACTCTTGACCTGATTCTCTAGGAGAACGGACAATTCCTGATAAGAGACTCCTTTTCTTAATAAACATGTCAGAAAGCTGTGCCCCTTTAGGGATGAGGCACTGGTACAGTGGACTTCTCCCCTGGCTGTTGACCCCTCTCTTTCATGCCTGGAAAATAACACAGCCCTTTACCTAGCAGATAAAGCTAGGCTGTTAAGTGGCTTGATTCCTTACTTAAGTCCAACTTTGCGGCCAGTGGGCTTGGGTCAATAGAGCTAACGCTGTATTGGAAGAACATCTATCTGACATTGTGCATTTTTATGTTCCTAGGGAGGACATGCTTATTTTGTTAGCGAACATAATGGAAGCTAATGCCTATATTACTGAAGCACTGTTTGGTGTGGCTAGGCAAATTCCCAGCCTTCTGTTTCCATGTGCCTCACCCTGTGACTCAAGATTTGGTCAGTAGACCAATCTTCTAAGAAGTCACTCATGTCCTTGCTTTTTCAGGGCAAGGCTGTTTGGGCCTGACCTGAAGCAGATCATTAGCAATGCTACTGGTGGAAAAAGCACCCTGTTGCCCCAGATTTCCACTAAAAGGTCATTTCTTGCAAGGTAGACGCATGGGTTTCATAGAAACATAGAAACATAGAAGATTGACGGCAGAAAAAGACCACCTGGTCCATCTAGTCTGCCCTTTAGTATTCCTTTATTGTTATCTTAGGATAGATACATGTTTATCCCAGGCATGTTTAAACTGTGTTACTGTGGATTTATCAACCACCTCTGCTGGAAGTTTGTTCCAAGTTTCTACTACTCTTTCAGTGAAATAATATTTTCTAATGTTTTTCTTGATTTTTCCTCCAACTAGCCTCAGATTGTGCCCCCTTGTTCTTGTATTCAGATTCTTATTAATCACACTTCCCTCCTGAACCTTGTTCAGTCCTTTAACATACTTAAAGGTTTCAATCATGTCCCCCCTTTCTCTTCTTTCCTCCAGACTATACATATTTAGATCTCTGAGTCGTTCTTGATAAGTTCTATGCTTTAGACCTTCCACCATTTTTGTAGCTCTTCTTTGAACCCGCTCAATTTTAGTTATATCCTTTTGCAGATGAGGCCTCCAGAACTGTACACAGTATTCCAGATGTGGTCTCACTAGAGCTCTATACAGAGGGATCACAATCTCCCTCTTCCTGCTTGTTATACCTCTAGCTATGCAGCCAAGCATACGATTTGCTTTCCCCACCGCCTGGTTGCATTGGTTACTCATCTTGAGGCTGTCAGAGATGACCACCCCCAAATCCTTCTCTTCTGAAGTCTTTGCTACCACAGAACTGCCAATACGATAGTCAGATTGAGGGTTTCTTGTCCCCAAGTGCATTATTTTACATTTGGAAACATTGAACTGAAGTTTCCATTGTTTTGACCACTTATCTAATAGTGCCAAATCATTCTCCATATTACAGACACCTCCTGGAACATCAACCCTATTACACACTTTTGTGTCATCAGCAAACAAGCAAACCTTCCCTGCCAAGCCTTCCCTTATGTCACTTACAAACATGTTGAACAGAACAGGGCCCAGAACAGATCCTTGTGGCACTCCACTTGTAACCAGTCTCTGCTCAGAATACACTCCATTAACAACAACCCTCTGGTTTCTGTCCTTCAGCCAACTGCAGATCCACTGAACTATCCAGGGGTTAAGTCCAATTCTTGATAATTTATCTATCAGCTCTTTATGGGGAACTGTATCGAAAGCTTTACTGAAATCCAGGTAGGCGATATCCACAGCACCACCTTCATCCAGCACTTTAGTTACATAGTCAAAGAAATCAATGAGATTAGTCTGACAGGATCGGCCCTCAGTGAAGCCATGCTGGTTTGGGTCCATCAGGTTGTTTTTTGTTAGATGGTCAATTATCTTCTTCTTTAGAAGAGTCTCCATCATTTTTACCACTACAGATGTCAGGCTGACTGGCCTGTAGTTACTAGCTTCTTCTTTACTACCCTTCTTGTGAATGGGTACAACATTGGCCATTCTCCAATCATCAGGAACTTCTCCCGTAAGAAGGGACTGGTTATACAGATTAGTCAGGGGGCCAACTATGACAGATCGGAGTTCTTTAAGAACTCTAGGGTGGATTCCATCCGGACCCATCGCTTTATTTGACTTTAGCCGGACAAGTTCCTCTAGAACATCGGCCTCTGAAAACACTGGGGCTAAAATTATACAACTAGAGGCAATGCTGTGTTCAGCCATTTTCTGATTATGAGGGCCACCGTCTGAAAAAACTGAGCAGAAGTAGTTATTCAGATGGTCAGCGACCGCCTTTTCCTCTTCTATATACTGATTTTTTCCGTTGTTAATTTTTGTAATCCCGCAGTTTTTCTTCTTCCTGTCACTGATATATCTGAAGAAGGTTTTATTCCCCTTCTTAACAGATTTGGCCATTTCTTCCTCTTTTGAGGCTTTAGCAGCATTTATCATCTGTTTAGTCTTCTTCTGTATAGTTTTATATCCTTCTCTGTCCACTTCACTTCCAGTCTCTTTATATCTCTTATAGGCAGACTTTTTATCTTTCACTATAGCTCTTACCTCTCTAGTAAACCATAGTGGATTTCTCTTTCTTTTCCTCTTGCTAATTTGTCTAACATGTAATCTTGTTGCCTTTAAGAGGACTTCTTTGAGTGTCTTCCACTGAGTACTCACTCTCGGTGTTTTATCCCACCCTTTTAATTCTTTCTTTACATATTCTCCCATATCCTCAAACTTCGTCTTCCTAAAGTCCAATACTTTGGTTGCAGAATGGGATTTCTCGTAGTCAGTCTGGATTCCGAACCACAAACATTGGTGGTCACTGGAACCTAGATTTTCTCCCACCTTCACCTCAGATACCAGGTCTCCATTTGTGAATACTAAGTCTAGGATATTGTCCCCTCTAGTTGGCGCCTTCACCAGCTGTTTTAGGGACATCCCCGTCAGGGCTTCTACGATGCTCCTACTTCTACATGTGGACGCACAAGGGATATTCCAATCAACATCAGGCATGTTGAAGTCTCCCATAACTACTATATCTCCCTTTACTGCCATTTGGGTAATCTCGTCCACTAGCATGTTGTCTTGCTCTTCAGATTGCCCCGGAGGCCTGTAGACTGCACCTATTCTTGTAACTGATCCCTTTTTATTCTGCAGACAGATCCAGAGAGTCTCCAACTCTTTACATGAATTCTGGATCGCTGTGGATTTTATGCTATCTTTAACATAAATGGCTACCCCACCCCCTCTTCTCTCAGCCCTATCTTTCCTATACAACGTGTATCCCGGAATGGCTATTTCCCAGTCATTACAGTCCCTGAACCATGTCTCTGTTATTACAATCAAGTCCAAGTCATCTCTACAAACTATTGATATTAGTTCGCTGAGCTTGTTGCCTAAGCTGCGAGCATTAGTACACATTACACAAAGAACATTACATTTATCACCAACAACAACTCTATCTACCGCACCATCATCTACCTCACCAACATCTGTATGTAAAGCACCAGCAACTTCCTGTGCACCAACATCTGTATCTATCACACTAACAAACTCAGAACCCTGGTTCACCAAAACTGTTTGGGGACAGAAATCAATCTTCTCAATGAAATTCCTGCCCCCTCCATCTAGTTTAAATGCCTCTCCAAGAAACACCTGAACTCTTCTCTAAGTACCTCAGTTCCTCTGTGTGACGGGTGCAGACCATCTCTCTTGAACATTTCTTTACAACTCCACCTTCTAACACTGTGACTGACAAATCCAAAACCTTCTTCTTTACACCACTGTCTTAGCCAACCATTGAACTCCAGGATACGAAGTCTCTTACTATTTTCAGAGCGGACTGGCAAAATCTCTGAAAAAGTGATAGAGTCTGTCATTCTGCTCAGCTCCAGGCTGAGACTTTGAAATTCCATTTTCACCTCTTCAACACTTTTCTGGGACAAATCGTTTGTACCGAGATGAATGATCAGATCAACTTCAGTCTCCTTTGTTGCAGCCTTGACAATATTTGAGATGCGTCTTTTATCCCTGCTTGCAGTAGCACCAGGAAGACATCTCACCTCCTTCAGTCCATCCTCATTCTGCCCTAAAGCAACACCTCTAACAATCGAGTCACCAACAAGGAGATGCTTTCTCTTCTTTTTAAGTCCATTTTCTGCTCCTGACTGCTTGTTACAATTCTCTCCTTTGGGACTCACAACATCCCGTACCTGAGTATCTGTGCTTTTATCTTCTGAAATCTCACTTTCCAATTCAGACAGGACACCAAAGGGATTACACACCGAAATACCAACAGTGTTGTGCTTCTGCTCCACAACTCTCAATCTCCCGGAACCAACTGTCTTCCACACAGCCCTTCTCTTCATGGGCCGTTGGGGCTGCGGTGGTGGATTACATGGTTGCTTGACTTCACACTCTAGCTGGGAAAGATTCACTTCTTTTGATTGCAGATAACACACCAAAGACTGCAGCCTGGAAATTTCACCATACAATGTGGACAGATGCAAACATACTGGACAACACCCCAAACTCCAGAGAGTACTGCGGAACACAACAGCCAGACAAGTGTTACACTGCACCAAACCAGACATCTTAGAATTAAAGCAGTTACTCACCAAACTGACAAAACCAATGCCTTCACCAAACTCCTGCCGTTTTCAAACTACTGCAGTTTTTGAAACTACACACTTCTGTCTGTCTGCTGCACTTGTGTCTGGCTGCAAACTACTTACAGAGTAAACTCACAGAGTTGAAACCTCCTATAAATACACCTACTGCAGTTGATACGCTAACGAAGCGAGCCAAGCCTTTTCTTATGCTAATCTAATGAAACCAGTTACCAGCTACACTCAAATAGACACCTATGCACACTATGCAGAAACCAAAACAAGCCAAATACAAACTTAAGCACTAATGATCCAAATTAACCAAAGTAAATAAACACACAATTCAAACTAAATACTAAATGCAACACAATTCCAAGTACTACAACATAAGCAGTATTAAAGAATGATAGTAAGATTTTTTATTTTTTTTTTTTTTAAGTTTTTTGTCTACAATAGAAAAGAAGAGAGAAGTAAGAGTGAAGTAATAGTAATAGCCTGAGCTTACCTCAAGCTTGACTTAAGTACTGCAGTTTTTGAAACTACACACTTCTGTCTGTCTGCTGCACTTGTGTCTGGCTGCAAACTACTTCATCTCCCATGCCAATCCAGGACAGGTCTCCCAAGTGGGTTCACTTTTAAAAGGTTGCACGTAAAAGTGCATACGACCACATCTCGTATTAACCATGGTGCAATGATAAAAATGGCAACCTGAGAATCTTGCACTGCATGAAAGAGCGAGATTCTCAAGTCACGCTATGAAACATCGCATTCGCAATGTGGTGCAGGGTTGCTTTCTGTGTACTGTGGGGATGTCCAGTGGGTTGGTTAAACAGTGCTGTGACAAATCCCCGGAGGATGAATTTTGCTCAAATATCTTTTAGTGCCCACATGCCCTTGCTTCAACCCCCGCATACTGTAAACATTGCTTCAATGCGCGAGTGGCAACGGGAGGTACTACAGCTTCTTTGCAGCCTGAGTTGCATTCTTTTACTAATAAACAGTAAAATATGAAGAAATATTAGGATAATAAACTGAATTTTGCTCACCTCTACCATACACGACTTCCCGCAATATTGCTGGCGACTGAGGTTGCATGGTGAGGTGCACGAGCTCCACTCTGTTTTTGGATGGGGACCTGTGTAGCACCTCAGTATCACAGCCAGGCATTTTTCAACTCTCATGGAGAACACAGTGCACTGGCAGATAGGGTGCATGTCCAGTATTCAGTTTTATTTATTATTTTTTTCTTTATTATTTTTTTCTTTAGCATTTTTCTCCCACACTTTACTTGAGTGAGTTACCAACTGAGGGCTAGATTATATTGCAGGTGCTAAATGTTAACATTTTCCTATTGAAGTCTATGGGGAAAACTGGAGATAAAAGCAGTGATAAAATTAGAACCTGCAATAGAATCTAGCCCAGGATCCTTCAGTAGTTTGATTTCATCTTCATGATTTTTTTTTTTGTTTCTATTAGCCGTAAGAACATGATACATTGTAGTATTCTAATAGCCGGGATGGAACTTTTAGTCACACAAGCTATTGGATACATTTGTATACACATATTGCTGAGGATCCTTTATAGTGGGTTCCCTAAACTTTACACATCGTCCCATATTAGTGTATCCAAAATATCGTGTAGACGTTAGTTGATTCCGGAGATCTATTTATTTAATCATGTATTTGATTACACTTTATTTTCACTGAATTCCTGACTGGCCACCTTCATCTTGATTATCTATTGGATTATAGTATTAACTATTTGCCTATTGGATGAGATATGATTGATTTTGTGATGCTGCGATATGTTGGAGTCCGTCTGTTGAGTAAGTGAATCTCTTCTTCATCATTTCATAGCATGCATACGGCACATATGAACATATTCATCACATATTTCACACCTGTTGCACATCTTTATTATTTTTTAGTTTGTTTTAGTGTGTCACATATTTAGTATCCATTACTCTGCTTTAGCCCTAAAGCAAGATGTCCCACTCAGGCACATTACTGTTTTAGTAGTTCTTTTACTGTTATTTTTTGATATATGACATTCATAAATCTTTCAGATAGCATTTATTCCCCCACTGGGGTCCGTGACATGTGTATTGCAAGGAATTACAACAGCTTCACAGTCTAAATAAAATTCAGGCAATGCGCTGTGCAACACTTTGATCCTTAAAGGGTAAACACAGACTTATTACAATTATTAGAGGCTTAAGAACACAAGTGTGCAGGAAGGGGAGGCTGGGTGCAGGATTCTCAGCCCCAGGAGAGACAGCCAGAGACACAACTATGCTAAAGCATTTACTGCGTCATTCTCATGTTGCCGCTTTTCATCCAAGCGACATACTGACTGCAGCATGCAGCCGCACAATATTTCCAGTGCAACCTTTTGAAAGGATACCTCCCAAGCACATCCTGCCACAAAGCCCAGACAGACTTGGCAGCACAAGAAATTAAGTCTAGGTCTGACAAGCCAACCTCCACATAACTCGTGGTGTCCTGGTCTGTTCTTGCCTGTAAGGGGCAGTTTCCAACTTTTTCAAGATGCCTGGGCATCCTCGGTAACGGATCAGCAGGAGTTGGGGGTGGTATCAGAAAGGTACCACATAGATTTGAAGTCCCTTCCTCCCTATTGCTTATTTTTGTCAAAAGTTCAACGGGACCCATCGCAGAAATGTACTGGTAGGGGAGTTTCAAGCCTTCCTGAATCTGCAGAACACAGATCTGCATGTTCTGTTCCACGCAGACCACTAATGCTTACTGCATTTTGCTTTCGCATGCAATCACTACAGTTCACAGCTCTGCCTTTTTGCCTGGCATTTCTCTGACACCATATTTAGAAGATCTGCTAATCAAAGTTCCTTTAGAAGAAATCTTGGCTCTCCATAACTAAGAGTGCGCCCGCATTCTAGTATATCATGATTGGGTCATCAACCTAAAGAAGTCCTCTCCTATTCTGTCCCATCCCATATTTTGGTGTTTCTGGATATGAGATTGGACACCCTCCAGGGGAAGGTGTTTCTCACAAAGGAGAAAATCAACCTCCTGTCTCAGGATGTATTACGGGCACTGGAGTGGCCCTCGGCAAGGATAAGAGACTACATGCAAGTCCTAGGCTGTCTGGTTCCTGTCCTGGAAGCAGTCCCCTATGCTCAGTTCCACACACAGGAGATTCAGTGGATCATACTCAGAACACGGTCCTGCCAGCTAGAACATCTCTCTCATCAAATTACCTTCTCTCCACAAACAAAGGAGGACCCATCAATGGTGTTTTCACCTCCCACATCTGACCCAGGGGTCTCGAGACTTAGTGATTCCGAAGTGGAACCTAATGACAGCTGTTGCCAGTCTGAGATGATGGGGGTGACCCTGGGTCACATGGGGCCCAGGGATGGTGGTCAGGGGAGGAGGGTCTCCTGTCCATCAACATTTTGGAACTCTGAGCAGTTCTCCTTGTTCTCCTACACTGGCCCCTGGTACTCTCAGTGACACCAGTGAGGGTTCAGCCAGACAACTCAATGGTGATGGCAGGGCCAGATTTACATCTCAGGAGCCTGTAGGCACAGAAATCTGAAGTGCCCCCCCCCCAGTTGGCCATCCCCACAGTGCTCCAAATCTCCACATATTACCCCATATTCATATTGCCCTCACATTGCCCCCATCAGCTCCATATTGCCCCATCAGCTCCAACTTATCCCCCATCAACTCCATATTGCCCTCACGTTGCCCCCATCAGCTCCAACTTGCCCCATCAGTTCCAACTTGCCCTAACATTGCCCCCATCAGCTCCAACTTGCCCTCACATTGCCCCCATCAGCTCCAACTTGCACCATTAGCTCCAACTTGCCCTCACATTGCCATAAGCTGCACATTGCCCCCATCAGCTCCAACTTATCCCCCATCACCTCCACATTGCCCTCACATTGCTCCCATCAGTTCCAACTTGCCCTAACATTTCCCCCATATGTTCCACATTGCCCCCATCATCTCCAACTTGCCCTCACATTGCCCCCATCAGCTCCAACTTGCCCCATCAGTTCCAACTTGCCCTAACATTGCCCCCCATAATCTCCACATTGCCCCCATCAGCTCCAACTTGCCCTCACATTGCCCCCAACTTGCCCCATCAGCTCCAACTTGCTCTCACATTGCCATCAGCTGCACATTGCCCCCATCAGCTCTAATGTATCCCCCATCACCTCCACATTGCCCTCACATTGCCCCCATCAGCTCCAACTTGCCCCATCAGCTCCACCTTGCCTTCACATTGCCATCAGCTGCACATTGCCCCCATCAGCTCCAACTTATCCCCCATCACCTCCACATTGCCCCCATCAGCTCCAACTTGCCCCATCAGCTCCACCTTGCCTTCACATTGCCATCAGCTGCACATTGCCCCCATCAGCTCCAACTTATCCCCCATCACCTCCGCATTGCCCTCACATTGCTCCCATCAGCTCCAACTTGCCCTCACATTGCCCCCTTTAATCTCCACATTGCCCCCATCAGCTCCAACGTGCCCTCACATTGCCATCAGCTCCACATTGCCCCATCATGTTCACTTTGCCCCCCGTATCCGTTTCCTACCACCCTGGTGGTCCAGCGGCAGGAGATGTCTGTGCTTCTGCACAGACCTGTAGTGGCTGTTACACCCCGTGCAGTCTTCTATTTAGGAATGCAGAGCACTTGGAGATGATGAGGGGGAGCAACAGCAGCTACAGGTTTGTGTTACCATGTGACGGGCGGTCCGGGGTGGCGGGTTACTGTGCACAGCGAGCATCGCTGTGAATATTAAAAACAAAATAAAACAAGCAAAAAAAAAAAAAACAACCCCCCCCCCCCCCAAAAAAACGTTGTGAATAAAGATTAAAAAAAAAATGTATTTCTTCAATGACAGGCGTCCCTCTGTGGGGTGCGCCTGTAGGCAGGTGCCTACTCTGCCTTATGGCAAATCCGGCCCTGGGTGGTGGCTTCTTCAACCAACAGGGAGGAACCCACAGCAACATGGCATGGAAGGAAGTGAAAGATATTCTATGAGAGGAGACCTACATTCCGGCCAGCTCAGCTGTTCACATTCCAGGAGTGGAAAACAAGGTCACAGACTTCCTCAGCTGGCAAGAAGTGGATCCAAGAAATTAGGAGCTGTGTCCAGAGGTGTTCTACCTGATCATTGGGGTGTCCCAGCAATAGATCTGACGGTATCCTGGGAGAACAGGAAAGTTCCATTTCTAATGTTCAACGTCCATTCCATGGAAAGTTCATCTGTCCTAGGTGTTCCAACAATTCTTCTAATCCCCTGGGTGATACGGAAGATCAGGATGGAAAAGGCTCTAGTCCTGATTACTCCATTCCGGCCTTTCGGGCTTGGTTTGTGGACCTTGTCTATCTGTCCACCCAGAAACTGTTCCATCTTCATCCAAGACCTGATCTCCTGGTACCAGGAGGTAGAAAGGTTAGTTTTGACAGTGTGGCTGTTGAAGCAAACATCCTGAGCAGATAAGGCTTCTCATGGGATGTCATTTCCACCATGGTCCAGGCTAGGAAGCCTTTCTTTTCCAAGTTGTACCAAAGGATATGCTCCATTTTTATCAGTGGTGTGCTGATAAGGTTGTGCTCACTCAGACTTTTGATCTCCCTACAGTCTTGGCCTTTTTGCAGGACTGTGTGACTAAGGGTCTTAGTCCGAGTTACATTACGGTACATATCTCAGCTCGCACTTTTCTTTTTTCAGAGACGTATTGCTATTGTGTCTGATATTAAAACCTTTATTCAAGATGTGGCTCATGAGCCGCGGGATCTGAACTTAGTTTTAAGTGTCCTCCAGAGGCCTCATCTTGAGCCTCTGGCCTTGATTCCATTGTGCCCTTTGACTCTCATAATAGCTTTCTTCTTGGCAGTTGTCTCTGTTAGGAAGGGGGCCAAGCTGCAAACTCTGTCTTGCACACTTCTTTTCCTGTTTTTTCAGCTGGACAGGATGGTACTTCATACCTCCCTGGAGTTTTTATCCAAAGCTGTCTCAGATTTTCATAAAAAACAGAAGATTGTTGTGCCTTCCTTTTGTCCTGACCCTTCAATTCAACCATGAAAGGGATCTCCATCTGAGGCTAGCTTTGGCCAGAAGGTCCTTCAGTCAGTTTTGCATTTTTTTCTGCTGCCCAGTTGTTGTTCAGTAGTTTAAAGGGATAATAATACTTAGTATGTAAAAAAAAATATATTGCAGTGTTTATCCCCCCGAGTAAAACAAGAGTACTCTCACTGCTGAAAAGAGGATTTTAGTCTTACCTGTTAAATCCTTTTCTCTTAGACCATACAGGTTACTGGTAACTCTGGGAGGTGATCCACTTAGTAGACAGGAACAATTCTAAAAGTGTATGCAGGGGGTGGAGCCTCCCTTCCCTCCTTGGCTGCAGCTAGCCAACCAGCTCCAGAAAGATTTGAGATACAAACTATGACTAGATAGTAGAAGACTCCTGTGAGCATGACCCCGAAGGACTCCCCACGGTCTGCCACAGGAGAGCCAAGTATGGTCCATTGACAGGGTGGGAGACCAGTAACCTGTATGGACTAAGAGAAAAGGATTTAACAGTTAAGACTAAAATCCTCTTTTTTCTGTCGTCCAATACAGGTTACTGGTAACTCTGGGATGTCCAACCATTAAGTTTCCCAGAGGCGGGAAGAAGGCAAGGACCAGGCGCAAGGCCCCCAAAGTCACCAGTGCAGATATGAACCATCAGATCAGAGATAGCCCAACAAAACAACTGAAGTGTCAACGGACACTGAACAGGGGTAACAACACCCCAGGAACTGTTACACAGCACACTGAACTAGAGCCAACAGGGCTCAAAAGTGAAGGAAGCACCAAGAACCAAGGAAAATCCAAGACAGGCAAGACTACCTCCAGGATCTTCCTCCCAAAGGTGGCATCAGCCAATGCCAACACATCAACACGTTAGTGCTTCGAAAAGGTGTGCACAGACGGCCAAGTGGCCGCCTTGCATAACTGATCAGCGGAGGCCTGATTCTTGTAAGCCCAAGAGACCTCAACAGATCGAGTAGAATGAGCCATGACCCTAAAAGGGACAGGCTTCTTCCTCAACTCATAAGACTTACGAATAGTGGACTTGATCCAAGACGCGATAGTCACCTTGGATGCAGGTCTCTCTGCCCTAGGACCCTCAGGAATGATGAACAGAGCATCAGAATGCCTGATAGACTCAGTGCGATGCACCTAAAACTTGAGACAAAGCACCACTTCGAACAAGTGGAGATCCCTCTCCTTGTCAGAGGTGGGGTCAGGGCAGAAAGAGGGCACCACAATCTCCTGATTGATGTGGAACTCAGAAACCACCTTCGGTAGAAACTCCTTGGAAGTGCAAAGCACCGCCTTGTCCTTGTGAAACACCAACTAAGGTGGTTTACAGGACAGAGCATGTAACTCCACAACACGGCAAACTGACACAATCGCCAGGAGAAAAGCCATTTTCCACGTCAACAGAAGTAGAGTAATAGTAGCCAAAGACTCAAAGGGAGGGCGCTGACGGAAGCCCAAAACCAAGTTAAGATCCCACTGAGGAGAGGCAGTCTTGAAAACAGGATGAGTATGAGCAACTCCCTGGAAGAAAACCTTGACATCAGGAAGGATGGCAATGCGCCTCTGAAAGAAAACAGACGGAGCAGAAATCTGAACCTTAAGGGAACTCAAACTGAGGCACTTATCCACACCATCCTGCAAAAAGGCCAGGACTGTAGGCAGATCAAATTCCTGAGACAGGTCCCTGACAGCAGACCAATATAGAAAAGTCGACCAGACACGATGGTACATCTTGGAAGAAACAGGCTTGCGGGCACTGAGCATAGTAGCCACCACACCAGAAGAGAAGCCTTTCTTCTTCAGTATTGAGGATTCAATTTCCAAACCGTCATAGCTAGCCGATGAACATCCTCCTTCCACAGGTAACCCTGTAGAAGAAGATACGGATGGCAGGGAAGCCGAAAGGGCTCTGCCACTGACAGATTCAAGCGCTCCGGAAACCAAGACTGACGAGGCCAGTACGGAGCAATCAGAATAACTGGACAATGATCCAGCCGCAATTTCCGTAACACCCTGTGCAACATGGGGAGGGGAGGAAAGATGTAAGCCAGAGGAAATAACCAAGGAATGGACATCGCATCTACTTCTAGAGCCAGAGGGTCTCTCCACCAAGAGCAGAGCCTCGGAACCTTTCTGTTGTGTCTTGTCACCATCAGGTCGATGTAAGGAGGACCCCATCACTGAACAATGAGTTGGAACACCTCTGGGTGCAACTCCCACTCTCCACTGTCCACTGTGTGTCGACTGAGGAAGTCCGCCATGACGTTGTCTACGCCTGGAATGTGCACCGCGGATATAACAGGAGCGTGTTCTTCTGCCCAGGACAAAATAGCCTTGACCTCTAACCAAGCAGCGAGACTTCTTGTTCCACCTTGTTTGTTGATGTAGGCCACGGCCGTGGTGTTGTCGATTCCACTCAGACTGGACAGTTTTCAAACTGAGATGTTCAGTATCGCAGGGCATGAAATATCGCCCAAAGCTCCAATATGTTGATCGGAAGGAGGGACTCCTTCGGAGACCTCCGACCCTGAGCGCTCAAGTGACCCAGGACCGCACCCCAACCGAAGAGGCTGGCATCCATCGTCACCTTGGTCCAGAAGGGTACCAGGAAGGACTTGCCCTTCAGCAGGTTGGAAAGGTCGAGCCACTGTGACAAGCTCAGTTCCACATGAAAAGGAAGAGAAACAGACGTCTTCAGAAGATCTGGTCGACCCTTGCACACCTGGATCACGAACCTTTGGAGCTCCCTGGTGTTCGCCATGGCAAACGGAACTGCTTTTGTTGTGGATATGAACTTCCCCACCAGAGAGGATAGCTTCTGGACTAGAACTGGATCCTGAGACAGAATTGCAAAAACCCTGTGGGCGATCTGGTGAGCCACCTCATCTGTGAGGAACACCATGCTCTTCTGAGTGTCGAAGAGAAGGCCCAGGAAGACCAGACGCTGGGATGGGACAAGATCTGACTTGTTCAAGTTGATGATCCACCCGTGATGGGTGAGAGCCTGAATGAAGTGCTGAACTTGCTGATGAAGAATTTCCACAGAGGGGGCTTTCAGAAGCAAGTCATCCATGTATGGAGTAACTCTGATGCTGTTCCGGTGGAGGATGGATATCAAGGAACCCAGGACACGATTGAAGACCTGAGGAGCTGTCATCAGACCAAATGGATGAGCTGAGAACTGAAAATGTCCCCTGTCGTAGGCAAACCAGAAATACTGCCGGCTCTCTGGATGAATGCCAATGTGTAAGTAGGCATCCTGAAGATCCAGAGAAGCAAGGAATTCCCTCGGGGACATGGCAGCAATCACCGTGCATAGAGACTCCTGATGATGAGTCTCGGTCACAAAGGAATTGAGAACCTTCAAGTCCAAAATAGGGCGACAACTGCCGTCCTTTTTGGCAACCACAAAGAGGTTTGAATAGAAACCTGAACCCCTGTCTTGGACAGGCACCGGCTCTAGAACATCCTTGTCCAGAAGAGCCTGAACAGCGCTGTCGAACAGACAGCGTTTCTCTGCATCCTGAGGTATGTGAGAAGGAAGAAAACGAAAGGGAGGAAGAGAAATTAAAGGGATCTTGTACCTTTCCATCACGACCTGTAAAACCCATGGGTCCGCCACTGAGTCCTCCCAAATGCTGTGATAGTGTCGTAGACGACCACCCACAGCAGAGTGCAGACCCAGGTTTGGCAAGTCATGATGAAGAAGTCTTGGAAGCCTTGGGCTTGGAGGAGATCTTGGGCTTCCATTGCTGTTTGGGCTTGGAGGAGGTACGTTGATCTGAGGGAACCGTCTGGTTTGCCGGACGTCTCTCATTCTGAAAGGAACTAAAATACCAGTTACGCTTAAGGTGAACATTCTTCCTGGGAACCAAGGATATTAGTGTACTCTTACCCTCTGTGGCCTCACTTATCAGATCCTTAAGATCCGGCCCAAACAAAAAGGTACCCTGGAAGGGTAGGGAAAGTAAGGCTTTCTTGGAAGCAGTGTCAGCAGACCAGATCTTGAGCCAAAGAGCTCGTCTGGCCACCACAGACATGGTGGAAACCCTAGCCAGCAAACAGATGGCATCAAAGAAAGCAGCAGAAACATAGTGCTGTGCCTCAGATATGTTGGCAAGAAGGCGCAACTTATGTGAAGTAGGTGCATCCTGAATGGACAGCCTTGGTAAGCTGTTCAGTCCAGACCGCAATGGCCCGTTGACCCACGCTGCGGCAAATGCTGGACGCATAGCAGAACCAGCAGTGGCAAAAATGGACTTGAGGGAAACCTCAAGTTTCTTGTCTGTCCAGTCCTTCAGAGAGGAGGCATCAGAGACTGGCAGGGCAGTAGATTTAGATAGCCTGGATACAGGAGCATCCACTTTGGGAGGATGAACCCACTGAGAAAGCGAGGCTTCAGAAAAGGGATGAAGCTTGGCAAATTTCTTGGACACAGATCGTTTCTTGTCTGGGGATTTCCACTCCTCAGACACAAGGCGGTCAAGAGTGGGATTAGGTGGAAAGTAGGTAAGGGGCTTAGCAGGCTCCTGGAATACATCAGAGGGATCAGAAGGGACCTCCTGAACTAGTGGAATGTTAAGAGTAGTTAAGACAGCCCTGATCAGGCTCTCAGTGGAGGGCTCAGGATCAGCCTCAAAAGGGTCCCCAAAAAACTGACAGGACCCAAACACAGAACACTGCTCAACATCCGAATCCACTAGCAGTTCCTCCTCAGAGGAATCTGACATGTCAGGTACCCCCTGAGGTTTGGGCAGGGAAGACCTGACTGAGGACGGGGCCTGCCAAGACTGAAAGGCCCCCTGTAACTGGGATGGAAAGAGTTGCTATGTGGACTGAAGGTACCTAGTCGCAGCCTTGAACTCACCAAACAGCACCAAAGCTGGCTCTATTGCATGGCTGGAGGTCCCTGGAATGCTGTCAGGGACATCAGAACATGCTGGGCATAAATGACCTGAGAATTCTCTAGGTAGCCCTGAGTGACAGGAAGAGCAATGCGCAATGGGGGATACAGAAACCCTAGCCTCCTTAGTCTTAGGTCTGTCCCCAAGCTCCAGCGGTATAGATATTCTCACAGTGTCATAACCTCACTGTACAATAAAATCACCCAATTATAGTGTGTAGGATTAAAGTTTCACCCCAGAAATCTGTAAAATAAACTTATTTAGCAGGCGAACGGTTAATCTGCAGAGGAGAGAAGGAGAGTCCAAGCCCTGCATAGGATACTCGCCCAGAAATGCACACACAAAATGGCTGCCGCGGCAGGAGCCGATCAGAAACAAGGGTGCAAAGCAAGTGCTCATGAGTAATGTAGTTTTTCCCAAAAAGTACACTAAAACAGTGCCCGAAGCCCCCTGAGCCCCCCAACACACTTAAAACATCAACCGGATGATAGAGTAAGGGTAGACAAGTAAAATGAGCCGTCTCTGAAGTCGCTATGTTAAACGGTTGCAAAGATACGTCCCGAACAGTCTAGTTCCATAGAAGTGAATGGAGCAATGGCGTCTATGTGGTTAAGCGCTGCTTAAAGGCGCAGTACTCAATTTTTACAAATTTCAAAGTAAAACATTGAAATATGTAAAACATCAGTAGAACATGTGAGGATACCCAAAAAAACACTAACCCAGTAGGAAAAGTGTTCGAACCCCCCCCCCAAAAAAGTGCCAAACCAGCAGTTAAAGGGTTAAGTTACCACATAAACCTGCTCCAAACACCCAACAGACATACAGATATACCTAATGAGTGCAGGAGTGTGCAATAGGAACTCCAGGAATACACCCCTGTCTGGAGGGGCACTGTGGGACAAGTGGACCTGCAGCACTCAAAGGGTTGCTCACCTTTCCTGCAGATCTTCTTGTAACGTGACGCCTTGTATCATAAGCTGGATACCTCTTTTATAGTTCCTTTCTCAGAATAACACTCCAATAGTACACTGACCCTCCTGTTCCCAAACATCAGCCGAGACTTGATGAAGGGAAGAACTCTCTTTTATTGAATCAAACACACAGGTTATATACGCTACAGAGACTCTTATCTAGATCAGCATGCAAATTAATACTTGGGACAGTGTTTCTATGCTTGACCAATCATCCACCAGCATCCTTATCAGGATAAGAATGCAGATTAGGAATTGAAATCCTACATTCTTAACTGGCTCATCAATAACCGCCTCTGATTGGTCAAGGAAGCACAGCAGGAATCAATTAACATTCCTTAGCACAGGCCTGGAGTAGAGTGGAATCAAAGCCCAACCCCCCCACTATCTCTGCACTCCAGCAATGTACTGGAATCAACTATAGTCACCACAGTTCTGTCACACTTCTGTCTTCTGATCACCATGTAGCAAGAAGTACCTCAGTGGGTAACTCCTGGGGAAGCACTTGGAATCAAGATTTTCCCCCTCAGGGCTTAAGGTCCACAAAAAGCACCTGGATACTGAGCTAGCCACATCTAAAGGCATTGTCAGTCATGGTAATCCGCCTAATTGTGGTATTCCATTTCTAAACAGAAAAATAAAAAGATTCTAAAACTATAGCAGAATTGTTCTCAGCCTAGTGTTGTCTTCACCAAGGAACAAATCTTTCTGGAACTGGTTGGCTAGCTGCAGCCAAGGAGGGAAGGGAGCCTCCACCCCCTGCATACACTTTTAGAATTGTTCCTGCCTACTAAGGGGCGGGTAGTCTCCCAGAGTTACCAGTAACCAGTATTGGACGACAGAGAAATGTGTTTTAGTCAAAGGTTATTACAACTCAAACTTTAATTTTTTAGGTGCAATATCACAGTGGCCTGAAATTGTACAGTGGCACTGTTGTTACACCATCTTATGGACAGCTCTGGTTCGTAGACCATAAATCTCCATAGGATGGTGTAGCAAAAGCTCCACTGTAAAGTTTCAGGCCACTGTGATATTGCACCTACAAAATTCAACTTTGAGCTGTAATAACTTTTGAATAACACACCTTTCAGCAGCGGGAGTACTATTGTTTTACTCAGGAGGATGAACCCTACAACATTTTTTTTTTACATTTTAATTATTACTATCTCTTTAAGCCTCTTTGGCTATTGTCTGATTTGCTGTGCTTGTTAGATTTCCGTTGACAACCAAGGTTATACAGATCCGATTTGGACCTATGAAATACTGGTATCTTGGGGAAAGAGTATGTTTTTCTCCTTTTCCTCCCTGGAATCACTGGAATGCTTAGGTATATCCCCATGGTTCCTGTGTCCCGTACTGGATGTAAGCAAAAATAGGATTTTAGTCTTACCTGTTAAATCCTTTTCACTTAGTCCATACAGGTTACTGGTAACTCTGGGAGGCGATCCACCCCTTTAAGTAGGCAGGAACATTTCTCCAAATGTATGCAGGGGGCGCAGCCTCCCCTCCCTCCTAGGATGCTTCCCAGTCAGCTAACACCAGAATGGTTTGAGACCCTACTAACTGACCAGAAATCTAAGAGAAGAAGACTCCTGTGAGCATGCCCCGAAGGACTCCTACAAAGTGCCACAGGAGAGCCAAGCATGGTCTCTTGACAGGGTGGGAGACCAGTAACCTGTATGGACTAAGTGAAAAGGATTTAACAGGTAAGACTAAAATCCTATTTTCACTGTCGTCCAATACAGGTTACTGGTAACTCTGGTATGTCCAAGCATTGAGTTACCCTGAGGCGGGAAGGAGGCAAGGACCAGGCGCAAGGCCCCCAAAGTCACCAGGACCTCCATGAACCAACTGGACAGAGATCCCAAGAAAACAGAAGTGTCAACGGACACCAGCTAGGGGTAAAAACAGACCCCAGGAACTGTTACACAGCACACAGAACTAGAGCCAACAGGGCTCAACAGTAAGGAAGCACTAAGAACCTCAGAAGAAGATCCTAGACAGGCAAAACTGCCTCCAGGACCTTCCTCCCAAAGCTGGCATCAGCCGAGGCCAGCACATCCACATGGTAGTGCTTCAAGAAGGTGTGCACAGAGGACCAAGTGGCCGGCCGGCACAGCTGATCAGCAGACTCTTGATTCTTGTAGGCCCAATGGACCTGGTAGAATGGGCCGTAACCCGGAAGGGAACATGTTTGTTCCTCAATTCGTACGCCTTATGAATGGTAGACTTAATCCAAGATGCAATAGTCACTTTGGATGCCGGTCTCCCAGCCCTAGGACCCTCCGGAATGACGAACAGAGCATCAGACTTCCTGATGGACTCCATGCGATGCACATAGAACTTGAGACAACGCACAACAAATTGAGATCCCTCTCCTTCTCGGAAGAGGGGTTAGGGCAGAAAGAGGGCACCACAATCTCCTGATTAATGTGGAACTCAGAAACTACTTTAGGTAAGAACTCCTTAGAAGTACGAAGAACTGCCTTGTCCTTGTGAAACACCAAATAGGGTGGTTTACAGGAGAGAGCTTGTAACTCTGCCACCCGGCGGACTGACACAATAGCCAGAAGAAAGGCCATCTTCCACGACAAAAGACGTAAAGGAATGGTAGCCAAAGACTCGAAGGGAGGACGCTGGAGAACTCCCAACACCAGATTCAGGTCCCACTGAGGAGCCGGACTCCGAAAGGCAGGACGCACATGAGCCACGCCCTGGAAGAAGATCTTGACATCAGGAAGAACAGCAATGCGCTCCTGGAAAAAGACAGAAAGCGCCGAAGATTGAACCTTAAGAGAACTCAAACTGAGTCCCTTATCCACACCGTCCTGCAAAAAGGCCAGGACATTAGGAAGATGAAAATCGTGAGACAGGTCCCTGTCAGCACACCAAGACAGAAAGGTCGACCAGACCCGATGATAGATCTTGGACGAAACAGGCTTACGAGCCCGAAGCATGGTAGACACCACAGCCGAAGAAAACCCCTTCTTCTTCAAAATTGAGGATTCAACCTCCAGGCTGTCAAATGGAGATGATGAACATCCTCCTTCCACAGATAACCTTGAATCACAAGATCTGGACGAGGGGGAAGCGGAAAGGGCTCTGCCACCGACAGAGCCAGAAGGTCCGGATACCAGGACTGACGAGGCCAATTTGGAGCAATGAGGATGACCGGACAACGCTCCACCTTCAGCTTCTGGATCACCCTGATCAGCATCGGAAGGGGGGGGGGGAAGATGTAAGCCAGGGAAAACACCCAAGGAATCGACATGGCGTCGACCGCCAGAGCCAGCGAGTCTCTCCACCTAGAGCAGAATGTTGGAACCTTCCTGTTGTACCCGGTTGCCATCAAATCCACAGCATGCCCCACATCCGAGTCAATAGTTGAAACACTTCCGGATGGAGTTCCCACTGTCCGCTGTCACCTGTGTGACGACTGAGAAAATCTGCCATGACGTTGTCTACGCCTGGAATGTGCACCGCTGAAATGGTGGGAACGTGAACCTCCGCCCAAGACAGGATGGCCTTGACCTCTAGCCACGCGGCGAGACTTCTTGTCCTGCCCTGCCTGTTGATGTAAGCCATGGCGGTGGCGTTGTCTGATTCCACCTTGACCGGACAGTCCTCCACCTGAGATTCCCAATGGCGTAGAGCATGTTGATGGGGAGAAGAGACTCCTCCAAGGACCACTTCCCCTGAGCGCTGAAGTGAACCAATACAGCACCCCAGCCCGAGAGACTGGCGTCTGTCGTGATCTTGGTCCAGTAAGGGATCCGAAAGGGTCTCCCCTTCAGGAGATGGGAAAGGTCCAACCACCATTCCAAGCTCAAGTCGACGTGAGGAGGCAAAGACACTGACAGCTTCAGATGATCCGGTCAATCCCTGCACGTCTGGATCACAAATCTCTGAAGTTCCCTGGTGTGGGCCATCGCAAATGGCACCGCCTTTATCGTGGAGATGAACTTCCCCACCAGTGAAGACAACTTCGGCACTGGGATCTGCTCGAGTGCCAGAATCCTCGCAACTCGTTGGGCAATTTGTTGAGCCACTTCCTCCGGCAGAAACATCATACCCTTCTGAGTGTCGAACAGCAGACCCAGGAATATGAGACTCTGGGATGGAGACAAGTTCGACTTGTCCAAATTCACTATCCACCCATGACGGGTGAGGGCATGAATGCAGGTCTGAACCTGCTGATGAAGGAGTTCCGCAGATTCCGCCTTCAATAGCAAGTCGTCCATGTACGGAGTCACTCTTATGCCATCCCCTGATGGAGGGCAGATATCAATGCTCCCAGAACTCGTTGAAAAACCTGGGGAGCAGTTGTCAGTCCAAACGGAAGAGCTGAAAACTGAAAATGACCCCTGGCGCAGGCAAACCTCAGATACTGCCTGCTCGCTGGATGAATAGGGATGTGCAAATATGCATCCTGAAGATCCAGAGAAGCGAGAAACTCCCCTGGAGACATGGCGGCAATCACAGTGCGCAGAGATTCCTGGCAATAGTGGGTCTTCACCACAAAGGAATTGAGATCTTTGAGATCCAAAATAGGACGACCCCCACCGTCCTTCTTGGTCACCACAAAAAGGTTGGAGTAGAACCCTAAGCCCATGTCCACAGGAAGCACTGGCTCCAGAACCTCCTTGTCCAAGAGATCCTGAATAGCGCCGAACAGCCGCAGTTTCTCTGCATCTTGCGGAGAATGATTGAGATGAAAACGAAAGGGAGGAAGGGAAAAGAAAGGGATCTTGTATCCCTCTGAGACCACCTGTAAAACCCATGGGTCCATCACAGATTCCTCCCAGACCCTGCGAAAGAGGTGGAGACGTCCCCCCACGGCAGGATGCGGACCCGGGTTCGGCGAGTCATGCCGAAGCAGCCTTGGCAGACTTGGGCTTGGAAGCAACCTTGGGCTTCCAGGACTGCTTGGGCTTGGAGGAGGGACGCGGATCGGACGGGACTGACTTAGTCGACGGACGCGTCTCTGTCTGAAAGGAACTAAAGGACCGGTAACGCTTAGCCGGCAACTTTTTCTTGAAGACCAAAGGCAAAAGGGTACTCTAACCCCCAGTAGCCTCACTAATGAGTTCCTTGAGCTCAGACCCAAACAAGGAAGTACCCTGGAAAGGCAAAGAAAGCAAAACCTTCTTAGACACAGTGTCAGCAGACCAAATCTTAAGCCAAAGCGCACGCCTGGCTACCACAGAAGAGGTAGAAGCCCTAGCCATCATGCGGACAGCGTCAAAAGCAGCATCAGAAACATAATTCTGGGCCTCAGAAATATTAGAAAGCAAGCGCAATTGTTCTGAAACAGGCGTGTCCTGACGGACCACTGTGGTGAGGTGCTCAGTCCAGACCGCAATGGCCCGGTTAACCCACGCCACAGCAAATGCCGGACGCATAGCAGTGCCAATAGAGGTAAAAATAGACTTGAGGCAAATTTCCAACTTTTTGTCCGTCCAATCCTGTAAAGCAGAAGCATCAGATACAGGTAAAGCAGTTGATTTAGACAGTCTAGAAACAGGGGCATCCAATCCACCTTGGGAGGATGAACCCATTTATTCAGTTCAGCCTCAGAAAAGGGATAAAGTTTTGCAAACTTTTTTGAGACTGAAGTGGACTTGTCAGGATTTTTCCAAGCATCAGAAACCAAACGTCCAAGAGTAGGGTTAGAAGGAAAACAAGTAACAGCTTTAGCAGGTTTCTGAAAGACATCAGTTGGGTCAGAG
Source organism: Rhinophrynus dorsalis (assembly GCA_037306005.1). Taxonomy (NCBI): domain Eukaryota; kingdom Metazoa; phylum Chordata; class Amphibia; order Anura; family Rhinophrynidae; genus Rhinophrynus; species Rhinophrynus dorsalis. The sequence continues at coordinate 432,248,909 of CM074719.1, read as the reverse complement.
GGAACCTCTTGACTCAAGGGAAGGTTGAGGGTGGTCAGAACGGCTCTAATTAAGCCCTCAGCAGAGAGTTCAGGGTCACATTCAAAGGGGTCTCCAACAAATCTGGAAGACTCAATAACTGTACCATCCTAAACATCAGAATCTTGCAACAATTCTTCCTCAGAAGAATCAGACACATCAGGTGCCCCCTGAGGTTTAGGCAGGGAGGTCTTGATAGTAGAGGGAGCCTGCCATAACTGCAGTGCACCCTGTACCTGAGAGGGAAAGAGTTGAAGAGTGGACCTGAGGTCCCTAGTTGCAGCCTTAAACTCTTTAACCCAAGCTGGCTCTATAGCATGGCTGGAAGGCCCTGGGTTGCATAAATGACCAGAGAATTCCCTAGGCAGCCCTGAATGACAGGAAGAGCAAAACACAATGGGGGATACGGATACCCCAGCCTCCTTAGTCTTAGGTCTAGTCCCAAGCTCCAGCGGTGTAGACATACTCACAGTGTCAAATATACCCCACTGACAGAAATCACCCAATTTAAGTGTGAAAGGTTAAATATTCACCCCAGAAATGTTAAAACTAAACTTATCTGGCAAGCGAAGGGTTAATCAACGGAGGAGAGGGAGAAGGTCCGGTCCCTGCGTAGTATACTCGATGAGAAGAACTCACAAAATGGCTGCCGCGACGGAAGCCAATCAGAAAAAAGGCGTGAAACGAGCGCTCATGGGAAACGTAGTTTTTCTCAAAAAGTACCCCAAAGCAGTGCCCGAAGCCCCCCAACACACTTGAACATGAAACCGGATGAAAGAGCAAGGGAAGACAAACAAAATGAGCCCACTCTGAAGTCGCTATGTGAAGCGGTTCCAGAGATACGTCCCACACAGTGTAAGCCCATAGAGAGTAAAGGAGCAATGGCGGCTATGCTGTAAAAGAGGAACATAAAATTTAAGAAAATAAACCCCAATAATAAAAAGGTTAAAAACACATATTGCACACATGTACATGATGAGAAAACACTATCCCATAAAGAAAGTGTAACAGAACCCTTAAGAAACAAGTCAAACCAGCAGACAAAGGGTTAAAATGTCACATAGACTGCTTCAAAACTCACAGACACACACATATATACATTATAGATATATATAAAAACACCCAATGAGTACTGGAGTGCGCAATGAGAACTCTCAAATACAAGCCCAACTTTAAGGAAGGGACACTGTGGGACAAGTGGCTCACCTTTCTGCAGGTCTTCTGCCTTCAGGTCACCATGCAAATACAGGATTACCTCAGAGGATAATCCCCCAGGGAAGTACTTGAAACCAAGTTGTTCCCTCATCAGGGCATAAGGTCCACCAAAAATCCCTGGACATTGAGCTAGCCACTTTGGGGGAGGGCATTTGTCAGTCATGGTAACCCGCCTAATGGTGGTATTCCATATTTGACAGAAAACAATAAAAAGACTAAACTGAAAAGAGATGTTCTCCACCTGGTGTGTACACACCCAGGAACAAATCATTCTGGTGTTAGCTGTCTGGGAAGCAGCCTAAAAGGGAGGGGAGGCTCCGCCCCCTGCATACATTTGGAGAAATGTTCCGCCTACTTAAAGGGGCGGATCACCTCCCAGAGTTACCAGTAACCTGTATTGGACGACAGTGAAAGTAGGATTTTACACAGGACTCCCACCCAGAGAAAAACCTACTTGTGTTCCCTTCCCCAGACAGAGGAGTCATTTTAGTAGCTTCCTTTTCTTTTTTTACTTACATACATTAATCTGGAGGCGGGGTTTGAGCTGGAGAGATGAGGAGGGAGTCGCCACCCCCAAAGACCCTGTCTTTTTGAAATGCCTTTCTTTCCCGGAGGGAACTCAAACTCATCCCCATGTTCCATATGGACTAAAGAGAAAAGGATTTAAAGGGATAGTAATACTTAAAATGTAAAAAATAATATGTTGTAGGGTTTATCCCCCTGAGTAAAACAAGAGTACTCCCACTGCTGAAAGGTGTTTCATTCAAAAGTTATTAATTTTCAAAGTTGAATTTTTTAGGTGCAATATCACAGTGACCTGAAATTGTACAGTGGCGCTGTTGCTACACCATCCTATGGAGATTTATGGTCAATTGACCAGAGCTGTCCATAGGATCGTGTAGCAACAACGCCACTGTACAATTTCAGGCCACTGTGATATTGCACCTAAAAAATTCAACTTTGAAAATGAATAACTTTTGAATGAAACACCTTTCAGCAGTGGGAGTACTCTTGTTTTACTCAGGGGGATAAACCCTACAACATATTTTTTTTTACATTTTAAGTATTACTATCCCTTTAATGGTACGTTCATTCAAATCCTATTTTCCCTTTCCCACTATGTAAGTGTATGTGTTTTAAAGAAAAACAAACTCCAAAGCTCCTTGAGCTACAGAAAGGTGTCCAGCGTACTGGACACTCATCTGACACTCAAGCTTGGCAAAATATGATACGGACAAAAATAACAGTGAGAAGATCAATCTCTGCTTCTTCATGTCTCTTTAAATCACAGATTAACCAATCCTCTCACTTATTGCTTTGTCTGTTTGGTATTGGCATAATCCTCAACTTATTTTAGCCCTTTCATGATCAAGATGAATGTTCAGTAGAATATACACCCTTCTGGCACTCAAAGGAAATAACCTGCAATTACCTTGTGCCTCCTCTACTATTAACCTTTTCAGTGCTAGAAGGATGGGAAATGGGTTGCACTCACTTCCCCAAGTCAAAAGGTTAATGGAGGAATTGTAGCCAAATTGTAGAACTTGCTCTTTCACCCTGTAAGTCACAGAACCGTGTCCAGAGGATTTAACATTCATTGGGTACCCATAGATTAATATAGTGTGTGTGCCTGCTGATCTCTTGAACTTACTTTTTCCTCATTGCACATCTTTCAACCCCCCCCCACACACACACACATCGCCCCAACTCTCCATGTCTCTCTGGCACTTCTCTTCACCCCAGTGCCACTCTCTCTTCGTAAAATAAATCTCCCCCTGCACAGGCTGGGATATAATAGAGTGTATGTGTGGGTCTTTGACTATCACACTCTGCCACTTGAACAAGGCTGGATGGCAGACTGTGTGGTGATATGACTACCAGTGGACAGGTGAAAACATGTGGGTGTCACACAGTGTATGTGCACCTACCATTGAGATAGCTGAACAAAGCTAGGGTGTCAGAGTCTGTGTGTGGTTCTATTGTTACTAATGGAACAGCATAACAAGCCTGGCGTGTGTGTAATACTGTTACTACCAATGGAACAGTGAAACAAGGCTGTGGATATTATACGGTGTATGTGTGGTTTTGAGATTACCAATGAACAGTGGAACACTATTTTTATCAGTATGACCCCTATACTGAAATGTGGAGTATCACCATATACCTTTCTGGTATTGTATGATGCTTTCGTTTATTCTAATGGCACTCCATAATGATTATTGTAGCCTTCTTACAGGAGCACAATTAGGCTTTGTTTCTCCGGTAACAAGGCTACACTGTCTCATTCATTTGTCACGTTTAGTCACATTAATTATAAAGGACTTTTTAGGTACTTAACCTGGACTTCATAATAGAATTTAATTTCCATTTTTGTTTCATTCTATTCTTTTTATCACACAATTTTACAGTGGGATGGAAGACCTTTATGTGATATGAATCGCTGATTGGTGGGATTACCTACAAAATCAGGGCTAGTTTAGTGCACATCCTCCCCCTTCCTGAAGAAGGTGCAATTTAGCTCCAAAATGCATCAGACGTCCACGTGTTAGGCCAGACGCCAACACCATTGAACATTGTGACTGAGAGACTGGGAGACCGAGAGCGATTTGAACTGAGACGGGCTGCTGCGACCATCAAAGCATCTGCCACCAATCCAGTATTGTCGGAGTGGTTGAAAGACGGAGGATCTTTGTTTTATGCTCTCACAGCCTGTGGAGATTCTGTAAACATACATCCTCATCAATTATGGATTCTATATACTGATACAATGGTTTCTCCAGTAATTGCATACATTTTAACTGTGCATAGACTGTGTTCCTCTAATTGAGGATACCTCTTCTCTGTGTCCTTCAGTTCATAACTCTCAAGGCATATTAATAGTATTACTTTGCCTAATAGGGGTCATATCCCCCTTTTCTTTTAATCCCATTTCTTTTTTATTTTTTCATTTATTTATGTTTCACCTTTTGTTTTCCCTCCTTTAATACTTTTTTCTTTTCATATTTTCTCCCCTTCCATTATCATTATTTTCATCATCATTTTTCCTTCTTTAATAAACTTCTTTACATACTCACCTCTTCAATTCCATTTCTATGGTATATAGATTTTTTTTTTTGAGAGAAACTTTACCTACATACACAATTTATGCATTACATATTTCTTGTAAGATTTTATAGTCCAGACATACTGGATATTGTGTTTTCTTAGGTGCTACCTTCCCTCATAATAAATATATATATATATATATATATATATATATATATATATATATATATATATATATATATATATATACTAGCAACGTGGGCTGGCGTTGCCCGTCAGGATATATAGGGAATTAATGCACACACACGGATGCGAGACAAACACAGAGACACACACGCAAATGCACATGCATGCACTGAGATGCTTAAAGAGCGACAGTCATACACACATACATGCAGACACATAGAGTGTGATACAGACATACAACACACACAGTGAGAAACACACAGGCACACACAGAGACACACACACACACACACAAGTGAGTCATAAGGGGGTGACTTATGTGTCATTGTAATGAGTTTGTGTTTGTACTTATGCCTCCACTGTGGCATTCATTCATATAGTTGAAATGCATGTGGTAATTGCACATACTATGGTGGAAGGTGGATTGTGCTGGCTCCCGGGATGTGAGTGACTGGCATTCATTCATGTAATTGAAATGTGTGCGGTAATTGCACATACTATGGTGGAAGGTGGATCGTGCTGGCTCCCGGGGTGTGATTATGTGTGAGTGATTGCGTTTGAGTGCGAGATTGAGTGATTGCGTGTGAGTGATTGAGTGAGTCTGTTAGTGAGTGTGTGTGATTGAGTGAGAATGTGTGAGTGAGAGTGTGTATGATAGTGAGAGGGTGTGAATGATTGAGGGTGTGAGTGATTGAGGGTGAGAGTGTGATTGAGGGTGAGAGTGTGATTGAGGGTGAGAGTGTGATTGAGTGTGAGTGTGATTGAGTGTGACTGCGAGACTAAGTGTGAGAGTGTGAGACTGTGAGAGTGTGATTGAGTGTGAGAGTGAGACTGTGTGAGAGTGTGATTGAGTGAGACTGAGAGAGTGTGATTGAGTGTGAGACTGTGTGAGAGTGTGATTGAGTGAGACTGTGAGAGTGTGATTGAGAGTGAGAGTGTGTGAGTGTGATTGAGTGTGATTGAGTGAGACTGTGAGAGTGTGATTGACAGTGAGAGTGTGTGAGTGTGATTGAGTGAGACTGTGAGAGTGTGATTGAGTGTGTGAGTGATTGGGTGTGAGAGAGTGAGAGAGACTGTGTGAGACTGAGAGTGTGAGAATGTGAGAGACTGTGAGAGTGTGAGAGACTTTGAGAGTGTGAGAGAGACTTTGAGAGTGTGAGAGAGAGTGTGAGAGACTGTGAGACTGTGTGAGACTGAGAGTGTGAGAGACAGACTGTGTGAGACTGTGAGACAGAGTGTGAGAGAGACTGAGACTGTGTGAGACTGAGAGTGTGAGAGAGACTGTGAGAGTGTGAGAGAGACTGTGTGTGTGAGACTGTGTGAGACTGAGAGTGTGAGACTGTGACTGTGTGAGAGACTGTGTGAGACGGTGTGTGAGAGTGTAAGAGACTGTGAGAGTGTGAGGGACTGTGAGACTGCGAGAGAGACTGTGTGAGACTGCGAGAGAGACTGTGTGAGACTGCGAGACTGAGAGTGTGAGACTGTGTGAAAGTGAGACTGTGAGACTGAGAGTGTGTGACTGTGAGGGACTGTGTGAGACTGCGAGAGAGACTGTGTGAGACTGCGAGAGAGATTGAGAGTGTGTGAGACTGAGTGTGTGTGAGACTAAGAGAGAGACTGTGTGAGACTGCGAGAGAGACTGTGACAGTGTGAGATTGAGACTGTGTGTGAGAGTGTGTGTGAGACTGTGTGACAGAGTGTGAGAGAGACTGAGACTGTGTGAGACAGAGAGACTGAGAGAGTGTGAGACTGAGTGAGACTGTGACTGTGTGAGAGAGAGTGTGAGAGAGCGTGTGAGGGACTGTGAGAGATTGAGGGACTGTGTGAGACTGCGAGAGAGACTGTGTGAGACTGCGACAGAGACTGTGTGTGTGAGACTGTGAGAGACTGTGAGAGAGACTGTGTGAGACTGCGAGAGAGACTGTGTGAGACTGCAAGAGAGACTGTGTGAGACTCCGAGAGAGACTGTGTGAGACTCCGAGAGAGACTGTGTGAGACTGCGAGAGTGTGAGACTGAGAGTGCGTGAGACTGTGAGAGTGTGAGGGACTGTGTGAGACTGCGAGAGAGACTGTGTGAGACTGCGAGAGTGTGAGACTGAGAGCGTGAGACTGAGAGCGTGAGACTGAGAGTGTGAGACTGAGAGTGTGAGACTGTGTGAAAGTGTGAGACTGCGAGAGAGACTGTGTGAGAGACTGTGAGACGGTGTGAGAGAGTGTGAGAGTGTGAGGGACTGTGAGAGTGTGAGGGACTGTGTGAGACTGCGAGAGAGACTGCGAGAGTGTGAGACAGAGTGCGTGAGACTGTGAGAGTGCGAGAGAGACTGTGTGAGATTGCGAGAGAGAGACTGTGAGAGTGTGAGACTGTGTGAGACTGTGAGGGACTGTGAGACTGAGAGTGTGTGACTGTGAGGGACTGTGTGAGACTGCGAGAGAGACTGTGTGAGACTGCGAGAGAGATTGAGAGTGTGTGAGACTGAGTGTGTGTGAGACTAAGAGAGAGACTGTGTGAGACTGCGAGAGAGACTGTGACAGTGTGAGATTGAGACTGTGTGACAGAGTGTGAGAGAGACTGAGAGAGTGTGAGACAGAGAGACTGAGAGAGTGTGAGACTGAGTGAGACTGTGACTGTGTGAGAGAGAGTGTGAGAGAGCGTGTGAGGGACTGTGAGAGATTGAGGGACTGTGTGAGACTGCGAGAGAGACTGTGTGAGACTGCGACAGAGACTGTGAGACTGTGTGTGTGAGACTGTGAGAGACTGCGAGAGAGACTGTGTGAGACTGCGAGAGAGACTGTGTGAGACTGCAAGAGAGACTGTGTGAGACTCCGAGAGAGACTGTGTGAGACTCCGAGAGAGACTGTGTGAGACTGCGAGAGTGTGAGACTGAGAGCGTGAGACTGAGAGTGTGAGACTGAGAGTGTGAGACTGAGAGTGTGAGACTGAGAGTGTGAGACTGTGTGAAAGTGTGAGACTGCGAGAGAGACTGTGTGAGAGACTGTGAGACGGTGTGAGAGAGTGTGAGAGTGTGAGGGACTGTGAGAGTGTGAGGGACTGTGTGAGACTGCGAGAGTGTGAGACAGAGTGCGTGAGACTGTGAGAGTGCGAGAGAGACTGTGTGAGATTGCGAGAGAGAGACTGTGAGAGTGTGAGACTGTGTGAGACTGTGAGAGTGTGAGGGACTGTGTGAGACTGCGAGAGAGACTGTGAGAGACTGCGAGAGACAGAGTGTGAGACTGAGATTGTGAGACTGTGTGAAAGTGTGAGACTGCGACTGCGTGAGAGACTGTGTGTGAGACTGTGTGTGAGAGACAGAATGTGTGCTTTGCAATGCGTTGCTTACCCCTCTGGCACTCAAAGGGTTAAGTTGAGCTAACATAGCAATATAACACACGGTGGCTCTTCAGTTGAGGCAACGTAGCAATATGCTGAGGGATCAAATAGAAAGTGGTGTTTGAGGCTTGCCCTCTGTAACATACAGCAAAGCATCTCTCTCCCTTTAAGGAGAAAGGGTGGGAATCAGGAAGCAGTAAGTGGAGGAGTGACAGTTGAGACAGTGAGGTGACTGAAGAGATGATGAGTTAAATAAGAGTTGCTATTAAGTTTGTATTTTATGGGAACATTACACCCTCGTACTGAAACAGTGTATGGAGGGTTACAATTATCTGTGGGAGGTGACACAGTGTGTTTGTGGGGTCATGATCCTGAGTGAGAGTGTGAGTTGACCGGGAGAAGTTACTGATATCCCTACCTCAGGAGCGAGTGGCAGTTATATATATTTTTTTTTTTTGTCAGTTGGATACTGGTGGGTGGGCTGGAGGGGGCGGGCCAATTCCCTGTATGATAAACACGCCCCCATTGAATCACCCAAAGAGAGCAGTAAAGTCCCCATTCAATCACCCAATAGGAGTTGTGTCTCCTAATGAGACATAAATTATGTAATTAGACATTCTGTTCAATGCGAGTTTCTTTTCTGAGGAGACATAAATTATGTTCTGTGTGTGGGGTACCATAAATTATGCAATGAGGCTTATTCTTATATATATATATATATATATATATATATATATATATATATATATATAGAGAGAGAGAGAGAGAGAGCGAGAGCGAGAGAGCGAGAATTAATAAAGAAGTGAGCAACACATGTGGGACTTATTGATAATATTTTAATATCTGTCGGTAAAGCAACAAATATGGTCAACGTTTCGGTCAATTCTGACCTTTATCAAGACGCTAGTAAGGAGACTTACCTCCATATTTAAGCCCAAGCGAATCCTGGCATCGCTCATGTAGATGGTGACGTCATCAGCCGAAGGGCTCTGATAGGTTAGCCCCTCAGGTGGACGTCACCCCTAGATCATGTAGAGAAACGTGGATGCTTAAGGGTAATAAGTGTAGAGAGTCTCAAGTGTACTGAACATATGAACTACTTGTTATTCAAAGGCGAATACCAAACTAAAGTTGCAAATATACTTGAATAAACCCTAGAACCAAAACAAGTAAAAGTGATTTCACAAGAGCAACCCATGCTGATTCACTCACCAGCCGAACGGAGCGATACCTGCTCACTGCCGGTATGCGGCATCAGCTGGATATGTGAAGTGCATAAGGTCTCTACATTATTCAACATCTCTTGGGTGAACCGCTGTTCCCACATACATATGAAGTGTAACTGTTGCTAAATGGAGTTGCATATGAAATGTGTAAGATTAACAGATGTGAAACATTAAAAAAGTGACACAAAGAAAATCATGAATAGCTGTTCATAGCATCTGACACAAGCTTCAAGAGCGTAACACCGTATCAGATGTCCAATCAGTAGGCTGTGTCGAAATACCCGTAGTGTCATTAGACAAAAAGATGTCCTTAATGCTAATAGTGTCCCCGGGATCAGACCCAGGAATCCCAGTCAAGAATCCCTCGAGGCAAAAAAGAACTATAATGAGTAATAAGTACCCACCTCCAAATACTAACATAGAAAGTATGGGGGGACCAAAGGGACATATATGCAGATATCAACTAGGGAAAGACGGGACAAAGTCCAGTGGATTCTCATAGCGTCCTCCCATGTAAGTTGATGACTGTTTAATCTTGATAGCCATTTCTGCAATACTCTGCATCTCATGGGTGAACCACTGTTTACAAATATATGTGAAATGTCAGTGGATCAAATCATGAACAGCTGTTCATAGTGTCTGACACGAGAATGTCATTCGACCCAGGAAAGTCCTCATGCTACTCATGTCCCAGGAGTCAAATCCAGGAAGGACACACAAAGATCTATTAAGGCAAAAGAGTGGTATAGCAGGTACCCATCTCCATATACTGAAGTGGAAAATAAACAGTGGGGACCAAAGGGACATATATGCAGATATCCAATAGGGAAAGACCGGACATAGTCCCGTGAGTTCACTTAAAGACCTCCCAAATTAGAACATAAATGTGTAATCCTAATAGCGAATTACACTGTATCACACTCTAGACCTGTAGGATAGAGAGAAGTGTAGATTGAAGTATACCAGTGGGTTGTAATAAGAGGATTTTAGTTTTACCTGTTAAATCCTTTTCTCTTAGTCCATACAGGTTACTGGTAACTCTGGGAGGAGATCTGACCCTTTAAGTAACATAGTAAATTAGGTTGAAAAAAGACACAAGTCCATCAAGTTCAACCTTTGCCTCATACCTCAGTAACTGAGAATTTTATAGCTTTCCCGCTACCAATTAAATTAGTCTTTATCAGACCTTCCTGATCAGCCTACTCGTAAACAGTATAACTCTGTATGTTCCCTTTTGAAAGAAATGTATCTAATCTTCTCTTAAATGTATCCATTGTATCTGCCATAACTACCTCCCTGGGCAATGAATTCCACAATTTGACAGACCTTACCGTAAAAAAACCCTTCCTCTGCTGAAGTCTAAACCTCCTTTCCTCTAATCTCAAGGGGTGTCCCCTGGTCAGACCATGGAATAAATAGCTCACCGCAGAGATCCTTGTATTGACCTCTCATATACTTGTACAATGTGATAAGGTCTCCTCTTAGTCTCTTTTCTCTAGAGTAAATAAACCAAGTTTGTTTAGTCGTTCCTCATATGTCGAGTCCTCCATTCCCTTAATTAATTTTGTTGCTCTCCGCTGTACCCTCTCTAGTTCTAGTATATCCTTTTTCAGAACCGGTGCCCAAAATTGCACTGCATACTCAAGGTGAGGTCTTACCAATGATTTGTTTAATGGCAAAATAATGTTATCCACTCTTGCTTCGATACCTCTTTTTATACAAGACAGGACTTTGTTTGCCTTTGCTACTGCTGTTTTACACTGGTCACTGTTTCAAGTTTGTAGTTGACAAGGATACCCAGGTCTTTTTCTAGCAATGAGTCACCTAAAATTATTCCATTAAGTTTATAAGTAGCCTTGGGATTGTTTCCTCCCAAATGCATGACTTTACACTTCCCCACATTAAAATTCATATTCCACATGTTTGCCCAATCTGACATTGTATGTAAGTCCCTCTATAGAGAGAAAATATCCTGTTCTGAATTAATGACTTTGCATAATTTAGTATAATCTGCAAATATTGATATTTTGCTTTCTATATCTATTTCCAGGTCATTTATAAACATGTTAAAAAGCAGCAGACCCAATACTGAACCCTAAGGTACTCCACTCTCCACTTTAACTGTACTGGAGAATTTTCCATTTGTTCCAGGCAGGAACATTTCTCTAAATGTATGCAGGGGGTGGAGACTCCCTTCCCTCCTAGGCTGCAGCTTAGCCAGCTAGCTCCAGAATGATTTGAGACACTAATAACTGACTAGAAAATAGAAGGTAAGAAGACTCCTGTGAGCATGCCCTGAAGGACTCCCACAGGAGAGCCAAGCATGGGTGGCAAGGTGGGAAACCAGTAACCTGTATGGACTAAGAGAAAAGGATTTAACAGGTAAGACTAAAATCCTCTTTTCTCTGTTGTCCAATACAGGTTACTGGTAACTCTGGGATGTCCAACCATTGAGTTTCCCAGAGGCGGGAAGAAGGCAAGCACCAGGCGCAAGGCCCCCAAAGTCACCAGGACCTCTATGAACCAACCGGCTAGAGATCCCAACAAAACTGAAGTGTCAACGGACACCAAACAGGGGTAAAAACACCCCGGGGAACTGTTACACAGCACGCTGAACTAGACCCAACAGGGCTCAACAGTAAGGAAGCACCAAGAACCTAAGGAGAAGATCCTAGACAGGCAAGACTGCCTCTAGGACCTTCCTCCCAAAGCTGTCATCAGCCGAAGCCAGCACATCAACATGGTAGTTCTTCAAAAAGGTGTGCACAGAGAAACAAGTGGCCTCCCTGCACAACTGATCGGCAGAAGCCTGATTCTTATAGGCCCAAGAGACCTGGTGGAATGAGCCATGACCTGAAAGGGAACATGCTTATTCCTCAACTCATAGGCTCTATGAATGGTGGACTTGATCCATGACGGAATAGTCACTTTGGATGCAGGTCTTCCTGCCCTAGGACCCTCAGGAATGACGAACAGAGCATCAGACTTCCTTACAGATTCAGTACGTTGGACATAAAACTTGAGACAACGCACCACATCTAACAAGTGGAGATCTCTCTCCTTTTCAGAGGAGGGATTAGGGCAGAAAGAGGGCACCACAATCTCCTGACTGATGTGAAACTCGGAGACCACCTTAGGTAAGAACTCCTTAGAGGTGCAAAGCACCTTCTTACCCTTATGAAACACCAGAAAAGGTGATTTACAGGACAGAGCTTGCAACTCCGCAACCTGGCGAACAGACACAATCACCAGAAGAAAGGCCATCTTCCTCATCAAAAGACGTAGAGGAATAGTGGCCAAAGACTCAAAGGGAGGACGTTGGAGAACTCCCAGTACCAAATTAAGGTCCCACTGAGGAGCTGGGCTCCGAAAGGCAGGACGCACATGAGCAATGCCTTGGAAGAAAACCCTGACATCCGGAAGGATAGCAATGCATTTCTGGAAAAAGACAGAAAGCGCCAAAGTCTGAACCTTATGAGAACTCAGACTGAGTCCCTTATCCACACCGTCCTGCAAAAAAAGCCTGGACAGTGGGAAGAGCAAAGTCATGAGACAGATTTCTGTCAGCACACCAAGACACAAATGTCGACCAGACACTGTAATAGATCTTGGAAGAAACAGGCTTACGGGCACTAAGCATAGTAGACACCACAGCAGAAGAAAACCCTTTCTTCCTTAAAATCGAGGATTCAACCTCCAAGCCATCAAATTGAGCTGATGAACATCTTCCTTCCGCAGGTAACCCTGCAGAAGAAGATCTGGACGAGGGGGGAGCGGAAATGGCTCCGCCACTGATAGGGCCAGAAGCTCCGGATACCAGGACTGACAAGGCCAATCTGGAGCAATCAGGATTACTGGACAACGATTAATTTTCAATTTCTGTAACACCCCAGAGAACTCTCTAGGTAGCCCTGCGTGACAGGAAGAGCAATGCACAATGGGGGATACTGATACCCCAGCCTCCTTAATCTTAGGTATAACCCCTAGCTCCAGCAGTATAGACATTCTCACAGTGTCAAAACAACCAACTGTACAATAAATCACTCAAGTGTAGTGTGTAAGATTAACATTTCACCCCAGAAACATTAAATATAGACTTATCTGGCAGGTGAAGGGTTAATCTGCAGAGGAGAGAAGGAGAGTCCAAGCCCTGCGTAGGATACTTGCTGAGAAAAGCTCACAAAATGGTTGCCGCGACAGAAGCCAATCAGAAAAAAGGCGCAAAACAAGATCTCATGGGAAATGTAGTTTTTCCCAAAAAGTACCCCAAAGCAGTGCCTGCAGCCCACCAACATACTTGAACTATAAACCGGATGATAGAGCAAGGGTAGACAATTAAAATGAGCCCACTCTGAAGTTGCTGTGTGAAGCGGTTGCAGAGACACATCCCAAACAGTGTTTAAAGGCGCAGTACACAATAGCAATAAAAGTTAAAATATAAGTTAAAAACATGAAAAACATACAGGTAACGTGTGCATACTAAGAAAACACTAACCCAGTAAGGAAAGTGTCAGAAAACCCCTCAATAACATGCCAAACCAGTAGACAAAGGTTACGTTACCACATAAACCTCCTCCAAATACCAAACAGACATACACATATATACCCAAGGAGTGCGCAATGAGAACTCCCAAATACAAGCCCAGCAAAGGGGCACTGTGGGACAAGTGGACCTGCAGCACTCAAAGGGTAGCTCACCTTTCCTGCAGATCTTCTGTCTTCAGATTACCATGCAGCAAGAATTACCTCAGTGGGTAATCCCTGGGGAAGCACTTGTACCCAAGATTTACCCCCTCAGGGCTTAAGGTCTACCAAAAAGCACCTGGATACAGAGCTAGCCACATTGAAGGGCATTTGTCAGTAATGGTAATCCACCTAATGTTGGTATTCCATATGTGACAGAAAAATAAAAAAGAAACTAAAACTAATGAAAAATGTTCTCCACCTGGTGTTGTCACACCCAGGAACAAATCATTCTGGAGCTAGCTGGCTAAGCTGCAGCCTAGGAGGGAAGGGAGGCGCCACCGCCTGCATACTTTTAGAGAAATGTTCCTGCCTACTTAAAGGGGCGGATCGCCTCCCAGAGTTACCAGTAACCTGTATTGGACGACAGAAAAATGGCTATTGCAGATCACTCCCTGTCAAAAGAGCTTGTCCAGGAGCGGCCGAGGTGATCCTAGTAAATACACCAACTGTCATGTCCTATTATTGGTCAGCATTTGGAGTGGCAACGCCCCTGAAACAGGGGTTCTATGCCCGTTGAACCCTGGAGAGACAATAATTGGTGTAAACTAAAAACACATTGGGAAGACAAAAGATTCAACTCTCTCCTGTGGAGTGTTAGGAGGGTTTACTATCTTCCCTATTAATAGCTCATAAGAGGCAATCTGTCATTGAGTCCTCTAGGCACCAAAGTGTCCAAGTTGTCTATCCAGCGTGCCTCCTTTTGGAGTAACAGTTTACCCCTGTCACCTCCGCGAGATGGTTCAGGTTGGTGATCAATAGCCACATAGCGGAGATCCGCTAAAGTATGTTTCATTTCTGCAAATCATAGATCCAACGTACGAGAAGCCTATCAAGGAAAATTCACTGATAAACCGGTGGCTAGACATTTTACAGAAATGTGTGTTGTGCATGTGTGTATATTGTATGTATATTATATGTATATATTGTATGTATGTTGAGTGTGCTGCGGGCGTGTGTGTATTGCAGGCGTGCGTGTTTATTACGGGCGTGTGTTGTGGGAGTATGTGTATTATGGGCGTGAATGTGTGTGTGTGTTGCGTGAGTGTCTTGTACATGTGTGTGTATATTGCGCACATTTGTGTGTCTTGCGCGCGCGTGTTGCAGGCTATGGGCATGTGTGCGTGTTGTGGGCGTGTGTTGCGGGCATACTCCAGGTGCGCAAGTGTGTGTATTGTGGGCATGTGTGTGTTGCTGGTGTATGTTTGTTGCTGGCATGTGTGTTGTGGGTGCGCGCATGTGTTGCGTGCGTGTGTGTGCTGTCTGTATGTATTGTGTGTGTGGTGTGCGTACTGCATGTGTGTGTGTGGTGCGTGTATTACACGTGTGTATGTGCGTGTATTGAAGAAAGCCCCTGCATTCCCTTACCTTATCAAGTGGCAGAGGGAGGAAATGGCCTATTTGTTTTTTGAGGAGATAGTGCGGGGCAGGGTTACTCCTTGAAGATAAAAATCACCATTATGGTTAGTCACAGAATTGTGAGTTCTGTTCAGGTCCAAGAATGGGGTGATTCCAGTTTGCACAGTTTCTTCTTTTTAGCTGAGGAACCATGAGACCAGTCTCTCACTTCTGGGTTCTTGGTAGTGTTTGTGTGGCAGGCACAGTGTAAGGTATGGTATTTGTAATTAATGCGTTGGGGAGCAGGGTAGTAGAGCAGTATGTAACCCTTTAAAGGCAATGTTCTTAATTACTGGATTGTTGAATTTGAGTGTGCGTTTGTATATTGTATTGTGTTGTGCATGTGTGTGTATTGCACACGTGTGGGTCGTGGGCATGTGTTTTGCGCACGTGTGGGTAGTGGGCGTGTGTTGCAGGCGTGTTTGTGTGTATTGTCTGTATGTGGGCATGTTAACCCTTTGAGTGCCACAGTGTTGAACATGGCATTACTTTGGCACCTCTTTGGCAGTTAAAGTGTCAAGGCACACAATGTGTATTAACAGTATACATTAGTGTAACAGTGGTGGAGTGTGCTGAATGCACTCCATGTGATTTTTGGTGAGTGCTGCAGAGAAAACAGCACTGTTTTTAGAATAATCATAATGTGGTGGTGACTGAAATATTTATCCCCAAAAGGAGAGTGTCAGCCATTTTTTTTACTTCACTGAAGGGATAGTGAAGGGTGTGGACATTTAAATGAGCGTTTGTATGTTGTACTGACACAGTGTGTGTATGAGATATTCTAATGTCCTCCTAACTGTGCCCTGGAGTGTGCATGTTGGGCTATGGCAGTCTATAGGAAATCTGCATATGTGCTCTTATGTGCCAGCTCTGGGGTGTGTGTATTATAATTCAGTGTGAAATACTGGGCTCTGGCAATAGGGGACAATGCAAATCTCCTCCTAGCTGCCTCCCTAGGGTGGGGGTGGGGGTGGCATGGACATAGAATTTGTGGTCACCTGACTACTACATCTTTTACAGTGTGTATTATATATGTTTATGTATTTACGTGTAAACTTTTCTTGATCTCGGTTTACTACTACATCATACTACAATTAGAGGATATATGCGCTGTCCTCCCCTCCCCTTTTCTCTTTTGAACAGTGGAACAAGGCTGGGTGTCAGACAGTGTATATGTGGCTCTTGCAAGACAAAAAGACAAACCTGTGCTTCTCTATACAAGGTGCAAATGTGTGCCCTGTATTGGGCATATATAATACCACTGTGTTAATAAATTTTGTTCCAAAATCTTCAGGCCTACAGAGTTTTCTTTATAACAGGCAAGTCATTTTTCTTCTTCTACACTTTTTAACCTGTTGTAAGTCTTTTGTTTTGGGACTCCCAATCATCAAAAACACTATATTTAAAGGGTCCCCCCTCTCAAATGTATTTATTATAACTTATCCTCAGGAAATATTTTTAATTGATAGGGCTTTACAGGTAGGTGTATTAGAGTAGGTACTTGCCATACACTGAGGTAATGTTTGGCCAAATTTTGGAATGAAATCCTCATATTTATTAATGCAGAAGTATTATATATGCCCAATACAGGGCACACATTTGTACTTGTATAGAGTAGCACAGGTTTGTCTTGCGTTTGCACTTTAGGTTTCGGCCTAATACTTGGGGGACTGGGGCACCCTTTCATTCTCTGCTGCTATCTATACATTTACAACATTATTCTTATTTACACTTTATTAAATATATGTATGTATGTATGTATGTATGTATGTATTATGGTTAGTTAGCACTGTGAACTATTCTTTTCTTCTTTTACGTGTGGCTCTGTTACTAAAAGTGGAACAAGGCTGGGCCTTAAGGCGTGTATGTGTAAATTTTGGGACTAACAGTGTTTTTTTTTTTTGCCATGCCCTCCAGTCGTTCTCCCACCCCCCTATCGCTTCTCACATGAGCAATGCTTTGCTTATTTAGCTATTTACCAAACTAAAGAAAGAGTGGAGACATTGCCCAACTGCATCTCACTGTCTGAATATACCTTTAAGGGCCAGAGGAGTGCAATGTGTTCATCCATCTGATCCTTAAAGGGTTAGGGAAAAAAAAAAAAATCCTCATAGGTTGTTTAAAAAAGCACAACATTGTTGACCCTATCCTGAAGACAATGCAGGATGTCATGTACAAATACCAGTCCATGAAGACCTGACAAATACCATTATTTATTTAAGTCTTTATTTTTTTTAAAAGCCATTCCTTTTAAATAAGATCCTAAACATTCACCAGACTGTCACTGTATAAAAATGTACAGTGGGTTTATTAACGTGTACATTCCATAAAGTTTACAGCTGCAAAGATATGAGGCACACTCAGTATTGCACTTCATTAAAATTTCAGGCTTAAATATAACCCAGAAGTTTAAATGAACCTGCTGCTGTAATGTAGTAAATCTTATACAGGACAAACATTGATATTTTATGTACAGCATTTGTTACAACTTTTTAACCTGGATACATTTATATGCCTTCCGGATGCAATATCTTCCACCCTCACTGCCAGGTGCATTACAAGCTTCTCCCAGCATTGAAAGAGTTAAATTAACAGTCTAGAAGATAAACAAGTAGTATATTTCCTTTCCTTCCGTAAGATGCAGGTATAGTTGTAAAGGGCAATTTAAAAGTCAGTATTTATTAACATGACTTCTTTATATATATATATATATATATATATATGTATGTATGTGTGTGTGTGTACTGGGCATAGGAAGCAGTCGTACGATTGTTATGTGTATTCAAGCTTGATCAAACATACTTGGTGCCTTGTTGATGGTGCAATATGTAATGACCACATGCAAGCACCTCACAGGTAGCAACATTTTTGTTTAAGAAGAACATCTAATGTTTAGCTTCAACAGCATGACTTTTGAATACACAGCTGTGTCTGGTGCCTTCGTCCTGTTTAACCTTGTTCTCAGACTCTTTCAAATGGTCCCATCCTGACCGGAGGCTGTCGTCCAGAACCTGCCTGGCACTGTGGTGCAACAGATTGCACAAGCCTGCTTCAAAATTCACAATAAAAGAAAACATTGGAACACCAATATGGGCTCATTTAAAATGTGTGAGCATTTCTACACACACCGCAGCCTAAGGCAAATTCTTCTCCGGTGGGTGGGTGGACCACATGAAGAGGACACTCTGTTCCTTCAAGCTGTTTGCCTTTTGGGCCTGCAGAGAAACAAAAATTGACAATCATGTAGTGGCCAAAATATTTATTGTACATACCAGATACCCTAGATCTGTATACTACAGTGATTACCAAAATTGTTCCCATCCCCCCAACTTTGCAGGTTCTCTGGATACCTTCAGTCAAGTACAGGAGGCTCTCTCTTTAGAACAGGAATATCTACCAACTGAGCCACTGACTGATCCACATGCTTTCACAGGAGGGGATCCTAAAAACCTTTACTACTGCGAGGGAATTGATCACAGTTTGGGAACCACTGGGTTAATGAATTGCTTATAATATATGGCATGATGGTCTGATTATATAATGCTTTAAATGACACCTTGACAATCGGCTGCCTTTATCAGTGAAGAAGCAGACTGCATTCTTTATACACATTGCCAAAAGAGCTCTTAGATAAACTCACAGAGGCTGATATACTAGAAAAGTGGAGGAAGCTAATTACAACATAATAAGGAACACATAAAATTTCGACAAACTGACATTGATTTAAATGAGGCTTTTTACACCTTTAATGCTACAAGGGTACAAATACACGCAAGGGTTTACCTCATTTAAATTAATGAGAATTTTTTTAATTGTGCCTTATGGAGCATGTTTGCTCTTGAATTGCTCCACATTTTCTTATCATATCAGCTCATTGTTGTAGTAAACTTTAGCCTCACTGCATCGTAGCAAACTATAATGATCTCAAAAGTAGTAACTTGATACTAAAAGGGAATTACAACTGTAGGAATAAATAGGTCTTATTTAAAGAGGAATCACACCCAACATATAAGTAGCTCTTAATTTATCAGAAGGGCTTTCCTACGAAGGTGCGCTTCATATGGCAGTAGGTTAAATTCTATTTAATGTTTTAGTTTGCTTTTGATCTGTTTTAGTCTTACGCTAGGGGTTTCAGTATTAATCTGATGACAACTAGTGTCCCTCTTAGGCCTATAGAAGACGACTGTCTGCTGTGTAGAGGTCTGACTTAGAGGCATACTTCAACAGAGATCACTATATACAGAAAACTGCAGATATACGGCAGCTACAATGCACTAGTTACAAATAAATCCTTTTCTCTTAACCTTTTGAGTGCCAGAGGGGCATGCAACGCATTGCAAAGCAATGCTTTGAGTACCCCTCTGGCACTCAAAGGGTTAAACAATAGGGAGCACACTTAAAGGGATAGTAATGTTTCATAATAAAAGCAGCTCTAATTAATCATCATAGTATTTGGACTTTGGAGAGTGTTATTTCAGTTCTGTCAGAGTTGTAGTTCAGGAGTAATTCAGTGACAAAGTATCCCCCTCCCAGCCCTTTTACTGATGTAACACTGCTCAGCCAGAGCAGAAGGGAGGTGCCCAGGTAGATTGCACAGAGGGACAATCTTCAATTAAGATGAGGGAAAAACCTGAAAAGCTTGTCAAGGAGGCAGGGCTTTCATTGTTTTCATATAAAGAAGATTGTCCCCTGCTGTTATCTGTCTGGTCTTACAACCAGATTCCACATCTGAGAAGAGATGGCTTACACTAGGTAAAAGGGGCGGGAGGGAAAACTTTGCTTGTGAATATCTCTTAAACCTATTACTATCCCTTTAAGGTATCTGCACTGCGGGCAGGGCATTTTAGGAAAACATCTCTGGACAAGGTAGACTCCCTCTTGGCCCTATTTAACCCGTGCACAGCTCTGCCCATCTTAAGTTTGTATATAGCAAAGTCAAACAAAGGACAAATGCTGATCTCAAAAGACAGAAAGAAGAGGCGGTCATTTCAGAGAGTCAAGAAACAAAGCACAACCCTGTCAGAGAGACGACAATTTTTTTTTATTGGAGATCACAATTTATTGGTTAATAGCACAAAAATCCTCTAATTTCAACCAGTGGAGAACACATGGACCATAGGGATATCACAACATGGCCCCAAGATTCAACTGGAGAGTAAACTCTCATAGCCACTGCATAAGCAAACTACTAAACTGACAAAAATAGCAAAACCATGAACTTATTGTATCAATGGACATGATAAAAAACAAACACACAAACAAGTATTCTTTGGAAAAGTCAGATTTGACATCAGGGAGAAGAGCTACTCAGTTGACATTCACAGCCTTACCACACCAGTCTGGTAAATCTTTATATTGCTTGCATTATATTTGCAGTGATATACCTTCAGGGGTACTGTGCATCAAACGTTCAGCTCATGGTGTGTGTATACAATGTTTTGCAATACAAAACTCTCTAGCATTCAAGGGGTTAAAAGTCCCTTTTAACATCATTGGATATTTCACCCCTTATGTTGCAGGTCGTTTGCCCCAGAATTGTTCCATTTTGCTTTTTATACATAAGGCTCTGAATGTTACACATGCATGTCCCCCCCTACTTATAGCATGACTTAGCAGTTTCTATCACTTCAATGGAGGATTGTTTGTCAGCGACTTTCCTCTCAAACAGAATGTTACAGAATAACCAGTTGGAATCTGACCACTAAATGGACCACTAAAGGGCGCTGTTAATATAAATAAAATAATACATGAATTTAAACTGTATCAAAGCTGGAAATATTTCTCTCTCAGAAGTAGGAGTACCCTTTTTTTTACTTAACATCAAAACCCTACAATATATATTTTATCATAACAAAAGTTTACTGCTTCTTTAAGACTGGGAGAGTTGGCAAGTCTTGTGGGTTTTGAATCCTGCCTCACCCTATTTGCTTGTAGCAGAATTTTAGCACCAGACAGGTTAAGTAGGACTGTGACATAAAAATACAGTTTTATTACTCTTACACTATAACCTGCTATAACAAAGTCTCACCTTTCCTTTTACTAACCTGCAGGACAATGAGGAAGCTCCTCTTTAGGTATACTTGTCATTCTCTGGAAGTCATCATGGCAAGCATTACAGAAATGTGTTGTTCCAAAGCAGAAAAAGACTGCCACTGAGCAGCAGTAGCGACATTTGTACTCTAGGAAGTCCGTACCATGCTTAGGGCACATCTGTCAGAAGGAAAAACAAGAAAAAAGGATGGATTTTTGTTACAACATGGCTTTCACACATGGCCATACACACAAAAGCTGAAGTGGTGCAATTCTAGGAAAAAAGAAAAGACCCTGCACCACATTGAATAAATAAAAATAGCTCAGAGTCCCATTGATTTAAATGGGGCTTTAATCCCTATGAATGTTAGAGGCCTCCAATGCATTGTGCATCAGAAACATCTTTGGAATTCAAGGGGTTAAAGGCTTCATTTAAATTAATGGGAATTTAATATTCATACTTTACAAAGTGCATTTGGTTCGTCACAGAATTGCTCCTCTTTTTTTAATACATTTGGCCTTCAGAAATCAAGATAGTATAGATTAAGCATATCATATACAATATGACGCACCATCCCTCTTTTACTTTGAGCACTGTGCCACCTTAAACATGTAAGATACATGCTGTCACAAACATAATTTTCCTCCTTGCAAGTCTCCCCCTCCTGAGCTAGAGAAGCATGCACTCATAGGGTCAGTATAAACAATTCAGCACCTTACACTAAACTCTAATTATTAGCCTATATCACAGGCAACAGACTTTAACCCCCTAAGGAACACTGACATGCCAGGACCATCATGGCGGTCCGGCACTTAAGGACCAGTGACGGTCCTGGCACGGCATGGAGTTCAGGGCTCCTGGTGCGGCTGCACGCTGCTCCAGGAAACCCTGAACCAGAAGTTATAAAAAAAAGCCCCGCGGTCCTCAAGTGCCAGCCACGCGTGCCGGTCCTTAAGGGTTTAAAGGGATAGTAATTTTTAGTTTCCTTTATTATAAGTGGGCACAACAATGTATTTAATACAGATTTCTTAGGAAGAAAATATTTGCGATCGACAATGTCGCTGTAGGCTATAAAAAGTCTTATAGTCTCCTTATTCGGCAGTCCACTGGAAGTAGTGTCATTGTTTGGTCTTTTACTCCATAATATGTAGGTCTTGACTTCCTAACTTTATTAACCCCTTACGGACTATGCAGAATGGGGGGGGAGCACCACAGCACTTTTTTATTTTTTTTTACGATACATCGCGGTCATCCCGGAATTCCATGTTGTGAGATGATCGTCACTGGCTCTTAATGTCTATACACACATGACAGGCCAGGAATGTCATTAAGGGTTTAAAAAAAAAAAAAAAAAAGACTGACATTTGTTGGACGGTACCCTAAAAAAAAGTAGATTTTTACATTTAAAATCCTTTTTGTTGTTGTTAGGGATGCAGGAACCATACGGTACAGAGCTCCTCCTTCCAGGAAGCATGGTTCTCAAAAATGAAACCCTTTCCACTCCGTCCCCTCTATACCCCTTCACCTAACAAACAGACCTCACTTTAGATCTATCAAAGCCAGGAAAGGTATAGACACCAGGAAAGGAAAGCCAAGCAGAGACAGGACATCTCGATTCATAACAATGAAAATAGATGTTTTTCTCTGGATGGGATCAGGTATCAAGAGAAATAAATAAATCCCCTTTTCTCCTGTGTCAATGATGGATGCAGGGACCACGGAGATGTCCTAAAGAAGCCCTCAAAAACTCAAGGAGGGAAAGAAAACTAGAGAAGAGCGGCCTGCAAAATTTTTAAGACAAAACTTGAAACTTGAGCAGCAAAAACATTAACTTAGTAGACCTTTATGAATGTATAAATAGGTTGAAGAGATGATCCTCACACGCTTGGTTCTCCAAAACGAGTGCTCAGGGAGAGTGTTGAATGGGAAGTAATCAAGAACAGAGCCAGAAGAGACTTGGGAATGTAAGCCTGTCTGATAATCCATTTGAGCAGTGTGGCAATCGTTAGAAACAGGTCTGCCCTTTCTAGGGCCTTCAGAAATGACAAACAGTCTCTACCTGAAAGATTCTATAGTTTGGACACAGTGAAGGCATCAAAACACATACAGGGAATGAAGCACTTTTGGAGGATAAGAACTTGAGGAGGGAAAAAAACTCCTGACTGATGTGGACAGAAGAAATAACTTTTGGATCTCAGGAACAGTCCTAAAATAATTCTAATGTTGGTGGAATACTAGGTGAAGAGAACAGGATAGTGCACAAAGTTCTGAATCTCTCCTTTCAGAGGTAATTGCCATGAAAATAAGTCTTACATATCATCTGCTTAAGGAAAAAAGAAGATAGAGGCGCAAAAGGAGAGGACTGAAGTATGTTCCAAATCCAGATTCGAGTCCCAGGGAGGACTAGGAACCTTATAAGTAGCAGCTATAAGAGTTATGCAGCTATTTCTTTGAAATGTGTTGCATAGCCTTTTGGCACTCAAAGGGTTATGGGAGCTTATTTTCAGGCCTTGACCTGCTTGTAAAAATAGTCCAAAATGTATGGAAGTCTGTAGCAGAGAGGATCAAGGTTATGTGGATTACAAAATGTAAATCCAATGATAAAAATTCTTAGAAGAGACAGTTTTCCTGCCTTACAACATAGTCTGGACTGCTGAGTCGCTCAAACCTTTACTCTTGAAGATTTCAGCCTCAAGCTCCATACCATTAAGACGAGATTGGTCAAACTGTGATGACGAATGGGATGTAGGGAGAGAAGGCTCTCCGCTATAGGAAGACTTCGAAGATCTTCTTATGATGTGTCTAGAAAGTGATGAAACCAAGCTCTTCTTGACCAGAACAGAGTGATAAGCAGAGTCTGAATGGTTTCAATTCTGATTTTGGCGATCATCCTGGGAATCATGTAAACTAGAGTGTACTACCAGGGAACCATCAAGGTGTCCACTGCCTTCAGGTCCCTTAAGCTTCCACAACTGCTGGCATTAGGGCCATTAGGTCTATCTCCAGCATTCCCCAGCAATCCACTAGTTGAAGGAAGATGTCTTGCTTGCTTCTTCTCCCAGATCGATGGTCTGTCTGCTGAGATAACCCACCTCCTAGAGGTCTATTCCTGGGATATAGACAGCTGATAGAGTTAGAATGTGAGCTTCTATCCAAATCGAATTTTTTTTCTCTTGTGTCCAAGTGGCTTTGCTTTTGATGCCCTGATGGTTGATGTAAATCACTGCTGTGGCAATGCTGTACTAAAACAAACTGTGAAGGCCCTTCAAGAGTCTGTACTGAAGCACAAACTATAGAAACTGGTAATGGACTGCTTAGATGGGGATATGCAGGTAAGCATCTCTGATATCAAGGGAGGCCAAATACTCTTCAAATTCCATGGCAGCTATCACACATCTAATTGGGCACACAAAGATACTTGTCCAGGGCTTTAAGGTCCAGGTCAGTATGAAAATCCCCCATATTTTGGAAAAAAGAAAGAAATAAAAGGCCTTGAAATGTAGTCCAGCGGTCCTGGAGCTATTACCCCAGTCTCTATTATCATCTGCAGAGCCTGATGGAAGACCACTATGGAAATCTTCGGAACTCTGGACATGTAGAAGGGGGTAGAGGAAGATATATGACGGACACCTTGTAACCCCTGTGACCTGAAGTCCCCAATCCTCTGAGATGGAGTTCCTTCACTGAAGGATATAATATTGGAGTCTTGCCTCCAGTGAAGGATTGTTGGGGGCTCAGACTCCTTGGGTCTAAGAGAGGGCTTCTTTCGGGTCCAAGTGGGCTTGAATTTACCCAAATAATAAAAAGAAGACCAAGAGGTGGTCAACCTGGACTAATGAGGAGAACATCTATAATCTCTTCTAGCCTTCTCCTCTTAAAATCAAAACTTATAAGGTTTGTTTTGAGAAAGTAGAGTGTTTTGAATATGTGAAAGTACAGTCACCAAAAATTTCTTGGAAGGTGGTTAAACATTTCAAATCATCAGTCATAGGGTGCAGCAAGGGTCACACAAAGCACCTTGCTGCCATCTTAGCAATATCAAGAGCTATTCACTATAGTAGACGGTAGCATCATGGAGAAGACTTATTAAGGCAAGAACCTCTTCTTCGGAAGTGTCCTCCAGAACAGCCTTTTGAAGTTGATCCTTTTAAGCTTACGTTGCTCTGCAGGCCCATGCAGAAGTAAAGGCAACACAAATGACTGCACCTGATCCAGGAAATACAGTAGAAGTTCGTGAAAAGAGTTCAGCTTTTTATCAGTGGCATCCTTGCAGGCTGCAGCAATTTGAACAGGAATAGTACTGTGTAGTGTGTAATGTTGGGACATTGCAGAGTTCACAGCTGGAGGGGTAGACTACAGGTCTACTCTACCTTGTTGGAAAGGGTAGAGATGTGTGAATTGTTTTAGGGATGGACAAGGCATTATCAAGAAAACACTATTCATCCTGTCTGATTCAATCTGATTGAATCTGTGAAGAAGACAGAGGACCTCTTTTTGAATTTAACGAGGGATACAGAGGGGCCCTCTTGCAAAGAGACATTAGTTATGAGAAGAACTTACAGAATAGTGCGGCTCTACCGAGTCAGAGTCCACATCACTAGAAGATAGGTCTAATGTGGAGTAGGCAGAGTCAAAGCAGACATTGTGTACCATCCTCAGAAACCCTTGTACAGGGACCATGGGGGGGGGGGTTTGTGATAGATTTTATTGCAATCCGGCGCAAGTTACAAAATAAGAGAGGTAGAAGACTACAGAAGTAAACAGGGGAGTAGAGGGAGATAAATTTCATAATGGCAATACCATACAACACACACTAAAGCTTACATACTACAGATAACAAGCAAATTCAGAAGAAAGAAAGGGGCCCTCATAGAGTGCAATAAGAAATCCAAGGGGACCAAACCTCCATGAAAGAGTGCTTGGTGTCTGTGGAATACACAATGCATCTTTCAACTGACATAACATGAGAAATTCTTGGCTTCCAAACAAGCAAGTAGGGAGGAGAACCAGACTGCCATTTAGCTGGGATGCACATTTTTGCAGAATTCATGAAGGAGGCCTTTTTAATGGGCCTGTGGACGTCCATCAGCCATTTGCTCAAGTGCTGAGGTATGAGGATGGGAGCTGCACACATCTGATGTGATGAGCAGTGCCCAAAACATGCTTTCATGAGACCAGTTCACTTGAAACTGTGAAGGCGTGGTGAGGGAGTAAAGCTGGAGGGAAGAGAGGGGTCTCTGCCTCAGAGACCCTGCCTTTCTTGAAATGCCCTGCCCTCTGGATATGGGGAACTTTACCACCATGGTTCCTGTGTTCCACATTGGACATAAGGGAAATGTACTGATCTCTTGAGATGGCTTTGGAATTGACAGTTTCATTATAAACAATCCATTAGTCAACAACTGAATATTAAAGACATAATCTATCTGTACCTGAGCCCTGGACACATCTGAACATGCTCCACAGATCAGCTCTCTGGGGTCATAGTCATCTCCCTGCCCAGCTTCTGCATCACAGCGTGCTTCACCACCAAAATATGCCTTGAATTAAAGCAGAACAAACCAATTAGCCCATAGCATAATAAATTATGTAATTCTGTAACAAAAACTGTTTAGTACTAACATTAATGTTCCATTTACAACTCATATATACACAGCTAGATTTCTCATTAGGCAGAGTAGGTAATTCACATTAGGAGTTGCGGGTCTGACTGAAATACCCTCACACTGCACACCCACTGCTGGTTTATAAGTTCTTTACCAACTTTATCAGTTATACAGCAATCTGCTGAAAATATCTCCTGAATTCAAGGCAGAAAGAGATTGTATTTGTTTATTATATGTAAAGCTATTTTATGTTAGGAAACAGTGGGTTGGATCATGTAAGGAGTGGGGCCACTGGTAGGACTAAGAGTGCCTGGATGTAAATCCAGAACAGCTCATATAATATGACTTACAGTCCGGCAGGACTATCAGAATGGACAATAATATTCCTTATATATTGTACAGCTCCTCAAAACAAATAAGCTCCAAAAGACTTGAATGTTTCATATTTGGGTCACCTGCCTTTATCAGACTATAAATTAACAAGCAGTAAATGCAAA
Organism: Rhinophrynus dorsalis; assembly: GCA_037306005.1. NCBI lineage: Eukaryota > Metazoa > Chordata > Amphibia > Anura > Rhinophrynidae > Rhinophrynus > Rhinophrynus dorsalis. The sequence goes on along the minus strand of CM074719.1, from coordinate 432,221,616 downwards.
AAAGAATACCTATATGCCTAATTGCTGTATGATGGACACCTAAGTATTTCTGCTAAACAAATTAAAACCCATTTAATCCTAGGGTATAGTATGTGAGCATTTTGGTACTTACTGATACAAATTTGGGTGTAATATTGTGTTACAAGTGCTTCTTTTAGTACATTTGCACAAGTGCATGGGAGTTCCCATGAGGATAATTATGAAGCACTACACATATAGGAGAGTGCATGCACACATGTCGCGCCTGGGATTTGAAATAGCTATAGCTGGCTGTTGGTTAAATATATACATTTTCAGCTCTCTAGACCAGGACTGGGTAACCTGCTGCTCTCCAGTTGTTGATGGAATACAAGTCCTATAATCAAATGGCCAGGTAAGGCTGATATTTGTATTCCTACATCAGCTGTACAGCCACAGGTAGCCTTCTGCTACTGACAGGAGAAATTTTCATAGCTCCCACAACAGACTTTTTTCATTGGAGTGCCAAAAGGGTGTGCAATGAACTGCAGAGCAATGTGTTGCTTAAACCCTCCGATGCTCAAACGGTTAACTCAGACTCATGCTTTACCTTTTTGCATTTGTAGCACACATAATAGGCATATCTATTCAAGGCATAGCTAGCTGGGTCATTGTAGAAGCGGACTCCTGGTGTTGTAATCGCTTCACTTTTGTGTAGTCCTTCGTATTCCAATCTCATTAATGCTTTCCTCCTCACATCTTCATAAAGTTCTTTGATCGGATCAAGAAGATCCTTTAATACTGAATGATTTATTTTGTTCTGGAAAAGCAAAAAAAATGTTAATGATCCTTACTCATGCCATAAGTAAATGAAATATAGGGGATTTATGCAGAAAGAAAAATAAGAGCAATTCTGGAACATATCAAGTGCACTATAGGGATCAAATTCCATACTGACGTAAAAGGGACTTTTAGTCCCGCAAATGCTGGAGGGATCTACAATCATAGAGAATGCATCATTCTCTATGATGGACTTAGTATGCTGCACATTTATTATGAAAGAATATATGAACAATGTTGCCTTTTAAAGTGGAACTCTCACCTCCCATAATATTTTCACTATCTAAATGTCTCCAATAACATTTCAGTTCTTGTTTTGTTTTTCTTTTTAATCTGTAATTTCACGGAGATATTAGCATTGAAAGATTTACCCAATGACGTCACTGGTGGGATTGCAACAGTACAGCTCAGTACCGAAAGGCTGTCAATCACCTCCTCCCCCCATGGTGTGCACTGTTCCCTCCTCCTTCAGAGACTCACAAATCTCCATGTGACCTGGCGAGCATTGATTTGTGAGTCTCTGAAGGAGGAGGGAACAAGGCACAACATGGGAGGAGGAGGGGAGGTGACTGACAGCTTTTCGTTACTGAGCTGTACTGTGACAGTCCCACCAGTGACATCATCTGGTAAATCTTTCAATGATAATATGTCCGAGAAATTACAGATTAACACTTTAACACGGAGATAGAAGACCAGGCAAAGCTTTAACTCCTTCATTCCAAATTATCTTAACACTTTCCATCCATTGTATACCTTGCATATAGGACATGACATAAATCCAAATGTTATCCGTGGTCCCAGCCATCTGTTTTCTAGCACTCGCCGGCAGCATTGCAAGTGAAACACGTGACTGCAGTCCAGCTTTTAAGAAAGGAAAGGGAAAAAAATTACAATCAGCACTGCAAACTTTTATGGTGCACACTCCAGTAAAGGTATTATTAATCATTAAGTAATCACATTTGCAGCAGTAAAGAGGATTTAAAGCACTAGCATTATTAGCAGGAACAGTTTCAGATGACTGGAAAACTGCATATAGAATAATTAAGAGAAAACATATAGAAATCATTAGAATAGCTGAACTACAACACACAAACACACATGCACCAACCTGAATTGCTGGAGCTGCAGAGAGCGCTTCTGTAAAACAGATCATGCACATGTCATCAGCATCTTGTTTTAGGCTTGTGGCATTTTTATCACAGCCATGAAGACACGGCAAACAGTGATCTTCATTCTTAACTCCACCGCAGGGATGTCCACATGAATGAGTCTTGCTGCAAGCTATCTTGGCATACTCCTGCAAAAAAGAATAGGTCATCAGCAGCAGTATACAGACAGAGAATACAGGGTTATAAATTTAAAACACAAATAGGAACAATTCTGGGCAAAACAACTACGCCATATGTAACAAACATTCTCATTAATTGAAACTGGGTTTGTAACCCCATAGACACTTTGTAAACCTTGCTAGCATTGTAGTGGCTAATTTTATAAATAGTGTGCAGTGGTTTTGTCCCAGAATTCCTAAACTTTTATAAATATGTCTCGTAACTTCCAATAAATAGATTGAACCACAATCAATCACCTGGCAGTCTGAATCTGTGCACACACTCCCAACAGCTGATAACTCTGTTCCATTGCGAGAGCCGCAGAAACGACAAGTCTCAGAGCTGCTGCTTGCAGGTTTACCTTTATTTGAAACAAACAAGAAGAAAAATGTAACCTTCCAACATACCCTACTTTTGAGTGAAAATCATACATTGGCAATTTCTGAAACTGATAGCAAATATGAAATTATATATTTATGAGCTGGTCTTGTTCATCTACATCTGTTCTTGAAGGAAAATCATAGTGCAATATTTTATGACAATCAAACATACAAAGTTGATGGAAAAGAAAAGACTATGCGATACTTACTGATAAATTATTTTCACTGGAGTTCATGGGGGACAGTGACCCAGTGAGCAATCTTTGCACTGTTTAGAAGACAGGGTACTTTAAGAAAAGAACTCCAGAAGAAGGCTGCATCTCTCACTCCCTTATCAAAGTTGGCTCAGCCTATTAACAAGTTTTCAATTACCAATGCATAATCTGGCTGTAAGCCAAATGACGGATAAAAATAGCCAAGAAACCACCATTCCAGGTATCTAAAGCACAGGGAATCCCCACTCAAAAGTTCACTCCAGTGACAAATAATGTATTTATACTGTATGTAGCTCATAAAGTCTCTTTTCCCCATCATTCTATGGGGCCACAGGGACATCCCAATGCTGTTCCAAACTTTTAAGACATTTGGAACAGAAAACTATAAAAACACAAAGAAAAGAAAAAAAATGGAAACATGAAGTAAATTCTACTCATTGAACAACCTTCAAAATACTACCTGAAGAACAAATATGCAAATAAAAACATAAATAAAATAAGCCACTAAGAGGGAAGATAAATATTAAGACTGTATTGGAATCATATGGTATACATCATTTTCTCTCTAGTCTGCCATGGCTACCTGCAGTAACTTTCTTCCAAAACTCAGCTCCACTGAGGTAAAATCAGTAACAAATGTTTAGCAAAGTATGGATAGATGTCCAGGTGGCAGCCTTGCAAAGCTACTCCAAGGATGCATGATTTTTGTATGACGGCTTTAGTCGAATGAGCTGCAATAAGAAGCAGAACCAGCACTTAGGTCATAGTAATGGTAAATGTAATGTATTTATAGAGGACTGTAATTTCAGACTGAAATAATAGTATACGGTCTAGGAAATGTTTGGAACCATCTCTGTCTGGCTAGTCTTAGGCAGTATTGTGGACCAGGGCATTACATCTACGCCCACCATCCCTTAACCCTGCAGATGTATAAAATGCACCAACAGACCCTGTGAAACCACTCTCCAGCTTCCTATCTTCCATCCAGTAAGATATTAACTGAATTTGTCTGCAGAATTGGATGTTAAAGTGAACATAACAACTTGTATACTGTGACTGTTTCCGACTGTCTGTATATCACCAATCCATCAAAAGCAGAGGGATGTGCAACATCTCGTACACCCAGCCTGACAGAAAAATAAGCCAAGCCTCTACATAAAGTGTATAACCATACAGGTACTCACACAGACCCTGATCAACGGCTAATTAGTGAGGCTATAATGACTTTGGCTTGTCCATCAGTTATAGACAAGTCCTGCCAACTGTTACAGTAGTGACTCCCTGGCACTGTATCAATTCCACAGCTGGTGTTCGCACATCCTCACTCATGGTGGAGGGATGAGAATCAGCAAATTAATGGACAGAAGACTCTACACCCCAGTTCAAATACCCTGAACCATCTGAGGGTGTAAGGTTGCCTATCAGGCTGGCATCCGTTGTGAATATCACACAATTCAGAATGTCCAACGGCTGTCCCAGTGACATATGGAACCTTTGCAGCCACTAACGAAGATTCACCTTCATTCGGTCAGATAGGGGCATCACACGGGAGAGACAACTGTATCAATTCCTGTGCATCTCTGGCTGTAGCTCACATGTATGAAATTGAGTAAAGAGAACTGCCTCCAGAGCAGAGTCCAGATGGCCCAACCCCTTCATGTACTTCCGTACCATTACTTGAAATCGGGCCTGAGACACCTGGTTAGAGAACAGAATCTTGTCTTAGGCAGAAAGACCATCCCCAGAAGGGCATCAAATCTCATACAGAGAAAATGCAGGATCTGCGAAAGAACCAGATATTTCTTGAAAATGAGAACCCAACCATTCTGTTCCAAAAGAGACATGCAAGTCTGAATCTGAAGGTGCAGTCTTCTCTGAAGAAGCCTTTAGCAAGAGACTGTACAGAAAGGGATGAATGAGATCACTAAAAAGAGGATGTGAGCCATCAAGCCTCTCAGGACCTTTATAAAGGTAAGAGGAGCAGAAGCCAACCTAAATGGAAGGGAGGTGAATTGAAAGCGACTGTCTTCAAAAGAAAACTGTAGGAGACGTTGGATGATCTGTATGGATGGGAATATGTGGAAAAGTGTCCTTTATGTCCAGAGGGGCCAACAACTCCCCTAGATACATGGCAGTGATGACAGTACAAGGACTCCATCCCCAACAAAACGGTTGGGAAGCTTCAAGCACAGAGTGGGATGCTATCCACCGTCTTTTTTGGGAACTATGAAAAGGCTGTGAACTTTTCTTGAGAAGGAACTACGTCTAAAACCAGACAACACTGCATGGGATCGCTAGGAATTCTGGACTTGAAGAACGCGATTTTAATGCTAAGTGGTACCATTACGAAATGAACATCAAAACCCATTGATTCACCACAGAAAAGAGGATTTTAGCTTTACCTGTTAAATCCTTTTCACTTAGTTCATATAGGTTACTGGTAACTTTGGATAGGTGACCGCCCCTTTAAGTACGCAGGAACAATTCTTGAAGAGAATGCTGGGTGAAGCTTACTTTCTCTCCTTAGCTGCATCTAGCCACTTTCTCTCCAGAAAGATTTGAGACACTATCTAGCAACTAGGTAGTAAGAAGGAAAAAGAAGACACATGTGAGCATGAACCTGAAAGGACTCCCACGTTCGGTCACAGGAGAGCCAAGCATGGTCCCTTGACAGGGTGGGAGACCAGTAACCTATATGGACTAAGAGAAAAGTATTTAACAGGTAAGACTAAAATCCTCTTTTCTCTGTCGTCCAATATAGGATACTGGTAACTTTGCGATTTCCAACCACTGAGTTTCCTAGAGGTGGGAAGTAAGGCAAGGGCCATGCGCATGGCCCCCACACTCACCAGAGCCTATATGAACCATCAGATCATAGACAGCCCAACAATAACAACGAAGTGTCAACGGACACAAAACCAGTGCATAACCACACCAGGAACGTAGCACAGCACAGTTGTCGGACTGGACTCTGACTGGGCACCCCTTCAGATGACACATCCAGTGCTGAAGAGCATGAAATATTGCCTGAAGCTCCAACACATTGATGGGAAGGAGAGATTCTTCCGGGGACCACTGACCCTGGACATTGCTGTGACCCAGGACTGCTCCTCAGCCGGAGAGGCTGACATCCATCGTCAGGGTCATCCAGAAGGATATCATGAAGGGACAGCCCTTCAGCAGATTGGAGAGGTTGAGCCACCATGACAGGCTCAGCTCCACGTGAGGGGGTCGAGACACCAACATCTTCAACAGATTCTGCTGACTTCTGCACACATGGATCACAAACCCCTGAAGTCCTCTGGTGTGAGTCATGGCAAACGGAACCACTTCTATGGTTGAAATGAACTTCCCCACTAGGGAGGTCAGCTTCTTGGCTGGGACAGGATCATGAGCCAGAACTGCAGACACTTTGTGGACGATCTGGTGGCCCAGGAAGACTAGTCTCTGAGATGGTACAAGGTCTGACAAAAGGGTCTGAATGGCACAGTGGAACAGATGGCGCTTCTCCGCTCCCGGAGGAGCGTGAGAAGGGAAAAATCTGAACGGGGGAAGAGAGACAAAAGGGATCCTGTACCCTTCCAACACAACCTGTAAAACTCAGGGATCCCCCGGGGTGTCTGTCCAGACACTGAAGCAGGCTTGGAGGCCTTGGGCCTGGTGGAGGGCTGCTTGGCCCTCCATTGTTGCTTGGGCTTGGAGGAGGAGCGTGGAACCTGATTCACGGAGCCTCAGCCTGAAAGGGACGAAAAAGCCAATTTCACGTGGCTGGAGGCTTCTTCCTAGGTAATAAAGGCAGCAAAGTACTCTTACCCCCTGTGGCCTCACTGATGAGGTCCTTAAACTCTGGCCCAAACAGAGAGGTACCCTGAAAAGGCAATGAAAGCAAGGCCTTCTTAGAGGTAGTGTCGGCAGACCAGATCTTGAGCCAAAGAGCCAGGCAGGCTACCACAGGCAAGGTAGGAACCCTAGCCACCAAGTGGATGGCATCAAAAATAGCAGCAGAAACATAATGCTAAGCCTCAGAAATGTTGGCAAGAATTTGCAACATATCAGCAGTATATCTCCCTGACGGACAGCCACAGTCAGCTGTTCAGTCCAAACTGCAATGGCCCTGTTCAACCAAGCAGCAGTAAAAGCTGGATGCAACGAAGTACCAGCCGTAGCAAAGATGGTTTTTAAGGATGTCTCAAGCTTCCTGTCAGTCCAGTCTTTGAGGACAGATGCATCTGCCACAGGCAAAGCAGTGGACTTAGAAAGTCTAGAGACTGGAGAGTCCACCTTGGGTGGATGAGCCCATTGAGCTAATGCTCCTTCAGAAAAGGGGTACAACTTGGCAAACTTCTTAGAAACAGAAGGCTTCTTGTCAGGAGCTTTCCACTCGTCAGACACCAGACCGTCAAGAGTGGGGTTAGGTGGAAAACAGGTAGACTGTTTCTTAGGCTCCTGGAACATGTCAGAGGGGTCCACAGGAGCCTCTGGGACCAAGGGAATGTTTAGAGTGATTAACACCGCCCTGATCAGACCCTCAGCAGAGGGATCAGGGTCAGCCTCAAAGGGGTCCCCAAAGAATTGGGAAGAGACCACCGCAGAACATTCCCCCTCATCAGAATCTATCAACAGTTCCTCCTCAGTGTAATCAGATACATCAGGTACTCCCTGCGGTCTTGGCAAGACCCCCTGGACTGGAAGACCCCCTGCAATTGGGATTGGAGGAGTTGTAAGGTAGACCTTAGCTCTCTACTAGTGGCCTTAAACTCTTTTATCCAAACTGGCTCTTATGAATGGCTGGAGGTCCCTGGGGAAGACGCAGGGGCAGCAGCGCATGCTGGATATAAATGACCTGCGTACTCTCTAGGTAACCCTGATTAACATGAGGAGCAGTGCGCAATGGGGGACACAGACACCCCAGTATCTGTATCGGAGTTGGCATCATCACAGTGTCAAAACGTCCCAAGTATAAGAAAACAACCCAATACAGTGTGTATGATTAAAATTTCACCCCAGAAATCACTAATTTGCACTTACCTGGCAGGCAAAGGGTTAATCTGCTGAGGACTGAAGTAGAGTCCAAGCCCTGCATAGGATACTTGTGAAAGGAAAGCAGAAAACGGCTGCCACGATGGGAACCAATCAGAAAAGAGCGTGCAAAGCAAGCGCTCATGGGAAATGTAGTTTTCCCTAAAAAAAAAAAAAAAAAAAAAAGTACCCCAACAGTGCCCGAAGGCCCCTGAGCCCCCCAAAGTGCATAGAACATAGAGCGGATAATAGAGCAAGGGCAGACAAACAAAATGAACCGTCTCTGAAGTCGCTACGTTGAGCGGTTGCAGAGATATGCCCCAAAGAGTAAAATCCCATAGAGGAACCCAAATTTTCAAAATTTTACAGCGAGGTAAAAAAAAATTATAAAAACACCAGAAAACACGTTAAAGGGATAGTAATACTTAAATATTACCCCCATCTTGTAGCCCTTCAAAAAGTAAAATGAGCCCAGTGGCATCTCTCAAACCTTTATGGTCTGAGAGACATCCGCTTTCAAAGTTCCCTCTTTTTGCCTTTCCACTGTCTCAGCATTCTAGCTGAGAGCAGGGAAATCCTCTCCTGGGATCAGCCGGAGGCCTTGCAGCAGTGCTGAGATAATAAAATATAAATCCTTCACTAAAAAGGTCTTCTACGAGTGCTTGGTTTGCAAGCACACATAAAAGACCTTTTAAGTTAAGGATGTCTTTTTTATTACCACGATCACGGCTCTGATGCAGAGCCTCCTCCAGTCCTGGGACCAGATGCCCCTGCTGTCAGCTAGAATGCTGACATCAGGGGAGAGGGAACTTTGAAAGGCTACAAAATGGGGGGTAGTAATTTTTAAGTATTATTATCCCTATAAAAGTCAAATAAACACTGTACCCTGAAGGGAAAAGTGCAACCCCCCCCCAAAAAAAAAAAAAGATGCCAATTGGCAGACAAAGGGTTAAATTTACCACAGAAACCCTGCTCCAAACCCCAACAGACATACAGACAAACCCAATGAGTGCAGGAGTCTGTAGTAGGAACTCCAAAGGAGACCTCTGCTCAGAGAAGAAACGTGAGACAAGTGGACCTCAGCACTCAAAGGGTTGCTCACCTTTTCAGCAGGTCTTCTGTCTTCAGATTACCATTGATAAAGAAGAAGCCTCAGTTGTCAACTCCTAGGGAAAGAACTTGCCAAACAAGATTTCCCTCCAGGGCTAAGAGGTCCACCATAGCACCTGGAAACTGAGTTATCCACTAGGGTAATGTCAGGAATGGTAATCCGCCTAATGATGGTATTCCATATCTAACATAAAACAAAAAATAAGCTAAAACTATAGCAGAACTGTTCTCTTGTCCGTACCTTCATCAAGGAACAAATCTTTCTGGAGAGAAAGTGGCTAGATGCAGCTAAGGAGAGAAGGTAGGCCCCACCCAGCATTCTCTTCAAGAATTGTTCCTGCCTACTTAAAGGGGTGGTCACCTACCCAAAGTTACCAGTAACCTATATTGGATGACAATGAAATGGCCTACGAGCTGTGAAAAAGGAACAAGTGACTTCCAAATGCCAGAGTTGGACCAAGTCACCCACGAGTCATGAGGAGGTAGACTTGCCAGCTGAGGGTTTTGCTCTGGCATCTTCCTATCCGGGCTTGCTTGGGTTTTTTTTATACTCATACTGCAGGAGGCAACGAAAACTGTACGTCTTCCATAGAAAGGAATGTTTAACAGTAACCTGAATACTCTTGCTTCAGTAGCGTGGCTGATAACCTACTGCAATTCTGGGCCAAACACAGCTGCTTGATCCCAATCAAAAAGACACCAAAAACTTCTTGAAAGACTGATCACCCAACCATATCTTGAACCACAATGAGGTCAGTGGCCACATAAAAGGCTATGGCCTTTCCAGTAAGGATATATATTAATCTCAAGGATCTTGGATATAATGATAACCAGATCCTCCTTAGGTGCATCCACTTGGACAACATCCAAAAGCTGATACTCCCACACAAACAGTTGTTCAAAAGGGAACACAGGAGCTTATCTGCCTGATCCTTAAGCAACACAGAGTCTGCCAGTGGCAAAGCTGTATTCTTAGCTAGGTGAGAAATTGAAGGGGTATTCCACCACAGAGGGAAGGTAGACTCACTGCTCTAAAGCCTCAGCAGAAAAAGGGTACATGAGAAATATGCTGAGGAAGGAATAACCTGTCAGGCATACGTCATTCTTCCAGGAGCACCTGGTCTACGGAATAGTGAGGAGGAAAAAGAATAGCCTCCTTTTTGCACCTCTTGAAAATATCAGGCGAAGAAGAAATAGCATGAGGCCTCTGAAATCTTATGCATCTCCAGGACAACCCAAATAAAACCATTTCCCGAAGAACCAGGGTCTGCCTTATAAGAATCCCTAAAAGAGAGGGACATCCTCACAGCATATGTGCACTCTGAAAGAATGATTCTGTCTCCTTCCGTCATCAGGCTCTTATATACCAAGCAGGCAACTGTTCAAAGAAAGCAGTGAGGAGAGGGCTGATAATGAAAGCCATCCTTAAACAGACCCAGGTCTAGTTCAAACCCACAATAGAGGCCAGTGGTAGATTACACAGCCCCATTCCCATTTAAGAGAACGCGGTTTGTACTTTCGGTGACCTAAAATGGTAGGATTATGCATGAAAAGGGCTGTAATTCATACACTACTCACAATTTATATATGCAAGTACCCTCGCAAATTAAAGCTGCAGTCTGCACTCAATCCTTTTAGTCATTGTTTCATTTCAGATGCTATGTGCTGGAGTAAAAAGCCAAAACAACAATACTTGTGTCACATCCACATAATTATGGACTGTACTGTATTTGTAAGAATAGGAAAGTCAGTGGGAGATGGAGGACCATTAAGCATGATTTCAGTGATTTATGTCATAAACCTAAGCAGAGAACCTCTAAGGCACCATGTCCCAGAAAGACAACAGGAGAGTAAGGAGTTAAATATGTAGCTAAAGACAGTGTAAGCAGGAAGGGTTTGAGTTTCTAGTGCATTGTCTGTCTTTTACCTTGAGGAAACTCTTTATAGCAGAGATGGATTGTAACATCTAATAACAATTGCGAGCATCAATATTTTACTCAGCAGACATAATTTTATATTTTTTGCAGTGAAACATTAGTGCTCCTAAAACTGCTGTCATATTTTTATGGGTGCCTTGTAGTTGTAAAAGCATGAGTCTAGTCTACACTGCTGAACAAATGCATAGTAACTATGACAAAGAAAACCTAATGGCGTTGAGGGGCTAGCACACTACGGTTCACCATCTACAGGCAGAAGGAGAAAGAATGAAACTAAAAAGGCACGAGGAGGTGGTAGTTCAGAGCAAGCAAGGTGACAAGGGTTTATTAAGTGCAAAAATAAAATGTGAGCAGAATATAAGAACTGTTGCACTGGATCAACATTAATAAAGAGGGGGTGAAGATCAAAGCAGAGGTAGAACAGGAAGAGTCTAAGGTTCTACCTACATCTCTCTGTGTTCTAAATATCACAGTGCATTTTATTGCCATTCTAAGACCATTTCCATAAAATAATTTTAAGGAAATTAACTAATAAAAAAATAATGTTAAAAGGTTTAACATTTTAAGACATTTTTTTTTGGACACATAGGGCATAGGTTGTAATTTAAGGAGATTTAAGGGAACACCGACATCCCACATACCCTTACCTGACATTAAAGCGCATATCATGTGCTTTAACTAAAATGATATCCAAAACCATCTCCCACCCTTTTAATTGTCAGAGCTTCCTGGGAATGGGCAACCTGGGACTTTCCACATCCCAGAAGTAATATAATGAAGAGGTCTCTAAAATTCAAAGCGTAAGAGCCTTAAGACCCTGGGGGGAAGGGTCATGTGAGTATAGGGTGCATACCCTAGGACAGCCTAAAGTGTAAAATCAGGTGTGGAGGTCAGGAATGACTTCCAACGCTCTTTAGTCATAAAATAACCTATTTTGCCCCATAACCTCCCCTCCAGCTTGCACTGCATCTGTTCACTTTGATTTTACCTGTCTGCTCTCTGAACTCCACCATGGCTTTCATAGTCTTGGAGTCTGCAAGAGCCATCAACCAGAACAACTTTGTCCTCCCACAACCCTCATGCAGATCCACTTTGATTGCTTCCTCCTCTTCTTTGAAGACCTATTGAAAATTTCCAAGAAGGAGAAAAACTCATATAATAGAATTGTCTGGAAACATTGTGAAGACAAGGGCTACTAGAGATCATACTGCAGAACACACAGCTTATGGAAGACCACTGGGATTGCTTTCAACCCTTTGAGGACCAGCGGGCTGTGAATCGCACAACACTCTGGTCCTTAAAGGGTTAAACATCTTAAACAGAAAGAGGACAATTCTCATGTGTGATGACTGTATAAAAAGACATTAAGCTATTAATTCGCTGGGCCTTTGTAAATAAAAGCAACTGCGCTGCAATGGACATGTAAACATTCCCAATAATTCAAACAGGACTCTAACCTCTTGAATGCTGAATAGGTCTCAATTGCTTTGCTTTGAGTGTTGGAGACCTCTCCAATGGGAATTTGGGAATTATTATATGTTGGCTATGGTGCAGTTGTTCCATTTTACGCGTTAGACCCACTGTATTATTCCCCCTCACTGACAGAATTTCCTACCTGTCTTTGATGTGATTTTGTTCTCCGGTGGAGGTGAAGAAATCTATCACAGTCTGTGCACAAGTTTCCGCAAGCACTGCACAAGATGATTGCTGCAGTTTCACCATCATCATGATTATCACACATTGGCTGAAAATCAAGGGAAGGAAAATAAATGTCTGGCCAATGAATAATACACTCAAATCCTGTATTTGTTGCTTTCAAACTATACATACAACAGGATATAATGGATCAATTTTTTTTTTTTTTTACGAATAAAAGATTTATTACCATTTGTTTTTGCTGTCCGTCTTTGCCCATCCACCGTCCAGAAGATAAACGGTCAACGTGGTCTTGATCCAGCACGCACAGTGAGGCTACAGCCAGCCAGAGCTGGTAAGGTGATAAATACAATGTTACTCTCAGACACAAACATTAGAGGACAAAGGTCCATATTTACAATTGTAAAATGGAGGTATTCTGCAGTAAAATAACTGCACCGCAGGGGATACAAATTCCTGTTGATTTGAATTGGGTTTTTAACTTCTTGAATAGTACAGGTCTCCAATGCATTGCGAAATAACAGACTGGAGATCTCTCTAGCATTTAAAACGCTCTATTCAAGTGCACAGACATTCAGGATTTATTTATTTTGCCCCCCCATGGTACAGTTTGTTTACTAGATAACTCCAGTTTACTTTTATAAATATGGGCCAATATTTGTTATAAATTAAAAAACAGATACTTTATTTTGTGCTCCAGAAGGCTGTCCAACAAATGCAAAGCAATGCATATGATGACTGGCTCTCAAAAGGTTAAATGTTGATTTATGTAAATTATTTTAAAGGTTATGATGTAATGTTGAGGTAAACAAGGAAGTTCATGTACTAAGAAGAAAAGGAGGAATTCTTTGGTAAAAATTACATTGATTTTATCCCCTTGAAGGTAATCTAGCATTAAGAGTGTTAAAACCCCCCAATTAAAGGGATAGTAATGTTTCATAATAAAAGCAGCTCTAATTAATCATCATAGTATTTGGGCCTTGGAGAGTGTTATTTCAATTCTGTCAGAGCTGTACTTCAAGAGGAATTGAATGTATCCCCCTCCCGCCTCTTTAATGGATATAACACTGCTCACCTCAGAGCAAAAGGGAGGTGCCCAGGTAGATTGCAGAGAGGGACAATCTTCAATTAACATAAGGGAAAAGCTGAAAAAACTGTCAATGGGGACAGGGTTTTCATTGTTCTCACAGTAAGAAGATTGTCCCTTGCAGTTATCTGTCTGGTCAAGCAACCAGATTCCACATCTGAGGTGAGCAGTGTTACTTTAGGTAAAAGGGGCAGGAGGGGGAAACTTTATCATTCAATTACTCTTGAACTACAACTCTGACAGTATTGAAATAACACTCTCTATGGCTCAAATACTATGAAGATTAATTGGAGCTGCTGTTTTTGTGAAACATTACTATCCCTTTAAATAAAAGAGAATGTTTGTCACCTATAGTGGAGTTGGTACGAAACAGACTTGTGCCGTTCCTCCTTAGTACATCAGCCTCAGTACCTTTTCAAACAAATATGGGTAGGTACAAAAAATTTACAAAATGTCTAGCACCTGTTCAGCACATTTGTTGGCATTTGTAAAGTGATCCAATAACTAAATTAATAAAATGATTCCAAGAAACTCACCCTAGTGGTAGCGATACATCGTACAGGGGAACGATACTCCTCCTCCATCTTTGTCAGTGCAATGATTGTCTCTGCAATTGCATTCTTAGTGACACGAGACCATGCTTCTGAAAGGTGCCCCTAATGAACATGGTACACAAATGACAGTAGGCACATTAGCCACTTCACTGAATACATATGACTAACAAAAAGCTTACACTCCCTCCACTATTTACAGAGTTTCCCTTCAATAAAACACTCAAAGGCCATATGAAATAACAAATATAGGGCCAAATCCATGAAACTAAAGAGGATCAATTTTGGTACAAACCAACAGCACCATTTCTCTCATATAATGCAGTTGCTTTGCTCCAGAATTCCACATCTTGAGCTTCCTGGATAACGGCTCTTAGACTTGAGAAAAACTGTGAAGTGGAAGGCCAAATTCCACATCTTGAGCTTCCTGGATAACGGCTCTTAGACTTGAGAAAAACTGTGAAGTGGAAGGCCAATCTATGATTATTAATGATAATTTTGGTTACTTTACAATACATACAAAGAAAGCTGCAGATTAAATAATGCCATGAAAATTAACCCTTCGAGTGCCAGATAGGTACACAATGTGTAACCCTGTGGCACTCAAAGGGTTAAAATAAGAGAAAATAGGATTTTAGTGAATTTACCAAAGTTATATATAGACACTATAAAGTGCCTCTGATGAAGCCGCATGTGCACTCAAACACATTGGGTGGTGCAATGCATATGAATGTGGGGTTCAAATATTTACCCACACATTAATATTATATGTGTCTGACATCAAAGAGAGTCAGCTTAGAATGTGGTTTTATACCACGAGGGCTCCAAGTCAAAATCACTAGCAATATTGCTACACTCTACAGAGAATGAGAATAACATAGCCCAGAGAGATTGCAGTTTTACACCACGAGGGATTAGAACAGATCACATTTAAACACACACTGAATGGAAATGGCCCCACTGACGACATCTGCAAATAGCAGAATCTGAGGCCCTAATCACTACTTTCTAGATAGTATAGATTGGAAAATCTGTTATCTCAGACCCGTTGAATATATGTTATGAAACAGACTGTCTAAACAGTGATTAGACAGAGTATTATAGTCAGTGAAAAAGGGACTATTTGTAATCTGTTAACTCCATAAGACAGAGCTTTCCAAACTTTTCATGTTGGTGACACACCTTTTACACATGCATCATTTCGTGACACAGTAATTCAGTTTTGCTAGCAAACCGGAGGTTAAACTAATAATCCCTTATAAGAGATACAGACACATACATAAATTGTAATAACGATGTATGGGGACACAACATATCTCATGAAAACCTTTCATTCATACTGCGGAAGGCATTAAGCATGTTGTGTTGTGTTGTTTTTAAAAGGGCGACATGAGAATGTTCCTCTACATATAAGCGCAAGATTCTCATGTTGCATTATTAAATAGATAGCACGTAACTGATTTTAGAAGTAATGTCCGTCTTTCCTGTCTCATCGGCACCACAAGCAGAAGCAGCAGTCATGTGACAGGCAGCCTCGGTGCACAGGGACACTCCAGACTGGCAGCCCAAAGAGAGATCAGAGGTTTAGAGGAGGAGGCATCTCAAAAGATTTTAACAGCTGAACCGCCAAAAGATTTGTAACAGCTGGAGTGTCTCCGTGTGCTGAATACATATTATGTATGCAGCACACAGAGGCACTCCAGCTGTATGCAGCACACGGAGGCAATCTCCCGCTGTGTAAATGCAACCAATAAGTAGTAGTTTTATCTCAGCTCCCAGTGTACTCCTTGCTTGGGTTGAATGACAATCTAGTGCTGTGTAAACGACACCTTTGCCTGTGACACACCTACACACTGCAGCCGACACACTAACGTGTCGCGACACACAGTTTGGAAAGCACTGCCATAAGAACTGGCCGTGCTTGCACACAGCTGGCACTTACATGGAGCATTCCTTTTTTGCCAATCCAATTCAGGACTCCCTGAACGGCGTGCAGCCCTGATATCCGTGGTGTGCCAGGACCATCATGGATCTTTTAGGGAAATTTTCCCATGACAGTCCTGGCACATCATGGGTCCTTATGGGGTTAAAAAAGTGATATGTGCCAGCTGGAACTGAGCAGGCGTGCCAATGTCACTATAGAAAGATGTCCGTGCTCCGTCCTGCCTGTCAGTCCTGGAGTAGAGGCTCATTCTCATGAAAGGGTAAGAATTCTGGCGACTAGCACTACTAAGCAGTTAGTCGCCAGATGGAGGATTATTTGATATAAAATTTTTTAAGGGTGGTAGTTCCGCTTTAATGGAAATATGCTGTGAAAGCTGCAGTGATCTTCATGAAGATTCTTGGAGCGGAGGCCAGGCCTAAAAGCCAGTTAAGTGTACTGTTAATGACTGCATGTAAAGACAAAACAAAGGAAATGTTGATGGTCTGGATGAAGAGAAACATGCAGGTAAGTATCCTAAAGATCTAGGTAAGCCAGAAATTTGCCTGGACAGATCACTGAGATGACAGAGCAAAGAAGTAAAGACTCCATCTTGAAGCTCATAGCAACCACATAATAGATGAGGAATTTCAAATCTAGGACCGGTTGGCAGCTGGCGTCCTTTTTGGGAACCACAAAATGTTGGCATAAAAACCTGAAAAGTGTTCCTGGGCTGGGACTTGAACCAGAATCTGATTGTCCAACAGAGAGGAGACAGCGTCTATAAAGAGACACTCACTCTAGGTCTCCAGGAACCCTTGACAAAAAAAGTGATGAGGTGGAAGGGACGTGAAATCTAGGAGGTACCCTTCTGTGACTACCTGCTAACCCAACTGATATGTTTTAGATGATGTCTGGACATCCTAAAAAAATGGAGGTGATCCCTTATAGGCAAAGACAGATCAGGATTAAGAGAGTCATGCAAAGGATGGCTTGTCAGACTTAAGCTTTGAAGCAGACATCTTGCTCTGCCAAGCCTGTTTGGGCTTTGGGTCAGGGTTCACCTGTGAGGCCTGAGGGAGTGGAACCCTCTGTGCTCTGATCTGGGATAATAAAATCCATACATTTTCGTTGCAAAAAAGAGATGCTTAGAAGTAATCTGGAACAGAAGAATACTCTTGCCTCCGCTGGAGGCACTGATGACCTTGCACAGGTCAGGTCCCAAGACGTTCTTGCTCACAAGGAGATAAGAGACAAGGAATTTATTTGATGATTTTGTCTGCATACCAATTTTCAGCCACAAAGTAGGACGCGCAGCAACAGTTAAAGCTGAGGCCATACCACAAAACCTGGCAGCAACAAAGTTTGGTTCAGAGATATGAATTTGCAACATATTGGCAATCATTATCAATAGTTCCTCTTTAGGAATGTCTGTGCGTAGAGCTTCAGAAAGCTGTTCACCTCAGATAGCTATTGCTCTATTGACCAAGGCAGAAGCAAAAATGGGTCACAGTGCTGCCCTTGTGGCTACAAAATTTGACTTTAATAGGGAATCATGTTTTTTTGTTAGCCTGGTGAGTCTGCCAATTGAAGAGCTGAATTATTGGTCAAGCATGAAATATTTGGGGGGGGCATCGCAGTAGGGGAAGTCAGCTGCACTAGGGACACAGCTGTAAAAGGGTATAGTTTAGAGATGTGCTTATCAAGAAACAGCTTATGTGGTGTTTTACATTTCTTCTATAGGATCTGGTCTATGGTTCTGTTAAGAGAAAAGACTGAGGAGTAAAAGTAAAGTAAGCAAGCTTCTGAATCTTTGGGTTTGGTTTTCCCCATGTGCCCCTTCGGTTCCAATATGTTCTGAGAAAGAGTTTTTGACTAGGACAAAACATGCTCAAAGCAGTAACCAGTGTGACCCCCCCCCCGAAAAAGACCCTCAATAATGTGACTACGGCAACAGAGTGCGCATATAATTAACAGCTCAGTCGTTAACCCCCTTGCTAGAGTCTCTAGCACCCAAGGGATTAAGACTAGTTCAAGATAGTTTAATACACAGAATCCCTGTATAGTGATTGGTTATTCCATCCATGGCCCTGGTATCTCTGACAGTCATAAGTATCACTTATATGATCCCAATTCACAAAATGAAGGACCTTATCCATAAAAAAAGGAGAGGAGCAATTCTGGAGCTTACCAGCTGCACCCCAGGGGACAAATACAAAATCTTATTGATTTAAAAGGGGGGTTACTACTTGCAAACTAGAAACGTTTACAAAGCATTGTCTTTAAACCAATGGAAAAGCATACAGAACAACGCAACCTTTGTGCGTGTAGTATGTTTATCGCATTGGACAGTGTATCCTTATCCCAACCCTTGTTAGTGGGTACTCACATAGAGGTTTTTGCCCAATGAAGTAAACAGATTACAAAACTTGTTGGGCGCTAGCATTAGATTAACTCTTATTTGGTAATTGTCCTGTATTTTATATATTTTTTAATATGCAAGTCTCCCGTCAATTATTATAGTCTCTCTGTTATTCCTCCTCCGTTAATTACTCCTTATAAGACATGCAGGTTGGAGAGGTGATCCATATTACACCAAAAAGGAGGAGGCCCCAACCATGGCTGTGAGCTAAGACAATAAGATCGGAGAGGAAATGGAGGAAAACATGGAAGACCTGTACTGGGGGTCAGACTCTGTCAGTGCTGAAGGTCCTTAGAGTTAGAAAAACCTCTATAAAATGTGAGTGCCCACTAACAAGGATTGGGATAAGGATACATTGTCCAATGTGATAACCATACTACAGTCAGAAAGGTTGCACTGTTCTGTTTGCTCTTCTTTCTTGCATATTTCCATTCAAGTTCATCCGGTTTTGTGTCTTATGGAACAGTTCGCATAGTCCAGAATTGCAACAATTTTCTTTTCTTGATAAAGTCCTAAAAATTATATTTTACTAACAATATTAGTTTAATATGATACATACATAGCAAATTATGAACAGAGAATGCCATATTCCAAGACAAAATATACATTCATAAATATTTGTGAATGGAATTCATATTTCCTACATACGTATATTCTCATAATAATGAGTTGACAATAAAATCAAATCCCTCTTCAGATACAAGTTGCTAGTGGGGTGTTAGTGAAAAGCAAGGCATTATTCTTTATAACAGACTAGTTGAAGAGCCCGTGTACACAGGCCACAGTGCCACCCAGCAACGGCCAAGGTGCAGTCATGCACAGTAGACACTGCCAGCGCCGCAGCTGATACGGAGCGGAAACGGTCCCAGGAAGGTGAGCAGAGAGGACTCCGTTCTGAATTCGTATCAGCTGTGGCGCAGGCAGTCTCTACTGAGCATGACTGCAGCACGAGCAGTCTTCTCTACTGCGCATGATGGCTACTGACAAATATCCTTAGTGAATTATTATATAGGATATTACACTGTAATTTCTATAATCAATTTGGAAACTTACAGCTGCCATATCTTTGATAAGCTTAATAATGATCTCAGAAATCTGAGTAGGAGTGGAGCCTTTCATCCACCAGTGACTTTCGCCTCTTCTGAGGTAACTGTGAGAGTTAAAATATATATTAAATACATATAAAAAATAAAACATTAATAGAACAATCTTAACATGTTTATAAAATGCTACATATACTGTTGGCAATATATAAAGATACAGAATATTTACAGAACACAATTACTTTTTTTATATAGTGTGTTTTGTGTATGTCTGTGTGGGCATTTCCAGTCTTATTGGGTAATTGCTGCTACTCCAACCACTGTCATTAATAGCTGTAACTGCTTAGCTTCACTCAAAGCTTCTTGCCCCACCTCCTGCAAGAGCTAAAGCTGTCAGACGCAGGTTTTTCCTTCCTGTCTGTTCAGATGGGCATTGATTTCAGGGTTGAAAAAGGAATCATTAGCTGCATCCCCTCCCCCCCTCAGGGCTCACAGTATAAGCTCTGGGGGAGGACCTTTATGTTTATAATGCTGTTTATTACACAAGTGAGACTAGCAGCAGTTAAAAAAAGTGTCAGACTTATACTTTTAAAGGGACAGTAATGTCCCCCAAAATAAGAGTCCAGCTTTGTAGGGATTAAAATATTAATCAATGTGTTCCAAACCCTAAGGTCCCCCCTACCTCCCCTTCTCCTGACGTTAGCATCTAGCTGGCAGCAGGAGATCCCGGTCTGGGGACTAGAAGGCGGCTCTGCAGCAGAGCCGAAATTGTGTTACTGCTAAAGAATTAATTAATTGGAAAAGTCTAAAAGGTGTGCCTGGTTTGAAAGCACACTCTGTAGACATTTCCAATTAATTAATTAATTCTGTAGCAATAACGTGATTTCGGCTCTGCTGCAGAGCCTCCTTGAGTCGTACAACTCGATTCTTCTGCTATCAACTTTACAGCTGACAACAGGAGAAGGGGAGGGAGGGGGAACTTTGAATCTCTACATCTCTCAAACCATAGCGGTTTGAGAGATAGGGGTTTGGAGCATATTGATTAATATTTTAACCTCTACAAACTGGACATTTTTTTGGGGACATTACTGTCCCTTTAAGCCAGACTCCTAGTTTTAGGAAAAAATGGCCACTGAAAGATTACCATGTTATTTTTTTTTAATTGTTTGTAACCATTCTGATTATGTCACTCATTTCCAATATTGGTCATATATTCATAAAAGTGATTATGCACAGTTAAGCTTTTCAGTACCAGGGTGTGTACAGCACAATGCAATGGACCCCTTCCTGGCAAAGAAAGGCTTAAAAAGATCAGGAAAAGTCTATTAAAGGCATATTACTGACAAAAGAACACACATACATGTGTGAACATTTGTATGACTAAGAAGAAGTGTTGACTTGACATGCTTGGATCTTCAAAGAGTTTAGCTCTCTCATGTATACCTGGAGTTAAAGATCATCGGCAATGTGACTGTGGTGACACCCTTTCCAGCACTTGTGCCAGCTGTGCCAGTGATTGGTGTTCCTTTGGCCTTCAGCTGGACAGTTAGCGCTTTCGCAATGCATCCCAGGAACATGTCCAAGATACCCATCTTATTCCAGTCCCCTTTCTCTGTTGAGTGGATAATATCGCTGATATCAGCTGGTGGGAGAGACTTCACTCCTATGATACTGGCCAAACGAGACGGAGTCACCTCTGGTAAGACACGACGCAGCAGAGAGGTAACCTGCAAGGTAGACCCAGAATAAGGACAATTATATTTTGCAAGACATGGACAGACTATATATATCTCTGGTTAGTGCAATCATGTTGCTAGTAACACAATTATAGACAAACTGTTATGCTTCAAATTCTTAGATAAAATAAAGATTGCACAGTAAGTAGTATGGATATGCAAGACAAAGTCAGACCTACTGCACTGAATCAGAAAGGTCTCTGAAGACCACCTATAGATAAAATGTCAAAGGAACTCACAAGAAACAATGTCAATACTAATGTAACAAAGTGTAGAGAGTACATATGGCCAGAGGTGGGAAATTATGGCCTGAACACCAGAAAGAGTGAGGGCAAATAACAGGGTTAATGTTTGGATGCCTATATAATTCTGTCCAAACACTAGATTAAACAGCTATGGTACTACATAGAAAGTTATCAATAAGGGCTCGCTGCACTGAAAAGTGGATCACTGTATCAAAGTTGTGCCTTCTGACAGAATATATTCTTCCTCTGCATAAAAAGCCAGAAGTGGCATTATTCTTTGCAGCTGTGATGCTCTATGTGTACAGTCAGCCATCAAAGCAGCCATCTATTTAAAGGGATAGTAATGTTTCATAATAAAAACAGCTCTAATTAATCATCATAGTATTTGGACTTTGGAGAGTGTTATTTCAGTTCTGTCAGAGTTGTATTTCCAGAGTAATTCAATGACCAAGTGTCCCCCTCCCTCCCCTTTTACTGATGTCACACTGTTCAGCTTGAGCAGAAGGGAGGTGCCCAGGTAGACTGCAGAGAGGGACAATCTTCAATTAAGATAAGGGAAAAACCTGAAGAGCTTGTCAAGGGGGGCAGGGATTTCATTGTTTTCATAGGAATAAGAGTGTCCCCTTCTGTTATCTGTCCAGTCTATGGACTGCATTCCACATCTGAGAAGAGATTGTTTACAGTAGGTAAAAGGGGCGGGAGGGGGAAACTTTGCTTGTGAATATCTCATAAACCATAAAGGTTTGAGAGATAAGACTTATATCATTCTTCATGTTTTTTTAATGCCTACAAAATAAAATAAAGTTAAAACGAAGTATTACTATCCCTTTAAAGCAATGTTAGAGACCTCTCTGGCATTCAAGGGGGTTAAAATAAACATTTTTTTTTTCTTATATATCCTATGATGCTTTTTTGCGCTGTATCAAAATTGTTCCACTTCTGCATCTTCCCCCATACAAAACAATGGAAGCAAACAATTATAACTTGGAAGTCGAGGCAGATGTTCACAATATTTGCTATGCATTGATTTAAGGATGATTCCAATGACCATTTTTTTATACACACAGAAAATGTATATATTTTTTAAGAGTACATTCAATTATTTTCTTGATATCTCATCTGAGGTTAACTTTGCACAGTGACAATATATTATGACAAATATCAGTTTAAAGGAATAGTAAACCTTTATTTTGGCTTCACAAATTCTACAAGTACTTAAAATGAAAAGTTAAATTTACTACACTTATTTTGATGAACACTTATGTTCCTGACCGTAAACTCACTGAAATTATGTTTCTAAAGCGTTTTCTGGACAAAAACAAAATCAAAGCAGGGTGTATCACTAGACCTTCTGTCATGTTCCCCGTGAGAATGCCATCTATAAACAGATGCAGGGAGATCACCGTCAGGAACATAAGTGTAGAAAAAAAGGGTTGAAGATAAAAAAATAAATCAAATATAGACAATGAGACTTTAGAGATCATGCACTTGAAGAACCAAAGACAGAACCATCACAGGAATTTGTCCTTTAGGGGCGAAAGACAGCCCTGGCACGACATAGGTAAAATGATCTCAGCGAGCCTCAGGGCATGCTATGATCATGCTGGGAAGGCTGTAACTGACTACTCCAGGACTAGAGCAGTCAGTTTTAGCCTTTTTCGAGTGGCTTTACACATGTGACTGCTATTACAGCGAGCACATGCACCAATGTACATTGCCTTTGTCACTGTTCTTGGCCCCTCTATGCCTCACTGTGAGAGCGAGGAAGAGAGAATCAGAGCACACACTCTAAACAGGGAAAGAGAGGGGCACTTTTATTCATACCAAAAGTACTGAAGGCAGAACTTGAGGCAGAGCAAGTTTTGTCACTTGATGACCTACTGCCACCTCTTTGTGTTAGTGAATAAATGATTTAGAGCAAAACCAAAGTATTTTATTTAGAGAAACATTAATGTGAGTTTTATTGCTGTGGGACAATGTGATACACTTATACACACACCACGCAGTCTGATCTCCAAAAAGAGGGACACCAGTATAAGAAAGAGGGAGATTACCACAGAGAGACAGCACCCCCTTAAAAATGAACACTTTGGAGGTATGAACAAACATTCATACCTTTTATCCAGTTATTAAAAATAAACCAATTAAGCACAATTTTCACAGGAAAAGCTGTGGGGTTTTTTTCATACTTTTTTTAATCATCAAATTAAATAGTGGGTTATACAGATTAACGTGGCATCAAAATAAATCACCACATGCTTAAAAAGGTGTAGCATTTGTGTGGGTGTGCTAAATGAATTGGAGGGCATTAAAGGCATATTAAAAAGGCCAAAATTGCTCTCGCCCTATAGTGACAAAAAGTTCTCTTCAATAAGGGGTTTATAATGAAAATCACTAACAAATGCAATTATGTTTTCAAAAGCTTCACATACACTAATTATGTATAGTTTACTTGCATTCACGAAGCAACAAAGATACCAAACATCTTGCATTGTTATAAATTTGTGTTTTAAATTTTATTCCAGATTTATAACACAGTATGTCGCACAATCTCACTATAACGCATAACAAAACCACATGTATTAAACCCCTTAAGGTGCCCATGACGTGCCTTACGCCAAGTTCGCCCCCGACGGTCCTGGCATGTCATGGAATCTAGTGCTCCCCTCATGGCTGCGTGCCATTCGTGGGGTCCTGAATTCACTGCTAAAAAAAACGCCCCGTGGTCCTTAACTGCCGGCCACGCCGCCAGTCCTTAAGGGGTTATAAACACAGGGATACAGAATAGGTGACCTAGAAAGTAAAAAGGATCACGAGTTCCAAAGAAAACCCCATAGCTCTTTTAAGATTTTCCATTGAGATACTGCAAGATTATAAACAATACATTATTATAGCTGTATGAAACACCACATATCCATGCCTCAGTAGTGAAAGAAAGGTTAAAGAGTTTATTATCTAAAGTATGGGAAGGTAAAACATTTACCTGTCTTTGGACCCTTGGAGAAGCAGTATGTAGCAGGTGGAAAAGGTCTTGTAGTAAAGTAAGCTGCTGTGCCAAATACTGTCTGCCAACATTTGATCCACTCAGAGCTAGCACCATGGATAGCAATTCAAAGCAGTACGCATCAGAGGATGCGTCCTCATCATTGGGCTGAGAATTTGCATTCTCCTTGCTAGAGATGGCATGCTCCCATTCCTCACGGACACGAGTTGCCTCCATCCGGATGGCTTGCACTATGTGGGCACAAACCTAGAAATGGAAACGTATATCAGTTTGCTGCAGTAGAAAATGACAACACAGAATCAAACCAAAACACAATAAAGTATCAAATATACTCCCAATACTGGGTGATGCGTCATTTGAAAGGTATTACAGCTCAAATTAGACCAAAAATTCCTTTTTCCATCTTTGGAGATATTCTACCATCACATGCTGTGCTATACTGAAAATAATGGCAACATCATTACCTAGTGGTGACTCTTTATAAACCAAACATTGAGGGAGAAATCAAATAATGAAACAAGTTTGAAATGTAATTCTTTTTGTAGGAAGATTTTCCCCAGCAGAATGAAAAAAATGCAATATATTTTTCAAAGTTACAATAATACCTGGTACCTGCTAAAACAAGGATAGTCAGTCATGGTTATCAGAGACTCAAACAGGCCAGAACTTAAGGGCATGTGAGTTAATCTGGGCCTCAGTCTTTTGATTCACTTGCCTTTGTTGAAGCAGGGAAACACTCAAGTCCTGGCCTGATAGTGGTCTCAGTGGACTGGGGTTGAGAAAATGCATCCATATTTTGAGATTAAGTATTCTACAGGTACAATATACAGTCAAAGACTGTTATTTATTATTTTTCATCTTAACCTAGATTTGTTTTCACTTTTATATCCCTGTCAATTATCTGTTTTCAGAGAACTCTGTCAGGCAGCATTAATATATGCCTAGAGATACAAGATAGAAAAGAAAAAACACTGAGCGTCTACTGCTGCGGAAACACTAACATTGTTTTACATCCTGCTTTGATGGTTTATCAACCAGAAAATGGTCTGGAAGTGAAGGTCCAGGGAGCTAACAGTAAGTGACATGAAATTATAAAAAGAAATAGGTGACAATGAAAAATAATAATAAGTACAGTCAACTTCACTGTACATATTGTGTACTTGAATGATACGTGAAGTTAAAAAAAAAGGGTTTATATTCATTTAAACAGCTCTTTATCATGAGCCAAAAACAGCTGTAACAAAGCCACAATGACTGCAAAAATATTCTACTGCTATGCATTACATACCTGTTTCTGTAAGTTTGTTAGCTTACTTCTGCTGAATATGATGCCAACCATGTGTTCCTTCAGGTCTGCATCAGATGGGGCCTGTAATCAAGTAGAAGAAGACAGCAAATATGTTTATCTTCAAAGTTTTTCTACCTAAAAGAAATATTTCTTATTCAGGGCTGTTTAAACCTGTTAAGGACCACACGGTCAGGTGGGGAAGCATTAGAGGACCATGGCACTTTTTTTATCGTCACCACTGCATTCTGGTATTTCAGCATGCCGTGCAGCCACGCTGCAATCCTAGAATTCCATGACGTGGCACATCACCAATCGTTAAGGTGTTAAATAACAAAAATTGGTACAAAACCTACACATTTTTACAAATCTTGCATGAATGTTAATCCACCAGGTTAGCATTTGTTGGGGAAGAAATGCCAATTGTCCACATTCTAACGACCCAGGAAGCATCCATTTTGTCAGGATTTTCATGGCTAGACCTGTACCAGAGGATATGTTGCTTACTGTGCAACATTTTACCTATTTTAAACCCCTTAAGGACACATGACATGACAGCACCGTCACGGCTATCCTGCACTTAAGGTCCAGTAACAGACCGGGCATGTCATGTAATTCAGGGCTCCCCGCAAGGCTGCATCCCATTCGGGGAGCCCTGATTCCATTAGTGAAAAAAAAAAATAAAAAAAATACCCCATGGTCTTTAACTGCCGGTCACGCGGGCAGTTCTTAAGGGGTTAATGCTCTTCAATAAAGATGTGATTTTATCAAGTCCTCGTTGCTTGCCATTTGGGGTGCCGCTACCTATCTTTTGAGTTAAAAACAGATTTAATCACTGTTGGAAGATGCATCAAAGTTATTACAGCTCATATAAGGATTGTCTATGGAGGACTACTGTAGTTCTCTATATAAAGCAATAACAGCACCACCTGTTTGGATTTTTTTTCATAATACACCAAATGCCATTTAATTGTGGAAATAAAAGGAATAAATGAACATAAAATAATGTTTTATGCAGACTATGATTTCATGTCATTTCTTTAGAAATAACTAAAAGTACAGGTTCTGTCTGTGTACCTTTTCTTCCCCTTCAGGTGAAGATAGCAATGCTTTTTCCTCCTGTTCAGGTGTTGGTTCTGCATCCCCGGAGATCAGCTTGCCAAATACCTGAAAAAAAGAACAGTTCCCAGTATGTTTACAGACTGGCTCAGTAGTGAGCCTCCAGCTGGTGTTGGACTGCAGTCCAATAATAGCCGGAAGTGGGCAGATTGCCTGCCACTCATCTAGCCTCTGTGTTCAATAATCTGCTAATGAAATGACACCCAGGCAGTTAAGGGGGCAGTGCCTTCTAGACAAAAAGAAAAGATCATAAATGCAGCGTTGGAAAACTTAAGAGGCCTCAGGAAACTTAAAAATGTACTAATAAATGTAGGACTGCACAGGGAACCTTTCTTCATCATTTCTGGTCCTTGATTTTTGGAGACTGTGCCTTGATTTTTTTTCTCTTCTCATTTTAAATTTCTCCTGGTATACTCCTTGGCCTTATTCTGAGCTCAGTATTAAATTATATATGAAAGAAAATGTTTGTCTTAGTTTTTACTGTGCAAATTAGGGCATCCTCCTTAAGTAGAAAACCTCTCAAACCCTTAGTATAGGTTTATTGCTCCATCTGAGAAATCAAGATTTGTTCCTATATAATCTGATTTATGATAATCGAGGTTGCCCTGAGAAGCTCTACAACATATGGTCTGCTTGGTTTGCCTGCCCATTGACTACTAACATCCAGTATAGTGGGGCATGGGTGATGAGACTGTCTCTGTTGTTAGATCACACAGACTGTTAAATTGCTGCTTGTGTATCTATTAATTGGTCTATGCCTTTTATCCTTGTTTTTTTATTTCTTTTCTCCCTTGTATTCCTGTTACCTGTTTCTTGTTAACTTGAAAATGGAATTTAAAGTTTAACAATTTCCCAAGCACTGCTAAATTCAGCTGATCTGCTCTTCTTTCTGCCCCTTTCTTCCTTTAAAGGGATAGTAATGTTTCATAATAAAAGCAGCTCTAATTAATCATCATAGTATTTGGACTTTGGAGAGTGTTATTTCAATTCTGTCAGAGCTGTAGTTCCAGAGTAATTCAATGACAAAGTGTCCCCCTCCCGCCCATTTTACTGATGTCACACTGTTCACCTCAGATCAGAAGGGAGGTGCCTAGGTAGACTGCAGAGAGGGACAATCTTCAATCAAGATAAGGGAAAAACCTGAAAAGCTTGTCAAGGGGGGCAGGGATTTCATTATTTTCATAGGAATAAGAGTGTCCCCTTCTGTTATCTGTCCAGTCTATGGACTGGATTCCACATCTGAGAAGAGATTGCTTACACTAGGTAAAAGGGGCGGGAGGGGGAAACTCTGCTTGTGAATATCTCATAAACCATAAAGGTTTGAGACATAAGACTTATATCATTCTTCATGTTTTTTTAATGCCTACAAAATACAATAAAGTTAAAACGAAGTATTACTATCCCTTTAAACATCCCACAGATGATCAAAAGCCAACCCCAATATAGGAAATTTGAAGGAAAAGCCTGAGCCGAGAGGTATAAGTGATAAGTGGTATCTCCAGTGTGAAAAAAATTGAGGGCATACAATTTCCTAATTGCCATGGCAACACAGGAAGCTTGTTGAACTATTTTTATGTAAGAAATGTGAAAACAAAAATAAAATAGATCTGATTTATTTTCCCTTTTGACATGCTGGCATTCTCAATCTCAATTTCATTCTAGGAGGCAATGCCAGTTTAAATAGATTTGATTTAGAGATAAGAACATCTTCTATAATAATTCGCTAATATATGTTTGTCAGAAGATGTCATGCGCAGTACAGACTGCCAGCGCTGCAGCTGATAATGGAGTAGGAAGAGGACTCTGAATTCAGACCTTAGGGAGCAGGAAGGAGTACGGTCTGAATTCGGAGCACCTTGCTCCGTTATCAGCCTCGGCGCGGCCAGTGTCTACTGTGCATGACTGCACCGCAGCCGTTGCTTCCTGCCACTGTGACCCATGTACACGGGCTGTTCAACTAGTTGAGAATAATGTTATACATCAGTGGTAAACAACGATGAATCCCTTTAATGTGTTAAAGATCAGAGGGGTACGAAATGCATGGGAAAGCAATGGCTTGCTCATCCCTCTGGTCCTCAAGTGGTGAAAATTGAAATGCTAGCATATTTACTAATGGAATAGTAGCTAAATATAACTTGCAGGAAGATTACATCACACATATTTGTTTATTTACCCTAGAGCAGTGGTTCTCAATCATTTTCCACTCATGGCACCCCTAATGCAGTCTGGAATTTTCAGGGCACCAATAGCATTTAGTAACTCCTTTCTGAAGGACTTAATGAAAGGTACAATATATGCTGTAAATGTATTGTTATTCTGATGTAATTTTAAGGGCGAGACCTAAAAGTGCATATTTTGCAGAACAATTTCCCTACATTTATATTTGAAGGACAATTTTAACATTTCCTGTTAAAGACTTCATAGAAAACAGGGCATCCTAAGCTGGTGTCCACGGCAAACCAAAGTGCCATGATACCTCGGTTGAGAGCCACTCCTCTGGACTCAACAGTATTATTTGTTCTTCTCACAAATTTATGTTGGCTGTCATGAAAAACAGCTGAGAATAGACATTTTGCATTAATAGCATTGCGATTCCATGCTATAGTATAGACCACAAACCTGAGATGTTATCAGTCTAAAGACACGCAGCGTCTCTGCTTCGCAGTTCCTTTGTTGAGCCACACTGGCAGATATCTGTCCAGCTATTTTAATAGTCTCGCCATCCTTCCAGCCCAGAACTTTCACTTGTCTCACTCTCAGTGTGTTCTCTGGACCCTTCAGTTCAATCTTTATGATATGGTTATCTCCTCCAGGTAGTTCACTTGTGACCCACCCAATGTGTCGAGAATCCAAGTCAACCTGGTGGCAAAACATCACATATGGCAATTTTTAGAAAAAAGAAAACTGTAATTTTCCATTCTTTGCAGAGAATACCAGAGAACTGATACATTTCAAACAAGGATATAACTATAAGGGTAGAAGGGGATGTTCAAGAAACCAGGAAAACATAACAAATATCTGACTGCCTTAAAGGATATGATAAATAGATACAAAAGTTAATGATATGTCTTAGAAATTAAATGCAGAACTTTAACTTATGGTAACCCTCCACCTTTCCCTTTTCATGCGCATCCCCTTCCAAAAGTGGTACTGTGTGCTCTGCAGATAATATTTTGTATTGGCTGCTATGAAATTGCACCCATTAGCAAAGCCAACAGGAATGACACTGCCACTGAAAGCTTCATCTCTTGCAGGAGGAGGGGCAAGGTGCTCAGGGAAGACCTACACACTGGGGGCTGTATGTTTCTAATGTTGATATTTTCAAATTTGTAGGTCAAATATCTGCCAACCCACAGTGGACCAGCATGGCAGATTATGGTTCATACCCTCAGCTTGTACTTCTATGTCTGTTGCCATTCAAATGCATAGGGACCGACTGTCGCTTGGCTCCTCCTTACCTACCTTATCATTACTAGCTCCCAAGATGAAGATACTTTAAAGCCTACCAATTAAACCTGCTTCCTGATCCAGCAATTTCTAATTAGGCCAAACTAAATGCAAAATTGGAATGAACATATTTTATACTGATGATTAATACTTTGAGAACACACAAAGCACATAGGCAGTCATGTTTACATTTTTGAGCATAGCCTCAGAATTAGGCCTAGTAAAGCAAGGGAAATAGACCCATGTTAAGACGATAAAGGAATGTAATTCTGGACCAAACCAACCGTACTATAGCAATGTGTAGGAGGCCTCCATAGCATTCAGAATTTAACAGAGTGAGAGTTTTCTTTTGTGCCCTTATAGTGCTGAATTGCACGTTTTATTTAGCCGATACAACCCATGGTTTGTATCTTAAAACAACTGTATGGCTTTCTAACTTTTCGTTACCATTGTTACATGGTAAAACTAATCTAATACAGTTCAATAACTATAAAAAACAAAAACATATTTCCTGAAAGAAGACCAAGTTACAAATCAGAAAATCAGTATGATTCTTCCTTCACAAAATGATGAAGAAAGGTGTTACTTTTTTTTCATAAAGGTTTTAGCATAACAAAAAGTATGAATACCACTAATGGCTGCTGATGCAGTTGATGCCACCAAATAAATCAAAGTTAATTTATAAACTGTAAGCCAGGGGCGTTGCTAGGTACCAAAAAGATATGGGGCTACAGCCCACTGCAAAATTCAACAGCGTGGACACCATTCGCGGTAGTTATGCATGATGAGAAAGTTCTAGTAAGGAGTGGGTTGTTCTCACACAATGTAACTGTTTGTTTTGCTAATTTAATTATAATGAGCTCTTTGCTCCAGAATGGCTCTACTTTTGCCTGTGCATGTGAGTATTCATCCATGCTCTTGATCAAAAAACATATAATACACAGGTATGTCTATGAACACCATGGTGAACACACACGCACACCAAACACACAATCAAAAGTAGAGGATGGTGTCCCTAAGTGATCTCTGTTAATGGAGAAGGAACTATGCTTGCAGCAGTCCACTGTACTAACAGTGATTACATAGTGATCAATCTTGATACAAACATAGTAACACCATCCTCTAATCATGATCAGTCTGGATATTTGTGCACTTACATAGTGACACTTTTTTATTGAGAAGTCTGGATATTAGCATATTAACATAGTGACACTGTCGTGTGTGCCAACAGTGACTAGTTCTAGATATCTGTGCACCGAGTAACACCGTTCTCTATATCAACAGTGATCAGTTCCGGATATCTGTGCACCAACATAGTGACACTGTCCTCTGTATCAGTAGCCATCAGTTCTGGATATCTGTGCACTAACATGCGACACTGTCCTCTATACCAACAGTGGTCAGTTCTGGATATCTGTGTATTAACACAGTGACAGTTCTTTATACAAAAAGTGATCAGTGCTGGATATCTGCTCTCTAACATGACAATGTCCTCTATATACCAATAGTGACCATTTCTGGATATCTCTGCAACAACATAGTGACATGGTCCTCTATAGCAAAAGTTATGGATATCTGTGCACTAACAGGGACATTTGTGCACAACTACCTTGAATGATTACTATTAACAGAGGATAGTGTCACTATAACATAGATATACAGACTCATCACTATTAGCAGAAGATGATGCCACTATGTTAAGTACACAGATATCCAGACTTACCTGTGATCTATATTAGTACAGATGATTGTGTCACTATGATGGCAGATAGATATCCACACTGATCACTATTCGTATTGACAGACTAGATCTCATGAAAGAATGCTACTGCAGACCAATGGTCTGGATACAGCCAGCAGGCTGAAATACAGTCACAGACAGGATAAAATATGGAGCAGCCAACAGAGCTGATCAGATGAAACACACAAGACTGCCAGGTGCAACAATGACCTAAGCTCCCCAGTCCTGTGGTCTCTGTGCCACAGGGACAACGAAAAATGGAGAGAGAGGTCAGAATAGCCAAGAAGTCGCACCATATTGAGTGTGTGTACACTACTTTGACTCACTTTGTTAATACTTAGCTTCTGGAAGACTCAAGCACCCCGTGTGCCTGCCTGACCACTCCACTTCACTCCCACTAACAGCAGCAACAGCACCGCACCACTGTCACATGTACTAAGCAGCCAATGAGAGAGAAGCATACTGACAAAACTCTCCTCTCTCTCATTGGCTACCGGTGCACTTTGTTGGAAGGCACTGGACTGGCATACATGCATCCACAGATACACTTGGGGCTTCAGTCCCATTAGCACCCCCCTAGCGACACCCCTGCTTTAAGCTCTACAGGAATAGGCAATACATAGCATTAAATGACACTATATGTGCTTAAATAAAGTAACTGTTCGGGAAGGGGGAAGTCTGGTGAGGTGTGCGTTTCTTTAAAAAAAGAGGATTTTAATGACCTTACCGTTAAAGGGACAGTAATGTTCCATAAAAATTATGCTGATTATGTAGAGGTTTAAAAAATAAGTTATTTGACACATATCCTATCTCTCAAACCACTATGGTGTGAGAGATATTCACTTGTAAAGTTTCCCTTTTACAGTTGTCAGCTGTAAATCTGATAGCAGGAGATTTGAGTTGTGCGACTCGAGGAGTCTCCTCAGCAGAGGCGAAATCGCATTATTTAAAAAGAACTACTTCATGGGAACGGTCTACAAAGTGTGCTTGCAAACCAGGCACACTTTGTAGACCTTTCCAATGAAGTAATTCTTTTTAAATAAAATGATTTCGGCTCTGCTGCAGAGCTGCCAGCTGGTTCCCACACTGGGATCTCCTGCTGTCAGCTAGGCTCTGATGTCAAGAGAAGGGGAGGGAGGAACTTTACATACAAATATATCTCAAACTGTAAAGGTTTGAGATATAGGATTTGTGCCAAATAACTTATTTTTTAAACATCTACCACAGTAGTTCTCAACCTTGCTAGTGCCGCGACCCTTTGATAAAATTTCCCAAGTTGTGGGGACCCCTAACAGTAAAATTATTTTCGATGCTCCTTCATTGCTGTAATTTTGCTATGGTTATGTTACAAAAAAACTATTTTCTGATTGTTTTAGGCAGGGATCAAGTCCTGGGAAAAGAAGTGTGGGAACTCACCCAAGATTTCCCCATCTCACTCTATGTATGTCAGTGCATGTGTGTGGGAGTTTTTGTGTCTATATGTGTGTATGTCTGTTGCATGTGTCTTTGTCTCTATTACTGTTGCATTGCCCTCACATTGCCCCCCATCATCTCCACATTGCCCCCATCATCACCACATTGCCTTCACATTGTCCCATCATCTCCACATTGCCTTCACATTTCCCCCCATCAGCTCCATATTGCCCCATCAGCTCCAACTTGCCCCCTCATCTCCATATTGCCCTCACATCGCCATCATCATCCCCATATTGCCCCCCATGAGGTCCAACTTACCCCCCATCAGGTCCACATTGCCCCATCATCTCCACATTGCCCCCCCCCATCGATGTTGCCTGTCCTTACGTAACAAACATACTTCCGGTTTGCAATTTGGGCTGATGACATATCTCGGGAGCCATTGGAACTGCTCCACTGTATTATAAATGTGAATTGGAGGAATCATGTCGCTACTCTGGTGCACTCGGTCTAGGCCTCCGATTATACACTCAATTAAAAGTATAAGGGAAAGCTACCCAAGCGGCTGGGGGCATCTAAATGAAACCTCTGCTAGTGGAGCCCTGGTTTTAGGCGACCCCTGGCAAATCGTCAGTCGACTCCTGACGGGGTTGCGACCCACAGGTTGAGAATCGCTGCTCTACAAAACAAGTATAATTTATTATGGGACATTAGTGTCCCTTTTTTCATAATAAAAGCAGCTCTAATTAATCATCATAGTATTTGGACTTTGGAGAGTGTTATTTCAGTTCTGTCAGAGTTGTATTTCCAGAGTAATTCAATGACAAAGTGTCCCCCTTCCGCCCCTTTTACTGATGTAACACTGCTCAGCTAGATCAGAAGGGAGGTGCCCAGGTAGACTGCAGAGAGGGACAATCTTCAATTAAGATAAGGGAAAAACGTGAAAAGCTTGTCAAGGGGGGCAGGGCCTTCATTGTTTTCATAGGAATAAGATTGTCCCCTGCTGTTATCTGTCCAGTCTATGGACTGGATTCCACATCTGAGAAGAGATTGTTTACACTAGGTAAAAGGGGCGGGAGGGGGAAACTTTGCTTGTGAATATCTCATAAACCATAAAGGGTTGAGAGATAAGACTTATATCATTCTTCATGTTTTTTTAATGCCTACAAAATAAAATAAAGTTAAAACGAAGTATTACTATCCCTTTAAAAAGGCAGGGCCTTTGAGGTCAAGAGTCCCTTTTTCCCTACCAGTTTTAACCCCTGATATAGCACTCAAATGCGTTAAATTACCAGTCTTCTGTCTTCAGACTCCCATTACTTAAACACAGAACATCAAAAAAGTTCAACAATGAGACAGACTTATAATAAAGTCAACTCCCACAGGGAAACTGTCCAGAAATACACCTGTGAACTGGCCAGTCTAACCCCAGGAAGCCAGTTAATGGGGCCCCACCTCATGTGGGATTATACAGCCCCATAGAGGTAAAGCTGGAAGGGAATAGGGAAGACTCCACCTCAAAGGCCCTGCCTTTTTGAAGTGCCCTGTCATCTGGGGAGGGAACTTTTAACCCATGGTTCCTGTGTTCCACATTGGATGTAAGAGAAATAGGCCCTATCCCCTAAATCCAATAATGTTAGTACAGACCAACAAAGCCACAAGATTGATTGGTGAAAAGGTCAGCAATGACTACATTACATGGGAAAAGTGTCTATGACATCAACATAACACTCAAAACAAGCAAAAATTTGATTGAGAGTTTGACAGATGAAGCATATTGTTTTACCTGTTTAATCCTACACAGATCTTCCACAGTCTTGCCACTCAGGAAGCTCATTGAAGTAACCTTGTTCTAAAGGCAATGATAGAAACATGTTATTTGAAACATAACTCTTTGTGCAAGCTTTAACCCTCTGAATGCCAGAGGGTAGCAGAGCAGTGCGTTGCACACAAATTCGGCATTTAGAGGTTAAAGATACATGTAATCCAACTGAAACGAAAATACTAATACAGACAAACAGCAAGTACTGTTATCAATATTTAATTAAACCTTTAAGTGCCAGAGGGATGTGCAATGTGTTGCTTGTGGAATCTACTGCACACCCCTCTGGTAGCTATTTACATAAGAAGAGATATGTATACAGACAGCAGCACAGCCAGTCTGGTATGAAACTGCACAATTTGAGAAAAAATAAACACACACAAAAAAAAAAAGACACCAAAACAGGAATTTCTAATGATTCAAATTTAAACTCTTGAATAAAAAATTGGTCTCCAATACATTGTTTAGTATTGCGCTGGAGATCACTCTATCATCTAAGCGCTTCATTCTGAAAGTATTTGGTAACTGTATTGCTCCAGTTTTACCTTTATACATTAGCCAGGATGCATCTTTATCAGGTTAGTGTAAAACACATAATAAACAGCAATGCTCTTTTTTTTATTTATTTTTTTAGGAGCTTAATTAATTAATAAATAGGTGTAGACATTGTCACATTGTGTGACAGGTGGTAAGTTAACCCCTTGAGTGCCAGAGGGGTAATGCAACGCATTGCAGAGCAATGCACTGCATACCTTTCTGGCACTCAAAGGGTTAAATGGGGGCATGCATCACATTGTAATATTTCCAGAGAGACTGCACCAACCATGCACAACTCCAAAAATAGGGAATTCATGCCAAAAACATTGATTCACTTTTTTAAATAGGTGAAATTCAATCAAAGGGTTGAACCTCTAACCTTTAGAACAGTGCATCTCAACAGTCATGTCACAACAGTACATTTACACAGATTTTTCTTTTTTTTTCTTTTTGCAGTTTCGAAAACTTCATTCAAAACTACCTATGTTTTATGTAAGTGCAGCAATGCGCTGGATAGCCCTCTGGCACTCAAAGGGTTAGGGTTTGTACTGTTATTTTATCTCGGTTCGTTCACAGATAATTGGGGACAGCCAATGGGAGCTCTGGAAAAGGCACAAATAGCTGCTTTCGGACCAAGTATAAAAGTAGACGAGGTCTCAGAAAACAGATTTTTTGCAGATGCTAGAATTGAGTGCAGGGTATTTAAATGTACATAACCCCAGTTCAGACTAAGAGTTATTGTTCCTTTAAAAGGCAACTACCATGTTTTGCTAAGTAATCTCCTCAGTGAAAAGACTAGGTAAAAAGTCAGATATGATGCACAGCCTCCAAATCACTCCAGTCAGATGTTTGAGGGGCAAAAAAGCTGAACCTCTCTCCATGGGGGGGATAAGCAAGTGAAACCATGGATTTCTCTTTCTGCCTTGTCCCTGTAGGAAGAAATGTTAGGTTGGTAAAGCACAACATTTCATCTTATGTAACTTCAAGATCTCTCACCTTTAGTATCATCATAGGATCAACCAACCAAAGGTGCAACTGAACCTGTTTTGCAATTAGAAAGTTAGGAAATTATGATTTCTAACATATAATCCATAAAATGGTGATAATTACCCCTAAATCACGAGAGTTATCTACATGGACAGATACATAGCGAGCGATTATGCCTTTTACGCAGTTTATAGTGATGCTCTTTGTTTTGTTTTTGTCTTCATCTCCTGACTCCCAGAATGTTTCAGTAGATCCATCTGTTAGACTTCCAATCATGGCTGGCCTGCTGGAAGTCTTTATGTCCACAACACTAGTCATGTCTTTCAGGCCAGTTACCATACATAATTCCTATTAAAAAATAAAGAAATAAAGAAAATAAATAGATAAATTAAAAGGTCAAACATTCTGAGCTAAAAAAGCACAAAGAACAGTGAAGAGGATGTACTAAGGACAGGAAAACATCTCGGGCAAACCAACAGTAAAAAAAAAGAAAAAAAAAAAGAAAAAATGCAAATAAGTATTTTCTGTATTTCTATACTACCCTGACCACATTTATTCCATGTGAAACTTGCCTGGTTTATAGCTTCAAAGCCAGACTGTACACTGATGTTGAAACTTTCCTCACTGTCTCCATCATCAGACTTGGATAAGATGTTATTAATGTGATGAAATACATTGCTTTGGTGTAGAAACTGGTGGTCCGACTGCTTGAACTTCAGGCTCCAGCACCTGAAAGACAAATAGGAAGCAAATACAGGTGTAAGAGAGACTTCATTTTCCAATTCTAAAAGCAAAAACTATACTAGATAGTTAATTAACCCCTCAGAGGCTAGAGAGAACTCGCTAGCACCTAAAGGGTTAGTAGGCAATATCAAAGCCAACGGTACGCCT
Organism: Rhinophrynus dorsalis; assembly: GCA_037306005.1. Classification (NCBI taxonomy): domain Eukaryota; kingdom Metazoa; phylum Chordata; class Amphibia; order Anura; family Rhinophrynidae; genus Rhinophrynus; species Rhinophrynus dorsalis. The sequence goes on along the minus strand of CM074719.1, from coordinate 432,183,919 downwards.
TTAATTCTCCCATGGTGGTTTGTGTGGATAAGGTTTAGAAGAAACTCACAGGAACAATCTAATTAAAAGTCAGCAAAGTGGTATTATGAAAACTTTACATTGTAGGGCTTATCCAGTGGAGTACAACTAGGGTGCTACCACTACTGGCAGTTGCTTTATTCAAAAGCTAATACAGTTCAAACAGTTACAAAATGGTGGAGCTGTTCTTATCAAATTATATGTAGTCAGCAACTCGAATCTTGCATAAAATGCAATATATTAAGTTTCTGAAAATCAAGTGGCACTGTAAGCAGTTTTATAAACAAAACCAAACCAAAAACAATAGTTTAAGTCGTAATAACTTTGGAATGAACCATCTCCCTGCAATACATTTAGCCTGGTTTTATTAAGTATGAAAAAGACAATAGATTTTTTCAATAGTAAAAACGTACTGATCTTTTCCTGCTTAACATATACATTTTCTCAAGCACAGACATATTTAGAAATGGCTGAAATATTATGCATTACTTAACAATGTGGACTGAAGCATGCAGACATCTGTAACAATATAAAAAGGAGTTCCTTATTCCTACAGCTTACAGCCTATAGGGAAGAGAAACACAGTGTAAATGTGCCTCGTGGTATTGTCCATCCACAAAATAAGACACATCTGGCAATGTAAAAATAAAAAAACTGCATTGGGGTATAGTATGGTTTATTCACACAGCTAGGACAATCAGAGAGGGCCAGCTCAACAGGTTGCCCTATTAGCAGAGTGTAATTGGAAAAGTGCAAAAAGGTACAGCTAAACAACTGTCCTCAATGGACCAACATGGTTTTGCTAAACAAATGACAGGCTCAGGAGGGAGGTAAGGAGTTGCAAAGGAGGAGCATGTGAAAAGTCCTGTAACTGGGACAGAGGATATACTGAAGCAGGAGAAGGCATTTAGGAAATGGGTACAATGAAGAGAGATTGTCGAGTGGCAGAATTGTGGAATCATGAGGAAGTGCAGTTATATTAAGCTTATTCCAAATTTTAGAATGAAACTGTAAAATGCATTATTTATAAAGCTATGTGCAAACTGGGACAAATAATGTTGGAGATCTCTAACATGTAGAGAATTAATAGACAATTGAAATCAATGGAATGGTACGAAATTTGCATTTCTACCCTATGGGACATTTGTTTTGCTCCACAATTGCACCTCCTTAGTTGGATGATGAAGGCCCAAAGTATTTTCTGTAAGTGGATTAAAGAAATAGTTCAGTTTGGTAATAAACATGGACAGCAATAACAAAACTCTGCTTAAATGTCTCCACTGTCTTAAATACATATAAAATTACAGAATACATTGTATCAATATTATGGGAAGCCATTTTATCAATAGAATATACAGAAGATGCAAACAGAAGAAATTCAGGTAGATTTTTCAGGAAACGAGATAAGACATATAAGCTATCCTGATCCACAAACTGCACATTTATTGACTTATTTGACTTTATCCCTCTGTAATAGTGTTTGCCTATGGAATATTTTATACCTGAAAACATGATATACCGTCAAAAGGGTACATTAAAAATTCCACTTATTTAAGTTGGACTTTCATGCCTTATGATAGAGATGTTTCCAATAGAATACTTTGCAATGTGTTGGAGAATTATCTAGGGATTCAAATCTCCATTTAAATTAACAATAATCTGGGCAATTTTTGTCTCCAATGGTGCGACTGGATTTGTCCCAGAACTGCTCCTTCAATCCTTTGCACAAAAGGTCCCCATGAACTTAGTAGAAAGCTAAACATCAGCAATTGTCCATCATACCAAGTGAACCACTGGCAACAAATAAAATATATGAACATTATCATTGATTTAAATAAGGAGTTTAACCCCTTGAGTTCTAGGGAGGTCTCCAACACATTGCAAAGCAATGCACTGGAAGCCTCTCCATGATTCTAAGGTGCCTAAAGCCATATTTGGATAAGTGGAAATTTTCATTTGTTTCCTTTGTGCAGTTGGTTTGCCCCATCGTTTCTGCATCAGGCTAATACATTTGTAACAGCTAAAGGAAATGTGTGCAATGGTGGTGTCCCATTATTGGCTAAATCTGTCTGTTCTTTACCTCAGCGCCATCTGCTGCAGTGAACTGCCCCCAGGAAGTGACATCATAAGATCAGAAATAGTCTGGAGGAGACGGTGGAATGTGTCAGGCAAAGGATGTGCTGCTTCTCCAGCGATCACTATGTCAGAAAGTGGGTGTTCACACACTCTTATATCTTTCTCCTAAGGCACATAAAAGTTTGTGAGCATGAGGTTTTGTTTTTAATGTTCCCTATACAACAAAATACACTCCCAGAAGATTCACACTGAAACCGACAGTGAATCAAGAAATAATTTTAACCTCAGGGGCCACCCCCTTGAGATTAGAAGAAATTAAGTTTTGACTTCTGCAGAGGAAAACGTTTTTTACAGTGAGGTCTGTTAAATTATGGAATTCCTTGCCCAAGGATGTGGTTATGGCAGATACAATGGATACATTTAAACAAACAAATATTTATTTCAAAAGGGAACATAGAGGGTTATACTGTGTAGAAGTAGGAAAAACAGGAAGTTCTGACAGACTAAATTATTTGGAAGCAGGAAAGCTATATAATTTTCAAGTCTCTGGGTTTGATGGCAAGGGTTGAACTTGATGGATTTATGTCTTTTTCAACCTAGTTTACTATCTTACTATGTAAAATAGGGAACAGATTATCCAAATCTCAGTTTAATAAAGATGTGCTTTGATTCAGGCATTCATTGACTATTTTGTGTATTTAATATTGGCTATGTAGCACAAATTATTTTAAGACAATGGTCAACAAATGATCTAATCAGTTAAACAAATTTGGATAACTATAATAGTTCTATCTGAGGCATCCCTGAGCCATACATTCAAGGATGAACATAAAGATAGCAAAATGATTCTGCAGAGTTACAGTAATGATGTTTACAATGCCCACAAAAAAATAACTGCTTAATGACATATTCCGTGGCAAACAAAATCATGAGGGGCACATTCATTTTCATAAAATTTCAGTTTATTTAACTAGGGCTTTTTAACCTCTTGAACCCTAGAGGGGTCTTTAAAGCATTGCTTATCAATGTACTGGAGATCACAAATTGAAGGGATTAACTGTTTGAGAGCCAGAGAAGTAGCCATCGCATTGCAGCGCAGTGCACTGGCTACCTTTTGTACACTCAAAGGGTTAAAACCCCATTAAAGATATTGAGAATGTTCATTTATCCACTATGATGCAGCTGATTTGCTCCCAAATTGGTTAGATTTAGCTCCCTGAATAGGGCATTTAATCACAAGCACCAGAGGTTTGTGCAACCAATTGAGAGGGAATGAGTTGGATATCCCTTCAGGTATTGAATGTGTTACAAAACTGCAATATATCCTGTAGTATAAAAAACATTACTATGAAGAAAGGTCAGTGTCTGCTCATGTCTATGAGACCTGGGGCCACATTCAGGAATATAAAGATGAACAATTCTGAAGAAAGCAGACTTTACTATTGGTAACAAAATGAAAATTCCTGCTGCTTTAAATGGGGCTGTTACACCTGGAATGGTAAATTTCCAGTCTATTGCTTTGCAGTACATAGGAGACATATCCAGCATCCAAGGTGTTAAAAGCTCAATAGCTCAATTTAAATTAATGGGAATACTGCCCCTCCCATTCAGGTGTAGCTTGTTTGGTCCAGAGCTGTTCATCTTTTGATTCTGAACAAGGTGCTGAAGTGATCACACTTACTTGCTCTGCATTCTCTTTGTTTGCTTTGTTTTCCTCCTCCTCCTCTTCTTCTGGTTCCACTGGAGCAGGAGTCAGAGAGGCCACAAAGTGCCATAAAATGTCATGGAGAGATGTAGTCTGAATGACATTACACAGCAGCCAGTTGAATGCCTACAATATAGATAATCAAGCATTACTAACGTACTTTATGAAAGTAAATAAAAAGAAAACATATATTCTAGGGCTTTTCCTGCCGAGATAACAAGGGTAAGTGACCTCTCGTGTCTAGAAAGTCCACCTGCAGTTTACATGGCATTTTGAAAGATTTTTAATCAAATTGCTAGCATCTGGGAGTACCCTTGTTTTATTCAACAGGAAAAGGCCTATATAACGCATGTTGTAATAAGTTTGCTAGTCTTTTGAAATCACTTGAATCTAAGTAAGTCTTTCCAAATATAATGAATTTATCCCACAGCAAGCCAATAGAAATGATAACAATATACATTAAAAGCTCTGTGAAAGTAAGAACACTGGCTCAGAGTCATTTCTGCGCTGTAACACAAGCCTCAATCTTGAGCACAAATCACAGGCTTTACGGAGACAACAGAAGTGACCACTTTCCAGTTTATTTACCTCCATAGCAAAGACTCGGCAAGCAGACTTTCTTAATGCCTGCTTCATGGCTATTTCTAGGCCTTCCAGATCGTGGTGTTGGATAACAAATGCCAGGACTGGCCACTGGAAGTTCCTTTCTCCTTTCGACAGAGAACTGTGAGCCGATATCAGCCGTGACAGCTCTGGGGATGGGTGTCTGAGCAATGAAGACCCAACTTCTGTGACACAAGGACAACATCTTTAATTAATAAAGATTAATATATGCAAGTAATTTAGCAATGCATTTCTCACCCTTCTGATTCTTAAGGGGTTAACCTTCATACATTCACTCCTTGGCTTACATATTACTTCTCAATAATATCTTGTTTCTCTCTCCTATCTGTTCCTTCATTCTTTACTACCATGCTGAAGTATGTTTCTAGCGTTTATTTTGGCCAAAGTCCACATCTTCGGGCTGTAGTTATATAGTATCTCAAAAACTGTGCATTTACTTTGAAGGTGTCTCCTTACATCACTAGTAATATCACTAGAATATGTATGTTGTGAGTGAAAATGACAGAGGGTTATGGCCTAGAACAAGAGCTTGGCTACACTGACAGTACAATTTTTCTCTGCATTAGAAGATAACATATTGTATCAGTATTGTGCTCTATGATGAAACATATTCTTCCTTTACAAAGAAGGCAAGAACTGATTTTTTTTTTTTGAAGCAGAACTGCAGAACAGAGCCCCTACGAACCAATAAGGGAGCACAATGAGGGTCGGAAAAGATGCTCCATCGCTCAGGACAGTTTCCTGTCTAGAGCATTGCAGGTCCCCTTAGACCCTCTGTGTATGGCTTCCAGGGGTAAACAAAGTCTATGATAACGGAGCACACAAGCAAGGAGGTTTGTGGCCGAGAGCCACAGACTCCTGGGTATTGCTTCTGCTGAAGGGTCAGTATTCTGAACTGCTGATAGGAACCATTTTGGGGCTGCACAGTACAGTGCCAGGCTTTTTGCCAAGTATGCTGCTAGTGGAGAACACTTGGTACGATGTGTTAATTGCCTTTTAATTAAAAAAATATGAAAAGCAAAAAGAATAAAGTACAAAAAGTACATCTGTACTGAGATAATAAATAGACTGTAAGAGAGCTTCAAATATGCATGCTTTTTCCAAGAAGAATTAATTTTGCATGTTTCAGAGGAAAGTTAGCTTATTGTAGAAAATACCTTTTTAAGACCATTTATTATGACTGATCCATTAGAAAACATCTGGCATAAGGGTTAGGAACTGCATGTTCCATACAATTTGAAAAGCTGAAAATTAAAGACAAATCCACTTTGATTACGAGTTCGAGTCTGCTGTGTTTTATGTTCGATAGGGAACTAAAAGTGTTTAAAACGGCTCACTTTGTTTAAAGTGGAACATCATGTAGATATAACTGCTCCCCAATTAATTTTTAGTAGAGCGGTAATCATTGGAATAGTATTATAATGTTTATTAAGTGCCAGCATTATATGGAATCATACGTTTGTATGATACTCAACACGACTCTAAATACAAGCAGCTGCAGATAAAATTCAAAACATGTATATCTATACATGACAGCTTTATGAAAGACGCAAGTCACAGAAACATAGAATTTGACAGCAGAAATGAATCATTCAGCCCATCTAGTCTGCCCATTTTTCCTACTGTATATACATCACACCTTATTTGGTCCTTGGTCTTGTTTTATGTTCAGGACAGCCTTATGCCTATCCCATGCATGCTTAAATTCTGTCACTGTATTATCCAACCACTTCCTGCTGGTAGGCTATTCCACTTATCTACTACACTCTCGGTGAAGTAAAACGTTTGTACATTACATCTAAACCTATGGCCTTCTAGTTATAGACTGTGCTTCTTGTCCTAACATTTTCACTCCTTTGAAATGTACTTCCCTCCAGCACTTTGTAGAATCCATGTATTTGATTGTTTTTATCTTATCCCCTCTTCCCCCTCTCTTCTCTACAGTATACAAGTTCAGTCTATCCTGATTTTTCTTTTTCTGTCAACCAGTCACCATTTTAGTAGTCATTCTCTGAATTTTCTCTAGAGTATCTATATCCTTCTGGAGATGGTCTCTCTCCAGTACTGTACACATTACTCTAGGTGAACCAGAATACATCCCTCTGTCTCCTGTCACTCAGTCATTGCCTTATCCACTCAACTATTTTTACACCCAGACCCAAACATTGCAATTTATTAATGAGTCTTCTATGAGGGACAGTGCCAAATGCCTTATTGAAATCTAGATAAGCTATATCTGCTGTTCCCATGTCTATTATTTTAGTTACCCATTTTAAACAAATGATGCCTATAAGCATAGTTTCCCTCAAAGCATATGTCCTTACATGCTAGACATTTATCCAACACACTGCTTCACTGAAGCTGATGCACTAAGAAGACCTGGAGTGATTCTGGGGCAAAAAGCTGCATCATATGGGAAAAGTAAATCTTCCCATTGCAAAACAGTGCATTGGAGGTCTCTCTAGCTTTCAAAGGGCTAAAAGCCCCATTTAATAAATACAAATTTATGGGTAACGTTTATTACCAGCATCTCCACTGTTGACTCTGCGCCTGGGAATAGCCTTCACCCGAGGTTGTAGAACAGAATGTTGCTTGTCATATTCAGATGCAACAACAGAGTAGGATCTCTGGAAGACTGTGCGCTTAGCGGAGTCCGTGTCTGTTATAGGGCTCGTCTCTAGACTGCAAATTAAGAACAAGTATTTTAAAAATAAAATTTTACCCTAATGTACACCAGATAAATAGTTCAACGATAAAAGTTAACTTTTAACCATTTTTTCTTACTACTCACAATACATTTATAGCTGGGCCTGTACCTATAGATGTGTTGCAGTTTTCAAAGAATGCACTATGAAAAATGTTTAAATGACAGTCTACTATTGTCATGCAGAAGTGTATTAAAATACATGTGATGTGACATCTTTACTTGGTCACTTTGCAAAGGAGATTTTTGATTTGCTTACTAATATTTCTCTTAGTCCATGGGGGACATGAGGACCATGGGGTTAAGCTCATTACCTAGGGGGAAGGGCAGTTTTGAAAAAAAAAAATCTCTGGAGTAGGAGACTCCTTCTGAGCCCTACTCAACCCCTGTCCAGACCTACATAGTTCAGTTTACAAATAGTGAATCCAAACTGGAGCCAAGTACAACATAAAGAAAAAGACATAAGTGGTCTTCATTCCAGAAAAACCAAGAATGGAAGGGCACCAATTCCAGAGAAAGAAGCCAGAGGTTTTCTCCAAGAGAGATGCTCTGTGCCCTCCACGGACTAAAAGAAAGGGATTTTTCAATAAGCAACACAAAAATCCCCTTTTCTCATTTGTTCTGATCCGATACAAAGAGGGACAGCAGGGTGGAAAAGAGGGAAGGAGGCATTTGGCTGTCAAGGAGGGACAGTCCCTTCTAAAGAGGGACACCTGGAAGGTATGTAAAAGCCACTCAATCAAAACATAGTTGATGAGGATGAAAAAAAGCCATGTCCATCAAGTCCAGTCCATGCCAAATCACCCATGTTGATCCATAAGGTGGCAAAAAACCTACCTGAAGCCATTTACAATTAAGTCCCAAGTGGGTACATCCAGCAACCACAAATTCAAACAAGCTATAGAGATGCAATTCTTTGGTCAATTAAATGCAGAGCATGGGGCACAAAGAGTCTCCTTTGGTTTAAATGGAGCAGTTAACCACATGATTGTTACACAGTTCTCAAACACTTTATAAATCCATACACAAGACATCCATCAAGCATCCAGGGGGTTAAAAAGCTACACTTCAATTAATTGGGATATGGGGAATTTTTATTTGTATCTTATGGTGCAGATGGTATGCTCTAAAATTGCACCTCTTTAGCTTGCTGAATTGGACCTTCAGTTCCTGAAAATGGTAAACTGAACAAGAAAGTGTACTAGCAACAGAGGGAGCATATAAAAGGTGGAAACATGCATAACACAAATCAGTTGTAACGAATAGATCTTCAGAATCAGAATCTGGAGTGTGTTAGGGAACATGAAGTGTATTATACTATGTTCTGATACTTGCAATCACAGGAAAGTGAATTTATTGAACAGATTTTTTTTTTCCTCAGAAACCATAAAACTGGAGCAAAGGGAAAGTGCAAATACCTTGGAGGCATAGATTTCATATTATTTTCGGGTTCCTCAAAGACATTCGGACAGGCATCGGGAGTAACAGATATGTATGGTGCAGGGACAGACGTAGAACGGAGATATCTCATTTCATCCTGGAAGAGATTGTCATCTTGATACCCAACAAAGTTCTCATGATGATGCCTGTGTGATAAAGTGGAAGGCAATGTATCACAATAGTTTGGGGAAAAAGAAGAGTTCAATAACCTTATATTCAGTAGAGGCACCAAAAATTATGCTCAGATCATCTCCTGGAATGGCGTTCCTGTATCACAAACAGTAAGAATGAGAGTACAGACAGCAGAGCAGGAACATTTTTTTTTACAATAGTGTTCATAAAGGATGAGATCCTAGCAAGTTTTGTAACAATGTGTACAACTCAAAAACTAAACCTTGTTAAAGATCTCTCTGTCTTCAATACAAGAAAGGGCTTGTAACTTTAACTCCTTTGGAGAGAAAAATCTTCAAGTTATCGCTTCACATTGTGTTGGATACCTTGATAGCATCCAATGGGTAATTGACAATTCAAAGTATCTTAGGTAATTACCACAAGCACAGTTTTTATTAGTCATATCCATTTGGCAGATCTCTATACTTATTTTTGGTGTCTGTGAAAGATATACATTCATATATGCTTTCTATAGTATCTATAAACCTTGAATAGCATAAAAATACTGCAGTGTTGTAAAAAAAATTTAGTTTCTATATTTCTTTTTAGTTGCAGGACATTATATTATGTTAAGTTATGAATCAGCATTTGTTTTCTTATAAAAAAATAAATGCAATTTGATGCATTTTATGGTGTAGATCCAAGCACGCTAATATCTACGTTAATGCAGTAAGGTAAAGTCTACTGATCAGCTCCAGTCCACTGGACATACAAACAACTCAGGTTTTAAAGGAATCCTATATAATAATTTGCTAAAACGTGTGTAACGACGCAGTCATGCACAGTAGAAATTGCCCGTGCAGCGGCTGATACACAGCTGGCAGCCTCTACTGCGCATGACTGCCCTGCGAACGGCTGGCAGTGGCACTGTGGCCTGTGTAACGGGCTCTTCAACTAGTCAGTAATAAAATACAGGCAGATAAATTACAATGATCATTCATTCCTCATTTAAAGCAATTAAGATAAACGTGATGTACACCCCTACCCTTGGAAAAACCTAGTTTCTCTTCACACAAGGGAAGGTAAGGAAATCATATATGTGTCAAAATAAAATAATCTTTGTGCAACTACCTTGCTAAAGTCTGTAGATAAAGACATTGCATTTTGGAAGGCAAGTCCTCCGAAATACCCTCCTTGACACTGGGAAGCTGGGAGAGGAACGGCTTTGGAGGATGGTAGCACAAAATGTTTGGTTCTGCAGCGCTGCTCAAGGACAGCAAAAACAGGGCATTGGCTTTAATCACTTGGTGGGCTTCCATGGAAGGCAAAGCACGAGGGGTCTTCAACTGCACTGGCTTCCTTTTGGATTGTTTCACCTGAGAACATACATAAAACACATTAGAGCTACTATAGCTGTATCATAACAGGTAATTGCAGTTTACTGTTGAGATTACATGTTGATGACAAGATTATTTTATGTATGTTGATACAGTTTCAATAAAGGGATAGCATCACGTAATATGGAAAAAATATGCAGGGTTTTTCACAGCAGAACAAAACAAGAACTCTCTCATTGCCAAAAGAGGTTTTATTTAAAAGTTATAACAGCTCAAACTTGCATATTTTAAATATTACAGTGGTACTGTTGCTACAGTATTCTATGGAGGGTTATTGTCATGAACGTTAATTGTGCTTGAGCTGTTGTAGCAACCGATCCACCATAATTTGTCACACCCTGGAAGTACTGCAGCCAACAAAATACAAGCCTGAGCTGAAATAACATTTCAATGAAACAGCCCAGCAACACTGAAATTACTAATTTTTTCCATATTAAATTACATTATTCCTTTAAACTAACAAGGTTATTGTGAACAACATGTGGCTCTCCAGCAGCCTAACCTCCTGAGAACCAGAAAGAGTGCAACGCATTAGTTCACAATGCATTACACAGCACCATGTGCACATGTTGGCTACCCATGACCAAGGCAACAGGTATACAATATGAATGAAACGCATAGAAGACAAATGTGTTATTAGCATGAAATAAAGGACACAACATAACCTGTATTAAAGCAAAACTAGGAGTCTCGAGCTACTCAGGATCAAATTAGCTGTACCAAGGGGGGGGTGGGAAATAAAAATTTCCATTGACAAAAATGGAGGAAGTCTCAACACCTTGCAAAACAATGTGTAGGGTACCTCTGTGACATTTAAAGGGATAGCAATACTTAAAATGTAAAAAAAAAAAAAATGTTGCAGGGTTTATCCCCCTGAGTAAAACAAGAGTACTCCCACTGCTGAAAGGCGTTTCATTCAAAAGTTATTAATTTTCAAAGTTGAATTTTTTAGGTGCATTATCCCAGTGGCCTGAAATTGTACAGTGGCGCTGTTGCTACACGATCCTATGGACAGCTCTGGTCCCGGGACCATAAATCTCCATAGGATGGTGTAGCAACAGCGCCACTGTACAATTTCAGGCCACTGTGATATTGCACCTAAAAAAATTCAACTTTGAAAATTAATAACTTTTGAATGAAACGCCTTTCAGCAGTGGGAGTACTCTTGTATTACTCAGAGGGATAAACCCTACAACATATATTTTTTTTACATTTTAAGTATTACTATCCCTTTAAAAGGTTAAAAGCCCCATTTAAAGCAAATTGAATTTGTATTTGTTCCCTACCATGCAGCTGTTATACTCTAAAATTGCTCCTCTTCTGCTTTCTGCACAAAGTCCTATAACTACCTGTTGTAAAGAAATGCGATAGGTAATTCTAGCAATTCTAGGGGATAAACAAAAGATGCTGCAATTTCATAAGCTAGAGAGGTGCAATTCTGGAGCAAACCAATTGCACTATAGGGGAGACATCACAATTCTAATCGATTTAAACAGGACTTTTAACCCACTGAATGCAACAGAGATTTAAAAAACACTGCAAAGGAAATGGTTAACAATACACCTAGCATTTCAGGGGTTAAAAGCCACATTTCAGTTATGGTAAATAAAGGCAATTTGTATTTGTCTCCATAGTACTACAGTTGGTTTAGTCCAGAATTGTACCTCTTTATCATATTATATTTCATGTTGAAGGCCTTGTGCAGGAAGGTGTGCAATTCTGGAGCAAACCAACTGCACCATAGGGGACAAATAAAACTGTTGTTTCCCCTTGATTTAAATGTGGATTTTAACACCTTGAAGGCTAGAGGGGTCAGTGAAGCTTTGCGAAGCAATATGTTGGAGACCTCGCTAGAATTCATTTGGTAAAAGGGGATCTATTACCCCTATACCAGTCAGTCTTATATGTTAGATTACTTAGCGAATATGTGAAAAACTGTATTCATTTGTTTGTTTGTTTTTAAATGTTATTTGAGTGAAAATTAATGTTTAAAGAGTGTCCTGCACCCTACTTCTGGACAGACTGCGGTTACCTACTCTGTACCGGAGTCTGTCACTTTGCCTCTGCTCCCTCCCTCTGTCCAGCCTCCTCCAATGATGAAGGCTTTTTGTCTGTAAGCTGGAGCGGTCTCATTGGCTAGATATCGATCTCTGGCCAATGAGATCGCTCCAGCTTACAGGCAGAAAGCCTCCATCATCGGAGGATGCTGGACAGAGGGAGGGGAGCAGAGGCAGAGTGACAGACTGCTGTATAGAGCAGGTAACGGCATTCTGTCCGGAAGTAGGGTGCAGGGCACTCTGAAAGCTTACTTTATGTTAAATACATGAAAAGCCACTTATTGCTAAATGTATTAGTTTGTAATAATCAAATAATTTTACTAATGATTATATATTAATAATACATACTAATAAAGGTTATACACAATACTGTTCGGTACCTTTTCCCGCACTGCAGCTTGTTTTTCACGGAGATATTTTTCTCTACAGCGGTCACAGACCAAGTACCAAGTACTTCCACCTATTCCACCATCTCCGCAGTTTCCTGCCCATCCTCCACAAAAATGCCCAATGCTGTTATAGCCTTGCCCTCCTGCATATCTTCCACAACCTGAAAAAATGGGAGTTTTGATACAGCGTAACTCTAAGTCTAAATGTAATCACAATGAATAGGTGAACTGGAGATCTATTAAACTGTTCTCAGAAATGTAAAAAGGTAAAATAAGCATAGCACAATAAAACTAATAGAATTACAGTGAGGTATATGTACACAAAATATATCAGATGAGTTTCTCAAGAGCTTTCAACAAGTTTCTTGTAGCAAATGGGGCAACTTCAGCTCAAGCACAGCTAACAGTGCAAGTTTTTATAGTACCTATGCATCTGTAAAAGAGGATTTTCATGGACTTGCCATTAAATCTCTTTCTCTTAGTCCATGTGAAACACAGGAGCCATAGGGTAAAGTCTCTTCCTCCAGGAGAGCAGGACATTTATAAAAAAAAAAAAAAAAAAAAAAAAAGCGGACACTCCCTCATCTACATATTATCCCTGCCTGCTAAGCTCAGATTTAACATATAGAAAATCCAAAAGAAAAGCAAAACAGAAGTGAAAGAAGAAAAGGGAATTCCCTGAAGAGAGGATACAAGAGAATTCCCCTGCTCGAAGACTCAACCCAGCATTTTTTCTCCAGGAGAGAGTCCTGTGTTCCACATGGACTAAGAGAAAAGGAGATAAAGGCAAGTACAAATAAATCCTCTTCTCTCTGTAGTACAAATTGCCATCACTTGAACAAAAATTTGCACATCAGAAAGCAAAGTCATACACCACTGGAAAAAGCACAAAAAGCAGAAATCTGAAGTTTGGTGGAACTAAGACTAAGCCCATCCAGAAGAAAGGCAAAAACTACGGGAAGCCAAAAAGGCCACTAGCTCGAACCTTGGTCAGCACACCACTTGCAGAAGAGGGAACACCCCAGCTTTCTTGCCAGAAGCATAGCAGAACTAACAAAGTCTGAAAGACCCTTTTTCTTCAGGATGCTGGCCTCAAGAGCTAGGCCATCAAAGTTAGCTTCTTCCCAGAGGGTGGCACTACTGTCCTTGTGTCAGAAGGTCCAGATGCAAGGCAAGACGAAAAGGCTCCACACCATGGACAGTTCAAGTGGATCCAAAAACCATTCCCAACCTGGCCAGAATGGCGCAATAGGGATGACATGAGTCCACTCCATCTTGACTATCTTCAGCACTCTGGGAATCAGGGGGTTGCGAGGAAAAAAATATGCCATAGTAATGCCACAGAACAGTCACTGCAACAGCCTTGAGACCAAAAGGATCGTGGGACCTGGAGTACAACTGAGGAACCTTGTGGTTCAGATGAGTGACTATGAGATATACTGGCAGGAGCACCTAGTGATGGACAATCAAATTGAAAACCCTATGATAGAGCTCCCAATTTCCAGGATCTGGCAACTTAAAGTCTGCCACCACATTTTCTACCACTGTAATGTAAAAACTGTGAATATGGCTGACACGTGGGCATAGGTCCACAAGAGAACCCTCCAGAACTATGCCCAAGCTGTTGTGCTTCTGGTCCCTCCTGGGCAGTCGATGTAAGCCAACGTTGTTGCAGAAGACTCTACTCCCTGGTCCAATGGTCCTGTCAGTGGGCATAGGTTAACACCCCAGCACCATCAGACTGGCATCCATGGCAACCAAGACCTAGTTGGAAATGAGATAGGGAGTCAAGGAGATCCCTTGAGAGTGAATGCGAGAGGTATTCTCCGCTAAAGTTCCCCTTCTCCTGACATCAGCTGTAAAGCTGACAGGAGATCCGTGTTGGCCAACACGAGGAGGCTCTTCGGCAGAACCGCAACAGCAATACTGGAATGGTCTACAAATTGTGCTTGCAAGCCAGGCACACTTTGTAGACCTTTCCAAATACGCGATTTTGGCTCTGCTGCAGTTCCGCCGGCTGGTCCCTGGACTGGGATGTCCTGCAGTCAGCAGAGCGCTGATGTCTGGAGAAGGGGAGGGGGAACTTTAGCTGAGGATATCTCTCAAACCATAAAGGTTTGAGAGATATGACTTTCTCCAAATACTTTATTTTTGTAAAATCTACCCTATAAAATAAATTTTATTTTGGGCATTGCTAACCCTTGAACTGTGGAACCACAAAGAGATTTTAATAAAATCAGGTGAAGCATTACAGAAAATGAACACGGATAAGCACCATCATGTCTATCAGGGAGGAAACGGTGTCTAGTAAAAGACAACTTCGATCTAGATCCCGAGGTACTGGTCAGGAGTAAGGGAATTGAAGGATGTACAAATTGACCCACAAAACTCAGTAATCCATCACTGAAATGTCTCACATGCTGTTGAGGAACCAGAGGCGAACTCCTAAATGCAGAGATGTAGTAGGGCCCCATGAGTCATGCAGAGGTGAACTTATCAGCCTTAAGTTTCCAAGCAGTCTTCTTGCCTGTCCAACTCTATTTGGGTTTTGGGGGAGGATGTTCCTGTGCTGCCTGGGGTCTTGGTGCCCTAGGAACATACCCTGGTAATGAAAACTACTCATATTCTGTGGAAAAAAGCATACTTGAGAAGAGCACCCTTACAGATCAGGGCTCATCAATTGTTTGCCTACAAAGGGAAGAGAAACAAGAGACTTCTTGGAGGATTGGTCAGCCAACCAGATCTTAAGCCACAAAGTGCGACACCCAACTACTGAAAAAGCAGAGGCCTTTCCAGAAAATCTAGCGGCATCTATGGCCGCTTCAGCAAGATAAGCATTAGCATCAAGGACCTTGGAAACCAAACTCACCAGGGTCCTGGTTGACATCCAAGAGTTGATCACCCCAGATTGCCGCTGCAAGAAGAGAAATCAGTGCTCAACAACGGGATGGATAGCCCATTGCGTTAAGGTCTCAGTCAAAAAGGGAGACAGATTCGAAATCTGTCAATTAAGGAATAGTCTCCTTTCAGGCATTTTCCACTCCTCCAGGATACTTGGTCCAAGGAAAGATAGGAACCTCTTCCTGCATCTCTTAAAAATACAAGAGGAAGAGGGTTAGAGGGGCTAGAATCATCCTCTTAATAATCCCACAGGGAAAGAGATGAGTGTAAGTCATCACCTTCAACTCTCCTTGTCAGCAAAGTAATCTCCAGTGATATATGAGTCGACACAAAATACTGGGCTCCAACGCCTGCTGGCGGGGTGAGGGCCAAGAGCTGAGAACCCCTTCAACAGATGAGGTAAGTGAAAAAAATAAAGCCTTAACCGAAACTGGTCCCTGGTCAGCAGATGAGGGCCCTGGATGTACTGTGGGAGCCACTGTGCACGAGGGAAATAATGTACCATAATACTGTCTGGGGAACTCAGTCTGGCATGAGGAACCCCAGGATCTTTAGCTTTGGACTTGCCCACGTGACCCTTTGACGTTGTCATGGTTGAATTGTTGCCTAGCTGCACATCTAGCTCTGTCTCTCTCTCCATCTCAAACAAACCCCTATTATAGGTGGATCAATCCGTGCCTCAGTCATTTTAATTAATCCACTTGTTCTCAAGCAGAGATATCCTGAAACCATGCATTATCAGCAAAGCTTTAGAGCCAATGTTGCCTAACTCTGTTGTGGGACATCATCTAATTCCTTTGTAAGAGATGACAGGTGGATAGGGTACAGAGCAACCAATCTCACTGTAGAAGTTCCACCATTTACAGCACCATTCCAGAGTCCGCAACTAAATTAATCATCATGCTAGAGAAGTACAATTCTGGAGCAAACCAACAGGTCCATATGTTAAAAATGAAAATGCTGCAAATTCTGAAGGATTTAAATGGGACTTTTATCCCCTTGAATACCAGAATTGCTATGCAGTGTTGCAGACCTCTCCAGTATTTGGTTCACTTTTAAAACATTGCATAGATAATAGCACGTGGCTACACACCGCATTCAGCATGTTGCCATAATGAAAAGCGAGGCATGAGAATCTTGCCCTGCATAAAAGCGCGAGATTCTCCTGTCACTTAAGCAGGGCGAGATTTTCATGTCTCCCTTTTCATTACTGTGACATGCTGAATGTGGCGTGTAGCTGACAAAACCATGCATGCAACGTTTTAAAAGCATACCCTAGTATTCAAGGCGTCAATGGCCCCATTTATAGGTATAATAAAACTTGTTATGTAATATATATATATAATGTAGGGTTTAACCTCCTGCGTAAAGACAAAGATAGTCCAACTGCTGAGAGGAGCTGTAATCAAAAGTTATCACAGCTCAGGCTAGAATATTTTTTACGTGAAGTATCTCAATGGCCTGAAATTTTACAATGATGGTGTTGCCACACCATCCTATGGACAGCTCTGGTCAATTTACATTTATAAACCTCCATAGGATGGTGTAGCAACACCACCACTGTAAAATGTCAGGACATTCAGAGTGCACCTAGACAAAACTTCAAATTTGCAATAATTAGCAAAAAATTTGTCTGAATAAAACATCTCTAATTTTATTATATATATATATATATATATATATTATATATATATATATATATATATATATGTATATATATATTAATGAACAGAATAGGGGTGTGGTTATAGAGAAAGAAAAGGTGTGACCATGGGTGTTGCAATGTACAAGGCCTGGGGAACCAAAATTAATATGCCAAGGCATCCAGGCCTGCTTATGCAACATATTATTATTATTCTACAACATGCTGCAAAACAATACATTAAAGCCATTTCTAGCAATCAATATAATAAAAGCCCATTTTAAAGTAACTGGAATTTGTAGAATGTTAATTTGTCCTCTAAGGTGCAGTTTGTACTCTCCAGAATTGCTCCTACTGTTTTGTTTTGTTTTTTTTTTTTTGCTTAATTTCATTTTTTTATTATGTACAAGTTCAACGGTACAGCATTTTGACCAGCATCAGAAACTGTAGTAGAACAGGACTAAGAAATAAAGGTTAAAAATAATGAAAAGGGAGCATATTCATATAATTTACAAATTATGCAGTTCCATTCAGTTTCTGCAGAAGTTCTTATAATTAGCAACACTCTAAGATATCTAGCTGTTTAACAAAACAAGTTGGAATTTAAAGACCGATAATATGCAAAGGGTGGTACTTAGACTTTTTTTCTCCCCATACAGTTGTATGTTTTCTATACATTACGGAGAAACCCCTTGGATGCCACAAATGTTTCAAACACACATGTGGAGATGTTGCTAGATATCAATGGGGCTTGTATTAAGGTTTAATGTTACCTGGATGTGCTTGCCGCATGTGATATGTCACAGGATAAGGATGCGACTCTCCACATAGCTCACAAATGGTATCTTTTTCTGGCCCTCCAACAGCAAGCTGGGCCATTTCGCCAAACAAATTACCACGAGGCCTGGCTTCTGCCTTTTCTTTCTTCTTTTTCTCTTTTTTTGCCTTCTTGCTGTCTTTGTCCCCTTCTTTCTTTTTTAACACAGCACAAGAACCAGGGCTTGGAAATATCATATTCTGGGAAGCTGCTTTTACAGTGGCCAATGAAATGTCCTCCCAGAAGGCTACAAGGTGCTGCAACGTTAAAGGCAGAGGAGATCTCGTCTTAACAGAGTGGTGGTTTGACACTTCAAAGGATGAAGTCTCATGCTTTCCATCTTCATACTTTTCATGGAGAGGTGGTTCCTTAAGCATTGACAGGACTTTGTTCTTATTGATACTGCCCATTTTTGATATGTCTGGCCCATGAGGGGCAATATGAAACATGTTGAGTGCAGAGGTGATTTCTATAGAGTGCCTGTTTTTTAGCTTTACTTCCTTTTCTTCTGTGGGCTGCTGGCTGTTAAGGCTACTTCTTATGGGTGCATGTTCTTTGGAAAGTTCTGGATTAAATTTTAAGAAGGAAGAACAAGCCATTGCATCATGAACTATACCCTCATGCCAAAGAAAAGATGCAAAAACAGCCCTTGCACATTCTGCCACAGAAGGAGACATTGCTTCCTTCGCTGGTTCAACAGACTTTGACCCTTCTCCTTTAAAGAGAAAGCTAGATTTTTCTTTTTTGGGTCGAACATGTCTACCTGTATTCTTCCGGCTTGCTTTGGGAGATGCCCTTGTATCCTGTTCTTCTTTTAGAGGTGCTTTTCCTATACTAAAATGAACTTTGGACGAACCATCATCAACACTCTTTAGCTCTGTATTATCTTCACAAATGCTGTCGGTAATACTGTTGGTCTTTAACGTACTTGATGAGCAAACTTCTACAACTTCACTGTGAAGATTTTCTTGAACCACATGAGGGGAAGGTGCTCTATTTTCACTGCCATTTGCAGATTTGCCATCTTTCGGAGGAATTTTTGGTTTGGGTGAAGTAGACCGTCCTCTTAATGGTTCAGTGAAAGGAACTTTCTTTTTACGTAGTGTATCTGGATCAAGAGTATAGGAGTCTGATTTGGATCTTTCCCGTGGTGGTTCAAGTTTAGCTTTTGCAGGACCAGCAGCTTTTTGAGGTAGGTTTTTCTCTTGTGGAGATGCTGAGCGTGTAGCACCCACAGTGGTTATATTAGGCTTTCCAGCAGGCACAGTCTTTGGTTTTGGAGAAGTGGAACGTGAGCCAGGTCCTGGAGATTCAGCTCTTAGGCCAGATGATGTTTTACCATCAGACTTTAGGATCTGGAGTGTGTTGTGGTTGGGGGACAAAGATCTACTATGAGAGTCTGATCTCAGCTTTGCAGCATCAGACTTCAACAGAAGAGATTCACTTGCAGTGAGGACTTCATTACTCTTAGGTTTCTTCAGATCAGCATTAGAACGGCTAATTCGTCCATCAGGCTTTGAGGATTTGCTCTCAGCTCTGTGTTTTAAAGGCAAGTCGGATTTGTTCACTGCAGAATTTGCTCTAGCAGCACCAGTAAGGTGTCCTCTGTCATCTGCATAACAAAAACAACAACATTATCAGTTATACGTAGGTTGTAAGGCACACTTTAATGACAAAAAAAAATAACAAAACATTACATTTTTACTTAAAATAATATTCAAAAGAATTAAGCTAGTCATGCAGATTATTTTACTTTAAGTAGATTGACATGCACAACCTGTAGGCAGTGAAATTAACAGACAAGTCCTGAAAGTACCAAATGATGATGTACACTAAACAGATATTAAAGGTAATTTAATCAACAACCATGAAAAATAATGTGATCTGGTATGTTATTTTCCACCTTGTGACCAGCATCTTCTTATTTTATTACATATTCCTTAAGTGCCCTACAGATTTACACTGAAAACTTTGGAACCCTAATATCCACTGAAATAATGCGGAAAGCACTTGTTAACCACCTGTGTTCCATATACATTAAAAATAAGTGTAGCTTATTATTAACAGTCTCATATTTACACTAGTAATATGTCCCACAGAAACTGAAGATGTCCAAAAAACATTGCCTGGTGCTATGATCCTCCTGGAGACCAGACTTTTGCGAGTCTGGCACCAGTAACATAGGATCATCATTATACCAGATGTACACAACAAGATAACAACATTAGGACCACACACATCTCCAAAGTGGACCTGCCTAGCTGCTTTTCGCCTTGTACTCTAAGTCTACCATTGTTCCAGAAACTTCTCTTGTTAAAACGATATTATGAAAATGTAATATTATATATATATACATACATATACATATATATATATATACACACACACACACACACACACACACACACACACACACACATATGCATACACACACGTTTGTATAATATCAGTGCCAACATTGGTCATTTGGTAAACCAACTGAGTTGCCATGTTTGTAATCCGATGAGCAACAGAAACCATATTAGGTGTGGGCAGATATTTTGGCATGTGTGTACTGAACTCTAAGGTTTTATATGTAAATCTGTTATGTGGTGTACTTGTGCTAAACCCTGCTGGACTAGTAATAACCATTTGCCACAAAGAGGAAATCTAGGCTTTACCCAATTGCATCTCCCGAATTTATACAAGCCGGCATGCAAAAAAGAGCATTCTCTCAATCAATCAATCAAGCACATGAGGGAAAAAAACAAATGAACCCACTTATTGTGAACAAGGTAATGAAAACAAGGGAGAGCACAAAGTGTAACCCTTTGAGTGCCAGAAGGGTATGGAACGCATTGCTTAGCAATGCATCCATACACCACTGGTACTCAAAGGGTTATGGAGGCACTAACACCCAAGGTGTAGCTAACAATCTAACCATCATATGAATACAAGTAGGTGTTTGTATAAATTAAAAAAAAAAAAAAAAAAAAAAAAAAAAGCTATAAAAGTCAAACGGTAAGCAAACAGACATTATCTTTCTCTCTCATATTATATATGGGGCAGCACCCGTGGAAGTTGCTCAATAATATTTTATTTGGCAGACAACTGGTTAAAGGTTAAAACACGTTAACTGTTTAAGACATTGTATTGATAAAGGTCCCAGAGAGGACCAAAATGTCGACCATTATTTTGCTTATTTGTCAAAAAGGTTATTTTTGAACAAATCCCACGGGTGCACATCTAGTTTTGGATTGTGCACTTCGGCAAGAAAATGCTGGCGAGTGAGTGCTTTCCCCACCCTGCATTTTTCTATTCACCCAACAAATGAGCAACAAAACCATAATTAATCATAGAAATGGCAACATATCACAATGACATTACAAAAAACTTTTAAAGTGGATCTGTCAAGTTGAACTAATTTGCATATTTGAAAAGTAAAATTTAATTCAAAATTGCCTCTATATCATGTTTGCCAAAAGACCAGCAGATGCAAATTTTCTTGTATTTCTTGTAAAACTAAAAATGAGTCTCAATTAGAGTATGAAACTGTACTGAAAAAAGTCATATGAATAAAGTTGCACATGGTACCTCACGAAATAAAAGTATGAATATCTCCTAAACTATGCATCTGCTAACATGATACATAGGCAGTTTTAATAAGTTTTCAGATATGCAAACTTGAATTCAATGCCACTTTAAGACCGCAGTCCACATTAAGGCTGTGTATAATGTAATAAATGCATCCAGTAATGTAATTCTTTTTGAGTGAAGCATCTCCCGCCAGTGGGGGTACATATTTTTTCCTCAGCAGGAAAAACCTTTATTACACAGCTGTATTCTACAACTCCAACAGCTCCAATAGAAAGGAAAAAGTGCTTTATGATAAAGTTCAGATGCCTTATATTAGTTTCAACAGTTTTTGAGTGGTTTCCACTATGTGTGTGCTAGACCACAGGGCATTTGTTCATATCTTCAAATTCCCTCCTGGGATAGCATCCATGGATTAATCACTCAAACTCAGACAGAATAGCCAACATAAGTAATCTATACTGAACGAGCAAATACAATTACCAATAGAGAAACACTACAGGTTTTCAAAAAACTGAAAACAATTTAAAATGTAAATTACTTGAGTTTATTAGACCACTGAGGAGAGGAGGTGGTACAGACCATAAATTACAAGAGTGAAAAAATATATTGAACGAAATGTTACAAACATTATGGTCAAAGGATTACAAAGGGGATTTGGCATTTTTACTGATAAATTATTTTCTCTTAGCCCTTGTGGAACACAGGAACCATGGGTTTAAGTAGCTACCATTAGGAGGAATAACACTTACAAACCAAAGCTCTCTGGAGTAGGAGACTCCTTTCTAGCTCCACTACAGCAGCCTTCAGTTTTATGTATAGAAAAAAGATGCAGGGGGGAAAAAAGTATGGCAGAAAGGAAGTCACCACTACAGATAACCCAAAGAACAGCCTTACTCAGAACTCAAGCCACAAGTTTTTCTCTGGAAGGGATGTCCTCTGATCCACAGTGGCTAAGAGAAAAGTACATAAAAATCCCCCTTTTCACTTTCATCAACTGTGGAAAACAGGAACTATGGGGACATACAGAATCCACTCCAACCAGAATTCCAGGTAGGAGAAGGAATAACCTCCAACAGCCGAGACAAGCCAAATACACTTTGAACCATCCATGAACCATATGTGTCAACAAACAGCACCACACAACAAAACTAAGTGGTAACAGGAGAAAAAAATCACTACCACAGGCACTACTGCCTGGAGGACTTTCTCCTAAAACGAAGCCAGCACGTTGTCTAACATTTATTGAATGTGTGAATTGATGAATTGTTGCATCCTTGAACAACTGCACTGGCCTTTTTTCTAAGGACAAAGGCCTGACGAATGGTTGCCTTTACCCAAGAGGCTACTGACACCTTGGATGCCCACTTGGAACCTCAGGACTAATGAAGATAGAACCTTATTTGAAAAAAGGTCTGGTGCAATGAAGGTACAATTTAAGACATCTAACTATATCCAGGCATTGGAGCAGGGAAAAAGGAGGAAGCATAATCACCTGATTAATATGGAAATACAACACTAAATTGGAATAACACAAAGCGAGAATACAGAACCACCTTGTCTTCATGAAAAAGACAAAGGCTGTAGGTTCAGCCACATGCAAGACAGACACAGTTGCTAGAAGGAAAGTGGGGTAAAGCCATGAAGAGACACAGAAGCTAGTGGTTCAAAAGGATCCCTCTGTAGCACTTAAAGGACCAGACTGAGATCCCATGGAGGTATGGGATGTCATGGAGGTGTGGGATCCCTAAAGATGGGGTAGGCCGTTAGCTGCCTGAAGGTTGGCTAATAAATTTACTTGCTAAACTGTTGGAAATATTTTCCTATCTGTCTATGTAGGGAGATTTGGGCAGCTGATTGCAAAATTATGTCATAAGCTGATTTTGCTTGTTGAAACCTAGCTTTAAAAGATGGAATGTGATACCTGTAGGTGCTTTGTATGCTTTGGTGAAGTGTCTTTGTTCTAGAGTTAGAATATGGAGCAGCTCTTTCTTAAATTTATCCATACAGGACAAAATATGACCATGGAGCACAAACATGGCTGCCTGCCAATACAGAATAGGCTCAGATTTATGCTAGGGATCAAACCACGCAGCTTGTAGGCTTTTTTTTTTTTTTTTTTTTTTTAATCCTCAAACTTGTACAGATATTGTGACATTCTCCAGTTAAAGGAAGTGGGTAATGGAGGCTTGGAGATAAGGATTAATGGAACTGGGAATGATCGGGGATTATAATGTCCTGTATTAAGCAATCATATATATTAGTCATGGGCTGATCAAACAAAAAAAACAAAAAAAAAAAGTCTATTCTGGTGAATAAATTGTGTACATGGAAGTAAAAACAAAATACCCTGTGAATCAGGAGAGGTCTTCAAATATCAGTTAGTGAGAGCAATTTAGTAAACATCAGGATTGGATTAGCTTTAGCTTTCCCAGGATTTTTAGGGGATTGGGATCCATCATCTGATCAAAATCTCAACCTATTAGAAGCTTTGTATTCTGATGTGTGGTGAACTAATAATACTAATTGGGGCAAAAAAGGGAAAGCTTGGATTGTTAGCACCACCACACTTTTTTACTTGTGGTATATATGGCTGCTATACATTCCCCCACCCAGTGTCTAAATAGCCTGTTGTGTCCTTCCAGTGTTTTGCATTTCTTGTAGGAATTGTAGTAGCATAAGAATATTTTTTTAAAAACTTTTTTTTATGGATATTTATTCCTCCTACATTCCAAGAGGTAACTGTAAAGGAGTGTGGGTGGTATTACAAATCAAAGGTGAGATGTTTGGGGACAACAAGCGAGATTGTTAGTAGCAGATATATTTCAGGAGTTTTCTAAGAATCTTCTCTCAGAGAGGAGGATCCAGGAAGATACAGAGCACAAAATGTGATATCAAGGAAATTGCTGAAACAATCAGATAATACAGAACAAACACGAAAAACGCACTGAATGCATTAGTAACTAGATCAAATTTTAAGATCACAAATTTTCTACACTCTCTGCTTAGCCCTAAATGTGCAGGAAAAGTATGTGATAAAGCTGGGAAGCAGGTAAAAAATAATATAATACAGGGAACCAGAAATAAAGTATGGGTAAAGCTTAGTACCATGTTAGCCATAGAAAATGAAGACTAATAGAGTAAAAATTATACTTTTAGTGACTGAGTGGTCTTTGAATGCAAGCTTTCAAGAAAACTAGTTCTGTTCTTCAGATATAATTGATATCACTAATGGTATCAGTAATAAAGTAAACAGATACCTCATTAGAGAATAAAGATATTCCCACAGTCACTGACAGGTCTTCATTGAACAGAAGGAGCCTTCGCACAGATGCCGAATCATATGGAATGTTAAGGATTGGTCCAAAGCCCTATATCATAAGTAATATCACCAAATGTGTTACCTCAGGTCAATCACAATCTCCAAAGGGACTACACATGCCATACATAGTTGTGCTCAAAACAGAGAGATGGATAAGTGAGTCTGGGCTTACATCTGGAATGCCAGTCACCTGGTCAAAGAACATAAGGAAAGATTATATGCTTAATACACAGGAGGTTGAGAGGACACACAGTGTGTTCCTACAAAAACATTTGTTGTACGCAAAGAGAATAAAAGCAGATATCCATGGTAATGGGTATGTTCTTAGACTAAATTATGGGGCCGAGGTGGGAGGTACCCCAGTGTAGTAAGCATTGCTAAATAGCACCTGATACCATGTTATTACTCCCTGATTCTCCCTCACACAAAAGGAGTTATGAGTTCTATCTAATTACGTCCAGGGGTGGGGGGAACTCCAAGAGAGTGGACCTTCATCAAGCGCCATTAGATACAAGAATAGTGAAACCAGGCATCTGACCAAGCCGAGCCAAAAAAAAAAAAAAAAAAAGGAAGTATAAGGAAGTATGCAGGTAATTCAATAAGACAAGACCGTATTCTCCCTCAGTAACATGTGGTGGGCATAACAAAGTACAATATAAGGAGATGCCCAGAGGCACAGGGACATTAAGATCTCAGAGTGTGAACCGGGGCCAGAGAAACCAGCCTCAGGAAGAACAGACACGCAAATCAAGACCTAATACCATGATAACCCAATATCATCCCACGTCAATGAAAGTCCCCACAGGAAACTGACAGTTTCCCTAATTTAGACACATTCTTGAAAAGCTGCTGCGAGAGTGTAAACCCCCCCTCCATGGTAAACAGGTAATGGAGTGGAGAATAGAGAAGAAGTTAGCCAAGTTGCTACTGGGGCAAGATAAGGAGACAGTGAAAGGCAAGAAGGTTAAATGCTGGTGGGGAACAGGCCCATTTCCATTAAGTAGCAGAAGAAAGTCTGCAAGAGACACCTCTCTGTATGAGCGCTGTTATAAGAAAGTCAGAACGGTAGCTGTATTCTTGTCAGAATCAGAGCTGGGTGTCAATAAAAGAAAACAAAGTTCAGGTAACATGCAATGAATTTGTAAGCTCTAAGATTTTCATCAATATGTGAATGCAATAACACGAAAGTCACACCAAAGCAGGGAATTGCCTGCCAGAAGCTGAGATAGATAAAAACATTGGCCAGCAAAGATCGAGTAACAGAGAGAAACACGCCTGGAAAGGTGAGGGGTGCACTGCAAAGTCTCAAAAAAATAGAGCCGCATCCTTCGGGGAGTCAAGCCAACATTGTAAATTGCAACATTCTATTTTGACACGAGTTGGGTAGATCAGGGCGAATTTGGTTCCTTTTTCAAAGTTTCTTGAAGTTACCAAAAACTCACTGTTTTTCACAGAAATGACTGTGGAGATGTATGAAATATGAGCAACCTTGCCCGGTCATGAAGCAAGGATTGGAGCTTGTGGTAAGCAGCAAGAGTTCCTTCCTTATCCTGATAATGGAGTACACTGAAGATTTCTGGGCTTGGTTGCTGTTTTGGGATAGCTGTGAGGGACACCCATCTGATGAACACGTTCAATGATAAGTCAGGGGCTGTCCTCAGGAGAGTTTCACTGCCAGCTGTGTGCAAATAAAGTTCCAGAAATCAACCCTTTAAAAATTGAGAAGGTCCCACCAGACAAAGGTTATTCCTGTGATGTCTATTTTCCATCCCATCGAGCTTCTCCATCAATGAATGGATTTTGTTTTAAAAATGTTGACTGCATAGTGGCAACAGCTAATTTGAAGCCATCAGTTCTGGCTTTTACTTGGTTTATATGTTCCCTATGTGATTTTACCTCCGCCAACAGTTCAGTGATAGATAGCTGGATGGGAACCAATTTCTTGTCGAAAATTGGCAATATCATTTGTGTAACAGCTTTACCTGTTGCATTCACTAGTGTGGTATTGGAGGAGGTATAGAGAGACTGCATGATATATGTAGCTTAATCTTAAGTAGAAGTAAAACAAGAGGCTAATTGTTTTGCTCATCTTTCTTATCCATTTGTAATTTAGATATCTTGGTGGTCATTGCCAAAAACATTTCCATGAATTCTCAAAGAATGAACAATTTTGACAAAAGATAATAAAGAGTACAGTTCTATTCTACTCTATGGATCCTATGCACTAAGATTTCTTCATCTTTGGAGACTTTAGTGAATAGGCTCTAGAGAATAACATAGGAACTGAAGAAGTGACAGCAATGGAGAAGTCATCTCCACTTCATTATCTCTTTATTACAGCTTAGTGAATCTCCCCAGATGTCTTCATAGGTGCCAGTAGAGGTTCATTTAAGGAAGCATTTTAAGGTCATGGTGAGTAGAGGTCTTGACAAAGATAATAGATAGCATAGAGATAACACATTTAACCCATCTAGCACACAACTTGCATAATATGAGATACAGATAATTTAGAGGTTAGAAGGGATGTGCTAAGTTAGGGTCATTGTGATCAGGGCTCAAAATTTCCATTCGCCACTAGCCAATGGCGAGTGAAAATTTAGCCCTGGCAAGCAGAAATTCAGTCCTGGTGGGTATGCTATGGCTTGCAGTGGCGAGTAACTTTTCAGGTCTGGCTAGTAGCAAAGGACTTCAAATTTTAAGCCCTGATTGTGATTATAGTACAGAAGATGAAATGTTACCTCATCAGATAGTGGAGGCAAGTGGAATGAAGGATTGCAACGTTTTAAAGTGGTGAGTTGAGTAGCTTGTTTGAGTGATGATAACAGGATAACTGATTAGCACAGGACAGTATACAGAGTGTGCTGCTACGTGAAGTGCCAAGTTCAGCTTACACCTCCCTTAAGACAGGCAAATACTAAATGCATGTGTATTGTCAGAACAAAAACAACAAGAGAAGCACACTGCACCAGATGGTATTTGCAAAGGCATAAAGTGCACTTGGATCCATAGCGGAGATCCACTACTTAGGCCAGGAGAGGTTCTTGTAAGCCGAGCCGGCTGTATGCACTGTATGGAAAGTACATTTACATTAAAGGAGCACAGTACATTTTATCAAATAGGGAAAAATACTGGGCACCAGTTAGGCTATAGTCAGCCCAGTCACTCTTTCTGTTCTTATCCCACAGAGCTCTTTAGTTGCTCTTAATTCCTAAGGTATTCGCAAGACATTTCTCTAGCATCCAAGGGGTTAAAGCAGTTTCAGTGAAAATATCTGAATTTTCGTGTCAGTAAATAAAATTGGTCAAGCTAAAAAGGTACAGTTCTAGAGAAAACCAACTGCATTATGGGAAGGGGGGCATTCAGCAAACTGCTACTCAATAAGCCTCCCCCATAGTGTAGCTGTTTTGCGCAAGAACTGCACATCTATTTAGCTTGATAAATAAGATCTTAACCCTTTGAGGTTAAGCCACATACATCAAACTAAACAGGTGCAGTTGTGAAGAAAACCAGCTTCAGCACAGAGGTGAATGACATCCGCAGATACGTTGAAAACCTCTATATCATTCAAGGGGTTAAAAGTCCTGTTAAAAAGAATAAGGCATTTGAGAACAGCACATATGGTGTTCTTTGTTTCCTCTAGAGGTGCACCTCTTAGCTTAAGTGCAACATGTTTAAGCTATACATATTCGTAACAGATACCAGGTAATGCTAGGAGTCTATATATTTCCTTAGGCGGTTCTAGGTAAGAGTGCTTTTAAAATGAACGTATGTATTTTGGCAGAGCATAAAAAGGTAATTGGAATACTGCTCCAGGACTTAAGAACCAAATGTTGGACTGTTCCACAAAAAAGTTCACCTTTCTAAAAGAAACAAGAGCATATACAGGAAAGATTTTTATTCTTTTAATAATTAACATATCTTCGTGTTAGCTTACAGGTTTACTTAAGGAATCCTTATGGATTTGTAGATAGTTAGCAGTCAAGCAGATCCGTTTTAACATTCAACTGATTTGTATCAGTCTTCATCAGAAATACAATGAATGATGCTATTGCTATGAAATGGTAATGTTGCTCATGTTCTGCACATACAGCTCAATAATTTCAGAGGATGGAATACTGGTAATACACAATTAAACTTAGCCAATGGAAAAATAAATTTAGCCAACCAGAGAATTAAAACAGAACCAAGCCTTTAACAAAATTAGAGTATTGAAAATAAAGAGTAAATTACATACAAGTGTACGCAATGAAGACATTTATTCAGTTCAAGATGTTAAAGATAGTCAGAAACAAAATGGCTTCAAATAAAAGAGAAAATGACTACTGGTATATATGACAAACCCAAGTGATGTAAAGCATGCATACCCACCCTTTTGTTTGAGAGAAAGAGATGAAAAAGCAGATGCGGAGCCAGCTTTACTTTTGTTAATACTCTCACGAGAAGCAACACTGCATGATGAGGTGTCTATATTGAGAAACATTTGCACAGAAGCAGCAGAGGATTTAGCAAACAAAAATAAACATGTCATATATAGCATGCTTCACACGGTAGCATATAAGATAGGTTTGGCAATGTGTGATCCCTCCAGTTGCTGTAGGCCAGCCGAGGATGATGGAAGTTATATCCGAACAGCAACTGGAGGTTTCAGATTGTGTTTAACTAGAAAAACAATTGTTTAACATTTCTGTCCTAATTCCCTACCACTGTAATATTATTTCTTAGTGGAGCTATAATGATTGATTCCAGACATCACGCCTCAATCCTTGGAGTAACAACTTGGAGATACTGAGGTTGAGTCAATTATAACACTGTATACAAGTATGTACTTATAACAGAAAAACTATAGGAAATAGGTATCTGCGAATATTGGCCTACTCCAGCGCATGGATATATAATGGATATATCTGCATCCTCTTATAGGTCTCAACTCTAACTCTTCCCAGTGTTGGAGGTTTCTGAATTGTAGATTTACCTATTGAGAAATAGCAATTTACAGGTGGAGAACCAAACCATTTCTACCCCACACACAACTGGACCAAACAAAGGTAACTAGTGGAGGAAGTGTGTGATAACAGTGACTGAGAACTACTTGATTTACTTTTACTGACACATATATTGTTACTATTGTATACTTGGATACAATGTGTTCTAATTTATTCAACCACAATATCTCCAAGGTGTTACACTGACAAGTGAAGAACAAATTCCCCACCACTCCCTGCAGTACCCTCAAGCATTTTAGGTTACTCAGAATCTGTTAATATTGGAAAAGCATTACTGTTCAATAAAACGTGTTTTAATAGTATATGTCAAAACAAATGTTTACCCATAGGACTGTGGAGTGTGCACACATACTCGCACCTAAACGTGATGGAATAGGATGGCTATTTTCAAACCAGCTTCATTAAGCTCAGGACACCAGCCTGGTTGAGCTAGCCCATACAAACGATTGCTGAATGCATGGATATCTTAAAACCATGTTAAGCAAGTTAACCTACTCGGTTCCAGATGTATTAAACACACTGCAACACAATGTACTGAATACCTCTTTAGCACTCAAAGAGTTACAAGAGAACTAAGTCTTATAACAACCCTCTCTTATCTTGCTATGGCCAAAAATACTAATGGTCACTATGCATTTTTCCCTTGCTCCTGTTCGAGAGATATAATCTTCAATTGGCCATAGATGTCATGTGCATGAAGTTGGACATAACAGTTGCCTCAAATTGAAGCAGGCAAATGTACATAAGCCTGCTTAAGGACCAGAGGGGTGTTTAACAGATTGCAAAGCAATAAGCTGCACACCCTGCTAGTCCTTAACTCCTTAAGGACCACTGACTGCCTTGACGGTCCTGGCACGGCATGGAGTTCAGGGCTCCCGGCACATCTGCACGCTGCTCCGGAAGCCCTGAACCTGAACTAAAAAAAAAAAAAAAAAGCCCCATGGTCCTCAAGTGCCGGCCATGCTCGCCGGTTCTTAAGGGGTTAAAATGATAAGATTCCCATGTGCCGTGAGCAGAGCTTGAGGTCTTTTAGTGCTGCTAGGAACTATGTCCATCTCCATGGACATGACATTGAGGACTATTTGAAGATATTATCTCTTGAACAAAGGATTTTCTGGTAGTCCATTATGTGGGGTTATTATTAGAGATTTTAATTTTCCTTTAATAACTACAAGCTGCAAGTCACATATATAAGAGGGAAACTCATCTTTCTCACTCAATGGGCTTTTCTCTCCAGATGGATTTTGCAAGTCACAATAAAACTTAAAGTGGTTACATATTCAAATGTAAATAGACAAAATAATTACACTGTTCTTCCCCAAAACAAAAAGGGTAACATTCCTAAACCAAAATAAATATCAGTCAGTCCAAAAAAAAAAAAAAAAACCATGACAAAATAGAAGGAAAAAAGTCCATGTATTGGACAAACAATGGCAACAGCATTCCTGGGCGATTTTTCAAAAGCTCTCCAGAGACAGCAATATCATTGTTACCTGATGGCAACTCTGCAGCATCATTTGAAAGTAGCATCTCCTAACTGTGGCATTTCCTTGTTTCCTAAATTTTTTTTTTTAATCTATTTTGACTATTCCACTTTTCCTGATTAACATTTCTGCTTACACTACTACAGCACTAATCACTGGCCTTTTAAAGAACATGAACACCTCCTAAGTTATTTACTATAGCTATGGTTCTTATGAAGTTTGCATTTTGTTTTGGTTCATGAGATAACATATTCAATCAGTCTTGGGCATCATGCCCATAGTGGTGGAGATGGCAACTGCAGGTATTTTTTCCCTCAAACTAAAACGGAAAGCATGCATTTACCTACCAATTAATTTAAGGAATACAGCAGTGAGGTGTGATGCAATACACTACACCAGGGCTCAAAATTTCAAGTCCTGAGCTAGTAGCCAGGCCTGAAAAGTTACTCGCCAACAGTTTCCATGCCAAGCCCCACCCATATCCCCGCCTTTAACCCCACCCATATGGCAACAGGCATTTCAGTGTCTCTTACGAGATCAGTCAGAGCGCCTGGGGCTACTTCTCAGATTCTTGTTTTACTCTTTTGATGATCCACTGAATCCCAGCATGTGATTTCCTTTGATGTCAAGTTTTACTTTAGCATTTGTGGTTTTTTTCAACTTCAGTGAATTTGCTAAAAGTTGAAGGTGCCTGCCCTCTCTTGGGCAAGACCACAGTAGTAATTTTAAAACCGGAAGCTATAAGGTATATTGACCATGACATTCTTATTTAAATTAGTTAATTAATATGTTTGTTTATATAGCTCCACAAGTGCATGCAGCACTTTACAATTTACACTTTACAATGTTTACACTTTTTTGTTTAGGGAGAATATTACGGAAAAAGAATTGCTTTTTCATAGCACACTCAAAAGGCTGTCTCCTTTATTCGAAACCTCTAGAGCAATAATGTATTCCTTATTCTAAATTGAACTACTGCCTCAGAAGATACCATAGCTACTCGCATCACAGCACTGCATACAGCAGATAACACAGCTACTTCCCCTTATTGCACTGCATACAGCAGACACCACAGCTACTTCCCCTTATTGCACTGCATACAGCAGACACCACAGCTACTTCCCCTTATTGCACTGCATACAGCAGACACCACAGCTACTCCCCCTTATTGCACTGCATACAGCAGGCACCACAGCTACTTCCCCTTATTGCACTGCATACAGCAGACACCACAGCTACTTCCCCTTATTGCACTGCATACAGCAGGCACCACAGCTACTTCCCCTTATTGCACTGCATACCTCAGACACCACAGCCACTAACCTTAAAAGGGGAACTTTCACCCACAAGCAAGTTCATCTCATTGGATGCCTACTATAGAAATTATATGTTTTTTTTGTTTTTTTTCTATGTTGTTGTAGAAATAGCATTTACAAAGTTTACCTTTTGAAGATCTGTTTGGCACAGAGCCGTGCAGCATGCACGCACAGCTCTGCAAGGCCATCCCCGTCCTGCCGTCATCACTACGTTGCATGCCCCTCTGGCACTCTAAGGGTTAATGCTAGGGAGCGGTAGAAGGGTGGTGGGTAGTAATGTCGTCTGGACAGGGATAGCCTTGCAGAGCTGTGCGTGTGTCCCGTACAGCTCTGTGCTGAACAGATCTTCAAAAGTTAAAGTTTGGAAAGGCTATTTCTAAAACAACATAGTACATAATAAAAATAATAACCCCCCCCCATATAATCTCTACAATAGGCATTCATTTAGATGAACTTGCTTGGGGGTGAAAGTTCCCCTTTAAAGGAGGCAATAAGGGATCTGACAGCAACTCCCCCTAATCACAGTGTACAGGGGATCTCATTACCACCATTACCGTTCCTGAACTCAGTACTGCCACTACTCTCAAACCTGAGCCCAGTACTACGACAAGACATCTTACAGTATCCACTATGTCACAGACACCTTAGTTTGCCCCCTCCCAAGAAAATCAGAAAAATACATGTTTCACCATTTGTGGTTTCATACCATTCCACAGCATCCCTAGAAAACTAGGACAGGAGGAACATGATATTAATGTATTGTCCCATCTTTACGAAACAAAAGCCAACAAATGCAGTCCTCAAGCACTTGATATGGCACAAGTGCTCCGAGAGATCTCTATAGTGCACGTTGTGACCCATACTATTTGGAAATCATACACCCTGAAATCTGTCAGCCCCTACCTATGATCCTTAACGTCAGTCTCATGACCCTTCACATTTTTCCTAACATGCTTCCTTCCATCCATGTAAATGTATGCCAGCAGCAGGTTTTATAGCCTCCCTACAAGACCATGTATGTATCTCTTCCCTCACTCATTCCCCTTTCTCTTCCCTGCCCTTATAGCCCAGTGCACATAACCTTTGTGCCCTAGAACCCTCAGGGATGACGAACAATGCGTCAGACTGCCTGACAGACTCACTATGATGCACATAAAACTTGAGACAACGCACCACGTCTAACAAGTGAGATCCAACTCCTTGTCAGAGACGAGGTCAAGGCAGAAAGAGGGTGCCACAATCTCCTGATTGATGTGAAACTCCAAAATCACCTTCAGAAGAAACTCCGGAGAAGTGCGAAGCACCGCCTTGTCCTTGTGAAACACCAAAAGAGGTGGTTTACAGAACAGAGCATGTAACTCCGCAACACGGAGAACGGACATTATCGTTAGATGAAAGGAAATTTTTCACGTCAACAGGCATAGAGGAATAGTAGCCAAGGACTCAAATGGAGGGCACTAAAGAACGCCCAAAACCAAGTTAAGATCCCACAGAGGAGGGGGATTCTTGAAGGCAGGACGAGAATGATCAACGCTCTGGAAGAAAACCTTGACATCAGGAAGGATGGCAATGAGCCTCTGAAAGAAAAAAGAGAGTAGAAGTCTGAACCTTAAGGGAACTCCAACTGAGGCCCTTATCCACACCGTCCAGCAAAAACGCCAGAACTGTAGGCAGATCAAATTCCTGGGACAGGTCTTTGTCAGTAAACCAAGATAGAAAGTTCGACCAGACACTATGGAAATCTTTGAAGAAACAGGTTTGCGGGAACGGAGCATAGTAGCCAACACCCCGGAAGAAAAATACTTTTCTTCTTCAATATTAAGGATTCAATTTCCAAGCCGTCAAAGCTAGCCGGTGAACATCCTCATTCCACAGGTAACCCTGTAGAAGACGATCCGGACGGCAAGGAAGCTGGAATGGCTCCACCACTGACAGATCCAGAAGCTCCGGAAACCAAGCCTATCAAGGCCAGTATGGAGTAATCAGAATGACTGGACAACGATCCAGTCGTAATTTACGTAACACCCTGTGCAACACTGGCAGGGGAAGAAAAATGTAGGCCAGAGGGAATAACCAAGGAATGGATATTGCATCCACCGCCAGATCCAGAGGGTCCCTCCAACGAGAACAGAACCCCGGAACCTTCCTGTTGTGTCTTGTCGCCATCAGGTCGATGTAAGGAAGACCCTGTTTCTGAACAATGAGCGTGAACACCTCTGGGTGCAGCTCCCACTCTCCGCTGTCCACTGTGTGTCGAATGAGGAAGTCAGCCATGACGTTGTCTACGCCAGGAATGTGCACTGCGTAAATGGCAAGAACGTGTTCTTCTGCCCAAGACAAAATAGCCTTGGCCTCTAACCAAGCGCTGAGACTTCTTGTTCCACCCTGCTTGCTGATGTAAGCCACGGCCGTGGTGCTGTCTGACTCCACTCGGACTGGACAGTCTTCCAGCTGAGATGTCCAATGACGAAGGGCATGGAATGTCACCCGAAGCTCCAATATGTTGATAGGAAGGAAAGATTCCTCCGGAGACCACCAACCCTGAGCGCTCAGCCGACCCAGGACCGCTCCCCAGCCGGAAAGGTGGGCATCCGTCGTCACCGTGGTCCAGAAGGATACCAGGCAGGACTTGCCCTTCAGCAGATTGGAGAGGTCGAACCACCACGACAAACTCAGTTCCACATGAAGAGGGAGGGATACTCACATCTTCAGAAGGTCCGGCTGACCCCTGCACACCTGGATCACAAACCTTTGGAGCTCCCTGGTGTGCGCCATGGCAAACGGGGGCCGCTTCTATGGTGAAGATGAATTCCTCAGGGGACGTGGCAGCAATCACTGTGCCTAGAGACTCCTGGTGATAATGAGTTCGGATCACAAAGGAATTGAGATTCTTAAATCCAAAATGGGACGACAGCCGCAGTCCTTCTTGGAGACCACAAAGAGGTTTGAGTAAAAACCCATACCTCTGTCCTGAACTGGAACTGGCTCTAGAATGTCCTTGTCCAGAAGAGCCTGAACAGCACCGAACAGATGGCGTTTCTCTGCACCATGAGGCGTATGAGAAGGAAAGAAGCGAAAGGGAAGAAGAGATACGAAAGGGATCCTGTACCCTTCCGCCACCACCTGTAAAACCCATGGGTCCGTCACAGAATCCTCCCAAATGCTGTGATAGTGTCCCAGACGACCACCCACAGCAGAGTGTGGACCCGGGTTCGGTGAGTCATGCCGAAAGAGGCTTGGAAGCCTTGGGCTTGGAGGAGACCTTGGGCTTCCATTGCTGTTTGGGCTTGGAGGAGGTACGTGGAGCTGAGGGAACCGTTTGGTTCGCCGGGCGTGTCTCATTCTGAAAGGGACGAAAATACCGGTTACTCTTAAGAGGTGTTTTCTTCCTAGAATCCAAGGGTAGAAGTGTACTCTTACTCTTGAGCAAATCCTTAAGATCTTGCCCAAACAATGAGGTGCCTTGAAAAGGCAAGGAGAGCAATTCTTTCTTACAAGGAGTGTCAGCAGAGCAGATCTTGAGCCAAAGAGCCAGTCTGGCAACCACAGACATGGTGGAAACCCTAGCCACCAAAGGTATGGCATCAAATACGGCAGCAGAAACATATTGCTGTGCCTCAGAAAGAGTGAGCTGTTCAGTCCAGACCGCAATGGCCCGGTTTACCCATGCTGCAGCGAATGCTGGACGCATGGCAGAGCCAGCAGTGGCAAAGATGGACTTGAGGGAGACCTCAAGTTTCTTGTCAGTCCAGTCCTTTAGAGCAGACACGTCAGCTACTGGCAGGGCAGTAGACTTGGATAACCTGGAGATAGAAGCATCCACCTTGGGAGGATGAACCCACTGAGCAAGCGCGGCCTCAGAAAAGGGATAAAGGTTGGCAAATTTCTAGGAGACAGAAGGTTTCCACTTCCACTCTTCGGACACAAGGAGGTCAAGAGTGGGGTTAGGTGAAAAGCAAGTAAAGGGCTTTTTAGGCTCCTGAAATACATCAAAAGGAACCTCCTGCATCAAGGGAATGTTTAAGGTATTTAAAACAGACCTGATCAGGCCCTCAGCCGTGGGCTCAGGATCAGCCTCAAAAGGGTCCCCAAAAAAACTGAGAGAAGCCCACCGCAGAACATTCCTCAACATCTGAATCCACCAGCAGTTCCTCCTCAGAGGAATCTGATACATCAGGTACTCCCTGAGATTTTGGAAGGGAAGACTTGACAGAGAAGGGGATCTGCCAAGAATGAAAGTCCCCCTGTAACTGGGATGGAAAGAGTTGCAATGTGGACCTAAGGTCCCTAGCAGCAGTCTTGAACTGTTGCACCCAAGCTGGATCTAATGCATGGCTGAAGGTCCCTGGAATACTTTCAGGGACATCAGAACATGCTGGGCATAAATGACCTGAGAATTCTCTAGGTAACCCTGAATGACAGGAAGAGCAACGCGCAATGGGGGAAACAGAGAGCCCAGCATCCTTAGTCTTAGGTCCGGCCCCAAAGCTCCAGAGGTATAGATATTCTCACAGTGTTAAATAACCTTACTGTATAAGAAATCACCGAATTACAGTGTGTAGGAGTAAAGTTTCACCCCAGAAATCTCTAAAATAAACTTATCTGGCAGGAAAAGGGTTAATCAGCAGAGGAGAGAAGGAGAGTCCAAGCCCTGCGTAAGATATTCATTCTGTAAATATCACAAAATGGCTGCCGCGGAGGGAGCCAATCAGAAACAAGTGAGTGATGCAAACGCTCATGGGAAATGTAGTTTTCCCAGAAAGTACCCCAAACACTGCCCAAAGTCCCCTGAGCCCCCCAAAACACTAGAAACATGAACCGGATGATAGAGCAAGGGCAGAACTATTGCAGAGGTATGTCCCAAGCTGTACAGTCTCATAGAAGTGAATGGAGCAATGGCGCCTGTGCGGTAAAGCGCGCTTTTACTCAAATTTTACAAAATTGGAAGTGGAAAACTAAAAGACATGAAACATCACTAGAACATGTTAGGATACCCAAAAACACTGATCCAGTAGGAAAAGTGTTCGACCCCCCCCCAAAAAAAAATATGCCAAACCATCAGCTAAAGGGTTAAATACCACATAAAGCTGCTCCAAACACTCAACAGACATATAGATAGACCCAATGAGTGCAGGAGTGTGCAATAGGAACTCCAAATGAAAAAACCTCTGTGCGGAGGGGCACTGTGGGACATGTGGACTTGCAGCACTCAAAGGGTTGCTCACCTTTCCTGCAGATCTTCTGTCTTCAGATTACCATGTTTAAAGAAGAAGTCTCGGTGGGCGACTCCTGAGGAAAGAACTTGTAGCCAAGATTTCCCCCCCCAGGGCTTAAGGTCCACAAAAAGCACCTGGTCACTGAGATAGCCACATTTAAGGGCATTGTCAGTTATGGCAATCCGCTTAATGGTGGAATTCCATTTCTAACAGAAAAATAAAAAACTTCTAAAGCTATAGCAGAACTGTTTTCTTGCCTGTGTTATCTCACCAAGGAACAAATCTTTCTGGAGATGGTTGGCTAGCTGCAGCCAAGGAGGGAAGGTAGACTCCACCCCCTGCAATCAATTCCAGAATTGTTCCTGCCTACTTAAAGGGGCGGATCGCCTACCCAGAGTTACCAGTAACCTGTATTGGACAACAGAGAAAAAGGTATATAGATATCCCAGCACTCAAAATCTATAAATTAAATTGATATCCCTAGAAAAAGATAAATATATATCAATTTAATTTACAGATTTTGAGTGCTGGTATATCTGCATATTTTTTTTTTTTTTTTTTTTTACATTTTGTAGTCTTCACACATTTTGGTGGTGGTGTTTTTTGTGGATATTTTACAGCTGCCTACATATATATAGTTAGTTGCTTTGCACAATACTAGATTATTTTGTTTTATAATTCTGTTATTATAGAGCTAGGGGACATAACTAGGGCCTCTAGTCTATTCTGGCTTTGATATCCTACAGAATCTAAAACGTACACAAATTTCCTCTCTGCTCAAAACCTGACACTGCAGTGTGCATGTAAATTCAAACTGCAGCTGTGAGATCAACTAGTCCCCCTCACTGGAGACAACAGAGGCTTCAGGTGACTTGGGTACATATAATGAATGAGCACACATTGCGATGTTATCACCACAAGAGCTTGTTTATGCACATGCCTTTGCAACAGATGGGTTTATACATGGAAAATGTCATGGGACTGAATACACTCCAGTCTTAAGTTAGAACAGAGTCCTTAGATGTAACCTAACCCTACAAAGAGACATATGCTGATTAGAACAAGCTAAGATTTTTTCCACTTTTAAAACATTGCTTTATTCAGGGTGTTGTGTTATAAATTATCATCAAGACTATTCCCTTTAAAAATGAAATGTATACTAAATTACAGGTATAATTTCACAGCTCCATACAAACCAAGGGTGCCAGGCTAAAGCACTTTGTATCATACCTCCCAACATTTCAAACTGCCAAAGAGGGACACTTGTGTTTTAGGGGGAGTGGCTGGAGGTGTGGCTGGTGTGCGGGGCATTAGCTAGAATTTTTAGGCTATTTCATGACCTATTGTCACCTCCTTGTGTAACCTAATAAATGACTTCTAACAAGACCAAAAGTATTTTAAGTACACAGACTAATTTATAAACACATATACTGATGTTTAAACAAACAATAATGTGAGTTTTATTGCTGTGGAGCAATGTGATACCCTTATATACACACACCACACAATCTGGTTTCCTAAAAAGAGGGACATCAGGGTGGGAAAGAGGGGCAGAGGGATTTGGGTCAAAAAGAGGGACACTTGGGAAGTATGTTGTATGTACAGTGAAATATCTTGAAATAACATTCCTAGTACTGATACATTACCTGTACTCTTAGTGTATGCAGTGGGACTAATGACTAATAAGAGTTAGCACGTCTGAAAAAGATATACAAGCAAATTTATATAAAGGAGGTAAAGGAATTTTCTGTACGAATTTATGGGACAGTATTCATTTTCTATAGGGTGTTTTCGTACACTAAAATTAGTCCTCAAACTATTGCAAGATTCATAAATCAAAAGTTATTACAAAGCAAATCTGCATTCCATGGTGATGGCTATAGAAATACCACCCTGATTAAATGGACTGGAAATACAGCATCCAAAATATATAATTGTGATATGTAAATATATTTGAACGAGGTATCGCCAAACAGCAAGAGTACCTTTGCTTTTGTCAGTAAGTCCTTCAAAATGTATTTTTTATAATAAGCTACCAACAGTATATATTTTCAGAAGATCCCTCAATACGCAGAGGTAGACCAATTAAAGTGGAAGAGCCACTAATTAGTTCACCTGATGGGATATCCTGAACCATGCACTGCTGGTACCTCCTGAGGACTAGGGTTCACTGCATCTGCAATAAAGAGATACAAAACAATGATTTCTCTTTATTTTTGTGACAAGCATTAACAAGAATTGAAGTGGTTTGCAGGAAATAAGAATATATTGTCTGTCATATTGAGTTATTTGAATTAGACGTGTTAAAGCAACAATATTAAAGGAACCACATTTAAAAAATTTAATTATACGCACTTAAACGTGGTTTACACAAGCTAGAAACTCGCCTCCTTTCTTGGAAAGAAAATCTAAAATATAGTCTGAAAATGCATTTTAACAGAACACCAGAACCCTCATTTGTTTAAGGAAACTAGCCAAGTGTCTCAAAAGTCACAGAATAGTAATGTCTTTCAGAGACAGAAAATTATGCTTACTTGTCTCCAATTAGCAGCCTTAGAACTCATCACATACACAAGAATATACATAGCAACAGTACCAAGGTCTACAAATGCAATGGAAAAATAAAGATAATGTTTCAGTATAGGCCTCTAAGACCAAAAATGACTGACTGGATATACAATATTCGATGTATAGCACACAGATTTTTTTTCTCTTTTATATGAACTACTAACAGCTCGCACCAATTTGGTTTGAATCAAGCAAGGATGTTACAAAAATAATAATCGAAGAAGTAACTGAAAATAGCCAAAACAATAAAACAAGAAAGCAAATCAACTGCATATTCCAGGTGACAAAAAAAAAAAAAAAAAAAAAAAAAATCAAAAACAGTGCTACCTGCAGTTAAAAGAAAAGAATACAGAAATATGCCTGGTATTGAGCAGGTAGGAAATACAAGTTAAAATGATATGAAAGAGCATATTGTAACATTCACATATATATGTAGACATCTGCATACCTAGGTAGGAATGAAGACCCAATATGCATGTCCTGTTCGTAAATCTCGCAGGGGAAGACTTTTTCATGTTTTGCACAGAATACAGCCTACCGACTAGGAAATTAAAAAGGTCCCCCCCCCCCTTCTTTTCTGTTTTTCATGAGATCAATGTATGGAAACGTATGCTATATCCATGTCTGAAAATATTATAGCATAACCTTTCATAAAAGTGCAACTTGTATTTTGGCATGAAGGTTTCTTTAAAGTAACTTAAAGAGCAAAATAACAAAACCAAAATGGGAGTTGTAAGAAGCAGCCTTCAGGTTAACTTTCATAAAAAAAAATTGGGATAAATGATTAAATATTCTACTATAAAAGAAGCCAAGATGGACTACATTCACCATTTACAAATAAAATAAATATCTAAGAAAACAACCAAACATGCAGAGGAATGGAGGTCTCTAAAGAAACAAATGGCATTGCTTCAGAGAAAATGGATGGATGAGGCACGTAAGACTGACAGACTTACTCTGAAGTGAAGGCTGAGGCTGCTGGAAGGAGGGGGACTGTCCGAACACAAATGGGCTGTGGACTAGGGAAGAGGGAGGATTTGCAGCTTGTTCAAAGATGGAAGGAGCTGGGAAACTGGGCCTTGACTGAATGGAATTCAGTATGGCACTCAGCTGATCACCTGCAGTAGGCAAAACAGTTAAAACTACAACCCATTATTAAATTTCTCATAAGTGGATTGTGTCACTATTAATTTAAATAAAAACATAAGTCTTCACTTAATCTTATGATTCTAGCCCCATTCAGCAAGTAGTATTTAACAATGAAGTAAAAACTTTTAGAAAGTAGCTATGGTGCTATTTGTAAAGACAATTCTGAAATCCTACACCACTTTGGAACGTAAAACAAGCTTATTTCACTAAAAACCAGTTAGTAATTGCTTCAGCATTAATTCCTGAACCTGACAAAGCTTCGGAAGAGCTATATGAGTTTTACAATGTGTTAATTAGTTTGGTTAAATTAGTTTTTATATGCATTATTAAATGCAAATAGGTTCTTTCACAAACATATTACATTAAAACTTATCATGTCAGATCAGGTATTTAAAGAAACTTTCATGCTGTATTATATGCAGACTTGTAAAAGCTATCTTAGGATAATATTAATTCACAAATAACTTTAAATCCAAGATAACTCATTAAGATCATTAAGGGGATTCATTTAAATGTTAGCATGTAAATCAGATCCATTATGTATAAAATAAGAATCCTGAAAACGTGGTTTTTAACCATGCAAACCAAACAATTCCGTAGCAGTATAAAAATACAAATCTATTCTCCAGTTAATTCACAATATTGATTATTTTAGGTAACTATTAACTGAAACAAGAAACCATTCGCGTTTTAACATGAACCAGTCATCTTAAAAAAAAACAGTTCCTCTTAGAGAGAGAATTCAAAGCTGTCTGGTTGTTGTGATAGCTTTTTATCTCTCTATTTATTTTAGAAAATCACCCTTTCATTTTTGGTTCTACAGCATGGTAAATCGTGTTAATTCCCAGCACAATATACCAATTGGTTTGTATCAAGCCTACATTTCCACCCGCTTTTCCACTGTAGTTTAAAAAAAAAAATAAAAAAAAATAAAAAATCTCATTTTGTCGTCTCTGACTAGTTTCATAACAAAAATTGTGATAACTTTGGCCTGGTAAAGACATAATTGGTCATACTGTGCTGTAGATTAGCATAAAATGCACCACTTTGCCAAGCAAAAATAAAAGGTAATTTTCAAGTATGTTGCCATCACTCATTCATCAATAAGCAATGCCCAGATAGATCCAGCAATTACATCTGCCAGATACTAGCTGGTGGATCCCATTATAATCTATGGGGCAAACACACGCATACATATCTGCAGTATGCGTATGCATGGTGAATAGACAAATTGTTTACACAATTTTCCCTGCTTCACATAAAAAGACAGGGAAATACGACAGTTTTTTGATGAATACCAGAAGGTATACATCAATGGTCGCAACACAGTGCTGGTGAAGAGCAGCGCATTTGATGTGGTGCTTTTCCCGCACTTTAATGAATTTTGGCCTTCATGTGCTTCTGAATTATGCTTGTCTAAAAAATTCACATTAAGGCCACGTTCACATCAGCTATGTGTTTGATGTTTTGAAAATCACATATAAAAGCACAAGCAAAAAGGTATGTGACGAATTTGCAGTAATCTTGTATTTTTCAGTGTTTACTGAATTCCTTGATTCTCTACTTTTTCACCCATAAGGCTTTCCTGCATCTCTCATGGTAATTGTGTTAATATGTGATATTTGGTGCAATACCATTGCAATACACACAATTTGCACATACTTGCTATAAAGCACATGCTTTTTGAGCAGTGTGAACGGTCCCATATGACACAATAACAACAAAGTCTTTTTTTTGTTGCATATGAATTGTTGAAATTCAGTGGTCAATGTGAAAAAGGCCTAACAAAAAACTGATGATCACTTAACCCTTTGAGCGTCAGAGGGTTAATAAAACTACAAAGATAAATGACAAAAAAAA
The DNA here is from genome assembly GCA_037306005.1 of Rhinophrynus dorsalis. Classification (NCBI taxonomy): domain Eukaryota; kingdom Metazoa; phylum Chordata; class Amphibia; order Anura; family Rhinophrynidae; genus Rhinophrynus; species Rhinophrynus dorsalis. The sequence goes on along the minus strand of CM074719.1, from coordinate 432,140,547 downwards.
TCCCACAAAATCTCCAGCCATTCAAAAACAAACAATGGCACGTCTAAAAATAAATCTAAATACCATAAATTAATCTCTTGGATATAGGTTTATATATAAAAAATAAAAGTAGGATGGAAACAGCCACTTGTTTTTGTAGTTCGTATGGGATTCAAGTCCCATGGGTGCTGACTTTCTTTGTGGAATTTGTTATATTATATATATATATATATATATATATATATATATATATATATACATACACACACACACATATATATATATATATATATATATTTACACATATATATATATATATATATATACACACACACACTTATTTATAATTGCATACATTATTTATTGGACCCTAAAGACTAACTTTAAAAGGGTCCTTTCCAACGTGTTCATTATGACACTTCTTCTGGGCTTGTTTTTACTTTAGATAGGGCTTTACAAGTATATTAGATTAGGAATTTGCCATATATTGAGGTACTTTGATGGGGCTGGCAAGCTTAACATCTTTTGGCCAAAATATGGACTAAATCCTTATATTTATTAACATAGTGATATTATATATGCACAACACAGGGCACATACATGCACTATTTGTATGGAGGAGCACAGGTTTGTTTCTTGTTTGCGTTTGCACTTTAGGTTTCGGCCTGACACTTGAGGGGCTGGAGAACCCTCTTATTCCTTGCAGCCATCTATACATAAGTTTTTTTCTTTATTTAAACTTTATCAATCACATGACTATATTATATGGTGAGTTAGCCCTGTAAGCTATTCTTTTCCTTTGCTTTGTTCGTTTCTCTCCTTTGCTCACTCTAGCAGCTTCTTACTACTTTTATTCAATCACTAATACACATATTTATGCCTTATTTCACTTATTTGTATTTCTTCTTTATATTCACATCCCTTTAAAGGCAGGGCTATTTTGGCCTATTTGAGTTTGCATACAACTTGTCTATTTGCAATCAGCAATTCCTCACATGGCCTGTGGGGGTGGGAACATTTTACCTATAAAGGAGGGCTGATGAATCCACAGTCCTCTTGGACAGGTACCCACACTGCAGGCCTACAAAGTTTTCTGTATATCAGGTAAGTTACTCTCTATACTTGTTTTTAATTGCATACATTATTTTTTCGGACCCTCCGACAATAAAATCAAATAGACTACAGTTAAAGGGTCCATTCCAATGCGTTCATTATGACACTTCTTCTGGGCTTGTTTTTCATTTAGATAGGGCTTAACAGGTATATTAGTAGGAACTTGCCATATATTGAGGTACCTTGACAAGAGTTGGCGAGCTTAACATCTTTTGGCCACAGTATGGAGTAAATCCTCATATTTATTAACACAAGTATATTATATATGCACAATAAAGGGCACATACGTGCAGTATATATATTACACACACACTCTAGCAGTTTGGGGCAGCATTGCCCATAATTTTGTTTATCCTTTTATTTATTAATGTTAAGTGTAGAATTTAACCCCCATACTCATACAGTCCTCATCCTGAGAAGAGACACACACACACACCATAGAGAAACCTAGTGACACGCATACAGCCCATAATAAGATAGGTGCACACATTCATTACTCCTTGTGAGACACACATATACACACAAAGGATTTTGACATACATGCAAACACAATTCTCATAGTGAGAAGAGTCCACTTACATTTCACCCGCTTCTTAATGTACCATAGGGGAGCAAAACAATTTCCTGATAATTTATATTGTGCTTTAAGGCCTTGAATGCTAGGTGTCCAACACACTGCACAGCAACACATTGGAGACCTAGCATTCAAGAGGTTAAATATGTAAGTACACGGGAAGTGTACTTCCAGTGATGTGATCCTGCAGTACACTGCCTGGTCCAGGCTAGCACAATAATTAGTGGCTGTGTGTGTTTTGTGTGAACCCTTTGAGTGGCAGAGGGTTAGGCAATGTTTTGCAAAGACAGGGGTTAAGGGAGATGATTATGAAACAATGCACTGAACACCAGTTGCATGGGGACAGGGACGTGGTGAGACTATATCCTTGCATATCGTCTCCAGAAAACAGTGCAGCACCTGGGGGACTGTCCTACAACCACTCCCATCACACCTTTGCATATTGCACGATATGCAAATGTATGCTGTGAGTGGTTGTAGGACAGTCCCTTCTGTGCTAAACTGTGTTTTGTGGCAATGATATACAAGTTTATGGCCTCATCATTTGGAGGATGGTCCCCCTGGTGCTGGTGGTTGACAATCACTTTGTATGACCAAAATATTAATAGATTTTAACCAGGCCTGGTACCAAGCCATGAAGATACAGAGAAGTACTGTCAGAAACTGCAGCCTACAAATTAAATATGACTATCCTATATAGATACATTTTGGTTAATTGTGCACAGGTAATACTGTTAATGTATTGAGGTTAACACCTACTGCTCTATTCCGAAAGGTTGGTACATTATCTCAGGGCCAGTTAAAGAAAATGCAGAACAATAATTTCTTTGACACCATATCAAAATTGCTATGTTAATGTAAGCTGCCCCAAGGCATATGTAATTTTAGGTTTTAGGCCTCAGAAAACAAATTGAGAACTTTTACAGAGGCTATCATCATACTTGGGAACTTTTGAAACAGGGTTACCCGGAGGGTAACCCTGTCAGTTCCGACATAGGAAGAAAATGACGCGATTCGCGTCGTAAAAGGGGCGGGGCTTAGGCGCGGAGGGGGGGCGGGACAGAAAAAAAAAAAAAACCCTGCAAAAAGTCTCTAAGAGGGCGGGGAGTGGGAGGAATCGGGCAGGACAGAGCACAAGTGGGTAGAGTTTCTATTTAAACTCTGCCCACCCGGTAATCCACACATTGCCCCGGAGACCCGGTAATTCAGGCTGAAATCCGGAGTCTCCGGGGCAAAACCGGAGAATTCCCAGGTATGGCTATCATGGAGTACAACTTATTTAAGTGTGCATAACCCTAAATTACCTTTAAGTGTTAATGTTCCTTTAAATGTTAGAGGAACTAATAATTACTATATAGTCGAGTGAAAAAGAAAGTACACTCTCTTTGAATTCTATGGTTTTACATACCAGGACATAGTAACAATCAGCTGTTCCTTAGAAGGTTTAAAATTAGGTAAATACAACCTCAGATGAACAACAGCACATGACATATTATACTGTCATGATTTATTTAACAAAAATAAAGCCAAAATGGAGAAGTAATGTGTGAAAAACTAAGTACATCCTTACTGCTTCTATAGGAATTAAGATGCCAAGTAGCAGACATGTGGCGCTAATCAAATTCCCTTGATTAACTGATCATCAGCAAGTGTGACCACCTCTATAAAAGCCGATGTTAAAGCAGTTTGCTTGTCTGGAGCATTCAGGTGTGTGTTAAGACAATGCAAAGGATGAAAGACATCAGCAATTATTTTAGGGACCCTTGACGTACCAGGACCGTCACGGTCCTTGAACTACTCAAGGACTGATGACGGTCATGGTACTTCACGTACTTTTTACTTACAGCGCTCTACCGGGAGCGCTGTAAGTAAAAATAGGGCTTAACTGAAGTCAAATAATACCACAGAAATCACAGGACTACACTAGTTTTTAAAGGGGCAGTGCCTTATAGTATATTATGGAAATAAGGAAAAAAAAAAAAAAAAATTGTTGTTATGTTTATCCAAACAGTTCTCATTCAAACAAACATATATATATAAAAAAAAATAAAAAAAATCAATTTGCTTGGATTGATAAGGCAACAGTGTGTCCTTGCTCTGATTTTTTCCTGCTGTTGTGATCTTAGTCTGATGAAATTACAGCCCTCTTAGCTCATACTGCTTGTTCAAATTACTCTCCGTTCTATTGATTTTGATCACAAGCGGACGGTTTAAATAAAGAAAGGGGCAGGGGGAGGAGGCCAGATGAATTTCAAAAACCCAGAAATCAGAGAAAGCTGAAAATATCAACAACTTACTTAATGTATATTTCTAAGATTTGTGGGGCTATTTCAAATTGTCAGGGTTAAGTTCACTAGTGTATTATTATTTTCTTTTGACAGGAATATTTCAGGGGTACTCCCAGACTGTTCAAGAAGATGCTAAAACGAAAACTAAAAGTGTCAGGTTGTTTTACTAGTGTGTTGCTTCAAGCACATGTGCTGTGAAAATGTAGCAGCAAACCAATCAACAAAAAAACAATAACAGGAAGCCACACAGATATTTCATATACCATGACAACATTTATATACAGTTAAATAGAAACTACATTAAAAGTTTACTTTGAATGCTTCCAGGTTATGGCAACTATCAAAAACAAAAAACTACAATTATATTAAAAAGCCACTTATCAGTAAAGTGCATCACCTATGTTTATACACTTATGCCCCTGACTGTAACCTCACTGAATTTGTTTCCTGAGTGTTTTCTGGTCAACAGACCATCAACGCATGATGTAATCTAATGTTAAATTCTCCCAGCAGCACTGAATGCTCAGTGTGCCATTTTGTTCACGTTTCTTTTTGGTATCTCTACACTTACTTGAGCATTGCCTGACAAAGTTCTCTGAAATAGATCCAGTGTGCTCATAGTGCAGGACATAAAAGAATAAAGAAAATTAGGGACGATAACTAAATAAATAAAAAAGTAGAGGCAATTTGACTTTACATATTCTTCCGTAAGGTCAACAAAATCATTAGTATTCTTTAAATCAAGAAAAGGTATTGCTGTATTCTGACTGGTACCTGCCCTCAAACACCAAGCAATGTTTTCGCTAGTCTTTGGAGAATTTACAAACAGAAAATAAAAAGAATTAAAAGGCAAAGTTTTAAAGACACTTATTTTTAATTTGAGTAAGTGATTTTGTACATTAGAGCCCTTATAAAGTGGAACTTTCATCTACTATAAAGTCACCCTGAAATAATTAAGCAGGTAGCGACTAGATTTAGAATATATCTATTACCTCTGAAATGCAGGCCATTCTAAAGAAATTCATCATTGTAGGAGACTGGAACCCAGGCTACACCATGTCTGCGCGCCTGTGCTGTCAGTCCTGGTCTCCTGTAAGAAGCATTGCAGCATACCACATGGTATAACTGGAAAGACTGACGGCGTAGACTTCGCTAACCTGGCCGTCGGTCTCCTACAATGATGGATTTCTTTAGAATGGACAACATTTCAGAGGTAATAGATATATTCTAAAGCTAGTCGCTACCTGCTTAATTATAGCAGGGTGGCTTTATAGCGGATGAAAGTTCAGCTTTCAGCTTTGATGCGATTTTAAAGACAATATAAATAAATAGATTTAATATAAAGTATTAACTGCATGGGAGGACAAAAATATAAAGAAATTTGAAGCAAGTAAAAAATTTTTATTTAGGTGTTTGTGAAGGAATGTGTATACACAAACGTACATAAGGAATTCCAAACATTTTGCAGGCAGCAGTGAAATTTCAGGAAAGCTGGATCATAAATTTTCTACCACCAATATGTTTCTACAATAACAATGATCAACAGATCAATTACTTATTTTTTTTCTTTGTAGACTTTAACTATGGCAGTGTTAGTATTACATAGAAAAACTGAAACAAAAGTTGAAGTTTTTTAATTTAATAATTTTCAAGCACAAGTAATTCCTTACAGTAGTAAGCTTTTAGTAACTGAATTTCCTAAGATAATGATAAGGTAAACCAATGAGAATATTTAGGTGATTTTGCCACACTGATAAAAAAAAATTGCTTGCTTCTGCCAGGAATTTTGAGCAGTGTGATGCTAATAAGCACAAATATATTTATTAACTATAGTACAGTCATTCTCAACCAGTGTAGTAGAGTAACCCAGATTTGCAACTGTTTTCGATCAAGTTATAAATCAAGAAGAGAGGAAAAAAAGATTTTACCTCTAGAGAGCCTTTTAAGGCAACTGCCCTTCCCTCCTGGCCGGTGGAACCTTTACCCCATGGTTACTCTGTTCCACATGGACTAAGAGAACAGGAGTTATGGTTAAAGGGATAGTACCCCCCCCCCCCCGAACAACGTGACGCCAAAAGAGAGCAATGGTGCAAACATACTGAACTCCCTTATTCCCATCTCTCAAACCTTTATGGTTTGAGATGTAAGGCAAGAAAGACCTCCGCTCCCTCCCCCTTCTGCCTGACGAGCTGTAATGCTGTCAGAGGCAGAATCCAGTCGGCCGACTTTCGGAGGTTCTGCAGGAGCGCTGTCATCTAGATATCTCCGTATAATTACTTCATCGGAATGGTCTACAACATGTGCTTGCAAGCCAGGCACAAGTTGTAGACCATTCCGATAAAGTAATAATACGGAGATATCTAGATGACAGCGCTCCTGAAGAACCGCCGTCTGGTGCTGGAAGCAGGATCTCATGACGTCCGAGCGGAGGTCTTTCTTGCCTTACATCTCTCAAACCATAAAGGTTTTAGAGATGGGAATAAGGGAGTTCAGTATGTTTGCACCATTGCTCTCTTTTGGCGTCACGTTTTTTTTTTTTTTTTTTTTGGGGGGGGTTACTATCCCTTTAAGTACACAGAAATCACTTTTCTCTACACCACTTAACCTCCACCAATCAAAATCAGTTTAAACATATAGCAAAGACAGAAGAAAAGAGAAGTGAGGTAGGGAACAGGATCACCTGAATTCAAGATCTAAAAAAGGACCCCCCCCGCTTTCTGAACTCAAACAGCTGTTTTTTCTCCAGGAGGGAAGTCCTGTGTTTCACATGGACTAAGAGAAAATGATTTATTGATAAATACACAAAAATACCATTTTCTGTTCTGCCCTATGGAGAGCATGATAACAATGGGGATATACCAAAGCCATGTGTACCAAGATTCCAGAGAGGGAAAGATGACAAAAACCCACAAAATGTAGTAGATCAGTTCTATCAAAGACACTGAAACAATGGACAACAACACAGCAAACCTACAGATTTCTAGTAAAAGAAACCAAGGAGCACACCTGCATAGGCACAACAGCCTATAGAACCTTCCAACCAAAACTGGCTTCGGTCGAAGCCAGTACACTGATATGGTAGCGTATTACAAATGCATGAAAGGATGGCCAAGATGATGCCTCCTTACACAGCTGCTCCTCAGAGGCCTGGTTCTGGTAGACCCAGGAGGCAACCCCTGATTTAAAGAAATGAGCCGTGACCCAAAAGATCACAGGCTTCTTCCATTGAACATATGCCTCTCAGAAGATGGCTGCCTTAATCCAAGAAGCCACTGACACCTTAGATACAGCCTGGCCAACATGAGAGCCCTCAAGAATTATCAAAAAAGCAAATCAGATTTTTGGAAAGGTTGTGTGCAATGAATGCAGTACTCAAGAACATAATCACATTCAAAAGATGAAGCTCCTGCTCATGTATGTAAGATGGACAGAGAGAAGAAACAACAATTTCCTGCTTGATGTGGAACTCAGAGGAATACTATAGAAGCCCTCAAAACCAGAGGTTTCCAGGATAAGGCCTGAAGTCCTGCAGCCCATTGAACAGACACAACTGCCTGGTTGTAAGTGGTCTTGAGAGTCAATAAATGAAGGGAAACTGAAGACTGATCTTGAATGGAGCCTCCTGAAGTACACCTGGAACAAAGTGCAACTCTCAAGGAGGAGCCACTCCTTACACAAAGGTCTGCACACCTGGCAGTAAGGTGTGCACAACCCTGCACCATCCTATATTTCATCTCTCATATCCAAATACACTCCCTCTCGCCATCTTCGCTCTGCACACAACATTCTGCTCTCCTCAGCTCTTATCACATCCTCCCACTCCCGCTTACAGGACTTCTCCAATGCTGCACCTCAACTTTGGAATTCCCGCCCCCGCCCAATAAGACTCTCCCCCAGCCTTCAAATTTTCAGATGCTCCCTGAAAACTCACCTCTTCAGGGAAGCCTATCAACTGCCTCCAAAAACACTATCAACAAGAATCATCCCTTGCCTGGACAACTGTACTCACCAGCACTTCTCACTCCCACCCACTGACTGGCAGTTCATGTGGCAGGAGGCACTTACACCCAATACCACTTACTCCCTCTGTGTCAAACCCACCTTCCTCTAGACTGCAAGCTCTCACGAGTAGGGCCCTCTGATCCTTCTGTCTCCACATTATGACTGTACTGTTTAAGATCTCTGTATGTCTATTCCCAATTTTAAAGCGCTGCGGGATTAGTTGACGCTATATAAAGAATAATAATAATAATATTATATGTAAAACCAGGCCCGATGTGACCAGAACATGGTAATCAGAATGACATGGGCACATTCCATTCTGACTTTCCTCAATACTCTGGGAATCAAGTGAACTGGTGGGAACACATACACCAGAGGAAAGTGCCATGGAATAACCATTACTTCTACCTCACTGCATAGTGGATCCTGGTACCTGGCACAGAAATTAGAAAGCTTGATGTTTAGCTGGGAGGCCATGGAGATCCAACACAGGAAGACCCCACAGATGAACTACAGAGTTGAAGTCTGCCACATCGGGACTCCACAGATAAAATATGAAGTCGCAGACACATCGAGTTCCCAATTACCAGGATGCAGACACTGGAGACTGAGAAAGTCTGCCATCACACGTTTCTCTGGAATGTGAAGCTTGTGATGAAGAATGGGCTGCCGAGAAACAATTTCCCAGTAACAAATATGGTGCAACAGTGCTTCAGCCACTGCCAGGTTTGAACTAGTAGTCAGAGTTCTGGCACAAGTCCAAGAAAATGGATACACTTGGTCGAAGTTCGACTGTCAGTCGGAGGTCTTCACGAAATTGAGGTCTGACTCAATGCTTGCCAGATATTGGGCTTGGAGTTGGTTAACATTGTCGATGATCAACCCTCAGTGCAAGCTGTCTGATGCCAAAAGTTAGAAGCCTTGCTGGAGCAACCAGCACTGACAATAAGAACCAACTACCAAGATGAAGGTGAGAGTTGGTGTGGGTTGAAGAACAGCAGCGAAGGACAGCTATGGGCTGGGATCAATCCGACAGGCCATCAGAAGGCTGAAAGCCCCTGTCAGAGATCTACCTGCAGAGAGCGTGGCTTGGATCAATCCAAAAGGCCACTGAATGTAGCAGGGCCCTGCTGGAGATCTACTTGCCGAGAGAGTGGCTGGGATCAATCGAACAGGCTGTCCGATGTTAGCAAGGCCCTGCTAGAGGTCTACTGGCGGAAGCAGATGAGCAGGGAAGGCCGGAGTCAGGGTAAGCTCAGTTCAAGGCTGTAGATCAAGCAGACAGAAGAATCAATAGAGGACGTTGGAGTCAGAGACTCAAGCTGGGTCACAACAGGAATCATGCAACTCAATAAGAATAGACAAAAATTGGAGGTCAGGAACAAGAGAAGGTCAAAACGAAGCAGACTCAAAAGCAGGATAATCTCGAGAGATATACTGGACTAGTTCGAATATCAGGCATCGCAAGAATTTAAAGGCCTAGCAACAAATCAGAAGTGGAAGGAGCAAGAACATCACTCACATGGATTTACACATTCAATGGGATATCACACTCAAAGATAAAAAAGCACAAGAGACACTGAATTTGTATAAAACGCACTTAGGTAAATATGGGTTATATACACCATTGGAGATTAACCCCTTAATGACAAGGTTTTTTTTTTTTTCCCATTATAGCGAATTACTTCCTGGACTTACCAGGTAAGTAGTCTGTCATTAAGGGGTTAAATACAATAAGAACACATTAAGTGTGATGTGGCTTAATAAAGAGGTTAACAGAGAAATGAGGAATAAGCTTTTACATTATTATATAAAGAACGCAATAAGAAACTGCAAACAATCAGGCTAGCTAAAAGTGAAAATGAGAAAACTATTGCAAAAGAGCAAGAAAAACCTAAAATCAAGTATATAAATTTCAAAGATTATGGCTGATCAACCCCCCTTAAAAAGAGAATTGTGAATTAATTGGGGAAGATAAGTAAATGGCTAAAACCTTAAACAAATTCTTGTTTTGTTTATACACAAATAAATCAGGGCAGGCATTGGGCAAACAGCGAGAATCTCAGAATTTCCTCAATCATGTCCATTGCATACGGAGGACAAAGTCCATAACAGACTGGTAATGTTATGGTGAATAAAGCACCTGTACCTGATGGCATATACCCAAGGGTACTTAAGTAGCTTAGCTCAGTAATAGGAAGTGCATTACACTTACTATTTATTGATTCACCCACTCTGCTTTGTCATTGGTGGAAAGCAGAAGTAGTAGCATTATACAAAAGGGGGACAAGATGTAAACTGGGTAATTATAGGCCTTTGAGTTTGACTTGCGTAAGTTGTTAAATTATTAGAAGGATTTTTAAAATCGAGAGTATGCAGGACCATGAGTGCACATCAACAATATTAGCAATGATAGAGTAATGACAGATTTCACAACACTGTGTAGTGTCACTCAGCTACTGCAAGAGCCAGTAGGGCATCATCCTATGATATAAAAGGCCAGATGTATATTTGTCCGATGCAGTCATTCTCAGTAGAGACTGTCTGAATGCACAGAATGCTGGCCCAAGTACAAGGGCTTTTACACTAATCATGTATAAAAAGGGGGATATATGAGATGGGAATATAATTCTATAGCTTTATAAATTCCTATTATCTCATCTAGAATATTGATAACAGTTTCTGAACTAGAAAAAGTAGAGACACACAACTAAACAAATACTGGGTTTGTGCACATTAGAGAAGAGCCTTCTAAGAGGGATTAGGATTACCATTTTCAATTATATTTGAGGTCAATACAGAGAACTCTCTGAGGAACTATTTACTCAGAGCTGAACATCCAACAAGACTAGAGAAATGTGCTTTCCTCTGGATAAACAAAGGTAATATGGCAAAGGCTGAACTTGATGAGCGCATATCCTTTAACTATGTATTTATAAAGGTATCCCTTGAACAAAGACACAAGTGCACAATTCACAAGGACTATTAGGACTTTCTGGTCATAGAGGGAAGTGGGTATTATTAATGAAGAGTTTCTTATCCTTTAACACAATCAGAGTAGAACAGAAAAAAGGACACTTGACAGATAGCTCACCTTTGTTATTCCCAAGGCCATAATCAAAGCCTGGCATCATATTTCCACTTGTACTTCGCCGAAATATCTGAATGGAGAAAGGGCTTGGAGGTGGAGTTTGAGAGCCTTGATCCAAAATGACTTGTTCTAATGAACAAAGAAACAACTGATAAAATCTACAGCTGTATAATACTAGATTTTGGAGAAATCTGCTGTGTTATTAACATTTAAAGACCAGAGTAATCTACAGCACAGAGAAAAGCAATGCTCTGCACACACCCCTGGTGCTTAAATGGTTAAGTAAGACAAACAAAGCAGAACCCTCTGGTCTTGTCTACTGGAATAATTTAAAAAAGCATGGTAAGAACATTTTACATTTAGCAATTATGATCAATTAATCTATCTAAAGGTAATCTGACGTAGAGGTTTTCAGCTCTAGCCTTCAGGTACCAGGCCAGTACTTGGGTATTTTTAGTATTTCCAGCTTTAACACAGATGAGTGAATCAAAACAGCAAATCTGCTCTAGCATGGAAATCCTTAAAGTGCAACTATCACAGGAATAAAGCCCATCAGTAGATCTGTTCCCCTGCGAGCAGAACTAGTAATAAAGCTGAAATGTGAGCCCTTGGCAAATCAGCAGAATGAATGTCTCAAAAGAAGCCCTGGTGCCCACCTGGGCCCATGAGAAGAGACTCAACTATGAAATTTGAAGTCCAGCAGATCAGTCTTATGGGGCTCACAGTTACCATAGACCCTAGTGATGGCTCATCATGCCCAATATTAAGGGTCTATGGAGACTGTGCACATAACCCACAAAGTATGCCAGTGTGAGCTACAATCTTCAGGGTTGCATCCCAGCTTACTGGCAGTCAAAGGGACAGTTTTCTGGACCCCTGAATGGCTGACAGGAATAGTTCTGGAACTACAGAGGGCGCTCTAGGCTTTTTACCAAGTACGTCCCCTGGAACGGCACTATATGCTTTTTACCTAGTACATGATAATTGCCCTTTAAATCCTGACCAGTTATCTATCCCTGAGCATTAGGGCTGAGAACCAGTGATTCAGAGGATACAGCAGTGATTTCATAAGACTAAACCGTAATATTACTGTGTTTCACAAACATAACGCAGTTCCTTTCCGCCTTTCTGCGAAAAGTAATCACTTTGGAATTGTGTCTTGGAATACAATTAAGAAATAAATTAGGAGAACTTGCCATCCTCGTGCCGGAGGTATTGATTGCCACCAAGATCTCTAGCAAGTGACCAAGCCTCGCCTTCATCATTTTCACAGAATTCTACCATGCTGTTCTTGTCAAGCTGCACCCATGTTCCTTCTGAACTGACCACCTGATGCAGAGACAGAAACCGCAACATTCATGGATGTCTCAACTATTTCAGAGAATCAGGTGACGTAAATTAATGGCTGCATGCTACCATAGTTCATTATACAGTTTGCGCACATTACAGCAAGAAACAATTTAGAAATGAAAGCTAAACAGCTTTAAGTTAAACAAAATATTTGATAAGTATAATTTATGACTCTAAAATCAGAGAAGCCAGCTTAAAACAACCCAGGAAAGAAATTACAAGCATAGCGTGAATCTATTCAGCATAACACAGGTTAATCCAGGTATTCAAGGAGAGAATTAAGAAATAGCATGACACACTACACCCTGAAGCAAATTCTGCACGTAAACATCAGAGAATCTGAGATTGGGCTGTCATTTCATGTTGTAAAGGTGGAAGGGAACATTTCTTCCATTAAGAACAAAGAGGAAATATTAATTATGCATAAATACAAATATGAAACAACAGAAACTCAAAATTGGACAGTATGTTTTGAATGGTTTGTACATATCATACACATTTAAGGTTATTCCAAAGGGTTACTGTCCTTTAGATACCTGGCAAAGGCAGGTTTACAAAAATGCAATCAGTAGCATAATGTGCAAACATAACTATACCTACAGCCAAACAAACGTTGGGAAGATGAAGCTTTGTTGCTATGCTATTTACATGGCATAAGCAGAATCAGTTAAGTCATGAGCCATAGCTACAAGAATCCATACCTCGCCCACAGCCTTGACTCTGTTTCCCAGTACTAACATTCCAATTGGGATACCTCTAAGGTTTGGGCAACTTCTGATGTTGTGACCAGATGGCCCAGTCTTGACTACCTTGTAGAGCCCAGGCCCGCCCCGCAGTACCGGGACTTCATGCTCTCGCATTGTTATTTCTTGTGTACAATGGGCATTGAATTCTTTCAAGAAATCCTCTGAGTTAGTTGACTGCTCCTGGAATAAAATGAAAACAGAATGGTCATGGTCTTCTCTACAGTTTCTTTAATCTCTGTTAGATACAAATTATATGCTTCCATACAATTTACAGGTGTATGCAGGAAGTGAAACATAAGTAACAGCTGCAGTATTAGAGATAACATTTTCCATTGACTTAAATGGGGCTTTAATAATTTTAAATTTTATAGAGCATTTCCCATTGATTTGCAATTCGTTGGAAACCTCTCTCATTAAAGACCTTAAAATCCCTATTTACAATCAGTGGTAATATTGGGACTTACTTGTCCCCATATTGCATAGTTGGTTAGCTCCAGACCTGCCAGTATTTTGCTTTTTGCATAAAGGTAATTTGCATGCATTATATTTTGTGCCTGTCACAATCCCTGTATATCTGGGTGACTAAAAAAACAGTATAACATAGTATTACATTCAATTCATAATATGTTATCATAAAGTGAAAACCCTCAGTATTAAATTGGGTAATTGTGGTGTTATCTGATCTTCAGCACTGCATAATGATTAGAATTCCCACCTTTCTTGCTTCTTTGTCCACATATTGTCTGTGACAGACACAAAATACACTAATTTAGATGCATTCGTTAAACCTATCAGTGCAGTGGTGTGGTTTATTCAAGTAGCATATGTCGACATTTTGATCAGTACCGATGTATACTACTTGCATAAGCACACTACTGAATCACTGCACCAATAAGTTCCATGAGGGGAAAAAAAATAACATGATATGCCATTTCTATACGGTCAAAAAATTGGTAGTGTGAAACTGAATTATGTAGCTCTGGTATAGTCACAGGTTATGACTGTTAAAGTATATTTAAAAACAGATCACATATAGTTTAACAATCTGGATGCAAGAGAAGTCCTACAACACATCGCTTACTAATGTATTAGATATATCTTTAACATCTAAGAGGCTAATCAATGGAAAAAAAATGTCATTATTCAATAAACTATGTTAGCATCTAATATATCAAGTACAGGTATACCACTTGTAAAACAGATACTTAAAGTAGTTTTTTCAGGTCCCCGATAAAAAAAAAAAGAAATTGAGTAATGGAACACAGCATAATCCTGACAGTGTAGCACTCAATAAATGAAATACTAGAACCTAGATGAACTATGCCTTCCCATTTTTAGACCACTGAATATTTTAGTAGACCTTTGAACTGTCCATAATTGATTTATGTATTTCTGGAGATTTGGGGTCAAAACAGTGTACATAATCTTAGCAAGCGGTCATTAAAATACAAATAAATACAATCTAACAAATGTATGTGTGTGACACCTTTGGAAAATATGCATTGTTATGTCTCCATGCATGATCTGTATGGCATACAAGAGCAAGAACAGTGACATTTTCAGAGCTAAAACTTTAATTAATCTGTTTCTCTGTCAGTACCTACATCATATAACATGTCTGCTCTTATAGAAATAATACTTTAGAATATATTTTTTAGTGATACAGGTATTAGCATAATTGTGCCTAGGATTAGAACAACAAAAAAGAGATAAAAAAAAATCCTGAACATAAGATTAAACATAAAAAAGGGTCACAAGCTTGGCTCAAGTGTTTAAAATAAATCATTACATTTATTACATTTTACTTTAATGGGGGGGGGGCTGATGACAATACAAATGTTGGGTAACATGATGGGTTTTGCACCCATCTGCCACTTGGATGGTTAATCCATACACTCTATAGACATCTATAGTAAATCATGTTTGTACTTTTTTAATCTCTACAAAGAGACTCTGCTGGAGCCTAGGGGATGAATTATACAGTAGACAATACTGATAAAAAATTCACTGCCAGTGTAATTTAAATGTTTAAATAATTTGCATGTTTAACCAGAAAGAGACACCGAAGTTGTCTTAAAAGCTTGCATCCTACAGCCAGTTAGCCAATAAAGGTGTCATTTTTTACTCTACCAGTCTCAATACAAATTTTAACACACAGGAACAAAATGAGATGAGAGCTCTGTTACCTAGGCTTTACAATCAAGAGGAAGCAGGAGTAATGTAAAACAGCTAAATGGCAGCCACAAAGTCTTCATGCATGTGCTATATTATTGTTCTAGCTGGGGTATAATAGTGAGTAATTTTAGCAATTCTATAAAGTGCTGAAAACCAACAATAAAACCTAAGGATCACCTGGGAAGAGATTAATATGAGAAGTTTATCTGGTGAGAGAAAACTCTACAAACCAACATTATTACACAGAATATATATATAGTTATTAAATTGTGTGTACAATTCCTAAAATTAATGTATCACACACCCTGTTGCCTTAAAGATAGGTCTCCACACTGATAACCTTTGCACTTGCTGAGGCAGACAGGAGAGTGTATTAATAAATAAGACTTTACACTAAGCACCACATTAATAGATGACCTAGCTCTCATCAATGCTGGGGGACTTTTATTCCCTTTCTATGCTACTAAATGATCACAATGAAATTAAAACTTCCTAACCCCCAATTCAAAACAGTTGGCTTAAACTTATCAATAACTCCCTATTTCTCTACAGACTAGCATGAGTAAATGGGAGATGTCAACAAAAAAAGCTGAAAAATATTGGTAAAAGGTTTGGCTAAACCTTTAACCCTTTGAGTGCCAGAGGGATACACGACACAATGTGTTACGTACCCCTCTGGAACTCAAAGGATTAACCGTTTAAGGACCAGAGGAGTGGACAACAAATTGCAAAGCAAGGCGAATCACACCCCTCTGGTGCTAAAGGGTTTACAAATGTCCCACTAAGTTTATAAAGCAGTGCCAATTATAAAATAAATTCTCAGGTCACTCTACTGCCCCTTGTCCCTGGATCGCTCTCATGGCTGTGACAC
Organism: Rhinophrynus dorsalis; assembly: GCA_037306005.1. Lineage (NCBI taxonomy): Eukaryota > Metazoa > Chordata > Amphibia > Anura > Rhinophrynidae > Rhinophrynus > Rhinophrynus dorsalis. The sequence continues at coordinate 432,124,358 of CM074719.1, read as the reverse complement.
TGTTTTCTCCTCTTCCCTCAGCCTACACCAGTGGGTCAAAAATGCAATTATATAATACAAGATATGGGGAAGTTGGTATACAAAGTGCACTGCAGCTTCCCTCCTTCTTAAAGAATCTGCCAATAATTGTAGCTTGTCATACAAGCACAGCATTAATGCACACTGCATGATGTTAATGAACATAAAATGGTGGGGACAGGGTTATCCTTTCATTGACTAAACTGTTTGGGTTGTTTATAGTTAATTCAGTTATAATGAGAAAAACCACAAACTAGAAAATCAACAGAAAACAAAGTCCAGAACAAATGAAAGTCTTAAAAGAGAGAGGCACCTACTGGAATTAATCCTGTTCTACAAATATCTGTTACCTCCATCTTAACCCTTTGAGTGCCAGAATGCACTTAAAGGGTTAAAGGATTAATGTCTCCTTTTTTAACAATATATACGTCTCTGAATAAATGTATCAGGGACCTTATCTCTGGCATTCATAAGTGATTTCACAAATCTTCAACCTTCGAGTGCTAGATATGTGTTCAATGTAGCGCGTTTCACACCTGTCTGGCACCCAGAGGGTATAAATGTAGCTCATTTCTGGTACTGTACCTTTCCTCTGAATTCCTTAGGTTGTAATAACAGAGGAGTAACCCAGATGTACAATCTGCAAAGGGCAGAATATACATAAATAAAGCTTATTTGGTACCCTACCCTATACATAAATGCCAAAGCCTATTAATGCATATAAATCAGCCTCACAAGCAGTCTTCAGTATAAATACCACAAGCAGTGAATATGAGGCTATTTCTTCAGTCTGGCAGCATTACCTCGGCAAGGAGAAAACAACTCAAGAGTAGAGACAGCAGGGAAGTTTGTGTAGGGGCAAACTGAGTAGCTAGTTACTATTGTATCTACCGCTGGAATTCAACATCCAATAGATGCATCATATGCCTATTTCATACTGCAGCTAGCTTTACAATGTGGTAGATACATTACCTCCACTTATACCTCCGTTTAGCCTTATAAAATGCCATGACTGATCTTGATTCTGCTCAAGGTTTGTATAGAACATTGAATATACTGAGCTAAAAGCTAACTTACCAGGTGGGTATTGCCTCTTGCAGCCTGATAAAATGCCATGGTTCAGATCTGGATTCAGCTCATGTGGGTTCTCTGGTATACATTCGGTTCACTGATACGTACCAGTGAATTTTGTTCATATATATTTCCTGTTTATCTTTTCCACCTGTCTACCGTCATCATATTCTTATTTTGTCTCTCTTTTTTTTATCCCCTCACCACTAGCTAAAATTATATTCTGCCCACCCCCCAACCCCTCTTTGTGCTTGTGTTGACTCGCCTGCATGGAGGCACCTTCATACTTCAAATGTATGTTTGTGCAAGCGATGGTTAACTTTTTATTTTATACTTCTTTTGGTCTCATTAATTCTTATATTTACTGTGCTAATTTGTTCTTGTATATTTATTGTGACATCTTTTCTTCTCTCCATTCTCTTGAATGTCCCATCTAGTTTGTCTTTGTGTTTTATGTTTTTTCTTCAGGCAGAGAGTATACTTGTAACCTGAAGCAACAGACTCATATTCACATAATTATTTATTTTTACTGCTTGTGACATATATATTAATGACAATCTGTGGACTGATTTATAAACATTTTCAAAGTGTTACTCTACAAGGATTCTGTGTAATAAAGTTTAATGACTGAAATTCTGTCAGGGAGATTCAGCTGATTAAGTCCTCCTCCTAACTCTTCCTTCCTCATCAAAGGCAAAGCCCACTGAAGGAAATTTGAAGGAATAGAGTTAGCAGGAATGGCTCAGTGGGTCTGCTGGTATCATCACAGCAGGAGGAAAGGGACTGAAAGTAAGGACTCTCCTCCACTATCCTGGCAAAACAAAAAAGTTTGGTTAAAAAAAAAAAAAAAAAAAAAAAAAAAATGTTCTCCATATTTTTATATGAAAAAGATTTGAGGACAAATATAACATCATTGACCTTTTTTTATTTTCTTTCATTAACAATCTACTGACATTTATTTATATCTATTAGGCACTGACCCAGTTTAAAGTAACAATAGATGTGAGGATTTTGCAGTATTCACCAATCTATATGAAAAGACTTTCATATCACCACAGAACTTTGCATTGCTCAGCTCCTGCTTTGTCATCTACTGTAGAAGACCATCTCCTCGAACAGGAAGTGAGAGTGCAAAGGAAAGGTACTTCATGAAGTCCAATGGCAACGAAAGCATATACAATCTCATAGAGGTTCTATCAAGTTATAGGAAAGTTTGCATTTATGGCTGTAAATGTACATATCTTGCCATAAAACAGCAACTTGTGTTTTAGAATTAACAGACACGAAAGAGTCTGAACAAAAGAGTGGAATGAGGAACAAAAATGGACTAATGATACCAATGATAGCATAACTCACCTGCGAGAAAAAAGCTTTGGAAGTCCAAGAAAAAAAGTCCAGTTCCCTGGTTCCTTGGCTAGCATAAAAGATATTCTGAGCAACAAAGTTTAAGAAAGAGAAATCAACAGAGAAGAGGGGAAGGGAGACAGTAAGGTGCATAATGTACATTTATAAAAAGATGCAGGACATTTTTCATAACCCTGCAATACAAAGGATAACCTTCTGTTAAATTGGAACTATCACTTTGTAAATAACAGGTGATTTTCACGCCACCTATTTATGTTAGCCATTTTCATTTAACCAACGAATAAAGTCAAGTAACCTAAAAAAATATTGTTTTAAATAAACAAAAAGTCTAACATAAATGTAGGCGATTTTGTAAGCTCTTCCCAAATCACCTATTTGTGACAGATCCAATTTAAATACCTATGGAGTGGTATGTACTTCCACTTGTGATCAATAAAATCAGCTTCAGACATCCAAAGTTTGGAATGGATGTAGTGCAAGGATGGGCAATGTAAGGCCCTCCAGCTACTGCTAGACTAAAACCATTAGGCCCTAACCAATCAAAGGCTGGTGGGGATGATGCGAGTTGCAGTCTGGCAACAGTTGGAGGGCCTCACATTGCCCATCCCTGATGTAGTGTGTCATGCCATATTAGGAGATAAATCACAGGCCTCATGAACAAGAACAAAGTTCCCTCTGCAACAATAATGTGTTAATAATGGCTATGAATGTGACCCTGAAATTACATGAAAATAGTAATTCAATATTATTTAGGAATATGAAAGGATATGGCATTACTGTGGAGATTTTTGGCAAATATACAGTATGGAAGACATAGCATTTAGGGATTTATGTCTTAAGGCAAAATTGAGCAATCCTGGGCCAAACCAACAGTGCCATATGGAACAAAAAAAATTCCCCAATTCACTTGGATTTACATTGAGGTCTGAATGCTATAGAGTTCTTAGACCCTAAAGGACCAGCGGTCTGGTGGGGGAAGTCACGTAACGCACCAGATAGAGAAGTTCAGAGTGCTGTCATGTGACTGATCACGTGTGGCCCGGCAGGCTGAGCGGGGGTCTGAGAGAGAGACAGCTGCAGTCTTGGAGCTGTCAATTTCACACCCCATTTTTAATTACAGCGCTCCCGCAGGAGGGCTGTAAGTAAAAAGTATATGACGTGCCATGACCATATAAGTATGGATAGAATTTTGTGCTAAACATGCCAGGAAACCATCAAGCCAAATATCTGAAGAGTTAAGAAAGAAGGGTAAAGAACTGGTGACGGTCCTGGCAAGTCACATGGCCCTTAAGGATTTAAACACATTGCAAAGAAATGCCTTGGGACCTCACAAGCATTCAAGGCTTGAAAGTCCATTTAAATCAATGGTTATTTTTTATTTGTACCTTACAGTGCAGCTGGTTTGTCCTACAACTGATGCAATTTGCCTTTGGACATAAAGGCAACAAAAAATCTGTAAGTACAATAAAACTGTTCTTATTTCATTGTTTAGGAAAAAAAGGGAGGAAAAGGTCAGAGTGCACTTTATAGAGGAATCATAGCCATAGGAATAAGCAGTTCTTATTCTGCTCAACACTGCATACAGTATATAGAGATATATCTGCGCATGGTAAGAAACACACATACGTAGGCAATCCCCTCTCATAAGCACTTATTGTCAGTGTGTTCACCAGTCAGAAACTGAGACGTGAAACATTACTAATACAACCAAAGTTATACACTATTTTTTACGTGTGTATTGAATTTTGTTTAGTTGCCGTCAGTGGGGGAGGGGACTAACTGTCTAGAGTGCATGTTCTGAACCTTTGCATCTCCACAGATTTCTTTATCAAGCATAATGAACTTTGTATGTTATTCAGGTCAGGGCTCAAAATTTCCACTCGCCACTAGCCAATGGCGAGTGAAAATTTAGCCCTGGCGAGTAGAAATTCAGCCCTGGTGGGTATGCTTTGGCTTGCAGTGGCAAGTAACTTTTCAGGTCTGGCTAGTAGCAAAGGACTTAAAATTATAAGCCCTGATTCAGGTTATCAACAGAATGCACAGATTAAAAATCAATATTAAGTACTACCCTAATAGAAGGACCAGCATTTCACTGCTCTGCCAAGCACTGTGGTCATTTTACCCACTAACTGGTAAAACATTAGGGTTCTGAATGCCTGGGTTTCTTAGTAGGATTCTGCCCCTTGGCTGTCAGATATCTCTGACACTTACTGCTTCAACAATGTGCTGCAGACTTCTCTACACAAATTAAATAACATTTTTAGTGATTTCATCTGATGCCACATTTATATGTAAAACCATAATTTAATTTGCTAATATAAAAAAAGTAAAGAAAAAAACCCCAATGAATCCAGGTATTCCACATCAGTTTCCCCTTCCTCAGCTGAGGAACGCCCAATAATAGGGCATCATTCCCTGTAAAAGGGCTAAAGAGTCATTTGGGGGGAACAGGATGGACCTGGGACCAAGAGTCTAAAACCCCTTGAATAGAGAAAGGGACATAACTCACTGACAAATTAAGGCATTAACCCATGCAGGTCAATAGAGAAGGGCCCAGGAAGTTGCATGGGGGGGGGGGGGGGGGACAGTACAAGAGGGACAAAAAATACCAGAAAATTCCCTATGAAGACCAATCTGGGGTGAGGAGCAATATGCTAAAGGAACCCCTGAATCCTTAGTAGCCTTAATCTTACCCATGACTCACAGTGATTCCCAATGACCTTACAGCATGTGTCAAAAAAGAGTGACGTGTAGTATGGAGGGTTTAAATGTTTGGTTAGCCATGGTCCCCAAATCTTGGTAAATTGTTGAGGAGATCCTCTGTGTATGTGTACTAGATGGTAGGAGGTATGTTTTGATTAATTAATTTAACCAAAGTGTTAACCGAAGGGGTCCCCATCCAACATCCATTTCATTGCTACCAACTTCCGTGCCATAATCAGACGTTCTCTTAATAATTTGGTTTGATGTGCTGATAGCAAACTATCCAGCATAATAGAGAATATACAGCGGTTAGGCGACAGTGGGATAGGAAGTGTCAGAATGGTGGATAATTTGTCTACACTTACTGTCAAAAAAACTGTACCAATGGACAATCCCATAATAAGTGCAAGAATGAACCCTATTCCTATTTACATTTAGTGCAAATATAGTTGGTTTGTGCTCCCATCCTAAGTAGTCTAGTCGGTGTGTAATACATCCTATACAAAATTTCAAGTTGAATTAATCTGTATCTAGAATTGACGGCTAACACTTTAGGGCTTGATAGTGCCTCCGACCATTCCCAGCCCTCTTTCCCATCCAAGTCTCCCTCCCATTTCTGCAGAAGTGTAAAGTTGTGAGCATGTGGTATATCTACCAGTTATTTGTAAATAAATTATAACAGTTTAGGAGGTCTAGACTTTAGTGCCTTGGTCAGGAGAACAAATTATTCTACCCGAGGGGGATGGTCACCCCAAAAGGTAGATAGAGAATGACACAATCTTAAGTATGACTAGAAGTAAGAGTTAGGAATCCTATATTGCGAATGCAGTTACTCAAATGACAGTAAAACATTATCACAATATAAATGCCCAAATGTCATTACACCAAACTTTAACCAAAGCAACTCAAAGTCCAGGGCAGACAGATGTGTATCTGGATCCACAGACAAATAGTTGGAAATGCATTGAATGCTAGACCATATTTTACAGAGAGTTCTAGTTTGAATAAAAGGGGAGGAGCTGATTCACTCTTCCAGAAGGAGAAAATGAGTGGTAGTGTATCCCCTTAAGGAGAGATGGTCTATCAATATCTGGAAACTGATGAGTGGAATCTTCCATAGCATATGCCAGTGCAAATTGACCCTGAGCTGCTAAATAATATTTGTTAAAATCCAAGAGGGCTATGCCTCCATTCTTTACCGGTTGTTTAAGAGAGGTCACTTTAAATCTTGCCTTGCCCCCAGCCCATAATAATGAGATCATAATTTGGTCAATATGATTGAAATACTTCATTAGGATAGGGACTAGTGTACCCTGAAATACGTATAAAAAATTAGGCAAGAAGACCATTTTAATTAAGTTGGCTCTACCTAGTACATTCAGGGGTAGTTTCATCCAGGTTCTAACCTTCATTTGAAACGTACTGATCCGGGGTTCTAAGTTATCACTGAGAAAGGCATTAGCGGATGCAGAAACAGTTATACCCAGGAATTTGGTCGACCTTACACTCAGATATCCCAAGCTAATATCTGATATGGTCAACAATGGTTGTAGGGGTAATATAGACTATTTAGCCCAATCAATAGACAGGAGAAGGAGCCATACTCCTCTACCAAATCCAAAACCCTTGCCAAGGATTTTATCAATTTCTTTTTTTAAAATCTCTATTTGGCCAAAATTCAACGAATAAATACTGCCCTGCTCCCTACTTCCAGACAGACTGCAGTTACCAGTTCTGTACCACAGTCTGTCACTCTTGCTCTGCTCCCCCCTCCCTCCACGGAGCCTCCTTCGATGATGGAGGATTTCTGCATGTAAGATGGAGCACTCATTCGACAGTGATAAGTTAAATAGGAAATTATTTAGGTGCATTGGAAGAATTGACAGCTGCAGTTTAATGTAAAATAATGCATTCAAAAGCAGAATATAGTATTAAGGGTACTGTGCTGTCAGTGAAAGCCACTCTAGAGATCACTGGGTAGATCTCACCTAGAGTATTGTACACAATACTGCAGACCGAATTTACAGAAGGATATAGATATTCTGAAGAGACTTCAGAGAGGGGCTACTAACATGGTGAATGAATTACAGGATAAAATATCAGGATAGACTAAAGGACCTGAACATGTATAGCCTGGAGAAAAGAAGAGGCAGAGGGATATGACAGAAACATTCAAATACATAATGGGATTCAACAAAGTACATTTCAAAGGAGTAGAAATGTTAGGATAAGAGGTCAGTCTAAAACTAGAGGGACAGAGGTGTATATGTAATGTAAGAAAGTTTTATTTCACTGAAAGGGTAGTAAAGGTTAATACAGTCAGGGAAATTAAGCATATATGCGGTAGGCGTAAGGCTATCTTGAACATAAGGCAAGACCAAGGACCAAATATTGTTTGAGGTTTTTACAGTAGGAGAAGTTTTGGATAAAACAGTGACTGCTGTATTTTACACATGACCAAAGTGGAAAATTGGTTGCCATCACCAAGCTTTTGCAGATCCACTTTGCAAGTGTCTCCCTGCTTATTTATAAGTGGGTTTTAATGAATTTACCATTAAATCCTTTTATCTTTAGGCCATATGGAACACAGGTACTATGGAGTTGAGCTCCCTCCTTCAGGAGCACAGGTCGCTTCAAGAAGACAGGGTCTTTGGGGTGAAGACTCCCTCAAGCTCAATCTCATGCACCAGATTCATGTGTTATAAATACAACAGAAAAAGAACGAAAGCAGGAAAGAAGAAACAGAAGGCCCCCTAAGAGGCCTCCTCTGCCTGGGTAAGGAAACAAGCTAGGTTTTTCTCTGGGTAGAAGTCCTGTGTTCCATATGGACTAAAGAGAAAAGGATCCAATTAAAATCTTATCTTCTCTTGGAACAGAGGAACCATGTGATATACCAAAGCATCCAAAAGATTTCAGGTAAGGAAAGGAGAAAAACTCACTCTCCCATGTGATATCAGTACTCCACAGGACTAAAATGAATCTATGTAACAACAGGTGTCAATGGACACCAAACTATCATAGCAAACAAACCAAACAAGAGCCAACAGGGCTCAAACAACTGAACTAACAGCGTCCTTAGGCAACACTGTCTGAAGGACCTTCCAGGCAATGCTGGCCTCAGTTGAGGCCAAAACATTGACATGGCAGTGTTTGGTAAACGTATGCAAGGATTTAGTAGTATCTCCCTTTCTATTGCATATGTAGACTGTACTATACAGTCAATGTTTGTTTAATTTTATTTATGCAAATTTGTAATGATTGATAGGATCCAAGTGAGTTAATGGTTGATATTCATACACAACCTTTGTGTTAAAAGGGGGCTTTTAAAACCTTGAATGCGAGAGGTCTCCTATGCATTTTGATATAATTCAAGGAGTTAAAGGCAGTATTTAAATTGATAGCTTGCCACAGAATATCTGTGGTTTTATTTGCCACCCCCCACACACACACTTCAATAGGAATCCGAGATAAAACCAGTGATTACATTTTTCACCTGCAATGGAATTCAGCCCTATGTGTGTGTGAGCATGCATCTATTCAGTCTGCATTATAAACAGTCACTAACAGAAATACAGAATTATCACATTAGGTACATTATCAAAACAATATGAATATACATAGTCTTACCACAAATCATGTTATTTAATTTATCACAGTTCTGAAATTTCTAGTTTAGAAATAGCTTGAGTGTATCAGAACACCCACCCCTTACCATATACATGTTCTTCTGGTTTGTCGACTGCCCAGTCTCAAAATGTCTTAGTTCTGGTTTCTCTTCCCTTTTGTCTCCCCATCTTTTACTACCCACTTCACTACTTCCAGCTGCTTTCCTGTCTCATTCTCATGCCCTTTGCGGCACTGATAATTAATACATGGAACATACCCATAAAACAACACTAGTGATTTGTAACTTCACTCCAGAGATTTAATTTCTATTACTGCACAAGGAAGACAAATGGCAAAGTGCCATATACAAATGAAATATGAGGGTCAAGGGTAGAATGCACTCAACACTTTAGCCCTTTGAGTGCCAGAGGGGCGGGCCATGCATTGCTTTGCAATGTGCTGCATACCCCTCTTGCATTCAAAGGGTCAAGGAACAGAGGGGGTGCACATGGCTATGGACTGTAAAGGGTCAGAGAAAAAATAAACTTAATTCTGCATGGTACACTTTAATAAGCTGTTTTAGAGAGCAGGAGACATAGGTCATTTGTACAAAGAAAAAATATGGCGCAAAACAGTGCATTATGTTACAAGTCAGACTTTCAATTGGTTCAATGGCAATTTTAAACCCTTGAATACAAGATAGGTTTCTAATGCATGGTTATCAACTCTGAGAGCTCTCTAACATCCAAGGGGCTAATTTTATACCCAGAATGACATTCTGCCCACAAACTACACACCATTTGAGTAAAGGTATAATAGAACATGATGGAATAAGTGTTTACACTCATTTCTCATGCTGCTATGTGAACTGCAGAAAAATTGTTACGTGGCAGAGAATACATATTGGTAAGGGATTGTTAATAAACACAAATACCTAAAAATTGAATTAGCAGATAAATTACAATTTTCATAACTATCTCCATTTATAGACATTGTGCAGTGCAAGCAAACTTGAGTGGTAACAGTGCATAAAGCATGCATAGGAACCTAAACAGGGCATATTTAACCATTTGAAAGTTTTATAGAACGGCTGCAGAGTACAAAAAAAGGAACTTATACTACTGGAAGCTGCTTTTTTTCTTCGAGCGTCATAGTCACAAATTGGTGAAGTTGGTTCTGTCATGTTCTATAGAGCATGGTAGCCAGTTTCTTACTTTAGAATAAACGTGTGGATACTAGATGAAACGGTTGCCAACAATTTAATATAACAGAGACAAAAAAGTTTGTATAGTAACTTTTTAATTAAAAAATTTCCAGCATTAGGGGTACCGTTGTTTTATTTGGCAGAGAAAACCCTACAAGACTACTGCTCCATCACGACAAGATTTTAGACCTTGTGTAACAAATGGAGAATTCTAAGAGAATTGATAACTTTGAATACTTAAAAATATTTAACATTTGATTTTTAAATTTTGGTGTTCGTTTAAAATACTGTACAGTGCTAAACTGATCCTTAGGGGAGGAGAATACAATTTGGGGCCCTTCCGCTTTTTGTTAGACGGCAACATTATTGTTGGCTAGCTGAAGTCCAACATCATCTGGAGGACCACATGTTGCACACCCCTGTAAAAGGGAAGGTGAACACAAACTAGTAAAATAAAAAGAAAGCTAAGAAACAAATAAGGACAAGTGTGCAAGTGTTGAGAGGATAGGTTATCTGTAATTATGCCAAAAAAAATGTATGGTAAGTGTTTTAAGGGACCCCTATCACCTAAAACATCTTTGCTGATTTTGAAAAATCTTTTTTAATCATCCATATGTTGCATTAGAGATTGTGTATTTAGAAAACTAGTAATTGATTTATATAGTATTTACATAGTATGCCACTTGAGGCATATCATGCACACACTTCCTGCTTAGCAATCTACATTACTTCTCCCATTGACTAACATTAACTGTTTCAGTGCAAGGGATGCTGGGTAATGCAGTGCTTTGTAGAGGAGGTAACAGGAAGTGCCTGCATGACATATCTGAATTAGCATAAGCTATAAAAACCTAGTAATTCAGAATCTAGTTTTACAATTACAAAATGGCTAAAGTTATTTCAAATTCACCAAAGTTGTCTTTAGATGATAAGCAATCGCACACAAAAAAACAGTAAAGCAATTCTGGATCAGGGCAACTGCTCCACAAGAGAGACATTTTTATCAATGTAAATGGGGCTTTTAACCTCTGGAATGCCAAGTTTCTTCAATGCATTGTGGAGCAATGAGTTGTAGACCTCTCTAGAATTCCAGGAATTAAGAACTCCATTTTTAAAAATGACACAAATTTGTAAGTATTTTCTAAGATGCAGCTGATTTGCCCCAGAATTCCTTCCCTTTTGACTCTTCAAATTGCAGGTGACAGTGAATTATTCATGATCTAAAGCCTTATATAAACCTGCAGCACTCAGCTTTCCATTAACTTGTTTAAAGGGATAGTAATGTTTCACAAAAACAGCAGCTCCAATTAATCTTCATAGCTTTTGAGCCATAGAGAGTATTATTTCAATACTGTCAGAGTTGTAGTTCAAGAGTAATTGAATGATAAAGTATCCCACTCCCACCCCTTTTACCTAGTGTAAGCCACCTACCCTTAAATGTGGAATCTGGTCCACAGACGAGACAGCTCACAGCAATGACAATCTTCTTACTGTGAGAACAATGAAAGCCCTGCCCCCATTGACAAGTTTTTCCCTTATGCTTCCTGAAGATTGTACCTCTCTGTGATTCATCTGAACAGTCTTGCTGCTCTGAGGTGAGTAGTGTTACATCAGTAAAAGGGGCAGGAGGGGAATAATTTACCATTCAATAACTCTTGAACTACAACTCTGACAGTATTGAAATAACAATCTCCATGGCCCAAATACTATGAAGATTAATTGGAGCTCTTTTATTATGAAAAATTACTATCCCTTTAAGTATATATAACCATTTAGTCCTTTGAGTGCCAGAGAGATATCCAACGCATTGCAATGCTCTGTATACCTCTCTGGCACAAAAAAAGAGTGAATGACAAGAGGAGTGAGCAAGTCATTGCTTTGCAATGTATTTTGCACTCCTCTGCATTATAAAGTGTTGAAGGCAATAATGGACATTAGAGACCTTTATTACCGTTAGCATATTAACTATCACAAATAAGTCTTGAAATAAGGACAGTGCCTTTGATAGAGTAGTTTGAAGGCACTTTTTACTTACATCAACAGGAGCCAGCAGACTCTTGCCAAGATGCTGATTAAATGAGAGGCACCAAGCTTCACTGTAACCATTCATGTTAGGAACATACTTCTTTATTGTTTCATCATTCAGTCTTAGCCACACCCCATCATCATTGTGGATCTATATGGGAAACAAGCAACAATAGCGAGCCATGCTCTCCTGTAACTGCTTCACAGCTGACAAGGCCTAGGGTGGCCTGTCCAGAAATTCATTGGTAGGCGTGAAGCAGAGCTGTGGAAGCTACACAACATGCACCACGGGAGATTGTGGAGTGTAGGTGAAGGGGTGTGAACATGGGGATAAGGGTCACTGATCAAATAGTTAGAATGAGAAGCAGAGAAAAGTGCAAGCAGATCTGATCAGGTGTTGCAAATGATGGAGAACACTATAATACTCATGGGGAATACAATACAGGGAAAAACCTTAACAATCAGGGAAGCCATATATCCTGCACAGTTACACTGTAGCCATATTAATAACCACATTATTAGAAAAAGATTTCATTGAACCACATCTGTAGACTTGACATCTACACAACTATGTTCAGTATGTTTAATATAGCCATCAATTCATTACTGGTTATAGAATATGGCCAACTGCTAAATATCATATTCGTAACTCATTTTTGCACATTATCTTTTTGAAGTGCAGACTTATTTAATTTCATGATCTGCATAATGTTGGAACATGAATGATCTGCCATTTAATTTATTAAGCTCATATATTAAAAGTGAGCTCAACTTAAAGATGAGGAGAAAGAGGGATATCTAACATCAAGCACTATTCACTTCTTCTAATGCACTTTTAACTGTAAATCATTCTTCTGTCCATGATTAATCACAGATATCCAATCACTTAAGTCACTAAATCAGAATTTAGATAGCAGATATAAGGCCCATGTGGACTAAATAAAAGAGTAGAATATCTGGAGCAGAGCAACTGCCCCACAGGGGTCACAATTCCCTTTAACCTTTTAGTGCCAGAGGGGTACGCAACACATTGCAGAGCAATGTGTTGCGTACCCCTCTGCCACTGAAAGGGTTAAATGGGCCTTTTTATTCCTTGAATGCCAGAGTTCTTCAAAACATTGCTTAAAGATGTCTCCAGCATGTTGCTTTGCAATGCACTGGAGACCAAACCGGCATTTGAGGTGTTAAAAGGCCCATTTAAAACAATGGGAATATTCATTTGGCTCCCAAATCACAATTGTTTTTCTCCAGAAATGCTCCTCTTTGGCCTTCCACCTATGTCCTTTAATGTTTAACCTAACAGTTAAAGGGAACCATACCTTTTAGAATAAAATAGTCTTGATTTGATAACAGATGGACTAACCTAGCTCAGAGTTAATCATATAGATCGGTGTATATGTATTTATTTAAACTGAGGTGCACCTGCAAATGCCTTTATTTAATGAGCTCCATTTTGTATGTTCAGATGTACTGTTTGTTCATAGGGACTGTTTAAGAAAGGCAGCCTCAATGAGAAATCCATAGAGAATATGTTCACTCTGGTGGTTTAGAAATATAGAAATATTTTCAGATAGTGAAATGTCTCTTTCCTGTTTCACTATAAGTTAAAATGCTAAGTGAGCATAAATAAATAAATATATTATATATTAATTTTCTTTTTTTTACTATTTTGTTGAGGGTACCTACCCCAATTAAGTACTTCTGTTAAACAAATGAAGAGCCATTGATTCTATAGGCATAGTTCCACTATAAAGCAAATGTGTAATATTAGATTATATACGCTATATCCTTAACTGAATAAAATTACCTCATCAACAAAAGCGATGGTCCCATTGACTTTCACTATGCCTATCTGCTCACTCTGAAGGGAGGGGTGGCTACGAATACGGAGCCCTGCACTGTCCTTTGCCACAAATTTGCGAACCTATGAGCAGAAGTGGGTAGAAAGGAGAGAAAACCTAACATAAGCGCTAGAGCACAACAAAAAGAATGCAAGGATCAAGAATTTATACAGTAAGGCAACGAAGGATGAAAAAAGTTACAGGTTGTTGCTAGTTTCCCAAATCAATGAACTCAGAAAAATCACAGCATTCTCTAAAAAAAAAAATCTACATTACTATAGAGAAAAACAAGGTTTTTTGTTCATGCCACAGTATATGTGAGGCAGTCTTAGCAGAATAATATGTAACCTGAAACCAACGAACAAAAACACTTTTTTTAAAAAAATTTTTTTGTGAAAGTATTTTATCAGGAAGAATACATTAAGATTGTCTCTCGTTTTCAAGTATGTACTGCAATGATTTTATCTACCTCAGAGGGGTGAAAGGCTGAGGTTGAGCTGACCTTGTCAAGACTAAAACCTGTGACCTTGCAGTTAGAACAGATTCTGCAGCTGGTGCATTAACCAATATCATTCAAACTGAAGTACTATTATATCATGGACCTTGTGCAGGAAGCTAAAAAGTTGATGTGCAGCTCTGGGACCAGCAAACTGCACTGTATGTATGAAATAAAGATTTTCCAAACTTCCACTAATTTAAATAGGTTTTTTAACCCCTTGAGTGTTCTGAGAGGTGCATTAGAGAACTCTCCAGAATTCAGGGGGTTACAAGCTCATTTAATTCAACATAAATTATTACTCCGCCCCCCCCCCCACACACACACACACAGCTGACTTGCTCAAGAATGGCACACTTGTAGTTTTCTGTACAAGAATCCAATATGAAAAGAACCACCACAGCGACAGTACTGTTTAGTACAATTCACCTATTCTTTATGAAATTAGGTGAAAAAGTAACATTTAATAACCAATGTATGTATAACAGGTAATTTTGGCAACCAGAACATTGAAAGGAATGGACTGCACATTTAAATGCTACTCAAAGGGTAAACCTTTGAGTGCCACAGAGGTTGCATTGTAATATGTTGGTTAAGTTTCAGACAATCAAAGTGTTAAAATTGAACCATTTGTTTAACTTTAAGAATAGTGTGTCATTTTGTTTGGTTATGTACTTGTGCCAAATTTTTTCTGATGAATGTACTCTTGTAATTATTTATTTTGCATTTCTTTCGCTCAGTCTCCTCAGTGTGTCTAGACTAGAGGTTCACAAAGGTGAATTGCTGTGAAACGGATACAGTGCCCAAGTGTCTGCTGATCTACACAAGAATGCAATCTGCTGTGGAGATTTTGATAGAAGAGGAAGGAGCACACATTTACATCCCTTAACAACCTGGATTCATAGTAAGGACACTTCAAGGCCTTGCTAGTCATTGCAATAGACAGGTTTCAAGCATCCAACGTTAGAGAAAGTACTCCAGTAAAAGTGCATAAACAAGTATAATAACAAAACTGGCACAATTCTGCTACAGTACTGGATTACATTCTATTACTAAACATTGAAAGGTATATAATCAAATAATGGATCCTCTTTAAGGGCTGGCTTGATCAAACAGGTGACATTAGACAAGTGTTGAAGACACATCTTTAACACAGATCACATAAAACTTACCCATAATCTGGTATCTGACACTGACAATTACTGTGTGGTGTTAATTTAACCTGTAACAGCAAATTAAAGCATCCCTATATTGTGCGCTGAACACAGAGGATGTTGCAGCACAGGATAATGGCACAGTGGTTAAGATGCAGCTCAATCAATGGTGATATAAGGTTGTTGTTCTCATACAGCCTCAACTAGAAGACTCGGAAAGGCAGCAGCCAACCAGAAATGGCTGATGCAGACGTGCCAGTTAACAGACATTCCCCACAGGAAGAGAACTAAAGGAATTAGACACACCACAGTTAAATTGAACTACCCCATGTGTGCATACCATATTAGTATATGTTCTGAGGTTGAATTTTTGATTGCTATAACTATAGGGTAGTGGCCCCCTACCCTATCCTCTTGGATCCCTAACAGGTCAGCTATTAAGGATGTACCTGCTTGTGTAAAGGCCAGTCAATTAAATGACTAAGCCTGTAATTAATTCAATGGTACTCAAGTAGGGAAATCCTAAAGACAAGGCCTGTTAGGTTCCCTTGAGGATAGGTTTGGAAACCACTGATGAATACTATGTATGTTGATCTACAACTTCAAGTCAATTCTTGTTATATGTATTAAAAAACAAAAAAAAACAAACAAACAAACAGAAAAAAACCCACGACCTTAGACTGGAGTTCACCCCTTTAACCTTTGAGTGCTAGAGAGGCATCCAGTACGTTGTGTTGCAATGCACTGGATAGCTCTCTGGCAATCAAATGTTATGGACCAGATTAGTGTACAATATGTTGCAAGCCGCTCTTGTCCATAAAGGGTTCATTGCAGACAGTGTGTGGGACAAGACACAAGGAGATTCTTAAATCAACTCACTTTGCTGGGCTGGGGTTCTGCCTTTGGTTTTACTAACTGGGTTCCAGGTGGAATCATGCCTTTGGGAGGATCTTTTACTTTTACTTCTAGGCCAGCATCTGTTAGAAATGCAGAAGAAGTGCAAGTAAACATAACAGGGCACTGTAGTGAAGACATTTATATCCAATACCTCACATTAAAGATTCTGCATGCTTAATCCTTTGAAGAAGGGTGTCGCATTCAAAGGGTTAAGAAGGTGCACGTCGTTTTATACTTGACACAAATCAGAAATATGATCCAACAAATTCAATAGTACAATCAACTTGCTGATCTGTGGTACAAAATGTAAAGTGAAAACACAAATGAAATACTGTACCAATTTCTATTCCATCTATCGTAACATGAATGGTGTATAGACCAACCGCTCCAGGAGTCCAGTTTGCACAGTAGGTGCCATCATTGTTGACTCTGATTAGCATGTTTTCACTGGGCCTAAAGGTAAAACAGTCCTGAGTTTATTCAAGCTAACATTCTGACAGATAAAAGTCCTGGCATATATCCCTAAAAATTGTTTTTGCCAAAGCAGTAAGTAGGCAGGGGTGGGGGGGCATTTTCTTCTGTACTTCAAACTTCTGGTCAAGAGGCTGAACAGCATATTAATTACCATATCTTATGTTTATTAAGGTATCAAAATGTCTATATAATATCTGTAAATGATACAGCATGCTGGACCATATATATAAAAGCAATGTGGAGAAAGTCTGGGACAAACCAACTACAAAGTAATATGATGAGGCTAAGAAAAAAAAGACACGCCCATCAAGTTCAGCCTATGCCATAGTAAAACCTGTTGATCTAGAGGAAGGAAAAAAAAAAAAAAAGGATTTTAGTCTTACCTGTTAAATCCTTTTCTCTTAGTCCATATAGGTTACTGGTAACTTTGGGTAGGCGATCCACCCCTTTAATTGTAGGCAGGAACAATTGTAGAATTGTATGCAGGGGGTGGAGCCTACCTTCCCTACTTGGCTGTAGCTAGCCAACAAGCTCCAGAAAGATGTGAGACACTAACTATTGACTAGATAGTGGAAGGGAAAGAAGACTCCTGTGAGAATGACCCCGAAGGACCCCCACGGTCTGCCACAGGACAGCAAAGCATGGTCCCTTGATAGGGTGGGAGACCAGTAACCTGTATGGACTAAGAGAAAAGGATTTCACAGGTAAGACTAAAATCCTCTTTTCTCTGTCGTCCAATACAGGTTACTGGTAACTTTGGGATGTCCAACCATTGAGTTTCCCAGAGGCGGGAAGTAAGTCAAGGACCAGGCGCAAGGCCCTCAAAGTCACCAGAGCAGATATGAACCATCAGATCAGAGATAGACCAAAAAAACAATGAAGTGTCAACGGACAATGAACAGGGGTAACAACACCCCAACTGTTACAAAGCACACTGAACTAGAGCCAACAGGGCTCAAAAGTGAAGGAAGCACCAAGAACCGAAGAAGATCCTAGACAGGAAAGACTGCCTTCAGGATCTTCCTCCCAAAGCTGGCGTCAGCCAATGCCAGCACATCCACATGGTAGTGCTTCGAAAAGATGTGCACAGACGACCAAGTGGCAAGCCTTGCACAACTGGTCAGCAGAGGCCTGATTCTTGTAAGCCCAAGAAGCCCCAGTAGATCTTGTAGAATGAGCCGTGACCCGAAAGGGGACAGGCTTCTTCCTCAGCCTGTAAGCCTTACGAATAGTGGACTTGATCCAAGATGCCATAGTCACCTTGGATGCAGGTCTTCCTGAATTGGGACCCTAAGGAATGATGAACAGTGCGTCAGATTGCCTGATAGACTCAGTGCGATGTACATAAAGCTTGAGACAAAGCACCACATCCAACAAGTGGAGATCCCTCTCCTTATCAGAGGTGGGTTCAGGGCAGAAAGAAGGTACCACAATCCCCTGATTGATGTGGAACTCCGAAACCACCTTTGGAAGAAACTTCCGAGAAGTGCGAAGCACCATCTTGCCCTTGTGAAACACCAAAAAAGGTGGTTTACAGGACACAGCATGTAACTCTGCGACACGGCAAACGGACACGATCACCAGGAGAAAGGCAATTTTCGACGTCAGCAGGTGTGGAGGAATAGTAGCCAAGGACTCAAATGGAGGGCTCTGAAGAACGCCCAAACCAAGTTAAGATCCCACGGAGGAGCGGGATTCTTCAAGGCAGGACGCGTATGAGCAACACCCTGGAAGAAAACCTTGACAGGAAGGAAGGCAATGCACCTCTGAAAGAAAACAGAGAGAGCAGAATTTTGAACCTTAAGGGAACTCAAACTGAGGCCCTTGTCCATGCCGTCCTGCAAAAAGGACAGGACCGTAGGCAGATCAAATTCCTGAGACAGGTCCCTGCCAGCACACCAAGATAGAAAGGTCGACCAGACACGATGGTAGGCCTTAGAAGAAACAGGTTTGCGGGCACTGAGCATAGTAGCCACCACACCAGAAGAAAAACCTTTCTTCTTCAATATTGAGGATTCCATTTCCAAGCCGTCAAAGCTAGCCGATGAACATCCTCCTTCCACAGGTAACCCTGTAGAAGGTCTGGATGGCAAGGGAGCCAGAATGGCTCCGCCACTGACAGATCCAGAAGCTCCGGAAGCCAAGCCTGTCAAGGCAAGTACGGAGCAATCAGAATGACTGCACAGCGCTCCAGTCTCAATTTCCGCAACACCCTGTGCAACATGGGGAGGGGAGGAAAAATGTAAGCCAGAGGAAATAACCAAGGAATGGACATGGCATCCACCGCTATAGCTAGAGGATCCCTCCAACAGGAGCAGAACCTCGGAACCTTCCGGTTGTGTGTCGTCGACATCAGGTCGATGCAAGGAAGACCCCACTTCTGAACCATGAGGGTGAACACCTCTGGGTGCAGTTCCCACTCTCCGCGTGTGAGGAAGCCCGCCATGACGTTGTCTATGTCAGGAATGTGCACTGCGGACATTACAGGAACATGTTCTTCTGCCCAGGACAAAATAGCCTTGACCTCTAACCAAGAGGTGAGACTTCTTGTTCCACCCTGCTTGTTGATGCGAGCCACGGCAGTGGTGTTGTCGGACTGTACTCAGACTGGAGAGTCTTCCAGCTGAGATGTCCAATGATGAAGGACATGTAATATCGCCCAAAGCTCCAACACGTTGATGGGAAGGAGAGATTCCTCTGGAGACCACCAACCCTAAGCACTCAGGCGACCCAGGACCGCTCCCCAGCAGGAGAGGCTGGTGTCCGCCATCACCGTGGTCCAGAAGGATACCAGGAAGGACTTGCACTTCAGCACATTGGAGAGGTCAAGCCACCACAACAAACTCAGTTCCACATGAAGAGGGAGGGACACTGACATCATCAGAAGGTCCGGCTGACCCTTGCACATCTGGATCACAAACCTCTGGAGTTCCCTGGTGTGTGCCATGGCAAATGGGACGCTTCTATGGTGGAGATGAATTTCTCCACTAGAGAGGACAGCTTCTTGGCTGGAACTGGATCTTGAGCCAGAACCGCAGAAACCCTGTGGGCAATCTGGTGAGCTACCTCGTCCGTGAGAAACACCATGCTCTTCTGAGTGTTGAAGAGAAGACCCAGGAAGACCAGACGCTGGGATGGGACAAGATCTGACTTATCCATGTTGATGATCCACCTGTGATGGGTGAGAGTGTGAATGCATAGCTGAACCTGCTGATGATGAAGTTCAGCAGAGGGGGCTTTCAGAAGCAGGTCGTTCATGTATGGAGTAACTCTGATGCCATCCCGATGGAGGACGTACACTAAGGCTCCCAAGACACGGATGAAAACTTGAGGAGCTGTAGTCAGACCAAAGGGAAGAGCTGAAAACTGAAAATACCCTCGGTCGCAAGCAAATCTGAGATATTGCCGGCTCTCTGGATGAATGGCGATGTGTAGATACATGTCCTGAAGATCCAGAGAGGCAAGGAATTCCCCCGGAGACATGGCAGCAATCACCATTCGTAGAGACTCCTGGGGCTAATGAGTCCGGAACACAAAGGAATTGAGATCCTTCAAACCCAAAATAGGGCAACAACCGCCATCCTTTTTGGAGACCACAAAGAGGTTCGAGTAAAAACACATACCTCTGTCCTGAACTGGAACCGGCTCTAGAACATCCTTGTCCAGTAGAGCCTGAATAGCGCCGTAGAACAGCCAGTGTTTCTCTGCGCCCTGAGGCGTATGAGAAGGAAAGAAATGAAAAAGAGGAAGAGAGACGAAATGGATCCTGTATCCTTCCGCCACCAACTGTAAAACCCATGGGTCCGCCACTGAATCCTCCCAGGTGATGTGGTAGTGCCGCATATGACCACCCACAGCAGAATGGGGACCTGGGTTCGGTGAGTCATGCCGAAGAAAGCTTGGAAGCCTTGGGCTTGGAGGAGACCTTGGGCTTCCATTGCTGTTTGGGCTTGGAGGAGGAACGCAGAGATGAGGGAACTGTCTGGTTCGCCGGATGCATCTCAGTGTGAAAGGAACAAAAAAAAACGATTACGCTTGAGAGGCGTTTTCTTCCTGGGGACCAAAGGCAGAAGTGTACTTTTACCCCCTGTGGCCTTCTAATGAGATCTTTAAGATCTGGCCCAAACAATGACATGCCTTGAAAAGACAAGGAGAGCAAGGCTTTCTTAGAAGCGGTGTCAGCAGACCAGATCTTGAGCCAAAGAGCTAGTCTAGCAACCACAGACATGGTGGAAACCCTAGCCACCAAACGGATGGCGTCAAATAAGGCAGCAGAAACATAGTGCTGGGCCTCAGAAATGTTGGCAAGAAGGTGCAACATATCCGAAGTAGGAGCACCCTGACAGACAACCAGGGTTGACCTGTACAGTCCAGACCGCAATGGCCCGGTTCACCCATGCTGCTGTGAATGCTGGAAGCATGGCCGCACAAGTAATGGCAGAAATGGACTTAAGGTAGACCTCAAGTTTATTGTCAGTCCAGTCTTTCAGAGCGGATGCATCAGAAACTGGCAAGGCAGTAGATTTAGATAGCCTGGCGATAGGGGAATCCACCTTGGGCGGATGAACCCACTGAGCAAGCGCTGTCTCAGAGAAGGGATAAAACTTGGCAATTTTTTTGGACACAGAAGGTTTCCTGTCAGGAGATTTCCACTCTTCAGATGCAAGGCGGTCAAGAGTGGGGGTAGGTGGAAAGCAAGTAAGGGGCTTTTTCGGCTCCTGAATCACAACAGGGGGATCAGAAGGAACCTCCTGAACTAAGGGAATGTTTAGGGACATTAGAACATTCTGGGCATAAATAACCTCAGAATTCTCTAGGTAACCCTGAATAACAGGAAGAGCAATGCACAATAGGGGATACAGAGACCCCAACATCCTTAGTCTTAGGTCGGGCTCCAAGCTCCAATGGTATAGACATTCTCACAATGTCAAATAACCTTATAATAAAAGAAATCACCCAAGTACAGTGTGTAAGATTAAAGTTTCATCCCAGAAATCGCCTAACTAGACTTATCTGGCAGGTGAAGGGTTTATCAGCAGAGGAGAGAAGGAGAATCCAAGCCCTGCATAGGATACTCATTCTGGAAATAGCACAAAATGGCTGCCGCGGTGGGAGCCAAACAGAAACTAGCGAGCGAAGCAAGCGCTCATGGGAAATGTAGTTTTCCCAGAAAACCCAAACAGTGCCCGAAGCCCCCTGAGCCCCCCAACACACTAGAAACATGAACCGTATGATAGAGCAAGGGCAGACAAGCAAAATGAGCCATCTCTAAAGTCGCTAGGTGAAGTGGTTGTAGAGATATGTCCCAAACTGTACAGTTCCATAGGAGTGAATGGAGCAATGGCTCCTATGCCGTAAAGCGCGCTCATATTTTACAATATTGAAACAGTAAAATAAAAATGTATAAAACATCACTAGAACATGTTAGAATACCCAAAAAACACTGAACCAGTAGGAAAAGTGTCAGAAATCCCCCCAAAATATGCAAAACCAGCAGCTAAAGGGTCAAAGTACCACATAAACCTGCTCCAAAACACCCAACAGACATAAGGATATACCCAATGAATGCAGGAGTGTGCAATAGGAACTCCAAAGGTAAACCCCTGTGCGAAGGGGGCACTGTGGGACATGTGGACCTGCAGTATTCAAAGGGTTGCTCACTTTTCCTGCAGATCTTCTGTCTTCAGACTACCATGTATTAAGTAGAAGCCTCGGTGGGCAACTCCTGAGGAAATAACTTGTAACCAAGATTTCCCCCCCAGGGCTTAAGGTCCACAAAAAGCACCTGGTTACTGAGGTAGCCACATCTAAGGGCATTGTCAGTTATGGTAATCCACCTAATGGTGGTATTCCATTTGTAACAGAAAAAAAAATTCTAAAATGACAGCAGAACTGTTCTCTTGCCTGTGTCTTATTCAAGGAACAAATCTTTCTGGAGCTGGTTGGCTAGCTGCAGCCAAGGAGGGGCAGTAGGCTCCACCCCCTGCATACAATTCTAGAATTGTTCCTGCCTACAATTAAAGGGGCGGATCACCTACCCAAAGTTACCAGTAACCTGTATTGGACTACAGAGAAAAACAACAAAAAAACATTTAAAGGGATACCATTGTTTCACAAAAACAGCAGCTCTAATTAATCTTCATAGTAATTGGGTCATGGAGAGGGTTATTTCAATACTGTCGGTGTTGTAGTTCAAGAGTAACTGAATGATAAAATATCCCCATCCTGTCCATTTTACCTAGTATAAGCCACCTCCCCTCAGATGGGGAATCTGGTCCTGGGACCAGAGACAGCTCAGAGCAAGGGACCATCTTCTTATTGTGAGTATAAGGAAAACCTTGTCAGGTTTTTCCTTACGATCACTGTATATTGTCCCTCTCTGTGATCCATCAAGTCTTGCTGCTCTGAGGTGAGCAGTGTTACATCAGTAAAAGGGGTGGGGAGGGGATACTTTATCATTCAGTTACTCCTGAACTACAACTTGGACAGTACTGAAATAACACTCTCCATGGCCCAAATAATATGAAGATTAATTGGAGCTGCTTTTATTGTGATACATTACTATCCCTTTAAGCCATTTTCAATAAAGCCTCAAGTGAGTAAAAAAAAAAAAAGTAAATCCTCCCAGACTCCAAATGGCAGTTGGATATTTCTCTAGATCAACAGCCTATTTGATTTGAAACCATCTGTCATAATTATCAATGTTGTTCTGAGCCAGAAAGATATCCATTACTTTTTTTGTCACTGGTCGTTAAGGGGTTAAAGCAACAACAGTATCTTCAAATACAGCAGCCTTTATCCTAAGGAAAAAAAAAAAAAAAAAAAAAAGAAAAAAGGAAAAAATCCCTCTATACGTTTTGTTGCACGTCTCTAGTTTTTTTTCTTTCCAGTTCAAAAATGAATTTTGTTCTAAGAACTGGTCCCCAAAACAGGACTCCATGTTCTAGATCAGGCCTTACCAAGAATTTATATCGAGATATGATTATATTCCCATCCTGGGACTCTCTCTCTCTACCAGTGACCCATATGTACTCTGTATGTATCCCATTACCACTTTAGATTGTAAACTTTCGGGCAGGGACCTTGTAGCCAATGTTTCACTCTACAAAGCACTTGTAACCCTGTATTGTCTAAAGCCTTAAATTGTAAAGCACTGCATACACTTCTGGCTCTATATAAATAAACATATTCATTCACCAGTGGTTCTCAGCTCATGCCTGCAGGTCCCAACAACAGGTCAGGACTTGTGTATTTCCATGATACAGCACAGGTGTGTTGATCAGAGGCTCAGTCAATCTGATTAACTCACCTGTACCTTCTCTAATGAGGATTCCCAAACTAGCTTTCCATTAGTGTATATATAGCATGTTTGTTTCTCCAGCCCAAATGCATAGACTTACATTTATCTATATTAAATCTCACACTTTTCTTCCCATTTACTCAGTTTATCCAAATCTGCCTGAAGAGAAATAACATCTTGAGCTGTAGGTACTTTCAATTCCCACTTCTAGATCGTTACAGAACAAGTTAAATAGCATTGGGCCTAGAACTAAACCTTGTGGCACCCAACTTCAGACCAACTTGAAAAGGTTCAATTTACTACGGCTGCATCATCTAACCAGTTTTATAGCCATACACTATCACCTCCCAAACTGAAGTCTTTTATTAACTCAGTATCCTGTTGTGTGGCATAGTATCAAAGGCTTTTGCAAAATCCAAGTATACTACATCAGCAGCAACACTCTTGTCCAAATTACTAGTTACCTTACCTTCTGTAAAATGCAAATACATTAGTTTGCCATGATCTGTTCTTAACAGAACCATGCTGGCTCCTACTAATAATGTTGTTGGTTGTCACATGGTCCCGAATAATATCCTTTAGTAACCCTTCTAATATCTTACCCACTACTGAAGTCAAGTTCACAGGTCTATAGTTTCTTGGTTTAGAATTTGCTCCCCTTTTTAATAATGGTACTACATCTGCTTTCCTCCTACCACAGTACACTATGCCTGATGATGGTGATAAATAAATACTAAGAGTCTTACTATTACTGAACTTAGCTCCTAAGTTCAAGGGGGATAAAAGCCCTATTTAACTTAATGGGAATGTTTATTTGTTCCCTGCAAATGGTTTGCCCCAAATAAACTCCAGTTTGGTTTTATACACAAGGCCAACTGTGTCATAAACGAATGTGCAAATTCTATTTTAGCATGACTGTTCCATAAACATGCCCTCATTACCGGAGCACTCAGACGCATACTATGGTAACCGTTATACTGAAAAATAAACATGCTGACTCCACTTTTCCTGTGAAAATGCAGAAAATATTTCTTACCTTTTGGGCATCGGTGAAGCATAGCGAAGTTCTTCAAATGAATAACTTTCATATGCCTATAGAAAACAAAGTTTTTGTTTTTTTTTTAATTTGTTTTTAACACTTCAAGAAAAAGAGGAAAGTAAATACACAATTGAAGGTCAACGTGCCAGAGTTTCACCATTTAAGAATTTTAGAATATGAATGAAGTGTATGAACCGCTCACAGATCATCCTATATAATAATTCGCTAGAAAGTGTGTAACGACGCAGTCATACGCAGTAGAGACTGCTGTGCGTGCTGTAGTCATCTGCAGTAGAGACTGCCCGTGACGGGGCTGATACAGAGCGGGGTGCTGTTGTGGGCAGGCTCCACTGACCATGACTGCACTGCAACCGGCTGGCAGTGTATAAGCAGCGGAGTGGGCATTCTCTACTGTGCATGACTGCCCCGCGACCGGCTGGCAGTGGCACTGTGGTCCGTGTAACAGGCTCTTCAACTAGTATGTTAAATACTCAATTAACCCTTTAAGGACCAATTGCAAAGCACTGTTTCTGCTCCTCAAAAGGTTAAACATACATCTCACTATATGCCATGTATTGCACTCCATACTACAAACTTTTTATTCACTGTATAGATAATAGCAAACCTTTTATATATTAAGGCAATGAAAGCTGTGTATCTACAAATGACTACCAAATCATTAAAAACAAACAAACCAAAATAGACAAAATCAACAGTGTTTTAACTCTGATTGATGGGGAGCATCCATCTCATTGCTAAGAAATTTGTTAGGCAGTCCTTTGACAGTCAAAGGGTTAATCATTGTCTTTGCCTGTCCTGATTCACAGTCTCAGATGCAAAAGAGTGGGAGTCTCAAACCTCAATTTATTTGGGATTCATTTTAGTAAACTTTGTTACAGTTGGCAAATCTTAACACCAAAAGCACATATGGGTCATATTTCTCGACTAGAAACTGCATGCAAAGATATAAGCATTTGTATCCAATCACCTTCATCATGGTAATGGCAATGTAACGGGCTTCCTTCACTATCATTGGTTCATAAGAGGCATCAAGTTTAGGTGAAGGAAGTCCACCGAATGTCATATCATTGCCGGTAGTAGCTGAAGAAGATGGGCTGCCGGGTATACGAGGAAGCTTTTTCACTTGATCTTGTTGCAGGGAAGTCTTTTTTTGGGACACAGGGACAGCCTTAACTTCAACCTACGCAAGTGAAAGTATCATTAGCCCAGTGCATTAATAGAGCAACACCAAAAGGGGACACACAAATGTGAGCAAGAGAAGCAAGTCACAGCAGGATGCAACACTGGCACAGTGAGCCACACACTGTGCCATATACACAAAGCTATAGGGGAGCAATTCAGGATCAAACCAACTGCACCACAGGAGACAATCCAATCCCATCCATTGATTTAAACAGGGCTATTGCAGGTTTTTTCCTGCTGAGTAAAACATGGGTATACTCACTGCCAAGATATGCTTTACGCAAAAGTTAACACTCAAACGTGCATTTTTTTTTTTTTTGGGGGGGGGTACAGTACCTCCATGACTGGAAATTTTATAGTGGCGACATTCCTACAGCAGCTTATTGAAGATTGTCACGGACAATAACCTGTCCGCTGACTCGTGTAGCAATAATGGCACCATAAAATCTCAGGCTATAAAATTACTACACTACTGCAATAACTTGAATACAATAAGCCAGTGATTCTCAACCAGGGTGCCATGGCACTTTGGTGTGCCACGGACATCAGCTTAGGGTACCCCATGTTTTCTATGAAGACTTACAAAAATGGGCTTTAAAATAAAGATTTATAGAAATTGTTATGCACAGTAGATTTAGTTTTGTTATAATTATAACACCTAATAATAACTGTATATTTATGTATTGTACTCTTCTTATGTCCTTGATAAAGTACATAAAATATGTTAGGGGTGCCCCGAGTGTTGTAGATTATGTGTTAGGGGTGCCCCGAACAAAAAAAGATTGAGAACCACTGCAATAAGCAATGGGAATACCCTTGTTTTACTCAGAAGGATAAACATATATATATTTATTTTATTTTTTTTCTTCCATATTATGCAACAGTATCCCTTACTGTATCAGTTCTATAGCTCTTCGTTTCGCATTTAGTGAAATTTGCTGTCTGTAGAAACTTCAATTGAACTGCACCAGCAAAGAATCAAAAGAGCTCTATCTATGGGCCTTACATTCCAAAGGAGATTGGAAAAATCTGGAACACACTAACTGAACCATAGGGACATTTGAAAATTCTCATTAATTTAAATTCAAATTTTTTAACCCATTGAATGCTAGAGCCATCTGCAAATAAAAACTGCCACTGATTCAAAAGAGAGCTTTAATGCTTTGAACGCTAGAGAAATCTCCAATACATTACAAAGTAATGCTTTGAAGACTTGTCTACCATTCAAAGTGTTAAAAAGACCATTTAAATAAGAGTGGATTTTATTTGTCCTCAAGAGTGCATTTGGTTTACCCCGTAATTACTCACAGTAAGTTTTACATCTAAGAAGTAGAAACATATAATCTTAAACTATAGATCAATTTAAGGGCTCCTTTAGATGGGCAACAAAATGGTCACAACAACCCCCTGCTGAATTCCACCTCTGATGCAGAACATAGGAAGGACATATCTTCAGTCTGGCCCACAAGAGTGCCAGCCAATGTTTCTGGTCAAATGGTCAGCCATTCGTTGAAGTCACAACCACCAACTCTGTTCATGTTCAAGGTCTGCTATTGGCTCCACAGGCCAATGGGCAGACCTGATTATTGAATCTTTACTATATTCCTGAAAAAACTCAGAAAAGTTGCAACTGGATGAAATTTGATGCAATCACACAAAGCAATCATTGCCCATGTGAAAAGCATCATAGTGCATGCAGCATCTCATCTTCATGATGGGGGACAGATCAAATGCAGCATATCACTGTTTTTCGTGTTGCCCACGCGAACGGGGGCCTACATGGCTCTGGTAATCTGTTCCAGAAAGGAAAATTTAATCAGAACTTTAGGCCTCAAGAAGAAGCATTTACAAGGAAACCAATTACAAATAAAAAGTAAACACTTGCTTGTAAGTAGGATTTTTCAAAAATGTTATATCTCGAATAGATTTTGCATGACATTTTACCATTACAGTACAATAATCCTAAAAAAATAAATACAATTTTCAATACCTTTCCTATTTATATTAGATTTCACTTTATAGGGCTTTCACCACCTAAGAGGCAAAATATAGCAGCCCTCTGATACAGATCTGTCACCCGAATTGTTTCACTCACATTCTCCAGTTTCCTGCCACAATCCGGACACAGAAGCAGCGTGTCTGATGGCTGTAACCCATGAGTGCTTCTCAGTGTTAACTGTTGGTTCCCAACTTGGAGGGACGGTCTGCATGTGGACCCATAGGCCCCATGCAGACCTTGTTTGCTGCATATTTACAGTGTTCCTATGTAAACACAGCAAAGATGCAGTATGGTGGATTTCAATGAGCTGACACAAGGTGATAGTTACCCGTGCGAAATGCACCATAGCTTAGAATACTACCTTTCACAATGGGCATCATCATCAGAGCAGCAGATCAGCGGGAGGGGAGGCCGTTAAGGACCACAGCTCATTTTTACAAAAATTTTTCAGGAATGGATTCCGAGGATGCAATCATTGTACAGCCATGTGGCAAACCTGGAAATCCATGACGTGCCAGGACTGTCACCGGTCCTTAGATGCCAGACCACCGTGATGGTCTTAGTATGTCTTAAATCATAAAGAGGTTAAGAAGAATACCCTTTTTTACTCACATGGAGCTTAACTGGAAATGGCTAAAAAAATTTGTTGCCTTCCTCTGGATCAACAGGGGAGATTTGGCATAGGCTGGGCTTGATGGATGAAGTCTTTTTTCAGCCTCATCAGCTATGATACTATGTTACCTTGAAGTTATGTCATTAATTTTCAGGAGTAAACTATACATCACTGTACCAGAGGCAACAGACCTCTTTAGGTGTGAGTACCAGAGATCATAAAGTAATACATTAAAATTAGCGGAGATGTTAAATTTAAGGTTTGCAGTGCATGTTGGCAAAAATGGCCCAAGCGTGCACAGCTAGTTTAACAGGTTCATCCTGGTTTCATGAAAATACCTTCATGTTGGGAACATGAACTACATCCCCATACTGATCCTTTGTCTGTACAGTTATGGTAGTGGGCCAGCCACATCTGATGTCATCTTTATTAAGAAGTAGTGAAGTCTTCTGCGGATCAGCATAGGAGTCAGGCTGAAGCCACCTAAAAATTAAATATAAATAAAAGTTATGCTTAAGTACATGATATTACTAACTGGTAATTTTTTTGTGAATATAACACTATTGTATGCTATATATTGATCATCAAGTGCCAGAGGGATGTGCAACACATCGAATAATCAATGGCTTACGCTGAAGAGAATGCAGAATTCTTAGGTTCAAGAGAGTCGTGTAGTGTACATGCCCTTGGCACGGAAAAGCTTAAATCTTTACACACTGTTCATTCTTGTATTCTAAAACAGGCTTCATCTATCACTTCCACATTATTGCTTTCATTTTAAGTAAAGTAAGTGTATCTTTTAAGAGACAGTTAAAGACATTTACTCATAAAAAGTTTAATAGATACTTTTAAAAGACTAAACAGTATATGTAGCTAATTTTAGATGGGTTAGAAATGCAACTGTAAAAACAAAATACCTAGAACACATTTACATTTCCTGATATCCTGCATAATAATATGCTAGGATGTTTGTCAGAAGCCATCATGAGCAGTAGAGACTGCCTGAACGAATGCACAGAATGCTGGGAGTTCTATGCTGGGAGCATTCTGTGCTTTCTGGCAGTCTCTACAAGTGCATGACTGAGTCGGCAGCAGGATGCAGAGCAGGACCGGCCTCTTAACCCTTTCAGTGCCAGAGGAGTATGCAATGCATTGCAAAGCAATGCTTTGAGTACCCCATCCTTTGGCACTCAAAGGGTTAACATCACCCGGACTTTGGCCCGTGTGCACGGGCTTTTATACTAGTGTGTGTGTGTGTGTGTGTGTGTGTGTGTGTGTGTGTGTGTGTGTGTGTGTGTGTGTGTGTGTGTGTGTGTGTATATATATATATATATATATATATATATATATATATATTGACATATAGTGGTGCTAAAAGGGTAATATGACTAGAAAGTAGAAGAGAAAAGATCTCCCTACTGTACTACACTCATAAAATGTAATTTTTTAAAACATGTTACATGTCACTCACTTTGTATATTACTTAATTTATGTCCCCTATCCTAATTGGAACTCTGGCACTGTATACAGCACTTGACCCTCATGTACTCTAGATGTCTCCCATTACCACTTTAGATTGTAAGCTTTTGGGCAGGGACCTAACTTCCAGTGTTTCACTTTGAAACACCCTGTATTGTCTAAACCCTTAAATTGTAAAGCACTTCGTACACTTGTGGCGCTATATGAACATATTCATTCATTCAATTTTAACCACCACACCTTTTTAGTTTGGCAAAGTGTAATAAAACATATCCTTCAATATTTAATTTACCATAGGCAAAATCTATAAACAAAGGAAGGAAAACAAAGAGTCTGTATCCTCACAATAATAATGTTTGCTGGTGCAAACAGAAGAGAGCAACCAATTAATTAAAAAAAAATATGTCTTCAGTGCTAATCAATTATAAGTAAGGTCAAAAAGACTAAACATGTTTTTAGACTACACAAGAGGCATACAGATTGTAAATACCCAAATCAACAAGATAAACAAGGGCTTTTTTGAGTTTATAAAGAGTTAATAATGATCTGTATATCAATCTGTCAAAAACGAGGCTCTATGTGCACTTAAATATTTGGGGTCAAAATGATATTGTTACCAACCCTGGAAAGGGCTTTTGGTTCCAAGCCCTGGAAAGGGCTATTGTGACCTTCTACCTGTTCGGTTAGAGAAAATTAGATATATGCATCAAAAAGGTTTGGAAGTTAACAGACAAGTGCTCAAGATCTATTAGTTACAATTCATATAGGCTGATTAATCAAAAGAAAGTTTCTCCACTAGATGAGGTTAGCTCTGACAATGGTGGAATATCTTGGGGAAGTACACATACATCACTGAAATATGCCTAATAAAAATATACTAAACCTTGGTGGACACACGCTTGCTATCAAAAATATATTGAGGAGAAAATAATTCTGACAAATTAATGTCCTACCCTCATTCGGTTTCTCTGACACTAAATGCACCAAAAGATGAGAGGAACTTTTTTTTATATTTTGGTTTATTATGAAACCAATATCCAATGTCTGGAAGAAAAACAAATATTTTGACTGTCCAAATTAAGCAATGAATTGAATGCTTATGAAGATGAGACAGAGTGCAAAAAGAAAAATTTAAGAAGAGTAAAATGTATGCCTGTTACAATGATCATGTATTCCTAATACAATTGATACAGAACAAAGTGAGTTCGGTATCAGACCACAAACAGATAATATGATCAGAACACAGAAGTCTTTTTTTTTTTTTTTTTTTTTAGGGGCAAAACAGAGGCGAAATTGCCAAAATCAAAAGCAAATAAGAAGGGGCAAAAGGGAACTCTGTAATCAAGATAAATGGGGGTGCTGTCAGGAAGGAATGATTTATTGGGGTTGTAAATAACGGAAGACAAAGAAGTTACAAATTACTAATTTTTCTAGTCATATCACGTCATCCAGTCACATTAGCCAGTTGTCTAAAGGTTTGAACTTTTTCTCCATTCGACTTGACAAATTCTCCATAATAATGGATATTTTTGTGTTTACAAAGAAATAGAAACATGTTTCTTAAACAAAGACAATGAACACATTACAGATATTTTACAATCTGACTGGGATAACCAAGACCTTTACAATTTCCAAAACCTCTTGGAATTAACAAAAGAGTAGGTCAATAAACTAGATATGTTGTACCCAAGGCTCATGTGATCAAGTTGTGAGGGGTGAAACTAACAATCTGGTTGATTTTGACCCCTTTATGCTAAATATTTCCGTACACATAATGCCTTGTTTTGGACAGATTTATATATATTGTTCAATAATAACTATCAGCATATCGGATAGGCGAGGGTAATCACAATACTTATACCACATGTCTAGACTAAAAAATATTTTTAATCATTTGAGTCTGCTTATAATTAATTAATTTGGGGGTTCCCTTCTACTTTTCTGTTCAATAATTACTGTTTCAGTATACATTATAGTGAGGATACAGACTTTCACTCCTTTCATTGGTTTTAGAAATTCTTCTATTTTAAATTAAAATATTTAAAATGAAATTGTAATCCAGGACAGTTATGATAAGGCCTGGCATCAAAGGGGGCCCACTGGTGCATGCAACCAATAGGTTCTAGTTATGCCCCAGGGAGAGTAGGTCTGTGTTAGGGGCCCAAAAATGCACCAACTGATTTACACTTAATTGTTTTAAAAATAGTGACAAATATAAAATTAGTTACTCATTATATCAAAATAGAACTTCCAGAAAATCCAGTACTGGCCCTTAATGACATATGTATCAAAAGAGTGCAAGAAAGAGAGAAAAGAGAACACAGAACAAGACTTAACACCTACAAACTATTCACAATGAACTACTGAATAGAGACTTTTTAGTGAAACTTTGATACATATGTCCTTGCACATTTCACAATCTCAGATGGGTTTCTATTTACAAATTGCTCATAGTTAACATTTCTTAATAAGAGTGATACATATTGATGTCTGGCGCTCACTTTTGAAGATTTTTTTTCTCTAGCATTCAAGGGGTTAAAAGCCCAATTTAAATAAGACGGCTTTTAGAATTTTTTATTTTTTCCCTATGAGTTTTTTTTTTATAACAATTGTCATGGCTTTTCCCAGAGATGGCAGATTTAGACAAAATGTAAAGTCATAACTCACACAGTCTTCCTGCATTTTCTCTCACAATACCACAAATTATAATTATATTTTCCAAGAAACTGCTGTATGTAGATATATCTGTACTGTGATATAAGGAATATTATACCTTGCCAATCGTCCACCACTGGAACCAGGCACACAAGTGATAAAGTCCTCTAAAAACGACTGCTCATTGCTCTGTATTTGTAGTGGCAGATTTCCTTCCAGGGCCTCCAGGATGGTTGGAGAATGAGACAGAGCCAGACCTTTTCCCAGGATCCCTGAATGTGTTTTGCAAACCTACAGAAAAACCAGTAGAAAATTACTATAACTATTTGACCCTAACTGCATGTGCAAAACAAATCACTTAGTAAGTTGTTGACACAAGTCCTCTGCAACTTCTGCAGAGTCAAGCAAAGGTTCTCCTATCCCCTAGCTTGAACCGAAATTGATAATACGGATCAGAGCAGGGACAATCTTACTCCCATTCCAAAACATATTACTAATGAACATGTTCAAATCACATATTTCACTTTTGTGCAAGCCCAGTAGTAATAAGAGATTTAATGAACTTACCGTTAAATCCTTTTCTCTTAGTTCGTGTGGCACACAGGAACCATGAGGTAGGGAACTTTAAAAAAAAGCTTGGCTTCTGAGGCGGAGACTACCCTCTTCTCTGCAGCTTTAGCAACACCTCCTCAGTTTCAAAATTATAGAAAAGTTAATAAAAAGAAGAAGTGGGGGAAAAAAGGAAATCCCCTGAACAGAGATCCAAAGAGAACCCCTCTGCCAGGGGACTTAAATCACATTTTTTTTCCTATAGCTGAGAGTCCTGTGTTCTACCTGAACTAGGACAAAAGGATTTAATTGCAAGTCCACTAGAATCTTCTTTTCTCTTACATCCAATATGAAACATAGGAACAATGAGAATATACCAATGCAGCCATCAAGATTCCTGGAAGCTAAAAAGAGAAAAAAAACCCCTCCAGTGTAAGCTAGTATTCCACAGGACTAAATGGTATCATATAGCCCTCAGATGTTAACAGATACTGAACATGTATGCAAAATAAATTAATAAACAAGAACCAACAGTCAGAATTCTGTAGAAAGGAGTAGAATGACCACTAAACAGGCAACACCACCTGAAGGACCTTTCAGCCAAAGCTGCCCTCAGAAGAGAAACCGAGAAAAGGTGACCTCAGTCGAGAAACCCAGGAAAGGTGATCGCAGCCAAGAAACCCAGTAATGGTGACCTCAGCCAACAAACCCAGGAAAGGTGGCCTCAAACCCAGGAAAGGTGGCCTCAGCCGAGAAACCCAGGAAAGGTGGTATAAGAGACTTCTTCCAATGCAGAGACCAGGAGGCCTAGCACTCATGTGTTCCTGGACACTCACAGATGGCCGGGAAATTGCTTGATTCACCTGAAGGGACAGGGACTGAATCTCTGAATCAGAAATGCCCATACATGGAGGGTATCATATCTCATTCCTAATAAATGTAGAACTTGGGCAGGTACCAAAGAGGATTTCATAAAGATGAGTACCCAACCAAGTTGCTCTAGTATGTGGATTCACTCCAGACTCAGAGCAGCCTCAAAAGGAGCCTTGAGTAAGAGAATATTACTTGAGCACATGGATTTGAGCTGCCAAGGTAGACAAGACATTTGTAAAGATTCTTGGAGCAGATGCTAGTCCGAAGGGAAAGGCAGTAAACTGGTAATGACTGCCTGCAAAGGAAAAGCACTGAAGAACCAAAGTGGATGTAACTAATTGTGGATGTCCAGAGAGGCAAAGAAGTCCCCCGGACACATGGTCATAATGACCGAGCTCAGAGACTCCATTTTGAAGAGAAAAGTGTGGTGACGACACGAGCATACACATGGTGTGCAAAACAGGCATTAATAAATACTGTATAATAGTGGGTGCCAGAGAAAGAAGGACACGGAAAGTAGGACCATGAAACTCAATTTGTAACGTACCAATCTTCAAACTCCCATTTAAATAAAGAACTTCTGAGAAGTTCAGTAGTGTGGCACACACATGAAAGTCAACCTCCACAGGTAAAGATCCTAATGGGGAATTATAAAACCCCATATTCTATAATATTGAAAAAAAAAACACCCTAACAGAGAGGAGTGCCCAAAACACCCTTTCATGAGACCAGGTGTTCCACAATGGACATAAGACAAATAGTCTTTATGGAAGGAAGATGGTCTCTGCTCAGAGCCCATATCAGTCACCAGTGAAGCCGGTAGAGGAGAGCCTTAACAGGTTCCTGCAGGATTCACCAAGGGACAAAGGACTGGGTGAGAAACTCAATAAGTTCTTTGTTATGAACATTTTACTATTTTAAATATGTGCAGGGCAGCTTAATTCTAAAGTTAAAACTGTTTTTTTTAATTAATTTATTAAACTACAATTTTTTTTTTATTATTGTCACCAGGTAACTGATTTTATCACTTTCTATGGAGAGCTTTATACATGGTCTCAAAGGGATAGTAATACTTCATTTTTACTCTCCCCCATGTTGTAGCCCTTAAAAATTGGAATTAAACGAGTCCAGCGGGAGTTCTCAAAACTTTATGGTTTGAGAGATATTCACATTCAAAGTTCCCTCTCCTTCTCTCTCCCCTGACGTCAGCGTTATAGCTGACAGATTGAGTTATAGAAACAGCAATCCTTCACTGAAATGGTCTTCTACGTGTGCTTGCAAATCAAGAACACGTAGAAGACCATTTTAGTGAAGGATTTCGGTTTCTATAACGCGATCTCAGCACTGCTGCAGAGCCGCCTCTTGCTCACGGACCGGATTCCCCTGCTGTCAGCTATAACGCTGACATCAGGGGAGAGAGAAGGAGAGGGAACTTTTAATGTGGATATCTGTCAAACCATAAAGGTTTGAGAGCTGCCGCTGGTCTCGTTTAATTCCGATTTTTAAGGGCTACAACATGGGGGATAGTAAAAATGAAGTATTACTATCCCTTCAAGCTTTCCCATAGAGAGGATCAGAAAAAAAATTGCTTTCTGGACACAAGTTGGAGTTTTCACATACGGCAGGATTTTAAAACTTTGGCGTGATAATACATTTTGAACACAGCATTTCCTATCAGAACACTAGTAAATGTTTGCTTTACTTAGCAGGAAAAGCCAAACAATATTTTTTTTATTAACACAGCATTGTCTATATGAGAGGCAAGGGAAGAGAACCACACATACACGGTTTGGCTTATCACATTGGCAGTCCCAAATCACAAAATGTCTGCTACTCCTACCTTCTCCCTGCCGCCCAACAGTGTCACATAGAGGGCAGGAAAAAGTGTGGGGTGTTAAAGATGTGCAGGCAGAATACTCTGAAGGGGAGCAAGCATGACACAGTGCACAGATGTAGTTGAGGATGCAGGTAGTAGACAGCACCAAAATGAAATCAGTCCAAAGCAAAACAATTTCAGTGAGAAGAATGATTAGAAAACATTCCACTGAAAAGGTTATTACATAAAACTGAGGGAAACAGGCAGAACAGAGTGAAGGGGAAAGAGCAGGACAGAATAGGAAGGTCTGTGGTGGTGGGGAGGCAGGAAACTGAGCAGAGAGAGTCCTGCAATGATTTGAAAAGTACTTCACCACCCCATCATCATAGCCCCAAAGATCTCTTCACTCAGACACAGCTGAAGTAAGAGGCAGATCCCTGCAGACAACAATGGGGAAGATTATATATTTTGGTGTCAGTGTGGCAGTTCCCTGCACAATATGTCACTTCTGTTTAAGGCCAAACTTAGTGCTAGCTGTACTATTATAAATTATCCCAGCTCTATTATCAGTAATAGCACAGTGTTTGGCAATATGGATTCAATACAAACTAATTAGCATAGAGTACCCAACTGTACACCAACAGATCAAGGTTACTTTCTCAAAACCTATTATATTACACAATGGGCGAGGAGAACATAAGCAGAGTTTTTATCTCTCCTTTAAAGGGATAGCAATACTTAATTTGTACTATCCCCCATCTTGCAGCCCTTAAAAAACTGGTTTGAGAGATATCCGCTTTCAAACTTTTACTTTTTTCCCTCTCCCCTGACGTCAGTGCTCTAGCTGACAGCAGGGGATCCTGGACACAGACCTGTAGAGGCTCTTCAGTAGAGCCAAGATTGTGTTCTGGAAGAAGAAATCCTTCACTAAAATGGTCTTCTACGTGTGCTTGCAAACCAAAGATGCCACTGGGTTCATTTAATTCACTTTTTTAAGGGCTACAAGATGGGGAATAGTACAATTTAAGTATTACTATCCCTTTAAATACACTAAATACATCTTAGGGTGACACGTCCACTTTAAGGCTACTTTATTTGTTTTACCGTCTATCATTCCCACTGGGGAGACATTCTATGTACTACTCTTTGACAAATGCACATAAATGCTTACTCAACAATATACTGGGATGTCATTAGCATCAAAGGGTTTTAAAAAAAATTGCTTTGTGATGCAAGGGATGGGAAGTAGATTTCTTAAAAGACAACATTTACCTGTAGGGCAGCCTCTTCAACTATTTCCAGGTCTTCCTCCAGTTCGCTACCTGTTGTACACAAAGGTGAAATGTGGTTAACCTTTATCTCATTTCATTATGGGGAAGGAGATGACAAAAAAAATTACAGTTATACGGAAAAACTGGTGCAATTATGAAGCAAGCCAAACTTAAACGCTTGGTCTCCAACTCACCGCAAGACATTTAAGAGGCTTAATAAAGCCCCACTTAAATCAGTGTGAAATTGTTTCCTATAGTGGTGTTATTCTTCACCTGAATGTCTCCACTTCTGCTTTTTTTCCTTACCTGACAACTTTTGCTTAGGTCTCCTTTGGTAGCACAACCGAGAGTCTCCCTCCACATTGGGTAGGACAGGAAACAAACATTTAAACAACCTCCCACACTAAACATCCCCAGACATAAACGGACGCTCAAAGAAAAATATGTTGATGATAAAGGGAGGGAAATATTTGTGCTATCAAAAGAGACCTGAAGGAAAGGATCCGACAGGTTATGGGAATTCTGTCTTTCCTTCATAATCACCAGGTACTACTTATGAATATTACTTCTCAATCATATACCTTATAACTAACTTGTGCCCCCTGGTTTTAGTATCCCTCATTTTCTGAAAAATACTTCCCTCTGCATTTTTTTTAAATCCTTTATTATTATTACTATCATCTCTCTCTCTCTCCCTCTTCTCTTCCAATTTAATGACTTCACTGAACTGCCGCCAGTCCTTTCCTGAAAATGTTTTTTTTCAGCACCAAGGGAAGACACTGCAGAGGAGGAAACATGTGGGCCATATGAAATAACCAAGACTACAGAAGAGCATCCATTCCACTGCTTCTTACTGATCCTAAGGGAACCGAGAGAAGAATTTTGGAAGTTTTACATTTGCTGTGTGGGCCATGAGATCCATCTGAGGACAACTCCACATCTTAGTCAGAGAATTAGGGACAACTCTGCTAGCTGAATCATCTCCTGCTGAGGTTGTCTGATCATTTATTGTCTTTTCCTGACATGAAGAGCTGTCAATGCAAAGAGATTAGATTCTGATGACTAGCTGATTGTTATGGCTAACCACAACAAAACCCAACTTCTGCCATCTTCCCTGAGGAAATAGGCCATCACTGTAGAATTACCAGTTCTGTCCTTGACAAACAATGCTACCAGCCACAAGTTTGAGATGACTGGAGGGGACCAAGAGGCTTTGAAATGATCTTACTTGTAGAATATCCTTCCCAACCCAAGTGTACTTGCTTGCATCCACTGTAATCAACAACCAACATGGAATGGAAAAAGAAAAACCGTTAAGGATGATTGTTTTGGATCACCAAGTTAGACACAACTTTAACTGAGGAAAGACGGTCATATGATGAGTGAAAAAATCATGATTCCTATTGCAGTGTTTCAGGATAAACTGTTGAAGAGACCGATATGAAGGAAAGCCAAGAGTACTGCTTCTAAGGAGGAGGTCAAAAGACTCAGAAAAGAGATCAGGTGTCTTACAGACACAGATTGGACAGCTCTGAGCATGGTGATCTGATGGAGCGATTTGTTTACATTTTCTGGATAAAGGTTTTCCCCAAAGTAGTATCTACTATGAGATCTATACCGCTTTTCTTTTTTGGAACCAGGTTGGACTTTAGTTTGACCAGCCATCCCAGAGACCATATTTTGACCAGCCATTCCAGAGACCTTAAAAAATGAAATCACTTGCTGAAGATTATTGAGAAGCAGCTGGGTAGAGACTTTTACCAACCAAATGTCTAGATAAGTTATGACAGAGATGTTTTGCTCTTACGTGTGCTGCCACTACAATCATAACATTGGTAACTACTCTTGTAAAAGAGGAGAGGTCTAAAGGAAAATCTGCAAACTAAAGGAGACCAATATTACTTCCATTATGGCTCTTACTAAATATTGCTGAAAATCCTAGTTAATAGGAGAATGTAATTAAGCCTATTGTAAATCTATAGTGGCCATTGCAATTTCCACTTCCAAGATGTTTGTAGAGGATTTGACAATTTCTATCTTGAAGTGATTGGACGAACAGAAAAATGAGCTTGATAACAATGCAAGAAAATCTTGAATGTTTTGAAACCAGTAACAAAGTGTAGTATAGAATCAGGACTTTGGAATCCACAATATCATGTATGGCTTTAAAAAAGCTTTGGTCTTTTGATAAAACAGCGAGGGACTCAGTAGTTAGAAATCTGTTTAGAGGAAGAGAAGCAAATCTTATGTTGTAGCCCTCTGATCACATTTAAGCCCCAAGAATAAGAAGCAATGATTTCCCACTGATGAAGAAAGTGATGTAATCCTCCTCCCACAGGAACAGAAGACTTAATACTGGAATGGAAACTTACACTGGCCAACCAGGAAACGTGGTTATGTTGTTCTTTGTTAGAAGACTTAATAGGACCGAATAACACAACAAAGAGATGAAGTAGGGGGCTCCCTTGTGCAATATCAAAGGGTATAATTTGAAACCATCACTATTTGAACCTCTTAGTCAGATACTCACAGAAGTCATGGCTGAGTGTTACATATCTAACCCACAGAAAGGAAAGCCTTTGGGATAAATACGTGGTCCCAATCTCAGTGTATAGGGTCTCCTTAGTTTGGTTATCACTAAATAGGCTGCTCTTCAAAAAAAAAAAAAAAAAAAAAAAAAATACATGTCCTGTCAAATTGTATACTCATACACAACAAAAAGGAAGGCATCCAATGGTGCTTTACCACTACACAATATGGATAAAAATAAGCAAATAATGCACCCACACGATGTGGCAGTCAGGATGGGAATACTCCCAAGCACTAAGAACTTTGCATATGGAGAGAATAAGTAGTCTCCGTTCAGGATCTGTCTGTCACAGGAAACAGACACTGCTCACAGTGTATGATTTGCAAAATAAATAACCTTTATGAAAAACAAAAGTTTATTTTGAACATTGTCACTGAGAATAAGGTCTGCTTCCTGTAACTGATGGATCCTGAATGGAGATTGGTTGTTTTTTCCATATGCAAGTTGGTCAGGATTTGTGAGTATTCCCATCCTGACAACCACATCCTGTAAGTGCAATATTTACTGTATTTATTTGCATATTGTTTGTTTCTAAAGTACTATTGGGCACCTTGAAGAAAAAAGAAAACCATTCTAACACGCTAGCATCTTAGAACAGGGACTCTGTTTATCAAATTATCAAAAGACTCACTGCTGTTACACCTTTGAAGGGTGGGTGCTTGAACTGCTCCTGCAACAATGTGAACTCCACACTGTGTTTAGTGCAAAATGTGTAATGCTCGCAGTACTGTATACTGGACAGGTCCCATCTTTCAGTTCCTATCTTTTTTATGTTTTAAATGATCTCAAAAAAGGTGTTTTTATAAAGCCTGTGCACATAACGTTTGATTTGGAGTGCTGCTGCATTCTTTTTTTTTTTTTTTTAGAGTTCATCTTTGGGCACCTACGGATGAGGCCTTTGAGGTAGCATCCAGGGATCTTATATCCAGGTTTGTTGCCAGAGGTTAAAATCAGGATCTGATGATAAGGGCATTAGGGGAAGGTCCAGGTCCAGGGAGGATTTGGTGAGAGCAGGAAGGAAGGATCGGGTTGCCAGGACAGAAGTTCACAGCGGTGTTAGGTTCATTACTACTTTAAGTCCCCAATACAAGGGCATTTGTGATATCATAAAAAGGAACCTCCAACTGCTGCAAACAGATGAAAAACTGGCAACGATCATAGAGAGGGGATGCAACTTTGTAGCCAGAAGAGGTGTCACAATAGGCAATGTTGTGTCACCTAGTCTATTTGTTAGCCACAAACCTGCCCCCGCCTGGTTACGGTATAAGGAGTTCTCTCGATGCGGTGTGGGGATATGTAAATGTTGTGGATATGCACAAGTGTCTGCACAATTTGCATGTACTAAGGATGGCCGTACATATAACATCAAGAGTTACATTAATTGTAACTCTGAATATGTTGTATACCTTTTTACGTGCAAATTGTGCTCAATACAGTACGTTGGTAGGACTATTCACCCTTTGAAGAATAGAGTTTTAATTGGTGATCATATGTGTTTTTTTTTTATCAAGTAATAAAGTTTCAAGTTTTTTATTTATCACTGTGTTTTTCAATTCACAGTGCGGCTGCAATCTTCTACTTGCTACACTGTTACTTCTGGACGGCCTTGGGAGAGCCGCGGCGGCACAGCACCTGATATGTGAGGTGGTGAGTTTTGCCATTTATATTTTTTTGATTATCAAGCATTTTGCCCCTGGTGTGTTGTTTGCACCTGATCCTGTCTATATACCTTCCCTCTTTTTGTTTTGTATTTATTAGGACTGAAGCTTCTATTGTGGCGCCTGCCAAGATAAAAGACTTTTGTGTATGATATTGTTGTTAATCAGAACTCCTCTGGACCAGTGTCCAGCCATTTTGACATACTATTTATAACTGACACTTGACGTGAAAAGCACAGATCTCTATTTCTACTTTGATTGGTGTTGGCCGAGACCATTTTCGTTGACAGGTTATGTGCAGTGACACTTGTGGCAGGCTTTTGTATCACCTGGTGATGAAATTCCAAAAAAATCTGGGTCTGCCCAACTTATGACTTTATATCCATCAAAGCAGTGACTTTCTGGAGGTCACCTTGGAGCATGCTCATTGTTGTATAGGAGTCATGAAATGAAATTCTCCAGAGCTGATGATTTTCATGACCTGCAGCCTGGTTTGGTGAAACCATCCTTGGCCAACAAATGCTTTGATATTCTCTAACCCAACAGGATCAAAATTGTTGCACAGGTCCTCCATCATGGCAAACCAATGCTGCAATGGCTGGAATAGATAAATCAGACCTGCCACAGTTCCCTGATTCTCTCTGTTTATCAGTTGACTACATTTTAGATATGGTCATAGCTTAGCATGTCACGGAACCATCCAACAGTAAAACATGCAATGTACTAGTCAGTTTGTCCAGTTGATAGCTTTTATCCCCATCTACTGAATCCCTATTTGACCCATTGTAGCAGACATATTCATTTACATATTTCAGACAGCTTGTTGTGATTTGCATAGCTCTCTACCTGTACTCCTTCCAGGTGTTGCAATTTCAGTTGAGCAAGATATATAATTCCATATAACATCATATTTAGTGTCACTGACATTGTACAGTCTGTCCAATAATGTGTGCTAACATTTATTTTACAAAGCATACAAAGTGTGTAGCTTGACCCACCAATAGGAAGTGCCAGATCCTTCTTCATTAAAGCAGCAGCACAAATCCCTCCAAGGTTGGCTAGCTCTTTCTCCAGCTGAATAATTCCCTGAAATAAATACATAACCTTATTTATATAGTATCATAAATGTACACTGACTGCATTTCACAAACATATCTACAATAATACAGGAAGGGGCCAAGAGAACATTTCAGTACAAGAAAGACAGAACAGATATAGGTACCAACACCATCATTCAAGATGGGAAGAACTATCACTTACAGCCAACATAACAATACAAGAAGGGTAAACATGCATCAGGGTTGGAAGCAATATTAAAGTATAGGAAGGAGATGTGTGCTTAAGGTTTAGCACCAGCATTAACAGTACACAAAGAGAATAGATGCAACAGACTTAAAATCAACATGACAGTACAAGAAGCAGATATGTGCAGTCTTGGCAACAACATAAAAGTACATAAATGGCATACATGCATTACTTAGACTGAATATTACAGTACAAGAAAGG
Source organism: Rhinophrynus dorsalis (assembly GCA_037306005.1). NCBI lineage: Eukaryota > Metazoa > Chordata > Amphibia > Anura > Rhinophrynidae > Rhinophrynus > Rhinophrynus dorsalis. Next base: position 432,080,953 of record CM074719.1, on the reverse strand, counting down.
GATTTGTGCATCAGACTAGGAACCAACATTACAATAACAGAAAAGGATTTATGCAAACTTAGAACATATAGTACAAACAGAGGATTTTAGTATTACCTGTTAAATCCTTTTCTCTTAGTCCATATATGTTACTGGTAACTTTGGGTAGGCGCTCCACCCCTTCATTTAGGCAGGAACAATTCTAGAAGTGACTGCTGGGTGAAGCCTACTTCCTCTCCTTAGCAGCAGCTAGGCAATCCCCTCCAGTAAGATTTGAGACACTAACTAGTGACTAGGTAGTAAGAAGGGAAAGAAGAGTCCTGTGAGCATGAACGTGAAAGGGCTCCCACGTTCTGCCACAGGAAAGCCAAGAATGGTCCCTTGACAGGGTGGGAGACCAGAAACCTATGTGAACTAAGAGAAAAGGATTTACAGGTAAGACTAAAATCTTCTTTTCTCTGTCATCCAATATAGGTTACTGGTAACTTTGGGATGTCCAACCATTGAGTTTCCCAGAGGTGGGAAGACAAGGACCAGGTGCAGGCCCCCAAAATCACCAGAGCATATATGAACCATCAGATCATAGACAGCCCAACAAACAAAGTGTCAACGGAAACAAAACTGGGGAACAACCCAAGAACTGATACACAGCACACTGGGCTCAAAAGTTAAGGAGTACTGAAGAGATGACGGAGATCCTAAACAGGCAAAGCTGCCTCCAGGATCTTCCTCCCAAAGCTAGCATCAGCAGATGCCGGCACATCAACACAGTAGCGTTTAGAGAAGGTGTGCACAGCCGACCAAGTAGACACCTTGCACAACTGATCAGCTGAGGCCTGATTCTTGTAAGCCCAAGATGACCCAATGGATCTCGTGGAATGAGCCGTGACCCGACATGGAACAGGCTTCTTCTTCAGTTCAAAAACGAATGATGGTGCACAACCTATATAGGCATAGAGGTGTGAAGTAACACTAAAGGGAATGTGCTTGTTATGATTATATGCACAAAACAGAAAAAGAAAAAAGAACAACAAAACAGCACCAGATCCACCCCATAATTTAGAAATTGGAATTACACTAGTTCCAAGTAAGGGATTTTCACAAAAAATGTAAACAAATAAAACATAACCTTTATTTTATTAATATAAAAAGCAGCTAATTAAAATTATAGAATCATCCAGTCCCTTTTCCATCATTATTAGTGTATACAGATGACCATCCTTATAGCCGTTATGATAAAGGCAGAAAACACCAATCTCATTATAACTAAACCTTATTGTTCGCTGGTGTTCTATACAAACGATAAATGCCTAAATTAACCATTTAGTTGGTCCCAGATTTATTTGAGAAGGAGAGGGGTAACAAAGCCCTCTGTTCCCTTAATTAGGTCTTTATGAAAGATAGTGAAGCAAGCTTAACCATTCACACACACAGAAGAGTTACTGATAGAGAGTCTCTCCGCCCTAAAATCAATCTCAATTAGGTCGTTTAGCTCAAAGATTCAGCGTTATCTGAGATCTTTCTGTTCACGCTTGGGATCTCTTTTTTAATACTTCGGGACTAAATTCAGCACGAAGATTCAGCGTTATCTAAGATCTCGCTATACACGCTGCAAATCAGTCTATCAATGTATCTCTATTGATGTTTCGTCTACCAGTCCCTAATACATAAGAAATCAGTCTCCTACTTCTTTCCTACATCGTTATGTCACTATTTCTTTAAAGTGTTAGTAATGTCTAAAAAAAAAAAAAAAAAAAAAAAAAGTTTTTTTGCATTTAGAAGAGCTTAAAAAGCTGTGCTAAATGCAAAAAACGTATCTCTGCTATGGTTTAAGAGATACAGGCGTTTAAAGTTTGATTTCTCCTACTGACAGCTGTAAAGCTGTCAGCAGGAGTTCCGTGTCGGTCGACACGGAGGCGCTTGAGAAGTGCCAAGATCTTGTTACTTACACGGAATCCCTTCATTGGAATGGTCTAAAACGTGTGCCTGAGGCCTCAGCGCTCAAAGGGTTGCTTGCTCACCTTTTCGGTCTTCAGATTACCATATATCAAGAAGAAGCCTCAGTGGTCAACTCCTGAGGAAAGAAATTGTAATCCAAGATTTCCCCCCCAAGGTCCACCAAAGCACCTGGAAACTAAGCTATCAACTAGGGAATTGTCAGTAATGGTAAATCCGCCTAATGGTGGTATTCCATATCTAACAGAAAACAAAAAAATAGCTAAACTATAGCAGAACTGTTCTCTTTCCTGTATCTTCACAAATCTTACTGGAGGGGATTGGCTAGCTGCAGTTAAGGAGAGAAGGTAGGCTCCACCCAGCATTGACTTCTAGAATTATTAATGCCTAATAAAAGGTTCGGATCGCCCACCCAAAGTTACCAGTAACCTACACTGGATAACACAGAAAAGGGGATACAAACACCATTACAGTACTTAATACATTATGTACTGTATACCACGGTATATAAAGGAGATTTGTGCATCAGACCAGTCTTTACTGTAGAAGAAAGGGACTGATACAGACTTAGAACAAACATTAAAGTACAAAAAGGGGGAAACTGTATCAGTCTAAGAAACAACATTACAGTACAGAGTAAAAAAAAAAAAAAAAAATCTACCCCAACTTCCAAAGGAATCTGGATTCCCTAGATGCAAATCCTATCTAGAATTCTCAGTAATGTCCAGAGCTAGAAGGGAACCATAACGTTTTTGCAAGCACAGCATGCATAGTTTTACTGCTTTTCCTATATTAAAGTCCCTGCCGTTGTTTGTCTAAAGTGCCTTTTCTCTAGTATTAATGGAGGACCCATGACATGCCAGGACAGTCATGGAATTCAGGGCTCCCAGAACGGCTGCATGCCGTTTGGGGAGCCCTGAATCGGATTTGGATCATCCACATGTGCAATCAGCTGGTCCTTAAGGGGTTAGGATCTGGTGCACAATACTGTACTCTAATGTTCTAGATAAGTCTTTGCCAAGGATTTATATAAAGTAGAATTATATTCCCATCTCATGCATCTATACCCCTTTTTATGAATGATAATACCTGATTTGCTCTTGCAGAAGCTGAACACCACAACTATCTGCTGTGAAGTCTACTATCTAACATCCTTACATAATAAAATTCCAGAAAGTTTGTCACGATGCAGTCATGCGCAGTAGAGACTGCCCACGTTCAGCCAGTCTCTACTGCGCATGATTACATTGCGTGAATGAAGCAGAGAGATCACGTGGAGCAGTGAGGCAACGGCAGTACGCAGAGCAGGTCTGGGTAATGTTAAGAGGCTGGCCCTGCTCTGCGTACTGCTGTTACCTCACTGCTCCATGGCCCGTGCACACAGGTTTTACACTAGTTATTAAATATTTCTCTAAGGAGGATTCCCAGAATAATTTCCAATTTAGTGTATATGTAGCATGTTTGTTTCTGCAGACTTAGAGCATAGCTATACATTTAGCTACATTAAACCTGACCTGCCACTGTTCCATCCATTCACTCGGTTAATCCAAATATTTCTGTAGAGAAATAACATCCTGCTCTGTATACATTTCCTTACACATCTTTGTGTCATCGATAAAGATTGAGACACTACTTTCAATATCCAATTCTAGATCATTATAAACAAGCAAAAAAGGATTGGTCCCAGGAATGAACCCTGTGGAAAACCACTTACAACTTTAGACCAATTTGAAAAGATTTAATTTACATTAATTCTTTTCCTTCAGTCATTCAACCAGTTCTCCATCCCTTCACAGATATCACTTTCCAAACTGAAGCCTTTACCATTGATGTAGTAACCTGTTAGGCACATTATTAAAGGTTTTTGCAAAATCCAACTATACTACATTAACTGCAGTATCCTTGTCCAAAGTACTACTAAAGTGTTTGCAAACTGCAAGTCAATTTTAATTTGACATGATCTATTCTTCATAAAACTACGTTGGTTTCTACTACTATTGTGGATGGTCATAACAAAGTCCTAAATACTATTCGTAGTAACCTTTCTAATATGTTACCCTCAAGATAAATCAAGCTCACAGGTCTATAATTTCCTGGTTAAATCTTGTTCCCTTTTATAATAATTGTACAAGATGGGTATAAGTGAGCAAGAATCAACATTACAGCACACAAGTACACTTCAGATTAAACCAAGATGATACGTACATCAGATTTAAAATTCTAAATCTACAAGAAGTGGATGAGCACATCAGAACCAACACTGCAATTAATAAAATACAATGGCTTCAGACTTATCCCCTTCATGCACTATAATGCATCTAGGTATATCCCCATTCACAATATGAAACCATGGAATCTTTCATGGTTATATAATGGTGAAATATTAGTATTTTTACTATGTCCATTCAGACAATATGCTATATATTAAATGATGCAGTAAAATATGCGTTTTATTTTTCCAGTGTAGTGTACAGATTAGACAATTTCTGCATGTTATCATCTGCACTAAATATCTTGCCAAACACAATGAAATAATGAACAGCATAAACACACTACTCATTCAAGTCATGAAGGAAATAAAGCTTGTCTGTCACTTTTTATACAAACTAAAAGATAGAAAAAACGGATATAAATAATTAGTGGCAGGAAACAAACCTCATCAGTTCCTGGACTGAATTCATATCCTATTGCAAAGCATTTGAATCCATAAAAGCAGGCTTTCTCATCTTTCACATAGTCTGATGCCGTTTCTAGCGAGAACAGAGCTTCGTTTCCTGATGAGATAAAAACATTTAATTAATGGACTGCGTTTTTTTTTTGTTTGTTTTTTTTTTAAACAGAGTACTCAGTTGCACTTAATGCTGGTTGATGTAGTCTACATTTCTTAAAGGAAAACCAATTTAAAATAATGAAAATAAGCCAATGTTCTAGTACATATCATTTTTATTCCAGCAGCATATGTAAAGGTCTATATTTAATGCATGAGCTGTAAAATCGGTTGTTTTTAATGGGAAAATACCAACCAAAAATAAGTCTAGTCAAACATAACAATATTTAATTTGGTCATGCATTTATATTGCCATTAGGTAAGTGAGGGTTATTATTAGGAGGTGTAAGTTCTCCTTTAAAGGGACAGTAATGACCCTTAAAAAAATATTTATTTTAGGTAGAGATTGAAAAAATAAACTAATTGCAACAAACCCTCTCTCTCAAACAGCTATGGTTTGAGAGATATAGGGATTCAAAGTTCCCCCTCCCTCCCCTTCTCCTGATGTCAGCTGTACAGCTGTCAGCAGGATATTTGAGTCGGACAACTCAAGGAGGCTCTGCTGCAGACCTGAAATTGCGGTACTTAAAAATAATTCATTCATTTGAACTGTCTACAAAGTGTGCCTGGTTTGCAAGCACACTTTGTAGACCTTTCCAATGAATGAATTCATTTTAAGTACCGCAATTTCGGCTCTGCTGCAGAGACTCCTGCTGGTCCCCGGACCGGGATCTCCTGCTGTCAGCTAGACGCTGATATCAGGAGAAGGGGAGGGAGGGGGAACTTTGAATCCCCATATCTATCAAACCATAGCGGTTTGAGAGAGAAGAGTTTGTTGCAATTAGTTTATTTTTTTTCAATTTCTACCTAAATCTAAATATTTTTTAGGGGACATTACTGACCCTTTAAACACACTAGAAATACAGCCAGTAGACATTTGATGGAAATACTTTTGACCATGGCACCCAAGTGAAAAAAATGGTACCAGAAGTCTATATACATGATTATTAAACAGTAGATGTATTATTACCTGGCAGTATTAAGACAGCAGTTGGCCACCCTGATGATCCATGAAATTTCTTCAGCTCCACCCATGAATTAAGGCTTTCATGAACTAGAAGCTTTGGTCCAAAACCTGCAATGTGAGCATTTCGACCTGGAATCATGAGGCGCAAAACGTCCTCAGACTGAGCAGTGCCACACTGTGGGTCAAACTCTACTGATATCCACCTGACACACTCTGGAAACGTTACCTGGAAAACAAAGAACACATTTTTATATTAAGGGCTGTATAGATGCTGAACTGTTGTGGTTTGAAGAATTACATGAGATCTAAATTGTGTTTGTATCTTTATGTTTCTTGGTTAAAAGAAAATTATATGGGCAATGGAAGCATTTAACCCTTCTTTGTGTGCCAGAAGGATGTCCAACTGATTGCAAAGCAATGCATTGGCACTCAAAGAGTTGAATGTATACAGTTAAGACAAGTTATTTGCTTACCTTATACTGCATGACACTGGCTGGCTTGTAGGGGTGCTCACTTTCCAGTACTGCGTAGTGACTGGAGGTTGTACATGCAGATAGTTGCTCTGGCTGATTGCCAGTTGTGCTATCAGTGGATTGATTGGGATTAAAGACAGGAGGAGCATATTTCTGATTCAGAATAGCTACTGAGGGAAGCAACTGCTGGACAAGACCAAAAACTTCAACAGCTGCCTAAAAGAAAATGATGGGTTTGGTTATCAACAGGAAATGGTTATTTAGCATGGATTCTGTGGGCCTTATATGAAAAGCACAGTAAAATTATTGGGGAAAACAACTACCAAATTCCCACAGTGCAGCAGTTTGACTCACAATAACATTTTCTTTTGAGCACAGAGACATAAACGTTATAAGATGTTAAAGTGGAACGTTCACCTTAATTCAAGTTTGCATACTTGAAAACTGCATTAACCCCTTAGGGACCCTTGACGTACCAGGACCGTCAAGGGTAAACTTGCTTGAAAGACCCTTGACGGTCCTGGTACGTCACGTACTTTTTACTTACAGCGCTCTACCGGGAGCGCTGTAAGTAAAAATGGGGCATGAAATAGACCGCTCCAAGATCGGAGCGATCTGTTTCAAGCCCCATAGTGACGCGCCGATACACGTGACAGGTCACGTGTACCGGCGCGTCCAAGTGCCCCTATGCGGACGTTATGGGACGGAAATGTCCCACAACGTCCGGTCGTTAAGGGGTTAAAAGAGATTCACACTTATTTCTGTAAGAGATTCACACTTATTTCTCAGCAAAGAGAAACTAAACACTGCACAGAACCTCATTAGCATATTAAATGTTATTGAAACCTTAATTAGCATATGGCATGTCGCTGGTGCAGCATGTTTACTGCAGTTTAGCATACATTAGCATATGGTAACAAGTGCAACTATTTCTTTAAATGAACAGTAATGTGCTTTTGTAGATTTAAAGGGATAGTAATACTTAAATGTAACTATTTTTAATACTGTACAGATTAAAAATATGAATACGATGAGGTATATCCCATCTCCCAGACTTTTATATTTTGAGAGATTGAAGCATGTAAAGATCCTGTTTTACAGAAGTCTGCCATCTAGCCGAGAAAAGAAGATTCCAGTCCCGGGACCGTCCTGTGACTCTTCAGCAGAGCCGAGATGCCGAAATCGAAAAATAAATACTTCACTGGAATGGTCTACAAAGTGTGCTTGCAAACCAGGCACACCTTGTAGACCGTTCCAAGTATTTCTTTATCCGGGATCTCCTGCTGTCAGTAGAGCGCCAACGTCAGGAGAATGGGAGGGGGGACCTTTAGATGTGAATATCTCTCAAACCATAAAGGTTTGAGAGATGGGATTTGCGTCACATAATTTATGTATTTAAAATCTACAAAACAACAGACAGTTATTATTGGACATTTGTGTGCCTTTAACTGTACATTTGCTGGTCTATTGGCTAACATGACAGGCAATTTTTTATGCAGTTTTCAAATATGCAAACTTGAATTAAGGTGAAAGGTCCTCTTTAACAGCAGGAAAGAAACTTTATAATTGTATGGTGAGAAAGCTTTCTGGACCACTGGTAGAAGAAGTACACAAACCACAGGATCTATTCAGAAATGTAAACAAAAATGTTTTACATTGTATCTAATTGCCACCATCGATTTCTGGGCAACAAAGTAGATATTATTTATACAATAAATAGCAATAGTGGCACAGTGTTGCCTGTTCTGTTTAAGCCTTTGTGAGTCAGATTGATATGTAAAGGATTAACATGGAATTGGGTAGCCTTCTTTTACCGAAAGGGTTAAGCGGTTGAGTCTCAAAGACATATCCAATGCATTGCAAGGTATGTGTTGGGTACCCTCTTGTCCCTCCCACCTTCCCTGTTTGTGTCTCTCCTCTTACCCCTCCCATCTTACCTAGTGTGTGTTCTCATGTTCTCACAAGGTTTGGGTAGGGTGATTGCCTAACAACCAACAAACACCATCCCCAGTAGCTCTCTGACTAGTAGAAAGTGTTGCTTGTTTGGTTATTTTTTTCTTTGTAATGGATTATAACCCTTTCTGTGCCAGAGAGCTAACCCTTTCTGTGCCAGAGAGCTAACCCTTTCATTGCAAAGAGCTATCAAATACATTGTTTAGCTATGTGGCACTGAAAGAGTTAACCCGGAAAGGACAGTGACGAAGAGGCACTGGATTTCTATTTAACCCTTAACCAAAGAAATATGCGAAACACTGATGTTGGCTAAACCTCTGACACTCAAAGGTGTAGTAGCCATTTTACTGTCAAAGAGGTTTGTAATGCATTGCAATGCATTTGATACCTCTCTGGCACTGAAAGAGTGAAACAAATCACCAACAGGGGAACCAAAAGGGGAACCTTCTGACAATGAAAGTGTTAACCCTTTGCATAACAAAGAGGTATCCAATGCATTGTATAGTCTTTGGAACATAACAGGTTAACCCTTTGATGTGCAAAGAGGTATCCAATGTATTAGATAAGCTCTGTGACACTGAAAGTTAACACTTTCACTACCAGGGAAATAAAAAAAAAAAAAAAGTTGTAGCAGCTCAAATTTGAATTTTTTTGCATGCAATATTTCCATAGCCTGAAATTTTAAAGTGTCGATGTTGCTAATCCATCTTATGGAGGTTTAGGGTCAACTGACCAGACCATCCATAGACTCTTGTAGCAACACTAAAATTTCAGGCCACTAAAACAGTGCACCTTAACAATGCATGTTTGAGCTGCAGTAAATTACTAATAAAACATCCATCAGCAGAGGAAGTACTCTTATTTTTTATATATTAGGTTTTACTATCCCTTTAAAATCATAAAACAAAACACACACACAAAGTACCAGGCATGGAGATACTAGGGATGATTTTAGGTGGCTGCTAGGAAACTACCCAAGAAAACACACACACACACACACACACACACACACACACACACACACACACACGAAACAACACACACACACACACACACACACACACACACGAAACAACACACAAAACGCAAATGAAATAAGACACACACGCAAATGAAACAACACACACACACACACACACAAATACATTATCAATATCCTGAGAGTCAGTAAATCATGTTTATCTTAAAAAAAAAAAATTATATATATATATATATATATATATATATATATATATATATATATATATATATATATATATATATATATATAATATAATATATAATATATATAGGTTCCTTGACATTTTTAGTGCCTTTGAGAGCAGTGGAGATTATGGGGGACGCACATATGGACTAGTATAAACTAAATTAAGCATCAGGTCTTTGGACATACACAAACCACCAATGCACCGGACATGAACTGAGGATATATATTTAGCAAGTATGAGAAGGAAGATCATAAAAGTGAAGAAGTGATGGCACCCTATATGCGTTACGTTGTGTGATTCACTTCAAGGCACCCACTACTAACGTATGATATGAGACTTCAGAATGGGAAAGAACATGACAGCAAGGACACATCTCATCTCTACTGTTTCATGCTTGCATATACTTACACATGTAATACAACTTTTTAAATGCTTCTCTCTCTACATGGGTGTATATCAGACCCTATTATGTACCTTTGGAATAGCAGCTGCCACAGGTCCAATGTATGCAATCAGCAGAGGAAGCAGCATAGAAAACAAACTTGAAGAACTAAGCAGTTCTGGAATGTCATCAGCTATAGAGACAGAGAGAAAATACACTTGTGAGTAAGAAGTGATGTTCATCTAAAGGTACAGAAAACAGATTTTTTTTTTTCAGCTGTGTTTATGAATGTACTTTGATTATACTCAGTTTGTGTCCCTCTAAAAGAGATTAATATAAAAGTTAGAAATGTGTAGGTTAATTAATAAAAGTCTCATCATATATAGAAATGATGAATACACCTTACATCCAATAACTATCAAACTAATAATTTGGAAAATGCACAAACCATGAGCCACGACTTAGAAACATTTTCTGTATTACACAAATTAATAGATCTGTAATGCTACAGTCAAACATTAATTAAAACAAGATGCAAATATAATGAAAACCGGGGTTGCAGAGATTACAATATTGACTTCTAACTGCACAGAACAGTTTCTCAGCTACGGTCTTCAAATACCCCTATCAGTGCATCTTTTAAAGATATCCTAACATAATATGCACATTTGTGCTATCCCTTAAATCAAACATAAAAAAAAAAAAATAAAAAAAAAAAGCCTCGGTCTCGGACACGTAGCCACACGGCACATCCTACGGGATTTCAATATAGGGATAAAAAGAAGCTCATTTGCACATGCCTGCCATTATTGAACCCTTCAATAATGTGCATGGGTATTTTCACACTCTATTTTATCTGGTCCTACACTGTACCCCCTGTAGGGTCTATCCACTCTTCATATTCACCTGTCTGATCTACTCTCTACACCAGTGGTTTGTGGAATTTGATCTACTGCTATATGGATCACCTCATCTGGTTTATAACTGTAAGCAATCACACAGAGGACTCTGACTGGAAGGAAACATCTGGGAAACAAGGAAGACAGAAGAGACGAGGGACACAGCATTGAGGCATTGGTAGTATCCCAATAGGCACAAGAAGGGCATATGTGAGTGTGTATCTGGCTTTTAATATCTTTATCTTTGAATTAAAATGCTACTTAAGAGATCTTGCTCTATTGTTTATTTTCCGTGTGCTCCTGCAGCTGTTGAAACAGTATATAAATTGTGTGACTAACAATATTGTGCATGTCACCATTTGCAAGGTTTAGCATGCAGGCAAAACAAGCAGAATGCTTCAAGGATGCATAAAGGAACATATTAGAAATGATGCATAAAGCAACATACTGGTAATATTGACTATAAAGACTACAAAACTGGTTTAGTGCAACATTTTTGTACACAACATAAATCGGATCTCTCGGGGTTCTCTGCTCAGGGTATAGTTGGAGGGGCAGACTTGTCTAAAATGCTCTCCCAGTGAGAGGTTTTCTGGATCTTTACCCTTTGCAGCAGAATTCCACAACGTCTGAATTGGGAAAATGATGTCACTCATTATGTGTACCATGGTCTGAAAATTTTGGGCCAGGTTCATTGTTTCCATGTGTGCAACTATTTGGGTAAGTTCCTGACCAATTCTGCTTACGGGTCAAAGTTCTTTGCCTTTATTTGTACTATGTGCATTGGTATCAGTGTAACTGATTTATCTCTGTCTGATTTATGGATACTTTAGGGATTACAAATGCACAATTTACACTGACCTAGTCACATCTCATCTGTTACTTTTTTAAGCTTTCTTTATTTTAAGGTAACTTTTAATAAGTTCCTTTATTCTATTTTGTTGTTGGTGATTGTTTGTTTCTATAGGAGACCTATGGTGAGCCTGTTTTCGACAATAATTGTGAAGGGCCAGGGGCTTCCCGGCACTCCAGGGGGTAAACTCAATTTAACCTAATTCTGTATTTATTTATTTTTAATTTAACCCTATTTCTGATATTGAATGGTACCGATTTGAAGGGTTGGTTAATAGACGGGGGGAAGGTGTTAGAAAACTTTTAAATAGGCTGGTCAATAGGCTCCTAAACTTGGGTCTATGATTAAGCACAATGTGTGCAAAACACATAATACCATTTGATTATTTGTGAAGTGTCTTGTTAAATTCTTCGGAACAAAGTCGGTTTTATCCACATTTTGGACCTCTGTATGAGTGCAGTTCTTCTAAATTTGCTGGAGTGAGGATTGGAAAATCCTAAAATTGCAACATGGGTATTCTTTTTGAAACTGTTGAGTTTAACTGATTGGCGTAATAGTGCCACTTGCTGCATTTTGATAGCAAGCAACAGCAAAGGTGGGATAAAGCGGCACCAGAAGCAGCAAAATTCTCCTTCAAAAGGGAATCCAGGAGCTTATCCTACTGGTCCTTAAATGCAGCTGAATCCACAAGCAACAAGGTTTTGAGATACGAGCCCAAATAATGGGGAGTATTACATAAACTCATTTCTACAGAAATAAACAAAGAAAAAGAAGGTTAAAGTGATAGTAATGTTTCGCAAAAACAGCAGCTCCAATTACTCCTTGTAGCAACTGAGCCATAGAAAGTGTTATTTCAATACTGTGGGAGTTGTAGTTCAAGAGTAATTGAATGATAAAGTTTCCCCCTAACACCCCTTGAACCCAGTGTATACCACCACACCTCAGATGTGGAATCCAGTCTATAGACCAGACAGCTCACATCAAGGGTCAATATTCTACTGTGAGAACAATGAAAACCATGACCCCCTTGACAGGTTTTTCAGCTTTTTCCCTTACCTTATTTGAAGACTGTCCCTCTCTGCAATCTACCTGGACATTCCTTGCTGCTCTGAGGTGAGCAGTGTTATATCAGTAAAAGAGGAAGAATGGGAATACTTTATCATTCAATTACACTTGAAATTCAACTCTGACAGAATTGAAATAACACTCTCCAAGGCCCAAATACTATGATGATTAATTAGAGCTGCTTTTATTATGAAACATTACTATCCCTTTAAGAAACAATCTTTGTACTGATGCATGTGTATTGAGGCCAGTTTTAAATCTGAGCTTGATTGGTGGGAGTAAAGTGGAGTACCTTTCTGTTTTCCTCATTGGAATAAAGTGAACGAGACAATAATGATGTGGGAGAGGGCTTTAAATATTGATGTTATCTGAAACCTTTGAGAATCAATTTCTCATAATACAAAACTCTGCAATACTTTCCTTGTTCCTCCTACGGATGCCCATGACCTTCAAGACTGGGTGACTTCAGCTTCACTGAACCCTACTGGAAAATGAAGCACAACTGCCATCCCCTCATTGAAGCCTCATGTTGGAGAACATAAAAACAACAAGCTTAAATGGAAAGGACAACAATCACACACAATCGCTCAGCCATTCAGCCCTGCAGATCACAGAAATCCAAAAGAGGAACAGGGAGATTATTGTAGCATTTAAAACTATAGGGAAATCAATTTCTACAGTTTATTTCCTACTCTTACAAAGACCCTATCTCAGACCCTTTAATATAAAACCTCTATTATCAACACAGAGACTGCAGAAATCTCATTTGAAATGAGCACTGCTGTTATTCTAAACCATTTACAACAGTACTCTTTTACCATCAACAGCAAGTGCCCTGTGCAGAAGGTCTTTAGCAGCTCTGGTGACTGCATTTACAACAGAAAGTGCTCTGCTGCAGTTTTTGTCTTCTTCATTCGCTTTACTCAGAAGTTGAGATTGAAGGTCTCCATCATACTCGCTCCTACAATGGAAAAAACAGAAGATGTCTAAATTGTGTGTGTGTGTGTGTGTGGGTGTTAGGTCAAACATACTAAAAAAATCTAAGGTACTCTCCCCAAATTGCAAATCACCCCGCTCTGCACACAAACACTATATTGCTGTGCACAAGGTGAGAAATAAGGAATAGCACAAACCTGTAGTACAGTACTTGAGGAATCTGTCCTCGGGTTTGATTGGTGCCATTACTGCTCAGACTGCAAGAACTGAATGTGAAGGCTACATTATCTGGACACTGTACAGTAGTCATTCCTCCATCACCATTAGCTGTGCGGCTCCCGTAATTGCGCAAGCGCACTGCATATTTAATATTCTCCTACAAACAAGGTGAGGCAGAGTGACAAAACACATTTGACTTAGTAAGATTCTTTTTTTCGAATGTTAACGTATATTAACACTAAAGGGGTTAGGACTTAAATCAACCTTTACAAAATATCAGGATATTAACCCCTTAACAACCCATGACGTACATGTACATCACGGGTTGGATGTCTCTAAAGGACGTACATGTACATCATGGAATTCAGGGCTCCCCGCGCTGCTGCATGCCATTCAGGGAGCCCTGAATCCAGATCGGGGGGGGGGGGGGGGGGGGGGGGGTTCCGTGGTCCTTGGCCAGACCTTAAGGACTGGTTAATGTTAAAGAAACAGTGTGTCTTTAACCATTAAAGTGGACCTGCCAATTCAAGACTATCTTAGGTTGTTTTTCAGAGATTGAAAATCTGCCTATATGTTGTACTAGCAAACTTTCTGAAAAATAAAGTTTTTGGGATTTTAACCTTCATGTTTTGGTGGCACAGTGTGCTAATTGCCTATACTGTATGCTAATTAGGTCTGTTTGAGGCCAGACTTATCTCTATTGTGTCATTAGATATGTGTAGATAATATGAGCCCAGCTCAGAAACAAACACACACATGCCCCACTCACACACACAGCACCACACACGCGCCCCACTCACACACACGCGCGCCCGCCCCACTCACACACACACACGCCCCACTCACACACACACACACGCCCCCACTCACACACACACACACGCCCCCACTCACACTCCCCACTCACACACACACACACGCCCCCACTCACACGCCCCACTCACACACACAAATGCCCCACTCACACACACACAGCACCACAAACACAAAAGCCAGAAAGAAATATGGCTGACACACAGTCACTCACCCTGACTCCCAGTGGCCTCAGCAGGACCTGTACTACAGCCACTGAGGAACAAAATGGCACTCAAAGGGTTAAGGTAGGTCCTCATTGCTCAATTATTTCTTCACTGTCATCATTTGCCATGCAAGACACAGGACAGACAGCCATCAGATTCACACTTAACCCACTGACTGCCACAGGGTTGTGTATCAAGTTTTACCCCTCAGGGAGTGTGTTCAAACCCCTCATACTGTAAACCTGCATTTCCCTCCCACTTCTCCTCCTTCCCCAGCCTATTACTAACACTTTTCCACATTTCTCTTAAGCCCCGCCCCCTACTCGCTATTAAGCCCCACCCCCTACTCACTATTAAGCCCCGCCCCCTTTAACCCAAATTGCCCCATTGCTCTCTCCACATCAGCACCACATGAGGGACTCCACAAGTAAAAGTTCCCAGGTATTACACATACATGCCCCACTCACACAGCACCAAACACACACAAATCCAGAAAGAACTATGGCTGACACACACTCACCCTGACTCCCAGTGGCCTCAGCAGGACCTGTACTACAGATACTGAAGGGTGCTACAGCACCAGGGGAACAAAATGGCACTCAAAGGGTTAAAATAGGCCCTCATTGCTGAATTACTTCTTCACGGTCATCATTTGCCATGCAAAACACAGGACAGACAGCCATCAGGTACACACTTAACCCACTGACTGCCACAGGGTTGTGTATCACGTTTTACCCCTCAGGGAGTGTGTTCAAACCCCTCACACACTGTAAACTTGCATTTCCCTCCCACTTCTCCTCCTTCCCCAGCCTAGTACTAACACTTTTCCACATTTATGTTAAGCCCCGCCCCTACTCGTGATTAAGCCCCTCCCACTTTTAACCCAGATTGCCCCATTTGTCTCTCCATATCAGCACCACATGACTCCCTTCCAGGGACTACACAAGTCAAAGTTCCCAGGTATGAACACACTTCCCACTGCTATTTAACGCTGACATGCCTCTCTATACATTAACCATTTGAGTGCCAGAGGGGTGCACAACTCATGCACGCATGTGTTTCTGTGTATATATGTTGCGTGTGTGTGTGTACATCTCTGTTACATATTTGTGTGCATCTCCGGTGTGTGTGTGCATTCTTTTGCATGTCTCTGACGCTCACTGTATGTATGTGTCTGCCTGTGTGTTGCATATGTCTGTGTTTATCAGTGTGTCTACATTTCACACACGCGCGCCCAACACCATCCCACATTGGTAGTGTATATATATATATGAGAGAGAAAACCTGCGTCCCCTGCCACACACACTCAAGGGCGGCTGTAAGGAACAGTTAGCTTGCCCCCCAACATCAGTCTTAACCTAGGCTGACCAGACCTCACCTATAACTGGGAAAGCATAGGAAAAATGCATACTGCGAGACTGCTTTCATTTCAGTGAAGTACTGCAAAATGGCTATTTCCTATGTGTCCCCGGTTAAAGGTGAGATCTGGTCAGCCTACCTTAACCCTTTGAGTGTCAGAGGGGTACGCATACATTGCAATGCGTTGAGTACCTCTCTGGCAGTCAGACGGTTAGCCCTCTCCTTCACAACTCACTTACTGCTACATCACTTCTCTCGACTTACAACTCCTACAGTAAACAACTCATGGCACAATACTATAACCCACCAACCAGCAGCTCCCATTTTGCTGGGGAGCCACACATTGATCACTTCTTTCAAAGACACACTGGGACACTCAGAGTCAGCTGGGGAATAGGTTAGAACACACAGATCTTCAGTTTCCATGCTAAGAACTGGGGCTGATGGACTCACTTTGTTTCAATTTAACCCTTTGAGTGCTGCTGCAATGCCTTGGATACCTCTCTGGCACTCAGAGGGTTAAGCCCATTAACCCTTGGAGTACCAGAGATGATATGCAGCACATTGCTCTGCATACCTCTGTCACTCAAAGGGTTAATATCTGTTTGGAAAGCTTCCACATTTGGGTATTGTGCAGCCCACTCTTTCCTCACAAGTGGCCCACAGGGTTAAACTGATTTCTTTGAAAATGTCCATTGATTTCAATGAGACTATTAATTCCATGAACGCTACAGACAATGCAAATAAATTGCCAAAGCAACACGTTGGGGACCATTGTAGCATTCAAGGGGTTAAAGTCCCATTTATGTCAACACGATTTACCTGATTTTTCAATTCAACCCTATGGTGTCAGGTTTTTTTTACTTGCACCCTTTATCTTGATACATAAGGCCCATACAGTTATACTCTTACCCCATTAATCTAAACCCATTTATACTTTTGGCTCTTGCAGCAGTTGACTGTGCACTGTGAACTGTGAGGCTGATGTACTAACACAAAGAGGAACAATTCATCTGTACCATACAGAACAAATACAATGCTTTGCTGACCTCTCTAGCGTTGAAGACATTAAAACGCCCATTTAAATAAATGGGTATTGTTCCCTGTGCTGCTGTTACTTTTCCACAAAATTCCACCACTTTCCTTAGTATATGAGCCTTCCTGTTTTGAAGCCTATTAGCTGTTAGGGGTCCCTGTATTGATCCCTTGCCTACGGACATATAATCTGGTTCGGTCCCAGCCGACCACCACGGCCCACTAATGCAAGGAGCGCCCAACATGTGTCACATATTCCTTTCACTGTCAGAGGACTATACAACTCATTACACAGCAATGTGTTGTGTACCTCTCTCACACTCAGAGTTAAAGTGCTTCACTCCAACCAACTGCTACACTATGTCTGTATAATGCAGTAACCCTACAGCCCTGTATTTCATGTCTACTTCACTGTCTATGTATAGTCATTTCTCCCCCTCACCCATTACTTTACTGTAACGCTTCACTGTCCCTCCTCTTCTCAATCTCTCATCTCTTCCTCCCTTGTCACCCCCACTTACCTATCCCCTTGCCATTCATCCATAGTCCCAATCTTGCCATTTTACTCCCACATCACTATTACATTATCTATCACTGCATCTGTCACTTAACCCTCTGTCTGCCAACCTATTTCTTCAAATGTACTGCAGCATCCACTGCTGCAATCTAAATTATTCCTTTACTCACAAACATCTTCTCACTGTGACCTTTTACAAGTAACACAGGACACTGACTTCAACTGTAAGGATACAGGGCCTTATTCATCAAGTAACAGAGCACACTGACTTCAACTGCAAGGATACAGGGCCTTATTCATCAAGTAACACAGCACACTGACTTCAACTGTAAAGATGCAGGGCCTTACTCATCAACTAACACAGCACACTGACTTCAACTGTAAGGATACAGGGCCTTATTCATCATGTAACACAGCACACTCACTTCAACTGTTAAGATACAGGGCCTTATTCACCAAGTAACACAGCACACTCACTTCAACTGTAAGGATACAGGGCCTTATTCACCAAGTAACGCGGCACACTCATTACAACTGTAAGGATACAGGGCCTTATTCATCATGTAACACAGCACACTCACTTCAACTGTAAGGATACAGGGTCTTATTCATCAAGGAACACAGCACACTCACTTCAACTGTAAGGATACAGGGCCTTATTCATCAAGTAACACAGTACACTCACTTCAACTGTAAGGATACAGGGCCTTATTCACCAAGTAACGCGGCACACTTACTACAACTGTAAGGATACAGGGCCTTATTCATCATGTAACACAGCACACTCACTTCAACTGTAAGGATACAGGGTCTTATTCATCAAGGAATACAGCACACTCACTTCAACTGTAAGGATACAGGGTCTTATTCATCAAGCTGAAGAGCTGCAATTAAAACATTTTTTACAAATCTTATCAGCATATCTACATCCCCACTGCGTCTGTCACACACTGTCTACACATGTGACATCATATGCCTATGTGTGTGTCTCCGTATGTATGCGTTTCACAGTGTGTGACATGCTCTGTCTCTTTAAGTGCGTGTCTGTAACACTGCATATTTCTGTTTCACACAATGTCTCTCTGTGTAAATAATATGATGGGCAACGCCGTCCCACATTGCTAGTATATTTATATTTACAAACAGATGGCTAGTACAACATATGCAGGATGTAATCTCTTTAAAATTAACTCAACACATCTTAAGGTGATGGGTCCACTTTAAATAAGTATTTGCACCAGAGTGCTAATCAGTTAAGATACATTATTCACACATATACACACTATTTTTAATTATGTGAATTTAGCTTTAGAGTGCAAGAGAGTGTTGCAATAGAAGGAAATCTGTTGCACACCCAAGGATTAAAATGCCATTCATAAACTGCGGCTGAACATAGAACACAACTGTACTGTTAAAGGGATAGTAATACTTCATTTTAACTTCATTTTATTTTGTAGGCATTAAAAAAACATGAAGAATGATATAAGTCTTATCTCTGAAACCTTTATGGTTTAAGAGATATTCACAAACAAAGTATCCCCCCCCTGTTCAACCAGATAAGAAGGGAGATGCCCAGGTAGACTGCAGAGAGGGACAATCTTCAATTAAGATAATGGAAAAAGCTGAAAAACTTTTCAAGGGGGGAAGGGCTTTCATTGTTTTCATACAAAGAAAACTGTCCCCTTCTGTTATCTGTACTGTCATACAACCTGACTCACATCTGAGAAGAGATGGCTTACACTAGGAAAAAGGGGCGGGGAGGGGAACTTTGCTTGTGAATATCTCATAAACCATAAAGGTTTCAGAGATAAGACTTATATCATTCTTCATGTTTTTTTAATGCCTACAAAATAAAATAAAGTTAAAACGAAGTGTTACTATCCCTTTAAATAAAAAGTCAAGATTATCTAAAGCTCTGTTAATTTTCATCCAGATATAAACAACTGCTGGTGTTTTGTTTGTACAAAACAGAAAATGTTGTGTTCATTTACACATGTCCTTTATATAGCTAAGGTTACCAAGTGCATATATTGGTGAGGTTTAAGAAAACACCATCAACATTATCAACATGTGTCAACATTATGTCACTACCTTTAGAGGCACGACCTTGTCAAGCCTGATTTCAGCAATGTCACCAGGTGAATCATCAGTTGTGTATGTGCCTTTTACTAACTCTAAAGATGTCCATCTATGGGAGTGAGCAGCATCTCCAGAGTGGTCACTCTGCAACACAAAAAGGGAAAAATGGAAGTATTAAGTTGGAGAGGTCTGTAGCAATCAAAAAGTTCAAAGGAAGGAATCAACAAAAGTGCAGTATTGGTGGTTAAATTACTTAATGGCGGCAACTACTGGGCTTTCTAAAATATGTTTCACTGGGAGGGGTAATCACAGGTCTGCTTTCTCAAGTGTGTAATTAATCATTTAAGGCTTTATGAACAGAGCAAAAGGTGAGCAATTCTGGAGCACATCAACTGCACCATAGTGTACAAATAAAAATTGCCTAACAAAGGAAGGCATGGAGTGTTCAAGGAGTTAAAAAGCTTCATTTAATTTCTCTCCTATGGTACAGCTGGATTACTATATTTTGTTTTCTCATAAAAACCAATACCTTAGTAGGTAGTTACTTGTCAAGTGATGGATAATCAGGAAGACCTTTTTCATGCCTCTCTTAACATTGGTTCTACTAATAATTACTATATAACCGGGTAATAAATAAAAATAAAATTCAGTTTGCCCTCGCAGACATCCTCACAATGATGTGTATTGGTAACTTGATTATCAAAAACGAGTATTGTCATTGCTGCAAGCTCTCCATCATGTTTTTAAGGATTGATCAAATGTTTTTGTTAATTAGCTGATGAAGAGGAGAAGAACAGGAAGCTCATAGCTGTGTGTCTTGGCATTCTCATAAAACAATGACATTTTGCAGAACACAAGCATGCAAACTATCTCATGAATGTTTATTCAGGTAATATTACATTCCAAAAGACATGAAAAGCAGAACACATGCATACAAGATAAAAGGTACCAAGTATATGGACAGAACAATTATCACGCCTTATTTTTACCTCAGCCACAATGAGAAACAGTTGCAAGGCATAATTAACCCCTTAAGGACCAGCGGTCCTGGGACCTTTCTGTCCCATAAGGACCATATTGATCCTTGCCAACGCACCAGTACACGTGACCGGTTGCGTGTATCGGCGTGCAGCTTTGGGTCCTGAAAGAGATCGCTCCAGTCTTGGAGCAGTCAGTTTTAGGCCCCATTTTTACTTACATTGCTCCCTGTGGAGCGCTGTAAGTAAAAAGTATGTGACGTACTATAACCATCATCGGTCCTTAAGTACTTAAGGTCCATGACGGTCATAGTACGTCATGTAGTCCTTAAGGAGTTAAGGACTGAACTGCAGCATCCATGAGGTTTAAAACCAGTTACAGCTTTTTTTGTGAAGTTGCCAACAATAGGATGCTAGCTTAATACCTATTAAAGCCTTTTCTCTTTAGTCCATATGGAACCCAGATACCATTGAGTCGAGTCCCTACTAATAGAGGGCAGGGTACATCACAAAGGTCAGAGTCTTTGGGGTGGTGACTCACTCCTTATCCTTCAGTTCCTCCCGCCTACTTCCCAAAATTCATGTGACAATAGCCATAGTAAAAAAAACTAAGTGGGTAAGAAAAAAAAAAAAAGTCTCCCAGTACAAATAATCTAACAGGACCCCTCTGCTTGGGGAAACAACGTGAGGTTTTTCTCCAGGTGGGAGAACTGTGCACTGTATGGATTAAAGAAAAAAGGATTTAACATGTAAAATTGCTAAAATCCTATTTTCTCTTGCATCCAATATGGATCACAGGTAGCATGGGATATACCAAAGTATCCCAGATTCCAGAGAGAGCAAGGAGAAAAGACTGTTCAATGTTCCCATGATACCAGAGTTCCTTAGGGCTATTCTGGATCTGGACAGACACCAAAGTAACAAAGCACACCAAACAGCCAACGGGGCTCAAAATCTACTGAACAACAACTGGCAGTAGAGAAAAGAAGAAGATAGAACCCTGAGCAATGAAGACTGCATGAAGGACCTTTGGACTAAAGCTGGCCTCAGCAGAGGCCAATATATTGATGCAATTGTGTTTGGTGAAAGTGTGCAAGAAGGACCAAGTTGCAGCCCTGCACGGCGGTTCAGTCGAGGCTTGGTTTTTGTAGGCTCAAGAAGCACCCACTGGTCTGGTGGAATGTGCTGTGATTTTGAAGGGAACTGGTTTCTTCTTGATCACTTACACTTGGCGTATGGTAGAATTAATACAAGAGGCAATGATGCTGTCTGACTTACTCTAGGACCTTCGGGGATTACAAAATGAGAATCAGCCTTATGAAAGACTTAGTGCAATGCACATAAAACTTAAAGGAGCAGTAAACATTTGTTATGTAAAAATGCATATTGTAGAACTTCACCTGTTGATTAAAATAAGGGTACTCCCACTGTGAGAGACACACTTGCAGAGTTATTACAGTTTAAACTACATAAACAGTGCCCTCGAGTGATGAGATTCCAATGAGTTGTTCTGTTACATTCTGTTTGAAAGGAAAGTCACTGACAAAGAGTTCTCCATAGAATGAGATAGAAAATGTGGAGTCACTTACTGTTCAAAACTTTCAGGAAGTAAATGCACAGTAAATTCAATCCCCAATTAGTTGAATGGTTATAACTTTTGGTTAAAACAACTGACAGCAGTGGGAGTGACCTTGTTTTATTCAACAGGAAAAGCCCTATAACATTTAGGTTTTCATAAAAAATGAACAAAGCAAAGGTAAAGCACAATGTTCAACAGGTGGAGATCCCTCTCGTAAGTGGATGACTGATCAAGGCAAAAGAAAGCACGACAATCTTCAGACTGATGTGGAACCTGGAGACAACCTGAGGAAGAAACTCCTAAGAAGTCAAAGGACACCATATCTTGGTGAAACACCAGGAAGTGAGTCTTGCAAGACAGAGCTTGCATCTCAGTTACCCTCCGAACATAGATAATCAACAAAGAAAAGCAGTCTTCAATGTCGACTGACACAAGGAGATGGAAGCTAGAAGGAGGCCTCTGAAGAACACTCAAAACTAGTTTGAGATCCCACGGTGGTGTGGATCCCATTAGCTACCCCCTATTGAAAAGTCTTCATGTCTGGGAAGACAGCAATGAATTTATGAAATACAGCAGAGAGGGCTAAGATCTGAACTTTGAGGGAACCCCAGCTGAGACTCTTGTTGACTTCATCCTGAGGGAAGGACAGCACCATGGTCAAAGACCTGCGGGGACAGATTCTTGTCCACAAAACACCGGTGAAAAATGGACCAGACCCTATGGTATGCCTTAGAGGAAACAAGCTTTCAAGCCTGGATAATGCTGGAGATAGGAAAATCCCTTCTTCAGAATACTGGCCTCAAGAGCCATGACATCAAGTCCAGCCTCTCCACATCCTCGTACCACAAGGGCCCCGGAAGCAACAGGTCTGACCTAGATGGTAGGCAGATCGAATCCTGAATGGACAGACTAATGAGTTGTTTGCAAATCATGCTCTCTTGGGCTAGAATGGAGCATTTAGGATAACCATTGCCTTGTCAATCCTGATCTTCCGGATCACCTTGGGGATGAAAGGACTCAAGGGAAACATATAGGATAGGTGAAAACTCCATGGAATGGACAATGCATCCATTGCAAAGGCTAGAGGATCCTTCATTCGAGCACAGAACATTGGAACCTTCCTGTTCTCCCCAGTTGCCATTAGGTCTATCACTAGGACCTGGAAAACCCAGTCTTGAACTATTAAGTAGAACACCTATGGATGGAGCTCTCAGTTCCCTGGGTCTTCATTTTGATGACTAAGAAAGTCTACCAGGTTTCCATTCGTGGAATGTGTACATTTGAGATGGCTGCAATGTAGGCTTCTGCCTAGGTGAAGAGATCCTTCACCTCTCTCAGTGCTATTTCGCTGCACGTTCCCCCTTGGTGGTTGATGTACATCACCACCAAGGTGTTGTTTGAATTAACTCTAAATGGAATCCCTGTGAGTACCTGAGACCAATGAAAGAGAACCAGAGGAATCGCTCTGAGCTCCAGGATGTTAATGAACAGTAGTCTCTCCTCCCCCTGGCCACTCAAGTGACTCAAGATAGCAGCCCAGCCCTTCAGACTGGAGTCCGTCATCACCAGGGTCAACTCTCGAATCACAAAGGGCCTCCCTCTGGCCGATGGAGCAAACACTGAGGGTCCTACGGAGACAAGGTCATCTGATGGGAGATAGTCTCCAGATTCCTGGACCACGTTGAAGTTCCCTTGTGTGGAACTGCGAGTAAGGGACCACTTCCTGAACGGACACCAACTGACCCAGGACACTCATGAAGTCCATGATCTTGGCTGACTGCCACTCCATTGTCCCAGATACGTCCTGGAACAAAATCAGAATTTTCTCCTCCGTGAGAAAGTCTCTCCCCGCAGGGTGTCAAACTTCATGCCCAGGAACAACACACATGGGATGGGATTGAAAAAGACTTCTTGAAATTGAGAATCCAGCTGTGATGCACCAGAATACAAGCACACTCTTGTATATGGTGAGCCAAATGTTCTTGAAAAGGAGCGTTGAGTAGGAAATTATACAAATCTGAAGTTAGAGAAATGACCTGGGTATGGATGTACGCTGCCAAGACTGCAGTGATATATGTGAAGATTCTAGAGATTGGAACCAAAAACAAAATGCAGGTAATGTTGGCTGTCCATGTGGATAGGGACATGTAGGCATGTGTCTTGATGATCCAGAGAGGCCAGGTACTCAAATGGGCACATCGATGAGATTCCATCTTGATGTTGGAAGCAAGCATTCAGAATAAGATATCAGCCTCCGTCCTTCATGGAATCTGTAAAAAGCTTGGAATAGAAACCTGAAACTGCTCTTGGACTGGGATTGGCACCAGCACCTGTTTTTCCAGCAGAGTGGCCATGGTTTTGTGGAAAAATGTCACATTTTCTGGGCTCCTTGAAAGTTTTGTGAAGAAGCAGCGATATGGAGGAAGAGATATGAAATCTATGTAGTACCCTTCTGATACACTAATTATCTGTTTCAGGTCAGACCCAAAGAGCTTTGTCCTGAAAATACAAGGATAACAGTGACTTGTTAGAAGATTGGTCTTCAGACCAAACCTTGAGCCACAAGGTGTGGCGTGTAGAAACGGACGTCTGAGGACTTAGCAGAAAATCTAGCCTCATCAAACAATGTCTCAGTGATGTAGGCATTAGCTTCCATAAGGATGGCTTCCAAAATAGACATGTATGTCCTCCTTAGGCTTGTCAGCACGCATGGCATCTGACAGCTGTTCACCCCAGACGAAACAGCACTATTGACCCAGGCAGATATAAATATAGGCCTCAATGTCACCCCGTTAGCTGCAAAATTGCACTTGAGTAAGGGGCCAAGCCTCGTCTCAGCCTAGTTCTTGATCCCCGCAGGGTACACCAGGAGAAGGATAGTGTTCTTCAACAAGTGCGAGATAGGGGGTTTATGGCAGGGAGAGAAGCCACTGTGCCAGAGCCTTAGTTGTAAAAGCATATATCTTAAAGAAGCGATTATTAAAGAAATGTCTCTTATCTCTTTTCCACTCATCCATAAGGATTTGATCAAGAGTATTATTGGGGAGAAAAACAGGGGAAGTCTTCCTGCACGTCTAAAAAAATGTCCAGAGAGGGAAGATCCCACATCTGTGATATCAGAGGCTGAGGGGAATGTATGCCCCAAATCCCTGAGTGTGCCCCTTAAATACAGGGCCAACCTGTTTGAAGGTAGGCAGAGGTTTCTAAGAATGGAGAATCCCCTGAACTAAAAAGGGGATTTATGCCACTAAAGAGGGTAGTTTTTAACCCATGAATCTTGTTCAGTGCCGGAGGAGTGATAGGGGTCACAGCACAAGACAAGCATAGAGTCCCAGAGTATTCCCTTGGAAGCTCAGTATGACCTGAGGAATAGTGGATGAGGGGAGTGAAGAAAGCCCCTGAATCCTTAGCCTTGGATTTCTCCATATACCCCTTAGTGTCAGAAATGTCCCTGAGAGTGTGTCAAAATCTAATAAAGCTAGATTAAATGCACTTAGAATAAAGGTAAAACTCAGAAATACCAAAAAAAGGCACTTACCTGATATGCAAAGGGTTAACCTGGAGGAGGAGAGCAAGGACAGTCAGCCTCTGCGTAGGACAAGCAAGAGAAGTAAAATGGCCACCAGACGTGTGTCAGCCAATCGGAAGAAAGCCCGGGAAATGGACGTTATGGGAACTATAGGCTTTTCTCTTGCATTTTGACTAGAAATGCCTGTTACTCCGACTGCAGAGTACTCCCTGGACACTCACTAGACCATGATGATAGAGCATGAGGAGACAAGAAAATAGAGCCCTCTCTGACCACTGTACCTCATACCGTTGCAGAGATGTTCCAGAGCAAAGATGGCCACAAGCAGCTCTGTTTCTTAAAGAAGCCATTACACTAAAATCAATGTTAATAAATGATAAAGGAAGACCCAAACTCCCCCAGGGAACATCTGTAGAAGTGGAAAATCTATTAGTGGGAGACCAGAAATAAGCCCAAAAGCAGACAACACACTGTAAAAAACAGTGGTGAATGGGTTAACCAACAGAAAAGAACAGCAGCCATCTGTACTTCCAAAGCCTTTAGAAAGAGAGAAAAGCCCCTTACTGAATGCCAAAGCAAAGCACAGGTACACAGTGTAAGAGGTAGCACTGAATGGGACATACAGTGGACCAAGGCACTCAAAAGGTTAATTACTAATCTTCTTTATTCAGGCTACCATCGTAGGAGAGGCCGGAATCTGAAAGAGACTCATCCATGAGGAACATGTCATAAAGTCACCTCCACAGGGCAAGTAGGGTCCACAAAGCACCTGTGAACTGGACAATCCAACTCCAGGGAAGCCCAAACATCGTAGATTGCCTAATGGGGTACTATACATCCCCATATCTAAAGAGGATGGACTCAACCCCATGATACCCGTGTTCCAACCCCCCCCCCCCCAAAAAAAAAAAAAAAAAACGAATTGCAGATGGAATGGCAGTGGGTAGTACCCTGCCGCTTGGGAGGTGCTTTACCCCATATCCAACAGGATGACACAAGAAAAGTTTTGTAAACAGCAGGCCTCCACTGATATTTCGTATTGCTTGTATGTTTAGAATCTTTCCTAACTGCTCTTTAGTAAACAGGATACAATTATGTCTACATTAAAGTGGTTAACAGTGCAAATTCTTCCTTTAGGCTGTTTGTAAATTAAAGCCAGTATTTTAGAGGGAAGCAGCATCCTTATCTGATAGCTAGTGTTTGTACATTGCAATGATTAGTCAAGAACACCCCTGCAGCAACTTAAAGGGACATTATCACAAAGGAATGAAAATGGCTCAAATCCATTTCATATTATATACACATAGACAGCATTCTTAAATTATTTATTTTTGTATTTGGTCAATTTCTAAAATCTTTCAAAATAAAAAGTGGCCAGTTTTGAGCTATTTATCTGTTAAATTTATAAAATAAATAATAGTGATAACCGCTTTGAGATTAGAACCTGCATGGTTTATTTCACTGAAACTCGTATGTTTACACAAGTCATGACATATCACCTTATCACTTGTATAAACAAACATGGGTCCATGACCACTTCCATGAATGGGAAAGCATGCTTAGAATGTCTTTTGGAGGTTCATGCACCTAAAAAATTATTTTTGCAAATGCTGGCTAGGTATTGGTAATTAACCATTTGAGTGCCAGAGGTGTAGGCAACTCATTGCTTTGCAATGCATTGCATACCCCTCTGGCACTGAAAGGGTAAAAAAAACTGCCAAACTTAATTTGCCTTTTGGTTCTGCACTTTACAGTAAGTGAAACAGAATAACTGTCAAGTCCGCCTTGATTAACTCCCATGAGTGCCAGGGGGTTGAAGAATACATTGCTTCACAATGAACTCCTCATCCCTCTGGCACTAGAAGGGTTGGGACTGGACTGAACCACAGTTCTAGGAACTGAACTCTCTAAAGCCACAGAAATATAAAAAGACTTACATCATCTACTAGCACCTCCAGCTCATACTCGTGGATTCCTCCTCCCCCATACACACAAAAGCCAACCACAACCACTCCGGCCTTATCCACAGAGAAACAGATTGCATCTGGAGAGCCATTTCCAGTGTTCCAGCTCCTCCCCTGACTTGTTTTGGTGAAACGATTAGGGCTTGACTTGACTGAATGCAGAGAATTCAATCCGTCTACCTGAGAAAATAATAGTTACAGCCAGCACATGAGACAAAAATGTCTGAGAAGGTGGAGAAATTCTGGGAAAAAAGCTTCATTATAGGGGATAAATAAAAATGTCCTTTGACTTAAATTGGTGTTTTAATGCAATGAATGCTAAAGACTGATAAACCCTTTGGGTGCCAGAGTGTGTGCAACACGTTGCGTACTCCTCTGGCAGTCAAAGGGTTATAGAAACCTTTTAACCTTTCAATTGTTGGCTTCAGTATAGTCAATGTATTGGCCTGTACTTTTTCTGCAAGAAATGTAAAGGTTTTCATGCAACCGAAAATACAATTTTAGTGAACTTGCAGTTAAATCCTTTTCTCTTTTGTCCATGTGGAAGAAAGCAACCATGAGTCTGAGCTCCGTCCTCCAAAGGGCAGGGCACTTCAAAAAGACAGGGTCTTTTAAGCAAAGACTTCCTCTTCCAGCTCAAACCTGACCTCAAACTCATATTCATGTGTAACAAGTATAACAGAAAAGAACCAGAAGTGGGAAGAAGCACAGGAAACCCTTAAAAAAAAAAAAAAAAAAAAAAAAAAAAAAAGACCCTAAGAGGACTCCTCTGACTGGGGAAGGAAACACAGGTAGTTTTTTTCCTCCAGGTGGGAGAGCCCAGTTCTATATGGACTAAAGAGAAAAAGATTTAAAGATAAGTTCACTAAAACCCTGTTTTCACTTACGTCCAATATGGAACAAAGGAAACATGGGGGTATATCAAAGATGACAGGGAGGGAAAAGACAAAAAAAAAAAAAAAAACAACTCTCCCCATAGGATACCAGTATTCCACAGATCTACACTGGATCTATGTAATCTCAGTTGTCAAAGGACACCAAATTATCACAGCAAACTGACCAAACAAGAGCACATCTGGGCTCAAACTACTGAACAGAACATGGCAGTATGGAAAAAGCCTGGGCAGACACATCTTTGCCAGCACACCACTGATGGAAGATGGTATACTTTAGAAAAGACAGCTTTCCTAGCCTGGATCATGGTAGAAACGACAGTTTGAGAAACCATTCCATCTCCTGGAGAGGACTTCAAGAGCCATGCAGTCAGACAGTCTTTCAACACCCTGGTACCAGGTGAGACAGTGGAGCAGGGGATCCGGTCTTTGAGGAAGACGGAACGTTTCCTGGGTGGACAGATAGATTGAAAAGGTCTGAAAACCAGGCCTGACTGGACAAGAATGGACCAATCATGATAACTACGGCATTTTTCCATCCTCGGCTGGATTCAAACACAGGAGATAAATATTAACACCTGCTTTATCAAATATTTTCCTACTGAAGTTTGTGGGGAAACCTGGAGATAAAAGCAGAGATAAAATTAGCACCTGCATTTGAATCCAGACCCTGACCTTTCTAAATCACACAGGAATGAGATATATTAGGGGAAACACACAGGAATGATGGTAGTTCAGGGGAATGGGCATCATTTCCCTCTCAAGAGCCAAGGGACCCTTTGCCTTTGTGCAGAACAGAGGATCCTTCCTTTTCTTGCGATAAGCCATCAAATCCGCAACTGGAAGACCCCATCACTGGACTGTTGGAACACCTTCTGGATCCACATCTTCACAGCTGAGAAAATCAGACCTCCTTCCAAGCTGACTCCAGGCTTCGAGTTCCTCCCTGGCAGTTGATGTAAGCCACTGCTGTTGAGTTGTCTGACTGTACCCAGACTGGAGGCACCACTAGTACTTGAGACCAGTGAAGAAGTATCAGACAGATAGCACGGATCTCCAGGATGTTGTCCTGTCCACAGTACCTGAGCTGTCAGGAAACCCAGGGTTGTACCCCAATGTCTGAGGCTGGCATCAGTTATGAACAGATTCCACTACGGACTGACAAAGGGATGTTCCAGAGTCAGACGAGGAAGATATAACCACCAACACAGAGCCACCCTCTTTGAGGAGAGTGTGTCATGGAGTGATACAGGTGAGAACGCTGTTAAGAGGACCAGTTTCTGAGAATGTCCAGCTAGAATTCCCTTGTGGAACTTAGCATAGGGGACTGCCTCCAAGGAAGACACTAGACGTCATAAGATCCTTATGTAATCCCTTATTGTTGCAGATGGCCATGCTAACCCCATACCACATCTTGGAACAGGATCTGTATCTTTTTCAATGTCCTTGAGGGACATTGAACTTAATCCAGAAAAAAAAGAGGGCCTGGGATAGAATCAGAGATTGAAAATCCGACTGTGGTGCACCAGAAAGCAGTTGTAATCTTGGATATGGATCGCCAAGATTTCTTCTGAAGGAACCTTGATTTGAAGACTGTCCAGATATAGAGTCAGAGAAATGCCTGGTAAGTGAATGTATAAGGCCAAAGCTGCCATGACCTTAGAGCTGAGACCAGACCAAAGGGCAGTGAAGTGAACTGGTATTGATTGCAAGTGAAAGCAAAACGAAGGAAAGGTTGGTGGTCTGGATGGTTGGGAAGTGCAGGTAGGCGTCCTGAAGGTCAAGAGAAGCCAGGAATGTGCCTAGACACATCGCTAAAATGACAGAGTGCAAAGATTCCAAAGATTTGACGTGATTAAGGCCAGGGCTTAAAATGTGAAGTCCTTTGCTACTAGCCAGACCTGAAAAGTTACTCGCCACTGCAAGCTAAAACATACCCACCAGGGCTGAATTTCTACTTGGCTAGTGGCGAGTGCAAATTTTGAGCCCTGATTAAGGCATTTCAAGTCCAGAATAGGGCAGCAGTCACATTCCTTCTTGGGAACAATCTGTCTGAGAAATTTCAATTATACTTCATCCTTAGTGTTATCTTTGGCTCTTTAACAACAATAAAAGTTACTTTTTAATGTACACTAATTTGGAGTGCACCCTATTTAACACTCTTCTCTTTTCTTTTTTTGGATGATTCCCTAAAGTTGAGGTGGCACCCAGGGATCTTAATCAACCTATGTTGAAAAGAATAATATTTTTTTGTTTGTCCCCCTCATTCTCTCTAATTAAACTACAGTTATATATATCCTATTTTCAGTGCAGTTTCACACCATTCAGTATATATGCAAAGGGATAAACTGTAGAGACAGTAGGAAAGACAGCCTCTACGTAGTATAGGTAAAGGAGGAATAACATGGCAGCCAAAAATAATGCCCCCAACCAATCATTAACAAGCTTGGAAAACAAGAATTCTGGACAGTGTATAGTTCCCCCATTACTGTAACAAGTAACACAGTTGATGAGGCTGAAAAAAAGACATGCATCCATGAAATCCAGCCCATGCTAAAAATACCCCTGTTGATCCAGAGGAAGGCAAAAAAAATTTCCTTTTTTTACTCCAAATGCAGTCAGATAGTTCCCTGGATCAACATCCTATCTGTATTGAAGCCGTCATCCTATCTGCATTGAAGTCATCTGTCATAATTTCAATATTGTTATGTGCTAGATAGGCATCATTTGCTTTTTTGAAAGCAGTTGCATTATCTGCAAGTACAACATCCCGAGGCAAATAATTTACTGCCCATACTGTAAAGAACCCCTTGCTGTGTTTTAGTTGAAAGTGCCTTTCCTCTAATCTTAATGGATGACTTCTTGTTCTTAGCTCAGCTCTTTGCATAAATAATGAATTGGATAGTTCTTTGTATTGTCCTTGAATGTATTTGTAAATGCTAATCATATCACCCCTTAGTTGCCTCTTCTCTAATGTAAACAAACCCAGTTTGGCTAGTCTCTCTTAACTCAGATCCTCCAATCCCTTTATCAGTTTTGTTGCACATCTATGCACCTTTGTCAGGATTGACAGGAGGTCGATACCTTTGAACCAGATGTGGTTTCTCCTTCCTGAATTGAGGCTTTATCAGAAGGTTCCTCCATTCCTTCCCCGCCCGATTTTTCAAACTTGTCTGTGTATGGTGAGTTGCTCTTGTGCTTTGGTATTCTAATTCTGCTGGCGTTTTTTCCCTAGGCTTGTCTGACACTCCGTTTTGTATGCTCTCTACTCTATTGTTGTTTTCCGCCCCTGGTGACCTCAGCTTGGCTCTTGAATAATACGTTTATGCCATTCTTGTTGGTTCTATCCGCTCCCATTTGACCCGGCTTGTTTGACTATTCTTTTCCTCTTCGGAGTGGGTTTAGTGTCTCCCTATCCTCCGCCCTTGTCTGATCCACTTAGGACCTGGTTGGCCTTTCGTTTGTTCTTCCCCCCGGTTGCTTCTCTGAGTAGGAGCTCGCTATTGGACCCCGGTCGAATCCTGGGCCTCAGAGACAAGAGTCGCTTCCTGCCAGTGATTGGCTCCGGGATAGACAGAGGTTCCAGCCGTAGAGGGGGGGGGGGAGAGGGAGAGAGAGAGAGAGAGAGAGAGAGAGAGAGAGAGAGAGAGAGAGAGAGAGAGAGAGAGAGAGAGAGAGAGAGATATATATATCATTGTGCTTCCTCTCTGGCAGCTCAGGTTCGGGTGGTCCCACTCAGGGCAGTATTGTTTCTCCTCCACTACAGTCTCAAACCCAGTCCCAGTAAAGCTTTAGTTCCATTAGGCGGACATACTCGTTGCGGCTTGCTCTGGGTTTCTCTCTCCTGCTCTTGGTCCCAGTGGTGCTCAGAAACAGGTGCTTTCAGTGGGTCTTAGCCTTTTGGGATTCTCTGTCCAGGTGGTAGAATTTTTGTGCCTTGCCTTTACCAACTACCATAGGGGACCTGGTCCCTCTCTTGTTGGTCTTCCTAGCTGCTCTGCTATATATGCTGACTCCTGTAAGCAGTCTTGCCCTGCTATATGTTAATTCCTGTAAGCAGTCTTGCTCTGTTATATGCTAACTTCTGTAAAGCAGTCTTGCCCTGCTATATGTTTATTCCTGTACGCAGTCTTGCTCTGCTATATGCGGACTCCTGTAAGCAGTCTTGCCCTGCTATATGTTAATTCCTGTAAGCAGTCTTGCTCTGCTATATGCTAACTCCTGTAAAGCAGTCTTGCCCTGCTATATGTTTATTCCTGTACGCAGTCTTGCTCTGCTATATGCGGACTCCTGTAAAGCAGTCTTGCCCTGCTATATGTTTATTCCTGTACGCAGTCTTGCTCTGCTATATGCGGACTCCTGTAAGCAGTCTTGCTCTGCTATATGCTAACTCCTGTAAAGCAGTCTTGCCCTGCTATATGTTTATTCCTGTACGCAGTCTTGCTCTGCTATATGCGGACTCCTGTAAGCAGTCTTGCTCTGCTATTTAGGGGGTGATTGGTCTCTCCCTGATCTTGCTGGCCTATTTTTGCACCTGTATTTTCCAGAAGGGATTTCCACTAGGGGATTCTCCTGCTAGTAATTTCGGATCACCAGTACCTTCTAAATTCTATCCTGGCCAGGGTCCCGGCTCAACCGGGATTGGGCATCTGGCTTTGCGACTAGCACCTTTACCTCGGCTTTGGCCACAGCAAGGAATTGGTTGGACTGGGAACGCTCCCGAGCAACGCTCTCAATACTCCGAACCCCAGCTACAGTGATCCAGACATATAGAGCGTGACAAGCTTTTCCAGTTCAACAATGTCTTTTTTAACAACTGGTGCCCAAAACTGTACTACATATTCCTTATTAGGTCTATCCAAGGATTTATACAGAAGTAGGATAATATTAACATCCCATGCATCTACACTTCTTTTTATGCAGGCTAGTACCCTGTTTTCCCTTGCAGCAGCTGAGTGAGTCTGAACACTGCTGTGAAGCCTATTATCTATCAGCACTCCTAAATCTCTCTCTAATGAGGATTCTTCAAGTTGTTTCCCATTTAGAGTATATGTAGCAAGTTTGTTTCTACAGCCCAAATGCATAACCTTACATTTATCTACATTAAATGTCATCTGCCACTTTTCTGCCCATCCACTCAGTTTATGTAAATCATTCTGCAGAGAAAAAACATCCAGCTCTGTATGTATTTCCTTACATAGCTTAGTGTCATCAGCAAAGATTGAGATGCTACTTTCAAGTCTTACTTCTAAATCATTAATAAACAAATTAGAAAGCACTGGGCCCAGGACTGATCCCTGCGGCACCCCACTTATAACTTTAGACCAATTTGAAAAGGTTTCATTTAGAACAACTCTCTACCATCTATCATTAGCAGTTCTCAATCTAAGTACAGATAACATCTCCCAAACTGAAGCCTTTTCATTTATACAGTAGCCTGTTGCGAGGCACTGTATCAAAAGCTTTTGCAAATCCAAGAAAACTTTTCCCATTAAAGTCTATGAGGCGAAGATGGCTGCATCACAGGCACCTGATTATAAAGGGGCCATGCACCAAAAAAATAAATTCTAAAGACTATCATTAAGAGTTCCAAAAATCTTTTGGTGCACCTGAGAGAGGGTAAAAAAAAAATTACAGCAACTCTGATGAAAATAAGATCAGACATTAGAAGTACAACAGCTACCAATATGCTAACTGGCACTGAAAGGGTTACATTTGGAAAAATCAAGTAAAGCAGCCATCTATACAATTCAGACATATATGGGAGAGTAAACACAAGGAAGGATGAGCACATATTCACCACAAGTGGAGGTGCGATAATAGTGGGACATAGAATAGGACACTATGGCACTCAAAGGGTTACTCACCAGTCAGACTCCCGTCTAGTAGGAATAAATCTGAGCGGGGGTCAGCTATGAGGAACAGATGTTTCATAACATGAACCTTAACAGGGCCATAGTCCAAGTATAAAACTTCTGAGAATTGGGAAAACAAATTTGAGGGAAGCCAGTGATGGAAGCCCACCTATTGGGGATTACAACCCCAGAGCTAAGAAAAAAATGAATAAAAAAGACCTAAAAGCCAAATGAAGTACCAGCTGCTCCTCATTTCTGTCTTGCAGAGGAGATGAATCTAGGTTTGAGGTAGGGGTTGAGATGGAAGAGGATGAGGTAATTTCCACCCAGAAGACCCTGTCTTTTTGAAGCTGTACTTGGGTGGAGGGAGCGCAACCCAGTGGATTCTGTGTTCCATATTGGACGCTAGAGAAAATAGGAGTGGTTTTAAAGCAACAAAAATCTAAGTCAATAGCATTCATGCTAATTCTACAAAATAAGAGTGTGATTACTGTAAATGTGCAATAATTATTTAAAAAAAGGAACGGTTTAATATAATTCAAATTACTATTTTGAATTAATTTATACTGAAGTCACTGCAAATGACAGACTGCGTAAAACCTCAGACCATAGTTACTATATTAGGTGCATTATTCAGGAATCCAAAGAAGCAATTCTGTAGCAAAAAAATACAGTGCCATTGATTCACTTGGGATATTTAACCCCTTGACAGATAGTTAAAGGTTAAAATCTGCATTCAAATCAGTTAGAAATTTGGAGAGGTTTTATCCCCCCCCCCCCCAAGATGCAGTTGGTTTGACCTCAGATTGGTACTCTTTAGCTTCCTGAATACAGTCCTATGAGTTTTATTGCAAACATAGAAATATCACACT
Organism: Rhinophrynus dorsalis; assembly: GCA_037306005.1. Lineage (NCBI taxonomy): Eukaryota > Metazoa > Chordata > Amphibia > Anura > Rhinophrynidae > Rhinophrynus > Rhinophrynus dorsalis. The sequence goes on along the minus strand of CM074719.1, from coordinate 432,045,558 downwards.
GTAATCAACTATGCATAATATGAATACGCAGACAAAACATGCTGAATGGAGGGTCTCATTCATATAAATATACCTCAGATCCTAGAGCAGAAGCGGTAAGCTCACTGACTATGCTGGCAAGCAGACCACATGTGTTGGACACTAGATGTGAAGAGAAGAGTTCATTTTCCCGCCTCAAGCTGTTCCTCACAGGCAAAACAACAATAACAAGCATCTTCTCCAAAACTTCACGGAAGCTTGTCATCCCAGAGACATTCTCCTCAGTCTGTCAAGGAGAAAGATTGAGTGTTAACAAATAAATATAGAAGACCATGAATGAATAATATTCATATCAAACTAGTGGTATTTTTTTCAAGGGGTGGGGTTGGGGGTAAAGAGTAAAATATATTCACATCTGATGTTTTAATCTTATTATTCCCAATCGACACAATTAAAAGTACATACAGTATATGTAGAGTTGGGAAAGGGATCTGGTACTCCAGAACAGCAAAACAATTTGGTATATACCTTTGTTAAATTACTTGTCTATGTAACACAAAGAGCAGACATGTCAGACAATATTCTATTGCAGTTTGACACTATAAATATTATTTAAAATTCATAGACTTTACCAGATCTTTGCTGGAAAAAATCTAGTCATCTAGGACATTTTTACTCTTATGGTGGCTATTCACTAAAATGTTACAGGTTTGGAATAAAATGCAGAGAATGTTATCACAGTGCATTTTAATAAACTTGAAATCATGGTTATTATGACCCCCCCACAAGAGGTGAGTAATCATTTTTGCCTGCGGGTCACACCTCTGTGGTCACAAGGCTCTCTGTGCAGGTCTGCTCCACTGGGAGCTGATCTCTACACTGTACTAAGTCTATTCACATAGAAGCAAACATGCTAATACATGATAACTGCCTTTTTAACATATTTGCCTCTGCACTGAAAATGTATTTATTTTTGTTCTGTCTGCACTAACAGAATAACACAATGGGCTGGCTGTAAGTATAAATGCAAAGTGGTGCAATTAGGGACAAACAAGAAAATCCCCCACCCAATAAAGGATCGAGAGGTCAACACTCTGTGAAGCAAGGCATTTGTGACCATTTTACAATTGAAGGTGTTAAAATCCCATTTCAAATCAATGGAAATGTGGAAAATATTTATACACAACAAATTAATTAAAGGGTAGCTTTTCCCTAGATATAAATGGTTCAGTTTGTTTAACAGGAGGACTCCCTCGGCCATGTGTCTTTCAAATAGAAGTCAGTTACAACGATATACAATTTTAGCGGATTTTAAATTCCATTGTAGTTCACTGCAAATTCTTTGTTTAAAAACATAAAACATCTTGTTTCCCTTATCATGCACTGAAGTGTATTGAGACGTGTTTGCTGTGTGGATGACAGAGGATGGGTTGAATAGAGATCACAGGAAACTGCATATATAATGCAAAATATAAAAAACATGATGTATGAAGGGCACCTACCTAGGTAAATTAATTCGTTAAAGGGATAGTAATGGCGGCTTTTAACAAAATGTAGATATTAAAGTAAAAATAAAATAACTGATGTAAATCCGGTCTCTAAAACATGTATAGTTTGAGTGATATACGCTTCTAAAGTTCCCCCCTCCCGCTCCATTCACCGCCGACCGGGCCCAAGACCAGGATCTCATGCTGTCAGCTAGAGAGCCGACGTCTGCGAATGGGGCAGGATGAGGAAACTTTAAATGCATTGCAAAGCAGCTTTGTTTCTTCTCTCTTTTTACACTGCATAAGATAATGCTGCGCCCACCAATATCAGAATGTTGAGCAGAGTACTGGAATTGTCTCTTATGGAGGAGTAGTAATGCGGATCTCCAGTGCGCTGCAAAGCAGCTGGGATCTGACCTTTTTCTTGGTTTCTTAATTTCTACACTACACAGGACAATGCTACCAATCTCTCACTATTGCGCAGATTACCGGCATTGTGTCTTGTACAGGAATAATGCGGGTCTCCAGCTCATTGCAAAGTAGCTGGGATCTGAGTTTTTCCTTTGTTTCTTATAGCTTATTACTTTTGACACTGAACTAGATAAAGCTGTGGTCACCAATCTCATACACAAGATCAGTGATACAGTATAATTATCATACCTGGGAACTTTCCAAATGAGCTGACCCTGAGATCTTTGGAATATTAACCTTTAAAGCTTCCTATAATGTAGATTTTATGCAATATGTACCTGCTTGCTCTAACTCGGAGGTGCTCCAGTCGTACCACAAGGAACCTTTAACAAGTTACAACTTAGAGATCTCACTGCCTAAACACAAATAAGACCAGCAGGACATTTCCTGCTGCTTTTCTGGTACAAATGGCACCAATTTAGATACTAAAGAAACATATAATGGTGGAAAATCTTGTAGTAGGTATCACAGACCTCTCTCACCCTGAGAATTTGGCCCTTTACCCTGAGACCCTGACATTTGGGTCTAAACCCTGAGTCTCAGGGTCAAACCCTGAGAGTTCCCAGGTATGATAATTATGATGCAAGCTAGTTTTACTGTATTTCTCCTCAGGTACTGTATGTAAATATTTGGAGATCAAACACACTGTTCATGTTTTGGTAATCCACACTTTTCTATATGTCTGATTCTCTGTACAAATACAATGTATGTCTGTCCTTTATCCTGGACGAGGGATTCATTATATAGTCACCTTTATCTGTATTGGTGCCAATTACAATAGTATGGTCTGCTCTTAACTGAGTACTAATTATGGCTTCTAATTAGATTCTCCCACCCAGATGGGGGGGTTGGTGTGTGGGTATTTAGGGGTCTGATTTTCTTTTCTGTATTTTCTTGGGAAAAGCACTGTATTATGCCGAAACATCGATCTAGTACAAATAAATTAGTTTTTTTTTTTTTTTTTGAGCTTTCTAAAAAGTCCTGCGGTGTGCTGCTTTTTTGCGGTCTTCTGCATAGTTTGGATATAAGCTTTCACCAAGGCATCACGCTAGCTGTCAAGATTGCTGCCATCTCTACATATTTACACACATTATATATATCTCTAGGAAGACAAAATGATAAACTAGCACACACACGTGCCTTAAATAAGTCAACATTTCAATGTGAAATATTGACTTAGAAGTGTCAGCATTGCAATGCGAGATCCACATTTTTCTAAGGACACGTTTACAGTAAAATTTTCATTTTATTTAAGTCCCGTGTGTGCTGGCTTATCATTTCCATACCTGGGAACTCTCCGGTTTTGCCCCGGAGACTCCGGATTTCAGACTGAATTACCGGGTCTCTGGGGCAATGTGTGGATCACCGGGTGGGCAGAGTTTAAATAGAAACTCTCCCTACTTGTGCTCTGTCCCGCCTGGTTCCTCCCACTCCCCGCCCTCTTAGATACATTTTGCAGGGTTTTTTTTGTCCCGCCCCCCCTCCGCGACTAAGCCCCACCCCTTTTATGACGAGATTCGCGTCATTTTCCTCCCAGGTCGGCACTGACAGGGTTACCCTCCGGGTAGACCTGTTTCAGAAGTTCCCAGGTATGATCATTTCGTCTTTCAGTATTATTGACACCCACAAGCAATAGCACCCAGGCTTTGACATTTTGTTGATGAGAGTGCTTCACAACTGAGATAGACACACACAGACACACAGACAGACAGAGACACAGACACACACACAGACACACAGACAGACAGAGACACACACAGACACAGACAGAGACACAGACACACACACACACAGACAGACACACAGACAGACACACAGACAGACAGACACACAGACAGACACACAGACAGACAGACACAGACAGACAGACACAGACAGACAGACACAGACAGACAGACACAGACAGACAGACACAGACAGACAGACACAGACAGACAGACACAGACAGACAGACACAGACAGACAGACAGACAGACAGACACAGACAGACAGACACAGACAGACAGACACAGACAGACACAGACACAGACAGACACAGACACAGACACAGACAGACACAGACACAGACAGACAGACACAGACAGACAGACAGACAGACACAGACAGACAGACAGACACAGACAGACAGACACAGACAGACACAGACAGACACAGACAGACACAGACACAGACAGACACAGACAGACAGACACAGACAGACACAGACAGACAGACACAGACAGACACAGACAGACACAGACAGACACAGACAGACACAGACAGACAGACACAGACAGACAGACACAGACAGACAGACACAGACAGACAGACACAGACAGACAGACACAGACAGACACAGACAGACACAGACACAGACAGACAGACAGACAGACACACACACACACACACACACACACACAGACAGACAGACAGACAGACAGACAGACACACACACAGACAGACAGACAGACAGACAGACAGACAGACACACAGACAGACACACAGACAGACACACACACAGACAGACAGACAGACACACAGACAGACAGACACACAGACAGACACACACACAGACAGACACACACACAGACAGACACACACACAGACAGACACACACAGACAGACACACACAGACAGACACACACACAGACAGACACACACACAGGCATATAGACAGACAGGCATATAGACAGACAGGCATATAGACAGACAGGCATATAGACAGACAGACACACACACATAGACAGACAGGCATATAGACAGACGCGCGCGCACGCACAGACGCGCGCACGCACGCAAAGACGCGCGCACGCACGCAAAGACGCACGCACGCAAAGACGCACGCACGCACAGACAGGCACACAGACAGGCACACAGACAGGCACACAGACAGGCACACAGACAGGCACACAGACAGGCACACAGACAGGCACACAGACAGGCATATAGACAGACAGACAAAAAGAATGAGTCTGCACTCACAGGGCTTTTTTAAAAAAGTGTAATTTACACAGTGTCAACATTTCAGACTGCAATTCACATTTTCCTCAGTCCTGAGAAAAAAGTGAATTGCACATTGAAATGCTGACACGGAGTAAATAACACTTTTCAAAAAGCTCTGTGAGTGCAGACTCATTCTTTTTGTTTATTCCTTGGACTCCCATGAGTACAGCACCCAGACATTTGCTAGATTTTGGTGAGTGTGCTTCCCTACTGTTACTATGTATGTATATATATTATATATTTATGTATATACACACTAGCAATACTGACACAGTATTGTCTGTGCGGTTAATAAAACAATCATTGCTTTAATGATTGGCTTGTTGGAATTTCAGTGCTTAGGCCTTTCAGGTCCAAAAAGGTGGGCAACACATTGCAAAGAACTGCATTACTCCATCAATGAAAGTACATGTGTGCGTGTCTTTGCATGTATGTGCATGTGTTTGAGCAACAGCGTGTAAGAGCGTGATTGAGCAACAGTGTCTGAAAAAGAGTGTGTGTGTTTTTTGTGTAGTGCGTATAGCGTTTTGTGCATATCTTATTGCCTAATAGCATTGTACATAGTGTTTTTGTCTATTGAGTTTTATGAATAGCAGTTTGCCTATTGTGTACAGTATATTGCATTTTGCCTACTGAGTAAACAGTTTTGCCTATTCAATATAGAGTTGGACTATAGTTTCTTGCGTATAACTATTGGCATATAGCCTTTGCCGTAATACATATCTTTTGGCGAATACAGTATGGAGCATGGCTTTTGGTTTATTGTGTATAGTGTTTGGTGTACAGAATTTGGTGTATTTCTTATATCGTTATGCATTGTACAGAGCTCAAAATTTCAACTCGCCACTAGCCAATGGTGAGTGAAAATTTAGCCCTGGCGAGTAGAAATTCAGCCCTGGTGGGTATGTTTTGGCTTGCAGTGGCGAGTAACTTTTCAGGTCTGGCTAGTAGAAAAGGACTTAAAATTATAAGCCCTGCATTGTACATATAGCGTTGGGCATTTTGTGAGTAGCATTTTGCAAATAGTGTGTGTATAGCATGTAGCATCTTGTGAGTAGCATGTTGTGTATAGCTCTGTGCGGATTGAGTTAGTATAGAGAACATTTGAATAAGTCCTCCTTACTGTCGCCCCAGGGTGTGTTTGCCAGGCACACAGAAGCCTATGTTTATTTGGAGGGGCAAGCCCTCCTCCATCACCACCACTGGCCACCTGTATAAGCACTCTGCAATTTGTACTTTACACCACTTTGTTTCATCTACTAAAAATCAAAACACTGTTTTTTAATGTCCATTTCAGCATCTAATATAAAACACAATAAAGGATAACTAACACGTCCTTATAATAACCAACCAACTTATCATGGCCAAAAATCCTAATGGCCACTGTGACCTTGGTCCCTGTGCCTTTGTTTAAGAGATCATCATCAATCAGTCCTAGATGTCATGTCCATGGAGGTAGTTGCTAGAAGGAACATGGGGTAAAAACTCCACCCACTGCACATAGTAACTTAACCCTTTAAGGGCCAGACCAGCGGTTTGCAATATGTTGTGCACACCTCTGGTCTTTAAAGGGTTAAGTAGGCTAAAGCACTCTGCCTGCTTTAATAAAATAAAATAAAAAAAAACCTTCCAGAAAATATCATGTCTGTGTCCTTGGACAAGACATTCAGGACTGAAGAAGAGCACAAGGGCAACATTCAGAGAGGATATTCTGGACATTCGGAGTTAAGTGGGAATAAGAGTTATTACTTCTTTAAAAAAAAAAAAGGAAAATTGTAAAATCTATTTGCATGAGTGTATAAACTGTCATGTATTTTGTATTCAGCCGTCATTCTAAATATGCCTGAAGGAGAGAACTAAATTGTCTTAACATTTTGCATCCTAGAGCTACTCAGCCAATAAAGATCATTTTTAATCTACCAGTCTACGGCTTAAAAAAACAAAAAAAAAACACAACTTTATGGTAAGGGGTTAACAACAACTTTTTATTTTTGAAACTAAAAATGCCAAACTCTGCATTGCTCCTTATCCAGTTCCATGCAGTGACATAGCTTTGTCAACATATTTAAACATATAGTGCATTGGCTGTAAGCCCAAGACTGCTGAGGAATGTCTCAGACGTCCCACAGGAAAAGAAAGTGAAATGCATTAAAGGTACAAAGGGTGTTGTTACCACTGACTAGACAAAAACAATGGGTCTTATGTATACACACAGTGAAGCTATTTTGGAACAAACTAACACTACTTTATGGATCAAATAGCAAACCCCAGAGATTTAAATGGGGTTTTAACCCCTCTATGTGCTAGAGGTCTCCACTGTATTGTGAAGAAATGCCCTATTTAAATCAATGGTAAATTAGGGAATGTTTACTTCTCAGCTGCGGTTCATTTAATTTGTTCTGGATTGCTCCAGTTTGGTTTAATACATACAGCTTCATGATTAGAAAGGGCTTGTATCTGTTCTACCAGGACTTTCCACATAGCAGCCACACACCACTTCCATTTTGCTTTTTTTTTTTGTTTTTTTGTTTTTTTTTTGTTTTAGTTCTGCTTGATTTATTTTTGTGTAAAACTTCACTAGTTTAGAAATAAGACAGGGGCACACTCCTTTATATTCAGCTAAAAGGGGCTGGATTTGAACCTCGCACACCCCTAGGTAATGCACCCAGAGGAGCCATTAGTCTCACCCATGGCCATACCCCACTCCCATCCACTGTTGCCTAGTACAGAAAAAACCCTAATTGCTAAACATACAGATATGAAAAAGAGCTTAACACCATGGCTGCTACAGAGATCTCCAATGCATAATGACCATTGCAATGCAATACACTAGATACCTCACTGGCAATCAAAGGTTTAAAATTTTGCAGCTATAGAACGCCGCAGACCCTACAGCTTTGTGTGTTTTTAATTGTATAATACATGTTTTTTTTTTCTTCCAAGTAATTAACACACCTCAAGGCATCTTCTGTTTTGTCACTAACGTTTCAGCAATGAGAAAACAAACAGTCTCAAACCTGGCTAAGTTTCTCCATGCTCGACACCAGCAGAGGGAAGCGATGAGCCAATGCAGTGTCATTTTCAGTGCTGACTTGTTTCACCATGGAGCGCAGCAGGACTTCTCCATCATAAGCAATTGGAAAGATGGAGGTGAGCTTCACAGAGGTGTGACAAAGAGCCGACATAACCGCTGCTAGAAGGCGACTGCTTGAGGTTTTAAAATTTGCTTCCTGAATGTCCTTTAAAATAAACAAAGAGCATGTTTATAGTACACAATTTGAAGATGTAACCCTTTGAGTGTCAGAGACGTATCAATAGCAATGAAACGCAATGTGATGGATACCTCTCTGGCACTCAAAGGGTTAACATAACAAGAACTGTATTCTTCAACTGGCATTTTAACAGTTTTCATGACTTGAAACATACAAGAGTACGTAGCGCATGTCATCAAGTTAATTTACATTATTAATATTTGGCAGAGAGACAGATCTCCAACACATAGTTTTCAAAGAGTTGAAGACACCCACAGCTCTTGAGTGGTTAACAGATACAGATTCATTATATTACTTATCAGGGTTGGGAAACTTGAGGCCCTCCACCTCCTGCTAAGCTACAACTTCCATCATTCCCTGCTAGCCAACGGCATCCAGATGTTCATATAAAGTAAGCCTGACACTAGCAATCGTTATTTAAAAAACACCAAAGTAATGAAAACAGTACATTTTTGGTTATGTAAAATGCATTGGCATGTGTAGTGTTCTACATAACTATCCATTGTTTATTTGGACTAAAGAAGTAGAGATAAAAATAGTATGGGGACAAAGATTCATCCACATGACTAGTTTTAAAGGTCTTATCAAACTGAATTTAACTATTGTGGCTATATTTTTGTAACATTTACATGAAAACCTGTCCTGTTCTTGAGGCTTGCAACTCCCCTATGGACAACAATGAAGATTAATCCAAAAAGAACATTTTTTGTAACAACTATTTTCTTGCATGAAAACATGTCGAAGCATTGAGAGAAAAGCCATCCTACACTCTCTTTGCAGCCCTTAATCTCAATAAAAGCAATACTCACAAAATTGCAGGGCGAATACAACCACCAGTGAAATGTGTCATTCCACTGAAAGGCATACTACAGATTTGATGGAGGATTAGCACACTAAAGATGCAGCAAATTTGTGTTGGTCAGTGAATCTCTACGATTGTCAGCTATGACATTTTTGGGGCTTTACTAATTCGGCTACGTTATTGTCTGTATGAACTAAGCCTAATTATCAATAATGTATATTTAGTAGGACTTTTCCATCTCCGTAAAATATGGAAACTCACACTGTTGGGAGATGCCTTACTCAAAAGTTATAAGAGCTCAAATGTGCTGATCTGAATGTTCAGGTGGAAGCCTGAATGTACCTTTTTATTCCATTTTAAGGTGCTGCTTTAGATACTGCCATTTATGGTGTGTTTTTGTTAACCCTTTCAGGGCCAGAGGGCTGCCCTTCACTGGCAGAACCACTGATAATGTCACTATAAAATTCAAATTACAAATTAAAAAATGTGTATATATGTATGTATGCATATATATGTATGAAAAAAATAAAAAACATATATACATACTCACTAACAAAAACAATTTAAACATGACAACTCTCAGCAGTGGGAGTAACTCTCGTTTTCCCGAGCTGAATAAATGTTAGTAGCCCTTTAACCTATTGGCCTCTAGAGAGATCTCAAACGTACTGCAACACAGTGGGTGAGAGACCTCTCTGGGACCCAAGAGGATAACAGATGCACTGAGAAATCTCTTTAGTACCTGATCCAAGCAGTTCAGCAAGTCACAGAGACAGGCCCACTGGAGGGCAGGAGTTGGGTAGAAGGAATGAAAACAAGCAGTGAATGTATTATGACACTCTTGCAGCACTGCTTCCAGAAGGCACAGAGGCTGACTGAGATACCCTTGGGGGTCATTGTCCAGTTTCATCATGCTGTTGTCCATGCCTTCCGAAAGGATTTTCCTCAGCAGTGTCCTGGTTTTTCCAATGCATTCAGCCAATTTACTAGTTTCTTCTACAACTGCTTTAGTGGAAGCTGCAGTAAAAAAAAAAAATTATATATATAATTTATTTATTTTAAGGAAGAAAAAAAAACACCCAAAAAATAAAATCAGCAACATGTCTTAAATCCTAGAGAGATCAAAATTAAGAGTAACAATTAACTTTATTAAAGGATAATCAACATGTCCTGATTATTATTGAATAATTAATGTGTCCAGAAAATACTTAAGTCTCCGATTTTGTGATTGTGCCTTTGTTTAACCCTTTGTGTGCCATAGCCGTAAGCAACGCATTGCAAAACAATACACTGCATATCCCTCTGGCACTCAAAGAGTTAAGAAGTAACCTCTTCACTCAGTCCTGGAAGTAACTTTGTTGGAGGCAGACAAGACAGCTGAATGAAGGCAGAATGCATACTTAACTCCTTAAGCACCAGAGGGGTGTGAACAGAGTATGAGGTCCTATGATCCTACATCCACCTCCATGGACAAGACATGCAGAACTGTCTGATGTCATCTCTTGAGCAAAGGCACAACAGGTAACATTTATAGGAGCCATTAGGAATTTTTGGCTATAGAAAAAGTACATGTGGGGGCTACTATTAAAAAAGCAAAACCATATCTGTGCAAATTTGGGATAGCAGTTTGACTCCATACTTGTACTCTACTAAAATGGAACATTCAAGCTTTCCTAAAACAGAGTGATCATTGACAAAATAAGATTATAAAAGTGGATATATATACTCCCTTACATGTATCATAGTCCACTGGGGGACACTGGGGCCGTGGGTAAAAGTTCCTCCAACCAGAGGCTGCAAACTTAAAGAGTTAACTAAATCTAAAAGTAAACTCCACCATCTGCTCAGCCCCACTTTACACCTACTGACCAGTTTACATATAGTATAGTAGAGTGCAGTTACCAGGAAATAAAGTCAATCAGCTGAAAAAATTCTGACCCTTTGTAGCGTGAAGGTTTAGGGCAGGATAAGATGCTCTGTGTCTCCCAGTGGACTAAAAGTAAAGGAGTCATCAAGGAGTATAAAATCCACTGCTGGCAAACATTCAGTGGGTTAAGAGGGACAGTGGGGACATCCCGATGTAGTCTCAAAAACACAGCTAGGGAGAGAAAACGGACTAAACTACTACAGTTTGCAGGACCTTCTGTTCAAAACTGGCATTCGCTGAAGCAAGTGTATTAATCGTAGAACTATGTGAACAAATTAACAAGAAAAGTTATTCACTTTCCAAAAACGATCAGCAGAGGCTTGGTGTTTTAGGGCTCATAACATACTCAGATCACCACACAGGTCTGGAAGGAAGAAAGAAAGCTAGTCTTATAGTCCACTTAATCAAGGAAGCAATTGTAGCCTTAGAATCTTCTTTGCCTCTTTTGGGTCCCTCCAGGGAAGGAAAGAGTAACTGTGAAGAAGAAATCCAGTCTCCCAGAGTCAAAACCAAATGAAACCATGAACTCCAGATGTAAACAGACACCTCCACACAGAAATATGGAACACCTAGGAAGTTGGTCAGAGAACGGAAGAAAAAACCTACAGACAATACTGCCTTCCTCTCAAAACTTACCTCAGCCAATGCAAACATGCTGACTGTAATTTTTTATGTGAAGCAACAACCATGTTGCAGCCTGGCACAACTGCTCTGTGGAAGCTTTGTTATTTTAGTCTCATGAAGCTCCCACGCTCTGGTAGAATGTACTGTCATCTGAAAAGGCGCTGGCCTCTTTCTGATGGTATAGGCCTGGTGAATAGCCTCCTTGATTCAGGAAGCCACTGTCACCTTAGAGGTTCACTGGCCCTCTCATGGTCCTTCTAGAATAATGAACTACGCATCCAACTTGGACTTAGTCCAATGAATGTAATATCGGAGAGAGACAGAAAAAAAGTGACACTATATACTAGTGAATACAGAGACCATGGGGTATAGAGAGCAAACATAAAGAACAACTGCCTGCAAAACCTTGCTGCCAAAACTAGCATCCTGAGATGCAAAAACATGAAACTGCTAAAACTTGACAAAAGTGTGAACAGATGAAGGAGGCTAGCCCAGGACAAGAGAACACTGAAAATGGCCCAAAGTTCCAGAAGATTGAGCTGCAGCTTTACGTCGGTGGGGGACCAGTAGCCCTGAATGGAGTGACAGCTGCACATAACACCCCACCCCAACAGGCTGGTGTCTGTCGATACCAATGTTCAGTTCATGAGATGAAAGGACCGACCATGGGACATTCACCACTGGAGAGACACAGCCTGGTGGCTTTGGAAAGGGGTGAAGGAGTGCTGGGCTCTGGTACCAGTGCTGGGTTTTTGCGATCTCTCTCTCTCGTGCGGAGAGGATTTGCTTGACATTTCGGAGCTGGACTGTCTGTAGGCAGGACCAGTCTGATATGAAAATGGAAATTTTCTCTATGCACTGGCACATAGGAGTAAAAAACATGATATGTAGTACCATTAAGAGGTTACCATGCCTTAGAACAAGACACTTTATCTTGTTCATGCTCGATGGGTGCTCACCACACTTGTAGGTCTCCCTAAATAGAAGTGTATCCCAGGCAAGGGTCCTTGCCTAGAGGGAGTCAAATGCACCACACCGACAAGGCCCACATAAGCCAAAACATATGACTGGTTTTGTGGACTGTTTGTAAGCAGAACCAGTCTGATATGAATATGGAAATTTCCTCTCTGCAGTGGCACATGGTAATGAAAAATATGATTTGTCGCACCACCGAGAGTCTACCATGTCTTAGAACAAGACAATTTATCTTGTTCGTGATCGATGGGTGCTTCTCACTCTTATTTGTTGGATGTGATGAAGCAGAGGAAGGAGGTGTGTGTGTGTGTGTGTGTGTGTGTGTGTGTGTGTGTGTGTGTGTGTGTGTGTGTGGGGTGTGTAACTCTTAAAATGCAGTACAGCTGAGTTATTACCACTAAAACGTCCAAAAAAGAAAAAAAAAAAGGGAACTCAGTGTCTCATAGTGTAGCATTTCCTATATTTTATTACCTTCATCAAGCACCATGGTGCTATGAAAATTACTCAATATTCTCACACTTATACTGGCCTCCAGAGCTTGAATGCGAACACTGGACAGATTTGATGATCTGCAGAAAACAAGCAAGCTACAGTTGCCATTAGACTCTGAGGGGAAAATAGTATTTTGCACAGTAAATACACATATCAGAAATCCATCATCGGCAGAACAATCATTTGACTGATTGAGTGTTGTTCTAAGGAGGTTGAAAAGAGTGTACCAGAAGTAACACCACACTTGGGTGTTGTCCAGTGTTCATTCTCAAGCTGTGGAGGAGAGAATAAGCCTCTGAAAATAGTGAATAATTTTCTTATCACTGTGCTGTTTGGTGAAGGCACTAAAAGACACAGGAGATACTACAGTAACAGACTGTCTGAACTTCATTTTTTTTCTCTAATATTTTTGAGGCATCTAACTACGTCCACACAATGCAGTATACCAGCCACTATCTTAGGAAGAAACCCAAAGCAAGTTTGCAAGACCCACCTTATCTGCACAAACCACGGGTCATTTTTTTTTTTCTTTTGCTGCAATAGATTCCGGGGTCCCCGAGAGGCGGGCAGCCACACAGGGATCCCAGAATTCCATGACCAGTCATTAAGTGCTATAACCGGCTTGACTCTCCTGGCGTGTCCAGGGACGTTAAGAGGTTAGAAGACAAGACCTGAAGAAACAGAACAGAAACAATACCCAGAGGGAACACGGCAGTAAGGGTGAAAGAGCAAAGAGATACAAAGGGTAAAGGTTCAAAAGGACTCCTCTGAAGCACACAAGGATACCATGGAGGTGTAGGATCCCTAAAGATAGAGTAGGCCTACACCACAACCTGAACATTTGGAAACAGAGCTATACATCTTGGAAAAGATCCAAGAAAGCCAAGAGTTGAACCTTGATGGTACTATACCAAAGACTCTTGTGGATGTCACCCTGGAGAAGAGCCAAAACCAATGGGAGGCAAAAAGGACAGGTACATGAACTATGTTCTTAACACCAGACCAGACTCTATAGTAAATCTTGGAAGAAACAGACTTATGGGCTTTAAGAATAACTGCAGTAATTAGCTCAGAGATGCAATTCTCTCTCAGGATATCAGCTTCATGAGCCACATAGTCAAGGCGAACCTTGACAGATACAGATGAAAGAGCAGACCCTGAGACACAAGGTATGGAAGAAAGGGGAGATTTCATAAGCACTCAGCCAAGGGGATGGGGTCCCCAAAAAACTGAGATGAAGGAACAGCTGAACAGTCATCATCATCAGAGTCCACCAACAGCTCCTCCTCAGAGGAGTCAGACACATCAGGTACACCCGGCGGTATAGGCAGGGAAAATCTGATAGAGGCGGGGGTCTGCCAGAGTGGAAGACCCCCTGTAAAGTGGATTGAAGGAGTTGTAAGGTGGACCAGAGATCCCTGGTAGTAGCCTTAAACTCTTGCACCCATACTGGCTCTGGTGCATGACTAGAGGCCCCTGCAGGGGATTCAGGGGCAGCAGCGCATGCTAAGCAAACATGACCTGAGTATTCTCTAGGTAACCCTGAGTGACACGAGGAGCAATGAGCGACACAGACACCCCAGTATCCTTAGTCTTAGGTTTAGCCCCAGAGTCTAACGGAGTAGACATTCTCAGAGTCAAGTGGTCAAAGTATCAAAACACCCACAAAATAGTGTGTATGATAAATAAATGCACCCCGGAAACGCTAAATAAGACTTCTCTGGTAGGCAAAGGGTTAAACTGCAGAGGAGAGAAGAAGAGTCCAAGCCCTGCGTAGGATACTCGATCTGCAAATACACAAAATGGCTGGCGCAACGGGCGCCAACTGTAAATGAGCGCGCGAAGCGGACGCTCATGGGAAATGTAGTTTCGCTGACAGAGTATCCCAGCAGTGCTAGAAGCCCTCAACATCAGCACTCAAAGGCTGCTCACCTTTTTCAGCAGATTGTCTGTCTTCAGATTACCATATATCAAGAAGAAGCCTCAGTGGGCAACTCCTGGGGAAAGAACTTGCAGCCAAGATTTACCCCCAGGGCTTAGGTCCACAAAAGCACCTGGTAAACTGAACTATCCACATTTGAGTGATGGGAATTGTCAGTGATGGTAATCCGCCTAATGGTAGTATTCCATCTGTAAAAGAAAAATAATAAAAAAGCTAAAACTATAGCAGAACTGTTCTCTTGCTTGTGTCTTGCCCAAGGAACAAATCTTACTTGGGGCTGGCTAGCTGCAAGCTAAGGAGAGGAGGTAGGCTCCACCCAGCAGTCACTCCTCAGAATTGTTCCTGCCTATTAAAGGGGCTGATTGCCTACTCAAAGTTACCAGTAACCTCTACTGGACGACTGAGAAAAAGAGTTTCCATTCAAGCTTTACACTGATCTTTGCTAAGCAATCTCACCTTATTTAAGGGTTAGAATAAAGTGGGGAATTAGTAGAGCTATCCCATGTTGTAGGAAAGGATTATGTAGTATGACACAGTGGTTTCAGACTCTCATAAAGCAAAATAAATAAAAATTACTTCACACCGACAGACACAAAATGTGACCTCCATGAAGAGGCCAGCCATGTACCTCCTTATCAGTGGTGACACGTGTGTGGTAAAGTGGGTAAAGGAGAGAGAGGACTGTAAATTTTAGTTAATGGTTTAAAAGGGGAGTATAGGGTCCACAAAAGACCTTTATAAATAGTTGGCTGTGTCCCAAGAGCTAATTTAGTTGTCATAACTCAAAACTGCTGCATTTATCCCCACTGTGATCTGCAAGGCTAGACGACGTCAGCAATGAGTAATGAACTCATTGGGGAGGAAATTTTGGGATCTGTTCTCACAATTCTTGGAAAACAGCTAGCTATTTTAAAGGCTAGTGTGGACCCAATACTGCCCCTTTACATGCTCTGCCTTGTTTTGGAAGAACCATTCCCCCCACAGTCCCTGTACCCCCAACTGCACATAAGAGGAACAATATTTTACTCTGAATTCCACACCAGTCATTATAATGGCAGTTTAAATAAAGCAACCAGTGATTAATATCTATAGGGCTTCTTGAAAAATAAAGCCATAACCATAATCCCCAACTCCAAATTTATTTCATTTTCAGAATGACAGAATGACGCTGAGTGCAACAGGAGGTAGGCAAGACATTTCTTTACAGTTTGTTAGCTACTCCTTGCAGGACTCTGTTAAGTACTGAGTATGTTTTTAGTAAATTAAGTCACAGACAACAGATCACACATTTTATGGCTGGGCTTGTTACACTCATTTCCTACTGCAGCCATACAATTATAGAATACTATTTAAACATGTCATTGCCACTCACACACATCATGAAGTACATGCCAAGTTTAGATAAAAAAAATAACGTTCAGTAATGGATATTGGATATTTCTCTTATTTTCTGCTGGGGACACAGTATCAATGGGGTATAGCTCCTCCCACCAGGATGCAGGATATTTTAACAAAAAACATTCTTCCTACTTATGGTCTCTCCTTTATCACCATGCAGCTATTCCTGCACTATGTTCCAGTTTTTGAAATCATACTTCCAGTACCTGATATTGGATATATTTCACAAGTGTAGACTCGTAACAACCGCAAACAGCAAGTCCCCACAAAGCGCAATCGTTCCAAATCCAGCAATGTTGCAGTGTACTGGAAGCCTTTGAGCCCTCGGAGTTCTTCCACTCCCAGCACTAGGGTGGTCCAGCTCCAGTGAAGAATGCTCAGTAGGGATTCAAAACATTCCTATGCAAAACAGCAAACAACCAATTTAGAAGTAATAAATAAAGATACAATCTAGAAAATGACCTTCCTGTCATGAATTAAAAATCGTAGCCCACGTAAACATAACTCTATTTGTTAAACAGCAACTATCACAAGTATAGTGCCCTATTAGCAGAACTGCTCCACTGGGAGCAGGCCTGGCGATAAAGCAAGGGCTGCACTACAAGCCCCATGGAAGCAGAACAAGGGTCTGAGAACAGACACCAACCTCACTCCTTCGTTGGTCCTGTAAGAGGGATGAGACTGAAATCTTCCAGTTCAGTCCTGGGCTATGAGCAAGAAACTCCACGGTTGCATAACCGAGTGGGTCATGTTTCTGGGCCTAAGAGTGGCACACGTAAGTGTCATTCTCAGGCTGCACAGCTCAGTCCCAGGCTTTTTACCAAGTTTACTCCCAAAAGAGTAGATTTAGCAAAGTATGATAACAGTCCCTTTTAAGCTACCAAAGAGCAACAACTGTGACAAGTTTTTAATAAACAGGTTTAAAAAGTCCTTTATTAAATCCTATCCTTTTAATGATTTGTGACATCTTGAGATCTTTACATGGTCTGGATTTGCGGTTACTCACCACTGACACAGTTCGAGCAAATGACCTTTTCAGGATGTGTACTGGCTCACTAGCTTGCTGCTTTCCTTTGGCAGCACTTCCATCACTTGTAGGGAGCCTAGATTAAGAGCCGAAATAGAATTTAATGAGGATGATGCACTAAGAAGAACTGGAGATAGTCTAGGGCAACCCAGTTGAACAACAGAATACACATAACGTTTCCCTTTGCTTTAAATAGGACTGTGTGTTAGCACTTGAATGCTAGAAAGTGCCCAAACACATTGTTTTGTAATGCATCATAGATCTCGGTATCATTCATGCTGTTAACAGCCAAATTTGGATGTCAAAGAGGTCTTACATTTAAATGCATTGCAAAGTAATTAACTTAAAATGTGTTTAGCATATAAGGGGTCAAATAAACAACACATCAGAATACTACACAGGTGAGACCAGTTCAGTTGACAGCATGTCTTTAGCAAAGCATCCATTGTGAAATACAAATGTTACGTGCAGTCGCATTATAGAACTATGGTTGATCTGCCTTGCATTCAAGCAGGCCTGGATTTTATAGTAGTGTTGTCACTTGTTTTATCTACACTCACTCACTTATTCTTCAACAGGAATCTGAGATAAAACAAGTGGTAACATTTATCACATGTAATCTATGATTATGTTTCTGTGACTTGCTCTTAGAACATGCTTACACCATGCATCTTAACCCTTTAAGTGCCAGAGGTACCCCTCTGGCACTCAAATGGTTAACACTAATTAATCCTGGCAGAATTCTTAAAGCACAAATTCCTTGCCTGCAATATAGGGGAAATTACCTGTAAAGTAACTGTGGAATTTGACCTGCATTAACATCTGTGCCATTATTCGATTTCTTAGAGCTTTTAAATTGGAAAACAACACTACAACAACAACAAAAAAATTAAACACGGTTTAGTAGAATCCTTAGATCATTTGGGGACAATAGAATTTATTAAAAATATGCATTGGTTAAGGATAGATCAATCAGACATTAAATAATAATGCTTCAGCAGGAAGACACACCGTGCCTTGCAAAAGTATTCACCCCCCTTGGCATTTTTCCTATTTTGTTGCATTACAACCTGGAATTAAAATGGATTTTAAATTTTGATTTCATGTAATGGGCATACACAAAATAGTCCAAATTGGTGAAATTAAGAAAATAACTTGTTTTAAAAAATTCTAAAAAATAAAAAATGGAAAATGGCGCATGCATATGTATTCACCCCATTTGCTACGAAGCCCCTAAATAAGATCTGGTGCAACTAATTACCTTCAGAAGTCACATAATTAGTTAAATAAAGTCCACCTGTGTGCAATCTAAGTGTCACATGATCTCAGTGTATATACACCTGTTCTGAAAGGCCCCAGAGTCTGCAACACCACCAAGCAAGCGGCACCATGAAGACCAAGGACCCTGGAGCTCTCCAAACAGGTCAGGGACAAAGTTGTGGAGAAATACAGATCAGTGTTGGGTTATAAAACAATACCCCAAACTTTGAACATCCCACAGAGCACCAACTTAATCCATTATTAAAAAAATGGAAAGAATATGGCACCACAACAAACCTGCCAAGAGAGGGCCACCCACCAAAACTCACAGACCAGGCAAGGAGGGCATTAATCAGAGAGGCAACAAAGAGACCAAAGATAACCCTGAAGGATCTGCAAAGGTCCACAGCCGAGATTGAAGTATCTGTCTATAGGACCACTGTCCATAGGAATAGCCTAGTCAAAGCCCAGACCTCAATCCAATTGAGAATCTGTGGTATGACTTAAAGATTGCTGTACACCAGCAGAACCCATCCAACTCAAAGGAGCTGGAGCAGTTTTGCCTTGAAGAATGGGGAAAAATCCCTCTGTGCTTAGATGTGCCAAGCTTATAGAGGTGTACCCCAAGAGACTTGCAGCTGTAATTGCTGCAAAAGGTGGCTCTACAAAGTATTGACTTTGGGGGGTGAATAGTTATGCACGATCAAGTTTTCTGTTTTTTCGTCTTATTTCTTGTTTGTTTCACAATAAAAAATATTTTGCATCTTTAAAGTGGTAGGCATGTTGTGTAAATCAAATGATAACCCCCCCCCCCAAAAAAAAAAAACAATTTAAATTTCAGGTTGTAACGCAACAAAATAGGAAAAATGCCAAGGGGGGGGGGGGGGGTGAACACTTTTGCAAGGCACTGTAATTAACCAGGGAGTTTCCAATTATTATTTTGTAACGAGATCATAATTAAAGGAACTCTAGCTCCTCATAATAAACCCCCACTTAATTTAATATGAGTAGGAAATCTTAATGGTGAATATAAATTAATGCTGTCTGGATTGCTTCTCCAAAATTAGACTTTAATTCGTATTGGATATCACGTCCATGTTGACTGATGATTATTTGCTGCCAGATTACAGGATCCAAAATGCAAACAAATTTTCTGAAGAAAAACTTCAGTGGGAGGAGTTTGGGGTCCTGGATTCTGCAACAAATAATCATGTCCACATCCATGAATAGGATATCCAGTACTAATAAAGACTCTCTAAAAATAGCCAACAGAAAAGAACACGGCTACTTCCCAGAACTCTATTCTCATTCTGACCTAGAAAAAAGGGAATTTCTTTTTCCTGGTGGTGCAACTAGACTTTGAAAGAAAGAAAACTCTTTAACCCCTTAAGGACCAGATAATGTGCGATGACCGTCACAGTCCTTATACCCTTAAGGACCAGTGACGGTCATAGCATGTCATGTACGTTTTACTTACATCGCTCTACCGGTAGCGCTGTAAGTAAAAACGGGGCCTATAATTGACCGCTGGAGTGGTCTCTCTTAGGCCCCAAAGCGGCACATCGGTATGCGTAACAGGTCACGTGTAACGGCGTCCCGGCAAGGATCAAAGCGGTCCTTAAGGGAAGATAACTTCCCTGGACTGCTGGTCCTTAAGGGGTTAAGTAAAAACTATAAATGCCCCACAGTCACAATGTTGTGAGCCTCACACTGTTTCTTGAAATAGCAATATCAATCTATGTGTAACACACCAATGTTGCCAGTGTGATATGCACAGAGGTCATCCAATAATCTACACACCCATACAAAATATCTAAGCCATAAACTCTCTAGTGAAAAGTTTCTGAAATGAGTCCACCACTCAGTACAAAGGCACCCATTAAACCCTACCCCTCTATGGTGAAACACCAGGAGAGGAGGCTTACAAGACGAGTCTTGTAACACAACGACCCTTCTTACAGAAAAGATGGCTAAAAGAAAATCCATTTTAAGCATCAAAAAACACGAGGTAACCCAAGAAAGAGGTTCAAAGTGAGATCCTTCAGGAATGCACAAGACCAGAGTCATGGGATCCCTAAAGGAGGGGAAGGCATGAACCACCTTTGGAACAAAAGTCCGGCAAAATAGAAATAAGCTTATGGAAGAGGACTGAAAGAGCTGAAATATTTTCTTTGATAAAACTCAGCCTGAGACCTTTTTTCATACCATACTGCAAAAAAGGCAAAGACCATGGGAAGATAAAAGGTCTGGGCAGGAATATCTTTATCAGTACGTCATGGATAACAGATTGACCAGATCCTATGATATGCTTTGGAAGAAATATGCTTCCTAGCCTGGGTCATGGTGGAAATGACTTTCTTCTAAGGCTGTTGGTCTCAAAAACCATGCAGTTAAGGCTTATCTGCTGCTACCAATAGGACATCGAGTCAGGAGGTCTGGTCTCACAAAGGGTTAAACTGGAGAAAAGAGAGAAGAGTCAGCCTCTCCATAGTAAAAGAAATAGAGGAGTAAGATGGCATCCAATCAGACAAAAGGACTCCAGGCAATGTAGTTTTCCCACTATACAGAATACTATGCGGTGTCTCACCAGCGACGAAACGTGGCAAAAATAAATAATCATATCGCCGGACATTAGCAATACTGATCATGTGAAACCGAATGGCAAGAGATGAAGAAAGAGCCCACTCTGACCCTTTAAGCATAAATGGGTGCAGAGGTATGGCTGCTGCATGGGCTCTCGTTCTTAAAGGGGCCGCGTGTCAAAAAGTGAAATAATATGAAGTAAAAAGTTATGAAAACCCATGGATACACAAGTCTAAAATTAATCTAGCAATGATTCAGAGAATCGTAGTTCATAAAATAAGGGGTCAGTCTCAAATACACCAACTGGTTCTAAAAGGGTTAGTAAGAGACAAAGTAAAGCAGCCACCTTTACAACATAGCACTATGGAGGAATGCCTGTATGTCCACAGTATGTGGATGACAGAATAGTGGGCCATGATATAAATGACAATGGCACACAAAGGGTTAACTCAACAGCATTCTTTCTTCAGGCTCCAGTCTTAGAGAAAGCAGAACTTCTGAGAAGTTCAGTAATGATAAACATATTTATCATAAAGTTATCCTCCAAAGGCAAATGGCCCATAGAAACTCCTCTGAACTGGGCAATCCAACTCCAGGGAAGCCAGTGATGGGCACCCACCTAACAGAGGATTATACAGCTCCCTATCTAAGAGAAAATAAAACAGCAAACATAAAAGCGAAGAGAAGTGCCAACTCACTCTTCATTGTTTGAGAGATCTGGAGAATAGGAGAGGTCTGAGCTTGAGAAAAAAGCCTTGGCCTCAAAGACCCTGTCTTTTTGAAGTGCCCTAGCCTTTGGAGGAGGGGAGCTCAGCACCAAGGTTTCTGTGTTCCATATTGGACATAAGAGAAAATGAGTTATCTTTAAGTATACAAATATCTCCTTTTCTCTTTTGTGGAAAACAGGATCCATAGGTATATACCAAAGCTATCCCACCAAGATTCCAGGTAAGATAATTAAAGCCCCTGAAAACACAGAACAGTTGCAACAAACTGGAAATAATATATATCACCTATGTCAATGGCCACCTAATAACAAACCAAATAGTAGCATGAAAAACGGATTACCGGAAAAAACATAATAAGGATGCCAACACAGACATAAATTAATGTAAGATAATCCTTCCAAAACTGGCTTCGACTATTGACATGGTAGTGTTTAACAAACACTGTGAAAAGAAGGGCCACACCACCCCTTGCACAAGCTTCTCTGCAGAGACCTGTTTGTAGGCCCTGGAAACACTCACTCTGATGAAATGAGTAAGGATATTAAAATGTACATGCTTTTTCCTGAGGTCATAAGCCACACGAAATGTCGCATTCATCCAGGAAGCCACTGCTATCTTAGACGCTGCTTGGCCCATACAATGCTGCCTTAAGAGTCAAGTACAGAAAGGAAGCTTAATGCAGATGTTCAAAAGGAGCCTCCTGAAACACTCCCAGGACCAATCTGAAGCACCATGGAGGAGTGGGATCCCAAAAGGCTGGGTAAACATGAAACACCTTCTGCGCAAAGGTCTGTAACATCCAGTAAACTGTGAATCAGAGGGAATGGAGGAAATATATGCTAAGCAAAACAGAAAATTAATGGCTATTGCTTCCACAGCAAATGTGAGAGTGTCCCAGGATGTGGAGCAAAAACAGAGGAACCTTGCAGCTCTTCCGAAAGGTCATTGGATCCAGTCAGAAAACCCCACAAATGAACTATGGAATCTAACACCATCGGACCTAACCACCAATTCCAGGGATCTAGATGATGACTGCATGAATGTCCACCACAACGTTGTCTAGCCATGAAATGTGAATAGCAGAGAGCCAGCATGTGAGCTTCTGCCCCAACTAGGATCAATCTGACCAAAAAGAATCAATCTGACTTTTGACCACATGGTGAACTCCTGGCCCCTTCTAAATGGCTGATGTAGCCCACCACCGTCGCACTGGCAAACCAAGGTGGGACTGAGATGAATGCAGCAGAGCTAGACAAATTGCCTGGAGCTCCTGCACATTCACAGGCAGAAGACATTTCTCTCAGTTTAAAAGACTTGAGCTGTCTGAAGGCCCTAGGTGGATCCTCTGCCTGTCAGGCAGGCATTAGTTGTGATTATCACCCAATTCAGAATGACCAGTGGCTACATTAATCACAGATGATACATTTGAAGCCACCAACTAAGATCAGACTTTGCAGAGTCAGAGAGAGACATGACAAGGGAGAGATGACACTTCTGCCTAGACCAACTCTTGATAATCTCCAGCTGCAGTTCCCGGGAGTGAAAATGGTCAAAGGGGACCGACTCCATGGCAGAGACCGGATACCCTAACACCTTCAAGTAATACCACAGCATTGCAGATGACCCCAATGAGTCATGCAGAGGTAGACCTGTCAGGTGAGGGCTTTTGGGCAAACTTCTTGCCCTCTCAAGCCGTTTTAGGGGTATGGCAAACCTCATCAGAAGTAGGAGTAGACACCCTGTGGGCAAACTCATACTGGTGGCAGTAACTAAAAACAAGCGTCTTCCATGGAAAAAAGGAATGCTTGACGGTAACCTTAGGTAGTAGTGCAGTTTATTCTCAGCACTACGGCTAATGATCTTCTCCAACTTTAAGCCATATTTTTAGTCAACAAGTATGATGAGCAACAACAGAGAGTAATAAGGCCTTCTCAGTAAGACTAGAAGAATTAAAGGCCACTTCAGTAAGCTATGCATTAGCCTCAAGGATCTTAGAAGCTGTTCATGCAGATGCACCAAAAAAGGAGTATGATCTGACTGTTTCTAAGAGTTGGTCCCCTCAAACAGCAATGGCCCCCAGTCATACAAGCAATAGCAAAGGTGAAACAAAGTGGCACAAGGAGCAACAGTATTAATCTTTATGGGAGAATCCAGATGCTTATCATCTGTTTGGTTTTAAGCACAGCCTCATCCACTGTCCACTATGGGGCAGCTGGTTTGTCCCAGTTCTTCATAGTACATTTGCCATACATTGTCTTAGAGTATGCAATTATTCTTTCACCCTAGTAATTTCATTTTAGTGAGGAGGGATAATCAAGATTTGGTACAGTATGCGTTTGAATAATTATTACTACCCATCATCTGTTGTAATTGATGCTTGTCCATGTGAGCCACAGTCACTGCTGGGACCTGAAACTCGAGCCCATGCCACATACCACCAGCCAGCTTGTAAGAGGACGGGTTCATCGAACATCATTGCATATTTTTCTCTAGGATGGAGAAAGAAAGTCAAGTAACAGATTTTTTTTATTATTATTATTATTATTATTATTTAACCATTGAGGACCAGAGGGGTGTGCAATGCATTGCATAGCAATATGTTGCACACCCCTCTTGTCCTTAAGGTGTTAAAGAAAATTAAAATTATTTTTCTTTTACCATGTTCACTGCATATACATCTAAATGACAATCCTTTACTCTGCTGCAACTGTTTTGCCATAATATCAAAACACTAACGTGAGCAAGATGTTTTTTTTGTTTTTTGTTTTTTTTTTTTTAAACATTAGCGTCTTGGAGCATATTTTTCCTATAGAGAAACCTTAAAGGGATAGTAATACCCATCTTTATTTTATTTTGTAGGCATTAAAAAAACATGAAGAACGATATAAGTCTTATATCTCAAACCTTTATGGTTTAAGACATATTCACAAGCAAAGTTTCCTCTCCCGCCCCTTTTACCTAGTGTAAGCCATCTCTTCTCAGATATGGAATCTGGTTGAAAGACCAGACAGATAACAGAAGGGGGCAATCTTCTTCCTATGAGAACAATGAAGGCCCAGCCCCCCTTGACAAGTTTTTCAGGTTTTTCCCTTATCTTAATTGAAGATTGTCCCTCTCTGCAGTCTACCTGGGCACCTCCCTTCTGATCTGGCTGAACAGTGTTACATCAGTAAAAGGAGCGGGGGGGGGGGGGATACTTTATCATTGAATTACTCTTGAACTACAACTCAGGCAGAAATGAAATAACACTCTCCAAAGTCCAAATACTATGATGATTAATTAGAGCTGCTTTTATTATGAAAAATTACTATCCCTTTAAGTTAATTACATGATGAACATTAAAGGGAGAGTAAATCTTATTTATGAAAACAAAGGTACTCCGTCAAACTATCAAGAAGTGACTCAGCAATTTCTATCACATTTTATGGAGAATCGTCTGTCAGAAAGACATACATCCCAGCAGAAATAATAACTTTTTTGCATAAATTAAGTTTACTTCTCCATTAATTCTAGTAACAGTTCTAAAGTTCAACTATCATCTGATAGTTGCCTTATGCAGATTTACCAATTAAGCCAGGGCTGCATCGTGAGCCCTGTGCATGAATGGGAAAACATAATTGAACAGAGGGTCTAGGGGGAATGTGCACACAACCTTGGAGTTTGTGTCTGAGAGCCACTGACTTCCAGTTTCCAGGAGAGAGGGCTGATGGGAACTATTTAGGTGCTGCACAGTGCTAATTTAAAAATAATTTTCTTTTGTCACCTAAGGGCACAGCTGGTTTGCTACAGAACTACTCTACTTTGCTTTTATGCACAACACCCCCTAGATTCATATTTTATTGGGACTAGAGTTTGTGAGCATTTACTTTTCTTGAGTTCATTGCCCAATAACTGTATTGGTAGTGACAAATACCCATAATATCTGTTACAAGGATAGAGACTATGAAATGTATTACTTATTTAAGCTACATCCCACTCTGTTCACACCCCCCTCATATTAAAAATAAACTGCAATGGCCATCTTATTTTTTCTTTATATTCTTATCTGAATGGGTAATAAATTCCCCTTGTCCAAGCTAAGTTTACTAAACACGGATCCAAATGGATCACCTGGCAGCGCAGTCATATGCAAGAACATCAGTTTCTGCAAGAAGGTCCCCGTCAGTTTCATGGTCTCCTCCATCAGGCCCCAACTCAAACAACTACAGGAAAAAAAAAAACAACAACAAATGACGAAAACCATTAATTAGTGCATTCTCTCTCTCTCTTTCAAACTGAGGGGTGGGCAATCTGCAATCTTATTGAACTAAAATTCCCTACATCCTCAACTAGTTGATGGCTGGCTAAGGATGATGGGAATAGTCATCCAACACCAGTAGGAAAGCAGCTGGTTAACCACTACTGCGCTAAACACTAATATTGTCCATTTCCTCTCAACTGGTTCAAAGACCTAGTACCTTATTCAGGAAGCTATGGACAGTAGTTATGGGGCAGATCAACTGTACTATCTATTTTCGGAAGCAAACAAAAAAAAAATTGATTTAAATTGGGCTTTTAACACCTTCATTGCTAGAAAGGTCTTCAACGAATTGCAATGCAATTCAATGGAGACCTTTTTAGCATTCAAGGGGTTAAAAGCTCCATTTAAATCAATGGAAATTTAAGGAATTTTCATTTGTCCTCTATGGTACAGTTGGATTTCTACCAGACTGATCTTACGTAGATTGTGAAATAAGGCCCTTAACTTCTTGCAGAAGCAATATAATACTTTGATTGACTACCGTAAAACACAATTCTGCTTCATCCAACTGCAACAATATAAACAGACATTCTTTGCAGTTTCCTTTACAGGTTGCTATTTGATAGCTACTTCACATTACAAGTCAGTCAGAGTACGCAGAGATATTTTCCATTATTATGCTGAATTTTAATTTTATTTGCATGTCAACTTCATTAGCAGCCTCCACAAATAATATGTACTAAAATTTTACTAACACCGCGTGCACCAGTAGAAGCACTAAGTTGTGATGACTTCTCCAGTGATATTATTTCTCTAATTCCTATGATACTCTGGGGAGCCTACTCGCTGGGAAAGATCTTAAAGGGACAGTAATACTTTCATTTTACTAATACCCATCTTGTAGAACTTAAAAAAAGATTTTTAATGCCCCCAATCTCATCCCTCAAACCTTTATTGTTTGAGAGAAGAGAGGATTTTAGTCTTACCTGTTAAATCCATTTTTCTTCGTCCATAAAGGTTACTGGTAACTTTGGGTAGGCGATCAGCCTCTTTAAGTAGGCAGGAACAATTCTGAGACGTGAATGCAGGGGTAGAGCCCACCTCCCCTCCTTGGCTGCAGCTAGCCAACCAGCTCCAGTAAGATTTGAGACACTACTGAGTAGGTAGTGAGAAGGGAAAGAAGACTCCTGTGAGCATGAACCCTGCCACAGGACAGCCAAGCATGGTCCCTTGACAGGGTGGGAGTCCAGTAACCTACATGGACTAAGAGAAAAGGATTTAACAGGTAAGACTAAAATCCTCTTTTCTCTGTCATCCAATATAGGTTACTGGTAATTTGGGATGTCCAACCATTGAGTTTCACAGGACGGGAAGGAAGACAAGGATTAGGCGCAGGGCCCCCAAAGTCACCAGAGCATATTTGAACCATCAGATCAGAGATACCTCAACAATAACAAATTAAGTGTCATCGGACACTGAACAGGGGTAATAACACCCCAGGAACTGTTAAACAGCACACTGAACTAGAGCCAACAGGGTTCAAAAGTGAGGGAGCACTGAAGAACCGAAAAGAAGAACCTAGACAGGCAAAACCGCCTCCAAGATCTGTCTCCCAAAACTGGCATTAGCCGACGCCAGCACAGCAACACAGTAGTGCTTCGAAAAGGAGTGCACAGACGACCAACCAAGTGGCGGCCTAGCACAACAGATCAGCTAAGGGCTGATTCTTGGAAGCCCAAGATGCCCCAATAAATCCAGTGGAAGCAGCTGTGACCCGAAAGGAAACGGGCTCCTTCCTCAGTTTGTGAACCATATGAACAGTGGACTAAATCAAAGTTATAAAGGTCGCTCGGATGCAGGTCTCGCTGCCCTTGAAAACTCAGGAATGGCAAACAGTGCATCAGAAAATTGAATGGACTCCGAGCGATGCACACAAAACCTGTGACAAGGCACCACAGGTAACAAGTGGAGATCCTTCCTCTTGTCAGAGGAAGGGCCAGGGCAGAAGGAACCACAATCTCCTGATTAAGGAGGAACTCAGAACCACCTTTGGTAGAAACTCCAGTGAACTCGGAAGCACCACCATGTCCTAGTGAAACACCAAAAAGAGGTGGTTTACAAGACAGAGCATGCAACGCCGCAACACCATGAACAGACACGATCGCCAGGAGAAAAGCCATATATCACGTCAACAGATGTAGAGGAATAGTAGCGAAAGACTCAAAGGGACGGCCTAAACCAAGTTAAGATCCCACTGAGAAGCAGGAGTCTGAAATACAGAACGAGCGTGAGCAATGCCCTGGAACAAAACCTAGACAACTACACGAAAAACAGAGAGCAGATGTCTGAACCTTAAGGGAACTCAAACTGAGGCCTTGTCCACACCTTCCTGTACGAAGGCCAGGACCGTAGGAAAATGAAAATCCGGAGATAGGTCTTTATCAGCACACCAATTGAGAAGGTAGACCAGACTCTGTGGTAAACCCTAGAGGAAATTGGCCTGCGTGCACTAAGCATAGTCCCCACCACACAACCCTTTCTTCCACAGTAGTGAGGTTTCAATTTCCAAGCCGTCAAGGCTAGACGATGGACATCCTCCTTCCGCAGGTAACCCTGTAGAAGATGATCCGGACGGCAAGGGAGCAAGAAGGGTCCACAACTGATAGGTCCAGAAGCTCCGGAAAACAAGCCTGCCGAGGCCAGTACGGAGCAATCAGAATGAATGAACATCGCTCCAGTCTCCATTTCCTTATCACCCTGCGCAACATGGGGATGGGAGGAAATAACCAAGGAATGGACATGTCATCCACTGCTAGAGCTAGAGGATCCCTCCAGCAAGAGCAGAATGTTGGAATCTTCCGGTTTTGTCTTGTCGCCATCAGGTCGATGCATGAAAGACCCCACCTCTGAACAATGAGGTTGAACACCTCTGGGTGCAACTCCCACTCTCCGCTGTCCACAGTGTGTCGACTGAGGAAGTTTGCCATGACGTTGTCTACGCCAAGAATGCAAACTGCGGATATGGCAGAAACATGTTTGTCAGCCCAGGACAAGATAGCCAGGCATTGTCGGACTGGACCCGGACCGGGCAATCCTACAGCTGGCGTGTTCAGTGGCAAAGGGCGTGAAAAATTGCCCCGAAGCCCCAACACATTGATGGGAAGGAGAGATTCCTCTGGAAACGACCGATCCTGAGCATTCAGATGACCCAGGACCACTACCCAGCCGGACAGGCTGGCATCCATCATCACCGTGATCCAGAAGGACACTAGGAAGGGCTTCTCCTTCATCAGACTGGAGAGGTTGAGCCACCATGACAAACTCAGTTCCACATGAAGAGGGAGGGATACTGACAGCTTCAGGAGGTCCGGCTGACCCCTGCACACCTGGATCACAAAAGCCTCTGGAGTTCCCTGGTGTGAGCCATGGCAAACGGGACTGCTTCTATGGTGGAAATGAACTTCCCCACTAGAGAGGACAACGTCTTGGCTAGAACTGGATCGTGAGCCAGAACAGAGGAAACCCCGTGGGCGATCTGGTGAGCCACCTCGTCCATAAGAAACACATTGCTCTGTTGCGTGTCGAAGAGAAGGCCCAGGAAGACCAGACGCTGGGGATGAGGATCCACCCATGATGGGTGAGTGCATGAATGCAGTCCTGAACCTGCCGATGAAGAAGTTCAGAAGAAGAGGCCTTCAGAAGCAGGTCGTCCATGTATGGAGTGACTCTGATGTAGTTCAGATGGAGGATGGACACTAAGGCTCCCAGGACACGATTGAAGACTTGAAGAGCTGTAGTCAGACCAAAGGGAAGAAGATCAGAAAAACTGAAAATGCCCTAAGTCACAGGCAAATCTGAGATACTGTCTGGATGAATGGCGATGTGCAGATACGCGTCCGGAAGATCCAGAGAAGCAAGGAAGTCCCCAGGGGACATGGCAGCAATCACCGTCCTTACAGACTCCTGGTGATAACGAGTCTTGATCAAAACGGAATTGAGATTCTTCAGGTCCAAAATCGGACGCCAGCCACCATCCTTCTTGGAAACCACAAATAGGTTTGAATAAAAACCCAAACCGTGGTCCTGAATGGGAACCAGTTCCAGAATTTCCTTGTCCAGAAGGGCCTGGATAGCACCAAACAGATGGAGTTTCTCTACACCCTGAGGCGTGTGAGAAGGGAAAAACCTGAAGGGAGGAAGAGAGGCGAAAGGGAACCTGTACCCTTCCGCCACCACCTGCAAAACCCACGGGTCCACCACTGAGTCCTCCCAGATGCTGTGGTAGTGACGTGGATGGCCACCCACAGCCAAGTTCGGCGAGTCATGCTGAAGAAGGTTCAGAAGCCTTGGGCTAGGAGGAGGATTTAGGCTTCCCTTGTGGTTTGGGCTTGGAGGAGGAACACGGAGATGGGGGAACCGCCTGGTTTGCCACAAGTGTCTCAGTCTGGAAGCATGAAAAAAACAATTATGTTTGATAAGCGTCTGCTTCCTGGAAACCATAGGGAGGAGGGTACTCTTACCCTCGTGTGGCCTCACTAATCAGATCCTTAAGATCTGGCCCAAACAGAGAAGTGCAAGTAAGGGGCAAGGAGAGCAGTGCTTCCTGAGAAGCAGTGTCAGCAGACCAAATCTTGAGCCAAGGAGCTCGTCTGGCAACCACAGGCCTGGTGGAAACCCTTGCCACCAACTGCTGGCATCAAACCAAGCAGCAGAGACCTAATGCTGGGCTTCAGAAATGTTGACAAGTAGCCACAATGCTCCCTGATGAACAGCAAGTGTGAGCTGTTCAGTCCAAACTGCACTGGCCCTATTTACCCAGGCTGCAGCAAATGTTGGATGTAGGGAAGTACCCACGGTGGCAAAAATGGACTAGAGGGAGGCCTCAAGTTTCTCGTCAGTCCAGTCTGTAAGAGCAGAGGCATCAGCAGCTGGCAAAGCAGTGGACTTAGAAGTCCGAGAAACAGGGGCATCCACCTTGGGGGATGAACCCACTGCGCTAGTGCCACATAAGAAAATGGGGTAAAGCTTAGCAAACTTCTCAAAGACAGAAGGCTTTCTGTTGGGATACTACCACTCATCAGACACTAACCGGTCCAGAGTGGGGTGAGGTAGAAAACGAGAATGGGGCCGTTTGGGCTTCTGAAATACATCAGAGGGGTCTGTAGAAACCTCTTGAACCAAGGGAATGTTTAGGGTGTTTAATACGGCTCTGATAAGGCCCTAAGCAGAGGGATCAGGGTCAGCCTCAAAGGGGGGTCTCCAAAGAACTGAGGGGAGACCACTGCAGAACATTCCTCAGCGTCAGAATCCACCAACAGTTCCTCATCAGAGGAATCTGCTACATCAGGTATTCCCTGTGGTTTCAGTAGGGAAGATCTGACAGAAGTAGGGGTCCGCCAGGACCGGAAGACCCCCTGTAACTGTGATGGATCTAGTAGCAGCCTTAAACTCTTGCACCCAAACTGGCTCTAATGCATGGCTGGAGGTCCCTGGGAAATGCTCAGGGACAACAGAACATGCTGGGCATAAATAACCTGAGAACTCTCTAGGCAACCCTGATTGACATGAGGATCAATGTGCAAAGGGGGACACAGAGACCCTAGCATCCTCAGTCTTAGTCCTAGCCCCAAGCTCCACAGAAATAGACATTCACACTGAGTCAAAATGTTCAAAGTATAAAGAAATACCCAAATACAGTGTGTATGATTAAAATTTCACCCCATAAATCGCTAAAATACACTTATCTGGCAGGCGAAGGGCTAATCTGAGGAGAGAAACAGAGTCCAGGCCCATTGTACGGTACTCATTCAGGGAAAGCAAAAAATGGCTACGGCGACAGGGGCCAATCAGGAACGAGCACTCGATGCAAGCGCTCACGGGAAATTTAGTTTTCCCAGAAAAAGTACCCCAACAGTGCCAGAAGCCCCCCTGAGCCCCCCAACACGCACTAAATGTTGACCAGATAGTAGAGCAAGGGCAGACAATTACAATGAGATGTCTCTGAAGTCGCTACGTTGAGTGGTTGCAGAAATATGTCCCATATTGAAGTGAAGGGAGCAATGGCATCTATGCGGTAAAAGCAATTTTTGCAAAGTTATAACTGTGAAGTAAACTTGCACCAAACATCACTAAACATCACTAAAACATGTCACAATAAACACTGAACCCTGTAGGAAAAGTGTCCAAAAACCCCCAAAAGATGCTAGACCAGCAACCAAAGGGTTAAGCTACCACAGAAACTTGCACCAAGTACCCAACAGACAAACAGATAAACCCAGTGAGTGCAGGAATATGCAATAAGAACTCCAAAGGAGACCCCTGTGCAGAGGGGCAACGTGGGACATGTGGACCTCAGCACTCAAATGGTTGCAAACCTTTCCTGCAGATCTTCTGTCTCCAGATTACCATGTATCAAGAAGAAGCCTCAGTGGGCAACTCCTGGGGAAAGAACTTGCAGCCAAGATTTTCCACCCAGGGCTTAGGTCCACAAAAGCACCTGGTAAACTGAGCTATTCACATTTGGGTGATGGGAATTGTCAGTGATGGTAATCCACCTAATGGTGGTATCACATATTTAACAGAAAAATAATAAACAAGCTAAAACTATAACAGAACTGTTCTCTTGCCTTGTGTCTTCACCAAGGAACAAATCTTACTGGAGCTGGTTGGCTAGCTGCAGCCAAGGAGGGAAGGTAGGCTCCACCCCTGCATTCACTTCTCAGAATTGTTCCTGCCTACTTAAAGGGGCTGATCGCCTACCCAAAGTTACCAGTAACCTATATAGGATGACAGAGAAAATTGATTTCAAAGCCCCCCCGCCTCCTTCTCTGAGATCAGCGTTCTTGCTGACTGCAGGAGTATTCTGTCATACAACCATCTGGAGCTCGGCAGCAGAGCGGAGATTCTGTTAACGAAGAAAAAATCCTTCACTGAAACCGTCTTTTACGTGTGCTTAGTTCCCTTCCAAGCACACGTACAAGACCGTTTCAGTGAAGGATTTTTTCTTCATTAACGAGATCTCGGCTCTGCTGCAGAGCAGCCGGATGGCCCCAGGATCGAATTCCCCTGCATACAGCTAGAAGCGGATGTCAGGGAAAGGGGAGAGAGGGGGGACTTTGAAATAGATTTTCTCTCAAACCATAAAAAAAGTTTGAGAGATGTGATTGGGGGCATTAAAAATATTTTTTTAAGCTCTACAAGATGGGGATTAGTACAATTAAAGTATTACTATCCCTTTAAAGTGATAGTAATACTTCGTTTTATGTTTATTTTATTATGTAGGCATTAAAAAATCATTAAGAACGATATTAGTCTTATCTCTCAAACCTTTATGGTTTGAGAGATATTCACAAGCAAAGTTTCCCCTCAGTGACGTCAGCGCTCCAGCTGACAGATTTGGAATCCGGTCCATAGACCGGTGACGGCTCTTCAGCAGAGCAGAGGTCGCAAAATAAAAAAATAACTACATCATTGGAATTTTGTAAAAAGTGTGTCTGGTTTGCAAGCACACTTTGTACACCATTTTTATATCTTGCGATCTCCGGCTGGTCTGCGGGCCGGATTCCAAATCTAACAGCTAGATGGCAGACTTGACCATTTCAGTCAGTGAGAGGGAAATTTTGCTTGCGTATATATCTCAAACCATAAAGGTTTGAGAGATGAGATTAATATCATTCTTAATGATTTTTTTAATGCCTACAAAATAAACATAAAACAAAGTATTACTATCACTTTAATACATAGGCTCCAAAATAATAACAGAAAATCGAGAAGTGATATCACTAGAGAAGTAATTTTCACTCTATCACATCTTAGCCCAGCTGGTCTTTAAAAAAAAAAAAACACACATTATTCTAGTTTCTCCTTTCATCTTCAAAAATATTATTACTTTTGAAAGATGGAGTTTATGAAAACCCTTGTACATCAGAAGCGTAGAAGACACTCATCTGCTCAAACAATAAAAAAAAAAAAAAAAAAAAAAAAGTCTCAGAACATGTATAAGATGAGAACATTCACATGCACCAAAATCACAAAAATTATATAAATGGATACAAGGACTTACCTTGATTTTTGCTGTGTACTCCCCTCTGCCACCAAAAAGACCAAGTCCTCCAAGTAGGATATCAGTGTCCGCACAGAACCGTATAGCTTCCACTGAATGTGCAGAGTAGCCCCAGCCTCCACCGTGACCTTAACAAAATGACAGGAGCAATAAGTCTACAGAGCAGCTAGAAGTAACTGCTTATTATTTTAGACATACAGATAAACCAGATTCATACTTTCAAATCTGTTAACAACACTGTAATCTTCTTTGGAATAAACTTTCATCACTGACTGAGTTTCCTCTTCAGTGCTCGATACTCCCATTTTCAAGTCCTGCATTGCAGCCAGTGTGTCAAGACAGCCTAGAATTGAGGGCAGAGGAAAGAGACTGAAAATCCTTTTAGCAAAGTGAGCATATTCAGCTAAACCTAGAGCCATGTGACTGCCAAAAGTGGTGTGCAACATACTGCAGAGCAACATCCTGTACAACCTACAAAAATATTTTAATACTAACACACACACACACACACACGCACACGCACGCACACACGCGCGCACACGCGCGCGCACACACGCGCGCGCACACACGCGCGCGCACACACGCGCGCACACACGCGCGCACACACGCGCGCACACACGCGCGCACACACGCGCGCACACACGCGCGCACACACACGCGCACACACACGCGCACACACACGCGCACACACACGCGCACACACACGCGCACACACACGCGCACACACACGCGCACACACACACGCGCACATTTGAATGCTCTGGAGCATATGCAACAAAGCAGAGCAATTCAGGGGCAAGCCGACTGATCCATATGGAACAAAACGGGAAGTTTTGTGTATTTACAGATTTTCTTTTAGTCCATGTGGGACACAGGATCCATGGGGTAAAGTATACTCTGACCAGGAGGGTAAGACACTTGCCCTAAAAGAGCTCACTGGAAGCAGAGACTCTCTCCCTACTCACTTTCCCCCTACCAGACATTCTCAGTTTTAAAGTATAAAAAGAGACTGACAACAGTAGAAAGACAGGAAGAGGGTCATTTGAACCAGGGAACCCAAAGGATCCCCCTGTCCGCAACACAAACAACATGTTTTTCTCTGGGAGAGAAGTTCTGAGTTCCACGTGGATTAAAAGAAAAGGGTTTATCTGCAAGGAACACAGGAACAATGGGGATTTATCCAACACCATCCACCAAGATTTCAGGTAGGGATAGAAAAACACAGCAACAGATCACTTTTAACAGATGAACTGCAACAAAACATGAACTTCAGGTGTCAAAGGATACCTACAAACCTAAAGAAGTAACACACAAAAGGCTACTGAAAGACTAAAGATTTGGTGTAAGCAGGAGGGGTTTGGTTTCCTAGAACACTGGGCAGCATTTTCCCTTGGGGGCAATCTTTACAGTCGTGACGGATTGCACCTTAGCGGAAGGAGGGGCCATGGTGCTGGGCTGGAGGAGACTTTAAACTAGAAAGGGAGGGGGGTTGCTGCAACACAGGATGGGGAAGGCAGTATAATTGAGGAAACGGGCTTAGAGATGGGGCATGAGGGTGGAGAGGGGGAATGGGCCAGATCATGTAATAGGGAGTTGCCATTGTTACAGACAGATAAAAGGCAGATACATTTGACAAAGAAGGAAATCTTTCAGAATGGCAAAATGATAAAATGTATGCATGCAAATGCTCGTAGTCTGGCTTGTAAGATGGGGGAACTAGAAATGATTGCGACACATGAGCAGTTTGATCGGATTGGTGTGTCTGAAACCTGGTTAGATGATACATATGACTTAGCAGTCAATCTAGAGGGTTATTCACTTTTTAGGAGGGATAAGGTTAATAAAAAGGGAGGAGGGATATGTCTATATGTAAAGCATGCCTTAAAACCTAGTTTAAGGGAAGATATAAATGAAGGGTCCAATGAAAAGGTAGAGGCCTTGTGGGTTGAAATACACATTGGGGGCACACATAATAAAAAATGTTAGTGGATATATGCTACAAGCAACCTAATATTGGGGATTTGAAGGAAGCACAGCTTTTACTGCAAATGGAAAAGGCTTCTAGGTCAGGAAAGGTTATTATAATGGGAGATTTCAACTATCCTGAAATTGACTGGAGCAATATAACTTCCGGCACAACAAAGGGAAATTATTTTTTTAAGTATGATAAATGATAATTTTATGTCCCAACTAGTAGAGGAGCAGACTAGAGGCCTTGCTTGCCCTAGTGCTCTCAAACAATTCCGACACGATAAACAAGGTACAAGTAAGGGAACATTTGGGTAGCAGTGACCAAAATATGGTATCCTTTGAAATTTGTTATAAGAAACCCAACAGAAACGGTTTAGCTAAAACATTCAATTTTAAAAAGGCTAACTTTACAAAGCTAAAAGAAGTATTAAAGGATATTCAGTGGGATGTAATTTTCAAAGATAAAAATGCACAAAAATCATGGAATGTATTTAAAATGCTCTTAGACAAATATACACGTCAATATATACCACTGGGGAATAAGCACAAGAGGAGTAAAGGGAAAACAATGTGGCTAAATAATGAGGTTTGCAGGGAAATGAGAAATAAAAAACAGGCTTGTCAAACAGGTCAGATGCATCATTTAAAAAAATACAAACAATGTAATAAAATCTGCAAACAAGCAATTACGCTAGCTAAAATTGAAAATGAGAGAAATATTGCAAATGAGAGCAAGAAAAACCATAAACAATTCTACAAGTATACTAATAACAAAAAAGTTAAGGTTGATATTGGTACTCTTAGGACTGAGACAGGTGAATTGATTAGTGAGGATAAAGCTATGGCTGACACCCTAAATCCGTTCTTTGCTTCAGTATATAAAAAGGAAGCAGCAATGAGAAGGGCAAACAGACAAAACCACGGAATTTCCTCCAACATCTATATGGCTTACTGAGGACAAGGTCCAAAAGAGACTGGAAAGGGTTATAGTGAATAAAGCTCCTGGACCGGACGGTATACACCCAAGGGTACTTAAGGAACTTAGTTCAGTAATAGCAAAACCATTATACTTAATATTTATTGATTCACTTGCATCAGGCATAGTGCCATGTGATTGGAGGAAAGCTGAGGTGGTTCCTTTGTTTAAAATGGGAGCAAGATCCAACCAGGAAATTATAGACCTGTGAGCATGACTTCCATAGTGGGAAAGATAAAAGGAGGGCTTACTAAATGGCACTATTCAGAACTATGTGAAGACAAACAATATTATTAGTAGGAATCAGCATGGTTTCGTGAAGAATAGATCATGTCAGACTAATTTACTTGCATTTTATGAAAGAGTAAGTAGTAATTTGAACAAGGGAATTGTTGTTGATGTAGTATACTTGGATTTTGCAAAAGCCTTTGATACCATGCCTCACAACAGGTTGCATAAATTAAAAGGCTTTGGTTTGGGCAGTGTTAGCTGTACATGGATTAAGAACTGGTTAAATGATAGATGGCTGTCACAATGGCCGACGGTCTCCTACCTGCTCTAGGCTCCCGCAGCATCTGCAGGGTCGGCTGGCCGAGGGCTCAAGTTCGGGACACCCGCGGCCCTCGTCTCCCGGCACATGCGTTGTTGGACGGCCGTGCCTCCTCGCTCCAGGGTCCTCAATAGACTCCTCAATAGGGGCTCTCCTCCCTGTATGGAGGGTCCCCATGTGGGGGACCTATCAGCTGTGTCCAAAGACTTGGTAAGTGGGACTATGGTAGGGTAGGAGTCCCTTCGCCTGCTAGTGGTGCTCTCTTGGTCAGGTGACTGTCCCCTTTATAGTCTGCTCTTTTCCTCCAGTCCTTGCTCAGTTGTTCTGTTGCCTTGATGTGTAAACTTGATGATTATCCTGCCTGATCTCCCGGTTCCTGACCTCTGCTTCTGTTCCTGACTGACTGGCCTGCTGCCTGCCTTGACCCTCAGACTGCTTTTGACTCTGCTTCTGCCACGCCCCTTCTGATTTGATGCTTGTTGGTAGGCCACTGTTTAGCTGCACCTGGGTTCCAGCCTTAAAGACTCAGGGCCCTGCTGGGCCATCACAATGGCAGAGAGTTGTTGTAAATAGAATCTTTTCAAATTGGTCTAAAGTTATAAGTGGGGTTCTGCAGGGTTCAGTCCTGGGCCCAATGCTTTTTAAATTGTTTATTAATGATCTAGAAGTGGAAATTGAAAATAGCATTTCAATCTTTGCTGATGACACTAAGCTATGTAAGGAAATACGAACAGAGCTGGATGTTTTTTCTCTGCAGAAGGATTTAGATAAACTGAGTGTATGAGCAGAAAAGTGGCAGATGACATTTAATGTAGATAAATGTAAGGTTATGCAACTGGGCTGTAGAAACAAACTTGCTACATATACTCTAAATGGGAAACAACTTGGGGAATCGTCATTAGAGAGAGATTTAGGAGTACTGATAGACAATAGACTTCACAGTAGTGTGCAGAGTCACTCAGCTGCTGCAAGAGCAAATAGGCTACTAGCCTGCATAAAAAGAGGTGTAGATGCAAGGGATGCCAATATTATTCTACCTCTATAAATCATTGGTTAGGCCTCATCTAGAATATGGAGTACAGTTTTGGGCGCCATTTCTTAAAAAAGACATTGTTGAACTGGAAAAGGTGCAGAGACATAACGAAACTGATAATGGAACCGGAGGATCTAAGTTATAAAGAGAGACTAGCCAAACTGGGTTTGTGTACATTAGAGAAGAGATGTCTAAGGGGTGATAGGATTACCATTTACAATACAAAGGAACTAGCCAATGCATTATTTACGCAAAAAGCTGAGCTAAGAACAAGAAGTCATCCATTAAGACTAGAGGAAAGGCGCTTTCAACTAAAACAAAGGCAGAGATTCTTTACAGGAAGGGCAGTAAAGCTACGGAATTCTTTGGCTCGGCATGTTGTACTTGCAGATAATGCAACTGCTTTCAAAAAAGCAATAGATGCCTATCTAGTATAGAACAATATTAAAAATTATGACAGAAAGATTCAAAGCAGGGAAATATCTGACTGCCATTTGGAGTCAGGAAGGATTTTTTTTTTTCTTTTACCCGCTTGGGGCTAAATTAGAAATTGCTCCAGAGGGTTTGTTTGTTTGTTTGTTTTTTCTTTTGCTTTCCTCTGGATCAACAGGGATGTTTTTGGCATGGGATGGACACGTCTTTTTTCAGCCTCATAAACTGTTACTATGTAAAAGACAAGGACGACAGCTACACAGGCACAATGGCCTGCAGAACCTTCCATTCAAAACACACTTTGTAGTGTTCAGCAAAAGTGTAAAAGGCCGCTCACATCGCCTTCTTGCACAACTACTTCTCAGAGGACTGGTTCTTGGAGGTCCAGGAAACTCCTGCCTCTCTGGTGTAATATGCCGATAACGGAACCTTGGACATAGCTGGGCCTGCACAAGAGCCCTGAGGAATGACAAGAGTTCAAATTTTGGAAAAGGTTGTTAGGTGGAGTAGGACAATGAAAAGAAAGGACAATATAATGGTTAACGTTAAACTCAGGAACAGCCTTAGGGAGAAACCTTACAAGAGTCCACAAAACCACACTATCAGAATTAAAAATCAGAAATGGGAGGTTCACAGGATAAAGCCTGTAATTCAACCGCACTCCGAACAGACAACAGCAGAAGAAAAGCGGTCTAAAAGAGATAGCAATACTTCAAATGTAAAAAATATATACTGTAGGATGTATCCCCCTGAGTAAAACAAGGGTACTCCCACTGCTGACAGGCATTTTATTCAAACGTTATTAAAGGGATAGTAATACTTTAATATTACTAAACCCCATACTGTAGCTATTTCAAAAAGAATTGAATAGCCCCCAGGTTCATCTCTCAAAACTTTATGGTTTGAGAGATAACTGAACGCAAAGTTCCCCCCTCCCTCAAGTCAGTGTTGTACTGACTGAAGGGGAAGTTTGTCGTACGACAGGTTTGCGGCTCTGCAGCTGAGCAGAGATCGCATTAGTGAAAAATAATTATTTCACTGAAATGGTCTTCTACATGTGCTTGGTTTGCAAGAAAACGTAGAAGATCGTTTCAGTGAAATAATTATTTTTTACTAACACGACCTCGGCTCAGCTGCAGAGCCCCCTGATGAAAATCAGACCGGATATCCCTGCAGTCAGTACAACGCTGACTTCAGGGAAGGGGGAGGGATTGGGGTTTGAGAGATGAACCTGTGGCGATTCAATTCCTTTTCAAATAACTACAATTTGGGAAATAGTAATATTAAAGAATTACTCTCTCTTTAAAGCTCAAACTTGTTTTTTTTTTTTAGGTGCGGTATTACAGTGGCGTGAAACTGTACAGTGGTGCTGCTGCTACACCATCCTAACATAAGTTTAAATAGGATGGTGTAGCAACAGCGCCACTGTACAATTTTAGCCAATGTGATACTGCATCTAAATGTTCAGGTTTGAGCTGTAACAACTTTTGAATAAAACACCTTTCAGCAGTGGGACTACCCTTCTTTTACTAAGGGGTTAAATCCTAAAACATTTTTTTGTAGATTCTAAGTATTACTATCCCTGAAAAAGTAAAAAACTGAAGGAAACAGAAGACAGACACTCAAAAGGAGCCTTCTGAAGCACTCCCAGGACCAAGTTCAATTTCCGCGGAGGAATGGGATCCCAAAATACTGGGTAGGCATGAGCCACCCCCTGAAAAAACTTTTGCACGTCCAGCAATACGGGAACATGCCTTTGAAAAAGTACAGATAGCAAAAAATATCTGAACTCTAATAAAACAGACTAAGCCCTTTCTGAAAACCATCCTGAAGAAAGGCCAAAATAAGAAGAAAATGAAATGAACGTTTCCACAACGCCAAGTCTTCGCACGCTTGTAAAACAAGGGCTTGGATAAAACAGACTTGTGGGCATTCACACTGGCAATTACAGAATCAGATACATTTTTCTTCCTCATAATGCTGGCTTCAAGAGCCAAGCTGTCAAAGCCATCTTCTTCATCTGTAGTTGACAAAGTGGTCCATGAGTTACCATGTTTAGAAGGAGTAAAAGCCAAAACGGTTTGGCTACTGCTAGATTAAGAGGATCCAAGAAACATGCCTGGTGTGGCCAGAATGGGGCCATCAGAATGATGTGAACCCAACACATTCTGATTTTCCTCAACACTTTTGTAATCAATGTTAACGGAGGAAATACATACAGCAGGGGAAACAGTTAAAGAGTGACCATCGCATCCATGGAGAGAGAGAGCAGGTACCGAAATCTGGAAGAAGACAGGGGAACCTTGTATTTGATCTAGATGTCATCAGATCCACAGCTGGGAGACCCTATTGGAGAGCTATACAGTAGAACACCATCTAGTTGCCAATTCCCAGGATCCAGCCATTGACAACTGATAGTCTGCCACAATGTTGTTTACCCTTGAAGTGTGAACAGTGGAAAGAGCCAACACATGAGTCTCCTCCCAAGAGAGGATCAACCAAACGTCTGATCTCTTGGCTGGGCTACTTGTCCCTCACTGGCGGGTGACATACGCCACCACTGATGCATTGTCTGACTGAAGCTGCTCTTGCAGACCTTGGAGGAGCTGAATCCAATGCAGCAGAGAATGGCGAATCACACAAAGCTTCAACATGTTGATGGACAGAAGACTTTCTTGAACCAGAGTAATGTGAGAACCTAAAGAGGCTCCCAAACCTGTAATCAGTCCTGACTAAAATTCACTCAGAATAACCAATGGCTGCCACAGAGACAGATGGACAGCTGAAGCCATCAACAAAGTTCTGACTATATCCAGTGGAAGGCAGACATGAAGTGACAGATGATACTGACACCTGGACAAATTCTTGAGAGTCCCCAGCTGCAGCTCCTGAGTGTGGAATTGGGCAAAGTGGACAGTCTCCAAATCAGAGACCAGATCCCTTAACACCTTCATGTAGTCTTGCACCACTGCAGATATGTGGAAATAAGGCCTGTGACACCTGCCTAGACAAAGACAAAATCTTTTACTCGCCATAAACACCCACCCCTGAAGACTTTAATCTCATGTTGAGGTAGAAAAAGACCTAGGTAGGAACCAGAGAGGATTTCATGAAATTGAGAACTCAGGCCCTTTGCTCCAGAACAGACACACAAGTCTGAATCTGAAGGCACAGAGCCTCAGCAGAAGGAGACTTTAACATAAGGTTGTCCAGGTACGGTGTAAGCGAAATCTATAGAGTATGAATGTGGGCAGCCAAGGCTGCCAAGACCTTTGTAAAGATCTGTGGAGTAGATGCCAGCTCAAAAGAAGGGGGGGTGAACTGAAAATGACAGTCTTGAAAGGCAAGATGAAGGAAGATCTGATTATCTGCATAGATGAGTATTGTGTGTGTGTGTGTGTGTGTGTGTGTGTGTGTGTGTATTATATATATATATATATATATATATATATATATATATATATATATATATATATATATATATATATATATATATACATATATATATATATCCTTTATGTCTAGTGAAGCCAAGAATTTCTCTGGACACAGACAAGGGTGAGCAAAAGACTCCATCTTGAGATGGGATGTATGGACAAAAGAGCCGAGATGCTTTAAGTCCAGAATACGATAACAACCACCGTCCTTTTTGGGAACTTGGGAAAGACTGGAATAGAATCCCAAAAATCTTTCCTGATGAGAGCCAGGTACCAAGACCTGCATGTCCACAAGGGAAGCAACAAAGTCTAAAAATAGATGGCTCTGTTTCAGATCATGAGGACCTATGGACATGGAAGAAGTGATCTGGAATATATGTAATACCCTTTCAATATGCCACGTTAACACCCAGTGGTTCTCCATGGAGAGAATCCAAGAATTTTGAAAGACGTAGATGACCTCCAATTGCCTGAAGCAGAACTGACCACTGTGATTCATGTATATGTAGACCTGTCAGCTGGTGGCTTCTTGGTAGGCTACTTGCGTGCCCTGGACTGTTTGGATTTCACCCTTCACATAAGAAGAAAGGATAGAAGTGACAGCACTCTCCTACCCAACGGAGTGTACTTGGTGCAGCAAAAATGTTAACATTCCTGCTGATGCCCCCGTCCAACATGCAATCATCTGTTTCTTAAAGGGGCAGCTGTCCCACAATGAATTAACCAAAATAATAAACATTTTAATAAAGTAATGAAAGTGGAAGCCTTCAATAGGGAGAGGGAGGGAAAGGGGGGAATTTGTCTGACAAATGAAAAATAGAACTAGCAGATTTACCATAGACCTCAGAATGTGGCTGCTAGACAAACACACGGTTTTTTTTCAGACATAGCCAAGCAGAGAGAAGAGGAAAATGGCTGAGAAAGAAAGCTAACCTCTAGCAAACACAGGTCCCTTAAAGGGATAATAATACTTAAAATGTAAAAAAAATATGTTGTAGGGTTTATCCCCCTGAGTAAAACAAGAGTACTCCCACTGCTGAAAGGTGTTTCATTCAAAAGTTATTAATTTTTAAAGTTGAATTTTTTTAGGTGCAATATCACAGTGGCCTGAAATTGTACAGTGGGGCTGTTGCTACACCATCCTATGGATATTTATGGTCCGGGACCAGAGCTGTCCATAGGATCGTGTAGCAACAGCACCACTGTACAATTTCAGGCCACTGTGATATTGCACCTAAAAAATTCAACTTTGAAAATTAATAACTTTTGAATGAAACACCTTACAGCAGTGGGAGTACTCTTGTTTTACTCAGGGGGATAAACCCTACAACATATTTTTTTTACATTTCAAGTATTAATATCCCTTTAAAAGCCTGCACTCTTGGCCATATCCATCAAGAAGGCCATAGATAAATGTGTGCCTAATGGAGGATTCCACAGATCCATATAAAAGAGGTCACTTAAAACACAGCATGTTTGGTGGGGGTAAAGTGAAGTAGGGAGGGAATCTCTGCCGCCAGAGAGCTCTTTTAGGCAAGTGCCCTGCCCTCCTGGTCAGAGGATACTTTAACACATGGTTCCTATGTTCCATATAGGACAGAAAAGAAAAAAAAAATCTTATTTATTTTACGTGGTATTTTTAAGATATACTCTGCTAAAGTTCCCCTTCACCTGAGAAGGAGATCCATGTCGACCGACACGAGGAGGCTCTTCAGCAGGGCCGCAATAGCATGATTTAAAAAGAAATACTTCTTTGTAACAGTCTAAAAAGTGTGCTTGCAAACACGCACGCTTTGTAGACCGTTCCAAAGAAGTATTTCTTTTTAAATCGTGCTACTGCGGCTCTGCTGAAGAGCCGCTTGTCTGTCCCCAGACCAGGAACTTTAACGAAAGATATCTCTCAAATCATAGAGGTTTGAGAGATAGGATGTGTGTCATACTTATTTTTTTAAACTCTACAAAACTGTAAGCATTTTTTATGTGACGTTACTGTCCTTTTAAAGCTTTCTGCATTAAGGAAGCTAAAGAGAAATTCTGGGGCAAACCAAATACAGCATCAGTAACAAATGAAAAAGCCCATGAAATTAAATGTGGCT
Source organism: Rhinophrynus dorsalis (assembly GCA_037306005.1). Lineage (NCBI taxonomy): Eukaryota > Metazoa > Chordata > Amphibia > Anura > Rhinophrynidae > Rhinophrynus > Rhinophrynus dorsalis. The sequence continues at coordinate 432,000,812 of CM074719.1, read as the reverse complement.
TTTAATGCGTTGGGAATCTCTCTAGCATGAAATGGGTTAACCTTTTGAGTGCCAGACGGGTACCCCTCTGTCACTCAAAGGGTTAAAAGCACCATCTTTAATCAAAGAGCACTGGGAGAATTTGTATTTTCCCCCCATGGTTCACAACTCCTCTTTAGATTCCTCAATACATCTATAAGTTGTTCTCAAAGGAATTCAGTAATTTGCATTATTTCAGCTGTAAGTGGTAAAACAACAATATGCTTACCTAGGATATGCAAAGCTGCATGTGATCGGGTGGTTATAGCTTTCTGTCCAGTAGGCAAAGCTAGCTCCGGGCTAAGTATGCTGCATCTTAGCTGCATGTCAGGGGCTGAAGGGAGCCGGGAGTCTGCAATGACTGCATTATAACACCACAACTCTCTTGTGCTGCCCTGGAATCTGAAACAAAAAAAAAGCTGAATACAACACAACAATTGTACGAAGGGAAGACCTTTTGTGCATTGTGTAATAATATAACCATTATACTCGTAAGACATTGAGATTATAGAGCAAATAATGATATAATTCTATTCATCTACATTCATCTATGCAGAAAGTTTACACTGAATAAACACATTGAACACAATTTTGAAAAAGCAAACTGCAATTCACTTTAATAGGTAGGCACAGTTTATATTAAATATACACATATTTATTAGTTGGTCTTACTGTACAGTGGAACTTGTATACAAAGAGAAAACTGAGCAATTCTGAAGTAAATCAACTGTGCCTTACGGAACAAACAAAATTCCACTGATTAACCCTTTGAGTGCCAGAGGGTATGCAACGAAATTGCAAAGAAATGCATTGTGTACCGCTATGGCACTCAAAGGGTTAAACTTGGCTTATAAACCCCTGAATGCTATAGAGGTCTCAAATGCAGTGTGAAGCTATACAAACGAGACCTATCAAGCACTCAGTTGGTTAAAAGTTCAGTTCAAATCAATTTAACCCTTTGAGTGCCAGAGGGGTAAGCAATGCATTGCAGAGCAGAGCAATGTGTTGTGTGCATATCTGGCACTCAAAGGGTTAAACCCTACAGTACAGCTGGTTTGCTACAGAACGGTTTCACTTTGCCCCATTGGATTTTCTGTATAAAGCTCTAAAGCTTGGCAGGAAAACCCAGTAAACTCCAATACAGGTCAATCATATTCATACGTCACTTGTATATAAACAAAGTTGGGCAATTTGGGGGGCAAACCAACTGCACCATAGGAGATTAATTTATTTACATTTTGGGAAAAACAAAATTTACACCGAGTGCCAAAGTGCTGCCCAATACACTGCTTTGCTATGTGTGGGGAGCCCTGTCTGGTACAAGCACCAATCACTAAGTTTCATTTGTCACCTATGGTACAGTTAGTTTACCCTAAACTTGCTACACTTTGCCTTTATACATAATGCCCTATAGATCTGAAGCCATACATACCTCCAAATGACATCATGGACAGGGTCCAAGCAAACCCCAAACCCTTGCAGATCCTCTTGCTCAGAATCATTAAAAGTTGAACAGCTTCCATCAACTTTATTGATAAGAAGACATTTAAATGGGGGAGGCTCTGTTATAGATGCTGGCACCAGGCCTGTAACAGAGAAAACACATTTACATCTTTTACCATGCTTAAAGAGAACCAACACCTTCAAAAAAAAAAAAAAGGTATTTTTGTGTACCTAAAGTGAAATCCTTTTCTATTAGTCCATGCTGAACACAGGAACCATGAAATAAAGTCTCCTTCTCCAGGTGTACAGTCTGAGGCAGAGTCTCCCTCCTCTCTTCCACTTAACCCATGCCTACTAAACTCAGTTTTAATGAACAAAGAAGCCAAGAGAAAAGCAAACCAAAATGTGAATGAAGAAAAGAGAATTCTCTAAACAGAGAATCCAAGAGGACATGCCCATTTTTTTTCCTTTCTCTTTCTCCAGGAGGGAATCCTGTGTTCCAAGAGAAAAGTATTCAGTCATAAGTATGAGACTATGACTATACTGTACTGTTTTCCTTATCACTCACTGTGGAACACTGGAACCATGGGGATATACCGACTCTATCCACCAAGATTCCAGGGAGGGACAAACAGACAAAACCTTCATCACAGTTCAGTAGCCACAGGGCCAAACTGGTACAACATGAATCTCATGTGACACCAAAGCAGCATACCGAATAACAGGAAAAAAAACACTGATTTAAGAAAGGCAAGGATGACACCACTACAGGTACCACAGCCTATAAGACTTTCCTGCTAAAACTGGCATGCAGAATCCAAAAAGGAAGATGATTATCCTAACAACATCTCTTCCTATGCCAGAAAATGCTTTGTATTTATTTATGTCCCCTGGAATCTGACATGTCCAAAGGAACCCCCAAAAGATATAGATTTCAAAAAGTACTTATACGTCTGCAAGGGGCTAAATGGCAGGAAGAGAGGGGAGACTAGCCTCTGCATAGCACAGGTAATAGGAAAGCAAAACGGCTGCCAAAGAACCAACCATATTCACCATACAAAGCATGGGAAAAAGGATTCCGGGAGTTGTTGTTTGCAAGGCATATGCTAATCAAACAGTGATTCTCCAGCGGTGTGAAAACAGTGCTCTTTCAAACTCTGGAAAGAGTCAATGGGATGATCATTCAACTGTTCTTAAATGTGCCAGGCTAAATTTTAAAAAGTACAGAAAGAATAGTAAAATAAAAGTCAACCTCCACAGGCAAAGGTCCCAAAATACACCTGTGAACCACGAACAAGGAAGCCAGTTACAGAGTCAAGATAATGGGGGATAAAACAGCCCCATATAACCAGGAATAAAAATAAAGTCTAAGAGAATGTTGCTGTGTTCCAAATTGGATGAGCATGAAATACCAAAAGACCAATTCCAGAATACATACAGGCTAGTAACATACAAAGGGAAGAGTTCCAGTCAGGCAAGAATCCACATGATAGTGAATGTCAGGGAACAGGGACATACTTATAGGGCCCTGAGCACCCAAGAGGCTAACATATATAAATCTACAGTTTTCAAATTCCTATTATATGAATGAAAGAAGCTTCTACAAAAGATATAGTACGTTTGTGGTCCTGGAAAAATCCATTAATGAGGAAGGGAGGAATAGGTGGCCACCTAACGGGATTATACAGCTACATATGATGAAAAATATAAAAATAAGACAGAGAGCAGTGTCCATGCTACCTCCTCCTTATGAGGTCACTTAAAATTAAGCTGAGAAAGTGAGGGTAAAGTAAAATGGAGGAGGTAATCAGACACCTTTTAAGTACCCTGCCCTCTTGAAGGAGGAGACTTTATACCATGGTTCTGGTGTGCCACTTAAGATGACAGTGAAATTAAAATGGAGGATATAAATTCAAACAGCATGTTCAAAAAAGGTAACATACCTAAAAATTAATTATTCATCTCAATAAAATAATCCTAAATGCACATTTAGCATGTGTAAACTGTCCTATTCCTACTACATTTCATTTTGTGTGTGCAGTTTCCAATGACAGAAAAGCTCTAAATTCAGTTCTTGCAATGTGATTAGTTTCCACAGCTCTACTATTCAGTAAGATATATTTTTACCTCAGCCCATGTACAGATCAGCAGCTTAAGATTGCTGTGGTAATTAAAAAGTCGAAAACATAGGAATAGCTGCTTCCTCTGAGCATATGCAAGAATATATTTTAGGCACCAGTATACATATGGAGAAGTTTCACAAATGTTAAAGTCTATTTAAATGTATACAGCCCCAGTTCATTAGATTGTGTTAGTGTTCCTTTAAGTACATGAATCCATGAACACAACCCTGAAGTGGTATAATTTTATTGCATGATATTGTCAATACCAGGAAATGTATTTTATAACATGAGTATTAGCCCAGTGTAGTAATTTAAATAGGAGTGCCTTGGTAAAGTTTATTTTATAATACTAGCTAGTGCCATCTGACCTGAGGAAAGATTGTCTGAAAAATATTAACTGTTATTCTTATTTAAATATAACACCAAGACACTCAAGTATGTGAACAAACATCAGAAGATACAGAAAAACGAACAACTTTAAGACCTGGTATTACAATCATGCAAGCGTACCTAGGGAACTTCACTTAAGTCATATTACTTTAGATGGTAAATGGTATATTCATTTTAGCCTGAAGATGTGAAGGCTCTTCGTATTATCTTAATTGATACAATGTGAAATGACATGTTGTCGGCCAAGGCATAAGACATCTCTTTTACTAGGTTATTTCGCTATTTTTATCTCTATATTTAAAATTAAACACATGCCTGTTTAAAGAGATAGTAATGTTTCCAATTAAAGCAGCTCCAATTAATCATTATAGTATGTGGACCATGGAGAGTGTTATTTCAATATTGTCAGAGCTGTAGTTCAAGAGTAACTGAATGATAAATGATCCCCCTCCTGCCCCTTTTACTGATGTAACACTGCTCATCTCAGAGCAGCAAGACTGTCCGGATGGATCGCAGAGAGGGACAATTTTCAATTAGCATAAGGGAAAACCTGAAAAACCTGTCAAGGGGGACAGGGTTTTCTTTATGTTCCCAGTAAGAAGATGTCCCATGCTGTGAACTCTCTGGTCTCAAGTCCAGATTCCACATTTGAGGGGAAGCAGCTTACACTAGGTAAAAGAGGGGGGAGGGGGATACTTTATCATTCAATTACTCTTGAACTACAACTTTTGACAGAATTGAAATAACACTCTCCATGGCTCTAATACTATGAAGATTAATTGGAGCTGCTGTTTTTGTGAAACATTACTATGGTTCTCGCAAAACAAATCTCTGTGGAATACTCACAACCAAACTATTTAACTCTGCATTTGAGAGATGTATCCAATGCTCTCTAGCATAAAAGGGGTTAAATGTCAATAAAATGTAAATATAACCAGGAAGTCTCTGCCCAACCAGAATTTTTCCTGTGTACACAACTACAAAAAATTTGTTCTATGAAAACCCCTTGAACTTCCTCCAGAACACTGTGGTTCCGCAGATCGTTTCAGACCACTGGTTTAATTCAAGTATATCCTAGCAGAGAGAGTTCCTCTCTGTGATTAGGCCATGAAGGGAAACAAAGATCCCCTCAAACAATACTCCTGCCTATTATGCACCAAGGTTAATTGTAGTTGAATCTTTGTACAATGGTCTCTCTCTGTTTTGAAGATATGGAAGGAAACTACTCAAAACTGGCAAGTTAAATTTTGACTGATTGTATCACTTTTGTTATACTGAAAAGGAAACATTTAATTTAGATCACCAAGTTCTACTAATTATTAGCTATCCAAAACTAAAATAAAACCAGAAAACGAAAAGTTGCTTTGGTAATAAGCGATCTTAGTTTTAAGAGAATGTTCATTTTTGTAATTGTATAGGATTTGAGAGTGTAAATAACAGTACCAAAAGGCATTCGCTTTTGGATACTAGCAGATGCAATACAATTTATAAACCAAAAAGAAAGTTCTGAAAAACAGCTGCATGTTAACAGAGTAAGTGATTAAACAAGGTTTTATTACTGAACTGTAAATGTTCAAAACACACTTGTTTGGAATTACCATTTCAACAGTGGACCAATGTACACACTAAATTACAAAGTTTTGGATACTTGCCTATTATGTGCCGGCTTGCAAAGATTTCTGATGTAGATAGAACATGAGAATTTATTAGAGCTTCATCTATTCGCAGAAACGTCTGATCTCCACTTGCACCAACCCAGGTTGCTTTGCGTCCATACTTAGAGCCAATGTTAGGCATGGGTGCAGGCTTGGCATTCCAGTAAGGGACATCTAAGATGGGCCTGCCGAGCTGTCCTTTCTGGAAACAAGATAATGCAATTAAGGAAACTGTGAAGCATGATTAGACAAATACTTTGCACAATGTGTTGGATACCTCTCAAGAATCTAAGGTCTTAAAATAAATAAATAAATAAATAAATAAATAAAAAAAATAAAATAAATAAAAAATTGGTACCATTATTTTGAGGCGATCAATTAAAAATAGTATCCACAAGAATGGAAATCATACTTTTTGTTACACTTTGACGTTATAGCAAAATTCTGGGCCACAGTTAATTTAATTTTTTTTTTTTTTGCATGATATCAGGAATTGCTATGCCTGCAGCCATAATTCCCTTTATCAAAACCACAACTGAAATCGCAAGTACATGAATCTAGATTAAGTTAGAAGTAAGTCAAAGCAAGTCCGTATTCTTTGGTGTTTAAAAGTGTTCAATATGCCGCAACAACTATCAAAGTACCATGATTTGTTAATGCCAATAACACAGTAATATTGCTTTGTTTTCTTTCCATACACTAGACATACCAAACTCTAACTTCAACTCATTATTATAATCTAATGTAAGCTATAGGAACACTTACAGCTCTCAATGGTTCATGGTCACTTTACTTTCTGATTACTACTGAACTGTGAGACATATTCTTTTTGGAATGCAAAAAACTTTTATGTCAAATAACAGTATTAAACAACTGAATGCTAGAAGAGTCTCAAATGTGTTACAAGTGAAATGGTGAAATAATAGAAGGTAATGTGCATTAAGTACTACTGCATAGTATTATTCTATTATTCTACTGAGTTTCATTTTGGAAATCTTTAATTTCTTACTTTTATGCATCTAATCCAGGGAGCAGCCTCCCAGTGAAAACTGTAAGGAGACTGTTCAGGGCTAGATTCCATTGAAGGTTTTAACTTAAAGGGATAGTAACACTTCGTTTTAACTTTATTTTATTTTGTAGGCATTAAAAAAACATGAAGAATGATATAAGTCTTATCGCTCAAACCTTTATGGTTTATGAGATATTCACAAGCAAAGTTCCCCTCCCCGCCCCTTTTACCTAGTGTAAACAATCTCTTCTCAGATGTGTGTCTGGTTGTATGACAGTACAGATAACAGAAGGGGACAATTTTCTTTGTATGAAAACAATGAAAGCCCTTCCCCCCTTGATAAGTTTTTCAGCTTTTTCCATTATCTTAATTGAAGATTGTCCCTCTCTGCAGTCTACCTGGGCATCTCCCTTCTGATTTGGTTGAACAGGGGGGGGATACTTTGTTTGTGAATATCTCTTAAACCATAAAGGTTTCAGAGATAAGACTTATATCATTCTTCATGTTTTTTTAATGCCTACAAAATAAAATAAAGTTAAAATGAAGTATTACTATCCCTTTAAAGGGATAGTAATACTTACAATGTAAAAAAAATATATGTTGTAGGCTTTATCCCCCTGAGTACTCCCACTGCTGAAAGGTGTTTCATTCAAAAGTTACTAATTTTCAAAGTTGAATTTTTTAGGTGCAATATCACAGTGGCCTGAAATTGTACAGTGGCGCTGTTGCTACACCACCCTATGGCCAGATCTGGTCCAGGGACCATAAATCTCCATAATATAACATAAATAACTTTTGAATGAAACACCTTTCAGCAGTGGGAGTACTCAGGGGGATAAACCCTACAACATATTTTTTTTCTACATTTTAAGTATTACTATCCCTTTAATCACAGTTTTATCTGCAAATTCCCTTTTAGAAGTCAACTAGCAATACTGGCACGGTGTTGCCAATGCCGTTAATGACTTTAATGACTGGCTTGTTGAATGTTCAGCGCTTAGCCCCTTCAGGTCCAAAAATGTGTGCAAGCACTGCATGACACAACTCTCCATCAGTGAACGTATGTGTGCGTGAGCAGTTTTGAGCATCAGCATGAGAGAGAGAGAGAGAGAGAGAGAGAGAGAGAGAGAGAGAGAGAGAGAGAGAGAGAGAGAGAGAGAGAGAGAGAGAGAGAGAGAGAGAGAGAGAGAGAGAGAGAGAGAGAGAGGTGTGTGTGTGTGTGTGAACATGTGTACGAGTGAGTTCGAGCGACAGCTTATTTGAGTAACAGCATGTGAGCGCATGCGATGCTGTTTTGTGTGTGTATTGCATATTGCATTTTGTGTATAGATTATTTCCTAATAGAATTGTTTGCATAGCGTTTTGCGCGTAGCATTTTGCCTAATGTGTTTTATGCAGATTATTTCGCCTACAGCGCTTAGCATTTTCAGCATTGTGTTGTGTCTACGGAGTATAGAATTTTTCCTACTGCATATAGAATTTGGCGATAGCTTTTGGTGTATTGTGTATAGTGTTTGTAGTATAGTGTTTATTGTATTGCGTTTGGAGTATAGTGTGTAATGTGTGGTGTACAAAGTTTGCCATATTGCTTATAAGTGATTTCATACTGCGTATTGCATTTGGCATACAGTGTATAGGGCTTCGAGTATAGCATCTATATAGCACATGGCATAGAGAGTTTGGCATATTGCTTATACCGTATATCATTCTGCGTTATAAGTATATGGTTTGGTATATGGCGTTTCGTGTAAAGCGCTTCGTATTTCTTGTATAGCGTTTGCAGTATAGCACTTCGCGTATAGCTCTTTTTGTTTGTTGTAATATGTATAGTGTTTGGCGTACAACATTTGGCGTATTGCGTATATATCGTTCTGTGTTGACCTACAGTATCTGGAGTATTGTGTATGGAGTGTTAGACGTATGGAGTATAGCACAACTTTTGCATATTGTGCATTATTGTTTGGCGAATAGTGTATAGCGTTGTCCATTTTAAGTGTAGCATTTTGCATATAGCATTGTGCATATTATTAAGTGTAGCATTTAGCCAGTAGCATTTTGCAGGTATCGCTGTGTGTATAGTGTTGTACATATTTCCCCCCACCCCCATCTCCTTACTGACACACACACACACACACACACACGGGGGGGGGGGGGGGGGGGGGGGGGAAATCGATGAGATAAGAGTTGTCACTGGTTTTATCACCAGCAGTCAAATCAAGCTACCTAATAAGGGAATTCAAGAAAGCCTGGGCTCTTAACCTATTTTTAAGATGATAAAATAGATGGGTAGATTAGATGGGTATTTTGGGGTTTACTGTTGTTTTAACCCCTTAAGGACCCATGACGGTCCTGGACTGTCATGGGTTGCTATCCCCTTAAGGACCCATGATGGTCCAGTACCGTCATGGCTTAAATGATAGCAGCGTGCCTCCGTGCACACTGCTATCATTAATTCCAGGCTGAGACTGAGCGCTCCGAGACCAGGGCGTTCAGTCTCAGCCCTTCTTGCTTGTGCCAGTTTATGTGATCATCGTAGCAGCGATCACATGTACCGGCATTATGACAAACAGAGCCAACATGCAAAACATGCTGACTCTGAGTGTCTTATCTACCTCTGTCTCCCTTGCTATCAAAGTGAAGGAGAGAGAAGTAGAGAGGAGACACCTAGTGGTAAAAAAAAATATATATATAGCAGCTGGGGGTATTAACCCCTTCACTGCTGGTGCAGGAGTCTGGCTAAATGCAGGTCAATTTTTGTACATAGTAAGTATATACTTATTTATAAAAAAAAAAAAAAAAAAAAAAAAAAAACATATAATTAAACAATATTGCAAGTGTGATTGTTGTGGAGCCATGTAATACACTTATATACACCAACAAATGTCAGGGATAAAAAAAAGTGTCAAAATAGGGTGGGAAAAAGGGACATGGGGATTTTCACCCAGGGGGGACAGTGGCCACTTTAAGCTGCGCATTTTGTAGGTATGACTGACCGGTCATACTTTTCATGCAGTCTCCATAAAAATGTAACCCTTTGTGGCCAATTGCTCCCAAGAGAAAAATCAAAAATGGTGTTTTTTTTTTTTACTTTTTTTTTTTTTTTTTCCCCACTTTTTTTTTTTTTTTTTTTTCAATTTTCATAAAGTAAATGGTGGGTTATCCAAATATGTGGGGTATCAAAAGAAAGCCCTATTTGTTCTTAAAAAAAACAGTATATAATTTATGGGGGTGGAATAAAAGACTTAGAGGGAAAACACTGTTGAACAAAGGCATAGTCAAAAAGGTCAGAATTGCTCCGGTCCTTAAGGGAAAACGACCTCAGATTTTCCCGGTCCTTAAGGGGTTAATCTGCTGACAAAATCTACATACTTCCATGTGTAAACATTGTTGTTCACTGGAAAATATTTAAATCTCCAAACTACTCCATAAGGCAATCCGTTGCGCACCCCTCTGACACTCAAATGGTTAAGTAGCGGGGCAAGAAAGTACCCTAACACTGCAGGTTTTATGCCTATGAACAGGAACTAATCAGATTGAAAGCTCGAAGAATTACAAAACATCTGTAATGAAGCACAGAAAGCCTTAAAATCTGCACTGTTAGGTTAGGTTCACATTGTAATGTTCGTATATAATCAATGCCAATGGTTATTGTTTTGTATGGAGCGAATGATCACACATCTTTCTTCTGACAGTGCTCTAACTCTCATACAATTAAGCATGTGAGTCTCTGATACGGAACTAAATAAAACAAACGTTGCAGGTAGCTGTGCCTTCAGCGAGACGAATGCTACTATTTATATTGAAAGCAAGGAATGTCAGGAGCAATAATATTACGAGGGGAAAAAAAACTATGACAAAGATGGTTGAAAATCCCAAGCATGATGCGTGAAAAATATTATATATTTAAAACAATTTTATTGCAACTCCTTACCAGCATTTGAGGAACACTGTTGACACACACTGGCAGACATGATACACTACTCTCTGCTGCTACTCACATGAGGTCATACATAAATACTATTTAGGTATTTATGAACCATCAAAAGCATTTTCCAGCCAAGAGCAGGAGTTAATGTGGGTACTCAAAAGTCCCAGTTGTGCATGCATATTGTATGTTTACCCTTGTGCTTGCACTGATATATACAAGTCAAACAAAAAGTGTATTTCCATGGAATATACTTGCAACTTGTAAAGGGGTGATAGATCCCCTTTAACTCATACAGCCAGGAAGATTAGATAAATTATTAACAGTAATATTTCCTCCAGCATTTCAGCAACCCAGCAACAGAGTATTAGCGACAACAGATATGTTTCATTTTAACTTACAGAGAAGCTTCCAAATGTGAACACTTGTCCGTCCATTAACAGGACTGCAGTGTGATTGCTCCCAGCTGTGACTTGAGTACTTGGGCCTGGCAGTGCCTGGATCAGAGTTGGACAGCCCCTATACAAGAAAATGACAAGCTCATTAATGTAACATTTATCAATACACGCTTACACTTTGTGAGATTATGTACAAACGCTAATGATTATTGCAGCATTACAATATAATAAAAGCCTGTCTTACTGTAAAACCAGGTCCTGGCTTATAATGGTGCATCTTCATGTACAGGTGAGATTGAAGGTCATACAAGCTAAACAATATCTCCAATGTATTAGCAAGTAATGAATTAGAGGAGACTAGCCTTTAAGGGGTTAAAACATTCACAACTGAATACCCGAGACAAACCCCTCACACTCGTTCCTCGCGTACAAACAGGAATAACTACAAAGAAAGACCAGTTACATGAATGGCTCTGATATAACTGAATACTTTGAACTGGCATTTTATTGCCCATCTCCTAGAAAAAAAGCAGGGTATTAATTCACGTCAATCAGAAACCTAGTCAACAGTGAAAATGTGATGGAAGGATGGGCAACTTGTAGCTCTCCAGCTTTTGCTGGCTATGAGCAGCAGATACTGATTGGAGTTGAAGAGCTACATTAGCTGGAGAGCCACAACTGATGCAAACAATTGAACATCAAGACTGGGGATGAACATAGTTACATATGTTTAAAGTGGAAGTGTCACTTCACTACAAACAGGTGGCTTTGAAAGAGCTTAGGAAATCACTTCTATTTACAGTAATGTGCAAAACTTTTAGGCAGGTGTGAAAAAAATGCTGTAAAGTAGGAATGCTTTTCAAAAATAGACATGTTAATAGTTTAGATTTGTCAATTAACAAAATGCATAGTGAGTGTACAGAAGAAAATCTATATTTGGTGTGACAACAAGTGTGCAAGTATACTTGGAAAAATTGATGCGGTTTTTGAAGGCAAAGGGTGATCACACCAAATATTGATTTGATTTAGGTTTTTCTTCTGTTCACTTGCTATGCATTTCACACCTGCTTAAAACTTTTGCGCATTACTGTATGTTAGCCACTTTTATTTAACCCCTTAAGGACTGTCACTTAAGGATCACGGAGTTTTTTTTTTTTTTTTTTCTAACTCATCCGATTCTGGACTCCATGAACCGTGTGCAGCCACGCACGTCCTTGGTCCTTTAGGGACCTCTACCTCATGACGTACATGTACGTCATGGGTCGTTAAGAAGTGAAAGCAATTAACAGTTTGATATTTAGCTTAATTTATTTCTCAGTTTATGTAAGCATGCTAGCCAAAACCTACCAAGATGGATGCCACCTACTGAGATGAGAAAGTGGTCAGGTGGCAGGTAAAAGTTAAAGTGGTTGCCCACTGCTGGTTTAAATGAAACCAAAATCTGTGTTTTACAAGAAAGCAGGAATGTGTTAAAATCCAGAAATATCTAAAAATGTTCTGCAGTTCATCATACTCACCTACAGCTGACATCACCATGACCCAGCTGTCCATGTTGTCCATATCCAAATGTATACACATCACCATTCTCCATTAGAACAACTACAAAAAAACAATATTTGCTTAGCATTTGAAACTGGGGTCACTACACATAAGCCAAAGAACACATTCTCTGTTGAATCAAGTAAACCACTATGATTTTAATTATATATTGATAAACTATCTTCCCCCGGTATATGGGAAGACAAGAAAAGAAAAACGTATTCAATTATGGAATTGTCCACAGCAACCATAACATCGGATAGTCATTTACTAAAAGGACAACAAAGGAGTTACAAGTAGGTATCCATTTTAACCAGGCCCAGAAGGTGTGCAACATATTGTAAATGGATACCAACCTGATACATAAAGAAATAGGAGAAACTCAGAAACAAGCCTTGGAAATTTAAGGACAAGTGATTAGACTTTATGATCACAGTGCTCCTCAGAGCGTGTTGTGATCATGCCAGGGAGGCTGTAACTGACTGCTCCACAACTGGAGCAGTGAGTTTCAGCCTTTTCCTGGTGGCTCCGCACATGTGATCGCTGCTTTAGTGATCACATGTGCCAGCTGATACAATGACAAAGGCAATATATAGTATACATTGCCTTTGTCCGTATTCTCTGTCTTCCTCGCAGTGATAGTGTGGAATAGAGAAGTAGAGAATGCACATCCCCATGGACGAAAGGGCCACAATGGGGGAGATTTTTCATTACATTTTTGGTACTCGGGGCTGAACTAGAGGTAGAGCAGGTTTAGTCACTTGATGACCTACTGACACCTCTTTGTGTCACTGACTAAATGATTTAGAGCAAGTCCAAAGTATTTTATTTACACAAGCTAATTTATAAACACATATACTGAAGTTTAACATTTAAGGGCCACGTAATGACCGCCACACAGTTTATACACTTAAGGACCTGTAACGGTCATAGCACGTCACATACTTTTTACTTACAACACTTCTGCTGTATCGATGTAAGTAAAAATGGGGTCTGAAATTGAATGCTCCAAGACTGGAGCGATCTCTCTCGGACCCCAACTTTGCGAGCCGGTACATTCAACAGGTCACATGTTCCAGAGCGTCGGCAAACTGGCCCTTAAAGCGGAACTACCACCCCTGAATAAATTTGTCCCAAATAAATGCCCATCTGGTGACTAGCTGCTCAATAGTGCTATTCACCTGTGCTGTCAGTCCCAGCGTGCTCTGGGAGGCGTTGCAAGGAGCCGTTCAGCTCCAAAAGGGACTGACAGCACAGGCGTCACTATGGAAAGATGTCTGAACTGTTTCCTGCCTGTCAGTCCAGGAACAGCGTGCAATTCTCAAACACCAGGTAATATTTCTGGCGACTAGCGCTATTGAGCAGCTAGTCGCCAGATGGGTATTTATTTGGGCCAGATTTATTCATGGGTGGTAGTTCCGCTTTAAGGGAAGCTAACTTCCCTGGACCGCTGGTCCTTAAGGGGTTAAACAAACACAATGTGAAACGCATACACACAACATAGTCTGAGTGCTTAAAAGTGGGATGCCAGGGAGGGACCCCCCCTCCCAAAAAAAAAGACATATGGGAGGAATGAATGGCCGTTTATCCAGTTTCTATTAAAAATTAACCAATCGCGCACAAATTGTGACAGGAACACCTATAAAAAGTTGTTTTCCCCCCTAATTTTTATCAAATGAAATGGTGGGTTATCCATATAAATGTGGCATCAAAATAAAGCCCTATTTACACTTAAAAAAAAAAAAAAAAAAAAAAAAAAAAAGAAGTATATAAATTTCTATGGGTGGACCAAATTAATTAGAGGAAAAGTATGCAATACAACAAATTTATGCATAAGGAACAAAATACAATTTCTGTATTACAATGGAGTAGGTTATTAAGTAGTGTGACTAAACTGCTGAAGGACATATTTATTGATACAAGAAAAAAAAAAAAAACCCTAGTTCATAAATGTAGATCATTAGAATGAACCTCAATTCCATTCAATTTTTAAGCTTCACTGAAGATTAAGATTATCACTGTTGTTGTTGTTGTTATAATCTGTATTGTGTGGCTTAATTTGAACAGATGCATTGTATCAGTAAAGCTTGCTGGACTCTTCGCTTTGCAGGCATTCTGCAGATATATCACTCCTAATGGATGCCATAGATCAGTGGTTCTCAACCTTTTTCTGCTCAATGCAGCCCTAACACGCAATTTGGAATTTTCAGGGCACCCCTAACATAGTATATGTCATTTGTCAAGGGTGTAATGAAGGTTACAATGATATAAATGCAGTCATTCTAAGCTCTTAAGATCAGAATAATACAAATAAACATATTGTGCATACTAATATCCATAAATATCCATTTTACAGCCAATGTTCACATTTTTAGAAAAGTCTCCAAAGAAAAAGGGGGTTCCCTGAGCGGATGTCCTTGGCACAAGCAGACAAAAGTGCCACGGCGCCCTGGTTGAGAATCATGCAATTTACACAACACAAATTTAAGATATGAAAATCCGCTGCTGCCACTCAATTGTTCATTATACTCACTTTGGGACATAGGCACATGGGCAAGATTAGAGCAGTTTTGGTGTAAACTAAATTCACTATAGGAAACAAACAGAAAATTCCTCAAATATCCATTTATTTAAAATTATTTAACTCCTTGAATGAAATGTAGGTCTTCAACTCATTGTGGTGCAATGTGTTGGGAGACCAGTCTAGCATTAGAGGGGTTAAAAGCCCCATCTTAATGAATGGGAACTGTTTCTTGTACCCTAGAGTGCAGTTGGTTTGCTCCAGATTATGTCTTTTTTCATATGGACTATAATGTCTGCTGTTCCACTCGCCACTAGCCAATGGTGAGTGAAAATTTAGCCCTGGCGAGTAGAAATTCAGCCCTGGTGAGTATATTTTGGCTTGCAGTGGCGAGTAACTTTTCAGGTCTGGCTAGCAGCAAAAGACTTAAAATTATAAACCCTGTATATATATCAGAATGACAGTTGAAATGGAGGACGGTTACCTGAATGGTGAAAGCCACAGCTAACTTGAACAGCCCGCAGCTCACAGTCAAATCGCACAGCTCCAGGAGGGTAAGTTGTTATCTTGCTAGCATCCTTCTCTCCTTGTTCTCTGCTCTCATCTGTAAACAAACAGACATAAGAGATAAAATACCTTCCAAGTCTAAGAAACGGTGTGAAAAATCCCTGACAGAGTGCACAGCAGTGTACGGTGTTCAATTTTCCATAGCATAAAAGGAACTGATAGACAGCGAGAGGAGGTATAAGTAAAGATGACAGAGGTTGCAACATAATTTATTACCATTTCTACAGTAAAACATTATGGCTGAAATCAACAGCATCTGTCTACCTGCCATCTTAATGTACATCGCCAGCTCTGTATAAATGCCACAATATGTCAAATGTACACATTGGGTTAACTAGATTGCCATTCACATATTTCTAGATTCACCTCAATGGCTGTATATACAGCCCTAAAGTCCACCTAAGTGCCGCATGGTAACAGGAGTTGAAAAGAGCAGATTAAGCTTTTGGATGTTAGAGAGGTCTAACACACTCTGGCTTAAAGTGATAGTAATACTTAGAAATAAGTAGATTTCATTCCATAAGTATTAAAAAAAACTAAATTACTTGCAGCAAGTCCCATCTCTCAAACCTCGTGGTTTGAGAGATATAAAGCTGCCCGAGTTACCCTTTCACTTGCACACACGTCAGCTTTCCGAGTTACAGAAGCAGATCCTGGTCCATAGACCATCCTGCGCTCTTCAGCAGCACCATGACCACGCTAGTTAGGCAGAAATACTTCATTTGAATGGTCTACAACGTGTGCTTGTAAACCAGGCACACGTTGTAAAACATTCAAATGAAGTATTTCTACCTAACTAGCACGATCACGGTGATGCTGAAGAGAGCAGGATGGTCTGTTGACCGGGATCTGCTTCTATAACTCAGAAAGCTGATGTGCGTGCAAGGGGAGGGTAACTCGGATAGCTTATATCTCTCAAACCACCGAGGTTTGAGAGATAAGACTTGGTGCAAGTAATTTAGATATTTTTATTACATATTGATTTAAATATACTTATTTCTAAGCATTACCATCACTTTAAGGTGGAACACTAAGTGGAGGTATGCATGGAGATGAAAGATTAGTGGGGTTGAAGTAGGCTGTGTGTGATTTGGTAGAGGAATATTATTGCTTTTTCTCAAACTGCCACAGAACAGGCCTCTATTGACAACATGCATTATAAAGGCATTTTGCACACCACTCTCCTAGGTAATCTATGTATCCTAAAGCATATCATACTGATTCTGCCAAAATAGCAGTCTAGCCATGAAGTGGCAGGAAATTCCCCTCTGAACAAGAAAAACAGCCAGCCACAGACATATGTTTCAGCCTTTAGGGCCTAGTCAGTGAGGTGCAGATGATCTCTCTATGCAATGTAAGCTAGGGTTCCACGTTTGGATTCCCGTTATCCTAAGGATGACAAAACCCAAGGATAATTAGCACATGCAAAAGTATTGGTCAGAGACACTCAACTAGTAAACATACATGCTATGGAATTTAGCACGCCTTATAGGAATGGCAGTATGGTGTGGCTGGATTATGACAGAGGATTTAGGATGAAGAAAGCAGCTAGCAAGTCATTGAGCTTTGGGCAGAAAGACATGGATTTCGTACTGGGGAGGGCAGAGGTGAGTGATAATGGGGAGGAAGGCAGGCAGGGGTCAGGTCCAGTAAGGGTGAAATCAATTTGTTGGGCCTATAACAAGATCTGTGATTGTGAATAATGGTGGAAAAATAGATGACCGAGCAAGTCCCACTACTGTGCTATTTTTTCTTAGCAAGGCAGTAGTGGGATTTACTCAATCATATGTCTTTTTCCACCATTATGGAGCCTTATTTTATTCTATTGCTTTTTAGATTTGTCATGTTATGTATTTCTTTGTTATATTATTTGACCAGTATTGTTTTGGTATTATTATATACACGTGTATATACACGTTATGTATTTCAAAATACTGATTCTCTAGCATGAGATGCATTTGATATACTGAACACCTTTTAGTATTTTCTTAGGGTGAAAGATTACAATGAATGTTCCAATACACTTTAATAAAAAAATGCACCACAATAAAATATATTATATATATATATATATATAGAGAGAGAGAGAGAGAGAGAGAGAGAGAGAGAGAGAGAGAGAGAGATATCAGTCTTCACTGAAGTATAAATGTTGAATGCATTCAGGTACCTTATAGCAATATTACAGCTTTTACATTTATAAGTACTAAATAATGTAATTTTAGCCATCCATGTATGTGTTTTTATGTATTAGGTGCATTATTGCTTTTTGTTGTTTTAGTGCTTTAAATAAAGGTATAATTGCTATACAGACAGCTAGTCATTTGTGCATTTTTTCCCACTGTCATGCCTATATTATGAAGGTTTCCCGTGCTTCAAATATAGATTATAGCTTTTGTATTGGTTTCTCTCTTGGGTAGAATAAAATGTCTTGTCGTATCTGTCTAAAACATGCTCTTGTGGCTGAATGAAAGAAAATCTCCATAGAAATGTTCCAATATTTAGTTGAAAGCGTTCCCAGAATAGTGGTCGGCTGTTAGCAGCAAAGTGGAGCCAGTTCCATATTAATGCCCATGATTTCGTAATGAGGTATCCACATACTCTTGGCCATGCAGAAATGACAGCCTCCACAAAGCAAATGCAAAGTAAATTTTATGAATCAGAAAACAGAAATTGGTATACTGAGGCTAGCAGGGAATACAGGATATTTAGGGCCAAAATTAATCATATATAAACCCAGATAATTTTAGACGTTAGCATTACTTTAGCTTATGATAATCCGATTTTGCTACTTAATCTCACTGCAAAACATGATGGATGCACCAATTTTAAAATGACAGCAATTAAGACAATTATGAAATGAAGAACAATCAATATATTGTATGTCAACAGTGCACTGAGTGGAGTTTGTCATATAATGATGCTGATGTACTTTGGAGAAATGGAGTAATTCTGGAGCAAAGCAAACGCAGCAAGTAAAATTAAAAATCCCCTCGATTTAAATGGGGCTTTTATTCCCTTGAATGCTACAACTAGCATCAAAGGTGCTAAAAGTCCAATTTAAATCAGTGTCAGTTCAGGATGTAGTTGGTTTGTTCCTGAAGGAATATCAAAACTGAAAACTATTAGATGGGAGGGATTCAAATGCATGTATTTTTTTTGTTTTGTTTTTAGAACAAGGTTTGTGGCATGGCTTTACCTGTGCGGAGAAACATGTTTGGGGGAGCTTTTTTGTATTAAAAGTCAGATTTTGTGGTGGAGCATCAGGATCCCTTATAATGCCCCCCAGCTAATGATATATAAAACTGGGCAGATGAAAGCACTCTTTAGTATACAATGCCCAGGTGCATAATCCTAACAAATGTAATGTATGAAACAAGAGGCAGCACCAGTGTGACTTTATAAAAAATATGGATTTTTATATGGTCAACATTTCGGTCCAACCCCTCAACCTTTTCTCAAGACGATGACTGTGAATCAGCATGAACCTTAAAAACACTTCTCCTTCCCAGAACACCCCACACACCTGTGCAACATCACCACCCTGCAGTCGGATCCCCGACTGCATGAAAGTGACATCAAACACAAAGAGAACTACAATACGTGAAGAAAAAAAAATAGGAGGGGGAAAAAAAAAAAAAAAAAAAAAGAGGAAAACAAGAGCAGTATCAGAAAAACTGCATGAAACTGAATATGTATAAAATAACAACACCAATTAATCATGTCAAAACTAACTAAATCTCTAAGAATGCACAATTCCACAGACTCTCGATACAACCTAACAAGTTAAGTACGGTATGATTTCATATTTTATTGCCCAGATATAGGGGCTAGATACCTCACCAGTGGGGATCGGGCATAGATCCTGTGATGGGTCCCTACCAGGAGTTCCTACCCAAAACAACCCCTACACTATAGGTGGAGTTGTTTAGCCCTGGGACACTGGCACTGCATTGGTTAATTTTTCACTACTAATTGGGATGTTATACAAATGATTTTGCATAACTCTAAAGGGACATTATTGGTTTTATCTATACTTTCTGCTTAATAACCAAAGCAACAAGTCAAATGGCTAACCATGAGCTATGACCCGAAAGGAATTACTTTATGGTCTCCCTATCAAGTGTGATGCCGGGCAGCTACAAATGCTGAGGATTCGGGAAAGCCTTAAGATGGTGATATTATGGTTCTTTGATTCATGGAAAACTGAGGGACCAGTCATCCTCATGGCATACACTATATGTAAGAGTTTGAAAATCTGTCCTTGAGATCTGCCAGTGATGTATGCTGAATTTTAATAATAGACTTTGTACACTATATTTGGGTCAGCGGAAGAAAAGAACTGGTTTGAGCTTGCTATAAGCTGCAGACTTTGCTCACTGTGACTAACAATTGTATACGTAATAAAAAGTAATGGGGAGTCTGGAGCATGTCTCTAACTCGGGAACATTTCACTAATTTATTCAAGTGGATATAGAATTATAATAAAGCGTCAAAAAAGATCATTACTAAATGCCATTTCACTGAAGTGGCATTTAATAGCGATCTCTTTTTTACGCTTCATTATTTCACATAGCCAGTTAGATCGGCTCCCCTTAGTTTGTGTTTTTATTGCCTTTTCACACTACTCTTCACAGCCTTTAATCCCAGTGGTTTAGATTAAGTCTAACAAAATGGATTCACCACCATTACCAGATATGGATATAACCAACGGTCTTTTTCTTATGATCCATTTGGAAAAAGGTCACAAATGCTCTGTTGTCAGTGTTGTTCTAAACCAACCCCCCCACCCCCCGCGTACTTTCAGAGGATGAAAGAGAAATCCATCTACAGCAGCAAAAAGAATGCATCTGTGTCATGGCAATGCCATCATTTTTCTTTGAATAATAATTTTTTTTTTTATTAATTAAAACCTTCGAAGATCTAGAGCTTGTTCATAAATCATAAAGTAACTCACTTGTTTTTATTCTGGTCACAATTATGCTCTTGACAAACATATGTACCATATTCAAGTATACATATAAAACTAACAGTAATGTGTTGTATAAGGTTCTTTCTTCCTTCTAACTAAAGCACATATAAACACAGTACAAACAATTTCAACTCTGCAATTGTACTTCAGAGCATATACAAACAGCGATATATTTAGGCCTAGGCTGACTAGGCCTAGAGCAGCAGCCTGACGTGGACAGCAGATGAAATACTAAGAAAGGTTGTTTGGTTTATAAGACAGGGCTTGTAACTCAGCTACTCTCAGCATGGAGACAATGGCTAAGGGGAAACCATCTGGAGAGTCAAAAAGCATAAGGAGACCAAGGAAAGAGGTTCAAATTGGAGATCTCTAAAGGACACTCGGGACCAAGTTACGATGCCATGGGAGGCGTGGGATCCTTGAAGGAAGGGAAGGCCTGAGCTACCCCTTGAACATCCGTCAGAATAACAATTTGACTCTATAAGAAGACTGTAAGGGCTGAGATCTGTACCTTAATTGAGCTCAGACTGATGTCCTTGTTCAAACAGTCTTGAAAAATTGCCCAAACCTTAGGTAGATCAAAGGTGTGGGCAGGCAAATCTTTGTCAGCACACCATGGATGGACCAAATCCGATGGTACGCTTTGGAAGAGAGAGGCTTTCTAGCCTGGACCATAGGGTAAATTACATCCTCTGACAAGCCTTTCCACCTCAGGATGGTGGCTTCAACAGCCCTGCCATCAAAACTAAGCTTTCCACATACTGGTAACCAGATGGGACCCTAAATCAGGAGATCCAGTCTCAGAGAAACAGTTCCTCGATGGGTAGATTGAGAAGGTCAGCAAACCAGACCCCATGAGGCCAGAATGGAGTGATCAGGATGACTAGAGTCTCCTCCATACTGATATTTCATAGCACCCTGGGGATTAGAGGAAATGCATCCCTCACAAATGCAAATGGATCTGTTGCTTTTAAGCAGAACACAGGGACCTTTTCACTGTTCTCACGAGAGGCCATCAGATCCAGTTGGTACAGTTACCTGGATCCACATCTTGATGACTGAGAAAGTCCGCAACCACGTCTTCTATTGGTATGTGGACTGCTGAAATGGCTGGAAAGTGATTGTCTGCCCATTGAAGAAGCTCTTGCACCTCCTGCCAGGCTGACTCACTTCGAATTCCTCTTTGCCGTCCTGTGACTGAATTTGCATTGGAGTCCCCGTCAGTGGCTGAGAGCAATGGAGGAGTGCCAGGCAGATGCCATGGATTTTCATATCCCTCATCAGACCTGAAAGGTCTCCAACACTGCACTGATGTGCTCCTCTATTGAGGGGCAAGGGTCAATCTCGTAAGGATCCCCAAAGTACAAGGAAGAGTCCATATCTTCTACCTCACAGTTAACCTCCTCATCAGATTTCCCCCCAATTAGCCCAATGTTTCCTGAAAACAGGATCAATTTAACTGATGGGGGAATGGGCCACTATGAGTTGGTCGAACACCTGAATGGATGAGAGAACGGATTCCACAGAGGATATAAGGATTTTAAACAAAGCTGGCTCTGGTTAATGTTGGATGGCCTGGGGGGGGTGTAATAGGGGCCAAGCACTGCAAGAGGAACAATGAGCTAGGGAGGTTAGGGAAGCCAGTGAATCCTTGGGTTTGTATTTCACCATATGCCCCTTGGCGTCAGACGTCCAGAGAAAGTAGTATAAACTAGATTAAAACGAATATAAAGTAAAAATGATATGACAGAAAGCCCCCAGAAAGAACTTACCTGGCACGCAAAGGGTTAAACTTTAAAGACAAAGAGCTAGAGTCAAGCCAATGCATAGTATAAGTAATGGAGGAGATTGCAGTTAAAGTGTCAGACAAGCCCAGGAAACAGAGGATTCTGGACAATATAGTTGCCTTTGATTTGTTTAAACTAAGCAACATGCAGCTCTCCAGCCACAAAATGCATCAAAATTTGCACCACATATCAGGATAGATAGAGCATGATCAGGTGAGAAGAGCCCACTCTGACAAATTTAGCCCCCACCGTCAGAATAGTTAAAGAATAGGAATGCAAGCCTCTTTCCGCAAACATTAACTTTGCTGCAAATGTCTCATCCATTATGAAATCACCATAGCCTATTTCTTATAGGCAGACGGGCCTATACCCAAAGTGTGACTAATATCAGATTTTAGTAAAAAAAAAAATAAAGAAGTTACCTACCATAAAAAGGAGACAAAGAGTGGGGCAGAAACAGAGTAGTGTACAAAACTAGAAATTTTACCACAGACCTCCAAAAGCAGCTGCTAGACAGACAGACAAGGGGGCATACTAACTGGTCCTGTGCACTCTGATAGAATCCTACACAAAATCTTTTTAGCTCAGACATCAACAGAGAAGAAGTAAAATGGTTGAAGGAGAAAGAAATCCTATAGCAAAAATGGTGGAAGGTCTAAAGCATAGAACTTATCAAGAACGACTCAGAGATCTAAATATGTATAGTCTGGAGGAAAGAAGAGAAA
The DNA here is from genome assembly GCA_037306005.1 of Rhinophrynus dorsalis. Classification (NCBI taxonomy): domain Eukaryota; kingdom Metazoa; phylum Chordata; class Amphibia; order Anura; family Rhinophrynidae; genus Rhinophrynus; species Rhinophrynus dorsalis. The sequence goes on along the minus strand of CM074719.1, from coordinate 431,977,743 downwards.
GGGGGGACATGATTGAAACCTTTAAGTATGTTAAAGGACTGAACAAGGTTCAGGAGGGAAGTGTGATTAATAAGAATCTGAATACAAGAACAAGGGGGCACAATCTGAGGCTAGTTGGAGGAAAAATCAAGAAAAACATTAGAAAATATTATTTCACTGAAAGAGTAGTAGAAACTTGGAACAAACTTCCAGCAGAGGTGGTTGATAAATCCACAGTAACACAGTTTAAACATGCCTGGGATAAACATGTATCTATCCTAAGATAACAATAAAGGAATACTAAAGGGCAGACTAGATGGACCAGGTGGTCTTTTTCTGCCGTCAATCTTCTATGTTTCTATGTTTCTAGCAGACTCAGGTCCCTTAGAAGTCTGCATAGTGGTCCCTATCAATCAAGGGGACCAGGGATAGAAGTCATCATAGTAGGGTATTGCAAAGCCCAATGTAAGTTAAGAGAACAAAAACAGAAGGTTAGTTAAGAATCTGTATCCTGATGAATCTCCTTTGGGATCACTTTTAAAACTAAGCATATCTGCTGGGGTTAAGTGGAATAGCTAGGGAGTATCCGCCTTCAGAGAGCCTTTCCAGGTTAAGGCCTTAACCTCCTGGACAGAGGGGAGACTACCTTCCCTCCTTGGCTGCAGATAGCCAACCAGCTCCAGAAAGATTTGAGACACTAACTATTGACTAGATAGTGGAAGGGAAAGATCGTGACCCCGAAGGACCCCCACGGTCTGCCACAGGAGAGCCAAGCATGGTCCCTTGACAGGGTGGGAGACCAGTAACCTGTAGGGACTAAGAGAAAAGGATTTAACAGGTAAGCCTAAAATTCTGTTTTCTCTGTCGTCCAATACAGGTTACTGGTAACTTTGGGATGTCCACCCATTGAGTTTCCCAGAGGCGGGAAGAAACTCAAGGACCAGGCGCAGGCCCCCAAAGTCACCAGTGCACCAATGAACCTAAAGATCATGAACAGCTCAAAAATAACCGCAAAGTGTCAAAGGACACTGAACAGGGGCAAAACAGACCCCTGGAACTGTTACACAGCACACAAAAGTGAAGAAGTACTGAGAGACTAACGAGACCCTAGACAGGCAAGAATCTTCCTCCCAAAACTGGCAACAGCTGATGCCAGCACATCCACACGATAGTGTTTAGAAAAAGTATGCACAGACAACCAAATGACCAGCTGAGGCCTGATTTTTATAGGCCCAAGATGTCGGAATAGACCTCGCAGAAGGAGCTGTAAACTGAAAGGAACAGGCTGCTTCCGAAGTTTGTAAGCCTTACGAATCGTGGACTTGATACAAGAAGCAATGGTTACCTTGGAAGCAGGATTCCCTGCCCTAGGACCCTCAGGAATGACAAAAAGTGTCAGAATGTCTCAAGGACTCAATGCGATGCACATAGAACTGGAGACAATGAACAACATCCAACAGATGAAGATCCTTCTCTTTATCAGAAGTAGGGTTAGGGCAGAATGAAGGAACTACAATCTCCTGATTAATGTGGAATTTAGACACCACCGTCTGGAGAAACTCTTGTAAACTGCGAAGCAACACCTTGTCCAAGTGAAACACCAAAAAGGGTGGCCTACAAGACAGGGCATGCAGCTACGCAACATGGCGAACAGAAACTATTGCCAGGAGAAAGGCCATCTTCCACATCAGCATACGTAGAGGAATGGCAGTCAATGACTCAAAAGAAGGACACTGAAGTACTCCTAAAACCATATTAAAGGGATAGTATTACTTCAAAATTACTATCCCTCATATTGTAGCCCTTAATAAACGGAGTTAAATGACACCAGCGGCATCTCTCAGACCTTTATGGTTTAAGAGATAGCCGCTTTCAAAGTTTCCTCTCCCCCTGCTCTCAGCATTCTGCTGCCAGCAAGGGAATCCGGTCCCGGGACAGGTAGAGGCTCTTAAACAGAGCCGATATCTCCTTATGGAAGGAAAAATGATTAATTGAAACAGTCTTATACGTGTGCTTGGTTACCAAGCACACCTAGAAGACTGTTTCAATTAATCAATTTTCATTCCATAACGAGATATCGGCTCTGCTGAAGAGCCTCCGCTTTATTCAGAGACCGGATTCCCCTGCTGGCAGCAGAACACTGACAGCAGGGGAGAGGAAACTTTGAAAGCGGCTATCTCTTAAACCATAAAGGTTTGAGAGATGCCCCTGGTGTCATTTAACTCAGTTTATTAAGGGCTACAATATGAGGGATAGTAATTTTGAAGTAATACTATCCCTTTAAGGTCCCACTGAGGAGCAGGGGACTTAAACACCAGACGGGTATGATCAACACCCTGGAAGAAAACCTAGACATCAGGAATGATAGCAAAACGTCTCTGAAATAAGACAGAGAGCGCAGAAGTCTGAACCTTAAGAGAACTCAGACTGAGACCCTTATCTACACCATCCTGGAGGAAGGAAAAAATTGCAGGTCTTTGTCAGCACACCAAGACAGAAAGGTAGACCAAACTCGATGGTAGGCCTTAGAGGAAACAGGCTTATGGGCACTAAGCACAGTAGCCACCACACCAGAAAACAAAAACAAAAAAAACAAAACACCTGTCTTCTTCAAAATTGTGGATTCAACCTCCATGTCGTCAAAGCCAGACGATGAACGTGTCCCTTCCAGAGATAACCCTGTAGAAGATGATCCGAACTGGAGAAAAGTCAAAGAGGTTCCACCACAGAGGTCCAGAAGCTCCGGAAACCAAGCCTGTCGAGGCCAGTATGGAGCAATCAGAATGACTGGACAGAATTCCAGTCTCAGCTTCCATAGCACCCTGTTCAACAGGGGAATGGGAGGAAATAGGTATGTCAGAGGAAATGTCCACTGGATCGACAAGGCATCCACTGCCAGAGCCAGGGGATCCACCCAGAGAGAGCAGAACGTTGGAACCTTCCTGTTGTGACTGGTTGCCATCAGGTCGATGCATGGAAGACCCCACTGCTGGATGATGAGGTTGAACACCTCTGGATGTAGTTCCCACTCTCCACTGTCCACCGTGCGCTGACTGAGGAAATCTGCCAGAACGTTGTCTACGCCAGGAATATGAACTGCAGAAATGGCAGGGACATGCTCCACTGCCCATGATAAAATAGCCTTGACTTCTAGTAGTGAAGCTGCAAGGCTTCTTGTGCCGCCTTGCTTGTTGATGTAGGCTACCTCTGTGGTGTTGTCTGACTGTACCCTGACCGAGCACTCCTCCAGTTGTTGAGTCCAGTGTAGTAGGGCATGAAATATGGCCCGAAGCTCCAAGACGTTGATGGGAAGGAGAGATTCGTCCTGGGACCACCGGCCCTGAACACTCAAGTGCCCCAGTACCGCTTCCCATCCGGCGAGGCTGGCATCCGTCATTACTGTTGTCCAGAAGGGCACCAGGAAGGGTCTGCCTTTCAGGAGGTTGTTCAGGTTGAGCCATCACAAGAGGCTCTGCTCCACGTGAAGAGAGAGAGATAGTGATCTTTCCAGGAGATCTGGTTGACCCCTGCATGCCAGGATTAGAAACCTCTGAAGTTCCCTGGTATGAGACATGGCAAACGGGACTGCTTCTGTGGTGGAAATTAACTTCCCCACTAAGGATGGCCGAAACTGGATCCTGAGACAGGATAGCCTGGACCTTCAGTGCTATCTGATGAGCTAAGGAGAGGAGAGGAGAGGAGGTAGGCTCAACTCAGCAGTCACTTCTCAGAATTGTTCCTGCCTACTTATTTGGACTGATCGCCTGCTCAAAGTTACCAGTATTGGACAACAGAGATAGTACGAGAAAGAGAGACAGTATGAGAGAGTGTGTGTGTGTGTGTGTGTGTGTGTGTGTGTGTGTGTGTGTGTGTGTGTGTGTGTGTGTATATACACTGAGTAATATTACATGTTCATTGGGTCATTTGTTTTCTTATGGCATTAACCCCTTACTGACCAGCCGCGCACACATGAGGCCAGCACTTAACGCCCGCCGGACATTTTTTTTTTTTTTTTTTTCATTTCTTTAAATGACTTCCAGGACATACAAGTACGTCCTCTGTCCACCTGGGACATCCGCTCGGGACGTACATGTACGTCCTCGGGCGGTAAGGGGTTAAAGAGATAGTAAAGTCTAGTAAGAATAAAAGCTATTATTGTAGCAATTAAAATAATAAACTAAACAATGTTCGTTCTCTCTCTCAAACCTTTACAGTTTGAGAGATATATGAAGATAAAGTTCCTCCCCTTTCTGTGACATGAGCTGTAAAGCTGTCAGCCTGAGATTCTGGTCGCACGACCATACAAGGCTCTTCAGTAGAGCCGAATTAGCGCGATCATGACACAAATGCTTCACTGGAACAGTCTACAAAGTGTGCCTGCAGATCAGGTACACTTTGTAGACCGTTCCAATTAAGTATTTGTGTCACGATCGCGCTATCTTGGTTCTGCTGAATAGCCTCCATCAGGTCTTGGGACAAGGATATCCTGCAACCAGCTTTAGAGAGTACGTCACAGAAAGGGGAGGGAGGGGGGAACTTTATCTTCATATATCTCTCAAACCATAACGGTTTGAGTGCTAGCGCTAACATTGTTTAGTTTATTATTTTAATTGCTACAATATTAGCTTTCATTCTTACTAGACTTTACTATCCCTTTAAGAAACACAAAGCATACTACAGTTTTACCCTTCAAGACTTGGATGGATAATCCTGGAACAGTTTGCTTGGACTCATGTAGGGTATCTTATTTAAAACTGTATCATACCTTACAACTATTTTGTACACACACGTGTTTGGGGAAGCTTGCCATATGTAATGCACCAAATCAATGGAAATGTTTAGACTGTATTTGTCCCCTATGGTTTCCTACAATTCTTCTTACTAAATCAGCCTAGATGTGTAAAGTTCATGCAGAGATGAGAAGCTTACTTGCCTTCATGCAATGCTGGACAAACATCCACTGTAGCAGGTGTAAGTGCTCTAGACCTCAGTTTAATTGTGCAAGAGCAGACCCTACATGACAGCAAATAAGCTGCCCAAGTTCATTGTGAGATTGAAGACACTGACACAGCTGTCACAAAAAATTACACAGGGTAATGCAGACTGAATACCAAGGAGACATTTCTCATTAAACAAATACAACTGACTGTCATTTTAGTACCATACAGTAGACTGTGCAACCCACTTTCCTAAGCTCTGAATAGTCAATAAAATAATACTGCTGCACATGCATATTTCTATTAACCATCTATGGACCAATGCATTGCGCACAACTCCGGTCCTTATGCAATAGCAATATGCAAACAGGGGCATATTCTTGTGCTTATACAAGTAACGTCTTCCCATTTTTCATAAATATGTGCTTATAGCAGATTGCACCAATTGGTGCTTATTAAGTTAGGAGTGTTCGTATCATCTTGTATTACTTTACACCTAAATATACTAACCACCTTCAAACTGCTCAATATTTTATTGCTGGTAAATATATTTGCTTTTGATACAACATGAAAACTCCCAGCAACTTGTTTCAGCCTGACTCAAAATTAAAGGGCAATTAAAATGGAAGGGGAATAAGGAAAAAAATTGATATTTAAAAACTCAGTTAAAATCAATTACTTCTACATTTAGGAAGCAAAAAATGAATTATCAGCTGCTTATCCAGAGCTCAGTGCATCAGATCTTGGGACGAGATGCCAAGCAGGGACATGTGTAATTAGGTCTAAAAAATTATAAAGTTCCTACTTCCAGCCATGAAAGTAGCAACATTTAAACTAATTTATTCATAGGAACAAATGTCACTTAAATTATCAGATAAATTATCTGAGAAATAGATATCAATTTACACAGCAGTAAGGGTTATTCATTTTATTTTTGCACTGCAATTATATCTGCAGGTTTCTGCTTAGACCTCGTTCCCACGGGCGACACCAACTGATTAACTGTTGCCCCCAATGAAAGGTAACAAGCAGGGCTATGGTGCCTCTCACACAGGCCACCAACAGACCTTGATGATGAAGGTTGCAATGTGCAAACTCCAATTAATGTCTGACCCACTTGATTGCCAGCATTACTGGCTGGCAATCACATTGACTAGCTGTAAGTCATGTCTTTCCTGTGTCTGGATCAGCAGTAGAATGCAAGAAATAGGTGAACGAAAACAAACACAAACAAATGACAGAACTGTAACCTGTGTGAAATAGGCCTCCAAGCGATCTCTGTTGAATCTTTCCATTACATCAGTGGTTCGCAACCCTTGCCCTTGGTTCTCCAACACAGTAAAAGGACAGGTTTTGAGGATTTCCCAGCTTGAGGACAGGTGAGTGAATTAGAATGACTAAGCCTCCAACTAACTCAACAGTGCTTAATTTGTGAAATCCTCAGGTCCTGACCAGTTAGTAGGCACTAATGGCATGAGTTGAGAACAAGTGCTTTAGATCACTCATTCTCCAAACTAATCATAGGCTTCAACAGGTCCTAAGCAACAAAAACCTTTTATCAGATTATAACATGTAACAGTAGACTACAAGAGAGATCAAATGCACAAATACAAATTTTATAGGAGGACCTGGCTAATCATTCTGTTAAAGTAAGAGCCACTATTAAAAGACTGTCCATTACAATATATTTATTTTTTTCATACTAGTTGTTCCTTAAGATTGTTGAATTCACTTTTTTAATTGCAGCAGCCATTTCACTATTTTTGGTAATTACAGTAGTGACAATTTAGTCATGAAAAAGCAGTTATTCCCCACAAATCTAAAGTCTTCCTAGGAAGAGGTCCTGGAGTCTAGCCAGAAAAAAAATCTGTGTACATGCCATCCAGGATCAAAGATTCATTTGAAAAACCAAATTACATGGAATTAATTTTAATTATTTTCTGTCCAGATTTAGACCAATTAAAGTTTTAAAGGAGCGGTAAACTTTTTTATGAAAATGTATATGTTATAGAGCTTGTCCTGCTAAATAAACAAGGTCACTCCCACTGCTGTCAGTTGTTTTATTCAGAAGTTACAAAAGTTCAAATAATCAGAAGTGAATTTACTTCCTGATAGGAAGTAACAGGCGGTTTCTATCACATTCTATGGATAACTATAAGTCACCGACTTTCCTCTCCATTAGAATGTAACAGAACATCTAACTGGAATTTGATCACTAGAGGGCACTGCTAATGTACATAAACACAGGTTTAAACTGTAATAACTCTGGAAATTTGCATATGTCAACAGTGGGTGCACCCTTATGTTACTCAACAGGGAATGCCCTACAATAGATGTTTTTTCAAAAAAATGTTTTTACTGCTCCTTTAAGGACCAGAGGGTTGCACAATGCAATCTTTAAAGGGTTAGCTTGAAAGACATCAGAAATATATTAAACACATGAAGGCAGACGCACTAAGAAGAACTAGATCAATTCTGGAGGGATGCCATGTCCCCCAGCAGGGTAACCATTTCAGTAGGGTCGGATACAAAATAAGAACACCAGTTCAAGATCAATACAGGTTGAGGAGAACCCCACAGTTTGAAAAAACTCTGAACTGTTTCAAGTACCACATGATCCCAAAGGAATGAGGCAAGAAGAAGGTGATCAGAAAACAAGACAAGCTCAAAGAGAATGTTCTAAAAGTAGGACTCTGCAACCCAGTGCCTTGCCAGTTCTTTGTTGATCTGAATCAGCTGATCAGTGGATAGCTCCTACAATATATAGCTTCTCTGCCATGTTATACACATCCCTATGACACGTCACGGGTTAAGGGAGGGCAGCTGCTGTTCCTGCACTGTAGTAGAGAGAGAGAGAGTTATAGGAAGTTCCCAACACCAGCAACTTCAGCTTAGCGATGTCGGGACTGTGAACTCCGAAAGCAAAGGCTGCTGTTGGAGCTTAGTGCATTTGGCGATGTGCCACATTAACATATAAACACACTCAGATAAATGCGACACTGGATCATTAAGCTACATTTCCTTATGCAAATGAGGCCCTGCCAAAATAGTTAAAGCAAAATCGTAAATCTGTTGAAAGCATGGAGTATTCAGGACTATGCTGGTGTATTGTGGCATACTGACAAAAAAATGATGGAGAAGGCATCTCAGTGAGTAGTGATATTTCATTGACAGAAATTTGCTATCATTTTGCCATCCTGGCCCATAAAGCCTTTTAGTGCATTTTCCCCCCGGATAAGCCTCAGCTGAGACGCTAAAGTCATCCACATTCACATCCCCCAATGACAGAGATGCATCCAATTTATTTGTCTCCCCTTCCTCTACAGAGGAAGACCCAACAATCTATGAATGACCCCCAAATATAGGACTGAAGTGCCTGATGGGGAGTGTAGGGTGATCCACAGACCAGGAGTTTAGGAACCCTGGAGTAGAGGAGGGGGTAGAGGCAAGTGAAGAGATAACATTAACCCAAACTGGTTCCTGTTCAGCAAAAGAGGGCCCCAGATGTGGTGTAGGAACCACAGTGCAAGAAGGAAAAAGTACCAGAATACTCCCTTGGAAGCCCAGTCTTGCATGAGGAGAAATGGGTTAAAGGAGTTAGGGGAACCCTGAATCTTTAGCCTTGGATTTGCCCATGTTGGGTTCTGACATGATTAGAACACCTCTCCCCTCCCAAAATAGACAAAACTTAGTTTAAATAGCATAAAATAAAACAAAAGTACTCAGAAGTATGCAGAAGGTCCTTATAATATCAAGGGGTTAAACTGGTAGGCAAGAGAGATAGACTGGTCACTGTGCAGCGTGTGCAAGACAAATGGAAGAGGGTTACTCCTACCCCTACCATGCTAAGGAAACCCAGGGAACAAGACATTTTGGGGAATGCAGTCTCTTTCTACCAAAAAAAAAAAAAAATGTAGCTCTCCAGCAAAAAAAAAAAAAAAGAAGTTGTGCCCCACATCTTGTAAAGGGTCCCACAGGTGACTGCTATGTAGAGCAGGTCACCCCGAATCAATATGAACCCACTCTGAATCTCCTGTAATCAGGTGGAGGTCAGATATGTCCCATACAGGTGAGGTGAGGTGTGTGAATCCAAAATGGCCTCCACACAGGCACCCGAACATAAAGAGACTATCATAATTTCTGTAAAATTACAGTAACATAGAATTTGACGGCATATAACAACCATTCGGCCCATCTAGGCTGCCCATTTTTCTACTATAAAAACCTCAATCCTTTTTAGGGCCTTGGTTTTTTGTTACGTTAAGGACAGCCTTATTATGCCTATCCCATGCATGCTTAAATTCTGTCACTCTATTAACATCTACCACTTCTGCTGGTTAGCTATTCCACTTATCTACTACCCTCTAAGTGAAGCAAAACTTTTTACATTATATCTAAACCCATGTCCCTCTAGTTTTAGACTACGGCCTCTTGTCCTAACATTTTTACTCCTTTGAAATATGATAGAAACATTCAAATACATGAAGGTATTCAACAATGTGCAGGATGAAAGTTTATTTTTATATATATTTATTTTCCTCCATGTTCGGATCCTTAAGTCTATCCTGATATTTCTTTTCCTATAAACCAGTCAACATAGTAGCCCTTCTTTGAATTTTCTCTAGAGTATCTATATCCTTCTGGAGATGGGGTGTCCAATACTGCACACAATACTCTAGGTGACGTCTAACTAGAGATATGTAGAGAGGCATGATCACTTCCCTTTTTCTGCTACTAATGCCCCTAGCTATACATCCCAGTACCCTGCTTGCATTCCCCATCTCTTTATTACATTGCCTGCCTGCCTACCTTTAAGTCATTAGAAATAATTACTCCCAAATCCCTTTCCTCTGTTGTCTCTGACAGCACAGTACCCATAATAGTATATTTTTCTTTTAGATTGTTATGTCCCAAGTGCATTATTTTAAATTTATCAACATTAAACTGCATCTGCCACACTCTTGTCCTTTCTTCTAATTTACCTAAAACATTTGTCATTTGGCTTATTCCCCTGGAATGTCTAACCTATTGCAGATCTTGGTATCAACTGTGAAAAGGCATACCTTTCCTTGAAGACCTTTTGCAATATCACTAATAAAAATATTAAAAAGAATGGGTCCCAGTACAGATCCATCCCTGAGGTACTCCACTAGTAACACTCCTTTCGTCCGAATATTCTTCATTGACTACCACCCTATGTCTCCTGTCACTCAGCCATTGCCTTATCTATTTAACTAGTTTTACATCCAGTAAGCATTTAAAAAGCTAGATCAAGGCACCCCCAACACGCAGTTTGGAATTTTCGGGGCACCCATATCGTTTTCCGTAATTTGTCAAGGGTGCAATAAAGGTTCCAAATGTATAAGTATACAGTTACTCTTAGATCTCACAACTAAAACAAACATACAGTAAATATCAATTTCCATAAATATACAAATGTAGCTCAGTATAGACATTTTTGTCAAAATCTTCATAGATAAAATGGGACACCCTAAGTGGATGTCTGTGACACAGCAACCTGGTTGAGAAACTTTGCATTAAATAATACCTACTTAAGAAGAGTTTGTAAATGTGTTTAACAGAAGGAATCACTTGGGTAGCCCTTCATAAAACAGTCAGATGTACCTGTAATTGCTGTTTCAGCATACAGCAATCCGGTATGTCTTCATAATTACTGCATAAAACTGAAGAACTTACCTAGGGAGAAGTCAATCACACAGCAACCAGTTATACCTGAATAAATACTGTACGTAACAATATGGATTATCTACAGGAGTCTGTAGTTTTATACAGTGTCTACATTATTTGTTGATCCCTATTTTAGGTCTGTGTTTAGTTCACTCATTTTCATTTTAAAGAGACCTTGTCAAGATAGCAAACATAGGAAAATGCAACTATCCAGCTACAGCCTGCAACTGAATTCAAATGAAACATTAAAAACATATACCTGATTGCTGTACGAATGATACCTAATAAACAAGTCCTTCTTTAAAACAGATTAAAAGACACTTTCTCCAAAACAACAATTCCCTGAATATAGATTGGATATATGTAGATACACAGCTAACGCTCGGTGTCCAAAATACTGGAAGCAGTAAAAAGTACAGTGAAGGTGGGACTGTCCAGCTAGACCCTAACCTTTTACAAACACCATACGACCAAAGCAATTCTGCATCAGTGCTTCAAACTAAAAGTTTTTTTTATGAATAAACTATTTCTTGTGAAAATATGCATTCATAATAGCATATTATGTGACTGCAATATGACATGCAACAATTTCTCCCCCCCCAAAGGTCTACCATCTAGTACAGAATTTAAATCATCCCAAGATTTGTACAATACAGCGAGATGGAAAGGTTTCTCTGTGTTCAAAAATGATGGAGGCCAGTTATAGGCCATCTCTTTTAAGATATGAGGACTAAATACCTTTTTTCTTGTCCCGCTTATGCTTTAGCTGTGCTGGAAGGGATCTTAGTCTGGCTAGAGCCTGCTCTCGATGGTTCATAATAATAGGACCAGGAAATACAAAAGGGCCTGGGGAGAGACATTTTGCACATGCATGGGAAAAGCTTACAAAATGAAAACATTGGATAAAAATAAATAAAATAAACAGGAGGCAAAAAAACCAAACATGACAGTATATGACTTTTAACAACTCAAATATTCTAAAAATGCACCCTTGACATAATGAAGTAAATTAAACATGACAACAAGCTTCATGCAGCTAAGGACGGGCCTACTGACCACTGAAGGTCAAGAAATATTGTATCTCTATAGCAAGTGTGTTGAATCTTTTTCTGCCTTTAAGACCAATATTTCATTATTCATAGATGTTTTAAGTGATTTAAACTCTGTCCCAGGTGAAATCATTTTGGTGCAAACAATCTAAATGGTGACTATTCCACTATTCCATTTCTTCCAAAGTACAAAAAAGTAAATTGTGTATTTAAATAAAATGTAATCAAAGAGGAGTATATTATGTTTTGCATACCGTAATTCAACCGTAACATTTTCCAACCGTAACATTTTCTTTACAAACAATATAAATGGAAATAATCAGTTCCCATTTTAACAAGACACTAAAATAAGCACAATAACTGATATGTTATAATAAATCTTGCCTCCCACTTGAAAATAAATTCAAGCAAGGTAATCTTCACAAATGTACAGGTGAGGTACATGTAGTATGACTGCAAGATGTGTAAATTCAAGTGATACATTTTAGAAAAGTGTTGCTCTTTTGACCTTCATTAAGAGGCTTTGTGCTGTGCTGAATAATGACTGAACACTTCAAGGTGATCATTAGGCTGTAGATTACAAGGGATACATTCAGTTTACTTTATTTCCATCACTACAGAGAAGAGCTATTAAACACCAATTCCAAGCTTACTTCCACAAGACAACGTCTGCAGCTTTGGAATGAAAACAGACAAACTAGGTGATACTGAAGAACTCAAAATGTAAAGTCCTGACTACACACACACACACACACACACACACACACACACACACACACACACACTTATATATATATATATATATATATATATATATATATATATATATATATATATATATATATATATATATATATATATATATATATATATATAGAGAGAGAGAGAGAGAGAGAGAGAGAGAGAGAGAGAGAGAATAAACACACTAAAAATTGTTACACCTCCCCACGCATTAATTGCTACTTAAAAAAGTCATGAAGTTTTTAGTAGGGTTGCACCGATACCGATACCAGCATTTGCGCAAATGCGGCCGATGCCAGCACCAATACCCTGTGTCAGGGTCGGTGCTGCAGAGAGGGAGCCCGGAGAGCTGCTCGCAATGCTCCCCGGTCACCTCTCTCCTTCCTGCAGCGTCGGAGCGTTGCCGCGGGTTACCATGGCAACGCTCCGACGCTGACCTCTGCCGGGGCTCGCGAGAGAACAGTGAGCTCCCGGCAGAGGACAGTAAGGGAGGCAAGATGGGGCAGCTGGTGGTGAAAGAGGCAGAGAGGGGGGGGGGCAAGAAAGGAGCAAAAGGAGGAAGGATCAGGAGAGAGTGAGAGAGGCAAAAGGGTGAGTCAAGGAGAAGGAGGGGGATCAAAAGGGAGAGAAAAAGCAAAGGCAAAAGAAGGGGGCTCAAGAGGGGTAAAATGAAGCAAAAGGTAGGAATCAAGAGGGGGAGAAAGAGTCAAAAGGAGAGAATCAAGAGGTGGTGTGTGTGTGTGTGTATTATATATATATATATATATATATATATATATATATATATATATATATATATATATATTTCAAGAACTCACCAATACCAATACTTTTTTTCTGCGGTCATTTGCCAGTTTTCCAAGTACTTAAAGCATATAGGTACTTATAAAACTGGCAAATGACTGCAAAAAAAAGGTATCGATAATTGGTATCGGTGAGTACTTGAAAAAAGTATCGCTACCCGTATCGGTACTTGGTATCGGTGCATCTCTAATTTTTAGCCCTGAGTACCAGAGTTATCCAACGCATTGCAAGGCAACGTGTTGTTACATCTCTGGCACTCTAAGGGTTAAATAAAAAATTATATGTTCTAGGTCTTTTCTTGCTGAGTAAAATAAGGGTACTCTTCCACTGCTGGGAGATTTTTCATTCAAATGTTGTAACATCTTATACTTATTTTTAATCCAACTGTTAAGAGTTGCAGTGATGTCCCACATTATAATACATTCTATAGCAGAGTGCAAGTCACACTATGTACTGTATTAAATAAACTAAACAGATCCAATGCTGAAGCAATCCAGCTGAAAAATAAGGGGCAAATTAAAATCTCAGTGGTCAAAATAGGCCTTTTAACACCATAAATGCTAGAGAGGTCTCAAACATACTACTTTGCAGTTGGCTATTCCCCAAATTGCACCTTTTAAACTTACTGAATACAGTTTAAGTCCTTCTAGAGTAAGTCATAAAAATACACCACCTGGTGATCACAATAGAAAATTGAAATCTATATCTGTAAAAGGTTACACTGGTTTGCAGCTAGCTTCCGGATTGGTGGCAGCCACACCCCGGGCGGGTTTAATGTGACTGCTTAGCCAATGTGATGTGTTGGGGCAGTGTTTAACAGAGACAGGGTGGTGCTAAACCTGCATGTGAAGCGGTGTGTTCAGTGCACACACACACGCTACATACTTCACTGACAGTCAAATGCTTCATAATGTGACGAATATTGCCCATATTCTCCATCATGCCTGCCCCCTTTTTATAATTATGTACTGTTATGTACTCCACTGTGTCCCAATCCCAGTCACTCCTTCCTTTCCAATGTCCCTTGGCACTGTAAAGGTCTCCTGGTGCTGCTCTGCTATGTAAAGCTATCTAAAAAAAATTACTTCCTGCAGACACACAGGAAGTAGTGTATTTTAGAAGAAGCCTGTATTACACAGGGTCTCTCCTTCAAACCAGAGCAACAGGGGAGGAACATGTCATTTTAAAGACATGGGAAGCTAACACTGCTTCACATAGAGGGGCAAATATTTCACAAACACAGATTAAGCATTATTAACCCTCTGAGTGCTCAGTTCATTGTGGAGCAATGTGCTGGACATTCTATTAGTAATCAAATGGTAAATACATGTCTCTTTTCCCAATGTCCCTTCTATTCTCTCCTTGTACATCTCTTGATATCATTGCAAGTCTCTCTCTCTCTAACCAGGTCTTCCCTTATCTTTACCTGCGTGTCTTCTATGTCGACCCATGCTCCCAAAGAGAAGGAATAATTGAAGCTAGCCACAATAGGTCTGCAAGTAAGGTCAGTCATAATTTGTTAACCCTTTCAGTGTACAGTGCTCTGCAATGTGCTGCACACTCCTATTTCACTTAAAGGGTTAAACTTTTATAAACATAATACACCTCTTATCAGATTACCCATTCACAGAGAGAGCCAGGTGGGAGATAGTGCTGTGGCAGTGCTACAGGGACAATAAGGTTTCACAAAAACAGCAGCTCCAATTAATCTTCATAGTATTTGAGCCATAGAGAGTGTTATTTCAATACTGTCCGAGTTGTAGTTCAAGAGTTACTGAATGACGAAGTTTCTATCTCCCACCCCTTTTACCTAGTGTAAAAGGAACTTTATACATATGGCTTTATAATCCAATTTAAAACCATGTGAATTTTCATTTCCCCATGCTGTGGAGGTGGTTTGCTACAAAATATCACCTATTTAACTGGATGGATAAGGGCCAAAATGTATAAATAAACAACACTGACAGTGGACACTAAATAGTAAAATATTAAGAGAAGTAAGAAGACAAGGAGGAAAATCGATTAAGTGAGAGAAGTCACTCCATAAAATCCCTCCAATTTCTATGTTATTCTTCAGAGCCTATGCAACAACCTGAAAAGGAGGCTCACAAGAAGAACACTGGAATCGGGGGAGTTTTCTCTTCGTGAAGTAACCTCTCTCACCTCTGTGCAGTTTAACTACTGCTTTCAGATTTTTTTCTTTGGGAATACTGTGTATCACAGCTCAAATCCATAAGATATTTTAAAATAAAAAAAAAAAAAAGAAAATTAAAGAAAAACATGTTTTGTTTTACTTAGTCAATGAAGCACAGTAGAATATAGGAGGATTTAATGTACTTACCGTTCAATCATTTTGTCTTACTAAATGTGGAACACATGAACCATGGAGTAAAATCTACTATTACAGGAGGGCAGGGCATTTCAAAAAAGGTCTCTGAGGTGGAGACTCCCTCCTCCCTACCACTTTACCTGCACCAACTGATTTCAGTTTTAACTCATAGCAAAGCCAAGAAAAAGCAAAACAGGGAATTTCGTTTTCTTTTTTTACTTCTAAGATGATCCCCCTGTCCAGGGACTCGACCCAATGTTTTTTTCTCCAGGAGAGAGCCCTGTGTTCCACGTGAACTTAGGGAAAAGGATTTAATGGTAAGTACCCTACAATCCTCTTTTCGCTGTCATGCAATATGTAAAAGAAAACCCATGAGGATATACCAAAGAATCCACCAAAATTCCAAGGAAGGAAAGAGATGAGATCCCTTCATCAGAGACCAGTATCAACCTTACAAAACTGGTAGAACATGAACATCAGAGGTCAACAAACTTGCAAACCGAGTAACAAGAAACTAACAAGAAACCAACAAGAAACCAACAAGAAACCAACAAGAAACCAACAAGAAACCAACAAGAAACTGCCTTACACAGCTTCTCAGCAGTGACCTTATTCTTTTAGGCCCAAGACGCACCCACCGGCCTGATAGAAAGTACTGTGACCTAAAAGGGAACTGGATTTTTCCTGACAACATACGCCTGGCGAATGGTCGCCTTGATTCAGGTAGCTACAGTAATCTTAGACACAGAAGGAGTGACCCGTAAAACCGGGTAAGAAGAGAAGAGCATTGCAATTTTATTCAATACACATATTTATTCACAATACCCATGCAAATATGAAAGGGTACCCTAATAGAAATCAATATAGCAAGATTAAAAATGTTAGAATCAAATACTTTGTCAATACTTTATAACCATTCCAAATATCAATAAATGCGCTTTCCTTTTAATATGATCCTTATAATAGAGGAAGATTTCTTGAAACTGAGTACTCAGCCATGCTGCTCCAGAATGATGCATTCCTGAATCTGAGTCAACAAGAAAACTTCTGAGAAAGAGGTGATCTAGACAGGGACTCAAGTGAGCTCCCTTGTGCATGGATGTGAGCCTCTAAAGGCTGACATGACACTTGTGAAGACCCCTGGAGCTGACTGTAAGTGACTGCCCTGGAATGCAAAGAGTAAGCAACACTGATAATTGGGATGGATTTCTTAAAGTCTATGGAGGCTAGAAACTCCCCATGCACACAGACACAATGACACAATGACAGAGGGCAGAAACTCCATCTTGAACTATGGAGCCAGCGCAAAATGGTTAAGAACACAAAAAAACAGCATCCTCTGTCTTTTTTGGGAACCACAAAGAGATGTGAATAAAATCCAGTAAAATGTTCCTGAGAAGGAAGAGGGAATTGCAATTGAAAGCCTACTGGGCTGGAAATGGTATCCAGGAAAACATGACTGATCCAGATTCCAAAAAATTCAGGACAGGAAAAAAAAAAAAAAACGAGCATGAAGGGACTTGGTGGCTACATGATACCCCTCCAAAATGACCCTCAAAATCTACTGAACCGTCACTGAAATGGCCACATGAGTGCAGACAGTGGAGGAGACTCCCTACAGAGATCGACCAGTGGTGAACTTGTCAGCCTAGGCTTCTGAGCAGTCTTCTTGCCTGCCCCAAGCCTGCTAGGGTTTTGAGGATGGACGCTCCTGTGTTTAATCAAGTGCTGGAACTTTTGCATCTTTCATGGGAAAAAACGAATGCTTAGGCAGAACTGAAGGCAATACAGTACTCTTTCCCCAAGTGGCATGGCTTATAACCTTCTCCAGCTCATGGCCAAACAATTGTTTGCCTAAAAAAGGGAAAAGAAACCAGAGACTTCTTGGAATTTGCATTGACTGAGAAGTCTGATGAAGCTAGATTTTCTGGCAAGACCTCGAAGGTCATATCAGCAATAGCATCAAGGACATGGGAAAAAAGGAGTTACCATGTCATTCTTAACAACATCCCCTTGAATGACAAGCAAAAGCCATTTACCTCAGATAGCCATGGCCCTACTCACAAAAGCAATGGCAAGCATAGTGCATAAATGAATCTAGGCATTTATCCTACTGTTCCTTAACCCTCTGAGTGTCAGAGGGTTACATATGCATTGCTTTACACTGTGTGGCTTACCCATATGGTACTCAAAGGGTTAAGGGCTGCAGTATATGCCAGTGGCAGCACCGTATTCTTGGTGAGATTAAAAAAAAAATCAGAGGATTAATGGCAGGAGGGGTAGCCCACTGCTCTAAAGCCTCAGCTGAAAAGGGAGATTAGAAATGGCCTGAATAAGGAACATTCTCCTGTCAGGCGTCTTCCATTCCCCTAGAATAACATGGTCCTAGGAATGGTGAGGGGGAAGACAGGAACCTTCTTGAATCTCTAAAAAAAAGGTCAGGTGAAGAGGAACTCTGAAAAAGGAAGCATATTCAGGATTGCCTGAATAAGGCCCTCTACAGACGGGCTAGAGTCATTCTCATAATAGTTCCAAAGAAAAAGACAATAAGTCATCACATTCAGTTCCCTTTCTTCAGCAAAGAAATCCCCAATGACGTGTGCTGCCCTGAAACATGGGGCTCAAGTGCCTGCTTATGGGCGCAAGGTGTGCCACTGACCAGAGTTGAGACTAGATGAGGGCACAGAGGCAAATTAACAAACAAGAGGGTTAAATGGTTAGTAAGGTCAAAAGAAGAATAAATAATATTGTAGATAATGGGAAAAAAAATAGATCGGTGCAAGTCCTATCTCTCAGTCATTTATGGTTTTAGAGATAGGACGTTTTAAAGTTTTCCTCTCACTCCCCTTTCACTGACGTCAGCATCTAGCTGACAGCAGGAGATCCTGGTCCGGGGACCGTCAGGTGGCTCCTCAGCAGAGCCGTGATATCAAAATCTAAAAAGAACTACTTAACTGGAATGGTCTACAAGTGTGCTTGGTTTACAATGAAGTATTTATTTTTAGAGAGATAGGACTTGCATCGATCTATTTCTTTTTGCATTATCTACAATATTGTTTCTTCTTCTTTTAAAACATTACTATCCCTTTAACCCAAACTGATTCCTGGTTAGTCGATAAGTGCCCAGGACTTGATGCAGGGGCCACTGTGCAAGAGGGACATAATGTACCAGAATATTATCTAAGGATACCTTAGATTCTGACACAGTGAGGAGACAAACCAGCGTAAGGGACAGTCAAAATAGCAGGAAACAGTTAGAAAGCATGCAAAAGACGTTAAACTGTCAAGCAGGAGGGAGAGACTAGCTTCTACGCAACATGCAAAATCCAAAAAGGAAGAGGATTACCATAAGAAAACCTCTTCCCATGCCAGAAAGCCTGTGGCAGGATATGTATAATCAGTATCTCCTGACTTTTGCGTACTTATTATTACAAGTCAAAAATAAAGAGGCAATTATTGCCAAAATAAAAAAAGTTTAACACCCACAGAAGTGATCATGTTGATTAATCAAATAGGATTTCACAAAGAAGCACATGACCGGAAATATAGAAGTGAAATTCAATATGGAGATAAAATTACTGTCCCAGCTAAAATGTCATTGAGATCTTACATTTAAAGAAGAACTAACAACGCCTAATAACTCCCTACATACCTTACCATGGACAGAAAATACTAATGGCCCTATGAAATTTGTCCTTATGTCCTTGTACAAAAGAGAAAATCTTCAGTCAGTCCTGGATGTCATGGAGGAAGACAAGACCATTGCTGACATTTTTTCACACTGAAGCAGCAAGAGTACATGACTTGCTTGTACTGTTCTAACAACTACAGAAAAGAAGAATAGGTAGACAAATCAAATAACGCATTGCTTGCCTTTCTACCCCTAGGTTAGTGTGCACAGTTATTTCCACAAAGGATTAAGGATTAAGCACAGGTGAGTTAATCAGTGGCTCATTCATTTTGACTGATACAACTGTGATTAAGCAGGCAAATCCTTACATCCTGGCCTTGAGGACTGAAATTGGACAGCCCTGCCATAGTGGGTGCCAGGAGTTAGGCTAACAGAGGAACAAGGACAAGGATAGGGAAGCAAACAGTGTATGTCTGATTCTATGGCTACCAGTTGAAGGCTGGGAGTCAGACAGTGTTTGTGGGAATCTGTGATTATCAGATGGCAGTAGAATCAGGATGTGGGGATCAGGCAATGTAGACAATATATGTGGGGATTGGTGACCAACAGTGAGCAGTTGAACAAGGCTGGGGGGATGTCAAGCCATGTATGGGGGATCAGCAACATCCAGTGACCAATGAAAGACTTGCGACATCATCAATAATCATGTCACTGTGACAAGAGGATGTTTTCCCCAATGCTACCCACTCCTACTTGAAAGTTCAGGTAGGAATGGAAGGAGAAGAGTATGTTGCTCTCCTTCATCACTGGTATTGATCTCCCAGTGTTCTCAGCACGGAGCCAAAAGTAGTTAGCACTCAGACGGTAAAGAGTAAGCAGTGTCTGAGCTCCTGTGGTACCTCTCACAACTGCCATGTCTGCCTCCATAGACGTTACATCCAGGACTGACTGAAGGTGTTCTCTCTTGAACAAAGGCAAAGGACAATAGAATTATCTGACCATAGTAAGGTCAATTATTGGCGCAGTTATGTGGTGGGTTCTATCCCTCCATAAAAACAATGGAGTTACACTGTAAAGGGTGTGCAAAATGAAGTCACTGTAATGATAGAGGATGTGGTATACTATTTGATTTAAATAAATAAAAACTTTGCAAAGCCAACGCTCTGGCTCTCAGTCAGGCACTTCAAAGTTGGGAAGTGCAAATATTACATTAACCTATGCCAGACATTGGCAACCTGAGGCCCTCTATCTGTTGAGGACTACAATTCCCATCAACCCCAGCCAGCTGATTAATAGCCAGGATTATGGAAATTTTAGCTTTCAACAGACTGAGAGGGCCTCAGGTTGCCAAACACTGACCTAAACTCCACCCTCGCTCTGCTTTGCTAATATGATTATGCTGATGACATTCGTAAAGTCAATGATGATGTATTTACTTTTTTTATTAGTACAACTCTTTGCTAATCACAAAGACTGCCATCTTATTTATGCAGCATATAGACATTGCTGATATCTCCTCAAATGAATATGCAAATGAGGACTCAGAATAAACTATGACTAGATACCTGTATATGCGCATTTAGAAAATGTGACATTTTACAAGTACCAAATAGAGATGTCAACGGCTGCTAATTTGTAATTTAAGCTTTTATTTAACCCCATTTCTTTTTATAGGTGTTCATTCTAATTTTAACTCTTTCAGTGTCAGAGGGGTGCGCAACACATTGCTTTGCACTGTGTTACGCATCCCCCCAGCACTCAAAGGGTTAGCAGACAAACCACAAACAGTCTATAAATGGCAACTTATACCATTTACTTTAACTTATTCTGCCCACTACACTGCACAGAATCTTTTTCCAAGTTAAAAGGGGTCATTAGGAAGCATAATAATACTGAAGGCAGGGTTTTCTGACATAATAAATGACAAGCTCAGTAAGCAATAGGATATGGCCTTCACTCAAAATCCAGTAGTAGCAGAAGGCTGGGCACGTACTTAAAATCAATGATCTGTATTACACCATTTAAAACGAGAAAGGTACAGACATTACACTTAATACACCATACAATGGCTCATGTGTTTTGCATTTGGCAGCTCTCTACCATAGGCTGGCTAATCATGGTCTATGAAAGACAGACTTTTAAGTCCCAGACTGATAACATGGACTAAACATAGTAAATAAGGCTGAAAAAAAGAGACACAAGTCCATCAAGTTCAACCCTTGCCTAATAACCCAGAGAAATGAGAATTATGTAGCTTTCCTGATACCAAATAAATTGGTCTTTAGCAGACCTTCCTGATTTTCCTACTAAAACACATTATAACCCTGTATGTTCCATTTTGAAAGAAATGTATCTAATCTTCTCTTAAATGTATCCACTGTATCTGCCATAACCAGATCCTTGGGCAAGGAATTTAATAATTTAACAGACTTTACTGCATTAAAAAAACAAAACAAAAAAAAACACCTTTGTCAGCTGAAGTCTAAACCTCCATTCCTCTAATCTCAAGGGGTGTCCCCTGGTCATGTGATCAGGCCTTGGAATGAATAGCTTACCAGACCTCTCATATACTTGTACATTGTGATAAGATCTCCTCTTAGTTGTCTTTTCTCTAGAATATATAAGCCAATTTTATCTAGTCGTTCCTCATATGTCACATACTCAATTCCCTTGCTTCATTTTGTTGCTCTCAGTTGTACCCTCTCCAGTTCTAGAATATCCTTTTTCAGAACTGGTGCCCAAAACTGCACTGCATATCAGAGGTGAGGTCTTACTAATGATTTGTACAATGGCAAAATGGTCACTGTTTCCAGGTTTGTCGTTTACAAGGATTCCCAGGTCTCTCTGTAGCAGCAAGTCCCGTAAAAGGACTTAATTTTAAGTTCATAAGTAGCATTGGGATTTTTTCGCCCCAAATGTACGACTTTAGACTTTCCCACATTACACTTCATAGTTTATCAATCAGCAGTAACAAACAGCATGATTTTGCTACCCGACACATCATTGTCAAGACCTCGAGTCTGAAATATGCAGTGAAGTTTTTTGCACCTTTTCTTAAAATGGAACAGCAAATAAATTAATTAAGGGACTCTAGAAATTAAAGTATAAAGAACTACTAGCCATATTTGAGCTACTCTATAGATAAGATGGTTGAGAGGGATTTTGTTACAATGTAAAAATCATATGCAAGGTCAATTAAAAAGATCTCTCAAGCGAACTATTCATTCCAAGGCCTGCCTGATCAAATAACTAGAGGTCTCCCCTAAAAACTGTATAAAGAAGGTTTCATATTCTGCAGAGGAAGGGGCTCTATTATAATACGGGTTGTTAAATTGTGTACCTTTTTGCCAAGAGATGTGGTAATGGGAGACACAATGGATACATTTAAGAGAAGATTAGATATATTTCTAGCAGAAGGGGATATTTAGGGTTATACTATGTTTTTGTCCATTTATCTGAACTTTCTATTTCTACTGACACCCAGCTTGGAGTGGAGAGGTGTATATATGGTAGAAAAGGTTGGTCAGTTTGGACTTTTGTCTTTTTTCAACCTAATTTACTATGCAACTATCTCTTCCAAGCAAAAACCACATAAGGCCATCACATGGTGGATAATGAATTAGTTGCATTGTCTGTGTCTTATTCATTTTAAATTCTGAAATAAAAACATGTGCCCAGTCTTCTACTATTACCAGATCAAGAGTGGGGCTCATATCGAGTAAACGACTACCTACTTTGAGGACCTGTCATTCTGTGCTGCAAGCACCAGACCACTTCTACACATCAAACACTAATGTGGAGCAAGGATCTTTGAGGTGGCGAGTCCATCTGATCCCTCAATATAGTTTTATGAAAAATATTATCATATAGTAGGATGCAAAAAAGGATGAGTGTGACCAAGTTTAATGCCAGGATAAAACTAGTATATATAGAGCTGGCTATCCAACCAATTATAAAAAATAATCAACAAAACAGATTTTCATAGCATGAGGATATAATCTTGGAAACTGTTCAGGAGGCGCTGTAATTAAGAAACGAAATTATACAGAGATACCAAACACCAACACCATGTGATTATCAGAAGAATGTCAGCTGCAGTAAGACTGTGAATAGTGAATTAATTTACCAACAGGGTCATTTGAAATACTTCACAACTTTTACCAGTTTTCAGGATAGCCGTCATACCTAAATTTCCATTTGCTTTTTTTTTCCCTAAAAAAAAAAAATAGAATGAAAAAGTAAAAAAATTAAGACGTACAGAGAAAAAAAAAATTAAACAATGGGAGAGGATGATTTAAACTTATTGCACAGTATAAGTGCAATATTTTGAAATGTATTGCAATTAGCTTATTGTTGGTTGACCCATCGCAGACACAGTAGTCGAAAACAAAGTAAAAGTTTATAACTGCACACAGGCAAATTTCTACATCACAGTTTATTGCTGGCTTTGATGCTGGAATTAATATCCCATATTCAGCAGTTTATTATGTGCCTTATGCAGAAAGCAAAAGATAAGAAATTCTGGAGCAACCCAACTGCACTAGAGAGGAGGAATTAAAATCCCACAGTAATTTAAATAGGGCTTGTATCCTCTTGAAAGATACATAGGTCTCCCAATACATTACAGAGCAATGCAGTGGGAGACATCTCTAGGATTTGAGTGATTAAAATTCCCATTTAAATCTACAGGAATTTTGGGAGTCTTCATTTGTGCCTTATAGTGCCACTCATATTCTTCAGACTTGCTCGTCTTTTGCCTTCTGCTGTATCGAGCTAAAGAGAAACAAATCTGGAGAAAGCCAACTACACCACAGAGAACAAAGGAAAATGTTCCTTGATTAAAATTGGGCTTTTAAAGGGATAGTAATACTTCATTTTAACTTTATTTTATTTTGTAGGCATTAAAAAAACATGAAGAACGATATAAGTCTTTTCTCTCAAACCTTTATGGTTTAAGAGATATTCACAAGCAAAGTTTCCCCCTCCCGCCCCTTTTTCCTAGTGTAAGCCATCTCTTCTCAGATGTGAATCTGGCTGTAAGACCAGACAGATAACAGAAGGGGACAATCTTTTTCCTATGAGAACAATGAAAGCCCTGCCCCCCTTGACAAGTTTTTCAGCTTTTTCCCTCATCTTAATTGAAGATTGTCCCTCTCTGCAGTCTACCTGGGCACCTCCCTTCTGATCTGGCTGAACAGTGGGGGGGGACACTTTGCTTGTGAATATCTCTTAAACCATAAAGGTTTGAGATATAAGACTTATATCGTTCTTCATGTTTTTTTAATGCCTACAAAATAGGATTTTAGTCTTACCTGTTAAATCCTTTTCACTTAGTCCGTACAGGTCACTGGTACAATGGGATGTCAGTCCCCTTTAAGTAGGCAGGAACTTTTCAGAAACTTGTACAGGGGGGTGGAGCCTCCTCTCCCTCCTAGTCCACTCCCTCTGGCACAAGACTCCATATTGATTAGAGACACAAAACTGACCAAAGGTAGAAGAGAGTGAAAACTCCTGTGAGCATGCCCCAGAGGTCTCCCACAAAATGCCACAGGAGAACCAAGCGTGGCCCCTTGACAGGGTGGGAGACCAGTGACCTGTATGGACTAAGTGAAAAGGATTTAACAGGTAAGACTAAAATCCTATTTTCACTGTCGTCCAATACAGGTCACTGGTACAATGGGATGTACAAACACTGAGCTGACCAGAGGCGGGAAGAAAGGAGGGGCCAGGCATAAGTCCCCATAACATCCATGCCTCTAGGAAATAATAATCATACAGCCCAACAAACTGAGGTATCAACGGACACGAACCATGGGTGAAACGAACCCCCATGAACACCCACTGCACACAAACTAGAGCCAACAGGGCTCAACAGTAATGAAGCACTAGGAATCTCAGAAGAAGAAGATTCTAGACAGGCAAAGCTGCCTCCAGAACCTTCCTCCCAAAGCTGGCATCAGCTGAAGCCAGCACATCTACACGGTAGTGCTTCGAAAAGGTATGCACAGAGGACCAAGTGGCCGCCCTGCATAACTGTTCTGCAGATGCCTGATTCTTGTAGGCCCACGAGGCCCCGATAGACCTCGTAGAATGAGCAGTAACCCTGAAGGGCACATGCTGATTCCTCAATTCATAACACTTGCGAATTGTAGACTTAATCCAAGAGGCAATAGTCACTTTGGATGCCGGTCCCCCTGCCCTCAGGAATGACAAACAGAGCGTCAGACTTCCTGATAGGCTCAGTGCGATGTACATAGAACTTAAAGGGATAGTAACACTTCGTTTTAACTTTATTTTATTTTGTAGGCATTAAAAAAACATGAAGAATGATATAAGTCTTATCTCTCAAACCTTTATGGTTTATGAGATATTCACAAGCAAAGTTCCCCTCCCCGCCCCTTTTTCCTAGTGTAAGCCATCTCTTCTCAGATGTGAGTCTGGTTGTATGACAGTACAGATAACAGAAGGGGACAATTTTCTTTGTATGAAAACAATGAAAGCCCTTCCCCCCTTGAAAAGTTTTTCAGCTTTTTCCATTATCTTAATTGAAGATTGTCCCTCTCTGCAGTCTACCTGGGCATCTCCCTTCTTATCTGGTTGAACAGGGGGGGGATACTTTGTTTGTGAATATCTCATAAACCATAAAGGTTTGACAGATAAGACTTATATCATTCTTCATGTTTTTTTAATGCCTACAAAATAAAATAAAGTTAAAATGAAGTATTACTATCCCTTTAAGACAACGCACCACATCCAACAGATGAAGATCCCTTTCTTCATCTGAGGAAGGATTAGGGCAAAGAGAAGGCACCACAATCTCCTGATTGATGTGAAAATCAGAGACAACCTTAGGCAAAAACTCCTTAGAAGTACGAAGGACTGCCTTATCTTTGTGGAACACCAGGTAAGGCGGTTTACAGGACAGAGCCATCGTCCAAGTCAAGAGACGCAAAGGAATAGTAGCCAGTGACTCAAAGGGGGGTCATTGAAGGACCCCCAAAACCAAATTGAGATCCCACTGAGGAGCCGGGCTCCGGAAAGTGGGACGAACATGAGCTACCCCCTGAAGGAAAACCTTAACGTCAGGTAGCACAGCAATCCGCTCCTGAAAGAATACAGAAAGAGCAGATGTCTGAACTTTGAGAGAACTCAAACTAAGTCCTTTATCCACACCATCCTGTAAAAATGCTAATACAGTAGGAAGGTGGAAATCGAGAGATAGCTGCCTAGTATCGCACCAGGAGACAAAGGTCGACCACACCCTATGGTAGATCTTGGAAGACACGGGCTTGCAAGCACTCATCATAGTAGAGACTACTGCTGATGAATAACCTTCCTCTTCAGAATCGAGGATTCAACCTCCAGGCTATCAAACGGAAACGTTGAACGTCTTCCTTCCACAGATAACCTTGCACTAGCAGATCCGGACGGGAAGGTAGTGGTAATGGATTCGCCACAGACATAGCCATCAGTTCGGGATGCCAGGACTGACGAGGCCAGTCCGGCGTGACCAGGACAGCGGGACACCGCTCCGCCTTCAGCTTCTGAATGACTCTGAGCAACGGAGGAAAAAGAGGAAAGATGTAAACTAGGGAGAAGTCCCACGGATTGAGAAGGCATCTGCCGCTAAGGCCAGTGGGTCCTTTCCTCGAGAGCAGAACACTGGAACCTTCCTGTTGTGTCTGGTCGCCATCAAGTCCACCACCAGTGTTCCCCACCTCTGGGTAAGAAGGAGAAATACTTCTGGATGCAGAGCCCACTCTCCGCTGTCGACGGTGTGACGACTGAGAAAGTCTGCCATGATGTTGTCTACTCCTGGAATGTGAACAGCAGAGATAGCCGGCACGTGATCTTCTGCCCAAGACAAAATAGCCTTGACCTCCAGCCAAGCGTCAAGACTTCTTGTGCCGCCTTGTCTGTTGATGTAAGCCACCGCGGTAGCGTTGTCGGATTACACTCTGACTGGACAGCCGTCCAGATGAGATTCCCAATGATCAGGGCAAGGCGGGCTGCTCTCAGTTCCGGAACATTGATGGACAGAAGGGATGTCTCCAATCCCCATGTCCCCTGGACACTAAAGTGTCCCAGAACCGCTCCCCATCCCCGGAGACTGGCATCCGTCGTGACAGTCATCCAATAGACAGGGAAAAATGACTTGCCCGTGAGAAGATGAGACGGTTACAACCACCAGTCCAGGCTCCTCACGACACGACAGGGAAGAGATACTGACAAGCGTGGATGATCCGGATGACGGCTGCACATGCGAAGAACAAACTTCTGAAGCTCCCTGGTGTGTGCCATGGCAAAGGGAACCACCTCTATTGTGGAGATGAATTTCCCTACCAAAGAAGTCAACGTCAATATTGAGACTCTGTCTAGATGGAGAATCTCGGAGACTCGATTGGTAATCTGATGAGCCACGTCTTCCGGTAGAAAAACCTTGCTCCGCACTGTGTCGAAATTATCCCCAGGAAGAGAATCCTTAGTGAAGGAATCAAATCTGACTTGTCCAGATTCACCACCCATCCGTGGCGAGAAAGAGTCTGAGAACATGTCTGAATCTGTTGGTGAAGGATCTGAGCAGAGGAAGCCTTCAAGAGTAGATCGTCCATGTAAGGGGGCACTCTCACCCCATCTCGATGAAGTACTGCAATCAGAGCTCCCAGGACTCTTTGAAAGACCGGAGGAGCCGTCATGAGTCCAAATGGAAAGGCGGAAAATTGAAAATGACCTCAGTGACAAGCAAACCTGAGATACCGTCTGCTGTCCTGATGTATAGGAATATGCATATACGCATCCTGAAGATCCAGGGACGCTAGAAATTCCCCTGGAGACATCGCAGCTATCACTGACCGAAGTGACTCCTGACGGAAGTGAGAAGTTACGATGAAGGTATTCAGAGCTTTGAGGTCCAAAATAGGATGGGCACCCCCATCCTTTTTGGGAACTACTAACAGGTTGGAATAAAATCCTGAACCTAGTTCCCCTGTAGGGACTGGTTCTAAAACATCCTTGTCCAAAAGATCCCGAATAGCGTCGTTGAATAGACGCTTTTTGGTGGAATCTTGGGATGGATGTGAAAATAGGATTTTAGTCTTACCTGTTAAATCCTTTTCACTTAGTCCATACAGGTCACTGGTACTCTGGGAGGCGTAAGTCCCCTTTAATAGGCAGGAACAACTATGCAAATGATTTGCAAGGGGCGGAGCCTCCCCTCTTACTTAAGCCACCTTCTGGCCAGAGCCACTTTAGATTGATTTGAGACCCTAAAACTGACCTCAGGTAAGCAAAAAGAAAGACTCCTGTGAGCATGCCCGAACGGTCTCCCACTGGATGCCACAGGAGAGCCAAGACTGGTCCCTTGACAGGGTGGGAGACCAGTGACCTGTATGGACTAAGTGAAAAGGATTTAACAGGTAAGACTAAAATCCTATTTTCACTGTCGTCCAATACAGGTCACTGGTACTCTGGGATGTACAAACATTGAGCTGATCCAGAGGCGGGAAGTAAGGCAAGGACCAGGCGCAAGGCCCAAGTCACTAGAACTGCTATGACCAGTTAATAACATAGCCCAAACTGTAAGTGTCAACGGACACCAACCAAGGGAACAATCCCTGAACTAACACAGCACACGGAACCAGAGCCAACCGGGCTCAACAGTAAGGAAGCACTAAGGATCACAGAGCGGAAGACCTACACAGGCAAGACTGCCTCCAGGACCTTCCTTCCAAAACTGGCATCAGCCGACGCCAGTACATCAACTCGGTAGTGCTTTGAAAAGGTGTGCACAGAGGACCAAGTGGCCGCTCTGCACAGTTGATCAGCAGAAGCTTGATTCTTGTAGGCCCAAGAGGCCCCAATAGATCTGGTGGAATGGGCAGTCACCCGGAAGGGAACATGCTTATTCCTCAACTTATAGGCTTCACGGATGGTAGCCTTAATCCAAGAGGCAATGGTAACTTTGGAAGCCGGTCTCCCTGCCCTAGGCCCCTCAGGAATGACGAATAGAGCGTCAGACTTCCTGATAGACTCGGTGCGATGAACATAAAACTTGAGGCAACGCACCACATCCAACAGATGGAGATCTCTTTCCTTGTCAGATGAAGGATTAGGGCAGAAAGAGGGAACCACAATCTCCTGATTGATGTGAAACTCGGACACAACCTTGGGTAAGAATTCCTTGGTAGTGCGAAGCACAGCCTTATCCTTGTGGAACACCAGGTAAGGAGGTTTGCAAGACAAGGCCTGTAACTCTGCCACCCGGCGCACTGACACAATAGCCAAAAGGAAGGCCATCTTCCAAGTCACAAGACGTAATGGAATGGAAGCCAATGATTCAAACGGTTGTCGCTGTAGAACTCCCAGCACCAAATTGAGATCCCACTGGGGAGCAGGACTCTTGAAGGCAGGTCGAACATGAGTCACACCTTGGAAGAAGACTTTCACATCAGGAAGGATAGCAATCCTTTCCTGGAAAAACACAGACAAGGCAGAAGTCTGAACTTTGAGGGAACTCAGACTGAGCCCCTTATCCACACCGTCCTGCAAGAAGGCCAGGACAGTGGGAAGATGGAAGTCAAGGGATAACTTCTTGTCAGAACACCATGTCACGAAAGTTGACCATATGCGATGATAGATCTTGGAAGACACAGGCTTACGAGCACTGAGCATAGTCGATACCACAGAAGGAGAAAATCCTTTCTTTGCTAGAATCGAGGATTCAACCGCCATGCCATCAAATGGAGAGAGTGAACATCCTCCTTCCACAGATACCCCTGAAGAAGTAGGTCCGGACGGGCGGGAAGTGGGATCGGATCCTTCACTGACATGGCCATCAACTCCGGAAACCAGGACTGGCGAGGCCAGTTTGGAGCAATCAGGATGACAGGACAACGTTCTCTCTTCAACTTCTGGATAACTCTGACCAATAGAGGAAGAGGAGGGAAGATGTAAGCCAGGGGGAAGTCCCAAGGGATCGACAAGGCATCCACTGCTAGAGCAAGGGAGTCCCTCAACCGGGAGCAAAACACCGGAACCTTCCTGTTGTGTCTGGTAGCCATCAGATCCACCACAGGCATCCCCCACCGTTGAGTGAGCATGTGAAACACCTCTGGGTGAAGAGCCCATTCTCCGCTGTCGACGGTGTGACGACTGAGGAAGTCTGCCATGACGTTGTCCACGCCTGGAATATGAACTGCAGAGATGACAGGCACGTGATCTTCTGCCCAAGACAAAATATCCTTGACCTCCCACCAGGCGGAACCGCTTCTTGTGCCGCCTTGCCTGTTGATGTAAGCCACCGCCGTGGCGTTGTCGGACTCCACTCTGATCGGAAGACCGGTAAATTGAGACTCCCAGTGCCTCAGGGCCAGCCGGACAGCTTGAAGTTCCAGAACATTGATGGAGAGCATGGATTCCTCCAGACCCCATTTCCCCTGAGCACTGAAGCGACCCCAGACTGCACCCCAGCCCCGAAGGCTGGCATCCGTAGTGACTGTGGTCCAATGAGGAACTAGAAAGGATCTCCCTTTTAGGAGATGAGAGAGATCTAACCACCAGTGCAGACTCGACTCGACATGAGGAGGAAGAGAAACAGACAGATGTTGATGATCTGGATGATTCTTGCACGTCTGGATCACAAATCTCTGAAGATCCCTGGAGTGGGCCATGGCAAATGGTACTGCTTCGATTGTGGAAATGAACTTCCCCACTAAGGACGACAACTTCGGTACTGGAATTTCGTCCATGTCCAGAATCCCAGCCACTCTGACGGCTATCTGGTGAGCCACGTCCTCTGGAAGAAACACCATGCATTGGCGAGTGTCGAACAGGAGACCCAGGAACAGAAGCCTCTGAGATGGAATCAAGTCCGACTTGTCCAGATTCAGGATCCAGCCATGACGGTTCAGGGTGTGCATGCACATCTGTAATTGCTGATGGAGAAGCTCCGCTGAGGAGGCCTTCAGTAGGAGATCGTCCATGTAGGGGGTCACTCTGATCCCATCCTGATGGAGCACCGCTATCAAGGAGCCCAACACCCTCTGGAAGACCTGAGGGGCTGAAGTCAGCCCAAAGGGGAGCGCTGCAAACTGAAAGTGTCCCCTGTGGCAGGCAATCCTGAGATACCGCCTGCTCTCTGGATGAATAGGGATGTGAAGATAAGCATCCTGAAGGTCCAGGGAGGCAAGAAACTCCCCTGGAGACATTGCTGCAATCACAGAGCGCAGGGACTCCTGGCGGAAGTGGGAAGTCACCACATAGGCATTGAGATCTTTGAGATCCAAAATGGGACGAGCTCCTCCGTCCTTTTTGGCTACCACAAACAGGTTGGAATAAAATCCTGAACCTGTGTCCCCTTGAGGAACCGCCTCCAGGACCTCTTTGTCCAAGAGATCCTGAATAGCGTCGTCGAACAGACGCCTTTTTGTGGGTTCCTGAGAAGGACGAGTAAAATGGAACCGAAAAGGAGGAAGGGAAGAGAAAGGGATCCTGTATCCCTCTGACACCACCTGAAGAACCCATGGGTCCGCCACTGACTCCTCCCAAGTCCGGCGAAAGATGCGGAGACGACCGCCTACAGCCGGATGCGGACCCGGGTTCGGCAAGTCATGCCGAAGCAGTCTTGGAGGTCTTGGCCTTGGAGGCAACTTGGGCTTCCAGGACTGTTTGGGCTTGGAGGAGGAGCGCGTAGTGGGAGGACCCGTTTGGGCCGAGGAGCGTGTCTCAGTCTGAAAGGAACGAAAGGACCGATTGCGTTTGGCTGGAAACTTTTTCTTAAAGACTGAGGGTAGAAGAGTACTTTTACCGCCAGTAGCCTCACTGATCATTTCTTTGAGTTCAGACCCAAAAAGCAAATTCCCCTGAAAGGGCAAGGAAAGCAAGGCTTTCTTAGAGGCTGTATCAGCAGACCAAATTTTCAGCCAAAGAGCGCGTCTAGCCACCACAGAAGAAGTGGAGGCCCTCGCCATCATGCGCACAGCATCAAAAGCAGCGTCAGCAACATAGTTCTGAGCTTCAGTGATATTAGCAAGTAGCTGCAACTGTTCAGATACCGGCGCATCCTGGCGAACTGCTTCAGTCAGTCGTTCAGTCCAGGCCGCAATAGCTCTATTAACCCATGCCACAGCAAAGGTTGGGCGCATGGCCGTGCCAATGGAGGCAAAAATAGACTTAAGAGAGAGCTCTAGCTTCTTATCCGTCCAGTCCTGCAGGGCAGAGGCATCTGAGACAGCCAAAGCGGTAGATTTGGATAGTCTAGACACAGGAGCATCCACCTTGGGAGGATGAACCCATTTTGCCAGCTCCGCCTCAGGAAAAGGGTAAAGTTTAGCAAACTTTTTGGAGACAGAGGAAGATCTATCAGGATTCTTCCATGCCTCAGAAACCAGACGGGCAAGAGTAGGGTTAGTTGGAAAACAAACAACTGGCTTAGATGGCTTTTTCTGAAAAACATCAGACCTGGAGAGCCCCCTGTATCTGAGAGGGAAAGAGTTGAAGCGTGGATCTGAGATCCCTAGTGGCAGCTTTAAACTCCCTCACCCAAGATGGCTCAATAGCGTGGCTGGGAAGCCCAGGGTTGCTATCTTGACCAGTACAATTAGGGCATAGATCCCCCACATTATCGCCATCCAGCCCAATGTGGCAAGAGGAGCAAAACGCCATGGGGGTAGCAGACCCCCCATCCTCCTTAGACTTGGGTCTAGCCCCTAGCTCCAGTGAAGTAGACATGCTCACAGCGTCAATATACCCCACTAATAACACTATCACCCAGAAAAAGTGTAAAAGATTAAAGTTTCACCCCAGAAATGTTCTAAAAACGGACTTATCTGGCCAGCAAAGGGTTAATCTGTTGAGGAGAGAGAAGGCTCGGTCCCTGCGTAGTGTACTCGCCTAGGAAAAGTACCACAAAATGGCGTCCGTCATGACAGCCAATCAGAAACGAGCGCAAACCAAACGCTCATGGGAAATGTAGTTTTCCCTTACAAGTACCCCAAACAGTGCCCGAAGCCCCCCTGAACACCCCACATAAATAAAACACATTCCGGATGATAGAGCAGGAGCCTAGAATTAAAATGAGCCCTCTCTGAAGTTGCTGTGACAAGCGGTTCCAGAGATATGTCCCACACTGTGAATTCTCATAGAGAGTAAAGGAGCCCTTGCGTCTGAGCGGGAAAAAGCCGCGCTTAAAGGCGCGGAACACCATTTTTAATAAAGTTTAGTAAAACATTAAAAAGTGCCCAAACAAGCATGAAACACATGAGAAACATAAATAAATGAATACCCAAAGCTCCAAAACCCAGAGAATACCACAGAAATTGCATAAAACAGTAATAATGCAATAGAAACACCCTATGAGTGCTGGAGTGTATTAAAACTCCCAAATACAAGCCCATCAAAGGGACACTGTGGGGACAAGTGGACCTTCAGCACTCAATGGGTGACTCACCTTCCTTGCAGGACTTCTGTCTTCAGGTGACCATGATAAGGAGGGAAAGAACCAGAGGTAAATTCCCCAGTAGGGGATCTGCTTAACACAAGCTGTCCCCTCTTCAGGGCATAAGGTCCACAGAAAATTCCTGGAAGCTGCACCAGCCACTTTAAAGAGGGCAATTCACAGCCATGGTCACCCTCCTAATGGTGGTATTCCATATTTGAATAAAAAAATAATAAAATACTAAGATGCATAGATGTTCTCTACCTGGTGTGCAAGCACACCAGGAACAAATCAATCTAAAGTGGCTCTGGCCAGAAGGTGGCTTAAGTAAGAGGGGAGGCTCCGCCCATTGCAAATCATTTGCATAGTTGTTCCTGCCTATTAAAGGGGACTTATGCCTCCCAGAGTACCAGTGACCTGTATTGGACGACAGTGAAAAATGGAACCGAAATGGAGGAAGAGAAGAAAAAGGGATCCTGTAACCCTCCGAAATCACCTGAAGAACCCAAGGGTCCGCTACTGACTCCTCCCATAACCGGCGAAAGAGGCGGAGCCGCCCTCGTACAGCCGGATGCGGACCCGGGTTTGGCAAGTCATGCCGAAGCAGTCTTGGAGGTCTTGGCCTTGGGAGCCGCTCTAGGTTTCCAAGGCTGTCTGGGCTTGAAGGAGGGGCGATGAGTGGACGCACCTGCCTGGGGCGTAGCGCGAATCTCCGTTTGGAACGTACGAAAGGACCGATTGCGTGTAACTGGAAAATTCTTTTTCCTGTGAACTGAAGGCAACGAAGTACTCTTACCCCCAGTTGCCTCACTGATCATGTCCTTAAGTTCAGCTCCAAAGAGGGACACCCCTTGAAAGGAAATAGAAAGTAAAGCCTTCTTAGAGACTGTGTCAGCGGACAAACTTTAAGCCAGAGCGCACGTCTGGCCACCACAGATGCAGTAGAAGCTCTCGCCATCATGCACACAGCATCAAAGGCAGCATCAGCAATATAATTGTGAGCTTCAGAGATGTTAGCAAGCAATTGCAACTGATCAGATACTGGAGCATCATGGCGAACCTCTGCAGTAAGCTGTTCAGTCCATGCCGCTATGGCCCTGTTAACCCATGCCACCGCAATAGTAGGACGCATGGCGGTGCCAATGGAAGCAAAATTAGTTTTAAGGCAAGTTTCCTGAAGGGCAGCAGTGTCAGACACTGCCAAAGCAGTAGACTTAGATAGTCTAGAAACTGGGGCATCCACCTTAGGTGGATGTACCCATTTGGCCAGCTGAACCTCAGGAAAAGGATAAAGTTTAGCAAACTTCTTTGATACTGAAGATGACCTGTCAGGAGTCTTCCATTCGGAAGAAATTAAACGTTCCAGAGTAGGATTAGTGGGAAAAACATGTAACAGCCTTGGAAGGCTTTTGAAATACGTCCGTTGGGTCATGAGTAAACTCCTGACACAAGGGAAGGTTGAGGGTATTTAGCACGGCCCTGATCAGCCCTTCTGCAGAGACTTCAGGGTCGCACTCATAGGGGTCCCCAATTGACCTATTGGACTCAGAAATCGCCCCATCCTCAACATCTGATTCGTGAAACAATTCTTCCTCAGAAGACTCGTACCGCTCAGGGTCCCCCTGCTGTTTGGGAAGGGGGGTCCTGATGGGAGAGGGGTTCTGCCAGACTTGGAGAGCCCCTTGAACCTGAGAGGGAAAGAGTTGCAACGTGGATCTAAGATCCCTGGTAGCAGCCTTAAACTCCTGAACCCAAACCGGCTCAATAACGTGGCTGGAGGGCCCCTGGTTGACCTGACCCTCCAAGCAAGTTGGGCACAAATGACCAGAGAAATCCCTGGGCAACTTGGTTTGACAGGAGGAGCATAATGCAAAAGGAGATACTGACCCCCCAACCGCCTTGGTCTTGGGTCCAGCCCCTTGCTCAGATGGAGTAGACATACTTAATATGCACACCAATACAAAAAAACCCGGTCAGAATGTGTTAAATAATAAAGTTTGAACCCAAAAATGCCCAAAGTTAAACTTATCTGGCACCAGAAGGGTTAAACTGCGGAGGAGAAAGAGAAGGCTCGTTCCCTGCTCAGTGTATCTGAAGAAAGAGATCCAAAATGGCTGCTAACCCAGTAGCCAATGATAAAGAACGGCGCGAATCAAGCGCTCATGGGAAATGTAGTTTTCCCTTTAAATACACTAAGCGGGGTCCGACGCCCCTCAGAGACCCCCAAAACTCTGAATACACGAACCGGATAGAAGAGCAAGTGAAGACCAACATTTTAAGCCCACTCTGGAGTTGCTGTGACAAGCGGTTCCAGAGATACGTCCCAGACTGTGCTGTCCCATAGAGAATAATGGAGCAATGGCGCCTATGCTATAAAGGTGCGCTTAAAGTTGCGGTGCTTTGTTAACACAAATGCACCAATAGCCCCAGGACAATACACAGACATTTACATAGTAAATAAACACCCTTTGAGTGCTGGAGTACATAGTGAGAACTCCCCAAATACAGCCCAATAAAGGGACACTGTGGGACAAGTGGACCTTCAGCACTCAAAGGGTGGCTCACCTTCCTGTATCTTCGTTCTTCAGTTAACCATGTAAAATAAAGGAATTAACACAAGTGCCAATTCCTCACAGGGAAGCTACTTGAAATCAAGTTGTTCCCTCTTCAGGGCATAAGGTCCACTAGAAAATCCCTGGATGCTGCACTGGCCACTTCGGGTGAGAGCACGGTCAGCCACGGTTACCCGCCTAATGGTGGTATTCCATATTTGAAGAAAATAATAAAACAACTAAAGTTTCTTGAGAGACGTTCACTGCCTGATGTGCATAGCACAAGGAACTAATCAATATGGAGTCTTGTGCCAGAGGGATTGGACTAGGAGGGAGAGGAGGCTCCACCCCCCTGTACAAGTTTCTGAAAAGTTCCTGCCTACTTAAAGGGGACTGACATCCCATTGTACCAGTGACCTGTATTGGACGACAGTGAAAATAAAATAAAGATAAAATGAAGTATTACTATCCCTTTAAGCCCTTGATGTTAGGAGAGGTCTCCATGTCATTACTTTACAATGCACTGGATACCCCACAAGCATTTAAGGGGTTAAAAGCCCCATTTCAATAAATGAGAATTTTCATTCCCCTATGGCACAGTTGGTTTGCTCTAGCTGTACCTTTTATCTCAATGACTACAGCCATATTGAGTGTTCTATTTAAAAGAAAAGTGGCTTCGTTCAGAAGCAAACCAACTGCACTACAGGAGGCAAAAAAAAAAAATCCCATTGCTATAAATTGTGCTTTAACCCTTTGAATCCTAGTGTTGACTTAAACACATTGATTAGCCACAGCACCTTATGCAGAAGGCAAAATATGTGTAAACTGGAAGTACCTGTACCTGAGTGAAATATTGTGCTGAGACCACTCACACTCAAAGGGTTAAAACCTCCATTTAAATCAATGTAGTACAGTTGGTTTGCTACTGAATGACTCCACTTTTCTTTTGAAAAGCATGCCCTGTGCGTCCATACGGTGTGGGTTTGTAGAATTACATTTAAATTTACCTCTCCCTTCATCTATTCTGTGCCTCCTGTTGACTCGCTGTCTCTTATCCTCCTGACGCAACTGTAGATGCTCATCAAGGTTAACTCCTGGAACAGGTACAGCTGAAACAATACCAAAGATATGAATCCAAAACGGTGAAAGTAACTACGTTAATACCTAAAAATATGGCATATTACATCCTCCAACCTTGTGGATTCTTAAGATCTCTCCAACTCACTGTGAAGCAATCCATTAGACATGTCACTACCATCAAAAAGGGGTTAATATTTATATGGAAGCAATAAAGAGATCTTCATATTAATATTACTTTATAGTTCTAGAACAGGGCTAGTTATGAACAAAACAAAAATACAGTATCTCTTGCCATTTTCGCCAATTACCATTAAATTACTGCAGCTGGAAAAATGGATTAGAACACCTTGGATGCTAGCAACATCTCCAGCTCTACAATCTAAGGCATTGAGAGGGTTTTTGGAAATCAGCACAGTTTTTGTAAAAGGTAAGGGGGAAAAGGGATGTTCAGGTAATTCTGGAAAAAACCCAGCTGCTACTACACAAAGATTTGGAGACCTCTATTTTATCCATGGGGTCAATTTATTTTAAGCAAGAGTGAATTTTTATGGCCCATAGGATGAGATAACACAGGGAGCCAAGTAGAAAAGAGGCATATTCTTGCACATCCATTACCCAGCAAAATGATTATTTGATTATTTTGAACAAAGGTGGAGTTGTACTTTCCTCCATTTTGCCGAAGGAGCCACTGGCATCTTAAGAGCATGTTATCATTAAACAAAAAACGAGTGTTTGCAAAACACAGATAAAAAAAAAAAAAAGTAAGAAGAAAGTCACACCTTTACCTAGTAGTAGGTCCAAAGGTATCATCTCCTTCACTGCATCCAGAATTCCCCTTTGTCTTGCCTCTTGGCCATCCAGTTCTCGAGCACAAGCCTTGCAGCAACCACACACAGCACAACCAGACTCCCCTGAGCCGCAGCCACAAACCCTACGACACATAAAACGTCCAAATGTTCCAAAAATGCAAAGATTCTTATGGCGGTAAGTCAACTAAAAGATTTGGGTGTCCGCTGAGTAAAACACACATAGGCCCTGATGCTCAAAAGAAAAATGGAGTAATTCTAAGGAAAACCATCTGGCCCATGGGGACACACGCACAAATAAATGGTATTCTAGTGGATTTAAATCATTCAAGGGGTTAAATGTCCAACAGGAATTTTTATGGCCCTTAAGATGCTGTTGGTTTGCCCCAGGATTACTAAAATTTTCTTTTCACATAGGGCCAAAATCATCCCTCAATAATTCCCAGCATTTCATACATACACATATATATAATTTTATCATGTTAAGCAGATGATGATGATGGGCAAATGAGAAGCACTAATATGATTTTAGTCACACAACAGGTTTTATAAATCAACTGCAACAATAATCTAAACATAACCACAACCACCATGAGGTAATAAACCATACTTGTAACAGCTGGTGGAGACCAGTACTTTTCCTGCAGTCATTTGTACATGTGCAGTCATTTATAACATTTAAACAGTAATAGGAATGCTTAGCGTACTACTGTCATATTACATGACTAAAACCTCATCTTTAATACAGTGATATGCAGACAATATGCAGCAACATAATAGGCTAAAACTGAATAAATATGGATGTTTATTATATATTTTTACCAATAACTTAAACATGGCTCCTAACCCACTGAATGAAACACTACATTGCAAATAGTTAGAGACTTCTCTAGCATTGCAAAATTTAACCATCTGAGTGCCAGAAAGGTTTCCAATGTCTTGCAACCCTAGCACTCAAAGGTTTAAAAACCACATTTAAATCAGTGAGTTATGATTTGCCCAGTATGGTGCAGTTGGTTTGCCTAAGTATTTCTCCATTTCTTCTTAGCCCATCAACCTCAAGTTGTGTACGTACCCTCCAGGTACTCGTTCTGGCCGACCACTGCTAACACAGCTGGCTCCATATCCTGTGCAGTCTCCACACACTGTGCAGACCATGCACTGCTCCAACTTCCATTTATGCATTCGAGGTGGACACATCATAGATTTCTCATCTTTTTCATCCAGCTCTTCCTCCAGGTCTTCGTCCATGGCAGTTGCCATATTTTCAACTCCAAAACCTATTAAAACAGCAAACAGATAAATGTTTCAAAAGATTAGAAATGTTAATCAATACTCATGTTATTTTGAAGGATCTGATCATTCAAAATAGCATCTTGCGTTTAAGAATAATTATAAAAGCAGCTGTGGAATACTGATGATGCCCCCCACTCAAATCTACAATATTCACCCCTATGGTGCAGTTGGTCTGCTCCTCCATTACACATTAAATCTGCATGTTTCTAACCATTCCAGGATTTGTCACTCTCCATATTTTATGGTGCTCACACAGTGATAAATAACACCATCTTGTGTTGGATTTCTGTAGCTATTTGTCCTTTTATTCTTATTTATAACACAACATGATCAGATGAAGACAACTGCACTTATATGGCATTTTCACTTTCATATATTTTCTCCCCCCCTTAAATCTTATTGCAATTACACTGACTCTCAATGTTAGTACTCCGGGAACATCAACAGGGTAGGTTTCCAGGACATCCTTACTTGTGAGCAAGCATTAGGTCTTATGTATAAAGACCATGTGGCGCATTTCTGGGCAACCCAGCTGCAAAACAAGGGGCAAATAAAAATGTTCCCAGATTTCCACTGATTTCAAAATGAGTTTTAACCCCTTAAATGTCAGAGGTCAAAACACGTATCATTCATAGAGTTAAAAGCCCAACTGAAACTAAATTATTTTTTTCTGTCCTCTTTTGCTACAGCTGGCTTTCTCCAGAATAAGTCCAATTTGCCTTTATATGTAAATCCTACTGGATCAGTTATTACATTACTACCTGTGCTTAAGATAGCATTAAAAACTGTCCTGTTGGTGTGTTCCTAGAATTGAGAACCACTGCCTTACATGGTTTCCTGTAAGATCCTCTGGTATTCTCTGTGGCGCTATATAGGTTACAGTCCACCAGATTACCTTATAGATAGCTGGTTTCATTTTACATGGATGGATTATATTCTATACTATTTAATCAGAAGAACCAGACAGGAGATCAATTTTTTTTATTTGTTTTTTCATTTTCAGTTTTTCACTCAATGGGCCTCATGTACAAAACTGGATCAAACCAAGTGCATCAAGGGGGTCAGACAAAACCTCCCCAACTTTCCATTGATTTACATGGACCTTTTTAATACACTGAACAAACTGCGAAGCGATGCTATGTAGACTTATTTGTAATTCAATGTGGTGAAAGCACCATTTAAATCAAGAAGTATTTCTCCTATGATGCAGTTAGTTTGCTTCAGAATTGCTCCACTATAACTTTACATACAAGACCCAATGTACTTTATGCTAAGAATAAAGCTTGTACACCTTTGACCACAGAAAGCATTGCTTGCATGCATTTCTGAATTGGTCTTGATGTACATTTAGTACAGTGGTAAGATGAAACGGCAAACAGAAAGGGCAAGAACATTGCAATTTTTTCAGTATCCTCCATACTGGGCCTTGTGTATATACGTTCCCTTGATTTAAATGGAGCTTTTAAACCCTTGAAGTGCCAGAGGGGTACGCAACGCATTGCTTTGCAATGCGTTGTGTACCACTCTGGCACTCAAAGGGTTAAACCCTTCAAGATCTTAAAAAGCCCCATTACCAAAAAGGGAATTTGAGAAATGTTATTTGCTCTTATGAAGCAGTTGATTTGACCCATTCAAAGAAAAGAAGTGGTTTCATACTCACCCTTGCCTCCTTGGTTCATGGCACCTGTGTCTCTTCCGCACTGACCCTTGTTGTTGACTCCAAAAGTCCACACCTCACCTTTCTTCGTTAAAACACAGGTATGAGCTTTTCCCATTGCTACGTGGGTCACCAAATGGCCTTTCAAGTCTGTTACCAAATCTATAAAGACAATTTATATTACAGTGAGCTGGGTGAACAGTGAGTTCTGTAAATCTTACTTTAAAGGGATAGAAATGTTTCACAAAACAGCTCCAATTAATCTTCACAGTATTTTGGACCATGGAGAGTGTTATTTCAATACTGTCAGAGTTGTAGTTCAAGAGTAATTGAACTGTAAAGTATCCCCCTCCCGCCCTTTTACTGATGTAACACTGCTCACCTCAGAGCAGCAAGACCATTCGGATGGATAGCAGAGAGGGACAATCTTCAGTGAGCACAAGAAATAACCTGAAAAATCTGAAGAGAGGGGCAGGGTTTTTCCTTATGTTCACAATAAGAATACTGTCCCTTGATGCAACCTGTCCGGTCAAGACACCAGATTCCACATCTCAGGGGAGGCACTGGGTAAGAGGGGAGGGAGGGGGATACTTTATTATTCAATTACTCTTGAACTACAACTCACTCTTAGAGTATTGAAATAACACTCTCCATTGCCCAAATACTATGAAGATTAATTGAAGCTGGAGTTTTTGTGAAACATTATTATCCCTTTAAAAAGAAATAATGGAACTGGCTAAACCATGGTGTCAAAGGCGAGAGTGTGTGTGTGTGTGTGTGTGTGTGCGTGCACCCATGTGGTCTTGTGCATTAGACTACTGTACCATTTACAATGTTTTCCACCAAATCAATAACACAAAAAATTCCATATTACTATCACTCTCCTGATGCTATATAGGCTAACTCTGCATGTAGACATTTACGAAACACTAAAGAGCCACAGTCTTGGGAGTTACAGCAAAGTGGATTTGAAAGAGTTTTATTGTGGGATGTCAACTTTTTGGTGTTTACTGGCACACCATCATCAGGACAGATATGAGGCCCACACTCACTCCTATATGTACGTAATTCAAGATCAACACCAAAATCACAGCCATCATAAAGTCA
Organism: Rhinophrynus dorsalis; assembly: GCA_037306005.1. Classification (NCBI taxonomy): domain Eukaryota; kingdom Metazoa; phylum Chordata; class Amphibia; order Anura; family Rhinophrynidae; genus Rhinophrynus; species Rhinophrynus dorsalis. Next base: position 431,935,653 of record CM074719.1, on the reverse strand, counting down.
CACAATGCATAATTAATGAAATATACACAGTACAATATATATATATATAGAAACAAGAAGTGAAAAAAGTAACCGAATGAAAATGAAATACAGATACCACATATATGCACAGCAACTCTAGTACTTGGGTGTCCAATTTTTTTCCGTGATGGACTACATGAGCAAAAGAGCTGCTAGTCTCAAATTGTACAGAAGCAAAATAAGGGTCTTTTGCCTTACTGGCTTACTAATTCATCTGTATTAGCTAATTAGACTGGGGGGGGGGGGGTTCTTAAAAATCTCAAGTGGATTGCACTGTTAGATCACGGGAATCACACATTAGACGCTCATGCTGTAGTAAAACAGGGCAAGAGAAAGAAAATTTAACACAAGGATTTAAAATAGTTATATACACACATTTATTTTATTATATATACATAAGACCAATAACCAATATTGCTTCACAGAATATGAAATCCTATAGGTGAGTGTCACAACTAAAGTGTATAAATTGCATGAGAATACAAGTTCTTAACGTGCTGGATACATATACGTACAAAGATGAGGAGCGACTAACAAACATCCAGGTGCCCATGCCAACTGTAACTATGGAGATGCCTGCCTATAAGAGGCCATATGGATGGAGCAGAAGATAGAGAGAAAAAAAAAAAGATACGCCTCTGTGCTGTATAGAGAGCCAGAGGGCAGAATAACAAGTACACAGACAACAAATGAAATGTATGCAAATTAATGTCAAAGGGGCACAAAATTGGAAGGAAATGAAATGAATAATCAAAGAAAAACTAAAGAAGCTTTCCACCTCTGTCCCTTAATGGGCATACTATGGACTAGCACACACTGCCTGACAGACTAGTAATGTGAATGTATTCACATCCCAAATAAAATACACAAGAGAAAAGTACATTGCGGAGTGTGTCCCAAAGATGGGTAACGGGAATGGGCACAAGATCACCAAAAGGTCTCAAAAGTCTACATGCTTACATGAAGGGTAATATTTAACTGTACGGGGGAAGACAACTGATGGATGATAAGGCAGCACTACTAGAGGAGAAGGAAACAATGAAGGACTTCATTAAGTACCACTAGTGCCATTGTTAAAAGTAATACATTCAAAAAGCCCCTCTCTGCGCTAGTAGCAGATCATGATTGTCACTCTGCTTGAGTAGAGCCACTTGATCATTAATCATACTACTTAGAATAGATAATTGATGCCCTTTGCCTAAAATGTCTAGCTACAGGTTTGTTCTTGGAACCCCTTTGATTCTCTCTCGCTCTCGAAACATAGTTCTAATTTTTCACAACACGTTAAAGTCCACAAGGGAAGGAAATCAAATAAACCAAAAAGTCTGAGGTACATGTAAGTTTCTGTTTAATTTGAATAAGTAGAGGAGTGGGTGAGGGAGAAGAATCAGCAGGGGAAAGGCCATAAAGACATAGCAGAGCAATCATTATGGATATTGATAAGAATGTGCTATCCGTGATGAGGGAAATTTACTTTGCACATGTGTCCCATTGCCTTAATTAAAATATGACAAGCCTCTCTGAATTTTACAATACCTGACATTAACCTTTTAGTGATCAGAGGTGTGCGCAACAAATTTTAAAACATTACATTACATACCCTTCTAGTCCTTAAAGAATCCACAAGTTTATTGAACCATGAAGTTACTGGATACAATTAAATACAATTTGCTTGAACTTGCATCACAGCTTATTTCAAAAGATTAAAGTTTATGTCATATACAGAGAAGACAATATTGTAGTATTAATCGATTACAGGGAGATAAGTAACTCTTTGCAAGGCAAGTTGTTGCACATCTTTCTGATACTCAATGGATTAATGGATTAGTGCAGGCGAAAGCAACCTTTGGCTCTCTAGCTGCTGGGGGACTGCAACTCCCATCATCCACAACAGCTGATAATCCAAAGGTTTTCTCTGCACATGGGTTACAGGAACAAATATTCAAAGGGAATTGCTGTAGAAGTTCAGTTATTTTACTACATCCTACTGTATATTTTATTACTTTCATTCATTTTCCAACTGTGATAGCCCTACCAATATTTTCCCCCTAAAACTGAGGCACCTTGGCCCTAATTCAGCAAGATAAAGTGATGAAAGCAATCTGTATCATAGGGGAGAAATGAAAATCCCCTTTGTCTGAAATCAGTCTTTCACTCTCTTGAATACCATAGAGGTCCCCAATGCATTGCTTCTCATTCAAGGAGTTAACAATCCCCCCCCCACCCCACCAAAAACACAAACAGTTAAAGGATTAGACATTTGGGGACTTGTCATCTCTGCTATGGTGTAGCTGATTTTCTGCAGAACTGCACCATTCAGTTTTCTGAACTAGGTCCCTAGAGCACTGAGAGGTTGCGGAGACAAAGCAGTAAAAGAAACTGTTCACATGCAGAGTCTCAATAAAATAACTGGATCCAGAACAAATCAGTGCAGTAGCAGCAGCGCTTCTACACTGGCAGTAGTCAACCCTGGCCCTCAAGAGCTACCAGGTGCATGTTTTCAGGATACCACAGCTGCTGCACTGGTTGGTTAATTAGTGGCTATGTCACTTTAATTGATTCACCTGTGTATTCAGAGAAATCCTGACAACATGTACTGCCAACTCTTTGCGTGCCAAAGCGGTGTACAACGTATAGCTTCACAATGTGTTGCATTATCCCTCTGGCGATCAAAGGGTTAATAGCTTGAAGACCAGGGTTGGCAACTCCTATTCTACAAGAACTTACAAGCCCATTATTTATCAAAGCAAACCAGAGTCATTCTGGAGTAATCTAATTGCTTCATAAGGCCCAAAAAAAAAAAAAAAAAAAAAAAAAAAAAATCCCATGCTTTTTAATCTCTTCACAATGCATTGGAGACCCTCTAGCCTTCAAGAGGTTAAAAAGCCCACTTTAATTTAATAGTAATTTTTACTTGTCCCATAACAACTCCAGTTTGCCTTTGTAAACATAGGCCTAAAAAAAACCAACAGGTCACAAGGAATTTTTCTTTACACACATTAAGAAATCTGTGAAATGTCCTTCTGATTGTAAGAATGAATAATAATTATACATGTATGTATTTGTTCCTTTCGTTATGACAAATGTCCTAGAAAATCCCAGATAGTGCTTTAGGGGTGGCATATGCAAAAAAATGATTGTGAACCAATGGTTTACATACTGCACACCACTGGTAACTGTTACAGGCCAAATTCTTAAATAATAACCATTTGGATGCTAAAGAGGTCTCTAAATGCACTGGAGACTTCTACAGCAGCCAGTGGATTAACCCTTTGAGTGCCAGAGGGGTACGCAAAGCATTGCTCTGCAGTGCGCTGCGTACCCCTCTGGAACTCAATGGGTTAAATAACTTGACTGTTAGAGTTCCACTGTGACACTGGTTCCCAAAAGGGCCGAAGTGGCACTGCGGTGTGCCATAAGCACCAGCTCAAAGCGACAATTTTTCCATGAATGTTCACAAAAATATTCAAGAGGATTTACTAATTAATATTTAGGAAAACTATATTAACAGTATGCTTGTTGTTTGATTCTATGAGGCCTATGAATAACTATATATTTATGAACTGTTTCCTTTCATTCATTTCTTGATAAATGACCTACAAAATGCAAGGAAAGCATGTCAGATTGCTTGCTAGGGGTGCCTTAAGCAAAAAGGATTGAGAACCAGCACACTGGGATTTTGTTTGAAACTATAGGGTTAATTGTTTGAGAAACACTCACTTTTTACTTACACGTATTAAGGTCCCTAATTCTAGGACTTGAAAAGCATTACAATCTAAAGCCAGTTTAGTACGTTTCTAGCACACACCCAGCTAGCAATGCAAGGGTGTATGTGTGTATGTGCATCTCATGGCACGCATGTTCGGCAATATCAGCCAGCGTGCCAGTTTTACTGCAAATGCAACAGAATAACCTTCAAGCATAATGATCGCTTTTTATTTCCATCACTTACTTGAGCTGTCAGAATAAATGGCATCTTTCCCAAACATATAAAGCTCGCCATCCTTGGTAATGATAGAACTGCTCCCATTATTGCAGGCTGTACTCACAACCACCTTTCCTTCCATTTTGATCATTTTTTTCGGTTTGTAAGGTTTTGACTGTCGCCTACTTTTTGCTGCAAATTAAAAGTAAAAAGGTTAACAACCTTAAAACATCCAAATCAAACTGGAGAGCAAACATTAAGATGTGTTATTAACCCTTTGAATACCAGAGGGTTATTTGCCTTGCACCGTGGCACTCAAAGGAAGTAGAAGGGCAAGGTATTCGAAAGTGACTGATATCAGTCACATCTATAACCAATCTGAAGAACTGTGTTGTTTAGCAGTGATGATGCACAATATGTGGACAAATGGCTGAGATACAGGGTGATATTAAAGGGATAGTACTGTTTCATAATAAAAGTAGCTATAATTAATCATCATAGTACTTGGACTTTGGAGAGTGTTATTTCAATTCTGTCAGAGTTGTAGTTCAAGAATAATTCAATGACAAAGTATCCCCCTCTCGCCCCTTTTACTGATGTAACACTGTTCAGCCAGAGCAGAAGGGAGGTGCACAGGTAGATTGCAGAGAGGGACAATCTTCAATTAAGATAAGGGAAAAACCTGAAAAGCTTGTCAAGGGGGGCAGGGCTTTCATTGTTCTCATAGGAAGAAGATTGTCCCCTGCTGTTATCTGTCTGGTCTATGGACTGGATTCCACATCTGAGAAGAGATGGCTTACACTAGGTAAAAAGGGCCAGGAGGGGAAACTTTGCTTGTGAATATCTCTCAAACCATAAAGTTTGAGAGATAAGACTTATATTGTTCATCATGTTTTTTTAATGCCTACAAAATAAAATTAATATAAAACGAAGTATCACTATCCCTTTAAGCTATGTAAGCAATGGAAGCTAAAAGGGGAAAACATACATTTCTTTAATACCAAAACGGCAATGTTTACATAACTACTATTATACCGTAATCACGCTATAAAACAGAGGTGGGGAAATCTTTCAGTCCGAGGGCCTCATTTGGAGTTCACATTTGGACAAAGGGCCAAAGTGGTCATCTTACACAGGCATGTATATACATTTTGTTTATATATCTATTTAATTAATTTAGAAGAACTGACAAGTACTCACTGCTAAAGAAAAAAAATAGGCAAATATTTACATTAGCACTCAATCCAGCTGTTCCCTGTATACATAGACATTTCTACTTAGCAGTGCTCAGCAGTGATTTTGGCATGATGAGATTATGTCACTGTGTGATACCAAGGATCTCCTAAAGCTAGAAGCTGGATGGGGATGCAGGGCACCTGCTGGCTCAGTGTTAAAGATTTTAGTTTTTTCTTCCTAAAGGACCAGTGGGCCAAATCCCCCAGGGCTGTATTTTGCCCATCACTGCTCTAAAACCTTGCCTTACATTTTAAATGATAAATGCTATTTTTTTTAAAAACAGTTCTCTTGAATTAAACAAGTCATTTTTCATTTATAAAATAAAGTCAATATGCAAAAGCTCCGTAAAGGAACAGGAACTCTTTATTTTGATTTACATCTCCAGCAGGTATATAATATGCACAGTAAAACTGCCTATACTTTTAAACATTTTTTTTCTCATCTTCAGCAGAAGAATACAGCAGTTGTACTTATGTATACAAATTAACTGTTACACTAACAACAATAGAGTTGCCAACTCTATGTTAATTGTTAGATGGCTTAAAGGAAAATAATACCCATTATCAACCCCTGACTTTCTTAACTATAGCCACAAAATCCTAATGGCTTCTATGAATTTTACCCTTTGCTCAAGATATAACAACTTCAGATTGTAATGATTATTAAGATGGACACTATAGTTGCTAGCAGAAGCCTATATTCTCACTAAACTCAATGCACATGGTAATCCTAACCCTAATACTAACACACTGCTTTACAATGCACTGGACACATCTCTGAAACTCGAAGGCTTAGGTCTTAAGCAGACTCATGAACTAGAATTGCTAGAATCTGATAAAAAAAAAAGCTGCTATCAACTGTCATGTCTGCCTCCGTACACATGACATTCATCACTGAAGAGGTTATCTCAAGAACACAAGCAAAATTCCTAGAACCTATTAGGATATCCTGGCCATGGTTAGGTAAGGGAGGTTATTTTTATTAGCAGGTTTAGCTATCCTTTAGTCCTTTGAGTGCCAGTGAGGCGTGCAACACATTGCAGAGGAATGAGCTGCATGGAAGTATATGGCTCTCCAGCAGATGTTGGACTTCAAAATTGAACAGTCTTAGTTGGCCAAATGCTGACCGAACATAATGGGAACTGTAGTCTACCAACAGTGCAAGTGCCAAAGGTCATCCAGCACTGGTATAATGAATTGGGTTGGGGTAAATGTGAGACACTTACTTGATTCCCCATCCTCCCCTTTACTTGCTGTTCCAGTGAAGAACACACTACCATCATCTGCGGTGAGTAAGGCATGAGAGCCATCATGGCCAACTGAAAACTGGACAATCTTTGGCGATTTTGTTATGGGTAGCTCAACCCATTTCCCTGACGAAGGGCCTCCTTGTTTGATTCCAAGGCTCTGATACTTGCCAGTGTAATAAACCTAAATAGACATTCACATAAGAAAACAAAACGTGTGAAAGTGTAACTTGCACAGAGACCAAGTTTGTACCCAGCATACTGTAAACAAAAAAGAAGATGCAGTTCATTTTTTCCCCATTTCTCCATGGCACAAATAAGATTTCACCAGACAGGAATGCTAATGTACTAAGGAGAACTGGGCTAAAGGAACCACAAGGGAGAAAAACCTTCCCAAAATCCCCACTGATTTAAATGGGATTTTTCACCACTTAAAGGGACAGTAATGTCCCTTAAAAATGTTTAGAGTTCTGTAGAGATTTAAAAAAAAAAAAAAAAAAAAAAAAGCTAAATTCCAAAATCCTCTCTCTCTCAAACCGTTAAAGTTCCCCTGTACCTCTGCTTCTCCTGACGTCAGCTGTAAGCTGACAGTAGAAGTTCCTGGTCCGGGGACCGACAAGAGGCTCTTCAGCAGAGCCGCAATAGTGTGATTTAAAGAGAGATACTTCTTCGGAAAGGTCTACAAAGTGTGCATTGTTTGCAAGCACACTTTTAGACCGTTCCAAAGAAGTATTTATTTTTAAATCACACTATTGTGGCTCTGCTGAAGAGCCTCCTCGTGTCGGCTGACACGGACCTCCTTCTGTCAGCTTTACAGCTGAGGAAGAGGAACTTTAGCGGAGGACATCTCTCAAACCATAGTGGGTTGAGAGATAGGATTTGTGGCATTACAAAACTCTAAACATTTTTTATGGGACATTACTGTCCCTTTAAACACATTGCTTCTCAAGGCATTGGAGACTTCACTAGCAATCAAGGTGTTAAAAGCCCCAATTCAATGCAAAATTATGTATGGATTAGAATTTGACACACACACACACACACACACACTTGTATGAAATATATACTCTATATACAAGTTAAAATACCAAGTCCATTTATTAATAGCCACGCATCCGAATAGGCATATACGAGTTTAAAGTGATAGTAATGAGTCCTTTGACATGCAGCTCAGATTGTTCATCATAGTTAATAGTACTGATGTCTGATGCTCTTACTGTTCAAAACTTGCTAGTTACACTGTAACTAAACAATGAAGTGGGAAACAAAGGGAGCTCTGCCTCCCCCCAAAAAAAGTTATAGAAAAAAAATAAAAGACAACCACCAATATGGCCAAAGTCAGATGCTACAATCCCAAAAGACAGGGTGTGTCAGTGTCTAAAGGAAAAAAAGTTAAAAAGAGAGAAACGGAGAGCGCTATAATAATTAGTGATAAACTAGGAAAATTAATCCCTATACATGGATATGCTAAGAGGTCATGCAAGGCAATGATACACAATGTATGAATAATGTGTTTCCTAAAAAAAAAAAAAAGCACACAAATAAAAAAAAATAAATAAATAAATAAATAAATAATAATAATAATACATAAAAGTACATAAAATAAACTGTAAGAGACACTATGAGAGCACAGGAAGTATATTAAACATCAGATATGTCCCACATATATATGGGAAGTCCTCTAGAAAGGTAAATATGTGTCCATAAAACACACCTGGGATATTATCACAATAACACCAGAAGGAAGATTCACTAAGTGGTAATAAAGTGGAGATGACCTCTCCAGTTTATCACTTCTCTAATTCCTATGTTATTCTATGGAGCCTATGCAGTAAGATTTCTTCAACTTTGGAAATCTTAGTGCATAGGCCCCAAAGAATAACATAGGAAATGGAGAAGTTATCTCCACTTTATCACCTCTTTACCCCCCAGGAGTTGATTACCTCTCCCGACTATAGACCTTATTAGATACTGCACTGGATGCCTTTAAGAAATGCCATCTCACCACCACTGCAAGGGCTCCTGTGGAATGAGCTTCAAAGACCTTGGTGTGTTAGGCCCTTGGTGGAGATAGATGTAATTGGCAATCAAGATGTTGTATGGCTTCTTACACTGTATACTCCATGTCAGTCTAACTGACAGTGGGCAGAAGTGTGGAAATGACTGGTGTTCTTGGACTGCACAGTGCCACAAACAAAGATCTTCTGTAAATGGAGTTTGGAACGTAGCCGATAATATTGAGTACTCCCTGAAGAACTATATCCCATACGCAACACATTGAAGAATACATTAATGTTGTGTGATTTTAGCCGGCACTTTTATCATAGATAGATCTACTTGTGATTGAAATTTTTAGGCCACAGCGAGCGCTCTACCACTGAACATTTGATCTGCTACAACCTCTCAACATTATCGGCTGTGTTCCAAACACAGAAGATCTTTGTTTGTGGCACTGTGCAGTCCAAGAACAACATTCATTTCCACACCTCTGCCCACTGTCAGCAAGACTGCCGATTGCATCCAGTCTCATAACACCTACAGGGAGCATACAGTGTAAGAAGCCATACAACATCCTGATTGCCAATTACATCTATCTCCACTAAGGGCCTAACACACCACATTCTTTGATGTTCATTCCACAGGAGCCCTTGCAACAGTGATTAGATGACATTTATGGAGATGACTTCTCCAATTCCTGTTATTCTATACAGCCTATGCACTAAGATCTCCAAAGTTGAAGAAGTATTAGTGCATAGGCTCCACAGAATAAAGTAGGAATTGGAAAAGTGATAAACTGGAGAAGTCATCTCCCTCTGGTGTTATTGGGATAATATCCCAGGTTGTTCTATGGACGCATATTTACCTTTCTAGAGGACTTCTCATATATGTGGGACTTATTTGATGTTGAGTATACCGCTTATGCCCTCATAGTGTCTCTCACAGGGTTGTATTTAAAGTACTTTGAGGTATTTCTTTGACATTGTGTTTGTGTACTTTTTTAGTAAATATATTATTCATACATTGTGTCTCATTACCTTACATGACCTCTTAGCATATCCATGTAGAGGGATTAGTTTCCCTACCGTATCACCATTTATTATATCATTTTCCTGTTTATTTATCTGTTTTTAGTTATGCTGCAAATATACAATGAAGTTTACCCCTCCCTTCCCTTTTTCCGATCACAAGCCACCTCCCATCTGAAAACAGGTAATCGAACCAGGCTAATTACAATGAGGGACAATCTTCCCTCTGTCAGTATAAGGAAAACCCTACCCTCCTGACATCTGGAAATGGGGGGGGGGGGGTTATATTTAATCATATATTTACAAAGTAATTAGCAAGTTTTTAAGAGCATCAGACATCAGTATTATTAACTTCAATGATTAACTGTGCTGTGTGTCAAGGGAAACATTACTAACCCTTTAAAACTCCCAGGGGGATGAAAGGCCAGGCCTCTATAACTGTTTTATGCATTCCTTCATTTTACTTTATCTTCTTAATACTGTATGTATATATATGTACAACAGCACTGGATTATAACACTCAGAGGCTGATGCACTAAGCTGAAGCAAACTGACTGCAATATGGGGGGGGGTGTAAACAGACATCTTTAATGATTTAAATTGAACTTTTAAAGGCATAGTAATGCTTAATATGTAGGGAAATATATCCTATATAATAATTCGCCAAGTTGTGTGTAACGCCCGACATGCGCAGTAGACACTTCTGCTCGTGCGGCAGTCACAGGCAGTGGAGACTGCTCGCGCCGCGGCTGATACAGAGCTGGGCTCTGCGAAGGAGCGTCCAGCTCTGTATCAGCCGAGGCGCGGGCAGTCTCCACTGCGTGTGACTGCCCCGCGACTGGCTGCCAGAGGCTCTGTATCAGCCGAGGCGCGGGCAGTCTCCACTGCGTGTGACTGCCCCGCGACCGGCTGCCTGAGGCACTGTGGCCCGTGTAACGGGCTGTTCAACTAGTATATATATATTTCATGGTTTATCCTCCTGAGTAAAACAAGGGTTTTATTCAAAAGTTATTGCAGCGCAAACTTGAATTGTTTAGGTGCAGTATCTCAGTGGCCTGACATTTTTACAGTGGTGCTGTTGCTACACCATCCTATGACAGCTCTGGTGTAGCAAAAGTGCCACTGGGAAATTACAGGTCACCGAGATACTGCACCTAAACAATTCAAGTTTGAGCTGCAATAACCTTTTAATAAAAAGTCTCTCAGCAGAGGGAGTACCCTTGTTTTACTCAGGAGTATAAACCCTATGAAATACACATTTCTACATATTAATCCCTTAAGGACCAACGTGTGCACGCGTGGCCGGCGCTTGACGACCACATTGCTCCCCCCCACACTTCTGGTTCAGTGCTTCCAGAGCGAACTCCATGACGTTCCAGGACCGTCACTGGTCCTTAAGTGCAGGCTAGTCCTGACAGTCTTGGCACGTCAGTGGTTGTTAAGGGGTTAAAGAGATTGTAAAATATAAAAATATATACAGAATTGTTCAGTGTAATGTTATTTAATTCAAAGCATATTTTGCAATGTCTGTATCTTTGTATCATTCTAGTAAATGAAGTAAAAAATTTCCCCCTCCTGACCTTTTCCATCACGTCATTCAGAGTTCACCTAGATCCGAAAGCCAGTCACTTGACTGGATGGTCTGTAATGTAGGACAATATTGTGTGTCAACTTAAGGAAAACCCTGACCCCTATGACAAAGGGGGGCAGGGATTTCCATATACATACACAATATTGTCCCTCATTGCAATCTGTCCGGACCAGCTTTCGGATGTCAGTGAACTCTGAATGGAGTGATGTGAAGGGTCAGGAGGGGGAAACACTTGACTCAGTTTACTAGAACAATATAAAGATACAGACACTGCAAAAGATACTATGAATTATATAACATTAGTATGAAAGCCTGTATACACGGAGCCGGGAGCAGAGACAGGTGGTGAGACATCCGGAGCTCCCCGCTCCGGATCAGCGCGTTTGGCGAGTCTCTACTGCACATTACTGCAGTCATGCGAAGTAGAGACTCGCCGAACAAACTGATCCTTAGTGGGGAGTTCCAGACGGCTCACAGCGAAGATCCCTGTGTGCGAAACCACACATGCACAGTAGAGACTGCTGGAACAGCAGTCTCTACTGCTCATGTGCGGTTACGCTCACAGGGAGCGACACATTCTACCATTAATTCAATAATTTTGAGAATTTCTATCTGCCACCTGTGGGGCAGTTGGTTTCCCTAGAATATGCTGCAGGTATTAGTGCATCAGCTTCATAGCCAGCTCCTCCGAATGGTGTGTGGCTCACGTATGTTTAGAATTATGTGCACCCCTGTTCGGATTTTCTAGTCACCGTTTCTATAATGTGTATTTCTACTGTCTTTGTAAAAAAACAACAGATGGATTGTAGAAGAAACAGTGCGTGGGAGTGAGAGGAGTGCTCATCCAAACAAACCAGTGAAACTATTCAGGATTGTAAGCGCAAAGCAAAAAGAGTAAAGGAAAAAAAAAATCTTCTTGTAAGGCGATGTTAATCTAAAGTCCAGAGGGTTTCATAACATATTGTAAAGTAATGTTCTGGAGATACCTCTGATACTTAATGAATTAGCAACCATGTCCAGAATCATCATTTAGTTCATACCAATTACTACAGGGATCAGTGATAAATATATAGAGTAGATCACAGATACCTTTCCACTAGCAGTTTTCATTAGTGCAAACTCCCTTCCTGCTCCCAGAACAGCCAGCTCCTCATCAAAGCTTGTACCTACAATGGCAGGAATAAAACACACAGAATAACCCAGAAGCAGCAACAGAGCAGCACAGCCTCTTCCCTTGATTGGGTATGCCTTTGCAATTTATTCTAGAACTAGTTGAAGAGCCGTTACACGGGCCACAGTGCCACTGCCAGCCGGTCGTGGGGCAGTCATGTATAGTAGAGACTGTCCACGCCGCAGCTGGTAGAGTGCCAGCCGGTCACGGTGCAGTCATGCTCAGTAGAGAGTGCCAGCGCTGCGGCTGATACAGTGTCAGCTGGTCGTAGGGCATTCATGCACAGTAGAGAGTGCCAGCTGGTCACGGTACAGTTATGCTCAGTAGAGAATGCCCACACTGCGGCTGATACAGTGCCAGCCGGTCGCGGTGCAGTCATGCTCAGTAGAGACTGTCCGTGCCACAGCTGATGCAGAGCAGGATGCTCCTTCGGACCGCCCCACTCTGTATCAGCCTTGTCACAGGCAGTCTCTACTGCGCATGACTGCAGCACATGCAGCAATCTCTACTGTGCATGACTGTGTTGTTACAAACTTTGTAGCAAATTATTATATAATATAATTTAAGTGCATCTCTCAGTCCATACAATGTGTGTGCAACTTGCAGCCAGCACTTGTTACTGCACTACTACAACTGCCATCATTCTCTGTCAGCCAAAGGCAAGCTGGGAATGAAGGGAGCTGCCGAGCCAACACATCTTGATGGTTGCAGGTTGCCTACACATGGCTTATGCTGTTCCAATTCTGCATTTGAATCAAGTTTGTTGTAGTTGGTGATTCCTTTTCATGGTCCAACTTAATAGTTCTTCATAAAAGAGAGAGCTTTCAAATTTCTCTTCAATGTATCACAAACTACAAACTATTCCCTTCGGAAGCAATAGATCTATTAATTTGACTTACATTCTGCAGTTAAGGGAAAGAGTGTATAACCCAGGAGAGGGAAAGTGTGGCTCTCCAGATGTTTTACTACAATGTCCTTCATCTTCAGCCAGCTAAAGGCCAAAGTAATATGAAAGATTTAGGCCAGTAACAGCTGGAAAGCTACACACTGCCCATCCTTGAGCAGTACACTTATTTTACTCAGCAGGAAAAGCACAATCATATATATATTTTTTTCATAATAAACTTCATTGGTCCTTTAACTCCTTTGCTATCCACTGAGTATGCAGTGAGCTGCTGCACCACCCAGGGGGGAATACTGCCATTCTTGCTCACAGAACACTATGGCTGGTATTTACTACTCCGTTAAATCAATCTGATAGACAAAAAAGCATTTTAACAACAATTTTTAAAATCCCAATGACCACTATGAATCTGGGTGGATTGGGCTGTCATAACTAATCTTTTTATCATGGCCACTGACAAAGACATTCTTTGTTGCAGAACACCATGACCATAAACCTTTCCTGCTGAAGAATGCTTACCCCTTTGAGTGCCAGAGGGGTAAAAAGACTCTGTGTGGAGAAGATACCCAGTACTAAAGTTTAAAGGGGAACATTCACCTCTTAAAAAGTTTTTACCATATGTTTAGATATTAAAGTAGTTTTAGGAAACGTGTTTTCAGCATGCCGCATTATGCGGAAGTGCACAGCTTGAAGATTAAATTTCTTTAAAAGGAAATAAAATAAAAAATAAAAAAACATGTTTCCTACTACTACTATAAACATATGGTAAAAACTTTTTTTAAGAGGTGAATGTTCCCCTTTAATTCTGAAGAAACAATATTATGATTGAGTACCAATGTCCTTAACGTTCTACACATAAAATTTAGATGTATCAGGAACCTGATCAGTGACTTGTCATGACTTCGTACATAACCATGAAAAGGTAATTTGTATTCAGCATTCCAATGGAATATAATAAAATAAAATAGTGGATCTGAGTGGATATAAATCTGTAAAAAGGCAAAGGTAAGTAGTCTGCATAAAGATTAAATTGCCCATTAGAAAATGCCAGCTAGTACTGTTTAAAGTGATAGTAATACTTGTAATTCAAACCATTTAATTCTGTAGATATTTACAAAATAAACTAATTGAGCTATTTCCGATATTCCAAACCTTTATGTTTTGGGAGATACAAGTCTGCAAAGTTCCCCCTTCCGTCCCCTCGTGGTGACGTCAGCTTTAAAACTTACAGACGGAGATCGCAGTCCATAGACCGTCCTGTGGCTCTTCAGCAGAGCCGTGATCGTGGTAGTTAAAAAGAAATACTTAATTTGAACCATCTACAATGTGTGATTGTAAACCAGGCACACGTTGTAGACAGTTCAAATGAAGTATTTCTTTGTAACTACCACGATCACGGCTCTGCTGAAGAGCCGCAGGACGGTCTATGAACTGCAATCGCCGTCTGTAAGTTTTAAAGCTGACGTCACCACAAGGGGAGGGAGAACTTTGCAGACTTATATTTCCCAAACCATAAAGGTTTGAGAGATCAGAAATGGTGCAGTTAGTTTATTTTGTAAATATCTACAGAATTAAATGGTTTGAATTTCAAGTATTACTATCACTTTAGTTCAGTAGAGATTTCAGAGAACTGTATTCATAGACACATTACTAAATGGATGTCTGTTTAAATCTAAGTAATGAAGCTAAACTAGGACTAATCTAAATCCGTTCACTCAAGCCAATGCAGAACACAAAATTCTTACAATCAAACTAGTTATGAGCCCACTCAAGATATAAAAATGCTGCCCTTTCATTTCCCCAAGGTCAATGTACTGATTTCTGGTGCAAACCAACTGCAACATAAAGTATATGAATTTGTTAGATCCACTTTAACCTTTTGGATGGCAGAAGGGGTACACAACACACTGTGATGCAAAGTGTTGTGCACCCTCTGACACTCAAACAGTTAATTTAAATGGATCCTCTAAAGCCTTGAATGACTGAGATGGCTAAAAAATACTCCAAACCACTCAAAGGTGGTACAAGCCCCATTTAAACCTATGACAATTATTAGGTATACCCGTGTCAAACTGGTTTGCCCCAGAAATGAGCCAGCATTCTTAGTTTATTAGCCTCAGCTAGTGGCTGATCCAGATACTGAAACTGTTAAAATTGACTTGAAGGCGTATTGCAGAGCAGCAGTCAGAAGCAGAACAGTTTTAGAACATTGTGGATTTTAGACCTGCAGAATTAAAGTGGATCTGTCTCATTGAATCAAAGTTTATATGAGTGAAAACTTAATTCATAACTGCCTATACCATATTTTCTTGAAAATAATGAAAGCTTTTTTTTCCTTTGGATTATAACATGAAAAAATTACCTCATGTTATTTGAGGTTGCCCTATATTTGGGATGCCCATTGGATCTGTGGAAGATCCCATCCAGCTGGCAGCTAGATGTATATGGATGTCTCCCTCCCTCTACCTTACCGTTTATATTTCCAAGTGGCAGCCTTGTTAAAGTCCAAAACAGTAGGCAACATTTATATTCATCATCTGTCTCTCTGCTGATATCCCATGTTATTTTCATGTCCTTCTATCACTGAGCAGACTCAAACCAGATGTGATGTGTTTCCTCCACACCACATCCATTTTGAGTCTGTGCATTTATAGAAGGTCCTGAAAGGACCTGAAAATTAAGTGGGATATATAGGCATGGAGGCAGGTGGTGAATTTAAACATTTCACCTGCAGCTTCACACTGCAACAAGGCTGCCATTTGAAAATATATACACTGAGATAGAGGGAGGAAGACAGGTGACATGAGAGAGGAATTAAATGGGGAGAAGAATGAAATGGAGGCTGACAAAGGGAGACAGGGAGATGAAGGTAGGATGAGAGAGATAAAATGAGGGATAGCCGCACAGGGTCGCCTTGTATTTAACAATTTAATAGCAAAAGTTGGGGAGTTGGGTCACCTTATATTTAGGGTTGCCTTATTTTCAAGCAAATATGGTATATATCCTATTTGTTAAAAGTCCAGCAAATGTACAGTTTAGGAGATATGAATACTTTTATTTCTACTCCGAGAGTTCAACAAAAATAAATCAACTTATAAATACCTCTACAAGTATTTGTATAATGTGTGAAAGACGCTTTCAGATATATAAATCTAAATTCTAGGTGACAGATCGACTCAAATTGAAAATTATAAATACTTTCATTAATGTGTATAAATTGAAGACAAGCAAATAGTAAAAAAATCTTACTTATAATGTGCAAATCTTTCTCAAGATCAAACAGTGATATGCCACAAGCGTGCAAGCATTTCCTCGCCAGTTTCAGCTGCAGCTCCTGCTGTAGTACAGGCTCTGTACTGGTGGCAAATATTCTAACTACAAATCCGTCCTGTAACAAATTAGGTCAAAATGAAAGGGGAAAAAAGCATTAACAGCTTTGTACCGTACACGTCCAACAAAACGCTACAGCTTAGTGACCAAAGAGAAAAGGAATTTGATTCTGTACTTCAAAGGAACAATTACAGCACCTTTTTTCAGCAATAGAATGATTCTGTACAGTTCGGTTACCATCAAATCACAGGTATAATTCTCCCCTGTGCATAACACGCACGAAGAAATGATACACAAGTTTTTATGGAAATTTGTATTACTTGTACACACAAAAACAGAAAAATGTAAATACTCCTCCTCTTATTCACTCTCATGCTTCTCTCCCACCCACCCCCATTTCAATACAGAATCTTGAGACCCCCACTATCCCTCTCCATGACTATGAGCCCCCGTAAGGAGGCAGCTGGGAGTTCCATCTAGAAAATTGCATGCTTCCATTTTCCAACTGCTTCCTCGTGTGTTGCTGTTCTGTCCTTTGAGGACCTCTGTAACTGAGAAAGCATTAATTTCAATGTGCTGACCTTTCTGCATTAAAACTCTCAGTCTCTTGGTGCAGACCTCTAACCACTGAAACTAAGATAATACCCTGTCAAAAAAAGTAAGGCTCTGACAGGGTACTAGTGCATTTTGCCCAATGGCAGAGGTCCTCAAATGAAAGAACAATTGCAGAGGAAGCAAGCAGCAAATGGAAGCATGCCGCCTGCTGCACAGAGCTCCTGGCTGCCTGCTCAGTTGCTCAAAGGCATGGAGGATGGAAAGCGGGGTACTCAAGATATGGTATTGAGGGGACGAGAGGGGGAGAGGATCGAGCAGGGAGGCCAGCATTTAATTTTATTATATTACCCATGGGAAACATAGTATTTTGGTCAACTGACCATTAGATCCTTTTCTATTTAGTCCATATGGAACACAGGAACCATGAAGTTGAGCTCTCTCTGCCAGAAGGGAAGGGCACTTAATAATGTAGGGTCTTTGGCATGGAGACTCCCTCCTTTTTCTCCAGCTCAAGTCCCCGCCTTTATTCACATTTATGTGTGATAAGTTTAAAACCCACTAATGCTAGAGAACAGAAACATAGAGATGCTAAAATCTTTATATCTGTGCTGAATAAACAAGCCCATCAACAGACTGCAATTTCGAAAATCTTCTCTTCAATATCCTATATGAAAAGAGAATCTACACAGACTTTATGAGGAAACAGGCTGAGAAAAACAAGCCATCCTCCACAGACCCAGTCCTGAAAGTCGGAGCACTGTCAGATCTTCCAAAAGGAGGCCAGGAACAGAAGCCCTGGGGTATTATACAGCCTTGTATCATTACAGTAGAACAGCTTTGCCCTTGCTTCTTCCTCGTGGAGAGGAGTTTTAAAACTGAGAATGTCCAGGCTGGGGTAAAGTGGTGCATGATGGGAGTCTCCTCCTCAGAAGTCTCTTTTGTCAGTGCCCCGTTCTACTGAAGGAGAGAGGCTTCAGCCCATGGTTAAATGTGTTCCACATTGGGTGTAAGGGATAATAGTCATTAAGGCCCATTTCTTTATCTTGTATATACGAGTTGTAAAAGGATAAAACAAAATACTGACTAATGTAAAATGTGTCATCGGACATTAAACTCTGAAAATGTAACAACTCTAAGAGTTATGTATGAAATATATAGAAGAAATAGAGAAACTAGAGAAAATACAAAAAGACTGAGTTCACAAAATTACAGTGGACAAATGTTGAATTTAAGCTTGCATTTCTGAAAATGTAATTAACTTCCTAGGTATCAAATTAGCCAAAAAAAAAACAGCAGATGCATAGTTTAGGAGATATTCATACTTTTATTTCCATATTATGAGCTCTCTGAGTGTAACAGAGTATGCTAATAATTGCAAATGAAACATTTCACTGCAGTTATACTTGCTAACGAAGTATTTCAATTCTGTTTCATTTGCTTATCTATTGAACTATGCATCTGCTGGACTTTTGGCTGCTATGATACATAGGTGGTTTTAAATGAAGTTTTCATACATGCCAACATATTGAAGAGGACTGTTCCACTTTAAAAAGACAACCAAAGTTCTTTTTTTTTTTTTTTTTTTTTTTTTAATACAAGTGATTCGTTCGCAGGACA
Source organism: Rhinophrynus dorsalis (assembly GCA_037306005.1). NCBI lineage: Eukaryota > Metazoa > Chordata > Amphibia > Anura > Rhinophrynidae > Rhinophrynus > Rhinophrynus dorsalis. The sequence goes on along the minus strand of CM074719.1, from coordinate 431,917,031 downwards.
ATGATTCATTGGGCACATCTCTAGCATTAAAGGATTTAAAAGCATCACTTAATTCACTGGGAATTTTGGACCTATTAATTTGACACATAGACAATAAAGGTGTGTATATATAGAAAGAATTGTTGGCCCTCAAGTATAAATAAAAAATGGAGCATTTCTGGGGCAACCCAACTGCCCCTTAGAAGACAATTTTTAATTGAGTTTTTAAAGGGATTGCAGTGTCTAAATATAAGTAAATCGTCAAGTCTTCTTTAGATTATAAAAAACACTTTGTGCTGTTTAAAAACTCTTACTTTTGTCTCGTTGTAAAGTTACGAAGGCAGAAGGGGAGGGAGGGGCTCCCCTTCTGCCTTCTTCACTGCTGCAGCTCTCTGAGGTCTGGACAGATGTGGCAAGGGACAAACCTCAATAAGCAAAGGGAAATCCTGCCCTCCTTTATCAAGGGGAGCAAGATTTTCCTTATACTTACTGACTGAAGTTTGTCCCTCGCTGCAGCCGTCGGGTCGCGCGTCACAACTAGCCATTCAGTGGGAGGTGGCCAGAAGGGCGAGCGGGGGATCCTTCTCCACTTCATAACTTTAGAATCAGAGAAAAGTAAGAGTTTTTTAAACAACGCAAAGTGTTTTATAATATAAAGAGGACTCAGAGATTTACTTGTATTTAGACATTCCAATTCCTTTAATCCACTGAATGCTAGAAAGGTTTCAAAATACCATAAAAATGAATGGAAATGTTGGCCTATCATTTTCCTTTTTGTGCAGTTGGTTTGCTTCTGAACGGTTTCACTTTTTTTTTTTTTTTTTTTTAAATACTTAAGGCCCACAGTGCCATATTCAGAAAACTGAAGAGGTGTCATTCTGTAGGAGACCAACTGCAAAATAGTGGGGCACGTTTTAACTGCTGAATGAGCAAAAGGTCTTCTTGGAGATCTCTAAAATTCAAGGGGTTAGATTTCCATTTAAAATCAATGGGGATTATTTCTCCTCTATGAGGCAGTTGGTTTGCTCCAGAACTGCACTTCTTTAGCCTGTTGACTATGGTCCATATTATCAATGTTTTGCCCATAATTGCTCCAGTTCAGATTTCTGCACATCATGTTGTGTCCATAAAAGAAGACTCATTTAACACTTTTAATTAACTTGCATAATTAAATGAAATTATAGTGCATTACTCTCATTCCCCTTCTTGGGCTGTATGCCCTAAAGCAGGGGCAGCCTGTTGTTGGACCTGAAGCTGCTGGTGACTACAACTCCCATCATCCCCAACCAGTCTTTCACTGGCTGGGGATGATGGGAGTTGTAGTCAACAACAATTGGAGGTCAAACAATATATTGTCCCTAACCTAAAGTAATAGTTCCATTCTCTGTGTTATTTCCAATGAAAAAGACACAATAAAAGAAAACCACTAATCTATCATGTCTAAATTGATTGCACTGTTTCTAGTTCACCAAGTAACCAACTGTCACCGCCGCTGCGTTCTCCTGGGCTGCGTCTTTTTCACGGCGGCTCTTCCGGGTTTTAGCACATCGGGTCGCGTATGTACTGTCCTCATCCGCCTTCAGCTTGGCGGATGCGCATGCGCCTGGCTCGTCCCTCCATAGGTCCTATGTCCTCCCATTTCACTCGGCTCACAGTCAAGCCCATCTCTCCCATTGGCCAGTACTTATATTTAAATGGGCTGCCTCAGGCTTAGGGCACTCGTTCCACCAGCTATTCCTGGCTAGATTCTGGGCTCTGAACGTTAGTCTGCTGCTTGATTTCCACTCCTGGCTTGACCTTTGGCTTGTCTGACCAAGCTTGATCTCCACTCCTGGCTTGACCTTTGGCTTGTCTGACCACGCTAGATCTCCACACCTGGCTTGACCTTTAGCTTGTCTGACCACACTTGATCTCCACTCCTGGCTTGACCATTGGCTTGTCTGACCACGCTTGATCTCCACTCCTGGCTTGACCATTGGCTTGTCTGACCACGCTTGATCTCCACTCCTGGCTTGACCTTTGGCTTGTCTGACCACGCTTGATCTCCACTCCTGACTTGACCTTTGGCTTGTCTGACCACGCTAGATCCACTCCCAGCTTGATCTTTGGCTCTGTTTCTGACCATGCTTGATCTTCTCTCCTGCTTGAATCCTTGGCTGCGCTTGACCACTGTTGTGTTCCTAGTCTCCCTGCTTGGTATCTTGATGGTCCTGCTGGCCTGGTTTTTTCAACATTTCCTAGATACTAGTATCCTGGTTGCACCTCGGCTCAACCAGGGTGGAACAATCTGGTTTCGCGACCAGCACCTTTAACCAGCTTCAGTTGAAGCAAGGGAGTACCTGGCACGCCGTCATCGCTCACAAGCTCTGCACTCCTGCTTTGCATGCTAGCACCTTCAACCAGAGCCAGCACCACACGGTTTCCTAACCGCTGTGTGCGTGATACCAATCGCAAGCAGTACAATGGGCAAAAAACACAAAAAAAATAAATGGAAATGGATAAAATTCTTACATCTTTAGAAGCAGCAATCTGGTTTATAAATTCTCCATCAGTAAAGAGGATGTTCTGCCCATCAGTGTTACAATCTAAATTGGCAAAGAGAAAAGGAGAAGAATGAAAATGACATCATGGCACTCACACGTAAACTCCATTACACTATGAAAAATTATTATTCTAGAGTAGGCAAAATAATGTGTTCAGCAGGCGAAGGCCTTAGAAATGATATACTCAACTGAGTACAGAGTCAGGGTAAAAGCGCAGCATCATATTCAACAAGGTAAAAGTAACAATAATGCATCTTATGTATCAAAAGTGGGGGAAACCATTTGCACCATAGTGGACAAATATAATATAAATGACTAAAACCCTCTAAAATGCTAGAAAACTCCAAATGCATTGCAATACACTGGAGACCTCCTTATAAGGCAATAATAACTTAACCTTTTGAGTGCCAGAGGGGTACAGAACGCATTGCTTTGCAATGCGTTGTGTACCCCTGGGGCACTCAAAGGGTTAAATGGACAGTAATATTATCTAAATTATACATATGTAGGGTTTATCCCTCTGAGTAAAACAAGGGTACTCCCCACTGCTGAAGAGTGTTTTATTAAAAAGTTATTTCAGCTCAAACTTAAATTTTTTTTAGGTGCAATATCACAGGGCCTGAAACTGAACAGTGGTGCCGTTGCTACATCATCCTTTGAACATATTGGGTCAATTGAGCATAAATCTCCATAGCACCACTATGGTATAACACCTAAGCTATAACACTATTAAGCTATAAGAAATTTTGAATAAAACACCTTTCAAGCAGTTGGAGTACTCGTGTTTTACTCAGGGGATAAACCCTACAACATATTTTTTATATTATATATATATATATATATATATATATATATATATATATATATATATATATATATATATATATATAAATATTATAGCGCTAGCCTGCAAAGCTCCCTGTGTGCGTAACCGCACATGAGCAGTAGAGACAGCCAGGACAATGCAGTCATCATGCGCAGTAGAGACTGGCTGAACACGATGAGGCTCACCACCTGTCTCTGCTCCTGGCTCCGGAGCAGCAACCGGGGCCTCTGGGTGGCACGTTAGCCACCCAGTGTATACGTGCTTTCATACTAGTATATATATATATATATATATATATATATATATATATATATATATATATATATTTATGAATGTATGAAAGTAATAAACTTTTCAATTGACAGCCATGGAATTACAATTTTTAATCTGCAAAAGAAGTCCACAAAGTATCCATTTTCCATATTATGTGATAATTGTACTTTCGGTAGAGATTGAGGGTCAAAGGTAAAAATATGAAAACTATGAAAAATTGTTGCATTTTTTGTATTGCCCTTTACAGGGATGTCCAACACTCCGACATTGAAGGGTTTAAATCTCTTCTTCAAACTAAAACTTCCAACCAAAGAAATCACTGCAAAGATTATTAGCTTGCAAGATGGAATTTAGCTTGCTACCATATAAACGAATAATCAGAGCAGTGTGTAAGGCATTGCAAAGTAATATTTTGAACCACCCTCTGGTATATAAAGGGTGAAAAACAACACTGAAAAAGTGGTGCTCACTAATAAATTGTCAAAGCAATCAGCAGTACACAGAAGCTGGTTGAATATATCAATCACACAGAACTGCTTGAAGAGGCTACAAATTCTGAAGCAAATCACCTGCACCATAGGGGACCAATGAAAATCCCCACTGATTAAAATGCAACTTTTAACCACTTGAATTCTAGAGAGGACTCCAATGCGTGGCAGAGGAATGTGCCAAAGATCTTTACCATTCAAGGGGTTAAAAGTTCCATTTAAAATCAATGAAGATTATTCTAGGTACCCAATGATGGTATTAATTTGCTCAAGAATTGCTCCAGCAATTATTAACCCCTCATGATAATTAGACTGCATATATTAGCTTTTAAACTTCTTAACATAAAAGCCTAAACATATACAGGCCAGGAATGTAACATCTTGGTGATAAAGGCTTTTTGTAGACTAAAGGACAAGAGCAATTTTGACCTTATTATGGCTTTGTTCAACCATCTTTTCCCTCCAATTCATTTAGTACACCCACACAAATTATATACCGTTTTTTTTTTAAGGATGCTTTCTTTTGAGGCCATAGTTATATGTTTAACCCATCATTTAGTCTGATCAGAACATTAACCCTTTGAGTGCCAGAGGGGTAGGCAACACATTGCAATGCATTGCGTACCCCTCTGGCACTCAAGGGGTTTAAAAAAAAAAAAAAAAAGTCAACATTGGTTTTCCTGTCATGGTTTATACACAGCTAGTGAATAGTGCACAATGTTGCCTGTGCAATTGGGCACACTATGCACATCAGGAATGTGGTGAACCACCATAGCAGTGAACTCGCTACAGAATTTTCAAATGAAAATCTCTGTCGCGGATTCGCCGCATGCGTGAGATGCCAGGCTTTGCCCCCATGCAGCTTAGTAGGCAAGATGGACATTGAACCAGAAACTACTTTGAAGTTTATATATAAAGATTAATGCATCTGAAAAAAAAAAATTAACTACAACTATATACATTTACTTAGCCTGATTAAGGGAGTGACCCATATGCCTAGCATTTTAATCTCTTCTTCACGCTTACAGGGTAAATATTGCAAGGCGAGCACCGCCATTTCAAAGATTTAAGTTTTAAAAATTTGCCATGCGAGGACCATAGCGGAGTTAAAGCGGAACTTTCATCTTAAATAAATTTGCCCTGCAATAATCTGCAGGTAGCTTTAGATCTATTACCTTTCATAATTACTCGATTGTAAGGAAATCCTTCATTTTAGGATACCGGAAGGCAGGCATCAGCGCATCTTTGACGAGTGCCTGTACTGTCAGTCCATTGTGAAGCATTGCAGTGTGCCACACGGTAACCGGAAGGGACTGACGGTATAGGCGTGCAGACTGCACTAACCTGGCTGTCAGTCTCCGAAGATAAAGGATTTCTTTACAGTCTGGTAATTCTGAAATGTAATAGATATATTATAAAGCTAGTCTCTACCTGCTTAATTACTGTGCGAGTTGTCAGGGATGGTGCCTTAAAATGCAGGATGAGGGATTGTGGAAAGATATTGGGCTGCATACTCATTTGTTTGGGAGGCAATATCCCCCACAAAATAAACTAAAATATTAGACTAGGTAAAACCTGTCAAATCTACTTCAGTTACTGGGTTGGCTATAAATGGAGGAATTTCAGGGTAAAAAAAGCCAACCGGTGGTACCCATTCCAGATGGTCAAGATCTGTGTTACCAATTGTGGTAGTGATGAGGTCAGTGCAGATCTTTTTGACAGGGAGGGTCTAGCATAATCTCTAGAAGTATCGCTAGACATCACTAAACTGGCGAGTGTGTGTATATCTGTGTGCGCTTGTGCACATAGGTGTGTGTGTGTGTGTGTGTGTGTGTGTGTGTGTGTGTGTGTGTGTGTGTGTGTGTGTGTGTGTGTGTGTGTGTGTGTGTGTGTGTGTGTGTGCGCACGCTCATAGGTATGAGAGTGTAGGTGTGCATAGGTGTGCGTGTGTGTAGGTGTGAATGTGTAGGTGTGCTTGTGTAGGAGTAAGTGTACTTAAATCTTAAAAAGGATGCACACTGATGTGAGCAACTGAAACATTTATTGAGTCCTTCACATCAAGACACTACCACATCAACAAAACATGTTAGAGCAATTTATTTGTTTCTACACATTGGTATACTTCATATTCTTGTGATATTGCACCACTGGGCATCTTTTCTCCTTTCTTGTGTTATTATAAGCTTGGTTAGAGAGTACCCCACTTATTTATGTTTATGATAGTGGTCCTGCCAAGTCTCCTGTGACTGCACTAAAGGTACCCCCCATGTGTTTTCTCATTTTGTGTTTTTCTACTGAAAATGGGTTATATCAAATGGCTGAATACATAAGCAAAACATAGCTAAAGAATGGCACATAAAATATTACATTCAAGAATACATTCAGGTATTAACATGGCAAAACAGTAAATAAACTCATGGAAACCACTGAGTTCTAGCTGTATCCCCCCTTCCCTTTGAAGCCTCAGGGAGAAAACTGCTATCATCAGCCACCCTTATAATGCACTGTTACTCATATGCATCTTGCCTCTTCAAGGAGTACTCTGCAGAATACAATTTTCTGTTCTTCCAGTGTTTTAGGTCTTTTGGTCTGCTTTACAGAGGCTGAGTACCAAAAGAAAACTGCCTATAACCCTGCTCTCAAAAACTTCCACTTATGCCAAGGGTAACTTTTGAACAGGCCCTCTGCTTCTCTGAGATAGTCTAAAGAACAGGGCAAATTTAAGACTTCCTCCAGACTTGCTAGGGATTGCACCAATTAAACTATCTGCACACACAAAAAATTGGCCTAGCTGGATGTTAGGAGGGCTATAAAGAGCAGAATGGGAGGAGTCCCCTGTTTCCTCTAGGAAGTCTCGTTACCTCATTGGTCCTTTAGTCCCTCAATTCACACTAGAGAAAGCTGGATTTTTATGTGTCACATCAACCCTATAAGAAGCAGGGGAGTGTGCAACACACTGAATTGTAATGTGTTTGTCATACTGTTCAGGTCATTTAAAGGGTAAAAAAAAAAAAAAAGATGATCCATGTGTATAGAGGCAAAGTAGAGCAATTCTGGAGTATAAAGTGGTCAAAATACACATTATCACTGCTCTGTATGGGGATTTTAATTCCTTGAATAGAGATATCTTCAATGCATTGCAGAGCATGAGATGGAGGCCTCTCTAGATACAAGGGATAACAAATTTCCATTTAATCAAGGTTAATCTTTAATTTTCATTTATATTTTCTTCTATAGTGCAATTTATTTACTCTGGAAGTGTTCCACTTGCTCTTATATACTTAGAATGGAACACACACTATAATAATTTTCAAAGAGCTTTATGTGAGCCATTTTTTATTTAGTTTTGTCAGTTTATGAAAATTAGGCAGTACTGACTAGCACATCCTGGTGTGGCACATACTAGCATTCTCTCCCTCTCAACTGCCACTTTCTACCAGTAAGTATTGGCTAATATATATAAATTGGTAAATAAAGCTAAAACATAAGCATAGGTGATTTTGAATGAATTTCAGAATCACCCAAGTCGCTATTAAGTGTTCCGGCAACTATAAGTTTGGGAACCGTTACCTTAATTCTTTGAGTGCCGCACAATGCATTACTCAGCAATGTGTTGCCAGGACAGAAAATCAAAGAGATAAAGAGAACCCTTTGAATGCAACAAACAGAAGAGTTTGACCCACTGGGCACAGGCAGCATAGTTTCACAGCCTGAGAAAAGCAAACAGAGAGCAGTTGACATGGTTCACAGATCAAGAAACTGTGCCGCTTACCTGGCACTGTAACTGTTCCATCCTGTTCCAAGGTCTCTGGGTTTATCCTTATGGCCGTCATGCTGTGATTGCTCACATCTCTGTAGAGCAAATAACCCTGGTGCAGAGAAAAGAAAGTGTAACTTAGAGATCAACGTAGCACTCTTTCCCAAGAATCTCAACCAGAAATAACTCTTCTTACCTGAGCATAACCTAACCACGATTTATTTTCTCTTCTACTTTTGATGCGCGATGTGGAATTATATATGTGACCCTGTAAAGAAATGAAATATCTGATGTAAATCTATTTCTTAATATCTAGTGGTTCTCTAACTGGAAAAACGGCTAATTGAAGAAGTACAAGCAGTACCACTGAACTAAAAGTGGAAGAAGAAAAGGGGACTTTAGTTCATTTACCAAAAAATATTTTTCTTAGTCCAAGTGGAACACAGGAACCATGGTGTGAAGTCCTTTCCTTCAGGAGGGCATGGTACTGATAAAAGAGCTCTCTTAGGCAGAGATTCCCATCCTACATCACTTCATCCTCACTTGGGCACATTCAGTTTGAACTTAAAGCAAGGCAAAATAAACAAAACAGACGTGGAATAAGACAGAGAATCCCCTGAAGCATAGAACCCAGAGGACACCCCAACTCGGGACTCAAACCACTATTTTTTCTCTGGGAGGAAAGTAACATGTTCCTCGTGGACTAAGAGAAAAGGATTTATCCTAAAGTACACACAAATCCCCTTTTCTCTTATGTGGAAAATGCAAAGAATCCACCAGACACAGAGAATGAACTGGAACAACATGAACCTCAGGTGTCAATGGACACCACCACTACAAACCAAAGAACAGGAACAACTACGTTACTAGTCAAAAGGTAATGAAAAAGGTTCTATGTCGGTGACCTTTCAGCTAACGACAACACATTAACATGGTAGTGTTAGACAAATGTTATTTATTCTGAAAATGATTTACCAGAATACATTGAGATTCCTGGAGAGTTTACAGTGTAGATTTACATATTTGGACAAATATACTGAGGAGCAGCAGTAAGGGGGAGATATTCATATCACCTCTATACTGCCTCACCAGGACATACAGTGGCACCCTGCCCACTCCTGTCAAAATCTTTGCAAGGAGTTGGGCTACCTCCATCATCCACGTGAACAAAAAACACACAGCTGACACGCATGCGCACACACATACAGGCACAATCGCCTTACCAGACCTCTCATGAACACCGCAGGGTCATAAATATATATAAGGTATGTCCTACACAAACTAGAAACCCAGGACTGATCTCTTTTCTGCTAAGCAAGTCCCCATTGCTTTCCTCCAAATGTAGCACTAATTAATACTGCAACAGATAGCAGATGTAGTATTACACACTACAGGTTACGCTCATGTTTGTGGCACTGATGCTATATCAGGGATTCTCAACCAGGGTGCCATGGCACTTTGGTGTGCTATGGACATACACTTAGAGTGACCCCTTGTTTTCTTTAAAAAATGTGATTGTTTAGCTTCACATGTACATTTATGTAACTGTTTATGCACAATGTGTTTGTTTTTGTTATTCTGCTTGTGAGGCCTAATAATAACTATGTGTTACTTATTTGTCCCTTTTATAAGCCATTGACAAATTACATAAAATGTTAGGGGTGATCAAAAGAATGTACATTGCGATTTAAGTGTGCCCTGGACAAAAAAGGTTGTGAACAACTGCGGTAGATGGTACGGTGGTTTAACTAACTGATTTTACCATACTGCAATTCGTTGTGTACTGCTCTGGCAATTTACGACAACAGTTATGCATGGATCTATACAACCACGAATACATTTGCCTACAAGCGCTGGGGGCTGTTGGACAAAAATAGTACTTTACTAACGATTTACATGAGTAGCAGTTGCATATGGGAACCGATCTAACAGATTATCACTATCCAACATTATTTTAAATCCTTCTGTAAGTGATCGTCACATCTTGTGTACTGCGTATGATATTATTTATAGATCTTACAAGGTTCTGAACTACCTGTTCAGACACACCGGGTATAAAAGTTAAATTCTAGAAGCTTTAATGCACAATCTGCCACATTTATTGGACATAATACAATATAATTCTGATACCAGATATGAAATCCATTATACGTGAGAGTGGAGTACCTGCAAGCGGAGGTGACACATAGTTGTGCAGAAATAAAATGTGGGGAAGCAGAGTAGGATAGTAACCACTTTGAGTGCTAGAGTGATATGCAACGCAAAGCAATGTGCTGTGTGTCCTTCTGTCAGTCAAAGGGTTAATCTCCACGTCCCTACATTCCATGCCAACACAAGTAATTATCACCTCCACTTGGAGACACTGCAGGGAAAGCAGAGGTTAACAATGTGACTGCCACAATGGTACACAACATAAAAGGAAGAAATAGGTGACCTAAAAGGATGTCTCATGGAGGATTTCAATGCAAGAGATGGGAGGAAATAACTCCCATCTCTCACCTACAGCCTCCACATCCATTACAGGGAAAGGTCACTAAATTCATCCTTGGGAAATTAAAGGGGAACTATCACCCCTATACAAGTTAGGCTAATATGTTACTAAATAGGGCAACTAGCATGGATAATTGTGTAATTTTTTTTTTTGTTTTGTTTTTTGTTTTTTTTTGTTTTATCGTGGTTTGGCTAAAATTAAATGTTTAAAAAGGATCTGTGCCCTAAGTCTATCCGGAAGTAAGGGCACAGATCATTTTTAAACATTTAATTTTAGCAAAACCACGACTTTAAAAAAAAAAAAAAAAAAAAAAAAAAAATGTACACAATTATCCATGGTAGTCACTCTGTTTAGTAACTTATTAGCCTAACTTGTATAGGGGTGATCATTCCCTTTTAAAGGGATAGTAATACTTCATTTTATCTTTATTTTATTTTGTAGACATTAAAAAAACATGAAGAACGATATAAGTCTAATCTTTCAAACCCTTATGGTTTAAGAGATATTCACAAGCAAAGTTTCCCCCTCCCGCCCCTTTTTACCTAGTGTAAGCAATCTCTTCTCAGATGTGGAATGCAGTCCATAGACCACACAGATAACAGCAGGGGACAAGCTTCTTTCTATTAGAACAATGAAAGCCCTGCCCCCCTTGACAAGTTTTTCAGGTTTTTCCCTTATCTTAATTGAAGATTGTCCCTCTCTGCAGTCTACCTGGGCACCTCCCTTCTGCTCTGGCTGAGCAGTGTTATATTAGTAAAAGAGGCGGGAGGGGGATACTTTATCGTTGAATTATTCCTAAACTACAACTCTGACAGAATTGAAATAACAACATTCTCCATGGCCCAAATACTATGAAGATTAATTAGAGCTGCTTTTATTATGAAACATTACTATCACTTTAAGTGTAAAGCTAGCTATAGGGGTGCCAAGCATGAATACCATGCAACCTGAGGGCAAACTCGACAGCATCAAGAGATAATAAATGTGAAGCACTGAATAATACAGAGAATGAATACAGGGAATGAAAGAAAAATGACAGAGCATGAGTAGCACATGGCAAAAGGTGTATGTGAGCAAGCCAATTTATGAATAATGGTGTATACGGTGGATGGGCATCTACATAAGTGGTTATAGATCCCAAAGAGGGCTTAGTTGGCCCCACCATATTAGTCCATGTCATCTGCAAGAGGTATGGCTCCAATGTAAAACATAAAAAATGAAAATAGCATATATATGCAATGTACAGGCATATATTGTATAAGCCAGTTTAAAAAAAGTCACATGGCCGAAAACAACCTAAGGGTTACCTTGTGCTGTCATTGGTTGGCTCGCTGCGCTAAGCTCAGTCCCGAATGGCTGTCAATCACCTCCCCTCCTTCTCAGGCGCACACTTTGCATCCACAGGACCTGGGCGCACACTGGCAAGACAGCGAGCCAGGTAACATGAAAATGTGTGCGTCTGAGGAGGAGGTGGGAAAGAGGCACAACAGCGGAGGATGAAGGGAGGTGATTGACAGCCTTTTGGTACTGAGCTGTACTGCGGCAAGCCAACCCAAGAAAATACAAATTAACGATTTAAAAAAAAAAAAAAAAAAAAAAAAAAAAAAAAAAAAAAATTACGCTGTACTCGAGACACTGCCACTCAGAGGGTTAAAGGTACCCTTACCTCTTTTATTTATTAAGTGTACTAAAGTGCATTATCCCTTTCAGTGCTAGAGGGGTAAAGCAAAAGCAATTCATTGGTTATCCCTCTGCAACTGAAAGGATTAACAGCAGATGGCACTGAGTGTTGCTGGAGTAACACACCAATAGTTTGTTGACCTATCACTTTCAGTCTGATAATGCGAGTGCCACATCAGGGCCGTGTCAGGGGTATGTTGGAGTTATTTTATTCTACATTGCGGGGGTAACAAAATTAATTATTAATTTGCCCCAGAGAGGTGCAGTAATACTTGCATGTTGGGGGTGTACAGTTCATTACCCTTTCCCCCAGACGTGCAATTATTATACTGCCCTAGAAAAGTGTAATACTATGTACATGATGGGAGTATTTCTGCCCAGGGATGCTACCCTGGGAACCTGCTTTAATAGGGGACTACAAAATGCCCTGTTGCTGCCAGTTATGCTTTCTCATACTGATGCTGTTTCTTTCCACTATGTCCTTTCCCTGCATCTCATCCCTTTCTGCACCCCCCCCCCCTCATCAATTCTCTGTTCCCTGTGTCCTGTCTTCCGCTTATGCCCTTTCTCTGCCCCACATGCACTCTCTTTGTCCTCATGCAGTCTCTGTACCTATTTTCCTTTTGTGGTCCATGCTTTTTATTTGCCCCATGATATCCGAATCAACTAACTCCCCTTGAAATCTTCCTGTCCCATTATTTCTATTGGAACTGCTTTCTATCTCACTCAATTCTCTCACTCTCAAAAGATCTTTTTTCTCCCAATCCTCTTTATGACTAATACTACCACTGGGGTTTCACTACTACAAGGCTAGTGTGTCACATAATGTATTTGTGCCTCTCTGACTACCAGTGGGACATTGCAACTCTGCCAATCAAATGGTTAAACCACATGGGAAATGCTGTGACACTTTTGCTAGTACATACTAAAAAATTATATAAGGTTGCATATTGTTTTTAGATGTAATTAAACAGTTATTTTTAAGGATTTTAGACTGGGAGAAGATCTGATTTTTTCAGGCAGGTTATTCCAGGCTTTTGGAACTCTGAAGACAAAGGCAAATCAACTGGCAACAGCTCAGGATAGGCCTGATTCTTATAGGCCCAAGATGCGCCCACCAACCTGGGAATGTACCATAAACTGAAAGGTCACAGGCTTCTTCTTGAAGACACACGCATGGTGAATCTTCGCCTTAATTCGAGAAGCAACTAACATTAAATGCAGCGCAGCCTGCTCAAGGTCACTCTGGGATGTGAATCAATTTTCCAAAAGGGCTGCGTACGATGAATATCGTACTTCAATCACCTAACCACTTCCAAGAGATGAAGCTTCTGCTCCTATCTATTAGATGGAGCTAGACAGAGACAAGGAAGAACAATTTCCTGATTGATGGGATATTCAACAACCATAGAGAGAACCCCTATGGGAGTCCTCAAAAATACCCAGTCAGAGTCAAAAATCAAAAAAGAGAGGGCTACAAGATCAAGCCTGAAGTTCAGTCAAGCCCCAAACTGATGAAATAGCCAATAAATAAGTAGTCTTGAGCATAAAGAAACACAGGGAAACAAAAGATAAGAGCTTTGTGGGATCCCGAAAGCCAGGATAGGCATGAGCGACCCCTTTAACAGAACTTTTCACATCAGGTAGTAAGGCAGAAAAGGACAGAAAGTGTTGAAATCTGAACTAAGACCATGCCCTTTCTGAAGACCATCCTGAAGAAAAGCCATGAAGTAGAAAATATCATGGCCGGGACCCCTGATCATCAAACTACTCACTGAACAGGGAACAAACCTTGTAATAAGTATTGAAAGAGACTGGCTTATGAGTCTGTATAATGGTAGCAATGTTAAAGTTAAAAAACACCTCTCTCAAGATGGTCCCAGGAGCCAAGCCGTCAAAGAAAACTTCTTTCAAATTGTGGACGACATGGACTACCCCAAGAAAGTGAATGGTGGAGATAGCCCACACATCAGCCACTATATTCATATTCAGATATGAATCAGTCAAACCTCTGCCCACGCAGCTCACTCCTGGTCCCTCCCTGACGGATGATCTAAGCCACCTCAGTTACACCATCTAACTGGATCTGCACCAGGGATCCTTGGAGGGACTGAAACCAATGCAGCAGAGCAGGGCAAATCATCTGAAGCTCCAGAAAATTTATGGACAGAGTACTCTCTGACCTGATCAAAAAATAATGAGAGTCTTGTGAAAGAGGATTTAGCAAAAGGTTGTCCAGATAGGGAGTAAAAGAAACCCCTTGAGAATGGATGTGAGACTCCAGGGTTGATATGAACTTAGTGAATGCCAGCAGAGCAGACATAAACCCAAAGGCAAGAGTGGTGAACTGAAAATGACAATCATGGAAAGCAAACCACAGAAGACATGAATTATCTGCATGGATAGTAAAGTGCATATAAGAGTCTTTTATAGTGTAGGGAAGAAAGAAATTCCCTCAGACACATGGATACTATTGATGGCATGCAAGGCCTCCATCTTGAACCAAGGAGCGAACAGAAAACAGTTGAGGCATTTTAAATCCTTAATAGGATGACATTCACCGTCTTCCTTGGGGGCTATGGAAAAATTGGAGAAAACCCTGTGAATCGTTCCCAAGAAGGAATTCTTATTAACACCTGCATGTCTAGCAGGGAAGACACTACATCCAAAATTCAACTGCTTTGCTTGGGGTCGGAAAGAACTATGGACATGAAGAAACTACATGGAGAAAGGGACTTGAAATTTATGAGGCATCCTTCCAAAATTAACTACAGAACCCAATGGTCCACCATGGAAACAGCCCATGCTCTATATAAAAATACACACCCCCAAAGAGTCATGAGGAGTTTGTCAGTTTTGGACTTCTACACAGTTTTCTTGCCTGCCCAAGCTTGTTTCGGTTTTGGAACACACCTGGGGTTCTGAAGGAAGCAGTGCCCTGGATGCATATGCATACTGGCGGGGGTAACAAAAGCCATATGTATACCACAGAAAAAAAAGGAATGTCTAGGAGTAACCAGATGCAAAAAGGTATTCTTGGCTCCAGCGGCATTACTAATAAAGTTGTCTAATTCTGGGCCAAAAAGCTGTTTGCCCACAAATGGGAGAGGTATCAAAGATCTCTAGGAGGATTGATCAACTGAATAAATCTTAATTCACAAAGTGTGATGTGCTGCCACAGAGAAAACCAAGGGCTTTTCCAATGTGACGAAGGCTGCTTAAGTAAGGTAAGCATTAACTTCAAGGATCTGGATATAAGGACCACCAGGTCCTCCTTGTGCGAGTTCACTTGCACAGCAGCCAATAACGGATCCTCCTTGTGGTAGCCCTAGGGACCCATGCAATAGCAAAAGTAGGGCATAAGATGACACTATATGTATCAAAATTTGTCTTCAAAAAGACAACCCAGAAGCTTGCAAAGCAGAAACCTTGTCAATGGGAGAAATTGGGGGATCAACCTTAGTGGGGGGGTGGCCCACTGTATCAAAGCCTCAGCAGTAAAAGGGTGCAAAATATATACACCAGTTAATCAAAACCTCCTATTAGGCATATTCAATTACTCCACCAGCAAGTGGCCTAGGAGGAAAAACCGCAACCTCCGGTTTGCATCTTAAAAATATTTGGGGAAGAAAAAACAGAATTGGAAGCTTCCAATACCTTAAGCATCTCTAGGTCCAAAAATGGACCAAGAATCTAAAGCCCCTTGAAGAGATGAGGGATAAAACTGAGATAAATAGGGTCTTAAACTATACAGGCTTCTGTTCTGGCATAAGGAACAATGGTTTAAAAGGGATCCCTGAAGTCTTACTAGCTTTGGACTTGCCCATGCCTCCCTTAGATTCTAACATAGTCAGGATACCTTTAAATAGAAAAGTAAATACAATCAAAATTGTAGAGAGATAGAATAAAAGTGCTTATAAAAACCTAAAAGTACTTATCTGACTGCAAGGGGTTACCTATGGCAAGAAGAAGGGAGCCATCCTGAAGTTAGTAGAATCCAAAACGGAAGAGGGTCAGCCAAGGACCACTTCTTCCCTTTTCAAAAAAGCCAGGAAGAATGGGCTGCTGGGAAGCATACTTTCTCAGAATAAAACAATGGTATGGTGGCAGACACACCAAGGCAAGAGAAGTCCCAAAAAGTGTTCTATGTTCCAAGCAATATAGCTGTCATGCTTGCCCATTCTTAAAGGCACTGCATATGGATGTGCTACCTAAACAAGCCCATCAATGGCGTGCACTGCAGGCTACCAAACCACAAATAAATGTGACTTGCAGATAAAGAAGTAAGGACATACTCATTATTCAGGCTTCTATTATGAACAGAGGGGTTTCATGGAAGCAAAGACAACACTGGTTTTGAAAACAAAACATCCTCCACAAACCAGTCCTGAAGATTCTATGCACTGGTCCATTCTTCCAAAGGAGGCCAGGAATAGAATCCCACCTAAAGGGAGATTATACAGCCTTATAACCTAACAGCAGCAAATAAAAAAGGAATTGAAGAAGCCTTTGCTTCCTCCTCAGGAACAGTACTGTTCAAGCTGCGCATGTCTGGACAGGGGAGAAGTGGTGCAGGTTAGGAGTCTCCATCTCAGATTGCTTTTTTGCCATTGCCCTGCTCTCCTGAAGGAGGGGTCGTCAGCCCATGGTTCCTGTGTCTCACATAGGATATAAGAGAAAAAGAGCTGGAGTGGTGGACAGTTTGAGGCAGATGCAATCTTGAAGCAAACCTACAGAACCACAGGAGACAAAAAATGGCCATTGATTTAAGATGCTGAGGCCTAGCTAACATTCAAGGCACTGAGAGATATTAAAATCCATAGGAATTGGGGAAATGTTTATTTGTACCATAGACTGCAGTTGGTTTGACCCAGAATTACTCCAGGGTGGCTATAAATAGGTATGTCTCTAGTGTAACAAACTCTCTATTTCTTGTGATATTCTGTGGAGTCTATAAACTAAGGAGCAGCATGAGGGGGTGCAAGATGTGGGAAGGGAGATACAGCACAGCATGAATTAGGAAATGGGATAAGAGAAGGAGCATGGGATGGAGACAAAGGATTGGTCTGTTATTCTAATAGAAAGGTGCCTATCTCACACTTTGAAAAAAAAAAAAAAAAAAAAAAAAGCAAATACATTTTTCAAAGATGCAATTCTTCAGAATGAAAGTAACATAAAATGCAGGACAGCAAATACTCGTAGTCTGGCTGATAAGGGGGGGGTGGACTGTAACTGACTGTAAAGAATGACCAGTATGATCTAATTGTGACTGAAACCTAGTTAGATGACGCACATGACTGAGCAGTCAAACTTGAGGATTATTCACATTTAACCCCTTAATGACACAGGACGTACATGTACGTCCTGTGTGGCTGTCACTTAGTGACAGAGGACGTACATGTACGTCCCGGAAATCCGGCTCCCCGCGCGGCTGCGCGCCGTTCGGGGACTCCGGATTATTTTAAAAAAATAAAAAAAAATGTTAGACGGACGTTAAGTGACGGCCGCGTCTGCACGCGGCCGTCACTAAGGGGTTAAAGAGGGATGGTAGTAGACAGCAAACTAGAAAAGAGGCCTTGCTAGACCTAGTGGTCTAAAACAACTCTGAAAATGATAAACTATGTACAGGTAAGGGAAGATATGGGCAGCAGTGACCTCAATAGGATGTCTTTTGAAATTTACTATAAGAAACCTATAAACAAGGGATTTAAACAAAAATACTCATCTTTAAAAATGTTAATTTTACAGTGCTGAAAACAGCAATAAATGATATTCAATAGGATGAAAACGTCAAAGATAAAAATCTACAAATATTGAATTTGTTTAAAATGCTCTAAATTAAATTTACTTGTTAATATCCACCATTGGGGAATAAATACAAGAGGAGCAAAATAAGACCAATGTGGCTTAATAAAGAGGTTTGCAGAGAAATGATAAATAAGAAGCAGGGTCTAAGACTAAGTCAGAAAGGCCAGCTGCACTGTTCAAAAATATATAAACAATGTAACAAAATCTGCAAAGAAGCAATTAGGCTAGCAAAAATATTGCAAAAGAGAGCAAGAAAAATCATGAGCAATTTTACAGGTATATAAATGACAGATTACGATTGATATTGTTCCTCTTAAAACTGAGACAGGTGAATTAATTTGTAAGGAGAAGGCATTCTTTTCTTTTGTATATATAAAGGAAACAACAATTGCAGGCTATGAGCAAACAGGAAAATCGCAGAATTTCCTATTTGTATGTACATAGCTTAATGAGGTCCAAAAAAACACTGAAAAAGGTTATGGTGACTAAAGCTCCTAAACCTGATGGAATACACCCAAGGGAACTTTGCTTAGTAATACCAAGATCCTTATACATAATATTTGTTGATTACCTATCAGATGCAGTGCCCTGCGATTGGAGGAAAGCAGATGTAGTACAAATATTCAAAAAGGGGGCAAGAACTACACCAGAAATGTATAGACCTGTAAGTCTGACCCAGTAGTAGGTAAGATATAAGAAGGGTTAGTACCAGACAGTATTCAGGACTATATAACGACAAACAAGATAATTAGTAGGAGCCATCAAGGTTTTATGAAGAACAGATCATGTCAGATTAATTTACTTGCATTTTAAAACTGGTAAGTAGTAAACTGGACAACACTCTTGCTGTTTTGATGTAGTATACTTGGATTTTGCCAAAGCCTTTGATACCGTCTTCAAATCAGAATATTGAATAAATTAAAAGACTATATATTGTGAGGAGTTATCCGTGCATGGATAGAGAACTGGTTAAAGGATAGATGGCAAAGAACTGTAAATGGAACAGTTTCAAGTTTTTCTAAAGTTGTAAGTGGGGTGCCACAGGGTTCAGTCCTGGCCCCAATGCTTTTTAACTTATTAATGTTCTAGAAGTGGATATTGAAAGTATAGCCACAATCTTTACCGAGGACACCAAGATATAAGGAAAAACATACAAATCAGGATCTTTCTTCTGTGCAAAAAGATTTGGATAAACTGAGTGAATGGGTGGAAAAGTGACAGATAAGGTTTTATATAGCTAAATGTAAGGTTATGTTTTTGGGCTGCAGAAACACATTACATATACACTAAATGGGAAAGTACTTGGGGAATCCTCATGATAGATAGATTTAGAAATACTGACAGACAGACTTCACGGCAGTGTGCAGTATCAAGTACCAATAGTGTACTATCTTGTATAGTACACTACTGGTATAAATGCATGGGATGCAAATATAATTCTTCCTCTATATAAATCTTTGGTTAGGCCTCACCTTGAATAGGATGACAGCTTTATGCACTGGTTCCTGAGACACATTATTAAGCTAGAAAAAGTGCAAAGATGTGCAACAAAACTGATAAAGTTATTGGATTATCTAAGTTATGAAGACAGTAGCCAAACAGTTTGTTTACATTACAGAAGAGAAGTCTAAGGGGTGATATATACACACACACACACATAACTGGTAATTATATTATATATATATATATATATATATATATATATATATATATTTATTTATTTATTTAATTTATTTTATTTTTTTTTTAACGTATATACAAAGAACAAAAAAAAAAAAAAATCCAAGAGGTCATCTATTAAGGTGCTTTCAACTACAACAAAGGAAGGGATTTTTTTTTTTTTTTAAATACATTATGGGTAGTGAAGTTATGTAATTACTTGCTTGGGATGCTGTGTATAAAGCGTAAATATAGCACTGCACCACAGTCCATATCCTATCAGTTCTTTTAGTACACAAGAACCCTTACATCTGGTTCTGTGACCACCATCAGATTTGTTGTAGGCAAAAATAAACAATTATTTTTTTCTGTAAGATTTCTCTTGTAATAAGCTTTAGAAGCTAGACCCAGCAAAGAAAAAAACAAATCAAATAATTACCTGATGCATTTTACTCCAATAGTGCTGAGTCACCAATCCCAATTAGTATTGATATTTATACTGTGGCTAACCATGAATACTAGGGGCTAGATTCTATTGTAGGTGCAATCTCTACTTTTATCTCCAGTTTTCCCCAAAGACTGCAATAGGAAAATATTTCATAAAATGGGTGTTAACATTTAGCACCTGCAATAGAATCTGGCCCTAGGAGTCTCCAAAATATTGCAGGTGAAAGTGTTAGAAACCTCTGTGGCTTTCAGGTAGTTAAAGTTTTGATTGTTAGGGTTCCATTTGCTTCTATTTTGAAACTTAATGGTTCCAGCTCAACAACAAGTTTGAAAACCACAGTCCTAATCGATGTCAGGGTGAGTGGCTGCATTTATGAATAGATAGTGGCTGCACAGGCGGATAAATGTAAATGAAGAATCATGGAAATAATATGAAGCTGTCAATGAATAATACAATACACTTTCAAGATCATTAGCATCTCAATATAAATTATTTACTATCAGATTAAATAAAAGTATTCACTAGGTGAAAAGATGATGTAACCCCAAGATCAATACTGCTAATAGAAAATGGTCAGGCTGCAAGGTCTCATTGATCTCCCCACCCCCCCACCCCAAAAAAAAACAACAAAAAAAACCAACAACACAAACAGACCTGTGGATGAAATCTATGCATTTCTCACCTAAGCAAGTGCATTGTTAACAAAATAATAAACACCAAATTGCATTCATAGTATGCAAGGGACAAGGGCCTCTTACAAGTACAAACCCTTTATACAACAGTATAGCTCACTGGGAACAGAT
Source organism: Rhinophrynus dorsalis (assembly GCA_037306005.1). Taxonomy (NCBI): domain Eukaryota; kingdom Metazoa; phylum Chordata; class Amphibia; order Anura; family Rhinophrynidae; genus Rhinophrynus; species Rhinophrynus dorsalis. The sequence continues at coordinate 431,896,276 of CM074719.1, read as the reverse complement.
TGGGATAGGAAATTGTTGGCAAATAGCGTATACTAGAGCAAGCAGAGAAATTGTTTGGATTACTTGTGGATAATTAACGTAGCAGAAATGTCTAAAGGGACCAAAAAAGATGGCAGTACAATTATATCTGCTGCTGTTGCTCTAATATATTCCTTTAAATTAATCCTTTGAGTGGCAGAAGTGTATGAAACACATTGCAAACAATGCACTGCATAACTTTCTGGCACTGAAGGGGTTAAGGATGGCAAAAAGTGGCTCTCCAGGTTCTATAAGAACTCACTAAGGGTTTAGGATGGCAATGTTGCGTCAGATCTGGGTCGAATGTACATCACCAATATGCACCAACGTGCCTTTGCCATCATATCCCCATCAATACACCATGCCTTTGACAGGTTTACGATTTCGCAATGAACACAATAACAATGGCTTATTTCCATATGGAAATGAAGGATAATGAGCTATTGTCTTAATTATGTGGGTGTGTTCATGTGTTAATGTGGCCGGTTGCCACATGCAGTAAACTCCGATAGCAGCCTCTGTTGTCGGGGTTCACAGTCCCAACATCGCCAGTCGCACCACAAGTCATACAGAAGATGGCTTGTTGGCATTAAGCTTAGCAAAACAAGAAGTCTGCTGAAAACCCTGTTTGGGTTTTAGGCCGGAGCGGGCCTGAAAGAGTTGAACATTTTGCACCCAGAACTGGCAGTGGGGTACGATATCCACACATCTTCCTTAAGGGGGGGGGGCGAAATCTGAGGCAGGAGAATGCTTTTTGCCTTCAGTGGCATCATTGAGGACCTTGCTCAGGTAGGGCCCACAAATATTCTTTATTTCCTTAACAAAATATCCTTTTATTACTGAGGCTCTAGTTCAGTGGACTTCCCCTCTTGAGATTGCCTTATCTCGCTTTTGGCCAAAAATACAGCTTTTCCATTGTGGATGCTGTGCACCTGAAGGACCAGGCGACAATCTCCTTGACTTGTTCAAGGCTAAACTTTGTGGCCATGGGGGCAGCTCTGTGAACCATTTTTCCTTCTACCTGGGCCAACACTACAATAGTTATTTGGGGGTGAATAACTCTCAGATTCTATCCATGCTGATAAACCCAAGGAGGAGGAGGTGGTCTTGGTTATACTTGACAGTATTTCCAATTTTCCAGTTTTTCCTTAGTTACTCTATGTTTTGCAGGCAAGAATCTCTTTGGAAACATTGCAAGATTTCAGGACACCAAGGCCTAAGTGTCCTAAAAGCTTACACTTGACACTTCCTCAATTAGCCATTAAAAGTTATCACCTTTATATCACTCTTGTGAGTTTTTTTCCTACACTGAATACTATATAAAGGAAAGGATTGAAGTGCTGCTTAGACACCAGCCCATGATTTCGAGGTGTTTAATTACCCTCACGGTTCCACTGTATCCAGAGCCAATTTTGTAAAGGCCATCTTTGCATAAGAGATAAAGGAAGAAACCATCGCTCTGCAACAGGCACTGGTCATCATCTTCTACAGGGACATCTTTCAGAGACCACTTCTGCATCAAGGCTGCTTTTTTAATACCATTTGTAAACCAGTCCTGTATTTGGGTCTTGCCCACTAAAACAGCTTGGACACTTCTCTGAAGAGAGTTTAAGATAGTTGGCACCTAGTATAAAAAGAAAAGCAATACAGAATATTACACACAGGAAAACATGGAAAAATATACAGAAAAGAAACCTGATGAAAGAGTCAATAAGTTCATCTTTCGGACTTTTCTTTTGTATATGAGTCTTTTCTGTGTCATTTATTTACATGTGGCATTTACTCCTTGCTTCTCTCTGCAATGGAGAAGTCACTAGTAGTGAAGTGATTAAAAGCCACATTTAAATCATTGGGATCTACCTATTGTCAACTATGGTGCAGTTGAATTGCCCCAAATGGGTGTATGTGTGTGGTGTAGGGGTGTGCGTGCGTAGGGGTGTGTGTGTGCTCCTAGGGTGTAGGGGTGGGTGTGCATGCGCGCGTAGGGGTGGGTGGGCGTACTCGCGTAGGGTGTAGGGGTGGGTAGGCGCGCGCGCTCGCGTAGGGTGTAGGGGTGGGCACGCGTAGAGTGTAGGGGTGGGCGCGCACGCACAAGCTGTAGGTGTGTGTGTAGGGGTGGGTAAGTGTGTGTGTAGTGGTGTGTGTGTGCGTGCGCGGGTGGGTGTATGTATGTATGTATGTATGTATGTATAAGAGTAGGGGTGCGTGTGTGTATAGACGTATGCTACAAAGAGCATCATGTACTCTGATTTAATACAAGTCTGTTAAATTCTGCAAACAAACTTCTATTTTTAAACGATAGTTTAAATAATACTTTACCTAGAAATATATACAGAAAATATCCAGTGTAAACACAACAAAAAAATGTCCATCAAAATATCTGCAAGTTTGCAAAATATCAGTCATTGGGCAAATTTATCAACCTACTCACCATTTTGAATATGCAGAACCTTCAAAATACAGTTTTTCTAAGGGATTGTCAAGCTAAGTTGATTTTTTAACCCCTTGGAAGTTAATTACATCTCTACCACAACTTAGAGGCAATGATAAATGTCCCTCCCTTATCATTGTAGTGTGATACACGTTGCAGTGATAAACCAGTGTCTATGTATTCCAGGCACAGGTAATCACTTGTTTCAGCAGACAATTACAGATCACCATATCAACTCTTAAAGCACAGAATGATGCTCCATGTATGAGAGCCTGCCCCTTTAATTGTAGGCAGGAACAATTCTAGAATTGTATGCAGGGGGTGGAGCCTACCTTCCCTCCTTGGCTGCAGCTCGCCAACAAGCTCCAGAAAGATTTGAGACACTAACTATTGACTAGATAGTGGAAGGGAAAGAAGACTCCTGTGAGCATGACCCCAAAGGACCCCCACGGTCTGCCACAGGACAGCCAAGCATGGTCCCTTGATAGGGTGGGAGACCAGTAACCTGTATGGACTAAGAGAAAAGAATTTCACAGGTAAGACTAAAATCCTCTTTTCACTGTCATCCAATACAGGTTACTGGTAACTTTGGGATGTCCAACCATTGAGTTTCGCAGAGGCAGGAAGTAAGGCAAGGCCAGGTGCAAGGCCCCCAAAGTCACCAGAGCAGATATGAACCATTAGATCAGAGATAGCCCAATAAAACAATGAACAGGGGTAACAACACCCCAAACTATTACACAGCACACTGAACTAGAGCCAACAGGGCTCAAAAGTGAAGGAAGCACCAAAGAACCGAAGAAGATCCAAGACAGGCAAGACAGCCTCCAGGATCTTCCTCTCAAAGCTGGCGTCAGCCGATGACAGCACATCAACACGGTAGTGCTTCGAAAAGGTGTGCACAACTGATCAGCGGAGGCCTGATTCTTGTAAGCTCAAGAAGCCCCAATGGATCTTGTAGAATGAGCTGTGACACGAAAGGGGACAGGCTTCTTCCTCAGCTCATAAGCCTTATGAATGGTGGACTTGATCCAAGAAGCAATAGTCACTTTGGATGCGGATCTTCCTGCCCTGGGAGCCTCAGGAATGACGAACAGCGCGTCAGATTGCCTGATAGATTCAGTGTGATCTACATAAAACTTTAGACAATGCGCCACATCCAACAAATGGGGATCCCTCTCCATGTCAGAGGTGGGGTCAGGGCAGAAAGAAGGCACCACAATCTCCTGATTGATGTGGAACTCCGAAACCACCTTCAGAAAAAACTCCTGATAAGTGCGAAGCACCGCATTGTCCTTGTGAAACACCGAAAGAGGTGGTTTACAGGACAGAGCATGTAACTCTGCGAACAGACAGGATCGCCAGGAGAAAGGCCATTTTCCACGTCAACAGGTGTAGAGGAATAGTAGCCAAGTACTCATATGGAGGGCCCAAAACCAAGTTCAGATCCCACGGAGGAGCGGGATTCTTGAAGGCAGGACGAGTATGAGCAATGCCCTGGAAACCTTGACATCTGGAAGGATGGCAAGTCCCCTCTGAAAGAAAACAGAGAGAGCAGTAGTCTGAACCTTAAGGGAACTCAAACTGAGGCCCTTATCCACACCGTCCTGCAAAAAGGCCAGGACAGTAGGTAGATCAAATTCCTGAGACAGGTCCTTGTCAGCACACTAAGATAGGACGGTCGACCAAATATGATGGTAGATCTTGGCAGAAACATGTTTGCAGGCACTAAGCATAGTAGCCACCACCCCGGAAGAAAAACCCTTTCTTCTTCAATATTGAGGATTCAATTTCCAAGCAGTCAAAATTAGTCGATGAACATCGTCCTTCCACAAGTAACCCTGTAGAAGAAGATCCGTATGGCAAGGGAGCCAGAATGGCTCCACCACTGACAGATCCAGCAACTCCGGAAATCAAGCTTGGCAAGGCCAGTAGGGAGCAATCAGAATGACTGGACAGCATTCCAGAAGCAATTTCCGTAACACCCTGTGCAACAATGGGAGGGAAGGAAAGATATAGGCCAGAGGAAACAACCAAGGAACGGACATTGCATCCACTGCCAGAGCTAGAGGGTCCCTCCACCGAGAGCAGAACCTCGGAACCTTCCTGTTGTGTCCTGTCACCATCAGGTCGATGTAAGGAAGACCCCACTTCTGAACAATGAGAGTGAACACCTCTGGGTGCAGTTCCACTCCCCTCTGTCCACTGTGCATCGACTGAGGAATTTCACCATGACGTTCTCTACGCCAGGAATGTGCACTGCGGTTATGGCAGGGACCTGTTCTTCTGCCCAGGACAAAATAGCCTTGAACTCTAACCAAGCGGCAAGACTTCTTGTTCTGCCCTGCTTGTTGATGTAAGCCATGGCCGTGGCGTTGACAGACTGTAACCGGACTGGACAGTCTTCCAGCTGAGATGTCCAATGACGAAGGGCATGAAATATCGGCCGAAGCTCCAAACACGTTGATGGAAAGGAGAGATTCCTCTGGAGACATTCCTCCGGAGACCACCGACCCTGAGCACACAGGCAACCCAGGACTTATCCCCAGCCGGAGACGCTGGTATCCGTCGTCACCGTGGTCCAGAAGGATACCAGGAAGGACTTGCCCTTCAGCACATTGGAGAGGTCGAGTCACTACAACAAACTCAATTCCACATGAAGCGGAAGGGACACGGACATTTTCAGAAGGTCCGGCTGACCCCTGCACACCTGGAGCACAAACCTCTGGAGCTTCTTGGTGTGTGCCATGGCAAACGGGACGTCTTCTATGGTGGAGATTAATTTCTCCACTAGAGAGGACAGCTTCTTGGCTGGAACTGGATCTTGAGCCAGAACCGCAGAAACCCTGTGGGAAACCTGGTGAGCTACCTCGTCCGTGAGAAACACCATGCTCTTCTGAGTGTCGAACAGAAGGCCCAGTAAGACCAGGCGCTGGGATGGGACAAGATCTGACTTGTCCATGTTGATGATCCACCCGTGATGGGTGAGATTGTGAATGCATAGCTGAACCTGCTGATGAAGAAGTTCTGCAGAGGGGGCTTTCATAAGCAGGTCGTCCATGTAAGGAGTTACTCTGATGCTGTCCCGGTGGAGGACAGACACTAAGGCTCCCAGGACACGGATGAAAACTTGGGGAGCTGTAGTCAGACCAAAGGGAAGAGCTGAAAACTGAAAGTGCCGTCAGTCGCAGGCAAATTTGAGATGTTGCCGGCTCTCTGGATGAATGGCGATGTGTAATTACGCGTCCTGAAGATCCAGAGATGCAAGGAATTCCCCCGGGGACATAGCAGCAATCACCGTCCGTAGAGACTCCTGGGGATAATGAGTCCGGATCACAAAGGAATTGAGATCCTTCAAATCCAAAATAGGGAGACAACCGCAGTCCTTTTTGGAGACCACAAAGAGGTTTGAGTAAAAACCCATACCTCTGTCCTGAACTGGAACCGGCTCTAGAACAATCTTGTCCAGAAGAGCCTGAATAGCGCCGTAGATCAGCCGGTGTTTCTCCTCACCCAGAGGCTTTTGAGAAGGAAGGAAAGAAGGAAAAGGGAGGAATGAGACAAAAGGGATCCTGTATCCTTCCACCACCACCTGTAAAACCCATGGGTCCGCCACTGAATCCTCCCAGACGCTGTGGTAGTGACGCAGAGTGGAGACCTGGGTTCGGTGAGTCATCCCGAAGAAGTCTTGAAAGCCTTGGGCTTGGAGGAGACCTTGGGCTTCCATTGCTGTTTGGGCTTGGAGGAGGCACGCGGAGCTGATGGAACCGTCTGGTTCGCTGGACATGTCTCAGTCTGAAAGGAATGAAAATACCAATTGCTGGGGACGAAAGGTAGAAGGGTACTCTTACCCCCAAATGGCCTCACTGATCAGGTCTTTAAGATCTGGCCCAAACAAAGAAGTACCATGAAAAGGTAAAGAGAGCAATGCTTTCTTGGAAGCAGTGTCAGCAGACCAGATCTTGAGCTAAAGAGCCCATCTGGCAACCACAGACATGGTGGAAACCCTGGCCACCAAAAGGATGGCATCAAATAAGGCAGCAGAAACATAGTGCTGTGTCTCAGAAATGTTGGCAAGAAGACACAACATATCCGAAGTAGGAGAACCCTGAAGAACAGCTAGGGTGAGCTGTTCAGTCCAGACTGCAATGGCCCGGTTCACCCATGCTGCAGCGAATGCTGGACAAATGGCAGTACCAGCAGTGCCGAAAATGGACTTAAGGGAGACCTCAAGTTTCTTGTCAGTCCAGTCTTTCAGAGCGATAGGAGCATCCACCTTGGGAGGATGAACCCACTGAGCAAGTGCTGTCTCAAAGAAGGGATAAAGATTGGCAAATCTCTTGGACACAGAAGGTTTCCTGTCAGAAGATTTCCACTCTTCAGACACAAGGAGGTCAAGAGTGGGGTTAGGTGGAAAGCAAGTAAGGGGCTTTTTAGGCTCCTGAAACACATCAGAGGGATCAGAAAGAACCTCCTGAATTAAGGGAATGTTTAGGGTAGAGGAGCCCGCAGCAGAACATTCCTCAACATATGAATCCACCAGCAGTTCCTCCTCAGAGGAATCTGATACATCAGGTACTCCCTGTGGTTTTTGGCAGGGAAGATAACGGAGGAGGAGGTCTGCCAGGAATGGAAGACCCCCTGTAACTGGGATAGAAAGACTTGCAATGTAGACCTAAGGTCTCTAGTAGTGGAAGACTCTCAGGGACATCAGATCATACTAGACATCAATGACCTGAGAATTCTCTAGGTAACCCTGAATGACAGGAAGAGCAATGCACAATAGGGGATAAAGAGACCCCAGCATCCTTAGTCTTAGGTCTGGCCCCAAGCTCCAATGGTATAGACATTCTCACAGTGTCAATAACCTTATTGGATAAGAAATCACCCAATTACAGTCTGTAGGATTAAAGTTTCACCCCAGAAATCGCTAAACTAAACTAATCTGGCAGGCGAAGGGTTAATCAGCAGAGAAGAGAAGTAGAGTCCAAGCCCTGCGTAGGATGCTCATTCTGGAAATAGCACAAAATGGCTGCCGCAGAGGGAGCCAATCAGAAACGAGCGCATGAAGCAAGGACTCATGGGAAATGTAGTCTTTCCAGAAAAAGTAACCAAACAGTGCCCAAAGCCCCCTGAGCCCCCAACACAATAGAAACATGAACCGGATGATAGAGCAAGGGCAGACAATATAAATGAGCCATCTCTGAAGTCGCTAGGTTAAGTGGTTGCAGAGATATGTCCCAAACTGTACAGTACCATAGGAGTGAATGGAGCAATGGCGCCTATGCAGTAAAGCGTGCCTTTGGAACTCACATTTTACAAAACTGAAACAGTATAATAAAAATGCATGAAACATCACTAGGACATGTTAGAATACCCAAAAAAAACAAAACACCGAACCAGTAGGAAAAGTGTCAGATCCCCTCCACAAAAGATGTAAAACCAGCAGCTAAAGGGTTAAAGTACCACATAAACCTGCTCCGAAACACCCAACAGACATACAGATAGACCCAATGAGTGCAGGAGTGTGCAACAGGAACTCCAAAAGGTAAACCCCTGTGTGGAGGGACATTGTGGGACATGTGGACCTGCAGCACTCAAAGGATAGCTCACCTTTCCTGCAGATCTCCTGTCTTCAGATTACCATGAATTAAGAAGCCGCCTCAGTGGGCAACTCCTCAGGAAAGAAACTGTAGCCAAGATTTTCCACCCCAGGGCTAAAGGTCCACAAAAAGCACCCGGATACTGAGCTAGCCACATCTAAGGGCATTGTCAGTTCTGGTAATCAGCCTAATGGTGGTATTCCATTTCTAACAGAAAAATAAAAAAAAAATTCTAAAACTATAGCAGAACTGTTCTCTTGCCTGTGTCTTCACCAAGGAAGAAATCTTTCTGGAGCTGGCTGGCTAGCTGCAGCCAAGGAGGGAAGGTAGGCTCCACCCCTGCATACAATTCTAGAATTGTTCCTGCCTACAATTAAAGGGGCGGATTGCATACCCAAAGTTTCCAGTAACCTTTATTGGACGACATATAAAAGTTATTCTTGCAACACCAATAACTTGGTAAGCATGCAAATGTATTTATTAGTAAAGCCAAAAACCAATCTATGAAGAGATTTACAAGTAACTAGGCAGAGAAGATGTGATGCGAGCAGAGCAGTTTTGATGGAATGCCCTCTTATTACTAAGGACCTTATCCACAAAAGAAAAGAGGAGCAACTCTGGGGCTTTTAACCCCTTACAGTCCAGAGGGTGCATGCAATGCATTGCAAAGCAATGCGTTGTGCAACCCTCTGGTCCTTAAAACCTTAATGTCTGCAGTCCTGGGGAATGGATTCCCCTTAAGGACCACTTAGATCTCATTCAGCGAGCCAGGACATACGACTGATCAAGTGTGCTGGCTCACGGAACTGGGGTCTGTTAGTGACCGCTCCGTTCTTGGAGCTGTCAGTTTTAGACCCCTGAAGTGCTCACAGTGGTCCTGCAGGAGCACTGTGAGCAAAAAAACACAATGTGCTAAGAATGACATCAGTCCTTTGGTGCAATTTACCAATGACTGTACCATCATGTCACTGGTCACTAAGGGGTTAAGGGATTAAAGGAAAACTAAGCACTTCTTAATAATAAAAATACACACCTAACTGTAGCCAGAAACCTCCAAGGGCCCCTATGAATTTTCCCTTGTGCATTTGCTCATCTTTGAGCCTGCATGGAGGTGGACATGACACCTGCAAGCAGGACCACAGGACTTCAACCATAACACTTCACAATGTATTAAGCACCCTTGTGGTCCTCAGAGGGCTAAATGAGGGGGGATTCTGACCTCATTGGGGGGACATCAGGACCCCTTCTGACTTACCCCAAAGCCAGTGATAAACCAGGTGATTGCTCTGGGAGATCAATATTGGTGACGCAAGAGAAACATGCTCTCCTGCTGCTCTCCTACCTGACCAGGTAGGGAAAGCCTTCTCCCATCCCACACACTCCTACCCAGAAGTTCACAAAAGAGTGAAGCAGAAGAGCATATTGCCCCCCACCACACCCTACCCAAGGAGGTATGAAAAAACGCAAGACTTGGTTGTTCAGGTACACATGGCCAAGCCCATCTCTCCAGAATGGCTGGCTTTCTAGGGGGTTAAAGGGTTAAAATGGCCATGAGCAGAATTTGAGGTCCTGTGGTCTTCCTAGTAACTCATGTTCACATCCTTGGAGAGGCATAACATGACTGAATGACTAAAGAGGTTCTCTCTATAACAAGTCATTAGGTCAAAATGCATAGAAACCATTAGTATTTCCTGGCCATAGTAAGAAAAGTGGAGGGTTATTTCCGATTAATGAGAATTTGGAGAATTCTTATTTTTCCCTAATAGTGCAGCTGGTTTACCTCAGAAATGCTACTTGTCACTTTCCTCTTACACTGCAATAGGTCTTTTATTTTATTTTTTTATTCTTTTTTTAAGAAAATCGTCTCATCATGTTCCTTGCACCTTTCTTTGTGGGTCTGTACCCTGTACTTTAAATTCATTTTAAAGTGTTTAAATACATTGTAATAGAAAGAAAAGAGTAAAACTGCTAATTTACAACAGAATGTAAGTAATCTATGCATACAGAATGACAAAGGGTTAGTTATATGCATTAAAGGGATAGTAATGTCAGAAACAAAGTATTAACTATATGGTAGATACAATTAAAAGAAAGTACTTGCACTTATTCTTATCTCTCAAACTGTTTTGGTTTGAGAGAGATACGAAAATAAAGTTCTCCGCTCCCTCCCCTTTCTGCTCAACTAGCTGTAAAGCTGTCAGATGCAGATTCTGGACGCGGCTCTTCAGCAGTGCTGACATAACGATATCTAAAGATAATTACTTCATCGGAACGGTCTACAACGTGTGCTTGCAAACCAGGCACATGTTGTAGACCGTTCCGATTAAGTATTTAGTTTTAGGTGTCACTGCTGAAAAGCTGCTGTCTGGTCCAGGAACCAGGGTCTCATGCCGTCAGCTATACAGATGACGTATGAAAAAGGGGATGGAGCGGAGAACTTTATTTTCATATATCTCTCAAACCATAACGGTTTGTGAGATACGAATACGTGCCAGAACTCGCTTTTAATTGTGTCTAACATATAGTTACTACTTTTTTCTGACATTACTATCCTTTTAAGTAACAGAGAAGAAATCACAACACAAGATACAAACAGACATTCCCATTTCCTTAAAGAGGGCTTTCAAACCTTTGAATGCCAGTGAGTATCTACCGCACTGCAATGCAATGGGCACCCTCTTGCACTCAAAGGGTTAAACCACTGAACACTTTAGAGAGCTCCAATGCAATGCTTTGGGTTGGGGACCTAAGGGTATAAAGTCCCCTATGGTGTAGCTAGTTTGCCACACTGTTGCAGTTTGATTTGTGCATTTGTCCTTAATACTTTAAGATAAAAAAACATAAGATGTATATTTAAATGCTCCATATTTTATTAAAAAGTATATATTAAACACAAGGGAAGTTACCTGAATAGTTTGGCAAGCATGGCTGCCATTGTTGGTAAGGATAGCCGATATAGCTTGTAGGGTCCTTCCTGTTTCTCCCCATGCCACCACAAGGCTGAAGAGGCAGGCGCAAGAGAGCGCACTCAGTGACTGTCCTGTATTATCATTTGCTCCAGTACTGCGAACTGTTATTTCCATAATGAGCTGGAGAAGGGATTCTGTGAGTAAAAATACCAAATACACAATCAGGGAAGAAAAAAGCTCTTGTAAATATGGGTCTGTCTGGATTTCAATGCATTGATCTCAGGGACACAGTTAAGTCTACAAAAATAACTGTGTGTGTGCATCCCTCAATTCTTCATTGCTATCTCCTTTATTTCCTGAGTCAGGTGAGTACCTGCACCATGCAGGCCAATTACACTGTTACTAGTAGAGTGATTAGCCTCATCACATACCTCACACCTCAGGCTTTAACCCCTTCAGCCTGTGTGAAGACATGGCTGGAAGAACAGAGGCGAGACGAATGCAAGGGGAGAGTAGGGTAACTTAAGTGAAAGAGGGAGATGGTGAGAGACAGTAGACATTTTCTTCAGTGGCAGGTCAGTGCTGTGGGAAAGACCCCTCTCCCAATTCACAAGTAAAATTGTTTGTGCTTGCTCTATACAGCAGGAGGCTCTTGTAAGTTGACCCTGCTCTGTGCTTCAGGTAGCTGTGAAGCATAGTTTGTTTACCAGCCATGCACATATCTTTGTATGAGAGCAACCGCATATTAATTGCTCTGCATTGCCATCCACAAAGTGAGCAACAGCGCTCACAAAATGAGTTTAATTCTTTGGAGAAATTGCATTCTACTGGCTTATAACCATACTGGCACACAGTTCTGCCATTACGACTCAAGATTTTTCTGCTCTGAACTTTAAAAAGAGATTACCCATTGCCTTGACGCGGTGAATGCTGGATTTTTTTTAAAGCAAGGCAGCAGTGTGGCAGTTAAATCAAATGAATTCAACTAAGACTTCATACGTACCTCTTGTGAAAACACAGGGCAGAAAATAGCCATAGTGGCATTTCAACAGCATGCTAGTATTGTTACGAGCTGGTAGACTGTCAATTTTCCAAATCGCTCACACTTTTTAAGCTTTGCTGCTCAGACTTGATGTGTGACCAGCAGCTGAGACACATTCACCTCTGCAGAGCTGTATCCTGAGCCCAGGACAACATTTCCCCTTGATTGCAGCCCTGCACGCACTACCTTAAACCCTGGCAGTGTCACAGATTCAGCCCCTGGCGCCTGTTATGGTGTTCTATCCAGAGCAGCATTGGCACTTTAATAGCTGCTGTTAAAAACGGAGAAGAAAAAAAGATGACAAGGGGAAGGAAGGCTACCTCTAGCATTACCCATGGTTTGTGCTCTGATTTAAGAATACAAGTAAAGCATGGGAAGGCACTTAAAGGGACAGTAATGTTTCACAATAAAAGCATCTCCAATTAATGTTCACAGTATTTGGGCCATGGAAAGTGTTATTTCAATACTGTCAGAGCTGTGGTTCAAGAGTAATTGAATGAGAAAGTATCTCCCTCCCACCCCTTTTACTGATGTAACACTGCTCACCTCAGAACAGAACGGTGGTGTCCAGATGGCTTGCAGAGAGGGACAATCTTCAGTTAGCATAAGGAAAAACCTACACAACCTGTCAAGGGGGGCAGGGTTTTCCTTATGCTCACAGTAAAAAGACTGTCCCTTGCTGGTCTAGTGACCAGATTCCACATCTGAGGGGAGGTGACTTACACTAGGTAAAAGGGGCAGGAGGGGATACTTTGTCATTCAATTACTCTTGAACTACAACTCTGAAATACACTCCATGGCCCAAATACTATGAAGATTAATGGAGCTGCTGTTTTTGTGAAACATTACTATCCCTTTAATGGAGTTATTTTCGTATTTATCTACAAGTCGAACACTGTTTAACAATAATTCCCCCATGCCTCTAGGGTTAGAGGAAACGGACTGGACGGCTGTATGTTTGACACGCCTGTCCTAGAATGTCTCCAGATACCTGGAATTTGCAGATTTGACACAAAGGGCCATATTCACAAAGACAAACCTACAGTAATTCTGCACTTGCACCACAGGGGACAAAAATCCCTCTTGAATTAAAATGGGCTTTTCATATATCAAAAGCACTGGAGACCTCTATCATTCATGGCGTCATAAGGCCCATTCACAGCAATGGAAAGTTGGGGATTTTAATAGCCTTTTGTTAGAGATTGGCCCCTTAGCAATAAGCCCCTTTGTCTACTCCTAAATTAGTTTGGTGCTGGCCGATTGACCAATTTCACGTCATGCGGGTTTGGAAAAATTAGTTGGTCAGCAGTAGAATGAAACTCATTGATATTGGTCTATAGAATTGTTTAATTTGTTATCACATAGAATGTTTTGTATACTTCGTTTTCATTACATTTTTAACCAAACAAGTGCTGCCTGACCTACTTTATAGAAGATCATACAGGTCAGGTTCGTTCCTTGAAAGCCTTTCTTGCCTGTCCTTATCCTATATAATAATTTGCTAAATATGTGTTTGTCAGAAGCCGTCATGTGCAGTAGAGAAGGCTGCACGTTCTGCAGTCAAGCGCACTACAGACTGCCCGCGCCGCAGCTGATAAAGGAGCGGGGCTCAGAATTCAGACCACCCCACTCCATATCAGCCGCGCCGCAAGCAGTTTGTACTGTGCATGACTGCACCGCGGCCGTTGCTGGGTGGCACTGTGGCCCGTGTACACGGGCTCTTCACCAATTGGGTATTTATAAAAAAAAAAAAAAAAATGGCAATCACAGATTACACATTCTGTATATTCAGGTGATGAATTTTACACCACTACAGAGCCTCCTGTGGTTTAATTTATCTTTTGAGGACATGTTGGTGGTCCTACAATAGGGGAAGCAGCATATCCACGGTTTCAGCATGAGTGCAGAGTAACCTCCCTATTGTGTTTTTGCAGAGGATCCCCTGGTGGTTTAATAGAGTGTATAGTACTTAATTAAATATACTGAATCTTTTAGAGACATACTACCACATAGGCGTTCATCTGTTTATGTTATTTTATTTTATTTTGGGGTTTTTTGTTGCATTTACAGCCCCAAACCTACATCCATTGAAACAAACGTCGTAAAGTGACAAAGTTTCCCCTTAACCCCTTAAAGACCCTTGACGGTCCTGGTACGTCATGGCTGGATTTGAGTTAAGGACCAATGAAGTAGCAGGACCGTCATGGCTTAAATGATAGCAGCGTGCCTCCGTGCACGCTGCTATCATTAATGCCAGGCTGAGGCTGAGCGCTCCGAGACTGGGGTGTTCAGTCTCAGCCCTTCTTGCTTGTGCCAGTTCATGTGATTGCCGTAGCAGCGATCACATGTACCGGCATATTGACAGACAGAGGCAGCAGAGAAAGCATGCTGTCTGTGAGTCTCGTCTGCCCCTGTCTCCCTTGCTATCAAAGTAAGGGAGACAGAAGTAGACAGGAGACACCTAGTGGTGAAAGAAAATACAGCAGCTAGGGGTATTAACCCCTTCACTGCTGGTGCCAGAGCACATTTTGTAGGTATTTTGCAGGTCATAACTTTCATGCAGTCGCCATAAAAATATAACCCTTTGTGCCCAATTGATCACAAGAGAAAAAACAAAAATGGTGTGGTTTTTTTTTTGTTGTTTTTTTTACATTTTTTTTTTTTTTACCTTTTTTTTTTTTTTTTTTTTTTAATTTTAATAAAGTGAATGGTGGGCTATCCATATAAGTAGGGTATCAAATGAAAGCCCTATTTGTGCTTAAAAAAAACTGTATATAATTTATGGGGGTGGGATAAAAGACTTAGAGGGAAAACACAGTTGAACAAAGACGTAGTCAAAAAGGTCAGAATTGCTCTGGTCCTTAAGTGAAATCCACCTCAGATTTTCCCAGTCCTTAAGGTGTTAAAGCAACAACCTGCTGTTAACCTAAAAATGAACTTCTTACTCTTTATGCTAGCATATAAAAACATTTTCAGTTTATTTTCTGAGGACGAAAAACTAGTCATACATGAGATCTGGGGGAGCAGATATTCCTGCCTATTCCAGGACCACCACTGATTATCCAGGATTATCTGTGAATGGCCTGAGATATGATAACAGCCCTTCTGAATACTAAAGCAGCAGGCACGAATACAATTCAAAGAACTGACTGTCGCATTTATCTCAAAACAAACATCACAAATAAACTGAATTAAATGCTCAATGAACAGGACAATTTACACGTGTTTTAAAAACTAAGTTAATGATTATATTTAGGGATGTAACATTTGAATAATGTTTACAAATGTTCGTGTAAGAATGTGATATTTATAGTTATAACAACACTGTAAATGTTTTTGTGGAAAAAGAACACTAACACCAAAATATGAGATGTGTTGTTATAACTATAAATATCACATTCTTACATGAGCATATGTAAAAATTATTCAGATGAGGAGAACCTCTGTTTAAAAGGGGCTTTCAGACAGCCTCTGGCTATATGAAAATGTGTAATGTCTGCTGGATGCAATGGGACCAAATTAGCAGTGCTATTTAGCTGTCCTTTTGCAGCATCAGAAAATAAATTGTTGACTAACAGAGCAAGGACTCCAACAAAGTCACCCATGGTCCAAAAAGGAAAACATATCCAACAAACATCTAAAATAGGCATAAATATGTCACAGTTCTACTGACACAAGGACATTTAAAGGGATAGTAATTTTCATAATAAAAGCAGCTCTAATTAATATTCATAGTATTTGGACCTTGGAGAGAGATTTCAATTCTGTCAGAGCTGTAGTCCAAGAGTAATTGAAAGATAAAGTATCCCCCTCCCGCCCCTTCTACTGATGTAACATTGCTCTGCTTAGAGCAGCAGGGAGTGTCCAGGTAGATTGCAGAGAGGGACAATCTTCAATTAAGATAAGAATATTGCCTCTTGATGTAAGCTGTCTGGTCTATGGACTGGATTCCACATCTGAGCAGTGGGGACTTACACAAGGTAAAAGAGGCGGGATGGAGAAAGTTTATCATTCAATTACTCTTGAACTATAAAGCTCACAGTAATGAAATAACACTCTCTATGGCTCAAATACGATGTTGATTAATTGGAGCTGCTGTTTTTGTGAAACATTACTATCACTTTAAGAAGCCATCCCACTGTAGACATTCCAAGTACCGCAATCATCAACCACCACACACCAGATCTGCACTGATGCATTCTAACACATGATTGGTAGTAACAGTACAAGATCATTCTGATTTAACCCTTTAGAGAAACAAGCATTGTAACAGCTATAAATTAGTGCTGGAACAAATATCACTCAGACTCTCTGATCATAGAGAGAAAAAATTACTAATCAGGAGGTGAAAAGTTATTATGCCTACAAAGGTTAAAAACTAATTAACAGCATACATTTTCTAGTTTGCTATTTTATTTATTTCACAGACTAGTAGAGATTGGAAATAGCTTCAATGGTTTCTTTTTCCTCAGAACCAACAGGTGTGATATGGCATGGGCTGAACTTGACAGACACGTCTTTATGTTACATTTGCATCCCCGGCTGTAACAGAAGCACCTCTAAGAAATGTGACTTCTCTGTTTTCATGCAGGAAGCCTATGGAAAACACGCACTGCAGAGCTACAATAGTTTCTGTGCAGTCCTGCAGAATTATAGTATTTTCACACTCACATGTTTATGCCTCTGTATGTCTATTCCTTGTCTATTTCCAGCACTGTGGAATAAGATGGAGCTATATAAATAAAATGATAGCAACAATTATAATTGGAGACAGTTAAAATGTATAGCTTAATGCCCATTTTTGGCTAAAAAAACTGCTTAAACTAATTGACATGCTGTCCAAAACCTAAACACCTTTAAAATAAAGTCTTTGCTTTCAGGCTGTAACCTTTTCAGTGCAAGAGCATATGGAGCTGGAGAACAAGAATTGAGCAGTGCCTGTCTCTGCTCAGACCCTGTGGAATCAAGGTAGGGGCTCTGTTTCTGAAAACATTTTTCTGACTAAATCCCCTAAGAATTCACTGTGACTTGGAGAGTTAAGGTAAAAGCTTAGTTTAAAGGCTTTATTTACAAGTTTAACCACTTAAGGACCAGGAAAATCTGAGTTAGATTGGACTTAAGGACCAGAGCAATTTTGACTTTTTTGACTATGTCTTTGTTCAACCATATTTTCTCTTTAATTCCCTTTGTACACCCACACAAATTATATACTGTTTTTTAAGCACAAGTAGGGCTTTCTTTTGATACCACAATTCTATGAATACCTCATCATTTAATTTGATTAAAATAGAAAAAAATAAGAAAAACAACAACATTTTGCTTATATTTTCCTGTCAGGATTTGCATAAAATTAGTTTATGACAAAAAATACCCCTAAATAAATTCATTTGCTTCTCCTGAATATAAGAGTACCCCCATATGCCTAGTATTTCAATCCCTTCCTCACATTTACAAGGTAAATATTACAAGATGGCTGCCATTATTTCCAACTTGTAATTTGTCAACAATTGGCATGTGAGCATCATAGCTTAGTTGACGGTGCCAGAACCAAAAATGTCCCACAAAGGTATATGTTTCTGAAAACTAGACAACATAAGGTAAATAATCAGGAGAATTTTTGAGTTTTTTATGCAGCTATTTTTCCAGAAATATTTTTCAAAATGGTGGTAATATTTTTTTTGCAGTTTTCACACTTACATTTCAATATTACTGTTGATATCAAGCACAAGATAGTTGAAAATTTAAAAATATCCATTGTTTAGTGTTCAGCTCCTTCTTCTGAGTACGGCAACACCCCATATGCATAGGTTTCTCAAGGTTTGGGGGAGATACGGGGCCCAAATTGGAACATGTGCGTTTCCAGTTTCACAGTTTGAATTTTCACAGCTTGCATCACTGGTGCCATGTCTCATTTGGGCCTGTGTAACAGTGCTCCACTCTAAGATTTCCCCCCAAAAGTGTATATTTTTGGAAACTAGACACCCCAGGCTTTCATTTTATGTATTTTTTCAAATTTTTTACGCAGCCATTTTACCACCAATCACTCGTAAATCTTGATGTAAGTTAAAAAAACAGCGTTTTTCACACTTTCACTTCAATGTTGATGTGAATTTCAAGCACATGATAGGTGAAGATTTTTAAAAATGCATTGTTTAGTGTTCAGCTCCTTCTTCTGAGTACGGCAATACCCCATATGCATAGCTTTCTCAAGGTTTGGGGGAGCTACGGGGCCCAATATTGAACAAATATTGAATTTTCACATCTTCCTTAACTGGTGCCTTTACTCGTTTTGGGCTATATTCCAGTGCTCCACTTTAGGATTTCCCCCCAAAAGTGTATATTTTTGGAAAGTAGACACCCCCAGCTTTCATTTTAGGTGTTTTTTCAAATTTTTTACATAGCCATTTTAACACCACTTTCTCGTAAACTTGACGTAAGTAAAAAAAAAAAAACAGTGTTTTTTACACTTTGCCTTCAATGTTGATGTGAATTTCAAGCACAGAACAGGTGAAGATTTTATGAACTGCATTGATTAGTGTTCGGCTCTTCTTCTGAGTACGGCAATACCCCATATGCATAGCTTTCTCATTGTTTTGGGGAAGCAATGGGGCCCAAATTGGAACATGCGCGTTTCCAGGTTCACACTTTGAATCTTCACAGCTTGCGTTACTGGTGCCATTTCTCATTTGGGCAGTGTAACAGTGCTCTTTTTTAAGATTTCCCCCCGAAAGTGTATATTTTTGGAAAGTAGACACCCCAGGCGCTCTTTTTAGGTGTGTTTTCAAATTATGTACACAACCATTTTACCACCAATCCCTCGTAAACCTTGACTTAAGTTAAAAAAAAAAAAAAAAAAAAAAAACAGGGTTTTTCACACTTAGACTTCAGCGTTGATGTGAATTTCAGCACAAAATAGGTGAAAATTTTATAAGCTGCATTGATTAGTGTTCGGCTGCTTCATCTAATTACGGCAATGCCCCATATGAATAGGTTTGTCAGGGTTTGGGGGAACTACTGGGCCCAGTTGGAACATGTTAGTTTCCTTTTACAGACATGCCATTTTTACAGCTGGTGCCTTGTCTCATTTCGGTCTGTTTGGCAATGCTGCAATTAATTTTACCCCCAAAAGTATATGTTGTAGAAGAGTAGACAACCCTGGCTTTCATTCTATTTGCATCTTATCAATTTTTTTCGCTGCCACTCTATCACCAATCCCTCCCAAAATCTGCAGTAAGGCAGAGAATCACCATTTTTTCACATTTATATTTTAGTGTTGCTCTGGATTTCAATCAGATGATATTTGCAGATTTTTTTTAAGTGCTTTACATTAGTGGTGAGTTACACTGTCTGAGTATGGCAATGCCCCATATGCATAGGTTTGTCAGGGTTTGGGGGAGCTACTAGGCCCAGTAGGGAACATGTGAGTTTCCATTATCTGAGATACATTTTGATAGTGTTAGATCTAAGGAGGGATGTGTTTTGAAAAATAAAAAACAGGATATTTCAGGGGGAAAAAGTGGCCAAATAATAAAATAGGATTTTAGTCTTACCTGTTAAATCCTTTTCACTTAGTCCATACAGGTCACTGGTACTCTGGGGAGGCGTAAGTCCCCTTTAATAGGCAGGAACAATTATGCAAATAATTTGCAAGGGGCGGAGCCTCCCCTCTTACTTAAGCCACCTTCTGGCCAGAGCCACTCATATTGATTTGAGACCCCAAGAACTGACCTCAGGTAAGCAAAAAGAAAGACTCCTGTGAGCATGCCCGAACGGTCTCCCACTGAATGCCACAGGAGAGCCAAGACTGGTCCCTTGACAGGGTGGGAGACCAGTGACCTGTATGGACTAAGTGAAAAGGATTTAACAGGTAAGACTAAAATCCTATTTTCACTGTCGTCCAATACAGGTCACTGGTACTCTGGGATGTACAAACATTGAGCTGATCCAGAGGCGGGAAGTAAGGCAAGGACCAGGCGCAAGGCCCAAGTCACTAGAACTGTTATGACCAGTTGATAACATAGCCCAAACTGTAAGTGTCAACGGACACCAACCAAGGGAACAATCCCTGAACTAACACAGCACACAGAACCAGAGCCAACCGGGCTCAACAGTAAAGAAGCACTAAGGATCACAGGGCGGAAGACCTACACAGGCAAGACTGCCTCCAGGACCTTCCTTCCAAAACTGGCATCAGCCGAAGCCAGTACATCAACTCGATAGTGCTTAGAAAAGGTGTGCACAGAGGACCAAGTGGCCGCTCTGCACAGTTGATCAGCAGAAGCTTGATTCTTGTAGGCCCAAGAGGCCCCAATAGATCTGGTGGAATGGGCAGTCACCCGGAAGGGAACATGCTTATTCCTCAACTTATAGGCTTCACGGATGGTAGCCTTAATCCAAGAGGCAATGGTAACTTTGGAAGCCGGTCTTCCTGCCCTAGGCCCCTCAGGAATGACGAATAGAGCGTCAGACTTCCTGATAGACTCGGTGCGATGAACATAAAATTTAAGGCAACGCACCACATCCAACAGATGGAGATCTCTTTCCTTGTCAGATGAAGGATTAGGGCAGAAAGAGGGAACCACAATCTCCTGATTGATGTGAAACTCAGACACAACCTTGGGTAAGAATTCCTTGGTAGTGCGAAGCACAGCCTTATCCTTGTGGAACACCAGGTAAGGAGGTTTACAAGACAAGGCCTGTAACTCTGCTACCCGGCGCACTGACACCACAGCCAAGAGGAAGGCCATCTTCCAAGTCACAAGACGTAATGGAATGGAAGCCAAGGATTCAAACGGTGGTCGCTGTAGAACTCCCAGCACCAAATTGAGATCCCACTGGGGAGCAGGACTTTTAAAGGCAGGTCGAACATGAGTCACACCCTGGAAAAAGACTTTCACATCAGGAAGGACAGCAATCCGTTCCTGGAAAAACACAGACAAGGCAGAGGTCTGAACTTTGAGGGAACTCAGACTGAGCCCCTTATCCACACCGTCCTGCAAGAAGGCCAGGACAGTGGGAAGATGGAAGTCAAGAGACAACTTCTTGTCAGAGCACCATGTCACGAAAGTTGACCATATGCGATGATAGATCTTGGAAGACACAGGCTTACGAGCACTGAGCATCGTCGATACCACAGAAGGAGAAAAGCCTTTCTTAGCTAGAATCGAGGATTCAACCGCCATGCCATCAAATGGAGAGAGTGAACATCCTCTTTCCACAGATACCCCTGAAGAAGCAGGTCCGGACGGGCTGGAAGTGGGATTGGATCCTTCACTGACATGGCCATCAATTCCGGAAACCAGGACTGGCGAGGCCAGTTTGGAGCAATCAGGATGACAGGACAACGTTCCCTCTTCAACTTCTGGATAACTCTGACCAATAGAGGAAGAGGAGGGAAGATGTAAGCCAGGGAGAAGTCCCAAGGGATCGACAAGGCATCCACTGCTAGAGCAAGGGAGTCCCTCAACCGGGAGCAAAACACCGGAACCTTCCTGTTGTGTCTGGTAGCCATCAGATCCACCACAGGCATCCCCCACCGTTGAGTGAGCATGTGAAACACCTCTGGGTGCAGAGCCCATTCTCCGCTGTCGACGGTATGACGACTGAGGAAGTCTGCCATGACGTTGTCCACGCCTGGAATATGAACCGCAGAGATGACAGGCACGTGATCTTCTGCCCAAGACAAAATATCCTTGACCTCCCACCAGGCGGAACCGCTTCTTGTGCCGCCTTGCCTGTTGATGTAAGCCACCGCCGTGGCGTTGTCGGACTCCACTCTGACTGGAAGACCGGTCAATTGAGACTCCCAGTGCCTCAGGGCCAGCCGGACAGCTCGAAGTTCCAGAACATTGATGGAGAGCATGGATTCCTCCAGACCCCATTTCCCCTGAGCACTGAAGCGACCCCAGACTGCACCCCAGCCCCGAAGGCTGGCATCCGTAGTGACTGTGGTCCAAGGAGGAACTAGAAAGGATTTCCCTTTCAGGAGATGAGAGAGATCTAACCACCAGTGCAGACTCGACTCGACATGAGGAGGAAGAGAAACAGACAGATGTTGATGATCTGGATGATTCCTGCACGTCTGGATCACGAATCTCTGAAGATCCCTGGAGTGGGCCATGGCAAATGGTACTGCTTCGATTGTGGAAATGAACTTCCCCACTAAGGACGACAACTTCGGAACTGGAATCACGTCCAAGTCCAGAATTCCAGCCACTCTGACAGCTATCTGGTGAGCCACGTCCTCTGGAAGAAACACCATGCATTGGCGAGTGTCGAACAGGAGACCCAGGAACAGAAGCCTCTGAGATGGAATCAAGTCCGACTTGTCCAGATTCAGGATCCAGCCATGACGGTTCAGGGTGTGCATGCACATCTGTAATTGCTGGTGGAGAAGCTCCGCTGAGGAGGCCTTCAGTAGGAGATCGTCCATGTAGGGGGTCACTCTGATCCCATCCTGATGGAGCACCGCTATCAAGGAGCCCAACACCCTCTGGAAGACCTGAGGGGCTGAAGTCAGCCCAAAGGGGAGCGCTGCAAACTGAAAGTGTCCCCTGTGGCAGGCAATCCAGAGATACCGCCTGCTCTCTGGATGAATAGGGATGTGAAGATAAGCATCCTGAAGGTCCAGGGAGGCAAGAAACTCCCCTGGAGACATTGCTGCAATCACAGAGCGCAGGGACTCCTGGCGGAAGTGGGAAGTCACCACATAGGCATTGAGATCTTTGAGATCCAAGATGGGACGGGCTCCTCCGTCCTTTTTGGCTACCACAAACAGGTTGGAATAAAATCCTGAACCTGTGTCCCCCTGAGGAACCGCCTCCAGGACCTCTTTGTCCAAGAGATCCTGAATAGCGTCGTCGAACAGACGCCTTTTTGTGGGTTCCTGAGAAGGACGAGTAAAATGGAACCGAAAAGGAGGAAGGGAAGAGAAAGGGATCCTGTATCCCTCTGACACCACCTGAAGAACCCATGGGTCCGCCACTGACTCCTCCCAAGTCCGGCGAAAGATGCGGAGACGACCGCCTACAGCCGGATGCGGACCCGGGTTCGGCGAGTCATGCCGAAGCAGTCTTGGAGGTCATGGCCTTGGAGGCAACTTTGGGCCTCCAGGACTGTTTGGGCTTGGAGGAGGAGCGCGTAGTGGGAGGACCCGTTTGGGCCGAGGAGCGTGTCTCAGTCTGAAAGGAACGAAAGGACCGATTGCGTTTGGCTGGAAACTTTTTCTTAAAGACTGAGGGTAGAAGAGTACTTTTACCGCCAGTAGCCTCACTGATCATTTCTTTGAGTTCAGACCCAAAAAGCAAATTCCCCTGAAAGGGCAAGGAAAGCAAAGCCTTCTTAGAGGCTGTATCAGCAGACCAAATTTTCAGCCAAAGAGCGCGTCTAGCCACCACAGAAGAAGTGGAGGCCCTCGCCATCATGCGCACAGCATCAAAAGCAGCATCAGCAACATAGTTCTGAGCTTCAGTGATATTAGCAAGAAGCTGCAACTGTTCAGATACAGGCGCATCCTGGCGAACCGCTTCAGTCAGTCGTTCAGTCCAGGCCGCAATAGCTCTATTAACCCATGCCACAGCAAAAGTGGGGCGCATGGCTGTGCCAATGGAGGCAAAAATAGACTTAAGAGAGAGCTCTAGTTTCTTATCCGTCCAGTCCTGCAAGGCAGAGACATCTGAGACAGCCAAAGCAGTAGATTTGGATAGTCTAGACACAGGAGCATCCACTTTGGGAGGATGAACCCATTTTGCCAGCTCCGCCTCAGGAAAAGGGTAAAGTTTGGCAAACTTTTTGGAGACAGAGGAAGATCTATCAGGATTCTTCCATGCCTCAGAGACCAGACGGGCAAGAGTAGGGTTAGTTGGAAAACAAACAACAGGCTTAGATGGCTTTTTCTGAAAAACATCAGTAGGATCATAAGAGGATTCCTGAGTCAGAGGAAGGTTGAGCGTATTCAGAACCGCTCTGATCAGACCCTCAGCCGAAACTTCAGGGTCACACTCATAGGGGTCCCCAATGGACCTGTTAGATTCAATAACAGTACGTTCCTCAGCATCAGAATCCTGTAAAAGTTCTTCTTCAGAAGAATCAGTGATATCAGGAGCTCCCTGTGGCTTAGGCAGGGAGGTCCTGATAGTAGAGGGGGTCTGCCAGACCTGGAGAGCCCCCTGTACCTGAGAGGGAAAGAGTTGAAGCGTGGATCTGAGATCCCTAGTGGCAGCTTTAAACTCCTTCACCCAAGATGGCTCAATAGCGTGGCTGGGAAGCCCAGGGTTGCTATCTTGACCAGTACAATTAGGGCATAGATCCCCCACATTATCGCCATCCAGCCCAATGTGGCAAGAGGAGCAAAACGCCATGGGGGTAGCGGACCCCCCATCCTCCTTAGACTTGGGTCTAGCCCCTAGCTCCAGTGAAGTAGACATGCTCACAGCGTCAATATACCCCACTAATAACACTATCACCCAGAAAAAGTGTTAAGATTAAAGTTTCACCCCAGAAATGTTCTAAAAACGGACTTATCTGGCCAGCGAAGGGTTAATCTGTTGAGGAGAGAGAAGGCTCGGTCCCTGCGTAGTGTACTCGCCTAGGAAAAGTACCACAAAATGGCGGCCGTCGTGACAGCCAATCAGAAACGAGCGCGAACCAAGCGCTCATGGGAAATGTAGTTTTTCCTTACAAGTACCCCAAACAGTGCCCGAAGCCCCCCTGAACACCCCACATAAATAAAACACATTCCGGATGATAGAGCAGGAGCCTAGAATTAAAATGAGCCCTCTCTGAAGTTGCTGTGACAAGCGGTTCCAGAGATATGTCCCATACTGTGAATTCCCATAGAGAGTAAAGGAGCCCTTGCGTCTGAGCGGGAAAAAGCCGCGCTTAAAGGCGCGGAACACCATTTTTAATAAAGTTTAAGAAAACATTAAAAAGTGCCCAAACAAGCATGAAACACATGAGAAACATAAATAAATGAATACCCAATGCTCCAAAACTCAGAGAATAACACAGAAATTGCATAAACAGTAATAATGCAATAAAAACACCCTATGAGTGCTGGAGTGTATTAAAACTCCCAAATACAAGCCCATCAAAGGGACACTGTGGGGACAAGTGGACCTTCAGCACTCAATGGGTGACTCACCTTCCTTGCTGACTTCTGTCTTCAGGTGTCCATGATAGGGAGGGAAAGAACCAGAGGTAAATTCCCCAACAGGGGAGCTGCTTAACACAAGCTGTCCCCTCTTCAGGGTATAGGTCCACAGAAAATCCCTGGAAGCTGCACCAGCCACTTTAAAGAGGGCAATTCACAGCCATGGTCACCCTCCTAATGGTGGTATTCCATATTTGAATAAAAAATAATAAAATACTAAGATGCATAGATGTTCTCTACCTGGTGTGGAAGCACACCAGGAACAAATCAATATGAGTGGCTCTGGCCAGAAGGTGGCTTAAGTAAGAGGGGAGGCTCCGCCCCTTGCAAATTATTTGCATAATTGTTCCTGCCTATTAAAGGGGACTTACGCCTCCCCAGAGTACCAGTGACCTGTATTGGACGACAGTGAAAAGAAGCTTTACAGCACTACTGCATTGTGCCTGAATGGTTTTCCTTGAAACAGTCACCAAGGCAGAGGCCAGGTTTGGAAGCGCAATCAGGACAGTAAGTGGTGGTGACTGTCCGTATTCCCTTTCTGTAGCAAACCCTGCAGCGCTTCTGTGGTTTGTTCTTTTGGGGAGTTGGGGGGATTTTATAAATAAAATGTACTACCCCGGGTCTTGCTGGAATTATTTCTGACGCACCTTGAAATAAAAATAGGGAAATAAGTTGTAGCTGATATTGTAAAAAGCTACATTTTTGACTGGGGTTTGCCAGTTTGAAAAGTAAAAATGAATTATGTACAGCAGTCTGCATCATATAGATGGCAACTTTTTTATACCATGCCCTAAATTCCTCATTGCGAGGTATGGCTGCACTAGTTGATCACACAGATCAACTCCCCCCATGTTTTTATTATAGTCCCTGATGCAGACTGGCTTTCTCAGTACCCCTGTCCTGCCACGAACAGTGACTGCCACAGATCTGTCCTCATGCATGGTGGTCAGCATGTAGACATCTTTTTTGTCCCTAAACTTCACTGCCAGCAGCTCCTGTTGGCACAAAGATAAGGACGTCCCAGTTTTTAGTTTGCTATATACGAGTTTTTTGGGCAACTCCCTGCAATTGCGCCTGACAGTGCCACAGGACACGGTGTCAAAACAAAAAAGAGACTTAAATAAAAGGGGGCTGGTGTAATAGTTATCAAGGAATAACTGATAGCCTTTATTTAATAAGGGGTAAATTAAATCCCAAATTATTTTCCCACTTGTTCCCATAAATTTGGGGCAGCCAGGAGGATCAAGCTGGCTGTCCTTGCCCTCATAAATTCTAAAAGCCTGGGTGTAGCCTGTGGCACTTTCACACAATTTATAAAATTTTACACCATACTTGGAACTCTTGGAAGGGATGTATTGTTTGAACCCTAACCTGCCTTTATATTTCATTAGGGATTCATCTACACTAATTTCTTTTTGGGGCATATATAGTTGGGCAAACTTTTTCTGTAAATGGTTTATTAAGGGACGAATTTTGTACTGTCTATCACAGGGTATTATCACTAAAATGCATAAAGTGCAAAAATGACTTCAAATCTAGACCTGGTCATAGACTTGGGGAATATAGGGGTATCACATATGGGGTTTTTGCTCCAGTAGGATCGGATACTTGGCTTTTTTATTATCCCCATTGCCATTATTAAGGCCCAGAATTGTTTAAGTTCTGTGATGTCTATGGGTTTCCATATTTCTTCCTTAAAGGGGAACTACCACCCCGCAAAAACCTAACCTGTATTGATTCTTCATCTGGCGACTAGCTGCTTAGTAGCGCTAGTCGCCAGAAATATTACCCGGTTCTGAAGATTTCGTCCTTTTTCTGACTGTCACTGGAACAGGAAGCACGGACATCTCGTCCCAGTGACGTCCGTGCGCCTGCGCTGTCAGTCCCTTTTGAGCCAGCCGGCTAAATCTGATCTGTCCCTAAACCTTTCCCTAACACAAGTCTACACTAAACCTACCAACCTAAACTATATTTATTATTAAATTTTTTATTAAAATAAATAAATAAAAAAATTAAAAGAAATTAGAAAAAAATACAAGGGGGATGGGGGGGTGTCCCACAGATCCGCAAACGCTGATCTGCAGCAAATTGGTCACTCCAAGAGTGACCTGATGGGGGGGAACTTATTGATCAATGCAAACCAGTGATCAAATGGTTAATGTTCTCTCATCAAGCGAATCGCATGTTGCCACAAAGTTTTTTCTGGTTGCTACTAAGTGTCCTGGTACCGGGGCGCTTAGTAACAAGCAGCCCGCGCTCTCCCATTGCTGTGTGCGGCCGCAACTGGAGAGTTTAACCCTTGGCGTACCGGGACCATCAAGGGTCCTTGGAGCAAATTTACCCTTGAAGTCAAGGGTCGCTAAGGGATTAAAAGTTTAAAGCAGCATAACACTTCATTTAAACAGCCTTATAGCTAGTAGTATATTTAGAATTCAGTTATCAATTCTGTGTAGCTTGTAATGTGTGACATCTAAGACAGTTCATACAATAACCCTTAAGGAGATTCTCAATCTTGCTTATGAGGTATACTTGTGCAGGGCATATTAAAACTAGATTTTAGGCCTCAGATAGCAAACAAAATTTTTACAATTGCTACCTGGGTGTATAGGGTATTTTTCCAAAGCACTGAGAAGCATACAAGGGTGGAGGTGTCCCTTTAAGATAAAGAACCTTCCATTATACACTCAT
Organism: Rhinophrynus dorsalis; assembly: GCA_037306005.1. NCBI lineage: Eukaryota > Metazoa > Chordata > Amphibia > Anura > Rhinophrynidae > Rhinophrynus > Rhinophrynus dorsalis. The sequence goes on along the minus strand of CM074719.1, from coordinate 431,868,435 downwards.
TGTGATTTCGATCTTACCTAACACCTCTGGAGGTTCTGACTGGAGTCCTTCTGGCTGCTGACCTTGAAGCACATTCAGCAGAGCCTGTAAGCTCCTCAAACAAAGTGACGGATGAGAAAACCGTGTCTCTTTGATCAGTTCAAATACTTCACACAAGCCAATTTCAATTATCTGTTAAAATGAGAAAAATCAGGACTGTTAATGTTTTATTTTAATATGCCTGTTTTTATGATGCTCAATTTGTGCAAGAATTTAGATCGATTTATCATTTTTAGCTGACAACTAACAAATATGGACTTTAAACATTTCAAGAGATATATATGAACAGGCTTCTTTAAGTCCTATTGACAATGTGTCCTCTGCAGAAGATAATATCCTGTCAATGAACTTTGACTGTCTATAGGTCTTTGTAGGGGTCAGAGGTCCGCTGCCACTGATTCTGCTGTATTATAGATTCTTCAAGAATTAATGGAAGCATACAGCAATTAAATTAATTTTAAACTTGACTAGATTCTCTGTAAAACAGAGCAGACCTTATCTCACTGCTTCACCTAGAACTAAATGACACTAGTGACATGTTTCTTTCTTGCAGCCTGCAGAACACACCCCAGAGTGGGGAATGGGGTAAAGTAAGGCATGCTAAGATTTACCTTCTAGGCTTTATTTGGAAATACTGTATTTCCAGACAATTGCTGCTGCAATTAGAAATAAAAATCCCAGAACAATCAAGAGATTATTTCTGACACTTGGTAGAGAAATGTACCAATAGAAACAGGAAGTCCATATGGCATATGTCCCAGAGTGTTACTGCAGCACCTATACCTGCACCTGTTAGACTATATCTTGCCGCAGCTATACAGAAGGATTTTAGTCTTACCTGTTAAATCCTTTTCTCTTACTACATATAGGTTACTGGTAACTTTGGGTAGGCAACTGACCCTTTAAGTAGGCAGGAACAATTCTTGAAGAGAATGCTGGGTGCAGCCTGCCTCCTCTCCTTAGCTGCATCTAGCTACTTCCTCTCCAGAAAGATCTGAGACACTAACTAGCGACAAAGTAGGAAGAAGGGAAAAGAAGACTCATGTGAGCATGAACTTGAAAGGACTCCCACGTTCGGTCACAAGAGAGTCAAGCATGGTCCTTGACAGGGTGGGAGACCGGTAACCTATATGGACTAAGAGAAAAGGATTTAACAGGTAAGACTAAAATCCTATTTTCTCTGTTGTCCAATATAGGTTACTGGTAACTTTGGGATGTCCAACCATCGAGTTTCCCAGAGGTGTGAAGTAAAGCAAGGACCAGGTGCAGAGCCCACATAGTCACCAGAGCCTTTATGACCCATCAGATCATAGACAACCCAAAAATAACAATGAAGTGTCAGTGGATACAAAACCAGCGCATAACCACACCAGGAACATAGCATAGCACACAAAACTCGAGCCAACTGGGCTCAAAAAGTGAAGGAGCACTGAAGAGACGAAAGGAGAAGCTAGACAGGCAAAACTATGTCTATGATCTTCTGACCCAAGCTGGCACCGGCCAACGCCAGCACATCAATGTGGTAGTGCTTAGAAAAAGTGTGCACAGACGACCAAGTGGAAGCCTTGCACAACTGATCAGCTGAGGCTTGATTCTTGTAAGTCCAAGATGCCCCAGTGGATCTAGTGGAATAAGCTGAAACCCTAAATGAAACAGGCTTCTTTTGCAGTTCGTAAGCCTTACGAATAATAGACTTAATCCAAGAAGCTATAGTTACCTTAATGCCAGTCTCCTTGCCCTGGGACCCTCAGGAATTAAGAACAAGGCGTCAGACTGGCAAATAGACTCAGTGGGGTGCACACAGAACTTTAGACATTGTACTACATCCAACAAGTGAAGATCCCTCTCCTTGTCGGATGTAGGGTCAGGACAGAAAGAGAGCACCACAATTTCCTGTTTAATCTGGAACTCTGAAACCACCTTCGGGAGAAACTCCTGAGAAGTGTGAAGAACTGATTTGTCCTTGTAAAACACCAAAAATGGTGGTTTACAAGACAGGGCATGCAACTCCGCAACACGGCGAACAGACACAATCGCCAGGAGAAAGGCGGTTTTCCAAGTCAGCATGCTCAGTGGAATAGTAGCCAAGGACTCAAAGGGAGGGCGCTGAAGGACACCCAAAAGCAAGTTAAGATCCCACTAAGGAGTAGGCTTCTTAAAGGCAGCACGAGTATGAGCAACTCTCTGAAAGAAAACCTTGACATCTGGAAGGATAGCAATGCGTCTCTGAAAGAAGAGTGCAGAAGTCTGAACTTTAAGGGAACTCAAACTGAGGCCCTTATCCACCCCATCCTGCAGGAAGGGCAGGACCAGTGGAAGATCAAATTCCTGGAAAAGATCCTTATCCGTGCACTAAGAGAGAAAAGTAGACCAGACTCTATTGTAGGCCTTAGAGGAAACAGGCTTGCGGGCACTAAGCATAGTGGCCACCACACTAGAAGAGAAACCCTTCTTCAGTATTGAGGATTCAATTTCCATGCAGTCAAACCCAGTCGGTCCACATCCTCCTTCCACAGGTACCCCTGTAGAAGAAGATCCAGATGGCGGGGAAGCAAAAAGGGCTACGCCACGGTGAGATCCAGGAGCTCCGGAAACCAAGCTTAACAAGGCCAGTACGGAGCAATCAGAACGACTGGTGTGCCCTCCAGATGCAGTTTCCGCAACACCCTGTGTAACATAGGAATGGGAGGAAAGTACTACAAAGGGAAATGCCATGGGATCAACATGGCATTCACCATCAGAGCTAAAGGGTCCCTCCATCGAGAGCAAAGCAACGGAACCTGCTCGTCGCCATCAGATTGATGCAATGAGGTTGAACAGTTCTTGATGGAGTTCCCACTCTCCGACTTAGGAAGTCTGCCAGTACTTTGTCTACGCCAGGAATATGAACTGCAGATATGGCAGGAACATGTTCCTCTGCCCAGGTTAAAAGAGCTTTGACCTCTAACCAAGCAGCAAGACTTCTTGTACTGCCTTGCTTGTTGATGTAAGCCACGGCCGTGGCGTTGTTGGACTGCACCCTGACTGGACATCCCTCCAGATGACGCTTCCAGTGGCAAAGAACATGGAATATCACCCAAAGCTCCAACACATTGATGGGAAGTAGAGATTCCGTCAGAGACCACCAACATTGCTGTGACGCAGGACCGCTCCCCAGCCAGAGAGGCCGACATCTGTCTTCACGGTAATCCAGAAGGATATCATGAAGGGAAAGCCCTTCAGCAGATTTGAGAGGTTGAGCCACCACCACAGGCTCAGCTCCACGTGAAGATGAAGAGACACAGACATCTTCAGCAGATCCTGCTGACCTCTGCACACATGGATCACAAACCTCTGAAATTCCCTGGTGTGAGCCATGGCAAACGGAACCGCTTCCATGGTGGAAATGAACTTCCCCACTAGGGAGGTCAGCTTCTTGGCCAGGACTGGATCATGAGCAAGAACAGCAGACACTTTGTGTATGATCCAGTGAGCCACCTCGTCCGTGAGAAATGCCATACCCTGATTGGTGTTAAAAAGGAGACCCAGAAAGACCGGTCTCCAAGATGGTACGAGGTCTGGCTTGTCCATGTTGAGGATCCATCTGTGATGGGTCAGTGCATGAATGCAGTCCTTGACCTACTGATAAAGGTGTTCCGGAGAGGGGGCCTTCAGAAGCAAGTCGACCATGTATGGAGTGACTCTGATGCAGTCCCGGTGGAGGACAGCCACTAATGCAACCAGGACATGATTGAAGATCTGGGGAGCTGTAGTCAGACCAAAAGGAAGAGCAGAAAACTGAAAGTGCCCTTGGTCGCAAGCAAAACGGAGGTACTGCCAGCACTCTGGATGGTTGGTAATATGCAGGTATGCATCCTGAAGGTCCAGAGAAGCGAGAAATTCTCCAGGAGACATGGCCGTGATCACAGTAAGCAGGGACTCCTGGTTGCAATGAGTCGTGACCAAAAAGGAATTGAGGTCCTTGAGATCCAAAGTTGGACTACAGCCGCCGTCTTTCTTGGAAACCATAAACAGATTTGAGTAAAAACCCAAACCCATTTCCAGAACTTCCTTGTCCAAAAGGGTCTGGATAGCACCGTGGAACAGATGGCGCTTCTCCTCTCCCTGAGGAGTGTGAGAAGGAAAAAACCTGAACGGGAGACATGAAAGGGATCCTGTACCCCTCTGACATAACCTGCAAAACCCACGGATCCCCCATGGTATCTGTCCAGACACTGAGGAAGTGGCACAAACGACCACAGACTGGTGCGTGGGGACTGGGGTTCGACAAGTCATGCCAATGCAGGTTTGGAAGTCTTGGGCTTGGTGGAGGACTGCTTGGCCCTCCATTGTTGTTTGGGCTTGGAGGAGGAGTGCGGAACCTGGGGAACCGCCTGATACACGGAGCGCGCCTCAGCCTGAAAGGGACAAAAAAGCCGATTCTGCTTGACTGGAGGCTTCTTCCTAGGCACTAAAGGCAGCAAAGTACTCTTACACCCTGTGGCATCACTAATGAGGTCTTTAAGCTCCAGCCCAAACAGAGAGGTACCCTGAAAAGGCAATGAAAGCAAGGCTTTCTTAGAGGTAGTGTCTGCAGACCAGACCTTGAGCAAAAGAGCCCATCTGGCTACCACAAACATGGTAGAAACCCTAGCAACCAAGTGGATGGAGTAAAAAATAGCAGCAGAAACATAATGCGGAGCCTCAGAAATGTTGGCAAGAAGTCGCAACATATCAGATGTAAGAGCTCCCTGACGGACAGCCACAGTCAGCTGTTCAGTCCAAATTGCAATGGCCCTGTTCACCCAAGGAGCGGCGAACGCCGGGCGCAACAAAGTACCAGACATAGCAAAGATGGTTTTTAAGAATGCCTCAAGCTTCCTGTCAGTCCACTCTTTGAGGACAGATGCATCTGCCACAGGCAAAGCAGTGGACTTAGAAAGTCTAGAGACTGAAGAGTCCACAATGGGTGGATGAGCCCACTGAGCTAATGTCACCTCAGAAAAGGGGTACAACTTAGCAAACTTTTTACATACAGAAAGCTTCTTGTCAGACACCAGACGGTCAATAGTGGGGTTAGATGGAAAATAGGTAGACTGCTTCTTAGGCTACTGGAACACATCATAGGGGTCCACAGGAGCCTCTGGAACCAAGGGAATGTTCAGCGTGTTCAACACCGCCCTGATCAGGCCCTCAGCAGAGGGATCAGGGTCAGCCTCAAAGGGGTCCCCAAAGAACTGGGAAGAGACCATTGCAGAACATTCCCCCTCATCAGAATCCACCAGTAGTTCCTCTTCAGAGGAAACAGAGTCATCAGGTATGCCGTGAGGCTTTGGTTGGGAAAACCTGATAGGAGTAGGGGGTTGTCAAGACTGGAAGACCCCCTGCAATTGGGATGGAAGGAGTTGTAAGGTAGACCTTAGGACTCTAGTAGTGGCCTTAAACTCTTTCATCCAAACTGGCTCTTGTGCTGGCTGGAGGTCCCTGGAGGAGATGCAGGGGCAACAGCACATGCTGGGCATAAATGACCTGAGTACTTTCCAGGTAACTGTGATTAACATGAGGAGCAATGCGCAACGGGGGACACAGACACCCCAGTATCCATAGTCTTAGGCCTAGCCCCAATCTCCAACAAAGTTGACTTTCTCACAATGTCAAAATGTCCCAAGTATAAGGAAGCAACCCAATACAGTGTGTAAGATTAAAATTTCACCCCAGAAATCGCTAATTTGCACTCATCTGGCAGGCGATGGGATAATCCAGTCCAAGCCTTGTGTAGGATACTTGTGAAGGGAAGGCAGAAAATGGCTGCCGCGACAGGAGACAATCAGAAAAGAGCGTGCGAAGCAAGCGCTCATGGGAAATGTATTTTCCCTAAAAAGTACCCCAACAGTGCCTGAAGCCCCCTGAGCCCCCCAAAGTACATAGAACATTGACCGGATAATACAGCAAGGGCAGACAAACAAAATGAGCCATCTCTGAAGTCACTACGTTGAGCGGTTGCAGAGATATGTCCTAAACTGTAAAGTCCCATAGAGGTGAATGGAGCATGGCGTCTATGAGGTAAAGCACACCTTAAAAGGCACGGAACTCAAATTTGCTAAATTTTACATTGAAGTAAAAAAAAGTTGTAAAAACACCACAAAACAAGTTAAAAGTAAAAACAAAACATACCCTGAAGGGAAAAATGTGACCCCCCCCCCCCCCCAAAAAAAAAAAGATTCCATTTGGCAGATAAAGAGTTACATTTACCACAGAAACACTGTTCCAAACCGCCAACAGACATACCCAATTATGCAGGAGTATGTATTAGGAACTCCAAAGGAGATCTCTGTGCAGAGAGGAAGCTGGGACAAGTGGACCTCAGCACTCAAAGGGTTGTTCACCTTTTCAGCATGTCTTCTGTCTTCAGATTACCATGTGTAAAGAAGAAGCCTCAGTGGGCAACTCCTAGGGAAAGAACTTGCCAAACAAGATTTTCCCCCCAGGGCTAGGAGGTCTACCATAGCACCTGGAAACTGAGCTATCCACTAACGAATGTCAGTAATGGTAATCCGCCTAATGGTGGTATTCCATATCTAACAGAAAACAAAAAATAAGCTAAAACTATAGCAGAACTGTTCCCTTGCCTGTATCTTCATCAAGGAACAAATCTTTCTGGAGAAGAAGTGGCTACATGGAGCTAAGAAGAGGATGTAGGCCCCACCCAGCATTCTCTTCAAGAATTGTTCCTGCCTACTTAAAGGGGCGGTTGCCTACCCAAAGTTACCAGTAACCTAAATTGGATGACAGAGAAAGTATGTTGTAAGTTGCAGTACATTACCAACCTCAAGACCCATGTTGCCCACATCTGGTCCACAAACACATCATGGACCAAGTGCAATGAGGAACAAGTGAGTTGCAGACTGTACCAAATGAATGGGGAAGGGAGAGGACTGTAAAAGAGCAGGAATGGAGATAGGAGGATGAGCTGGGGGATCAAAAAAAAAAAAAAATAAAAATAAAGCTGAAGGAATCACACGAATGCGTATTAGGGAAGAAGACTGCTCCCCTATCTCTATCCAATGCTGGATAGAGATAGGGGAGCAGAGGAAGTGTGACAGACTGTGGTACAGAGCTGTACCCACAGTTTGTCCAGAAAGAAAGGTGCATGGTAATCTTTACAAGTTTAATTTAGTCAAAAATAACAATATTAAAAAAAATAATAAAATGAAATTATTCCAGCTAGTCTCTATATAAACTAACGTTTTAGAGAAACATGTATAGGGTGATAGATCCCCTTTCAAGATATTCAAAATCCTCCTTTCTAATATACTTTCTATTTGTTTGCAATATAGAGAAACAAATGTTTGCAGTACAGAGTGACACTAAGTTATGTAATTTATGTGCAGGGCCAAAAGTGCCGCACACTTTGAGCTACAAATGAATATAGGCCATTTCCAATAGCACAGTGAGAGATGAATTTGATCTTGTACACAACGAATTATCAAACTGCGCAGGGAAAAATCATAAGGTGCCACTCTGTAACATCAAAACAAAGTATTTTACAGAAAAATGGCCAGTATACATATGCACGGTTTTCTCTGTAAAACAAATTAAGTTTGTTCGTGGACATGTAGATTGATTCAACTTTGCATATTTAAAAAAGTCATTAAAAACTACCTATATGTCATGTTAGCCAAAAGTCCAGCAACTGTACAGTTAAAGAGATTTTCATACTGGTTACCATATGCTAATATATGCTATATGTGATACATCGCCAGTTCTAGTGATATTTCATATGCTACTGAAGGTTTTCCATGAGACGTCATAAGCTGATCAAGCTCTGTGCTGCACCAGGAGAGTTTCACTTTCACTTTTCCCAGAAATGAAAGTGTAAACCTTTCCTAAGCTAGACGTTTGGGTAGCATGACACATAGGCAGTTTCTGAATTAAAAAAATGTAAAGGTGACCAGTCCACTTTAAATCAGATGGACTGAAATTTTAGTTAACTCCTGTGGGTGTCAGGTGGTGGAAAAGGCATTGCTACACAATGAATTGCATTTTCCTGGTTAAGAATCTTTTAAGTTAATCATGATTCTCCATAAATGGCAGTATTCATATTTTTGTAATCTTAAACATTATGAAAAAATATATTTACCCTTTGAATGCCAGATGGGTGCAACACATTGCCCTCAGGCACTCAAAGGATTAAAGGTCTTACACTCTTTTCCTGCTAAGTAAAAACAAGCACACCCCCAGATTTATTTATTTTAGTTTAAACATGTATATTATAAATAAATATTTATATATATATATATATATATATATATTCATCAGAAGTTGTATTTACCTAATTTTTATATCTACTAAGAAACCGATCATTGTTATTATGTCCGGATGTGTAAAACGTATGTGTCTAAACAATGTCTTTGTAAGTGTGCAAATGCATCGGTGTTATAAATCCAAATATTATTGTCAAAGTTTCAACCCCCTAGAGGGCCTTTATAGATATATAGATATAGAGAGATAGAGATAGAGATAGAGAGAGAGAGAGAGAGAGAGAGAGAGAGAGAGAGAGAGAGAGAGAGAGAGAGATAGAGAGAGATAGAGAGAGATAGAGAGAGAGAGAGAGAGAGAGAGAGAGAGAGAGAGAGAGAGAGAGAGAGAGAGAGAGAGAGCGCGCGCGCGCGCGCGTGCCTCTAGTTGGGTGCTAATCCAAGAAATTATGAACTAGCAAAATCTAAAGAAAGAATTGTACTCACAGGTCTTTGATAGAATAAACCAACACATTTTTCACTTTCAGATAACATGCAAGTACAATTCTTTGTACTAAGGGCAGTTATTTTTTTTTTGTAATCCATCCTATGGGAAAGCTCGAGTTACTAACTACTGTTCTCTACCTAGAAAACACAGTAGAAAACGGATACATCAACAAAAAAGAGCTGTAATAACTTTTCTATAAAAATAAAACCTCACAGCAGTGGAATTCTACTTGTTTTACTCAGAAGGGAGAGTTGCACTACATATATCTGAGCGTCCAGCTCTGTATCAGCCGTGGCGCGGGCAGTCTCTACTGTGCGTGACTGCCCCGCGACTGGGTGGCAGTAGCACTGTGGCCCGTGTAACGGGCCCTTCAACTAGTTTTTTAATCGAAAAACATTTACTGCTCTTTTAACACATTGTCACAATAGACAGATGTAGAGCTGCATTTTAGGAGGCATGCACACCAAACAGTTTAAGGAGAAGTAACACCACCCAATAACTTCCCATTTATCGTACTACGTTCACAAAATCCTAATGGCCCTCATGAATTTTGTCCTTGTGCCTTCATACAAGAGATCTCCTCTTCAGCCGTTTCTGGATGTCATATTCATTGAAACAGACAAGCCAAATTAAACCTTAAGAGCCATTGGGTTTTTATATGGGTTTTTTATATGGGTTAAGATTACCATTTGCAGTGGGCAAAGTTTGTCCCGTGGTCAGTTTGTGGGCAAAGTTTGTCCCGTGGTCCTGCTAGTAAAGGTCATATCCTCCCCCATGGACATCACATACAGGACCAACTTAAGAGGTTAACTCTCAAATTAAGGAGAAATTTCAGAGAGGACAATAGGATTTTCTGCCTGTATTAAAGTAAGTGGGGGTTAGTAGGTGTTACTTCCTTTTAAAAGTAGTGATTATTGTTTGTTGTTACTGAAATCTCCTTAAGACACATTCTTCCTTTTCAGCCTTAAGTCAAGATACAGTTACTTGCCTTTGGAAGCTTGATTGGTGGATCTTTGGACTCCTCCTCATCGTCACTGTCAGACTCGCCACTCTGCACAGAGTTTTTGGAGGATAACACAAGGGAAGTTTCCTTTCTCTGCCACTCCAGAACACAATGGCGCACATTGCAATAAACATTGAAGCTGAAGGGTTGCTGTGGAGTTTGAGGTCGGGTATGAAGGGAGCATTTTCTAAGTTGTCAGCCTAAGGAATTGAAATGAACAATTTACAAAAATACCTCCTATATAAAAAAGCAAACATAAATATGCAGCTTTGGGTTTGCCTGGAAGTAAATTCAGCAGTCAAGAAGCACACACATTTAGTCTTCCCCAAGCATGATAAAAAGGACAACATTAATAATGCACAAGTCTGCAGTTTTTTTTTGTTTTTTAACTTTGTGGACTCGTCATCTTGATTCAAGTTTGTACATTTGAAAACTTTATTAAAAACTGCCTATGTGATCATGTTAGCCAAAAGTCCAGAAAATGTACAGTTAAGGAGAGATTCATACTTGGTACAGTAATGCCAATTACATACACCCACGATGTTTACTATGCTAATTAAGCTTTTAAGCGATGCATCATATGCTAATGAAGCACTGTGCTGCATCAGGAAAACTCACTTTTTCCTCAGAAATAAAAGTGTGAATATCTCCTAAACTAAACATCTACTGGACTTCTGGTTACAATGACACATGAGCAGTTTTAAATAAAGTTTTCACAAATTAATTAAAAAAAAAAAAAAAAAAAAAAAATCAAGGTGATAGGTCCACTATCTCTCTTGACTTCTTTTTTTTTATTACTTCTTTTTTTTACATAAAATATTGTTACCAACCATACATTTAAACTTAAATAAATTCTCACAGTGACTGCATTCTGTTCAATCTCAGTACAGGCTCTATTATAATCTCTATGTTCTGGGACTATAGGCTCTTAACAAATCATCAACTCTTCAGCCCTCTGGGAGGTTTAGGATCCAGTGAGTGTTTGCATTTACCAAGGGGCACATAAGAACACCCACAACATTTAGGAGCCCCGGCTCCTAGGATTTCCCACCCTTGCTATTATGATTCAACTTTAGATTTTTTCTTTTTTATATCGACATTTTCATTTATTCATTATTACACCTCAGGACATTTGGGAAGATAGAAAATCGCAAGAGCAGACAACAGGATAATGGAAAAATAGTAATTTATAGGAAAAAAAATAGAAATTCATAAAAGAGACTTCAAAAACTGCACTCAAATGTGCCCCTTTCTTGGGCAGAAGGTCCCCAAGCAGTCACGTACAAGTTCAGTGACTTGGAAGATTCCTATGTATTTCTATTTCTTAATAAAATTACTACACTTAGATTCTAAGTTGCCCGTTATTTTTCTGTTTTGTCTCCCAGATTATTTAGGATTTATTTCTATTGGATTAGGCCACTTCTTGAACTACAGCTGTAACAGATGTGGTATTCTGGCTTTCGTTTTCATCACAACCATTCAGCTTTATCATATAGCAGACTGGGAATTTATGGAGTCTTTTTCGCTCTGTTTTATATATCATCTGGGGGAACTATTACCTGGCATTATTTAATTTGTAGTGATAGATTTATAATATATGTCTTTGTGGTGGTGTGGAGGCTCCCTACGCCAGCTCAACCCCCCTGTCCATTCAGATTCATGTGTGATGTGAACCACTTAAAAAGAACCAAAGTGGGAAGGAGGAGAAGAATACTCCCTAGACTAAGACTCCAAGAAGACTCCTCTGTCTGGGGAAAGGAACATTGTTAAGCTTTTCTCCAGGTGGGAGTCCTGGCCTAAAGAGAAAAGGATTTAATGGTAAGTTCACTCAAATCCAGTATGGAACACAAACCACGGGCATACACCAAGGCACCCCAAAAGATTCCGGGGAAGGAAAGGAGAATAATCACTCTCATCCTACGATACCAGAATTCCATAACTAAACTGGATCTATGTAACCTCAGGTGTCGAAAACTATCAGAGCAAACCAATCAAACAGGGCTTAAACTAATGAACAAATATGTGGCAGTAGAGGAAAATTATAAAATAGTCCTTAGACAGGCAAAACTACCTGAAGGACCTTCTGACCAAAGCTGGCCTCAGATGAGGCCAAACCACTGACAGTGTAGTGTTTCATAAACACGTGCAAGGACTATGTAGCACCCTTACACAGCTATACTGCAGAGACCTGGTTTTTGTAGGCCCTGGAGACAACTGCAAATCTGGTGGAGTGAGCCATGAGCTGAAAGAAAGAGGTCTCTTCGTGATCATGCATGCCTTGGTAGCCTTGATCCAAGAAGCAATGGTGACTTTTTACCTTACCTGATCCTCCCTAGGGCCATCAGGAATGTTCCTGGTGCTTTAGTGATGGCCGCGTGCGTGAGCGGCCGGTCCTTAAGGGGTTAAAGAGAGACTCATCCTTGCGGAAAGGCGGAGTATGATGCACATAATACTTAAGGCATCGCACCACATCCAACAGGTGAAGATCATTTTCCTGTTTGGAGGCGTGGTCAGGACAAAAGGACCATGGGGTAAAAACTCCTTAGAGGTACAAAGTGCTGCCTTTTCCTTATGGAAAACCAGGAAAGGAGGTTTGCAAGACAGAGCCTGCATCTCAGTAACCCTCATTACAGGGATAATGGTAAAAAGAAAGCCATTTTGAACATCAAAAAACCTAGAGAGACAGAGAAAGAAATTAAAAGGGAGGACTCTGAAAGACGCTCAAAAAAAGTTAGTCCCATAGAGGACTGGGGTCTCCAAAGTAAAGGAATGTGGGAGTCACCCCTTGGACAAAGGTTTAAACATTCAGAATGATCTCAATGCACCTCTGAAAGAGGACAGAAGGAGCGGAGATCTTGATGGAGCTCAGAATAAGGCCCTTGTTTATGCCATCTTGTAGAAAGGTCAGGATTCTAGGAAGGTCAAAGGTCTGGGCTGACATACCCTACCTTTGTCAACTCACCTTGGTGGAAGATGGACCAAATTCTATGTTATGCTTTAGAAGAGACATGCTTCCTAGCCTGAACCATGGTAGTGATGACCTCACCTGAGAATCCTCTCTGTTTTAGGGTGGTGGTTTCAAGAGCCATACCATCAAAGCTAGCCCTGTCTGCATCCTGGTACCAGATGGGACTCTGAAACAGGAGATCAGGTCTTGGCAGAAGGTGGTACAGCTACTGGATGGACAGGTTGAGAAGGATTGCAAACAAGACCCGACGGGGCCGGAACGGAGCAATCAGATTGACTATAGCTTTCTCCATCCTGACTTTCCGACTTACCTAGGGAATGAGGGGAATCAGAGCAGATATGAAAGTTCCATGGAAAGGGCATTGCATCCATCTAAAAGGCAAATACTTTGTCTGTGCAAAACAGAATGATCTTTCTGTTCTCACAAGAGGCCATCATATTGATTGCTGGAAGACTCCCAATACTGAACTATCAGGTCTAGCACCTCCTGGTTCAGTTCCAAAATGCCGGGATCAAAATCACGATAGCAGATAAGTCTGCAACCCCTTTTTTTACCCCTGGTCTGAGATGGTCCGAATGTGAATGTCTTCCCACTTGAGAATCTCCTGCACTTCCTTCCATGCAAACTCGTTTCAAGGTAATAAATGACGGTTGAGCTGTCTGTTTGCATCAGTATTGGGGCCCCTGCCAATATCTGAGACTAGTGCAGAGGTGCCAGACAGATGGCACAGATCTCCAGGATGTTGACTGACAGGAGGCTCTCCTCTCCGGTCCACCATCCCTGGGCTGCCAGGTGACACAGGGTAGCACCCCAGCATCCCAGGTTGGCATCTGTTGTGACCAAGTTCCACTCAAGAATCACAAAGGGACATTTCAGAGTTAGAGGAGGTAGTTGATGTAGCCACCAACGTATGTCTTCCCTCTGGGACTGGGTTATGAAAATAGGATTTTAGTCTTACCTGTTAAATCCTTTTCACTTAGTCCATACAGGTCACTGGTACTCTGGGAGGCGTAAGTCCCCTTTAATAGGCAGGAACAACTATGCAAATGATTTGCAAGGGGCGGAGCCTCCCCTCTTACTTAAGCCACCTTCTGGCCAGAGCCACTTTAGATTGATTTGAGACCCTAAAACTGACCTCAGGTAAGCAAAAAGAAAGACTCCTGTGAGCATGCCCGAACGGTCTCCCACTGGATGCCACAGGAGAGCCAAGACTGGTCCCTTGACAGGGTGGGAGACCAGTGACCTGTATGGACTAAGTGAAAAGGATTTAACAGGTAAGACTAAAATCCTATTTTCACTGTCGTCCAATACAGGTCACTGGTACTCTGGGATGTACAAACATTGAGCTGATCCAGAGGCGGGAAGTAAGGCAAGGACCAGGCGCAAGGCCCAAGTCACTAGAACTGCTATGACCAGTTAATAACATAGCCCAAACTGTAAGTGTCAACGGACACCAACCAAGGGAACAATCCCTGAACTAACACAGCACACGGAACCAGAGCCAACCGGGCTCAACAGTAAGGAAGCACTAAGGATCACAGAGCGGAAGACCTACACAGGCAAGACTGCCTCCAGGACCTTCCTTCCAAAACTGGCATCAGCCGACGCCAGAACATCAACTCGGTAGTGCTTTGAAAAAGTGTGCACAGAGGACCAAGTGGCCACTCTGCACAGTTGATCAGCAGAAGCTTGATTCTTGTAGGCCCAAGAGGCCCCAATAGATCTGGTGGAATGGGCAGTCACCCGGAAGGGAACATGCTTATTCCTCAACTTGTAGGCTTCACGGATAGTAGCCTTAATCCAAGAGGCAATGGTAACTTTGGAAGCCGGTCTCCCTGCCCTAGGCCCCTCAGGAATGACGAATAGAGCGTCAGACTTCCTGATAGACTCGGTGCGATGAACATAAAACTTGAGGCAACGCACCACATCCAACAGATGGAGATCTCTTTCCTTGTCAGATGAAGGATTAGGGCAGAAAGAGGGAACCACAATCTCCTGATTGATGTGAAACTCAGACACAACCTTGGGTAAGAATTCCTTGGTAGTGCGAAGCACAGCCTTATCCTTGTGGAACACCAGGTAAGGAGGTTTACAAGACAAGGCCTGTAACCCTGCCACCCGGCGCACTGACACAATAGCCAAAAGGAAGGCCATCTTCCAAGTCACAATATGCAATGGAATGGAAGCCAAGGATTCAAACGGTGGTCGCTGTAGAACTCCCAGCACCAAATTGAGATCCCACTGGGGAGCAGGACTCTTGAAGGCACGTCGAACATGAGTCACACCTTGGAAGAAGACTTTCACATCAGGAAGGATAGCAATCCTTTCCTGAAAAAACACAGACAAGGCAGAAGTCTGAACTTTGAGGGAACTCAGGCTGAGCCCCTTATCCACACCGTCCTGCAAGAAGGCCAGGACAGTGGGAAGATGGAAGTCAAGGGATAGCTTCTTGACAGAACACCATGATACAAAGGTTGACCATATGCGATGATAGATCTTGGAAGACACAGGCTTACGAGCACTGAGCATAGTCGACACCACAGAAGGAGAAAATCCTTTCTTTGCTAGAATCGAGGATTCAACCGCCATGCCATCAAATGGAGAGAGTGAACATCCTCCTTCCACAGATACCCCTGAAGAAGTAGGTCCGGACGGGCGGGAAGTGGGATCGGATCCTTCACTGACATGGCCATCAACTCCAGAAACCAGGACTGGCGAGGCCAGTTTGGAGCAATCAGGATGACAGGACAACGTTCTCTCTTCAACTTCTGGATAACTCTGACCAATAGAGGAAGAGGAGGGAAGATGTAAGCCAGGGGGAAGTCCCAAGGGATCGACAAGGCATCCACTGCTAGAGCAAGGGAGTCCCTCAACCGGGAGCAAAACACCGGAACCTTCCTGTTGTGTCTGGTAGCCATCAGAGCCACCACAGGCATCCCCCACCGTTGAGTGAGCATGTGAAACACCTCTGGGTGAAGAGCCCATTCTCCGCTGTCGACGGTGTGACGACTGAGGAAGTCTGCCGTGACGTTGTCCACGCCTGGAATATGAACTGCAGAGATGACAGGCACGTGATCTTCTGCCCAAGACAAAATATCCTTGACCTCCCACCAGGCGGAACCGCTTCTTGTGCCGCCTTGCCTGTTGATGTAAGCCACCGCCGTGGCGTTGTCGGACTCCACTCTGATCGGAAGACCGGTCAATTGAGACTCCCAGTGCCTCAGGGCCAGCCGGACAGCTCGAAGTTCCAGAACATTGATGGAGAGCATGGATTCCTCCAGACCCCATTTCCCCTGAGCACTGAAGCGACCCCAGACTGCACCCCAGCCCCGAAGGCTGGCATCCGTAGTGACTGTGGTCCAATGAGGAACTAGAAAGGATCTCCCTTTCAGGAGATGTGAGAGATCTAACCACCAGTGCAGACTCGACTCGACATGAGGAGGAAGAGAAACAGACAGATGTTGATGATCCGGATGATTCTTGCACGTCTGGATCACAAATCTCTGAAGATCCCTGGAGTGGGCCATGGCAAATGGTACTGCTTCGATTGTGGAAATGAACTTCCCCACTAAGGACGACAACTTCGGTACTGGAACTACGTCCATGTCCAGAATCCCAGCCACTCTGGCGGCTATCTGGAGAGCCACGTCCTCTGGAAGAAACACCATGCATTGGCGAGTGTCGAACAGGAGACCCAGGAACAGAAGCCTCTGAGATGGAATCAAGTCCGACTTGTCCAGATTCAGGATCCAACCATGACCGTTCAGGGTGTGCATGCACATCTGTAATTGCTGATGGAGAAGCTCCGCTGAGGAGGCCTTCAGAAGAAGATCGTCCATGTAGGGGGTCACTCTGATCCCATCCTGATGGAGCACCGCTATCAAGGAGCCCAACACCCTCTGGAAGACCTGAGGGGCTGAAGTCAGCCCGAAGGGGAGCGCTGCAAACTGAAAGTGTCCCCTGTGGCAGGCAATCCTGAGATACCGCCTGCTTTCTGGATGAATAGGGATGTGAAGATAAGCATCCTGAAGGTCCAGGGAGGCAAGAAACTCCCCTGGAGACATTGCTGCAATCACAGAGCGCAGGGACTCCTGGCGGAAGTGGGAAGTCACCACATAGGCATTGAGATCTTTGAGATCCAAAATGGGACGAGCTCCTCCGTCCTTTTTGGCTACCACAAACAGGTTGGAATAAAATCCTGAACCTGTGTCCCCCTGAGGAACCGCCTCCAGGACCTCTTTGTCCAAGAGATCCTGAATAGCGTCGTCGAACAGACGCCTTTTTGTGGGTTCCTGAGAAGGACGAGTAAAATGGAACCGAAAAGGAGGAAGGGAAGAGAAAGGGATCCTGTATCCCTCTGACACCACCTGAAGAACCCATGGGTCCGCCACTGACTCCTCCCAAGTCCGGCGAAAGATGCGGAGACGACCGCCTACAGCCGGATGCGGACCCGGGTTCGGCGAGTCATGCCGAAGCAGTCTTGGAGGTCTTGGCCTTGGAGGCAACTTTGCGCTTCCAGGACTGTTTGGGCTTGGAGGAGGAGCGCGTAGTGGGAGGACCCGTTTGGGCCGAGGAGCGTGTCTCAGTCTGAAAGGAACGAAAGGACCGATTGCGTTTGGCTGGAAACTTTTTCTTAAAGACTGAGGGTAGAAGAGTACTTTTACCGCCAGTAGCCTCACTGATCATTTCTTTGAGTTCAGACCCAAAAAGTAAATTCCCCTGAAAGGGCAAGGAAAGCAAGGCTTTCTTAGAGGCTGTATCAGCAGACCAAATTTTCAGCCAAAGAGCGTGTCTAGCCACCACAGAAGAAGTGGAGGCCCTCGCCATCATGCGCACAGCATCAAAAGCAGCGTCAGCAACATAGTTCTGAGCTTCAGTGATATTAGCAAGTAGCTGCAACTGTTCAGATACTGGTGCATCCTGGCGAACTGCTTCAGTCAGTCGTTCAGTCCAGGCCGCAATGGCCCTATTAACCCATGCCACAGCAAAGGTTGGGCGCATGGCCGTGCCAATGGAGGCAAAAATAGACTTAAGAGAGAGCTCTAGCTTCTTATCCGTCCAGTCCTGCAGGGCAGAGGCATCTGAGACAGCCAAAGCGGTAGATTTGGATAGTCTAGACACAGGAGCGTCCACCTTGGGAGGATGAACCCATTTTGCCAGCTCCGCCTCAGGAAAAGGGTAAAGTTTAGCAAACTGTTTGGAGACAGAGGAAGATCTATCAGGATTCTTCCATGCCTCAGAAACCAGACGGGCAAGAGTAGGGTTAGTTGGAAAACAAACAATTGGCTTAGATGGCTTTTTCTGAAAAACATCAGTAGGATCATAATTGGATTCCTGAGTCAGAGGAAGGTTGAGCGTATTCAGAACCGCTCTGATCAGACCCTCAGCCGAAACTTCAGGGTCACACTCATAGGGGTCCCCAATGGACCTGTTAGATTCAATAACAGTACGTTCCTCAGCATCAGAATCCTGTAAAAGTTCTTCTTCAGAAGAATCAGTGATATCAGGAGCTCCCTGTGGCTTAGGCAGGGAGGTCCTGATAGTAGAGGGGGTCTGCCAGACCTGGAGAGCCCCCTGTATCTGAGAGGGAAAGAGTTGAAGCGTGGATCTGAGATCCCTAGTGGCAGCTTTAAACTCCCTCACCCAAGATGGCTCAATAGCGTGGCTGGGAAGCCCAGGGTTGCTATCTTGACCAATACAATTAGGGCATAGATCCCCCACATTATCGCCATCCAGCCCAATGTGGCTAGAGGAGCAAAATGCCATGGGGGTAGCAGACCCCCCATCCTCCTTAGACTTGGGTCTAGCCCCTAGCTCCAGTGAAGTAGACATGCTCACAGCGTCAATATACCCCACTAATAACACTATCACCCAGAAAAAGTGTGAAAGATTAAGGTTTCACCCCAGAAATGGTCTAAAAACGGACTTATCTGGCCAGCGAAGGGTTAATCTGTTGAGGAGAGAGAAGGCTCGGTCCCTGCGTAGTGTACTCGCCTAGGAAAAGTACCACAAAATGGCGGCCGGCATGACAGCCAATCAGAAACGAGCGCGAACCAAGTGCTCATGGGAAATGTAGTTTTCCTGTACAAGTACCCCAAACAGTGCCCGAAGCCCCCCTGAACACCCCACATAAATAAAACACATTCCGGATGATAGAGCAGGAGCCTAGAATTAAAATGAGCCCTCTCTGAAGTTGCTGTGACAAGCGGTTCCAGAGATATGTCCCATACTGTGAATTCTCATAGAGAGTAAAGGAGCCCTTGCGTCTGAGCGGGAAAAAGCCGCGCTTAAAGGCGCGGAACACCATTTTTAATAAAGTTTAGTAAAACATTAAAAAGTGCCCAAACAAGCATGAAACACATGAGAAACATAAATAAATGAATACCCAATGCTCCAAAACCCAGAGAATAACACAGAAATTGCATAAACAGTAATAATGCAATAAAAACACCCTATGAGTGCTGGAGTGTATTAAAACTCCCAAATACAAGCCCATCAAAGGGACACTGTGGGGACAAGTGGACCTTCAGCACTCAATGGGTGACTCACCTTCCTTGCAGGACTTCTGTCTTCAGGTGACCATGATAAGGAGGGAAAGAACCAGAGGTAAATTCCCCAATAGGGGAGCAGCTTAACACAAGCTGTCCCCTCTTCAGGGCATAAGGTCCACAGAAAATCCCTGGAAGCTGCACCAGCCGCTTTAAAGAGGGCAATTCACAGCCATGGTCACCCTCCTAATGGTGGTATTCCATATTTGAATAAAAAATAATAAAATACTAAGATGCATAGATGTTCTCTACCTGGTGTGGAAGCACACCAGGAACAAATCAATCTGAAGTGGCTCTGGCCAGAAGGTGGCTTAAGTAAGAGGGGAGGCTCCGCCCCTTGCAAATCATTTGCATAGTTGTTCCTGCCTATTAAAGGGGACTTACGCCTCCCAGAGTACCAGTGACCTGTATTGGACGACAGTGAAATGAGAATTCTCATATAAGCCCTTACTGGGCACAGGGCCATTCAAGCTCCTGGGACAGAGTCTGCATCTTGCCCTCTATTAAGCTCACTAACCCCTGGGGGGGGGCAAACTTAATTCTCAGAAAGATAAGGACCCGAGATGGGACTAGAGTAGACCAGAATGCGGACATACTTGAAATGAGGAGCCAAGATGTATTCTGAAGGAGCCTTGATCAACAGATCGTCAAATATGGAGTAAGACAAGTGCCTTGAGAATCTATGTATGAGGCCAAAGCTGTCATGATCTTCATGAAGATTTGTGGATCAGAGGCCAGGGTGAAAGGCAGTTCTGGGAACTGGTAGGGAGATCCAGGGAGGCCATGAACTCGCCTAAACATATCACTGAGATGACAAAGCACAATACAATGATTCAATCTTGAACCATGCAGCAACCCCGTATTAGTGGAGACATTTCAGGTCCAGAATAGGTCAATATCCACCATGCTTCTTGGGAACTACAAAAAGGTTGAAATAAAAACCCAAAAATCACTCTTGGGTTGGTATAGGTACTAGAATGTGCTTGTTCCAAAGAGAGGAGACAGTGTCTGTAAAGAAACATGCTTGCTCTGGGTCCGGAGGAACACTTGACAAAAAGAAGTGATGAGGAGGAAGGGACTTGAAATCAAAGTGGTACCCTTCGAAACATCCTCAAAACCCACTGGTCCATCACAGAAAATACCAGGAATCTTGAAAAAGGGGGAGATGGCCCCCTACAGGAAATGAAGGGCAAGTACTCTGAGTAATGAGGAGGCTGGGTTATCAGGCTTAGATTTTGAAGCACATTTATTCTGCAAAGTCCATCAGGGATTTGTTGTAGGGCATGTTTCAGAGATACAAGGGTCTTGAACCCACTACACCCCAGTTTGGCAGGGGGATTGAAATACACAAGCCTTCCTCTCCAGAAAGGAATATTTAGAAAATATCTGAGGTAAGGGGGTCCCTTTTGCCCCCCAGTGGTGTCACTAATTATCTGTTTTAGGTCTCGACCAAAGAGGGTTTTACCCTCAAATTGCAAAGAAGCCAGTGATTTCTTTGAAGACTGGTCTGCAGAGCCGCAGCAACCAAAAAGGCGGAGTACTTGCCAGAAAACCTTGATACATCAAAAAAGGGCTTCAGTAATATACACACTGGATTCCAAAATGTTTGTAAGCATAATTAAAATATCTTCCCTAGAAGTCTCAAAGAGCAGCGCATCAGAACGCTGTTCACCCCATACAGCTATAGCCCTGTTCACCCACGCTGAAGCAATGATGGGCTGCAGAGATGCTCCTGTGGCCACGAAGTTAGCCTTTAGAAGGGAATCAAGGCCTAAAGCACCTGCCAATGGATGCACTGCATTTTTGGCTAAGCGTAATAAAGGAGTGTCAAATGCTGGGAGAGAAGCCCACTGAGCTAACGCATTAGCTGTAAAAGAAGAGATTTTAGAGATATCCCGATGATTAAGAAAAGCCTCTTGTCTGGAGTTTTCCACTCTCCTAGGAGAATCTGAGGGAAGACTGGACAGTCTTTTTTGCAGCTCTGGAAAATATCCGGAGACTCCCCATCAGAGTCTGAAGGGCCTCCAGCACTACTCTGATGAGTCCCTTACTAAAGGGAACAGGATCAGCCTCATAGGAATCCCCAAAGGACAAGAAAGAGTACATATCGTCTTCCTCTGAATCCAATTCCTTCAGATAATGCCCCAGTAACCTGGGTATGACCCCTAAAAACAGGATCAACATGTCTGATGGTTGGGTATGGGTCTCCAAGAATGAAAGATCCCTTGAACAGAAGAGTTAATGGATACCACAAAGCATTTCAGAGTTTTAACCCAAGTTGGCTCTTGATCAGTGCTTGATGGCCTTGAGGGAGTAGTAATGGCCACTGTATAGTAGGGACATAGGGACCAAGAATATTCCCTTGTAAGCCCAGAATTGCATGAGAAACAGTGAGTTAAGGGGGTAAAGGAAGCCCCTGAATCCTTGGGTTTGGTTTTTCCCATATGTCCCTAACAGTCAAACGTACAGCGAAAATAGATAAAACTAGTTAAAGGGATAGTAATGTTTCACAAAAACAGCAGATCCAATTAATCTTCAAGTATTTGAGCCATAGAGAGTGTTTCAATACTGTCAGAATTGTAGTTCAAGAGTAACTGAATGATAAATTTTCCCCCTCCCACCCCTTTTACCTAATTTAAGCTACCTCCCCTCAAATGTGGAATCTGTTCCAAAGACAAGACAGATCACAGCAAGGGACAATCCTCTTACTGTGAGAACAATGAAAACTCTGCCTTATGTTAATTGAAGTTTGTCCCTCTCAGACACCACCCTGCTGCTCTGAGCTGAGCATTATTACATCAGTAAAAGGGGCAGGAGTGGGATACTTTATCATTCAAATACTCTTGAACTACAACTCTGACAGTACTGAAATAACACTATGGCCCAAATACTATGAAGATTAAGCCTGGGAAACAGAGGATTCTGGGCAATGTAATTTTCCTCCATTGCTGTAACTAAGCAACCAGTGGCTCTCAGTGCCACAGAACTTGGAGTCAATGCAGTAAAAATGACCTCTGCTTATGAAAGTGTATAAAAATAGCTAAAAAAGCTCCATAAACCCCCTCAAAGAACCAAAGGAAGGAAAATAATAAAGGTTATAATGAATTTGGTGATTCTTGAAGCCTACATAATAAGCATAATAGCCATTTTATGCACTGAAGGGTACTGAAAGGATTAATATAGAAAGTAAAGAAAGTGCAGCCATCTCTGCTACTCAGACATGTTAGTGTTACTCACCAATCTTCCGTCTTCAGGCTCCTATCTCAGAGAGATTCAGCTATGAGGAACAGACATCATAAATTCAACCTCCACAGGGAGATGTATTAGGACCCCTCCTGATGCCTCACAGGAACTGAATGCCTATTCGGTAGTATACTCAATAAATGCTGTGACCAGAAAAGCATTTGCCAACTTCTCGCTACCCCCTCCTATTCACCCTGGCGTTCTATGAATGTCTGGGTTGTGTAGGGGGACCATCAAGGTCCCATTTGCCTCATGTAGGTCTTGAGGGTCTCCTACTCAACCAGGGCATTCAGAGAATGCTGGGTTGAGGAGGAGGATGCAGCATCAGGAGGTCTGATTTATTTATTTATTAACCACATTTTTTTTTTTTTATATATATACAGGATTGATCCTATACTTATGGGAGCAATCATATATATTTTAAAGTGGTAATACTTGTCCTGTGGTGCAGGGGAACCCCTTCCCTACATGCAAGACACAAGGTCCCAAGTTCTAGCTGCCATGACGACCTGGCACCCAGGATTTGTTGAGCCCTGCATTATGAAGCCAGTAAATAGCAGCCAACCTAATGAGGGATTATATAGCCCCATATCCTAAGATGTAAAAATAAAAAAAGATAAGTAAGAGCTGTACCCATGCAACCTTCCTGATAAGGTCACTTAAAATGTAGTTAGGACCTTTTTTGGAGGTTCCCTGTCCTGCTGCAGGAAAATCTTTACTCCTATCGTTACGGTGTGCCACACCCGGTGAGAGAGAGAGAGAATGATTTTAATGAACTAACCCTTTGAGTAAGTAAAAAGGCAGATATGTTAAACTATGAACAAGCTTGCCAGGGTATTATATAGCAGACTGTATAGGACTTTAACTCACAAAGAAGTTCCCTGAAGCACATTATACTGATCCTGCCACAAATGATACTCCAGCCATGAAGTCTCAGGCAGTTTCACTCAAGGTGCGTGATGCCCAGGGAGGTACAGCTGTTCTCTCTAGACACCTGAGGACAAGGCGTTCACATCTGGATTCCCCCACAGCCTTTAGTGGAAGTCCAAGGGTTATTTGCTTTTGCAAATTAAATGGCAGAGATGCTGAACTAGAACAACTTTGCATAACCCTGTGAGGGTGATAGGCATGTTCAGTTCCTAAATACAAATATCAGGTAAACAGATTAGCATCTTGGAAACATCAGTGTAGTGTTTTGCAATAGGTTTTATTCACAAAACAAAAAGAAAAGAAAGTGTTACCTTGCTTCGCAGTTTCCCTTTTGATTTGGTCTTCTGCTTCCTTTTTAACTTTTTCTTACTTAGGGTTTTCTTGTTCCTAAACGAGGACAAAATAAAATATAATTTTAGCTAGATAAAGGCAATTACACAAAAGTGAAACGGGGAGGGGATGGGTTAAACAAAGCATTATGTTAGGTTTTGGACTCAATGAACCAAATTAATATCCTTTATATCCACTTACAGCAGAGCTGGTCTTCTTGAGGACATCCATTTTCTGTAGACTACAATTCCATTAACCAATAACGGAGATTTAGGTCACAAAGGAAGGAAAACCTCAATTTGCTTACCCCTGGGTTACACCACTGGCAACACGCACAGGCACACAAACACATCTTTCAGGATGAACTCATTTTTCTAGGGAGTGCTTCTAAATTTTAAAAGGATGTTGTCACAAGCGAAGGCAATAGGCCCTGCTGAGACAGTGGGGAGAGTGTGGGAGTGAAAAGGTTAACAATACCTGTTACTATTCGTAGCAACCACCAAATTAACCCCTGAAATCCCTCCTGCACTATCACCCCAGTACTACAATTCACTGCCACCACCAAGAGTTTATATCTGGCATCTTAGGTTACCCCAAAACAACAGAATTACAGTATAAAATCACCTTCATAATCAAACATTTAGACTTAACCCTTTAGTAGCGTGTTCTAACTCAGCTTCCTTCAGAGTAGTGAGTTCATGTTAGAGAACAGAGACAAGAGCTGATTAATTGAACATTTAATCTGAAAAAGGCTTCACAGTGCTAGTTACAAAAGTACAGAAATAAAGGACATACAGAAATAAAGATTATACATTGGCAAAACAGTCCATAAAATAAAATGGGAGAAACACAAGAAATCCTTAAATACAATTACCGATATTTTAAGAGTCCTTGGGAACTTCTGATGGTATATCCCACTTCAGGTGTTACAAAGAAATTCCCTGTTTTATCCAAAAATAACATATTAAATAGGAGTCCACAGTTGCTTCTAAGAGGCCAGACCCCACCCCCGGGTGTTACCTGGGAGGGTCAGGGGTCAGGCCTGACTGTTTACAGCCCACTCAATCAGACCTGTCAGGGATGCTACTGCAGAGCTCTACCTGAAAAATCACAAGGCTTCCCAAAACATGCAACCCACAGCACACCTCTATAATGTTATAATAATCATATTCATCATATCTGTGTGAATATCTGGACACCAAACATGCTGATTCTAACTGGTTGTAAAGTGGCTATTCTTGTAACTCATAGCACGAACACCTACCCATGGCATGTTTGGTCCCAACCACAAGGGTAAAACCTGGGCATTCTGAATATATATTTGTATTGAACCATTTTACACTATATATACATGTTTTCCCTATTTCAGGTTATTTGGGTGTCCCCTGGATGACCTCCATCAGAGCAGATCTTCCAATACATTTTATAGTAGCCCTATATCCTGCTCTGGAGATGTTATCTACCCAGCTAATTGTATGTCCTAGGACTGGTGCAATTTGAACAACATACAGGTCAGCAAACAAACAAACGAATTATATACCCCAGAGGGCCAACTCATGCCTTGGCATGACAGATGTGCATAGATAGCTATTGTTTATCATTTGATACCACCATCCCTGTGCACGTTTTTATCTGTCCAAGTTATAGTAAAAAGCTCTGTACAGAATACACTGCTAAATTACTAAATTAAGAAAAAAAAAAATGAAAAAAAATAAATAAATAAAAAGAAATGGATACATTTGATGAGACTAAAAGGCTGTGTAGGTAATAGGTCCACTTTATTATTCTGTATTTATAGAGCACCAGCATATTCATAAGTACTGTACAAAATGGTATCCTTTTAAAACATCGCACACAAAACAGCGTGCAACGTCAAGGCACTATAAACATGTTGCCATGATTAAAAGGGTGACATGAGAATCTCGCCCTGCCAGAAAAGAGCAAGATTCTCATGTCACATGTATTAAACAGTGCATCAAGTACTTGGCTTCCAATGTGTTGTCCCTCAAATTGTCACACTTGCAAAAGATCAAATAATTTCTTTACAATGTACATGTAGTAGACACATGGAGAGCTGCCTTCACCACTGCAAAGCATTACACATTTATTCTTCACTCCATCGATCTTACTTGATGTGCACCTCAGTGCTGCTCTGGGCTCTCTCTCTCTCTCTCCCCTTGTCTCTGTGTGCAGAATGACAGGGCGGAGCGGAGCATGGAGACAAGGGGAGAGAGAGCCTGGAGCAGCAGTGAGCTGCACATCAAGTAAAATCGATGGACTGAAGAATAAATGTGTAATGCTTTGTGGTGGAGAAGGCAGCTCTCCATGTGTCATCTACAGTGAGTCTACAATGTACATGTAGTACACACTTTGTCTTAAGAAAAACCATTAGGTGCTGAGGCAAAAACATGCATTTCACTGCATTAGCTTCAATAATGGCCTTGCCTAGGTAACACCCAAAACATTGCCTTCCTACAAAGGGGAAGGCACACCAAAGAATTTTTGGAAGATTAGTCAGCCTACAAAATTTTGAGCCCCAAGGAGCAACATGCGGCTACTGAAAGGGCTTCATAATATCGGCCAGCATAACCAGCAGTTTGGGAACATCCCCACAAATGGCATCTGACAAATGTGCATCCAAGACAGCCATGGCTCTAGTGATCCAAGCTGTAGAAAAAAAAAAAAGGGTTGCAGAGCAGTCCCATAGGCCACAAAAATTGCCTTCAACAAGGAATCTAAACTTTTATCAGCCTCACCCTTAACCCTTTGAGTGCCAGGAGTACGCAATGCACTGCATACCCCTCTGGAACTCAAAAGGGTTAAGACCTTCAGCATCTGCCAACGGCAGTGCAGTGTTTTTAGCAAGGTGAGACATTAGGGGTTAAAAGTCAGGTGGAGAAGCCCACAGTGGCAAAGTCTAAGCTGAGAAAGGAGAGAGGCTGGTAATTCATTTGTAAAGGAAGTCTCTCTTATCAGAAGATTTCCATAATTCCAGGATAACCTGGTCCATACAACAATTGGGAGGAAAAATGGGTGACACCCTTTTGTGCTGTTGGAAGATGTTCGGGGAGGAAGATCCTGCTTCAGAGGCCTCAGAGACCTGCAAAGTCTCCAAAACTGCTCTGATAAGCCCCTGAGGTGAGGGGCAAGGGTCCTCCTCATGAGTATCCCCAAATGACAAGGAATAATAGATAGCTCCCCAGAATTGTCAATCTCCTCCACACAGGAGTCTCCAACCAAGACAGAATTGGTCCTAAACACAGGATCAATGTGTTTGACAGGGGGTATGTGGCACCAAAAATGGAGAATGCCTTGAAGAGATGAAGGGATAGAAGCAACTAAAGAAATCCGTGTCTTAACCCTTTGAGTGCCAGAGGGGTACGCAACAAATTTGTTGCGCACCACTCGGGCACTGAAAGGGTTAACCAAAATGGCTCTTGTTCTGCAATAGTGGAGGCCACAATACAAGAGAGACGCAGGGTACCTGAATATTCACAGGGAAGTCCAAAGGGCCCCCTGAATCCTTAGGTTTAGGTTTCCCCATGTATCCCTTGGGATCTGACATATTCAGAGGAAGCCCCTCTAAAATAGGGTCAAGTAAATTTTAACTTCGTCAAACAACAGTATTTCGTTCCGAAACACCTATGGCTTATCCAAATGTTGTGCGTCAAACTTCAGCCGTTGACTTTTTTTTTTCTATAAATGAGATCACAGGTATTATTTTCCTTCTGATAACTCTTATATGCAGATCATGTTTGTACAAGCAATGTTGCACAGTGGACCGGTGCACCACTACTCCTATGCCAGCAAAGTTTTCCTGCAGGTTCTTTACATTGATATTCCTGGATATCACGAGCAGTTCTATCTGACATTTTTCTTGGTCTTCCAGATCTTGTTAGGACGTCACAGTGGAAACTGCAAGTGGGAGCATTTTGATATCTTTTTATAGTCTTCCCCTGCTTTGTAATAGTCAAATAAGGGAATTTATTAGGTTCCGGAATTTAAGGTCATAGAGGTACTAGTCTGTGGTGCAGTAACTTTTGAATAAATGATCTCTTCAGAAAGAATATCCTTGTTTGACTCCGCAGGATAAATCCTGCAATAAAAATTATATTTTATTATATATAACCCAAATGAGTGAATATCGCAGTATATAATAATACCTTTTCTATTGAAGTAACATTCAATTATACAGACAAGCTTTCAAGAGAAATGCTCCCTTTTTCAAAGTCAAAATAAAGCTTCTCTCTATAATGAATGTTAGTCCAATAAAAAAAAAGTATTATTACATACTGTGATACTCATTCATTTGTCCTCTACACCACTGGACTAACAAGGCTAACCTAAATTAAATATATAGATTTATGATTTTTTTCATATATAAATTGTATAACTGTGTTATTATATATAGCAGGCTAGCCATATTACCCTCTCTGTTACTATCCCAGAGCAACATAAAAACACCACCAAACTGAAAAGTAAAGTAAATGATATTCAAGCAATGTCTACTCAACACAAATTTCAGAAATGGAAATAACTGTACATGATGCTACGCTGTATCATAAGAGGCATATTACCACTACTATGACAAATCCATGTACCAATATTAAAGTTTAGCCGGAAATATGAATTTTACCTAGTTTTTCCACCTTTGCTAAGGTAAGTACACATACCGTATATCTGCTAGCTGTTCTTTACTTCCCTTCATTTTCACTCTATTAGCTCTTCCTGCATTCTGAAATGAGTCTGTGCCTCAAGTGTGTCATAGGTCATACGAACATTATTTATATGAAATGCTATCACAAGTAAAAAGAGAAAGAAGCATGAAAGGTAGTTTTCTTATGATCTTTTATGAATAATTGAGTCACTGACTCTTAATTGACAGCAACCAGTCTCTTCCCCTTGTAGGTGTGTCAGGGTTCAAAATGCAACATGGCTTTATCGGCAGATATGCTACCAGGGGAGCAGATCTGCCAACAAGGCAACTATCTGATTATGACTGCCCTTTAAACTACTATAACTCATGGAATCCAACCAGCAAAATCACTGTTTTGCAAATATATTTCTTAAACTAATATTGAAATATGTGTATATTTTCCATTATATCTGCCGTTTCCTAAATATAGTTATCCCACAACTATCTCTATTTGATACCTCAAATACAAGGACTTTATCCCCAAGTAAACCCTCCTCAACAAACCTAAATGACTCACAGGATAGCTGCTATCAGATTTGATGCTGAAACAATTAGCAGTGGACTACAACAGAGATTAAATAAAACATACATAAAAAGAGCACTATTTAAACACCACCAACACAGGTAAATTGCGATAATCAAATTAAGTTCTTTTTATTGCTTGGGTGTATGTCCCCTTTAACAAAGTAATGAGAAGGTTTACAACAGCAATGACTTTTAATGTGATGCTGCACAAGGACCAGCCATCTACATGAATAGAAAAAATAAGAAGATGGCTGGAATGTGACCAAAAGTCTCTGTTCGTGCTAGCCTCACTTCGGGATAGCAGTAAGGAGAAGATATTCTTATCTTCTCCATACTGCTTCCTCAGTACAAGCATGGGGGAGTGATTTCAGCAGGAGTGGCCAGGTAGGCAAGACCCCCAGGTCACTTGCCTGATTCTTTCATTCACCCTCTCTCCCCAGTATTTTGCCTCCTCCATTGTTCTAATACAAGTACTTTTCTGCCCTTGAAATTCACCCTTCCTTATGACTTATCCTTTCGTCCTAGTCACACTCTCTCCTCTGTATGTTGCCTCTTTCATTGATCTAACACAAGTTTGCCATCTTTATTATACTCAGTCTCCTCAATTTCACATGCATTGCCCATCTGCCTGGTTTCACCCCAACACTTGGGCATCCCTCACATTCACAGTATGTGAAAAGTGTACTGTCTCTCACATTGTCCGTGTACATTTTACTTTGCCAACACTGAACATAACCACCTTTTGTCTTGTCCGTTCTATTTTGCCTTTGAGTCCTGCATATATCACCTCTCTGACTGCTGTCATACAAGTACTTCACCCTCCCTACCACTGAGCCGCTCTTCTGAATTTACTATCACCGTGCCCCTTCTACCCTCATCTCCCTCTCTTGCACGCCAACTCTTCCCTCCATTACCCATCTAGGGGGTATAATGTGCCCAGGGCACAGAAGAAACAGAATGCATCAGAAGCAAGATTATCTGAAGGCAGGCCCTTGTAGCTTCATTGAGAATTCGGACCTAAATAGTCTGCCTAGCCTGTTAGCTGCCATGTGTAAATAATGGGCATGTTGCCAAGGGTAACAGTGTACTGACGATAACCTTACATGGTTACTGCATTGATATTCAGGTGATCTGTTACTTTCACATTTTAATGAGACACTTTGAATCCAGATTCCTCTTAACCTGCCTGTCAGTAGAATCTCAGAGAGAACGTCCACACATCCAGCAGATTCCCTACCTTGTACATATGTAGGTGAGTAGGGGTTTGTTTTCTTTGGGGCAAAGTCCAAGAACTGTAGAGCCCAAGGTTTCCCACCCCTGTACCATGTACTCCATCATCCTCTGATGAGCTAGCGGAGGAAGACTGGAGCTTGTAGGCCAACAGTAAGAGAGCCACAAGCTTCTTTACACCGCTGCACTAAACTAATTCACCAGAAGGATATCCAGGACCTGTGGTTCAGAAATACATTAATAAGTGCTAACTCTAGGTAGGTAGGTATGTCCTTACATACATATGTATGTATGGGTCTGTGACTACCACTACACAATGGAATCTCTCTCCCTTACCCCTGCCTCTTCTTGTACTGGTGATGTTGCGTTTCTTTTGCTGATTTTTCCATAAAACCATTTATCACATCAAAGAAAAAAAAAAAAAAAAAAAAAAAAAAAAAAAAAACACATCTCCGGAATAATTTCTCAAGCCCTGTGATATTTTGTTTTAAAAAGAAGGCTCACCTTTTAATCTAATAGTCATAATCACAAAATACATGCAACAGTGCAATATATTGTAGTGATCTCTTAATTCTGTTACAAATTCAGTGTACTTTGCTTAAGACTAACAACGCCTTTCAAGAGTCATGTTAGAGATCA
The DNA here is from genome assembly GCA_037306005.1 of Rhinophrynus dorsalis. NCBI lineage: Eukaryota > Metazoa > Chordata > Amphibia > Anura > Rhinophrynidae > Rhinophrynus > Rhinophrynus dorsalis. The sequence continues at coordinate 431,837,560 of CM074719.1, read as the reverse complement.
TAAGGCACTGCAAAAATGCAGGAAAACAGCAGACATAAAAGTAAATATCAAGGGATATAGATGTTGCTAGGGAAAAAAATTGGCCACGTAGCTCATATTGGAGTGTCAGTTTCCATGGTAACCAATAAGCCATTAACACACCATCCAACAGAGTTGTAGTGTCTTTATTGCCCAGGATATATATTTATATTTTAGTACAATAAAACGCAAAATACCCACAATATGCATAGAACCTAGATATAGACTTCTAACGATTTAAATAGCAGAGTTTCAATATTACCTTGTACAAAGGCAGGCAACCTACAGCCCAACAACAATTTTTTGACCACGATTCGCATCCCAGCCATCCAGATACAATGGTACTTATACTCCAACAGCTAGAGGGCCACAGCTGCCTGCCCTTATCCCCGACCTAGAGGTTCTTAGGTTTACAGCAACTTTAGGCAAATTCTTATATGCATAAGAACAGGCACATTTTATTAGTTTGCCATTAGTCTACCAATCAGATCCGTAAAGAAAGGCTGTAGAACTAGAAAAGTAAAAAAAAAAAAAAAAATGTGAAATTTACTCACAAATGTATTTTTCTTCTGTGTCCCCCACAGCAAGAAAATATGGTTTGTTTGGTCATTACTATCTAGGAGGTGGAGAAAAACCAAACAGGGCTTTAAAAGGCACCTCTCTCTCTCTTCATCTGCAGTTATACTATTGTCCAAGCTGTAACAGACCACAGATTGCTAGAACAAGATGGAAACAAACATGAAGATGTTGCGACATGGAGGAACACAGAAGGAAGAAGTATTGGAGTAAATTGCACCTTTTTCTTGTGTATCCCATCCACAGCAAGAAAAAAACAAGTGTGACTTCCATAACTAATACCCATATAGAGAACCGCAGAAGACAGATCGAGAACTTGTTAACATAAAACACTGTATCATCTACATACACGGTTGTATGCAAAAAGTTTGGCCACAGCTGTCCAAACAGCATGTTTTGTTGATTTTCTAAGTGCACAAACTCCTCCATAAGTTTTACGTAGAGTTACTAATTATTTGATGAACTTACCAGAGTGAAAAAAATTAAACAGAAAATGTGGCATGTGAAAAGGTCTGGCCACCTTTTCAGTCACGACTTGGTAACACTCTCTTTGGTAGTCCCCAAACTTGAATATTATTGAAAATCTGAGCCTACATCTCAAACATGCAGTGCCTGCAAGATGATCTAATAATATTTCTGAACTAGAAGCATTCTGCAAGAAAGAGTGAAATTCCTGAGGCAAGAATAGAAAGACTTAGCAGCTACAAGACATTTTTGGAGGATGTGATTTCTGCCAAAGGGAAGCGTTACTAAGTACTGATTGATAAGATGCTCAAACTTGAAGCCAATGACAGGCCGAATGGGTAAGGCTCTGAACTGAATATGGCTTGCTTCACATCTTGCACATACCCTGACCTTCTGTACAGGTCTTGAACTTTTGGTGCAGTACTTTTCTTAGGGGATCTTCCTTTTCCTGCTTTAGAATGCTTAGCAGTTGAAGACATTTTTGCTATGTCCTCTCATTAATGGTCAGATTATGAGGTTACAGGTTCCTTTTAAACCTTCAACCACAAGGCAGACAGGAGTTTGCATGTGTTCCATTTCTGGAACGCACTTCAAAATTTGTCTCACCATCTGGAAGTAGGCTACAAAAGGGGACCCAGCTCTCCTTGGTTCTCTCACTGCTCCTACAGCTATCCCTGCTCTGCCAAACTGAGTCCTCCACTCTCAGCTTTTAATTAGAAATGGATTGTAAAACCAGTTTCACTGAAATGATGGATGTGTCCTTGTCTGAAGAGCAAGGCCAAACTCTCGCAGGGTGTTGTTGCGGTGTGGTAGGGAGATGACTAATGCAGGACATTGTTCTCTATGCTGCACCAATCTGTTATGGGGCCAGCATGAATAACTGAATGAATAGGTGTTTTTTTATATAGCACCACTGGTATAAGCAGAGCTTAACAATTTAAAGGTTTAGACAATGAAGGGTTACAAGTGCTATACAGAGAGAAACAAGTGAGATCCCTGCCCAAAAGTTTACAATTTAAAGTGGCAATGGGAGGCATACACAGAACATAGGGGTTAAGTACATAATACAATGCTAGTGCAATGCTTTACATACCCCTCAGGCATTCAAAAGGTTAAAGCTTTGAAGGTAACAGGTCCCCTTTAAATGGGTAAGCGAGCAGATGAACAGCATAAGAGGTTCAATAAAGGCACATCTGCAGATTTACGTGCTGTCCACCCTTCTGGCCGTTAAATGATTAACCCTTTCAGTGCCAGAGTGGTAAGCAAAAGCAATATGTTGCATACCCCTCTGAAATTGAAAGAGTTAAAGAGTAAAAAAGAGGATTTTAGTCTTACCTGTTAAATCCTTTTCTCTTAGTCCATACAGGTTACTGGTAACTTTGGGTAGGCAATCTGCCCCTTTAATTGTAGGCAGGAACAATTCTAGAATTGTATGCAGGGGTGGAGCCTACCTTTCCTCCTTGGCTGCAGCTAGCCAACCAGCTCCAGAAAGATTTGAGACACTAACTATTGACTAGATAGTGGAAGGTAAAGATAACTTCTGTGAGCATGACCCCGAAGGACCCCCACGGTGGCCAAAGGACAGCCAAGCATGGTCCCTTGATAGGGTGAGAGACCAGTAACCTGTATGGACTAAGAGAAAAGGATTTCAGAGGTAAAAAAAACAAACAAAAAAAAAAAAAAAAAAAAAAAACCTCTCTTCTTCAATATTAAGGATTCAATTTCCAAGCCGTCAAAGCTAGGCGAGGAACATCTTCCTTCCACAGGTAACCCTGTAGAAGAAGTTCCAGATAGCAAGGGAGCCGGAATGGCTCCGTCAGTGACATATCCAGCAACTACAGAAACCAAGCTTGGCAAGGCCAGTACGGAGCAATCAGAATGACTGGACAGCATTCCAGTCGCAATTTCCGGAACACCCTGTGCAACATTGGGAGGGGAGGAAAGATATAGGCCAAAGGAAACAACCAAGGAATGGACACTGCATCCACCGAGAGCAGAACCTCGGAACCTTCCTGTTGTGTCTTGTCGCCATCAGGTGGATGTAAGGAAGACCACACTTCTGAACAATGAGGGTAAACGCCTCTGGGTGCAGTTCCCACTCTCCACTGTCCACTGTGTGGCGAATGAGGAAGTCCGCCATGACGTTGTCTACGCCATGAATGTGCACTGCAGATATGGCAAGAACGTGTTCTTCTGTCCAGGACAAAATAGCCTTGATCTCTAACCAAGCGGCAAGTCTTCTTGTTCCGCCCTACTTGTTGATGTAAGCCACAGCCATGGCGTTGTCAGACTGTACCCAGACTGGGCAGTCTTCCAGCTGAGATGTCCAATGACGAAGGGCATGAAATATCACCTGAAGCTCCAACACGTTGATGGGAAGGAGAGATTGCTCCGGAGACCACTGACCCTGACCACTCAGGCGACCCAGGACCACACCCCAGCTGGAGAGGCTGGCGTCTGTCATCACCGTGGTCCAGAAGGATACCAGGAAGGACTTGCCTTTAAGCAGATTGGAGATGTCGAGCCACCACGACAAACTCAGTTCCACATGAAGAAGGAGGGACACTGACATCTTCAGAAGGTCCGGCTGACCCCTGCACACCAGGATCACAAACCTCTGGAGTTCCCTGGTGTGTGCCATGGCAAACGGGACCGGTTCTATGGTGGAGATAAATTTCCCCACTAGGGAGGACAGCTTCTTGGCTGGAACTGGATCTTGAGCCAGAACTGCAGAAACCCTGTGTGCGATCTGGTGAGCTACCTCGTCCGTGAGAAACAGCAACCTCTTCTGAGTGTTGAAGAGAAGGCCCAGGAAGACCAGATGCTGGGATGGGACAAAATCTGACTTGTCCATGTTGATGATCCACCTGTGATGGGTGACAGCGTGAATATATAGCTGAACCTGCTGATGAAGATCCGCAGGTCGTCCACGTATGGAGTAACTCTGATGCCGTCCCGGTGGAGGACAGACATGAAGGCTCCCAAGCACACACTTGAAAACTTGAGGAGCTTTAGTCAGACCAAAGGGAACAGCTGAAAACTGAAAATGCCCTTGGTCGCAGGCAAATCTGAGACACTGCCGGCTGTCTGGATGAATGGTGATGTGTAAATACGTGCCCTGAAGATCCAGAGATATAAGGAATTCCCCCGGGGACATAGCAGCAATCACCGTCCGTAGAGACTCCTGGTGATAAGGAGTCTGGATCACAAAGGAATTGAGATCTTTCAAATCCACAATAGGGTGACAACCGCCGTCCTTTTTGTAGACCACAAAGAGGTTCGATTAAAAACCCATACCACTGGCCTGAACTGGAACCGGCTCTAGAACATCCTTGTCCAGAAGAGCCTGAATAGCGCCGTTGAACAGACGGCGTTTCTCTGCGCCCTGAGGTATATGAGAAGGAAAGAATCCTCCCAGACACTGTTGTAGTGACGCAGACGGTCACTCACAGCAGAGTGGGGACCTGGGTTCGGTGAGTCATGCCGAAGAAGGCTTGGACGCCTCAGGCTTGGAGGAGAACTTGGGCTTCCATTGTTGTTTGGGTTTGGAGGAGGCATGTGGAGCTGAGGGAACCATCTGGTTCACCGGACGTGTCTCAGTCTGAAAGGAACGAAAATACAGATTACGCTTAAACGGCATTTTCTTCCTGGGGACCAAAGGTAGAAAGGTACTCTTACTCCCAGTGGCCTCACTGATCAGATCTTTATGATCTGGCCCAAACAAGGAAGTCCCTTGAAAAGGTAAGGAGAGCAATGCTTTCTTGGAAGCAATGTCAGCAGAGCAGATCTTGAGCCAAAAAATCCATCTGGTAACCACAGACATGGTGGAAACCCTGGCCACTAAACTGATGGCATCAAATAAGGCAGCAGAAATATAGCGCTGGGCCTCAGAAATGTTGGCAAGAAGGCGCAACATATCCGAAGTAGGAGCACCCTGACGGACAACCAGGGTGAGCTGTACAGTCCAGACCGCAATGGCCCGGTTCACCCATGCTGCAGCGAATGCTGGACGCATGGCAGTACCAGCAATGCCAAAAACAGACTTGAGGGAGACCTCAAGTATCTTGTCAGTCCAGTCTTTCAGAGCGGGCGCATCAGAAACTGGCAAGGCAGTAGACTTAGATAGCCTGGAGATAGGAGCATCCACTATGGGATGATGAACCCACTGAGCAAGCGCTGTCTCAGAGAAGGGATAAATACTGGCAAATTTCTTGGACACAGAAGGTTTCCTGTCAGGAGATTTCCACTCTTCAGACATACGGCGGTCAAGATTGGGATTAGGTGGAAAGCAATTAAGGGGCTTTTTAGGTTCCTGAAACACATCATATTGATCAGAAGGAACCTGCTGAACTAAGGGAATGTTTAGGGTAGTCAAAACAGCCCTAATCAGGCCCTCAACCGAGGGCCTAGGATCAGCCTCAAAGGGATCCCCAAAAAACTGAGAAGAGCCCACAGCAGAACATTCCTTAACATCTGAATCCACCAACAGTTCCTCCTCAGAGGAATCTGATAAGTCAGGTACTCCCTGTGGTTTTGGCAGGGAAGACTTGTCAGAGGAGGGTGTCTGCCAGGAATGGGAGATCCCCTGTAACTGGGATGGAAAGAGTTGTAATGTAGACCGAAGATCCCTAGTAGTAGTCTTGAACTCTTGCACCCAAAGTGGTTCTAATGCACGGATGGAGGATGGGAGACTCTCAGGAACATCAGAACATGCTGGGCATAATGACCTGAGAATTCTCTAGGTAATCCTGAATGACAGAGCAAAGAGCAATAGGGGATACTACATCCTTAGTCTTAGGTCTGGCCCCAAGCTCCAACTGTACAGACATTCTCACAGTGTCAGATAGCCTTATAATAAAAGAAATCACCCAAGTACAGTGTGTAGGATTAAAGTTTCACCCCAGAAATCGCTAAACTAGACTTATCTGGCAGGTGAAGGGTTAATCAACAGAGGCGAGAAGGAGAGTCCAAGCCCTGTGTAGGATACTCATTCAGGAAAAGGCACAAAATGGCTGCTGTGGCAGGAGCCAATTAGTAATGAGCGTGCAAAGCAAGCACTCATGGGAAATGTAGTTTTCCTAGAAAAATTACCCCAACAGTGCACGAAGCCCCTGAGCCCCCCAAGAAAAGTAAAACATTAACCGGATGACAGAGCAAGGGCAGACAATTAACATGAGCCATCTCTGAAGTCGCTATGTAGAGTGGTTGCAGAGATATGCCCCAAACTGTACAGTCCCATAAGAATGAATGGAGCAATGGTGCCTATGTGGTAAAGCTCACAGAACTCAAATTCTACGAAATTGAAACAGTAAAATAAAAATACATGAAACATCACTAAAACAAGTTAGAATACCCAAAAAAACACTAAACCAGTAGGAAAAGGGTCAGAAAACCCCCGAAAAGATGCAAAACCAGCAGCTAAAGGGTTAAAGTATCACATAAACCTGCTCCAAAACACCCAGAAGACATACAGATAGACATACAGATAGACCCAATGAGTGCAGGAGTGTGCAGTAGGAACTCCAAAGGTAAACCCCTGTGCAGAGGGGCACTGTGGGACATGTGGGACATGTGGACCTGCAGCACGCAAAGGGTTGCTCACCTTTCCTGCAGATCTTCTGTCTTCAGACGACCATGTATTAAGAAGAAGCCTCAGTGGGCAACTCCTGAGAAAAGTAGCCAAGATTTTCCCCCCAGGGCTTAAGGTCCACAAAAAGCACCTGGTTACTCAGCTAGCCACATCGAAGGGCATTGTCAGTTATGGTAATCCACCTAATGGTGGTATTCCATTTCTAACAGAAAAATAAAAAAAAAAAATCTAAAACTATAGCAGAACTGTTCTCTTGCCTGTGTCTTCACCAAGGAACAAATTTTTCTGGAGCTGGTTGGCTGGCTGCAGCCAAGGAGGGAAGGTAGGCTCCCCCCCACCGCATACAATTCTAGAATTGTTCCTGTCTACAATTAAAGGGGCGGATCGCCTACCCAAAGTTACCAGTAACCTGTATTTAACGACAGAGAAAAATGCATAATGCATTATGAGACTAATTTAAAGGAAACCCTTAACCATTTAAAGTGCTATATAGTATACTCTCAGAAACTTAAAAGGTAGTAAATTATCATAACATTACAGGAGACCAAACTGATATTTAATGATCACTTGCTGGTAGCATTCAAGCATCTGTCAGAGTTGAGAAGTGTTTATACCCTACATACCTTGCAATGTCAGGCATCTGTTACCAAGGCAGATATGAGCTCATGTATATAAAAAGGATATTGATGCATGGGTATCATTTTGCCACAGTGCAAGAACCCCTAGTAAACTCTTACCTGGAATATGAAGCAAATATTTTTGTACTAGATGAAAGAGCACTAACACACACAAAAAAAAAAAAAAAAAAAAAAAAGTACTGTATTCTATTTTACAAAGTTATCTCTTATGAGAGATTGGGGCTCACCTATGCAGCCACAACATGTGTCTTTTACCAGTCATACTGTGGATCTGAAACATGCCAACCCCAAAAGGCTTCATTGCTGTACCCATTACCCTCTATCTCCCAATTTACAACAAGAACAGGTACATTAGTATATTTACTAAAAGTACTGGTTAGTAAACTTGATATATTTAACACCTTCATTACTGCATTATATTTCATCCCATCTTTCACGCTTTGGTGCAGTTTAAAACCAAACTGCTATTTCAATAATGTTTGTGTGAATAATTACTATTATTGAATGTCTAATAAAGTAAATGACAAGCAACTCTGAGGACTGACTTTTTCCTATACTACACTAACAAATACACACAAATCTTAAATTTGGTCCCAACCTCAGATTTTTAAATAATGCAGATTCAGGGTTTTAAAGGTTGAGCGCCTATCCAAAAAATTATCAACTGATGAGAGAACAACTTATTCCTTTTCTTACAGTATACACCATCCTGCATAAAACGGAAAACAATATTCTAGGAATAACAGATGTCTTTCAAACAGCAGACAAATTGTTTCGGTTCACAGAAAATAGAACAGAAAAGACTGTGCACCGGACCATCTAAGAGTAGTATGTATGGAGTGATGAGAATATAATCTCAGTACTTGTTGGCAAAAGAAAAAAAAAACTTATAATAATACAATAGGTGGAATGATTATGTGCCTATATGTAACAATAAATAAATTAGGCTGTAAAAGAGGTGAAGGCCGTGGACTAATAGTGCACACAGAATTACCTAGGTAGGCTGGTAGATCTAAGGAAGATGAAGAGGTAGGGTTACCAGGATGTAAACCACTGACATATACAGTAGATTAATACACTTGTATCGTGCTCTACTAACAGTATTTAGAATTGGTCACATTAACAATGCATAGGTATCACTGTTCTATTATGCGCTTACCAGACCAATTCTTTAAAAGATGCATTATATCAGTGGTGCGTAACTCAATCAATCTCCTCCTTCCGCCCTGGAGATGTTCCTTTTTGAGCCCAGTCTCGTCCTGGATACTGTAATGTGCTAAGTGGTTGCTCTCACTGCCAGTCCACCATTTCCGAATACTGCTTCAAAGGGTTAACGGCACCTCCGATTTGGCCATCTACCAGCTGTCCATATAAATATACTGAGGATATCCTTTTAGTTTTTCATTTGTATTTTTGTTTTTTCATTTTGATCTTGCAGCAATATTTGTTACTCTTGTTCTGTTTCTTAAGAACTAATAAATATTTATATTCTAATTAGCATCTCCCTACAAAGGTACATTTTATTTTACAATACCACTGAGGATATATAATATATATATTATACACGCAGCGCATATATATGGAGAGCTAGTAGATAACCAAATCAGAGGTGCAGTTAACACTTTGAAGTAAAGAAGATTAGGAAAAGGAGGACTGGCAGTGAGGACAACCACTTGGTACGCTACAGTATCCAGGAGGAGACAAGCTCAAAAAGGAACATCTACAGGGAGAAGGAGATTGATCGAATTAAGCACCACTGATACAAAGCATCTTTTAAAGAATTGGTCTGGTAAGTGCATAATTGAACAGTGATACCTATGAGTTGTGAATGCGACCAATTCGATATACCATTAGTGGGACACGATAGAAGTGTATTAACCTACTATTCACATCAGTGGTTAACAACCTAGTAACCCTATCACATTACCTTCCATAGAGCTACCAGCCTAACTTTGTAATTCTACATGCACTAATAGCCCATGGCCCTCACCTAAGTTACAGCCTAATTTATTTATTATCACATATAGGCACATAATCATTCCACCTATTGTATTGTTAGTTATGCTTTTGTTTGTTTTTTTCACCACCAAGCACTGAGATTCAGGCTGTAAACTTAAGTAACAACAGAAATCTCAGTCAGTTGCAAAGTAATAGTTGTTCTTATGGTAATGTACTATGGGGGATTATCAAGATCCCATGAGTCCTAAAGTGTGCTCCCAAATATGCTTGATTGCTATAATGTAATGGAACAAAACAAAACTCCCCAACAGTGGTTTACCTGGAAATTTGGACCACAATGTGCAGTTCAGCTACACTGTAATTTAAAGTCTTACTTTAACATAAGGAGGCAGATGTACTAAGTGGTCCTAAAGCAATTCTAGAGCAAATCAACTGATCCACAGGAGAAAGATTTAAGTTTCCCAAGTTCTCATCGCTTCAAAAGCTCTTGAATGCTAGCAAGGTCTACAATTAATTGCAAAGCAGTGTGTTATAGACGACCTCGTTTACATTAAAGATGTTAAAATAATTTCAATTCAATGAGCCTTTGTATGTATCCCTTATGGGTAGTTTGTTTCCCCAGAAATGGTCCAGTTCTTTGCACATCAGCCTCAAAAATGTGTATGCTTTCATTTAAGCACACTGAAGACATTTAACCCTTTAAATGCCATAGGGCGTCTGGCATTCATTTGGTTAACTAGTTGCACTCTTCTGCTGTTATACTGTAAAGTTAGTCAAATGCATGTACTCATGCCAGCAGTTCAACTCCTAGCCTGTTAACGGTACTTAAAGGGATAGTAATACTTGCAAATTATTAATTCTCATATTGTAGCTTTGTTAAAAAGAAACTTATAGCCCCCAGTGTCATCTCTCAAACACTTATGGTTTGCGAGATGATAGCGCTCAAAGTTCCCCCTCCCTCCCCCTTCCCTGGCTGAACGCTGACTGCAGGGATATCCTGTATTATTTGCATCAGGCGGCTCTGCAGCATTGCCGAGATCACGTTTATAAAAAAGAAATCTTTCACTAAAATGGTCTTCTACGTGTGCTTGCAAACCAAGCACACGTAGAAGACCATTTCAGTGAAAGAATTCTTTTTTATAAACGCGATCTCGGCTCAGCTGCAGAGCCGCCTGATGCGCATAAGACTGTCGTACGACAGCTTCCCCTGCAGTCAGCGTTCAGTTAGGGAAGGGGGAGGGAGGGGGGAACTTTGAGCGCTATTATCTCGCAAACCATAAGGGTTTGAGAGATGACTCTGGGGGCAATAAGTTTCTTTTTAACAAAGCTACAATATGGGGATTAGTAATTTGCAAGTATTACTATCCCTTTGAGGACAGTTTAGTTGTTGCAAGCCGATAGTGAATAGAGTACTGAGTGAGATGGTTTCACAGTTCATTCTATGGTAACTCTGCAAGTCTGACACTCATATAAATCTAAATATCTACTGATATCTTTATCCACTTTACTGATCCAAGGTATACAGCTAAAAGTATTAATCACAATTCTCCTTTGGTGCATTTAATTTTAATTCACTCCTAAACATATTTTGCACTATAGCGGACTATGACATTTGTTGTAAATGAAACACAACATCTCAACCAGATAAACGACAATATCCTGTAAAAGTAACCGCTTAAAAAAAAAAAAAAAAACACTACAAATATTCCATATAATAAGGGAACAATATCACACCAAAGTTATCAATCTGGAGGCTTCCCAATTTTGTTGGATTACCAATATCCAGATGAGTATTGTGGTAGTGTAATAACAGCTGCAGAGAATCAAGTAGCTGGAGGTAGAGAAGTTATATTCACATTAACCCTTTGAGTGCCAGAGGGGTACATAACATATTTAACTTTGTTTCTACAGTCTGTTTATAAAAGGTGAAATAGGAGAAGGTGGCTAGGGCTAGGTTGGCTTTCTGAACTCTTATATACCTGCTGTAAGACCCATGTGGGCCAGCAGCTTTGTATGTCCTAGCATGACATCTGATTTGCATCTCACACAATTATATAATTCATTTACATGCCAAGCATATTACATAATCTTTATTTTGTATATGTGTGAATGGTAGCATTAACTAATTCCCAAACCATGATCTCTTTTTTTTTTTTTTCGTTCCCAGTATCACACACCCTTTTAATAAAGCAACCTCCACCATTTCACTAGTCTTGGAAAATTACAGAGCAAATACACTCCTTTATCCTTTCATAACACTTTTAACCATATAATCACTGTATAACACATATAGCAAATAAAATAAGAGAGAACAGAATACTTACAGTTAACAGACCTGCACATTTGTTGAAAATGGACTTGGAAGAATTTTAAATGCTTAATGTATACTTTTGCAAATTCCCTCTAATTCATTTTTTGGTGATATCGCTCCCCATAGAATCTAATGGAGTGGTCAGTTGCCTCAGCTCTAACGGCCCGTTAGAGGCCATACAGGGATCCACAATCCAGATCAGTAACTAACAGAGAGGTGCCATATGATCCACTTTTTTCATAGTCATCCCAAAACGATTATACCAGCAGGAATCAATGGTCTCTCTCCGTCACATTCAAACATGATGCACAACACACACATATTGTGTATATATATATATATATATATATATATATATATATATATATATATATATATATATATATATATATGTATATATGTATATATATATATATATATACACACACCATTTAAGTATAGGCTTACAAACACATTCTCATACACGGACCCCCTCCACCGTTTCCACATTGTGGCCACGTGAGTATCTTTGCTTGATATTAACCCTTTAATGACCAGAAAGGTGTAATCCATTGCAACACAATGTGTTACCCATCCCTCTGGCCCATAAATGGTTAATAAATATTAGCCCCTTGTATGCTAAACACACATTCTCAGCATTCTGAACATAAAACCTAAGAAAAGAAAAAAAACCTAAAAGAAATGCACTTGCAAGCTAGACAATCATAAAAACAAACATATAATCCTCACAGCACTTTGCATACTGTGATTTAACTCTCCTTATACCGGTACAGTAAGGGGACTCTGCTCAGAAAATTTTTCATTACCTCAGTCTTGGAGGTTCAATACTGTCCTCCGTCCTCCTTTTTCCATTCCATATTCCGCAGGGTAGTTGCATTTATAAAGGTCACTAGAGTACACACAAGAGGCTTCCTCCCTGGACAATGTCTTTGTTAGTCAGATCAGAATCTCTAATCAGCATCTGCTGGCTTTCTCAAGGATAACACATTCTCAGAATACTGCAATGTAGAGAGCTGGGGAAGTTTCTAGTATCCAAGATTTTCATATTTAAGAGAAACAAAAACTGCTGTATTTAACAGAGTGGTTGTAAACTAATATCCCCAGACAGAGCACTGCCAGCCCCCACACTTTACACTCACTCACCCTAAGCTGGTACTAGGCAGAGCTCTACTTATCAGTGATCCAGTGTCTAAGAGCTATGATAATCCAGGCAACAGCTGAGATTTATCACATCTCTACCTTCAGAGAAATTAATATGAAGTAGCCTTATCAGTCCAGCTTAAGTACTTTAGTATTTGGTGACACCTTTTTTTATTTGGAATAACAGTTTATATTTTAAGTCAACCTTTTCAGAAATCAACTCTCCTCCTCAGGACAAGCAATACTAAATAACAAGGTATGTTCAAAACAATGGATAGTTTCCAAGATAGATAATCTAGGGTGCTTGCAGGGAAAGCTTGGAGAGGGTAAAAAGGGGAAATTACATTATGAAGAAAATGACTGTATTACAGTTGGACACCATTTTCTCACCCAGATAACTAACTGAACAATTTCATAATCAGTATTCATAAAGGTAATTTTAATAGCACCCAAGAAAGAAAGACATTTAGACTAAGTATGATGGCTGTCTTTTTAATCCCTTAACGACCGGCCGATTGGCGCGGTGCGGCCAGTTAAAGACCACGGAGCATTTTTTTTTTTTTTCAAAATCCACTTCTGGACTCCCTGAACGGCGTGCAGCCACGGGGAGAGCCTAGAATTCCATGATGGTCATAGTACATCATGGGTCGTTCAGTCAGATCAACCCTTGACGTACTATGACCGTCAAGGGTCGTTAAGAGGTTAAAACCCATGAAACAGGACTCAGATGTAGGATATCTTCATCCCACATCAGAGTCCTGTTTCATGGGTTTTAAAAAAGAGAACCATCATACTGAGTCCAAATGTCTTTCTTTCTTGGGTGCTTTTAAAATTACCTTTAAGGATCCGGATTATAAAATTGTTTAGTTAGTTATCTGGGTAAGAAAATGGTGTCCAACTGTAATACAGTCATTTTCTTTTTAATGTAATTTTGTTATTGCGTGTCTGTGCTTGTGCATACAGATCTGTACATTTTGGGATGTTTTCCCAGAATAACATCCTTGGTAGCACATACCATATTCAGTCATATATACTACATTCTTGGATGTGCAGTAGTATGATCATGTGATGCTGAATGTTTCTGCTGTGTAGATGGCCACGTTGGAATAAATTTGTGTGTTTACAAAGTTGGTGAGTGACAATGCATAATTTCGTTCCACTGAATGTAAGATCAGTGTCACTGGGGAGTTACCTGCTTATTCATTTCTGTTGGAGATTTTCAGGTTGCTGCACTATGCTCTCCTCTACTTCCTGTATTGCAAGCAAAACAGGCAGGTAATTGTTTAAAGTGGATCTATCACATATAGATATCTAATGCTCATTAGATAGAGCATTTAGCGAAAAAGCTTAATATGTTAGTCATTTTTGCGCAAAAATTCAAGTTTAAATGGTGCCCAGGAGCCTACTTCCTGCTTACAGCACTGCCTATGCTCCCATCCCACTACCCAGTATCCTCCAATGACGGAGGCTTTCTTTCTCTAAGCTTGAGCGATCTCATTGGCAGAGATCGATATCTAGCCAATGAGATTGCTCCAGCTTAGAGACAGACAGCCTCCATCATCGGAGGATGCTGGGTAGTGGGACGGGAGCAGCCTCTGTGCAGCAAGCGGAAGTAGGCTACTGGGCACCTTTTAAACTTGAATTTTTGCGTAGATAACGTTTTGTTTTTTTTAAATTACTAACATATTAAACTTTTTCACTAAATGCTCTATCTAATGAGCATTAGATATCTATATGTGAAAGATCCACTTTAAGTTTTAACCTTTTCATTGCAGTTCAGTCAGAGTGCACAGGGTAAGTGAGGGAACAGAGACAATGTTCACAGACTTCAGGCATGTCATACTGCTGGTTATGTGTAAAGGAAGGCACAGCAGTATGGCAGCTCTGCATGTTAATGATTCAATTCTATGCCCCCTCCACTTGCAAACTAAATTCTTCGTGCATATGATGAGGTTTGTTTATACAGACAAGGCAATGTGCTCACCACACATCGCCAGGCAAACATTGCCATAACATCTTGCCTTAGTGCATCTTCCCCTGGAGAAACAGACATCCCGTAGAACGTGAGTACACATTCTGTGTGTGTCTTGAGGGAAAGTAAAAGAAATTACTTGCTAGGAAACCCCCAAATCACTGTTGATTTCACTGAAAATAAAAAGTCAGAACATGATCATTTCAAATCACATACCAACCTCACTGACATGATGGCATATCTGTCCACATCACATGCCTTCAAAGACAAACTAGTGTGGCAGGTGTATAGAAAAAAACAATGACCATAAAATGTCTGACATCCGTTTTCTTGCATGCATCAAGTGTTATTTTGAGGGAACACAATTTCACATGAGGCTAAAAAAAGAAGGGAAAACCAAACAAAAGTGTAAATTTCCTTCAGCGCATAGTTTCCAAAGAGTATAGCACCTAAAAAAAATACCACCACCACTAAACTATTATACAAATCCGCCAAAGAAGCTATGAAACTGTTCTACACGATGCAGCACAACACATCAATTCACAACAGAACACGTAAACTGTTTCAGTTGGCTTTGATGGTTAAAAGGAAAAAATCCCAGGAAGAATAACTCCGTACATCCTTAAAGCAGAACTACTGTGTCACAAAATGATTAGCTTAACTAAGTCCCATTCTGGAGACTAGCTGCTTAGTAGCGCTAGCCGCCAGAATTATTACCTGATTTAATAGATAAATGTTTTATTCCCCAGCTGTCATTAGAACGGAGCGCGCACATCTTGCCAGAATGACGTCCGCGTGCCTGCGCTGTCAGTCCCAGCCGGAGCCGGCCAGCTCCTAGCAACGCCTCCTAGACCTGACTGGGACTGACAGAGCAGGCGTCATTCTGGCAAGATGTGCGCACTCCGTGCTACTGACAGGTGGGGAATAAAGCATGCATCTATTAAATCAGGTAATAATTCTGGCGACTAGCGCTACTAAGCAGCTAGTCTCCAGAAGGGGACTCAGTTAAGCTAATCATTTTGCGACACGTTAGTACCGCTTTAATTTACAAACGGATTCAACAGCAAACACATTACACATAAGCCCTTCACCAATAGACTCAATGCATATCTCAAAAGAATATAATAGCTCTGAATTCTAATAGCAATTAAATGTATTCCGAAACATTGGACGACTAACACCCAACCACAGGGCTGCAAGGGTCCACACAGCACCTGTACACTGGTCTATCCACTCCAGGGGAAGTCCAGTAATGTTAACCCACCTAATGGGGGAATTGTGACAGCCCCATATCTTTCAGAAAAACAATAAGAGTCTAAAAACCAAGAGTGTTCTCTGCCATCCGAACTCTTTGCATGACACATTCATTCTGGGGCACTTATAGAGCAGGTAATGGTTGAGCTGGGGGGGGGGGGTGTCTCCACCTCTCCACACACAAAAAAAAAAAAAAAAAAAAAAAAAACTCTTTGAGATGTGTCCGGCTCTCCAAAAGGAGGGACTCAACCCCATGGTACCTGTGTTCCATATTGGACATGAGAAAAATACAATTTTAGAAGCCTGGAATTTTTTACCCCTACACTAAAAGAATATGCATTTGGGATGTCGCCAGCACACAGGGGTTAATAAGATTCCTCAAAATCAACAAAACAAAGCAACAAATGACTTAATTATTGCCCTAAAATAGATTACACAGGAATAACTTGGGATATCAATTATCACATATCTCTACACTAATAAAAAAAAAAACGCAGCTTATTCACATTTTACATTCCTTGTTCTGTGAGTTACATATATGTAGCACATAAGAAGTTATCAATAAAAAGCCATATCACACTATGTCTGTTACAGAATTGTAACTGCATTTTTTAAAATACTGTTCAGCTGAAATATTCACAATGCAGGCAAAAGGAATAGTAAAACCATCAAATGCACCTCACCCCCTGGTACAGCCAGAATTGCATCTATTTTCTTTTAAAGTCCAATGAGTTAGATACACTTACATTTTACTTTACATTGTAGAGTTAAATCACACAATTATGTCAGTCTCCTGAAATAGTGCTATGATGTCAATGTGCAGTATGTGTAATGCTTCAAGACACCACTAACATTACCGATGGCCTGTAAAAGAGAATTCAATTATGCCCCTTCAACTGCATCTCTCAAATACACTTCAGCTAATGTGTACAAAGAAAGGTACTATAACCCTTTGCATGCCAGGAGCTTGTGCCATTTCTTAGACCATCTAGGCCAGACACATTTTCAGCATTTTTTGCTATCCATCTGTTTAGGTCTCCAGTAACTTTCCTGTTACATATGGAAAACTATAGATTGAGCTTTTACATGGTGCCTCAAATAAATTTTGCATCATGGAACAAGCTGTGATGTAAAATACAAAACGTAAACAAAAAGAAAAAAAATATAAAAAATGTGTCAATATCTCACACACACACACACACACACACACACACACTATATATATTTTTATTGTGATTGTGAAATTGTAAGTTATTTTAAAAAGCCCTGAACCCCCCCACACACATACATTAAAAAAAAAAAAAAAAAAAAAAAAAAAAAAAAAAATACCAGATAAGTAGAGTTTTACAAACATGCATGACCTGAGCAGACCCGTAATATCCAGGAGAGCAAATTGGCATTATTTTTCATTTCCACCCCTTCAAATGTACAAAGATCTATTGAATTTCCTACTGTATTCATTAGCTAGTGCTCTTGGCATATAAATGACACACCACTGGTATGAAATGACAATGTGGGGGCACCAGAAGTACAAAACTACACTATCTACATCTGATTTCACTTCTGTTTTTTTTTTTTTTTTTTTTAAATGAATTGCCTCTACTACAATGGTTATAATAGCTACAGAAGTGAAGATAAGGTAGACAAAGCATATGCACAAATGTTTCCAGAAAGTGGACTTTTTTTCTATAATACCACTTACAAAGTACTGAAATCTGTAAAAACAATGGAATTTCCAACTGTATTCATTAGCTGCTGCTCTGAAAAATGGCACACCAATCCTATGTGTGAACATACTGTAGGTGTTGTCAGAAGCACAAAAGTATACCAAATTCAAGAGCTCATTTTTCCAGCAAGACTTACTTGTACTAAAATGGTTGTAAGAGCTACAGAAATGAAGAAAAGTTAGACAAAGCATACCATTTTGGAAATAATCACATTTCTACCCTATGCCTGGTGTGCACTAATGTTTAGAGAATGTGGCACTAAAGTTTTGTTTGTTTTTTTATGTTTACCTCTTTAAATGTACTGAAACAATAGAGCTGCTCCCCCCCAGCGGCCCCAGTAACACAAGCAGTAGACAAAGTCAGGTGTAAATCATTACCAGAGGCCATGAAATACACCTTAAGAAGGTGATCAATGCAATTATCATCAGGCGCTTAGGTGCCACTGCATTTGCAAGAGGAAATGCTGTAAGCTTAGAAAGGCAAGACATAAGAATGTCAACTGCAGAAGGGGGTAGTGCATGGCTGTAGCGCATCAGGAGAGAAGGGATAAGAGGGTGAAAGATCTCCTGGGAATTAATAATTTCTTATCAAAGAATTGCTATTCCTCCAGAACCACCTGGTCCACAGAATAATGAGGAGGAAAACTGCAGCATCTTTGTTGTGTCTCAAACTCTCTTCGGATGAAAAACTCAAGTCTGAGGCCTCAGAAACCTTGAGGGACTTATTAGAGCAGTTTTGGGGACACTTCACAGGGTCTTCCCCTAAAAAAATCACTAGGAGTAAATGAGGAATCAAAAGCACTCATAAGGAGAACAACCCTCTTCCAGAGTGTAAAGCCCCACAAAATGACTAGATGGCATTTGGGCAGGGAACGGCACTCCCTTAAGACTCCCTTAAGAGATGAGGAAAGATTATTCAGAGAACGGATAAGGGCTTTAACCCCTGCAGTCTCCTGTTCAAGAAAAGAGGGGGCCACAGAACAAGAGGGACATAATGTACTAGTAAAGTCCTTGGGAAGACCAGTCTGATATGAAAAATCAAAGGGTCTTTGAGGAAACCCTGGTGCTCTCTGGCTTACCAATGTCTCCCTTGTGCTCAGACATAGCCAGGAGACATGTAGATAGAGAATACAGGACAGAAACCAAGGAGGAAAAAATGCATCAGGAGGGAGATTTCGGCCCCCAGATAGAGACCTGAAACAACCAGGTGCCTCCTGGGTCATCTGTTGCAAGAGAAAGGAAGTGAAGAGGCCCAGGAAAAACCCAGGCCTAATGAGATATGCAGTCTTCCCTCCACTCATCTGAATGGAGTGGGGTCTTTCCATTCACAGGGACCACTCCCCACCTTGTAGCAGGGGACTGAACCCCCTGAGGGTGTCCACCCTCATAATGGAAAAAAGGAGGTGTAGAAGACTGAACCCCTTCCTGCACACTAGAGCCCACCCAGTACCGCAGGAGAATAATGAGGCCAATGCCCCATCCAATATGGCCACCACGGTAGCTAAAAGTGAAACTGAAAAATAAATATATAAGAGTAAACTAAGATAAATATAAGAGTCCATCCCCATTATGGGAGGCTAACAACAGGATTGTACAGGATATAGGAACAGAGTGCAAAACTACTCAAATCCCCACGGAACTTGGGTGCTAGAGAGACACAGGACATACTCACAGTTCCTGTACACTCTAATAACGGAAATCCTCTTCAGGCTCCTATACAATAAGAGTGAAAGAGAAAAGTGGCTAAAAATAGTCTGCACTCTAGGGTGCATATCCATCAAGAAAGCACACGAATAGGACCCAGCCTAATGGGGGATTGAACAGCCCCATATTAGAAAACAAAAGAAGGCCAACTAAAATGATATTTGCCCTGATGTACCTGCTTTGAGATTACAATTCCAGAGAGCTGTTTTTATGGAAATGACCTGCCCTCCAGTGAGAGTATACTTTATCCCCATGGTCCCTGTGCTCCCCAGTGGAGCAAAGAAGATAGTTTGAGCTATTTAGGTTTATAGATTATGCTAAATTAACAAACGGTGTGCAGGAACCTTCACTGATAATTAACCATTTCTGTGTAATGCACTCCTTACCCTGTCATGCACGAGTTAACCTATTCCAAGGTATAGGAAGGGTTAACAAAAAAACTTGCATGTGCACCAGAGTATCTAAAGGCATGTGTCTAAGGAAAGATCCTGCAATAAATGTTATCAAGAAACCTGGTCAGACTTCATTGTAAAATCAGTTGTCCAAGATGAGCATCCAAGCAGGGCAAATTCAAAGGATGCCAGAAATCCTGCCCAAGGCACCATAAAAATTCTACAGGGACCAGACATTGGAGTCACATTGAGGACACAGCATCCAACATGTTCATAGACATAATGTAAGAAATATGCTGAGGTTTTTGAAGTAAACTTATGGCATGAACAGGTTATGTGCTCTGACAGTGTGCCCTTCAGACTGATAGAAAACAAGGCTGGAAAGGGTTAACCCTTTAAGGACCCATGATGGTCCTGGCACATCATGGGTTGGTGTGTCATAGGGAGCCATGACGTGCCAGGACCATCATGGATTTCAGGGCTCACCATGAGGCTGCACACCATTCAGGGTGCCCTGAACTGGTTCATAAAAACGGTCCTTAAGTGTCGGCCACGTGCTTGGCCAGTCCTTAAGGGATTAAACAGTCCCTAAGTAATAAGAAGACTGGTAGAAGGAGGTTGTTTGGTATCTGTACTCTTGACATGATGAGAATTGTACTTTGTTCCCGGACTGACAAGCAGAAAACAGCAAAGAAAAAAAAAAAAAAAAACACACAAAAGAGGTGCAGGAGATCCTCTAAGTGTAGAAGAGACTTGAAAAGGGATCCTTCACTAACACCACGGTAATTAAAGCGTTACTCACATTTGCCTCTGATGAAGTAGCATTACTGCTACGAAACGCGTCAGATATATATATATATATATATATATATATATATATATTTATATATTTATTTATTTTTTTACATGTGTTGTCTGCCATTGTATGTCCATTTGGATGTTATATTATTTTATTCTATTTTATTTTTATTTTTTTTTTTAAATATAGTGAAGATTTATTACATTATTCCGATTGAGCTTCTGGTCTAATATTCCTCCAGATGATATGGGGTTAATACAGAATAAATAGGTGCCACCAAGGATATACTGGGCAATATTTAGCCCTATGTTAGAGTGGCAGTTTCCACATATAGTGTTAATCCCTGTCGGAGTGGAAAAGAAAAAAGAATATAAAGCAGACCGAGGAACGATTGCACCACACTGGGGTGAAAGCAAGTATATGCATTTATACTAAGAGGCAGGCAGGTTACCACCTCCGGTGAATGTGAGTAACGATTTAATTACAGTGGTTTTGGTGAAGGGTCCTTTTTCAAGTCTCTACTACACTTAAAGGATCTCCTGTGCCGCTTTTGTGTTTTGTTTTGCTTTGTTTTTTTGTGGGTACCCAACCCATAGGAGGCGTGCAGCAGTGACCCCAGGAACTGTACTGGGACTGACAGTGATCAATATTCTGGAGAGGAGGATCCAGATAATGTGCTATAAATATATTTTTTTGTATTTTTTGTGTATTGTGTTATTGTGCATTTAAAGTATTTCTTGTTGGCAGACCCGGTTGTTCCCTTTACTTGTGGATTGTTGCGCTTGGTGTGGGGCATTTTGTCTTTTTGTACAGCTAGCCACACATCAAATCCCAACAAGTATAATAAGTGTATAACTATATTATTGTTTGCACGTTTTTTAACCCCTTAACGACCAGGGAATCCGAAAGCGGAAGTGACTTGACGACCACGGAGCAATTTTTTTTTATTGCTCCGTTGGGTTCCGGACTCCCCGAACGGCGTGCAGCCGCGGGGGGAGCCCGGAACTAAATGACGGTCATAGTACGTCATCGGTCGTTAAGTCAAATCGACCCTTGACGTACTATGACCGTCAAGGGTCGTTAAGGGGTTAATCCTTTTTGCTATAGAGGCATAGCCAGTTGGAATGAGTGGGTTTCCTCAACTATTTGTTGGGGACACACACTTTTTTCATTTTTGTTTCTAGGAAACAGCGCAGACATCTTTCCATAGTGACGTCTGCATTTTCAGTCCCTTTAGGAGCCAAACGGCTTCTAGCAACACCTCCTAGAGCAGGCTGGGATTGACAGTGCGGGGGCACAGACGTCACTATGGAAAGATGTCTGAGCTGATTCCTGCCTGTCGGTCCGGGAACAGCGTACAGTTCTCAAACACCAGGTAATATTTCTGGTAACCAGAGCTATTGAGAAGTTAATCGTCATATGGGTATTTATTTGGGAAAAATGTATTCAGGGGTGGTAGTTCCCTTTAAATTATCAGGCTAGAATTTGGTGCTTTGTTTATGGCCTAATTCATTAAGACTGTCAAACTGCCTGGGCTATACACTCTCATCCCATGTGACACCAAGTGGGCAGTCTCCAAGATACAAAGATGTTGACTGCCTAAAAGTATGACTTTCTGGTAAAAACTTAGAACTTCTTTTTACAAGGTCTTTACTATCTGTCGATCCCACAGAATATTGGTAATTTGGTACAGTACAGGTTTTTGCCAAAATTGGGTTCTATATAAAATTGTAATCCAGGGGGTTACTGAAGTCTCCTTAGGTATTAGTAAAGCCTTAAACATAACTTGGTGGTGGCAGTAAGTAATTTTTTTGTGGAATGGTGAGATGAGCCATTCTTGGAGTTAGGTGGAGTTGCTCTGTACACTGCAGGGGTGAGTGACTAGTGGGCCTGCGAGCTGGTTGCCAGTAACCCTTTCAACCCCACACCCTGCATCACAGGCTGGCCTATCACCAGCACTAAAATGGTTGTGTGGCTAGGACAGACAGGAAATTCGCACACGCCCCAGTTCAGAGATGGAAAACTGCCACAAACCTGGAAGCCAGGGTCTGACATTTGTGTGGTATTTTTATTTGTTATGCATGGACATCTTTAGTGGCTCCAGCATGCAAGAAGTTAAAAGCTCTTTTCTAAATCCTGTTTGCTTTTATAAATATGGGCCAAAGTAAGGACACTTTTTGATTAACACTTATTAAAACACACACACAAAACACTATCCATGTACCTTAGCTGCAGCTCTGGTGTACCACCAGAAAGGTTATTCCACGAACCCCATCAATAATCAGGGGATGACACGTGTGGCTCACTCAGAACCGATTATGTGCCATACCTACTGTTGCTAATAGAGCTGTCTAAGAATCAGGGTTCCTGTTAGTAAAGAAAATGAGTTCTACTGGCAGTGTTATGAAAATAAGCTCACAACATAAAACCAACAGATAAAGCTAAATATTAGCATTTACCCTCCTTCAACACATAAAACAGCCAATATTAACCCTTTTAGATACTATGTGGTGATATATTGTATGCATTTCACTCTGTCTGAAATTTAATATATCCAAGTAGGGTGTACTTCTGCAGCAAAAAAGCTATTATAGTTGCCTTTCAGGTAAGAGGAGTTGTATTAATTTAAATTAAATAAAAAAAATTAATTGTAGAGAAACAAATGCCTTAGTCATGCCACAAGCATCTCTTATTACTGGGGTGTTAAAGCACTGACTGTATTTCTCTTGCAGGGTAAAAGTGGTGTTTAGGGAAAATTGCACATCCTCTCAAGTAGCCCACTACTGACCTGTGGTGTTCAGACTGCTACCCAGTTACACTGCAAGGAGGGATTAACCAATCATCGTGCAGTTGTTGTTTTTTTTTTTTTTCTGACTGGGCGAGTACAGGTGGACAGCAAGAAATCTCTCACACAAGCTCTCTCTCGCTTTCAGTCACCTCACTAACTGTCATACTCTTCGCCTGCCTAAAGTGTCACCAACTGACCCACACCTTTAGTGGCATAGTGTTATATTTTTGTCCACCGCTGCCTTAGTATGCATAATCTATATATCTAACTAACTAGTTTTCTAAATTTAACAAAAAAATTAAACTGAACTGTGAGACTTCATTCCATCTCCCTCTCAAGACCAAGCTGTTGTCCTGTTCCACACTGGCCCTCCAGGGCTTACAATGAAGACCTGGCAATCAGTATGTCTGCCCTCCAGTTGGGTACTATCCACACAAGTTACTCGGTGGCAAAATGTGATAGGAACACACTTTTGCCTAACACTTTAAGGTTGTAATCTTAACAGGTCTTTTCTGTCAGTAGCACTAACATGTTACAAGACGTATGAATTATAATGTGCTTTTTATTACCACTTAACCCTCCAAGAGTCAGAGAGGTATCCAATGCACCAAATTAATTAAAAGCAATGTTCATAATGTATTACACATTTTAGATCTTTATTTGCCACAAGCTCAATGAAAGCTGTTTTGTTTACTTTAGAGAAATATTTTGTATTGTACAAGAAAACATACCTCTGCTTAGGAACACATCCATTGTTTATTAAAAAAGCAAAAAAACATTTGGACAAAAACATATACAGTAGGGCTTTTCCACTGCTGGTAGGATGGTTCATTCAAAAGATAATCTATAGTTTCAATAACAACCTATTATGCTTAAGCCTGGAGTAGGCAACCATTTGGTTGCCAAGCTGCTGGGGACTACAATTATCATGATCCCAATCAGCCAACAGCAGGAGATGCAATTGTTTCCTACCCCAACAGTCTTCACCGAAGTGAAATTTTTAATAGTAGACATTATGGAATAATATGGAGATGAGTGAGTATGTATGTGTGTGTGTAACCGATTCAGGGCTCCCAAATGGTGTGCAGCTGCACGGAGAGTCCTGAAATCCATGAAGTGCCAGAACTTTCATGGGTCCTTATTGTACAACAGACCCGTGACTCTCCTGGAACATCATGGGTCCTTGAGGGGTTAACTGGGCAGCTATGTAAAAATGTAAACATATGGGAATAACTAGTTTTGTGCAACCTCTTCAAGGAAAAAGTTTGAGTTGCAAGTATAAAAACTATTGATGCTGTGTGAAAAGCATACATCAAGGCTGTCCAAGTTCAGTACTCAAGGGCCACTAACAGGCCAGGATGTAAGGATTTCCCTGATTAAGCACAAGTGAGTTAATCAGTGACTCATTCATTTTGATGGACTCACCTGCACTTAATCAGGGAAATCCTTACATCCTGGCCTGTTGGTGGCCCTTGAGGACTGAACTTGGGACAGCCCTGGCATAAATCAATGTATGCTATGCCTTCATAACTTAAAACTTTCAGACTGAGAGGTATCCAACCCCTCTCTGGCACTCAAACGGTTCATATACAAATCACTAGCACAATAGGGGATAGCGTTCCAAAAAGTCTCACCATTTTAAATGGGGCTTGTAAATATCTGAAGGCTGGAGGTCTCCAAGGCGTTGCGCTGGAGACCTTTCTAGCATTTAGGGAATAGACTACTCATTCAAATATATGATAATGTGCATCCCCTATAGTGAAACTGATTTGTCCCAGAATAATTCCACTTTACTTTAACATAAGAGAATTAGGTACAGAAATAGGTCACCCCTGTGCAGTTTAACACTAGTAGAGGACAGTCCTCTCTTCTCGCCGGACAAAAAAAAAAAAAAAAAAAAAAAAAATGTATAGCCCCAACTGTTAAAGGGGAACTGATTTGAATATGTGGCTTATAATTTAGTAAAAAAGGGTCCTTCATACAGAAATCACATCTCCTTAACTATTCTTTGTTTTATCTGCAGCAGCCATTATATAATGACATGTGGAAAGCTGCATTAAGTTCGAATATCCTCAAAACAGACTTTAATATTCCTTAGTGACAACATGAGTCAACTGTCTTCAGCCTGCTGTAAACGGAAACTAGCAGCAGTATACAACTGAGTGTAAAATAATATAGATAAAGCAGCATTATTATTTGAAGAACAAATTGATATGACAGCGTGGCTCACTCAGAACCGGTTATGTGCCAAACTGACAGGGCACATCTACCATTGCTAATAGAGCTGCCTTGAGAATTAGAGTTCCTGTTAGTAAAGAAAATGAGTTCTACTGGCACAGTTATGAAAATAAACCCACAACATAAAAGCCAACAGATAGAAGCTAAATATTAGCATTTACCTCCTCCAACACATAACAGCTAATATTAAACCCTTTGGATATTATATTGAGATCTCTTGTATGCATTTCACTCTGTCTGAAATTTAATGTATCCAAGTATGGTGTACTTCTGCAGCCAAAAGGCATTTTAGTTGCCTTTGAAGGTAACTGGAGTAGTACTGCAAAAAAAAAATGTAGAGAAGCAAGTGCTTTCAGTCATGCCACAAACATTTCTTGTTACAGGGGTGCTAAAGCCGCGTACTCTTCTTGCAGGGTGAAACTGGAAACCCCATCAAGTAGCCCACAGCTGACCTGTGGTGTTCAGACAGCTACCTAGTTACAAGTAATGATTTGCCTATCAACAGTATGTAGTGCTAGCCCCAATGCAAGAAGGGATTAACCAATCATCGTGCAGTTGTTTTTCTCTGACTGGGCGAGTGCAGGTGGACAGCAAGAAATCCCACCCCCTCACAATCTGCGCCACTTGCAGTCAGTCACCTCACTGTCACCCTCTTCTCGTGCCTAGACTGTCGCCGACTGACACACATGCGCGCGCTCTCCACAATCTATAAGGTTTCCCGTGAAGTACGGGCAATTGTGCATTTCACCCTGAGTGGCACTTTTGTCTAATACAGGAGTGGGCAACCTGGGGCTATCCAGCTACAGCTGACTACAATTCCTACAGGCTGCCAGGAGATAATGGGACATGTAGTATAGCAATAGCTGTGGGTCCTCACGTTGCACATCCCTGGTCTAACGCTTTATTAGCACATTCCGATAAAAAACCAAGACACAATGGTGTTTCGAGCTTCCTGCCCTCCATATATACATGCACGCATGTGTTCTTACCTGCCCGGTTGTCCGGCCTGCTGATCCCTGTCATTCACAGCAGCAGTGTAGATTTGCCGGTAGCAGTCAGCCAGGGCCTTGCCGGAGAGCAGCAGCTGGTAGCGGCTCCTGCAGTCGGACTGCACCCCAGAGGTGCCATCAAGGCCTCCTGTCATGTGTAGCCGCGACGTGCAGGACGAAGAGGCGTTAGATGGAAGCAGAGGGAAGAAGCCCAATACACCAGGTCCGGAGGAAGCTGCTGCTGCTACTGCAGCCTGGGGAGGGGGTGCGGCTGCTGCGCACATCATCTTTGCCCCCTCCGCGCCGGCCGCTCCTTTCTACAGTACGTGTGTGTAAATGTACGGAGTGTCACTTGGCCCGTATCATGGAGGCGCAGTCTGTGTCACCCCAGCATTCCCGGGTAGATCGCCGCTCATCTACTTGCACTGGAAGATAAGAGAGGGCGGCTGTCACCTCCCTGATCCTCTTCACCGCTCCTGATACCAAGCTCTTGCGTCTCCCCCCGGGCCTAATAATATATCCTTCTGCCGGGTGTATATTCACTGTAATCCAAAGGTAAACACACCGCCCGATCCTTGCACCATCCTCTTAGTAAAGGCAGTGGCATCCAGTCACAAGCAGGATCTTCTCCATATGTAATATTGTATATATTCTCATTCCACTGATTACCTCTTGCATCGGAATAAACACTCCTAGACAGCTCACCGACCTATTCAACTCCAGACGTGCTGCTTATTTGTACTCCTTAAATGAAAGCTGCACACTCAGTGCTGCCATCTTACCTCCATTATCTCCCTGCTGTTATTTCAACACACACTTACACTCGCACACATACTCTTTGCATTCTGGGAGAAGACTTTCCTCCTCCTCGGCCAGCTCCCTCCCAGCAGAACACCGCCCCCTGCAGGAGAAATATCTGTAGTATACACTCCTCTTACTATTTATTTTTCATCAATTTTAGAACAATAGGACACTAGCACATGTAAAAAATAATATTGTCAGTTAAAAAAGTGGATAGATTCTGACGCAAACTAACTTATAGAAGAGACTAAAAATCTCCATTTATTTTAATGGGAGTGTTAACCCCTTGATTGCTATTGATGTCTCCAACGCATTGCGAAGCAATTTGTTGCAGACCTCTAGCGTTCAGGGGTTTAAAATACCTAGGGTTTAAACAAAAATCTCATATGTTGCAAATCAGAAATCATCCTTTTTTTTAGCATACGACCCAATGTAAATGTAAAAAAGATAATGAACCGTAATAGTGTGATACAAGGACAAGAAACGACAGCATTTGCTATGGTTAATGATGACGTAATAAAATGTGATGTAATCTGTAAAAACCCGTGTTGTAATGCTGAATGTTTTTAGACTACAAATTGTATCATCATCATCGGCCAATGATGATGGGACTTGTAGTACACAGACTGCCCATCCCTTCAGCATCAATGCATTTTTATTGCTTTTGCTAACCTTAAAATTAACGCACTGTTTTTTAACAGAAGGGTTTAAAGCACATATTTTTTAACTGCATACAGATTCAGCAATTTCTGATCTCAGGGTTAAATAACAAGATACGTCTGGTTATGAATTGAATGTGGTCTTGGAGTATGAAGGCGATCAATAAAGAAAATATCAATAACGTCGTTGCCAGAATTTGTCATTAAGAAATTGTATATGTGGAAACATATAGGATTGCATCACACAGTTAATACAGCAATGCACGGCAACAGCAGCCTCCTGAATGTAACTGAAAGAAAAACGGGGAAAGGCAATTGGTCTGTCATTTTTTTTATTTAAGCTAGTGGTCAAGTACCTGACAGAGACGTGAGTGAAACTGACAGAGGGTTCTGTCTGGTTGGTTGTTTCATGTGGTTCTTATTTAGAGCTAGGCTGCTACAAAGAGAATATATCGAGTTTGTCAATGACACATTTGTATAAAATGTATTTATTTATTTTGTGAGCAATGTTTCATTCTTCCTTTGCAGAAGTGGACATTTTTCTGTATAGCAACACTGCTATGTTTGTACAGCCAGCCATACCCAAAGGACAGGTAACACTGGCCAGCAGTCAATATTTTGTCTGCTTCACTATAGGATGGAGACATCTCTAGAATCCAAAACTTGTACTTTACTAGATCATTTAATCTGAATTGGTAAACAGTCATAATGACATATTGCATACCAAGAACAGCCTCTCTCTTCTCCAATCTGACCACAGGATTAACTTGGTTTCTTGCAGAAAACCTGGGATAATGGGAGCTCAGGAGGAAGCCTACTGGAACAGGAGACCCTTGGCAAATATTTACTACCATGCATTAAAATGCTGTTCTATTTGCAATATGTGAAGTACTATCTATCCTCAGCATTTGTATCTGTAGCTATGTCCAGGACTAGATGGAATACAGGTTTTCTTAAAATAAAAATATATGGTAGGTATCTCTCATAAAAGCAGTGGTCTCATAAATTCTGAACCAATTTTTTCTGGTCCTACAACATACAACTGACAAATAAAAACACTGTTGTACAAAACAAAACAGAGAAACATCAGCTGACACAACACCCAGCACATAGCACAAGCACACAAATGGCAACATTAACCCCTTCAAAGCCAAGCAAACACATTAACAATGCCCATGCCCTATAAACAAGTGTCTAACAAACAACAATATCCCATCAACACCCCAGGGACAAGGGGTTCACAAAGCAAAACAATGTCACACACCTGACAGGTACACAGCAAGTACAACTAATCAGATGAATAAAACAGCCACACTGCAAAACACCTCGATAACACACACCTTCCCATTGGTCACTCCCTACCTAATGACTACATCTGCACAACACCCCACCAGTGTATTAAAGGGGCATCTCACCATCCTCAGATGTGGCATGTTTACTGTAAGACTACTCATAAGGATTTGAGGATTTTTCATTAATTTTGTAAATACAATTTTTAAATACATTTTTAGATTTTCGTTACATCTGGTCTGCGGTACAAGGACTTTCATTACATTTTCTACAATTCTACGGATATCTGATGCCAGTCCTTTGGGTTTTGTTGTGGGGAGAACCAGCATCATAAATCCCTGCTGGCTTTACAAACCGATTACGGGTTATTGTAGCTGGTTACATGTACCGAGTGAGTATTGAATTTCTTTCAAACTCTGATCTGTATGCTGTTTTTAATTCACAGTATAGCTCTCCTGTTTCTGTGTTTTGTACTTCCATATTTGAGCATTTTGTTGCGTGACAAACATCTTCAAACTGTTAAGAAAACAAAAAACTGTAGGCCAGAACTGGGAATTATTGACTGGCCCATTCCTCCGCTCTTGTCCCTATGGCTGGCAGTTGTCACATCATTCCTGACAGGTTTCAGGCTATTGTCTGATATGCACATTGAAATGTGGAGAGCCTTGTGGGGTATACACTGCCAGATGCAGCATGGATGTGGATGCTCTTGAAACACTGATGCTCCAGGTCAGTTCAATGAACATATTGTATTGTAAAATAAATGACAAAGTGGACTAGGGACAAAAGTGGAGGAATCTAAGGTTAAATATAGTCCAACATTTCAATCAGAGTTTGCATGCAGAGAATGGGCGAGAACAGCAGGCAGCTTATGCCCTCCGTTCCTAGAAAGCAAGTAGTAGAATTGTTCTGTACTTGCGAGACACCATTTTGGCCTTCAGACGTCAGTTAAGAACTGTAGAGTTACTGGTTTGGGAGGTTCAGCCTCACCAAACTATCTATTCCACCTCCGACAACACAACTACGCTTTTCACCCGCTTAACAGTGGGCTTCCTCAAAGTCAAACCGTTACATTCCAGGTCAAGTTTTAAATAGCCATATTCCTGGAATGAAAGATTTCGGACTCCATAGTAATGCATTATACAATGTAAGGATGTGCAAAGGCATCGCGACAACACCAGACCCCCACTGATGGGAGTAGACTCCCAAAACCTTTCACTCCCGTATGGGGACCTAGCAGGCCCGCAATACCCACAATCGAGATGGCATATAATATCAAGTATCATCAAAATCCTCTAATTCATAAATTCATAATCCAAAGGGTTAATTTCTCACAAAGTCAAGTCAAACACTCTCAGTGGGACAACTAAGGAAATCAATTTATATTATTCAACATTTTATACCCTTTCAAAAATATCCCTTCTAAGAAATAAACCAATGAACAGTCCAGTGGCATTCCATCTCGCCAATCCTGATGATGCCTGAGCCATACACTATGTATACCACTCAAATTTACAAAAACATATTTAACTTTATTTCTTAATTTAACCCATTGGAAGCTAATTATCACGGTGCCCGTGTTATCACTGGCGACATTGTGACCAGTGCTACTTCCTGATGCCTTTTATTGGCTAACGTGGTTTTGCTCCACCCAGTGCTAGCCCTTAAATACCGAGCCCTGTCACTTCTGCAGTGCCCTTTCGTGGTGTTCCCGTTGCTAAGCGCTTGTTCCTATATTTGTGTGAACCCTGTGTATGACCCAGACTGCCTGACTATCTGCCTGTATACGTTCCTGCTCTGTGTATCAACCCGGCCTGGCTGACGTTCCTGCTCTGTGTACCAACCCAGATTGGCTGACGTTCCTGCTCTGTGTATCGACCCAGCCTGGCTGATGTTCCTGCTCTGTTTACCGACCCAGCCTGGCTGACGTTCCTGCTCTGTTTACCGACCCGGCCTGGCTGACGTTCCTGCTCTGTGTACCAACCCAGATTGGCTGACGTTCCTGCTCTGTTTACTGACCTGGATTGGCTGACGCTCCTGCTCTGTATATCGACCCGGTTTAGGCGGACGTTCCTGCTCTGTGTACCCATCCGGCCTGCCTGACGTTCCTGCTCTGTGTACCGACCCGGACTGGCTGTCATTCCTGCTCCGTGTATCGATCAGGCCCAGCTCACTGCTCCATCCTGTGATCCGGTTAGGGGCTGTTCTCCGGTGTCCTCTCTGTCTATGGACAGATCCTCTGGTTGCTTCATTTGCTGCTCTGGCAGTCTTATTACTGTGACTCGGTCAGCGAGTTTGTGCCGCGTAATCCTACACCCCGGTGCAAGCTGAGGTTGGTCTGTTCCTGGGAGCCTCAGGCTGTATCCATTATCTGGCAGTCGACTTCAGGTCTGAGCGTTTGTTAACCCCTTGTAGGTTGGTGTCATTGCACATTAGGTTACAGTCAATTGCAGTCTCGGTTTGGCGTTACTTTGTGCCTGTCATTGCACATTGGGTTACAGTCAATTGCAGTCTCGGTTTGGCGTTACTTTGTGCCTACAGTTGCAGTCCTCCTTTACTGTTCTGGCAGTCCGCCACTTGTCCAGGGCCTTCGTTTACTCCTGTGGCCTCAGTCGCTATTGTGTTACTCTCTGCACAGTGAGTGTCCTGTGGGCCTTTGCGCTATTAGGGCCTGTCTGTACCTCCTGGCCTAATAGCAACCATTTCTCCACTGTCTCGTTTTGGATTCACACGAACTGTAACCTGACCTGTGTCAGTATTATATTTGTCTATATATATACTGGACCCGTGTAGGTTATTGATTTCTACTGTAACCTGACCTGTGTCAGTATCATATTTGTGTATGTGTATATATATATATATATATATATATATCCTATATAATAATTCGCTAAGTTGTGTGTAACGCCGGACATGCGCAGTAGACACTGCTGCACGTGCGGCAGTCATGGCAGTACAGACTGCCCGCGCCGCGGCTGATACAGAGCTGGGCGCTCCGAAGGAGCGGCCAGCTCTGTATCAGCAGTGGCGCGGGCAGTCTCTGCTGCGCGTGAGTGTCCCGCGATTGGCTGCCAGAGGCACTGTGGCCCGTGTAACGGGCTGTTCAACTAGTATATATATAAGCAATAAAGGTTGGCAGTGGCACTCTTATCAGATAATTAATTATAGAAAAATGAACTGGTGCACGTCCCATATAATATGCATAAATGTATACTCAGCCTAAGCTGGATTACCCTGATGAAGGTCCTGTGAAGGACCGAAAACGTTTGGTGTATTAGATACAGACATGGAATAAATCACGTTTTTCTTCATCTACTATTTGAGTGCTGTCTCGTCTGATCCAGCTTAGGCTGAGTATACATTTATTTATATATATATATATATATATATATATATATATACTGGACCCGCGAGGGTTATTCTAATTTCTGTGTTTTTTCAATAAAACTGTGTTTTTACCTAACCTTCCATGTCTGAGTGTCCATAAAACCGTTACAGTACGAAAGGGCCATGACCTCAGATGGTACAGGTGAGGGTAATGCACAAAGTATCCATTGGAGGATGGATTTACATGAGCAGCGTTTGGACCAGTTGGCATTGGCTGTACAAACAATATTAGAGCGCACCGCTCATTTGGATAAACCAGTACAAGCCTCGGTGGTCTCCCCCATTATGACACCGGGAGCTCAATCCCTGACGCAAGCAAACTCGAGCAGAGGGTTAAATGCCACCGTTCCATTACCATTAAGATATTGTGGCGAACCCACCCTGTGTAGAGGGTTTATTAACCAATTGGAGATTTTCTCGGAGTTAACTCCTCAAGCCTTTCCTAGTGACCAAAGTAAGGTGGGCTTTATGATTTCATTGTTGACGGACAGAGCACTGGCATGGGCCAATCCCTTGTGGGAATCAGCCAAACCATGTACTAAGAACTTCAGTGAGTTCTTGTGTGCGTTTGTAGAGTGTTTGAAGTCCCAGGAAGAGCATTCTCTGCTACCAAAAGATTAAAGGAGATCCAACAAGGGTCTCGTACGGTTGCGGATTATGCCACTGAATTTTGTACATTGGCAGAGGAGGTAGGCTGGAACATTGAGGTGCTGGTGGCAGCATTCGCACAGGGACTCTGTGATCGTATCAAAGATGAAACGGCAGCCAGAGATTTGCCGAACGATTTGAATGAGTTCATTGATTGTGCCATAGTAATTGATTCCCGCATCAGGGAGCGAATTGCGGCCAAGGACCGCAGGCAGCGGGCAAGAAATTTTGGACAGGCAAGTCAGTTTCCCACCCATGCCTCCCTCACCTCCCAAGCCTCCTGAGAGTAACCAAGAGAGTGGTGAACCAATGCAGGTAGGGTTCACTAAGTTGACCAAGGAGGAACGGGCTCATCGCCGCAGACAGGGCCTCTGCTTATATTGTGATCAAGCTGGGCATTTGCTGCATATCTGTCCTATATGGCCGGGAAACGGACGCACCTAGGTTACCTTGGGGGACAGGCCCTAGGTGGCGTTCAGATGTCTCTAGACCCGGTGAATCAAAAACCTACAGTCCAGGCTGTAATTTCTTGGGGAGAACTCTCGGAGGAGGTTCTGGCCCTGGTGGATTCCGGTGCAGCCGGATATTTTATGGACAATTCATTTGCTGCATTACACAAGATTCCGCTGGTTGAAAGGGAATCTCCCTTGGCTATCGAAGCCATTGATGGCAGGTCATTGGTACCAGCACAAATCACTATGGAAACTTTACCGCTGTCTATGCGTATTGGGACGCTCCATACTGAGAAACAGTGTTTCCAGATTATCCAGTCTCCTCACCATGCTGTCATCCTGGGGTTTCCATGGTTACATCTGCACAACCCTAGGTTTGACTGGCAGACTTGCAAGATCACGGCTTGGTCTGAATAGTGTATTAAATATTGTATTTCACACCCTACCAAGATCATGTGTACCTTTCCCTCCGTGCGTGTTGAATTTCATCAATTTAGTGATGTTTTCAGTAAGGGAGAGGCTAGTGCTCTGTCATAGCATCGGGCTTACGATTGCGCTATTGATTTGCCTCTTGGTGCCGTTCCCCTTCGGGGTCGTACATACCCATTGTCTTGTGAGGAGAATCGGGCCATGGAGGAGTACATTTTGGATGCCCTGGAGAAGGGTATTATCAGGAAGTCATCCTCTCCCACGGGGACTGGTTTCTTCTTTGTGAAAAAGAAAAATGGTAAGTTACGACCATGTATCGATTATCGTGGTCTGAATAAACTCATGTCCAAAAACGCCTACCCGATACCACTCATCACGGAGCTGTTTGACAGGTTGAAAGGCTCCTCCATCTTCACCAAGTTAGACTTACATGCTGCTTATAACTTGATCAGAATAAGAGCCTGTGACAAGTGGAAAATGGCGTTCAATACCAGATATGGACACTATGAATACCTGGTGATGCCTTTTGGACTATGTAACGCTCCCGCAGTGTTCCAGGAGTTTATTAATGACATCCTCCGTGACATGCTACAGTCTTGTGTAGTTGTTTATCTTGATGATATACTCATACATTCGTCCAATTTGTCGTAACACATCAAGGATGTGTCCGCAGTTTTGCTCAAATTACTTGAGAACAAATTGTACTGCAAGATTGAGAAATGCGAGTTCCACAGTTCTATGGTACCTTTTCTGGGCTTTGTGATTTCTAAAGACGGCATTGCTATGGATAAGGATAAGCTCGCAGCAGTTCTGCAATGACCACGTCCCAAGGGGCTCAAGGCTATCCAATGCTTTCTTGGCTTTGCCAATTACTATAGGAGATTTATTCGAGACTTTTCCACGATTGTAAAGCCACTGTCCAACTTTACGCACAAGGGTGCTAATCCCTCCCAATGGTCTGAGGAAGCTGAACAGGCCTTTGTGACATTGAAATCCGCTTTTGCGTCCGCTCCTGTACTGTCCCACCCTAACCCCTCTCTTCCATTCACTTTGGAAGTTGATGCCTCTGAGACTGGGGTAGGGGCAGTACTGTCACAGGGCCTGGACTAGCGCTCAGAGTCACTACGAGAGTGGGGACAGAGAACTCCTGGCGATTATTCTAGCCCTTAAAGAATGGCGACACCTACTGGAGGGTACAAGAACTCCGGTGTTAATCCTGACAGACCATAAAAACGTACCTTTCTGAGGCTAAGAGGTTGTCCTCTCGACAGGCCAGATGGGCCTTGTTTCTGTCCCACTTTAATTTTATTGTATCTTACCTGCCCGGTTCCAAGAATGTTAGGGCAGATGCCCTGTCCAGGCAATTTGGTCTGGAGATGGAGAAAGATGAGGTTCCTGTACCCATTATTCAGCCAGATCTCATTTTGGCTACTCTGCGAACCAGCATCACTTCATCACTGGGTGAGGAGATTCTTGCTACCCAAGCTGCTGCACCCCCTGACACCCCATTGGGCAAGTGTTTTGTGGCTGAGCCATTCTGTACCCGCCTACTTGAAACTTATCACGCATCTCGGGTGGCTGGGCATGTAGGTATGGACCAGTTGATTTGGCCTCTCTCACAGTTGTTCTGGTGGCCTTCCTTATGTGCTGATTGCACCGCCTTCACGGCAGCCTGCACTACTTGTGCCCATGCCAAATCCCCTAGGCACCTCTGTCATGGATTTGAAGTATCTCAGACTTAAGGTTTGGTAAAATAACTTAACTTTATTAAAAGTTAAAGGCAGTCCCCGTAGGGTAAACATACATAACAATACAATAGTAATATAACATATAATAGGTTCTACCGGCCTTGCCTAAATACCGGGCAAGGCAACCCAAGTGACAGTTTTAATGACAGGCTCTACCGGCCTTGCCTATACCGGGTAAGGCAACCGTGAGATGACATATACCGGTTCTACCGGCCTTACCAATACCGGGCAAGGCAGCCCCCAAGGAATGCTGAATGTAGGCTCTACCGGCCCTGCCAATACCGGGTAAGGCAACCTTAAAGATGGTGAATTACAAGGTTCTACCGGCCTTACCAATACCGGGCAGGGCAGCCCAAAGGAGTACTGGAGTAGGCTCTACCAGCCCTGCCAATACCGGGTGAGGCAACCTACAGGATGGTATCGTCAAGGTTCTACCGGCCTCACCAATACCGGGCAGGACAACCTGAGCGAGTAGACCAGCTGTCAGGTGACTAAGACAGCATAGAGCATAAGTATAGAGGTCTTACTCAGCAGGAGTCTATTGCCAGGGATACTCAGACAACTGCAAGGAAGTGGACAGCGACTGACCACAGTACTGGATGTTCAGGAGCAAAGCAACGTCCGCACGTTGGGACTAATGGTAATAGCGCCACCAGGTTTAATGGAGCAAACCAGCGACCGCACGCTGGGACCAACAACGTATATCGCAACCAGGTTTAGTGGAGCAACCCAGCGTCCGCACGCTGGAGCCAGTAATGTATCTCGCAACCAGTTTAGTGGAGTAAACCAGCGTCTGCACGCTGGGACCAACAATGTATATAGCAACCAGGTTTAGTGGAGTAAACCAGCGTCCGCACGCTGGGACCAACAATGTATATCGCAACCAGGCTTAGTGGAGTAAACCAGAGTCCGCACGCTGGGACCAACAATGTATATCGCAACCAGGTTTAGTGGAGTAACCAGCGTCCGCACGCTGAGACCAACAATGTATATCGAACCAGGCTAGTGGAGTAAACCAGCGTCCGCACGCTGGGACCAACAATGTATATTGCAACCAGGTTTAGTGGAGTAAACCAGCGTCCGTACGCTGGGACCAACAATGTATATTGCAACCAGGTTTAGTGGAGTAAACCAGCGTCCGCATGCTGGGACCAACAATGTATATAGCAACCAGGTTTAGTGGAGTAAATCAACAAAGTATGATCAGCAGCGAGAAGAACAATGTCGCCAGAGCAACGGCTGGAGCAGGAGATTCAGGAACTCAGTAAGATTAACCCGCGAGGTGCTGGAACACTAGCATACAGGAACACTGGAACACAGGATCAGCAAGTACAGCAGAAACAGCAGGAACAGGCCCAGAAGCCTGACAAGCAGGTCAGGCAGAGTGGAGTCAGAAACACCACGAAAGGGCAACCTGGAAGTGCTCAGCCTGGGTTTAAAAAGGCTGTGTGAGGAAGGCTAATCACAGACAGCCAATCATGATACTCAGCAAGTGACTGACACTGAACAGCACCAATCACGGGCACCGTGATAGTACCCCCCTTTCAAAGACCCCCTCTCCCAGAGTAGGGTCTAGGCTTCTGAGGGTATTTGGCATGAAATATTCGTAGTAACTTGGGTGCATGAAGGTCCTTACTGTCTACCCAGGAACGATCCTCAGGACCATAACCTTTCCAATGCACCAGATACTGTACCCCTCCTCTACCTCTGCGGGAATCAATAATGTTTTGTACTTCATACTCCTCCTGCCCCTCGACTTCAACAGGACCTGGCCTCACAGGTGTGGTAGTATAACGGTTACAAACCAGAGGTTTAAGGAGAGACACATGGAATACATTATGAATGCGCATAGAAGCAGGTAATTCCAAGGCATAGGAAACAGGGTTAATTTTGCGAATTACTTGTACGGACCAATGAACCGAGGTGCCAGCTTATTAGATGGGACCTTGAGCTTTAGATTCTTGGAGGACAGCCATACTCTATCCCCGACTCGGAAGGAAACCGCTGGAAGCCTTCTGCGATTGGCATGACGCTGATGTCGCTGAAAAGACTGGCCCAATGCCCTCTGAACTTGTGCCCATGTGGAACGGAGTTGCTCTATATGCTCATCCAGAGCTGGAATCTGCTGTGATTGAAAGGAATCCGGGAGCAGATAGGGTTGGAACCCATAATTGATCAAAAACGGAGAGCTCCTGGAGGAAGAATTAACTGCGCAGTTCCTGGCGAACTCTGCCCAAGGCAACAAGTCGGCCCAATTATCATGATGGTCAGTCACAAAACATCGCAGAAACTGTTCCAATCCTTGATTGGCCCTCTCAGCGGCCCCGTTAGTCTGGGGATGATATGCCGAGGAAAATGATAGCTGTATGCCCATCTGTTCGCAAAATGCCCTCCAGAATCTGGATACAAACTGGCTCCCCCTGTCAGACACCAGCACCCTGGGTACTCCATGTAACTGAAATACTTCTCGAGCGAATACCATTGCCAGTTCCTTGGCCGAAGGAAGGCCACGGAGGGGTACGAAGTGTGCCATTTTAGAGAACCTGTCTACCACCATCAATATGAAGGAGTATCCTCTAGACCTGGGCAATTCTCCCATAAAGTCGATAGAGACGTGAGACCAAGGGTGTTCACCATTAGGCACCGGCTGAAGCAAGTCCACAGGGAGATGTCTAGGGGTTTTGGCACGGGCACAGGTGGCACAGGCATTCGTAAAATTGGCACAATCTGCTCTCATAGAAGGCCATCAAAATAGCTGAGAGAGAGACCAGAACAATTGATCCCTACCAATATGTCCCGCAGCCTTAGAGGAGTGGTAGGTCTCAAGTAATCGAGTACGGAATGGCTCAGCGACAAAACATTTGCCCACTGGAGTCTCATGAGGAGCAGAGGCTTGGGATGCCAAAATCTCCTCCCCTAGTGGTGAAGTAATACTAGTACGTATGGTAGCCAATATTCGATCGGGTTGAATGATAGGGGCTGGTACCTCTTCTCTGTCAACCTCTGCTTCAAATTGTCTAGACAGAGCATCAGCCCTAACATTCTTTGATCCCGGCAGGTATGATACAACGAAATTGAATCGGGATAGAAACAGTGCCCATCTGGCCTGGCGAGAAGACAATCTCTTGGCCTCAGAAAGATACGTCAGATTCTTGTGATCAGTTAGAATCAAAACGGGGTTTTTTGTGCCTTCATGTAAATGACGCCATTCTTTGAGAGCGAAGATAATGGCCAGTAATTCTTGATCACCAATCTCGTAATGACTTTGAGCACTAGTCAGATTTTTTGAGAAGAATCCACAGGGTCTGAGTGTACCGCCTTTAACCTGTCGCTGAGAGAGCACCGCCCCGACCCCAATATCTGAGGCATCAACTTCCAAAGTAAAGGGGAGTATTGGATTAGGGTGGCACAACACAGGCGCTTCAGCAAAGGCTACCTTCAACTTCTCAAAGGCCTCTTCAGCAGCCACCGACCAGAGGGATGGGTTAGCGCCCTTGTGCGTGAGGTCAGACAGAGGTTTCACGATAGAGGAGAAGTTTTTAATAAACTTCCTGTAATAATTGGCGAAACCCAGAAATCGTTGGATGGCTTTGAGGCTCTTGGGTTTAGGCCATTGTAAGACTGCTGTCAATTTCTCTTTATCCATGGCAATGCCGTCTTTGCCAATTATAAACCCCAGAAACGGTACACTGGTTTTGTGGAACTCGCATTTCTCCAGTTTACAAAATAATTAATTTTTTCGTAAGCGCAGCAAGACTTCAGACACATCCTTGATGTGTTGTGACAGGTCTTTGGAGTGGATAAGTATGTTGTCAAGATAAACTACAACACAAGATTGTAACATATCTCTAAGAACGTCATTGATCAGTTCTTGAAATACTGCAGGAGCATTACATAGACCAAATGGCATGACTAGGTATTCATAATGCCCAGATCTCGTATTGAAGGCAGTTTTCCACTCATCACCGGCTCTGATACGTATCAAATTGTAGGCTGCCCTTAGGTCCAATTTGGTGAAAATCGAGGACCCCTTAAGTCTATCAAACAGCTCAGTGATGAGTGGTATTGGGTAGGCATTTTTTGCTATCAGC
Organism: Rhinophrynus dorsalis; assembly: GCA_037306005.1. Classification (NCBI taxonomy): domain Eukaryota; kingdom Metazoa; phylum Chordata; class Amphibia; order Anura; family Rhinophrynidae; genus Rhinophrynus; species Rhinophrynus dorsalis. The sequence continues at coordinate 431,797,496 of CM074719.1, read as the reverse complement.
TTATTCAGCCCACGATAGTCTATGCAAGGTCGCAGTTCGCCACTTTTTTTCTTAACAAAAAAGAACCCGGCACCGGCCGGAGAAGTAGATTTCCTTATGATCCCTCTACTGAGGGCATCTGCTATGTATTCCTCCATAGCTTGGTTCTCCTCACCAGACAATGGATACGTGCGTCCCCTCGGTGGTACTGCTCCAGGACTCAGTTCTATGCGACAATCGTATGGTCTGTGCTGAGGTAGGGTGCCAGCCTCTCCCTTACTGAAAACGTAGCTAAACTTCTGGTAGGCATCAGGTAGTGAAGGGGAGGTGCACAAGACCTTAACAGGATGGGTAACGCACTTATCCATACAGAACTGAGACCAAGCAGCAATCTCACATTTCTGCCAATCAAATTGTGGGTTGTGCAACTGTAACCAAGGAAAGCCCAAAATCACGGCATGGTGAGGAGAATTAATCAATTGGAACTGCTGCTCTTCCTTGTGAAGAGCCCCAATAGTCATGGACAAAGGCATCGTTTTAAAAGTAACTTGGGCGGGTTCCAAAGGTCTGCCATCAATTGCTTCAATAGCAAGAGGGGTTTCTCTCTGAATCCGTGGTACCCCATGCAATTCAGCAAAGGTATTGTAAATAAAATACCCAGCTGCACCAGAATCAACCAAGGCCAAAACCTCAACCGAGCGTTGTGCCCATGACAATACCACCTGTATGGTGGGTTTAAGTGTGTCCAACAATGGGGACGATTGGACACCACCTAGGGCCTGTCCCCCAAGGTACCCTAGGTGTGTTCGTTTCCCGGATGTACCAGACAAGATCTTAACAGGTGACCATCTTTACCGCAGTACAGACATAATCCTTGTGTCCTGCGATACCTTCTCTGCTCCTTAGTTAACCTAGTGAAACCCACCTGCATAGGTTCACTTGGTTCCGAAATAGGTTCACTAGGTTTGGATGCAGAGGGAGGGTTGGGTGGGCAAAATATGCTACTGGACCCATTATTCTTTAACCGTACTCGTCGCTCTCTGGCGGTTAATCTGTCACGTATTCTGGAGTCAATTAGAATCACGTATTCAATATAATCGTCTAGGTCAGTAGGTAACTCTTTTGCTGCAATCTCATCTTTAATCTGGTCACTCAATCCTTGAGCAAAGGCTGCCAACAGGGCCTCATTATTCCACCCTACCTCTGCTGCCAAGGTGCGGAATTCAATGGCATAATCGCCAACCGTGTGCCTGCCCTGTTGTATCTCCATGAGACGTTTAGCAGCAGAGGTAGTTCTACCAGGAGGCTCAAATACTCTCCGAAAGGATTGCACAAAATCACAGAAATTCTTTGTGCAAGGTTTAGCGTTTTCCCAAAGTTGGTTGGCCCAGGCCAATGCTCTGCCAGTCAGCAGGGATATCATGAACCCAACCTTGCTGCGATCACTAGGAAATGCGTGTGCCGTCAATTCCATAAATATATCAAGTTGATTAATAAACCCTCTGCATAATTGAGGGTCCCCGTCATATCTCAGCGGCAAGGGTGCAGAAGCCGTTAACCCTTTGACTGCGGCCCCTGAGGGCTTAGACTCATTCTCCAGTGTCAGAATTGGCGGGACCACCGGGTTAGCACCGGACTTATCCGCAAGTACCGTGCGTTCAAGAATAGTTTGGATAGCAACCGCTAGCTGATCCAAACGTTGCTCGTGCATATCCATCCTCCAATGGATATTCTGTGCGTTGCCGTCACTCTTAGTGTCTGAGGTCATGGCCCTTTCGTACTGTCACGGATTTGAAGACTCTCAGACTTAAGGTTTGGTAAAATAACTTAACTTTATTAAACGTTAAAGGCAGTCCCCGTAGGGTAAACATACATAACATTACAATAGTAATATAACATATAATAGGTTCTACCGGCCTTGCCTAAATACCAGGCAAGGCAACCCAAGTGACAGTTTTAATGACAGGCTCTACCGGCCTTGCCTATACCGGGTAAGGCAACCGTGAGATGACATATACCGGTTCTACCGGCCTTACCAATACCGGGTAAGGCAACCTTAAAGATGGTGAATTACAAGGTTCTACCGGCCTTACCAATACCGGGCAGGGCAGCCAAAGGAGTACTGGAGTAGGCTCTACCAGCCCTGCCAATACCGGGTGAGGCAACCTACAGGATGGTATCGTCAAGGTTCTACCGGCCTCACCAATACCGGGCAGGGCAGCCTGAGCGAGTAGACCAGCTGTCAGGTGACTAAGACAGCATAGAGCATAAGTATAGAGGTCTTACTCAGCAGGAGTCTATTGCCAGGGATACTCAGACAACTGCAAGGAAGTGGACAGCGACTGACCACAGTACTGGATGTTCAGGAGCAAAGCAACGTCCGCACGTTGGGACTAATGGTAATAGCGCCACCAGGTTTAATGGAGCAAACCAGCGACCGCACGCTGGAACCAACACTGTATATCGCAACCAGGTTTAGTGGAGTAACCAGCGTCCGCACGCTGAGACCAACAATGTATATCGCAACCAGGTTTAGTGGAGTAAACCAGTGTCCGCACGCTGGGACCAACACTGTATATTGCAACCAGGTTTAGTGGAGTAAACCAGCGTCCGCACGCTGGGACCAACAATGTATATAGCAACCAGGTTTAGTGGAGTAAACCAACAAAGTATGATCAGCAGCGAGAAGAACAATGTCGCCAGAGCGATGGCTGGAGCAGGAGATTCAGGAACTCAGTAAGATTAACCCGTGAGGTGCTGGAACACAGGAACACTGGAACACTAGCATACAGGAACACTGGAACACAGGATCAGCAAGTACAGGAGAAACAGCAGGAACAGGCCCAGAAGCCTGACAAGCAGGTCAGGCAGAGTGGAGTCAGAAACACCACGAAAGGGCAACCTGGAAGTGCTCAGCCTGGGTTTAAAAAGGCTGTGTGAGGAGGACTAATCACAGACAGCCAATCATGATACTCAGCAAGTGACTGACACTGAACAGCACCAATCACGGGCACCGTGATAACCTCCCAGTTGGCTTGCTTCAACCAGTGCCTAATGGCGAGCTTCCTTGGTCTCATGTTTCAATTGATTTTCTGGGAGAATTGCCAGTGTCTAGGAGGAATTCATTTATTTTGATGGTGGTGGATAGATTCTCTAAGATGGCCCACTTTGTGCCTCTTCCTGGCTTTCCCTCTGCCCAGGAGTTGGCTATTGTCTTTGCCAGAGAAGTATTTTGGTTGCATGGTGTACCCAGGGTGCTGGTGTCGGACCACGGGAGCCAATTTGTGTCTAGATTTTGGAGGGCATTCTGTGATCAAATGGGCATACAATTGTCCTTTTCTTCTGCCTACCATCCCCAGACCAACAGGGCTGCCGAGCGTGCCAATCAAGGATTGGAACAATTCCTACGCTGTTTCGTGTCCAATCATCATGACAATTGGGCCGACCTGTTGCCGTGGGCAGTGTTTGCCAGGAACTGTGCGGTTAATTCATCGTCCGGGAGCTCACCTATCACGGTCCCCGTGATTCCCTGTCAATCTCTGTGATGTTACCTGTGCATTGGAGGAGGCTGATTGGCCCGCCCAGGATGTTCCTTTATATACTGGGTCTATGGCACCTGTGACAGACGCCCTTTTGCGGTGTTCCTGATCCTGCACTTTTGTTGCTGTGTTCCTGCGTTCCTGTGTACCGACTCGGCTCGTCTGACCATTCTGCTGTTCCTGCTCGTGATTGACCTGGTTCCGGCTGACGTTCCTGCTCTGTGATTGACCCGGCTTTGGCTGACGTTCCTGCTCCGTGATTGACCCGGCTCTGGCTGACGTTCCTGCACCGTGATTTGACCCGGTTCTGGCTGACACTCCTGCTTCGTGATTGACCCAGCTCTGGCTGACGTTCCTGCTCCGTGATTTACCCAGTTCCGGCTGACGTTCCTGCTCCGTGATCGTATCCTGTGTTCCCGTGTGATCTCGGTCGCCTACCGGCGACATTCTGAACTGTGCTGTTGTGTCGCTCTGGCTAATCACTTCTCTGCTAAACTGAGCTGTTGCCTCCGTTACCGAGCCAGTCCTCATAGCCCTTCTGAGCTGTTGTCTCCGTTACCGAACCTGTACTATACCCTTGCTGTGCTGGTTGCCTCCGTTATTGAGCCTGTATCCATACACTTGCCAAGCCTGTGTGTTCCATCCGAGCCATTTAACACTTACTGAGCCTGTGCCTTATTGACCTAGCCTATCCGTTCACACTAGCAGAGCAGTTTCCGTTCCGGTGCTCGGACAGCACCGTGATTGCACCGCCCGGTGCCAGTACCTTCTGTTTGCTCTTGCAGTGTGTTGCTCCTTGACGGCACCGGAAGGGTGTCTCAGCTCTGGTCTCCAAGTGCTCACTGTGTTACGCAATAGCACTACCAGTGCTCTGGCTCGCTGATCGCTTGTGCAGTGTTGCTCAGTTGTGGCACCCAAGGGGTGTTCTAGGCTCTGGTACTGTTTTCACACGCAGGGTTTCTTCTACTGAGAGTGTTGAGGGCGTTTCAGGTTCTGGTCCCATTAGCTCCCGCAGTGGCTTTCCTCCGTAATATCCCACTAAGGTGGTATTGGCTCAGCTCTGGTCAATCTTTGCTGTTCATTTGGGCGTTCAATTGTACAGCTATCTGACAGTGATTCAGTTCAGTCGCCTACTACACCTTCCTCTGCACCATCAAGAGACTGATATTACCTGCTGGGCGTTGGCTAATTACCTTCACAGAGACTGTTCAGTTACTCTACATTAACCCCTGTCTATACGTTTATTCTGATCATTATTATTTGCTCCTACATATTTGGGCCTGTACTCTGTCATTACCGTTTATACCTGTCCTGGCCCCCAGGGGTGCTGTTCTTTAATTTTATTTCAATAAAACTGTGTTTTTACTTTTAACCTTTGTCTAAGTGTCAGAAAACCGTAACAGTACGAAAGGGCCATGACCTCAGACGGCAAAGGTGACGGTAATACACAGAACCTCCACTTGAGGATGGATGTTCATGAGCAACGCCTGGACCAGTTGGCACTGGCCATGCAAACCTTACTAGAACATACAGTACACCTTGATAAACCTAACCAAAATCCGGTGATCCCCCCAGTTCTGACACCGGATAACCTTGCTGGGCAAATGGTTGCTTCCTCCAGAAGTTTAACGGTGAACCCACTCTGTGCAGGGGGTTCATTAACCAGCTAGAGATATTCTTAGAACTGACACCTCATGCCTTCCAGAACGACCGTAGCAAGGTGGGGTTCATGATATCTCTATTAACTGGTAAATCCCTGGCGTGGGCTAACCCCTTATGGGAGAAGGCCAAACCATGTACTCTGAACTTCGATGAATTTGTCAAAAAGTTTTGGAGAGTATTTGAGTTACCTGGGAGAGCCACCTCTGCTGCCAAAAGATTGATGGAAATACAGATGGCCGATTGTACTGTAGGCGATTACGCTATGGAATTTTGGATACTGGCAGCAGAGGTAGGCTGGAATAATGAGGCACTGGTGGCAGCCTTTGCCCAAGGGTTATCTGACTCTATTAAAGATGAGATTGCGGCCAGAGAAGTGCCTGCCGATTTGGACGAGTACATAGACTACGTTATGCTCATTGATACTCGCATGCGCAAGAGGCGCCTGGCAAAGAGGGCAAGATCCAGAACCTGTGGGCACGACAGTCCTTTAAACCCACCCTCGCCTCCCAATCCTCCTGACCGGGTATCCGAACCGGGTGAGCCTATGCAATTCGCGTTGACTAGACTTTCTAAGGAGGAGCGGGCACACCGCAAAAGGCAGGGGTTATGCTTATATTGTGATAAAAATGGGCACTTACTACGTACATGTCCGGTACGGCCGGGAAACACACGCACCTAGGGTACCTTGGGGGACAGGCCCTAGGTGGGGTCCCCAGATCCCTGTTCCAAAAAACCCACCATCCCGGTGAGTTTCCTCCTAGGTGACCAAGTTGTGGAGGTACTAGCTCTGGTAGATTCTGGCGCAGCAGGCTATTTCATGGACAGGGCTTTTGCTGAAACGCACAATATTCCTCTGTCTAAAAGAGATACTCCGCTACCAATGAGGCTATTGATGGCAGACCTCTAGAACCAGCTTTCATCACTATGGAAACTACTCTCATTACTATGTCTATTGGGGTTCTCCACAAGGAGGAGGTATGTTTCCAGATCATACATTCACCCCATCACGCGGTCATTCTGGGGTTCCCTTAGTTATTGCTGCACAATCCCCAGTTTGACTGGCAAAGATGTGAGGTTAAGTCTTGGTCTGATTACTGCACTGGTCACTGTCTGTCTCATCCAGTCAAGATCATGTGTACCTCTCTCTCCGTGACGTATTCAGTAAAGGAGAGGTATCACAGTGCCTGTTCCTGTCAGTCTCAGCTATGACAGATACTGATTTGCTGTGTTGGTTTGGCCCGCCCCCTGGTGACCTTTTTATACCTGGCTAGCACAACTGTGAGGCGCCCGTTCTTGGTGTTTCTGTGCCAGTTACTGTTGCTGTGTTCCTGTGTTCCGGATTCCTGTGTACCGACTTGGCTTGTCTTGACTATTCTCCTGTGTTCCTGCTCGTGTATGACCCGGCTCGTCTGACTACCACCTTTGGATCCTGACCCGGTTCGGCTGACGTTCCTGCTTGTGTACGACCCGGCTTGTATGACTGCCTTCTACGTGCTCCGACCCGGCCTGGCTGAGTTCCCGCTACGAAGAACAACTCCTGCTTCCTACAGTGACCTGTGTTCCAGTTGTCACCGCCGCGACATTTCTATCTGCTGTTCCAGCTTTTGGTGTGACTGTCTTGCCCGGTGTACTCCAATCAGTGCAGTGCATTTTCCTTTGCAGAGTTGTGCGTATACGTGCCTCCCTCAGACTACAGAGCCTTGCTATACCGCTGAAAAGCCTCAAGTAAATGTGCTAATTAACCCTAGCAGTGCCGCTGGGTTCCATTCTATCGCTACTCCTGTTGGGCGCCTGAGACTCTCTCTTGTTCATTGAGCGATTCCGCTTCACCGAGTGGTGGCAGGCACAGGCATCAGCATTCGTATTCCGTTAATCACGCCCGTGGGGGCTGTTGGCTCTAGCGTGTGCTATCCCGTTGTCCGGTTAAGTCTGAGGAGGCTTGGCAGTTCTCGCATTGAAGGCCGGTTCCAATCACGCCCGTGGGGGCCTTTTGCACTTGCACTAGTTGAAGCTGTTCCAGTAGGTATGCCCGAGGGGGCTACGTGGACTCTTGTGCTTCTTACTGAACACCGTGGCGAGGCAGTCCAGTATCCAGCCGGTGATAGTCTTGGTCTCCAGCACAGCCTTATAACACCCTGGGCGTTCCAAACATCCACATCTGAGACTGACTGTTATCAAGGACTTAACCACTGAGGGGTATACGCTATTCTATTACTGTGTAATTGTACTTATAGATCATTTGTGCATTTATCATTGTATCTATATATTACCACTGTGTATATTTACCACCACTAGAGGGCGTGTTATTGCCTTATCTTATTTAATGAAACATTCACCCAATGGTCTGAGTGTCTTAAAAAACCGTGACAGTACGAAAGGGCCCTGGACTGCCTCGCCACGAATGGAACCCAGCGGCACTGCTAGGGTTAATTAGCACATTTACTAGAGGCTTTTCAGCGGTATAGCAAGGCTCTGCAGTCTGAGGGAGGCACGTATACGCACAACTCTGCAAAGGAAAATGCACTGCACTGATCGGAGTACACCGGGCAAGACAGTCACACCAAAAGCTGGAACAGCAGATAGAAATGTCGCGGCGGCGACAACTGGAACACAGGTCACTGTAGGAAGCAGGAGTCGTTCTTCGTAGCGGGAACTCAGCCAGGCCGGGTCGGAGCACGTAGAAGGCAGTCATACAAGCCGGGTCGTACACAAGCAGGAACGTCAGCCGAACCGGGTCAGGATCCAAAGGTGGTAGTCAGACGGGCCGGGTCATACACGAGCAGGAACACAGTAGAATAGTCAAGACAAGCCAAGTCAGTACACAGGAATCCGGAACACAGGAACACGGCAACAGTAACTGGCACAGAAACACCACGAACGGGCGCCTGACAGTTGTGCTAGCCAGGTATAAAAAGGTCACCAGAGGGCGGGCCAAACCAACACAGCAAATCAGTATCTGTCATAGCTGAGACTGACAGGAATCACAGGCACTGTGATAAGAGGCTAGCACATTGCCGCATCATAGGCCGTATGATTGCGCTATTGATTTGCCCCCGGGAGTGGTGCCACCGAGAGGTAGGACGTACCCATTGTCCTGTGATTAAAATAGGGCCATGGAGGAATACATTGAGGATGCCTTCGAACGGGGAATCATTCGCAAATCATCCTCTCCGGCAGGTGCAGGTTTTTTTTTCGTGAAAAAGAAAAGTGGCGAATTACGACCATGTATTGATTACCGTAGACTTAATAAGCTCATGTCCAAGAATGCATACCCCATACCACTCATTACGGAGTTATTTGACAGGTTGAAAGGCTCTTCTATATTTACGAAACTCGATTTACGTGCCACCTACAACCTGACAAGGATCAGGGCTGGTGATGAGTGGAAAACGGCATTCAATACTAGGTCTGGTCACTATGAATATTTAGTAATGGCTTTTGGATTATGTAATGCACCTGCCGTATTTCAAGAGTTCATCAATGATATCCTCCGCGATATGCTACAGTCCTGTGTAGTCGTATACCTTGACGATATATTGATTCACTCTGCTAACTTAACCTAGCACATCCAGGATGTCTCAGAGGTGTTGCTCCGGTTACGCAAGAACAAATTGTTCTGTAAATTAGAAAAATGTGAATTTCATTGTTCCAAAGTACCCTTCTTGGGTTTTGTAATATCTAAGGATGGCATTGCCATGGATCAAGAAAAATTGGCTGCAGTCCTACAATGGCCACGACCAAAAGGGTTTAAAGCTTTCCAACGGTTCTTGGGCTTTGCCAATTATTACAGAAAATTCATTCCGAATTTTTTTCCACCATTGTAAAACCTCTCTCTGACCTCACGCACAAGGGCGCTAATCCCTCTCAATGGTCTGAGGCAGCTGAAAAGGCCTTTGAAACTCTCAAATCTGCGTTTGCCTCCGCTCCTATACTGTCCCACCCCAATCCCACCCTGCCATTCATGTTAAAGGTCGATGCCTCTGAGGTTGGGGTAGGGGCAATTCTTTCCCAACGCCCCAAGGAGGGTGGCAACCTGAGACCATGTGGGTTATTTTCCAAGAAACTATCCAGTGCCCAAAGCCATTACGAAATTGGTGATAGGGAATTGTTGGCTATCATCCTGGCATTAAAGGAATGGCAACATCTATTGGAAGACACAAGAACCCCCGGTATTAATTCTTACGGACCATAAAAATTTGATTTACCTTTCAGAGGCTAAAAGGATGTCATCTCGCCAGGCTAGGTGGGCCCTATTCCTGTCAAGGTTCAACTTCATAGTGTCCTACTTGCCTGGGTCTAAGAACATTAGGGCAGACACTCTATCTAGACAGTTTTGCACTGACGTTGAGAGGGATGAAGCCCCGGTTCCTCTAATTCAGCCAGATAGGATTCTGGCTACTATTCGCACCAGTATCACTTCTCCACCGGGGGAGCAAATCTTGGCATCTCAAGCTCGGGCACCTCCAGAAACCCCAGTTAGCAAGTGCTTTGTGGATGAGCCTTTCCGTACCCGTTTACTCGAGACCTATCACTCATCTAAGGCAGCTGGGCATATTGGGAGGGATCAGCTGGCATGGTCTTTATCACAAATGTTTTGGTGGCCCTCTCTGAAAGCTGACTGTTCTGCATTTACTGCTGCCTGTGCCACCTGTGCCCGTGCTAAGACCCCCAGACATCTCCCAGTGGGTCTGCTCCAACCAGTGCCTAATGGCGAACGCCCTTGGTCCCACATATCTATTGATTTTTTGGGAGAGTTGCCGGTATCTAAGGGCTATACGTTTATCCTGATGGTGGTAGATAGGTTCTCGAAGATGGCTCATTTCATGCCCCTCTCTGTTACCGACCGTGGATTCCTATCCACGTTATTACCGTGTGTTGACTGTGCCACTAGGTGACCCCGTGGGGTCACCGGTTACCAGGGCCTTACAGTTCATTCTTGGTGTGCGCAGCGGGGCGCTGTTTTCTGTTGACCAAAGGCTGAGCCTTGTGCTCGAAGTACCAGTGCAGTGTTCTACACACTGTCTGAGTTACTCTGATCACTCTCAGTGTCTGCCTCCCTAGTAGCACTGGGCTCACTCCCTATGGGAGTTGCAGTTACTCTCTGGGCGTTGTCATTAACCCTGTATGTACCTGGAGCTTCCAGTTAAAGAGCACTACAGTTCCTGACTGCAGAGTCGTGGGCTCAAGAGCCAGAGTTGCACTTCCACCATTACAGGTTGAGGGACACTGGTTGCGTTCCTATTACTTACCTTATATTGATCCACCCCTAGCGTTCTAGGGTTTTCCAGTAGCAGCTGCCTAGGTCTCCTTTAACCCTTTCAGGGTAGGTCTGCATATACACGGTTGCCTCCTGCAAGGGCCTTGGCCAGTGTTGCCTCGTTCCTGTTGGGTCAGTGGGTTGTGCCAGTCCTCCACTGTGGGCTTCATGCCACTGTAGTCCTGTTGCCATTCCTGGACTTTGTACCCTTTACCTTGCTGGTTCTGCCAGATTCCTTAACTGTCAGTTGGTTCCCAGTCCATTCCATTTGCCCTTACGGGTTCCAGTACCCAGGCGTCTGGGTTGTTCTGTTCTATTCGTGGACCTCCTGTGTTGGCACCTACCCATCAGGTCTGGGACTGTACTTTGAACCACACTGGTTTGCCAGATCCTGTCATATATATATATATATATATATATATATATATATATATATGTTGTTACCAGTATCCTGATTGTCTAGTCCAGTCCTGTTCAATGTACACTTTGTATATATTTTCCTGTTTTGTATTGTGGGTCTTAGGGCCTACACTCGTGTATGCACTTTATTCTAATAAAGTTATTTTAACCTTACCGTTCTGTCTGAGTGTTCATCTAAAAAACCGTGACACAGACGCAGCAGATTCCGGCTCTGGATGAGCATATCAGGCAACTCCTCTCCACTTGGGCACAGGTACAGAGGACCCTCAGTACTTCGTTCCAGCGTTACCAGCATCACGCTAATTGCAGAAGGTTGCCGGTGGTCTCCTTCCAGGTTGGGGATAGGGTATGGCTGTCTTCCAGAAACCTCAATTTGCAAGTTCCTTGTAATAAATTGTAACAACAAAAGAAGAAGAAGGCGCTTCTGGTGCAATATCGTTGATAAATAAATCAATCCACCACCTTTCATCTCAATAAAGAATATACTCACAAAGATTGTGGTCAGTATTGCATATATATACAAACTGACAAGCGTGCTTAGGGCATCCTATTTATACACTGTCCCCCACACAGTGATATTCTCTCCACATATGGGCTGCTCCTCTTTTCAACTCTCAGGAAGCCAAAACATAGACGAAAACACAAATAGGAGGGCGCCCAATCGTGCCTATTATCCTTAGATAACAAATACAAATGTATATATATGTAATTATACTCACAAAGGTGAATGTTACTTAGGGGCTTATACCCTTCAGTAACTGATCATGCTCGCAGAGAAAATTAACCTGTCTCTGCTCAGGTCTCCCCAGGTCTCATAGGAATCCAGAAAAGGCTGTGCTGCAGTCGTTTTTAAAGTTGTATTTAATTAAAAAATATATTATAAAATAACAATTGCTCATAAGAGCTTACAAAAATAAAACACTACTATTAAAAGAAAAAGGTTCAACCAAGCAAAATGTTTCGTGGCTCACTTGCCACTTCTTCAGATGCAGAAGAACCTCACACTTCAAGATACAAACAAAGAAAAAACACACAGCAGCACAAGAGTTTAAAAACCCCTCCCTTACCTTTGATTTGATCCAGTTGGACTGCCCTATAGGACTTTGTCTAAACAGCACAATCATTTAATTAGAAAACTCCTCAATTTTAACCTCTTAGTTGCCGAAGAGTGTATCTAAATTAGTCAACATATAAATAATCAACATTAATCAACATATAATAACTGATTGAAATTAATATTTCAAATCATGTCATGTTCAACACACAATGTGTCAAAAATACTTTAAAATTAAATAACCTTACAGATCTCAATGGAGCTCAAATCAAGTAATATACTACACATTACCCAAATGCACTATGGCAGTCAGCCCATTAACCCCCCGAGTGCCAGAGGGGCACGGAATGCACTCTCTGTAACGCAGCCCGTACCCCCCCGGCATCCAAAGGACCAAATTGTCACCGACCACCAGAGTCCATTGATATTTAAAGAATGCATAATATATTTAAAAAAAAAACCCTTGCACATCCCCAAATAAAACTCGATTGTCTCGTATTCTGTTCATCACAATATATGAGGACTATAAGTACAACCGTACCAGCATGCAGGGCTAAAAATATCCCACATATTGATCACAATAATAATAGCAAAAAAGCCGGTCAAACACCAGTAATATTGTAAAACAAGCACTTACCTACAGATCAATCCCCTATAAATTCCAAATCCTTACTCCACAAGCGTCATATTACCGCTCACACGCAAGCCAACATGTCACTACGTGTCAACGATAAACAGACTTGAGCGGAAGTCTTTCATAGGAACCTGAGAGCACAGGCTTACCAATGACACGCAAGCCAAAATAGCCTCGCGTGTCAGCGACATCAACAATAAACACATCATAACCGACACGCAAGCCAACATGGCGCCGCGTGTCAGCAATGACGACACTAAAACAAAAACCTCTCCCAGAAACATTTACCTGAGACAGCGTCTACATACCAAAAAATAAACTCTTCCTTAACGCGCAGACACGCTAGCTAAACAGACTATTGCGTGTCAGCACAAAATATGCCAACATTTCAGACAAGAGTAACCTAAATGTAATATTACTATCCTAATACTCTAAACTTAAACCACACTACAAAACTGACATAATTATACTAATGAATTACCCTTATGACTCCAAACAATTAATAATCAGATTCTGATAATATAATATAATAAATGGTGATGTGATATGGTTAAATAATTATCTGTGTCCAAAGAAATTAAAAAATATATACTCAACTAATATGACTTATATACCTGAAAAGTGCAAAAGTTATGTGATTGAACTATGCTTATAATGATGTGCCATGTGCTCCTTTAAATAAGAATATTGAATTATTTTTCTAAAAGATAACTCTGAATATTATTAGGTGAGAGAGAAAAAAAAATTTTTTTTTGCTTATTTACCCCCCATTACCAAGACATCTCTATGGATTCATTAAGCCCCCTTGGATACATCGTATCCAATCTAAAAATCCAATACTATTCTCTTATATTCAATCTTAATAATCTATCATTAGACGGACCCACCCATTCAATAGGTGTCACTTTCAAACATTCAGGATTTCTATCATGTCTCTCCAAATAATGACGTGATACTCCATGTAACGGAAAACCCTTTAAAATGTTGCGTCTATGCTGTCCTACTCTTGTTCTCAAACACTGTGTAGTTCTACCAATGTATTGCAGCTTGCAAGAGCAGGACAACATATATACAACATACCGGGTTGCACAGGTCATGTAATGTTGAATTTCAAACCTCTCTCCCGTAACTTCTGAAAAAAAGTATTGATTTTTATTAGTAATATATGAACAGGTAAAACATCTCAAGGAGAGACATTTAAAATAACCTTTACTACCACTTATATTCATACCTAAAGTATCCTGCCTACTCCTATCTGAAACACTGGCACTATCTCCACTTTTGAATTTACTTGGAGCTAATATATTCTTAAGAGATTTATTTCTTCTAAAAGTAATTTTGGGTTGTTCTGGAATGATCTTTTTAAGGAGTAAATCATTTGTCAAAATACTCCAATGCTTCTGTAATATATGTCTAATTTTCTTACCTTGTGAATTATATGTTGTAACAAAACTTGGAAAATCACTATGCCATTTCCGAATGGCAAAATCACTAGACTTTCTTCCTTCATCTATCTCTACATGGGACCTAGCCCTGGAATAAGAATCTTCTATAAGTTTTTTTGGATATGCTTTCGATCTAAATCTTGTCTTTAGAATTTCTGACTGTCTCTCAAAGTCTTCCAAATCTGAACAATTCCGCTTTATCCGCCTGAATTGTCCATAAGGTATATTCCGTAACCAAGGCCCATAATGACAACTACTAAAATCCAAATAGCTATTAGAATCTACCTTTTTAAAGAAGGTTCTAGTTTTTACCTTCTCTCCAGGAATTCCCTGTAATTCTAAATCTAAAAAATGTATCAAATGCAAATCCATATTACATGTGAAATCAATATTCCAACGGTTATCATTCATATAACATACAACAGTGAATTTCATGGCATCAGGTCTCAACAAAAAATGCAGCAAGTTTTTTTCCAGAACTCCCCATCCTCTAGCTCTGGGACAGGATGCAATGAGGTTTCGCTGGGATTTCAACATAGCATACATTTTTCCTCCAATATCCATGATATCGAAGGTGCTAAAGAAAATAAGGAAGGACAGTGAAAACATCATTATGATAGCACCTTATTGGCCAAGGAGGGTTTGGTTCTCGGACCTAGTGAACCTATCAATAGACAAGCATTTTCCCTTGCCAGTGAGGCAGGATCTTCTTCTGCAAGGCCCCTTGAAGCATCCGAACCCAGGTTTTTGGAAACTGACAGCTTGGAGGCTGAAAGGACATCCTTGAAACTTAACCCTTTGAGTGCCAGAGGGGTACGGAATGCATTGCTTTGCAATGCATTCCGTACCCCTCTGGCACTCAAAGGGTTAAGGGATTATCAGATCCTGTTATAGACATAATCATCTAGGGCAGGAAGGCATCTACCTGTAAAGTGTATGATAGGATCTGGAGAATTTTTTCCTCCTGGTGCCAACAGAAACATCTAGCAAGGGAATCCATAAGAGCACCACAAGTCCTTAATTTTCTGCACAAAGGTTTCCAACTGGGGTTGAGGCCTGCTTCTATTAAAGTACAGTTATCAGCTATTTCTGCTGTCCTGGCGGAACAATTCGCAGACCAGGTATTGGTCAAGAAATATTTACAGGCCATTTCTAAAGTTAGGCCTAGAATCAAAGATTTTATGACTCCATGGGACCTGAACTTAGTGTTGAATCACTTATCTTCATCATCGCATTTTGAACCTCTGCAAGATGTATCCTTAAAGAACCTTACCTTAAAAGTAGTTTTTATGACTGCTATCACTTCAGCTAGAAGGATCAGTGAACTACAAGCCTTGTCTTCAGTCTCGCCATATCTTGTTCTGCATCAAGATAAGGTAGTATTAAAGACTAACCTGAATTTTAGGTCCAAGGTTGTTTCCTCCTTTCATCTTAATCAGGATATAGTCCTCCCTTCCTTTTTTCCGAATCCCTCTACAAAGGAAGAGAGATTACTGCATAATCTTGATCTGGTACGTGGCATATCTATCTACTTATTAAGGACAAAGCAATTCAGGAAGTCGGACAATTTATTCATCCATTTTATCGGCAAGTTCAAAGGAACAGCAGCCTCAAAGGCTTCCATATCTAGATGGATTAAAGATTGTATTAGGATTGCATATCTAGGGGTTGGTTTAACCCCCCGTAAGACAAGGCCCATTCAACAAGAGCTGTCTCTACTTCATGGGCATCAAAAGCAGCTGTTTCCCCAGAGGACATCTGCAAAGCAGCCACATGGTCTTCACTGTCTACATTTATCAGACATTATAAAGTTGATGTTCAGGCCTCAGAAGACGCAAGTTTTGGAAGACAAGTCCTGCAGGCGAGCTCCCAGCCTACCGGGTAAGAATGTTCTATTTTTTCATTGTTATCATGTCTTCTGTTCTAATTTTTTTGATCATTTCCCCCCCATTAGGGACACTGCTTTGGTATGTCCCACGTTTTTTGTGCCGTGGACGGACACAGAAGAAAGGTTGAAATTTACCTCTGATATTTCCTTTTCTTCTGTGTCCCTCCACGGCACACCCTGCCCTCTAATCTCTTTATGCTTATTTTTCAGCTTTGACAAAATTTGACTGCCGAACAGAGGGCAGGAGCCTCTTTTAAATCTTGAATCGATTGGCCCTACACCAGCTGGGAGGAGGGACAAGCCCACGTTTTTTGTGCCGTGGAGGGACACAGAAGAAAAGGAAATATCAAAGGTAAATTTCAACCTTTTCCATATTAAGTGTTGCTATTCCTTTAATGCGCATGCATTAATCAAAATTCCATCCTACCCAGTCTGAGATTTATGGGTTTAATCTTTTTTTTTAAATTCAGTGTTTATTAGATTTTCAAACTATAAGTATACAGAAAAGAATAAAAGGAGAGGGGTACACGGAAAACAATGAACAGGTCAAAAGAAGAAAAAAACAGTGAAAAATAGAAAGGCAAAAGGAAAAATGGAAAGACTGCTAGAAAAGTCCAGCCAGGAGGAAGAAGAGAGATGCATACAAAAGGGGGAGAAAAAGGGAGAGGTATAAAAAAAGGGGGGGAGGAGTCAGGAAATCAGTACCGAGCGATGGAAATCAGGAGGGAGCACCGAGTCCACCCATGGAGACCAGATCTTAAGAAATGAAGAAGACGAGGTGTGTAGGTAAGCAGTCATCTTATCCTTCCTGAGCAGGGGCATGACAGGATGGCACGGATTTCCAGTGATAAGCAATATGGCATCTGGTCATAGCACAAACTCTAAACACCAATTTGTTAGCAGTAGGCATCAAAGGGGGAAGCCGCGATGATCTATTGAGCAATGCCATCCAGGGATCAAGTTGGAGTTGGACCCCCAGAGCCAAGCCCAAGAGGGCAAAAACATGCGACCACAGGGCATCCACTGAAGGACAGGACCACCACATATCTAGATATGTCCCCTCTAAACCACAGCCACGGTAGCACAGATACAGATGTGAAACAGTAGGATAGACCCGATGTAATCGTGCAGGGCAAAAATATAATTGGGCAAGAACCTTATAGGCATTCTCCTTCACCAGCGTACATGGAGTCAGGCTACCAGAGTTGACCATAATGGCATCCCAACGTCTCACTCAGATCTGCTTCCCACAGGGCAGATAGGGAGGAGGGTGAGGATAGAGTACAGCTAGGAAATGAGAGTAGAGTTTGGAAATGACACCTTTCCTGTGAAGAAGAGTGGTACGTAAAAGTTCAAAGGGTACAGGACGAGGAGGGAGAATATTTAAAATAGGAAGTGACAAAGTGTCGGACCTGAAGAAAGTGGAATAATTCAGAGGGTGGAGCAAGATATTTATCTCAAAATTGATCCCAAGAAAGAAGGGTAGTCCCAAGATATAGATCAGATACTGTAACGGTTTGTTTGACACTCAAACACAGTAGGTTAGATAAAACTCAGTTTTATTGAACAAATTCAGAAACAATAACCCTCACAGGTCCAGTAATATATGAAACAATATAGTACTGACACAGGGCAGGTTACAGCAATATATATACCCACACGGGTTCAGTATATGTTAAATACAGCAACACAATATACTGACACAGGTCAGGTAACTTTTGTGTGATACTCAAATGAATGGGTTACTATTAGGCCAGGACGACTGACAGGCCCTAATAGTGCGAGGCCCTTTAAGACTCTCACTCTGCAGAGAGTGCACAAATATCAAGTAATGCCACAATAATCAGCGGAGGCCCAGAACAAGTTTGTGAACTGCCGTAGCAGTAATGGAGGACTGACTGTAAGCCCCGGAAAGTCAACCAACGGAGACTGCACAGATAGCTGGTGGAATCGGCACCTTCCCCGAAGGGGTTAATAACGCTCAGAACAATGCTGACTGCCCGGTCAATTGAACTGCCTGAGGCGCCCAGAGTAAGACCAACCTCAGCGTGTGACAGCCTGAGGTGCCCAGAGTAAGACCAACCTCAGCGTGTGACAGCCTGAGGCACCCAGAGTAAGACCAACCTCAGTGTGTATGGCAGAAGAAGGGTCAAGCGTACTGTGGTGCACAGGTGGAAGGAACACACCAGCAATGTCGCCCGCGAGACAGCGACAGATAATGGAGACTAGACTGCAAGTGTATAGTGAGGCCACAGTGACACTGTCCGTAGACAGAGAGGAGCCTGGGTAACAACCCCAACCAAGGACCGGATGGGGCCGTAATCAGGACAGATACACGGCTTAAGAAGCCCAACCGGGCCGGTACACAGAGCAGGAACGATACACAGAGCAGGAATGTCAGCTGGGCCGGGTCGGTACACAGAGCAGGAACGTCAGCCAATCCGAGTCGGTACACAGAGCAGGAACGTCAGCCGGGCCTGGTCGGTAGACTGTGCAGAAACGTCAGCCAATCTGAGTCGGTACACAGAGCAGGAACGAGATGCAGAATAGTCAGGTAGTCCGGGTCGGTACACAGAGCAGGAACGAGATGCAGAGTAGTCAGGCAGTCTGGGTCGGTACACAGAGATCACACAAAAATTGGAACAAGCTCTGGTAACGGAAACATCAGGAAAGGGCACCGGAGAAGTGACAAGACCCAGTATTTAAGGACAAATACTGGGCGGGACAAGTCACTTCAGCCAATAGGCGTAAGCAGGAGTGGAAACTGACAGAATGTCGCCAGCATTGCATGGGCACCGTGATAGATACTCGAGTTATCCCAGAATCATGCCACCACTGAAAATGGAGCCGGCGAAGACCAGGAGGGAAGGCTGTATTGTGAAAAAGTTGGCATAATTTGGACACAGAAGCACAAAGACGGTCAGTGAAGTGACATTTCCACCACAAAGCAAAGGTATGAGATAAAGACAAACAGCTGGCAAAAGAGCCAAGAGGCTGAGGGGGCAGCCACAGATGATCAGCAGCTGGAGGGGAGCCACAGAGGTCCACCTCCAGGACTACCCAACGAGGAGCATTGGAGATAAGATAAAATTGAGTTGCTTAGCTAACTGAGCGGCCTTATAATATGACCACACGTGAGGGACTGACAAATCACCCGCCAATTTTTTTACGTGAAGCTGTCGAGTAGCAAGCCTAGGTTTCTTTGAAGCCCATTTAAAGTGGAAAAAATGTCTCTGAAGAGATTGGATATCACCATGAAGAGGGAGAATTGCAAGGGAGCGAAAGAGATATAAGAGCTTAGGCAACAAAGTCACCTTGACAGCGTACCAAACCAAGAGATACGACAGGAGTCCCAGTACGTCAAATCAGCATGAAGAAACTTGAGTAGAGGCCCATAATTTGGCGCATACATGGAGGATCGAGACGCCGTAAGATGAATGCCTAAAGAAGTCAAAGAAGTAGAACGCCAATGAAAGATGAAGTTAATAGCCAACAATTTTTACATAGGCGCCGGTAGAGAAACGTTGAGGGCTTCACATTTCGAGTGATTAACTTGGAATCCTGTAAAAGAGGAAAAATCAGAGATAAAGGAGTAAAGAGTGGGCAAGGATGTCAATGGAGAAGTAAGGGTATGCAGAATGTCATCTGCGAACAAACTCAACTTGTAAGTCTCGGAAAGTACTGTAAGGCCTCGAATATCAGGGGACTGCCGTATCGCACATGCCAAAGGCTCAATGCAGAGTGCAAATAGGAGAGGGGACAAAGGGCATCCCTGATGATTACAAAAAGTAAAAAAAAACATGAAGAATGAAATAAGTCTTATGTCTCAAAACTTTATGGTTTAAGAGATATTCACAAGCAAAGTTTCCCCCTCCCGCCCCTTTTTCCTAGTGTAAGCCATCTCTTCTCAGATGTGAATCTGGTTGTAAGACCAGACAGATAACAGCAGGGGACAATCTTCTTTGTATGAAAAGAATGAAAGCCCTTCCCCCCTTGACAAGTTTTTCAGCTTTTTCCCTTATCTTAATTGAAGATTGTCCCTCTCTGCAGTCTACCTGGGCATCTCCCTTCTGATCTGGTTGAACAGGGGGGGGATACTTTGTTTGTGAATATCTCTTAAACCATAAAGGTTTCAGAGATAAGACTTATATCATTCTTCATGTTTTTTTAATGCCTACAAAATAAAATAAAGTTAAAATGAAGTATTACTATCCCTTTAACCCCTTAACGACCCTTGACGGTCATAGTACGTCAAGGGTCGATTTGACTTAACGACCGATGACGTTCGGGGAGTCCGGAAAGCAACGGAGCAAAAAAAAATTTTTGCTCCGTGGTCGTTGAGTCACGTCTGCGGCCGGATTCCCTGGTCGTTAAGGGGTTAAAGGGATAGTAATACTTCGTTTTATCTTTATTTTATTTTGTAGGCATTACAAAAACATGAAGAACGATATAAGTCTTATCTCTCAAACCTTTATGGTTTAAGAGATATTCACAAGCAAACTATCCCCCCTCGTTCAGTCAGATCAGAAGGGAGGTGCCCAGGTAGACTGCAGAGAGGGACAATCTTCAATTAAGATAAGGGAAAAAGCTGAAAAACTTGTCAAGGGGGGAAGGGCTTTCATTCTTTTCATACAAAGAAGATTGTCCCCTGCTGTTATCTGTCTGGTCTTACAACCAGATTCACATCTGAGAAGAGATGGCTTACACTAGGAAAAAGGGGCGGGAGGGGGAAACTTTGCTTGTGAATATCTCTTAAACCATAAAGCTTTGAGACATAAGACTTATTTCATTCTTCATGTTTTTTTAATGCCTACAAAATAAAATAAAGTTAAAACGAAGTATTACTATCCCTTTAAAAGCCTTATAGTATGATGCTGTGTAACCATCAGAACCTGCCGCCTACGAGGATCGAAAAGAACTTATCACAGTGCCTGTGATTGCTGTTTTTCCTGTCAGTTAGCAATGGGTGCTTCCCATTTGTTGCCTGTGGTTAGCCCGCCCAGTATTGCCTATATAAACTGGGCTCCTGCACCCTTTCACTGCCCTTTCGTGGTGTTTCTATGCCAGTGCAATGCCTGTCTGTGGATTCCAGTGTACTTCCTTGGCCTGCCTGACTTCTCTCCTGTTCCTGCGCCTGTGTACCGACCCGGATAGCCTGACTACTCTCCTGTATCATTCCTGTGTACCGTTCCAGCCTGGCTGACGTTCCTTCTCCCATATCTGACCCGGTTTGGCTGACGTTCCTGCTCCGGTATCCTGACCCGGCCTGGCTGACGTTCCTGTTCCTGGATCCTGACTTGGCTGTGTTCCGCTTTGACTCTGGTCTCCTCGGCGATATTCTGACTTCCGGTGCCTTCTTGGTTTGGCACCGCTGCCCACAGGCTTGTTTTGCCTCCGTTATAGCACTGGTAGGGCCTTCGTGTTTGTCCAGTACGTGGTACTGGTTAGCTCCACTCTGACCTCCCAGTCGCAAGAGTTGCCTCCGTGATTGCACTGGTATTCATTAGTTGGTTTGCTCCACTCAGTTACCGGTTGCTAGTGCTGCCATCGTTATAGCACTGGTAGGGCCTTTGTGTTTGTCCAGTACGTGGTACTGGTTAGCTCCACTCTGACCTTACAGTCGCAAGAGTTGCCTCCATGATTGCACTGGTATTCAGTAGTTGGTTTGCTCCACTCAGTCACCGGTTGCTAGTGCTGCCTCCGTTATAACACCGGTAGGGCCTTCGTGTTTGTCCAGTACGTGGTACTGGTTCACTCCACTCTGTCCTTCCAGTCGCAAGAGTTACCTCTGTGATTGCACTGGTATTCATTAGTTGGTTTGCTCCACTCAGTTACCGGTTGCTAGTGCTGCCTCCGTTATAGCACCGGTAGGGCCTTCGTGTTTGTCCAGTACGTGGTACTGGTTAGCTCCACTCTGACCTTACAGTCGCAAGAGTTGCCTCCATGATTGCACTGGTATTCAGTAGTTGGTTTGCTCCACTCTGACACCGGTTTCTAGTGCTGCCTCCGTTATAACACCGGTAGGGCCTTCGTGTTTGTCCAGTACGTGGTACTGGTTCACTCCACTCTGTCCTTCCAGTCGCAAGAGTTACCTCTGTGATTGCACTGGTATTCGGTGGTTGGTTTGCTCCACTCAGACACCGGTTTCTAGTGCTGCCTCCGTTAAAGCACTGGTAGGGCCTCCGTATTTGTCCAGTACGTGGTAGTGGTTCGCTCCACTCTGTCCTTCCAGTCGCAAGTGTTGCCTCCATGATTACGCTGGTATACAGTAATTGGTTTGCTCCACTCTGACACCGGTTGTTAGTGCTGCCTCCATTATAGCATTGGTAGGGCCTCCGTGTTGCTCAGTTTATGGCACTGGTTCGCTCCACTCTGAACCTCCAGTCGCATGTGTTGCCTCCGTGAATGCACTGGTATACAGTAGTTGGTTGCTCCACTCCATCTAACCGGCTGTTTGCTACCTCCGTTATAGCACCGGTAGAGCCTCCGCTACACCGTGTCGCTCCAGTCATTGGCTGCCTTACCCGATATTTTGGTATGGCCGGTAGAGCCTCCTCAGTTCTTTGCTGTACCAGTTTAGGCTGCCTTACCCGGTATTTTGGGGAGGCCGGCAGAGCCTATATATGTATACATTGTATGCTATATTACTTGATCCTGTCGTGTGTCTGTAACATATGTGTGATGTTCAGGACCTGTGAGGGTTCTTTATTATTTTTTCAATAAAGCTGTGTTTTTATCTTAACTCTGTGTCTGTGAGTCAAACAAACCGTGACAGGACTTCAACGCAATGGCCACCTTGTCAACCAAAATACTCACCTTCAAAGATTCAAGATCCTCAGGGGACAGAGTGGGAAGATGAGAATCAGCTAAGAAAGCTTGTAAACGGGACTACAAAGGTCCCGATGAAGACACTTTACGGCCATCGTACAGAGATGCATAAATAGAGGCAAAGGCCGAGGCAATTTGTGTTGTTTTATGAGTCAGGGAACTTGACCGAAGCGAGATCGCCCGAATAGTACGAAATTTAACCTGTTGCCGCAACTTGGCCACAAGCAAGGCATCAGGTTTGTCGCACCTCTCAAAATAAAGCTGGTGAGTCCACTGTAAAGTGTGTAACACATCCCTGAAATGTAGCATGTTCAGTTCACCCCTCAAGTTAGTGAGTCGGAGGAGATTAGTCGAGGAAGGATCCTGTTTATGAGCCATCTCAGCAGTATGCCGAAGAGCAGAAAGCAGATCATGTTTGGCCCGTCGCGCACGTCTCAGGCGAGAAGCAGTAGAGATAAGTCGACCTCTCATAACAGCCTTGTGAGCTGTCCACAAAGTGCTGGCAGAAATGTCTGGAGAGGAACTGAGAGCAAAAAAAAATCTAAAGATAAAGCGAAATCGGATTTAACCTCAGGTTCAAGGAGTAGTGAGTCATTAAATCTACAGGAAAGGGAAACCGGGGTACGGAAGATTTCCACAAAAGAGCAGTCCACAATAGCATGGTCAGACCATGTAAGATCATAAATCATAGAGGAACATAAGCCATCAGTGAGGAATTGATTAGAAAATATATAGTCCAATCTGCAGTAGTGCCCATGAGGACTGGAAAAGAAAGTGTAATCACAAACACCCGGATGCAAAAGATGCCAACAATCAGTTTATGGGTAGCAACCTAGGACTTAAGATACATACAAAAAAGACAGTCCTGCGCTCCTCTATATCCTGTAAACATAAGTGCCCTGTATTTAGCATATGTAATAACTCTTAGTAAATCTAAGTGAAAATAAGTGAGAATTTTGTCCCACAAATTGGCCAATCCGTGTGTAAGCTTACCACCACGCCAAGGTATCTCACTTTGCGGTAAGTCCTACTCTAATACACCTATAAAGACCCTATCTAAATTAAAAATAGACATTCTCTGAAGAAAGATGTAATAATAAAAGCGTCAGTGGGGACCCTTTAAATGACATTTTGATATTTTTATTTCTTGTGGATCCCAGTGTAATGCAATTAAAAACAACAGACATACAAAAAGACAAAAAAACAAAAACAAAATAGGTGTAGAGGGAGAACTTACCTGATACAGGGCCCATGAGGGCCTGCATTGAAAAATGCTTACATAGAAAACTATGTTCCATTTATATCCTAACCCACAAAGTGTGATACCTTGGCGTGGTGGTAAGCTTACACACGGATTGGCCAATTAGTGGGACAAAATTCTCACTTATTTTCACTTAGATTTACTAAGAGTTATTACATATGCTAAATACAGGGCACTTATGTTTACAGTATATAGAGGAGCACAGGACTGTCTTTTTTGTATGTGTTTTCACTTTTGGGATTAGGCCAAATGTTAGGGGGACTGGAGAACCCTCTCATTCCTTGCTGCTATCTATATTTCTATCTTTATTCTTATATTTAATTTATAATATGATATGGATATTTTATGGTGAGTAAACGCTGTGAGCTTTCTTCTCTTTTCTGCTTTTGTTTCAACGACTTAAGATGTTTGGATTTTGGGGGCAAGGGACTACCTGGAGGGGGAGCAGAGCGATCCAAAATCGGATCCATCAAGGAGTTAAAGTCTCCCCCCAAGATGAGAGGAGAAGTCGGGACTTGGTTCAGGAGAGTAGATAAGTGTGAAAAAAGAACATGTGGGAGTGTGGGAGCGTAAACATTCAGGACGGTCAGGGGAGAGCCCTGAAGCAAAGGGACACACACAGAGATATGTAAATGAAGGGAGATATACATCCACAGACACACACACAAACACAGGGGCAGACACAAATACAAAGAGGAAAAGGGACAGATGGGCAAATGGTCATGGTACATACACACAGAGACAGGCAAAGGGATAGACTTACACAGGGAAGACACTCACAGTTAAGGTAGCCATACATAGTGCGATTTCAACTGCTGACTTCATCCAGTCTGGTCGAAATTAACCAGACTGGACATATATGTTTGGATGGCTAAGGCCAATCTTGTCATAACCATCAAATCAGCATTTTTGAATGGTCTGGCTTGAAAATTTGATTGGTTAGCAATTCTTATCTGTGTTTGTGTGTGTGGGAACAGCCTATCAATTGCAATGATCTGAATTGTACACGT
Organism: Rhinophrynus dorsalis; assembly: GCA_037306005.1. Taxonomy (NCBI): domain Eukaryota; kingdom Metazoa; phylum Chordata; class Amphibia; order Anura; family Rhinophrynidae; genus Rhinophrynus; species Rhinophrynus dorsalis. The sequence goes on along the minus strand of CM074719.1, from coordinate 431,772,519 downwards.
GGGCAAGTAGAGGTTTCTGCGGAACATCTGGATATGAGTCGCAGTCAGTGAGCGCACCAGCACAGCTCAGGTGAGGCAATCTATGCAGCAGAATTATAATCCTTTGCATGTATGATCCTTATAAGTAATTCTCTCACATTTGAAGCAACAATACTATACCATTGAAACACTGTAGAGATGAGTGCCAAGATATGCAATTATTCAGCAAGAACACTATACAGGAAAGAGCTAGTCAACTGTGGGACCACCAGATACCGTAGAGCTATAACTCTCATCATCCCCGACCACCCAACTGTTAATTGAGCATGAAGGGTATTTTAGTGCCCAACAGCTGGAGGTTTCAAAATTGACTGGCCCTGAAACAAGAGTGCCCCTGATCTGGGACACTAGCTTGAGCTGCACTGCGTATTCAGCACACAAAATCCCAGATGAAACTTTAGTGTTTCCTATACCTCTTCAGTTACTTGTGGGAAGGGTCCAGAGGCACAAGACTCATGCAAGGCACACTGTAAGACCTCTTTCATACAGGACACAACAGCACATTCATGCTGCACAGATGATGCTGCCCAATGTGAAAGCTTCAAGGCTGGGCTATGGTGTCTTTCACATGGTGAACACACCAAACTCCAGCATGCAGAATCTTTATTGCTTTCACAAAGTATTACAGTAAAGTTATACCAAGAAAGGTCTGTAGGGTGGGCTGGACTTACATCCCAAGAATTCTAGGCACCCTTATTTCTGCCCATGGCCACACCCCCCACTCCTCATATGTCTGCACCTCCAATCCTATTCACAGTTTCCTGGCATAGGAAATACCCTTGGCCTATAACAAGCAAGAACAAAAAACTCTACCCCTTGGTTGCTAGAAAGATCACCAGCTCATTGCTCTGCAATGCATTGGGGATCTCTCTGGAAACCAAGAGGATAGCTAATAGTTTGTAAATGGGTATAAAACAGGTGCAGGTACACTGAGATTGCTCTGGCCACACAAGCAATTAAAAATATAGCTATGGCAACACAGCTGAGGTGCATCTCAAAATTTGGACCTCTAGGCAATTGTCTGATCTGCCTACTGGGAAATCCATCCCTTCACAGTCAGGACGGGTAAGTGAAAAAATCTTCACAATATCATTCACTGGCAAAATAAGGGAAGAAATGAAGTTACAGTGACATTGGACTCTATCGTACAGATTACAAATAAAATTACCTAACAGCCCTGTTTAATTCTGTTTTTTTGAATGATCAATAGTCTAGGTACTTTATTTTGATCCCAACTAGTTTTGAGAAATATATACTCTGATGAATGCCATATTGCCTAAGAACAGCATTCAAATAATTTGATATCAATACTGTTTCAACCTCTGGGATCCTAGAGAGCTTTACAATGCATGCCAATGGTTTTATTGTAAGGGTTTCACAGAGATCAAATTTGAAATTAGTTCCACTACAGGAAAAAAATGTAAGCATTACTGATCTAGATTAACTGTCAAACTTGTAATGCTCTTCATTAAATAGAAAGAACATTGAAGTAAGAATATTTGTAACATGGATTATTGCATGTTCAATAAATATATCATACCTCCTATTCTATCACCATATGTGTTGTTACATCAAAAGCAGAGCAATAATAGTTTCACATCTTCTTCCTTTTAAATTATATTTGAGCTTGCCCAAAGCAGACTTAAATGTGTGCCAGGAGCTACAATGTGTTGTGTTTTTTTGTTTTTTTTTTGTAGCCATGTCCACCTAGACTCAGCTTGGCAGGGCTCAACTGGTGTCTTTGCCACCGCTTATGAATCAAGCAATGTGTTGGCACATGGCTTACGTTGTGATCTGAGACATGATCCATTTGAAGCTTCACACGTCATAGCTGAAAGTTGGATGGTATGGTTACAAATATTAACAGCAGCAAGAAGCTCCTGTCATGCATCTAAGTCTGCCTTACTTCATGCCCATATAAATATTGATCACTGCTTTCGTTTAACTCTTTCAGTGATAGAAAGGTATCTGTTTTACACCAATCTGACCCTTGAAGGGGTCATTGTCAAGGGACTTGTGAATGTTAACCTAATGTGTTATGCTTTAATTCTATATAGCATATTTTCAATGGACATTGATTTAATACATTTTGCTAGAATCCCACAGTAAATAAAATATATTTAGAATAGCGGTAGACTAATGAAGTCTTTTAGCACCAGTAACAGACCAGGCTTTTATTATATCCTCCCAATACACTCAGTTATTTTGATTGCTCTACAACTTCTCAAATGAAAATTTTCTTAAAGCCATGTAACCACTAGTTTAGAAAGATTTAGCATTATGAATTCCAATGGAATTATTTATACAAATTAGATATCAGCAGGGCAATATCCAATTTTGTTTCTTTATCAACTCTTCATGTATCATACACATTCTGTGTGATTTGTTTATGTATCAGATGCTACTGACAGAGATACTGTAAACTTATAATTGATCTTGGAGTGCAAATTATTTATGGATTTGGCAATGTTGGAAGTGACTTATGCATGTATTCGGAACATGTTGAGTGTATTGTTGATGGATTCAGCATTGCTTCTGTATTCATCTTTTTATACTTGTTCAATACATTCATATCTACATTACCAGGGCTGGTGCAAGGATTTTTGTCTACACAGGCGAAGGTGCATTATGATGCCCCCCCCCCACCGCCAATATCCCCCACCCCCTCCGACCCGGCCACAATCCCCTGCCCACATATTCACCTCCACACTCTGCCCACCTCCACACTGCCCACCCCATCCTCCTCCCCACCTCCACATTGCCCACACTGTCCATCTCCACATTGCCCACATCCACACACTGCCCACCTCACCCTAAACACACTCTCTCTCTCTATGTCTCTTTCTCTCAGACTAAGCACACTATCTCTCTCTCAGACTAAGGGGAGTTGACCTACCAGACTTCTAGAAATACTAAGTGGCCTCCAGTTTGACAGCTCTAGTGTCAACTCATTCACCCCCCGACTGGGCATTGATTGACTCCTCACATAGAATAGCGGAACCAAAACATCGCCTGCCAGAACACTTAACGCCTTCACTGCAGTGTACACTCATCGCACACTTATTGGCTCGCCCAGGGCACCTCTATATCCACATACAGCAACCCCACATATTTAAAGGATACTGTCAGGGCACAGGCCGTAGCCTGCAGGGGAGGGAGTGCTGGAGGGAGGAGCTGGAGAGCTGTGCTTGAGAGTCATTGGCTGCCTGTAGGTAGGTGGTGAGAGTGTAGTTCAGATCTGTCCTCCTACGGACAGCGCAAGCTCCCCTGCAAGGGAGAATGAGGGCTCGGGTACGGTGAATAGGGAACGTGGCTTGAGTTTGTTGGCCAATGGGCGTAAACTTTCTATAGGAAAGGACACAGGGTAGCCCAGAACTGGAGGAGTACCCAATAACTCACAGTTCTAGAAACAGGGGAATAGTCAGTGCCAAAGCCAAAGGTCATACATAGTTCAGCAGGATAGAATGGATGGTCAGGGAATCAGCCAGGGTCATATACAGTTCAGCAGGATAGAATGGATGGTCAAAGGATCAGCCAGGGTCATACACAGTTCAGCAGGATCGAATGGATGGTCAGAGGGAAAGCTGAGGTCATACACTGTTCAGGTGGAAGAAACACAGAGAGTACACAAGGGTCACTAAGTAATTAGCAGGACTAGACTGGACTGGACAAAGGACTGAGACTAGAGCGGCTCTTATGCCGAGGACCAGGTCTTTAGCCCCACGGAACACTGTGAAAGTGCACCGAAGCACAGGAGACGCTGCCTGATATACCCGCAGACATCGTGATGTCACCGGGAGGCAACGCCTCAATCCCGGAAGTAACACTCCGACGCGAGCAAACGTACAAACTGGGGAAGAGGCAAGGGCCAGGCAGAGTACCATTGAAAGACAGAGGAAGCGGCAGCACAGAGAAGGACCGCGGAGTAAGAAGGTGGAGGGTAAGGCACGGGTGACAGATACTTTGACAGTATACAGTTCTCCCATGTATTGTACGCCGGTCTACACATCCCATAATCCTCAGCCAGCCAATCGGAAAGAATTTTGCCTATCTGAAAGTACGTAGGATTACCATCCATCACACCAAGAGAACGACATGTTTTCCCCTTTCTCCTGACTGTAGGTGGGGCCTGGTCCATAGACATCACTTTACGAGTCATCCTAAATGCCTCTAAAGTTAAAATAAAAAACTTACTCTTTTCACCTCCCCATTCTGCCGGATCTGTCAGAGACCCCAGCTCTCTAGCCAGGGCTGGACCAAGGCATTATGCTGCCTGGGTCCATGGATGAAATGCTGTTCCCCCACCCCTCCAAAAAAAAATAACAACAAAAAAAAACACCCACTAAAAACACGTAAAAAAGGGAAAAAAAAAACATCTTGGTCAGTGCTGAGCAAGCATAATCTCATTTCTGCACTAACATAATGCAGAGATGACATTTTTATGATGCCCAAGCCTAACCACAGCTTTTTCCCTTTTTACCAATACAAAAACAAGCTTAACAGGATACACACATTGCCCCTCAATCTCCACAATGCCCCCCATATCTCCACAATGCCTCCTTCATCTCTACAATGCCCCTTCCACAATGTCCCCCATTTCTCCACAATGCCCCTTCATCTCCACAATTCCCCCTTCATCTCCACAATGCCCCCCATAACTCCACAATGCTCCTTCCACAATGCCCCCTTCATTTCCACAATGCCCCTTCCACAATGCTCCCCATATCTCCACAATGCCCCTTCCACAATGTTCCCTTCATCTCCACAATGCCCCTTCCATAATGCCCCTTCATCTCCACAATGCCCCTTCCACAATGTTAGTGCAGAGATGACATTTTTATGATGCCCAAGCCTAACCACAGTTTTTTCCCTTTTTACCAATACAAAAATAAGCTTATCAGGATACACACATTGCCCCTCAATCTCCTCAATGCCCCCTTCATCTCTACAATGCCCCTTCCACAATGCCCCCCATATCTCCACAATGTCTCTTCCACAATGCCCCTTCATCTCCACAATGCTCCTTCCACAATGCCCCCTTCATCTCCACAATGCCCCTTCCACAATGCCCCCTTCATTTCCACAATGCCCCTTCCACAATGCTCCCCATATCTCCACAATGCCCATTCCACAATGCTCCCTTCATCTCCACAATGCCCCTTCCACAATGCCTCTTCCACAATGTCCCCTTCATCTCCACAATGCCCCTTCCACAATGTCCCTTCCATAATGTCCCCCATATCTCCACAATGCCCCCTTCATCTCCTCAATGCCCCTTCCAAAATGCCCCCATATCTCCACAATGCCTCTCCCACAATGCTCCCTTCATCTCCACAATGCCCCTTCCACAATGTTCCCTTCATCTCCACAATGACCCTTCCATAATGCCCCTTCATCTCCACATTGCCCCTTCATCTCCGCATTGCCTCTTCCACAATACCCCTTCATCTCCACATTGCCCCTTCTACAGTGTCCCTTCATCTCCACAATACCCCTTCATCTCCACATTGCCTCTTCCACAATGCCCCTTCATCTCCACAATGCCCCTTCCATAATGCCCCTTAATCTCCACATTGCCCCTTCATCTCCACAATGCCCCTTCCACAATGCCCCTTCAGCTACACAATGCCCCTTCCACAATGCCCCCTTCATCTCCACAATGCCCCTTCATCTCCACAATGTCCCTTTATCTCCACATTGCCCCTTCCACAATGCCCCCTTCATCTCCACAATACCCCCTTCATCTCCACATTACCCCTTCCACAGTGCTCCTTCATCTCTACATTGCCCCTTCCACAGTGCTCCTTGATCTCCACATTGTCCCTTCATCTCCACAATGCCCCTTTCATAATGCCTCTTCATCTCCACAATGCCTCCTCCTCAATGCTCCTTCATCTCCACATTGCCCTTTCCACAATGCCCCTTCATCTTCACAATGCCCCCTTCATCTCCACAATGCCCCTTCCACAATGCCCCTTCATCTCCACAATGCCCCTTTTTCTCCACATTGCCCCTTCACCTGCACATTGCCCCTTCCACAATGTCCCTTCCATAATGCCTCTTCATCTCCACATTGTCCCTTCATCTCCACATTGCCCCTTCCACATTGCCCCTTCATCTCTACAATGCCCCTTCCACAATGCCCCCTTTCATCTCCACAATGTCCCCGTCATCTCCACACTGCCCCTTCCACAATGCCCCCTTCATCTCCACAATGCCCCTTCCACAGTGCCCCTTTATCTCCACATTGCCCCTTCCACAATGCCCCCTTCATCTCCACAATGCCCCTTCATCTCCACATTGCCCCTTCCACAGTGCTCCTTCATCTCCACAATGCTCCTTCCATAATGCCCCTTCATCTCCACAATGCCCCCTCTTCAATGCCCCTTCATCTCCACATTGCCCCTTCCACAATGCCCCTTCAACTCCACAATGCCCCTTCCACAATGCCCCCTTCATCTCCACAATGCCCCTTCATCTTCACATTGCCCCTTCCACAATGCCCCTTCCACAATGCTCCTTCATCTCCACAATGCCCCTTCATCTCCACAATGCCCCTTCTTCTCCACATTGCCTCTTCATCTGCACATTGCCCCTTCCACAATGCCCCTTCCACAATGTCCCCTTCATATCCACAATGCCCCTTTATCTCCACATTGCCCCTTCCACAGCGCTCCTTCATCTCCACATTGCCCCTTCATCTCCACATTGCCCCTTCCACAATGCCCCTTCATCTCCACAATGCCCCGTCCACAATACTCCACTTCATCTCCACAATGCCCTTTCATCTCCACATTGCCCCTTCCACAGTGTTCCTTCATCTCCACATTGCCCCTTCCACAATGCCCCTTCATCTCCGCAATGCCCCTTCCACAATGCCCCCTTCATCTCCACATTGCCCCTTCTACAATGCCCCTTCATCTTTACTATGCCTCTTCATCTCCACATTGCCCCTTCATCTGCACATTGCCCCTTCCACAATGCACCCTTCATCTCCACAATGCCCCTTCAATGCCCCTTCATCTCCACATTGCCCCTTCCACAGTGCTCCTTCATCTCCACATTGCCCCTTCCACAATGCCCCCTTCATCTCCACAATGCCCCTTCATCTCCACATTGCCCCTTCCACAGTGCTCCTTCATCTCCACAATGCTCCTTCCATAATGCCCCTTCATCTCCACAATGCCCCCTCTTCAATGCCCCTTCATCTCCACATTGCCCCTTCCACAATGCCCCTTCAACTCCACAATGCCCCTTCCACAATGCCCCCTTCATCTCCACAATGCCCCTTCATCTTCACATTGCCCCTTCCACAATGCCCCTTCCACAATGCTCCTTCATCTCCACAATGCCCCTTCATCTCCACAATGCCCCTTCTTCTCCACATTGCCTCTTCATCTGCACATTGCCCCTTCCACAATGCCCCTTCCACAATGTCCCCTTCATATCCACAATGCCCCTTTATCTCCACATTGCCCCTTCCACAGCGCTCCTTCATCTCCACATTGCCCCTTCATCTCCACATTGCCCCTTCCACAATGCCCCTTCATCTCCACAATGCCCCGTCCACAATACTCCACTTCATCTCCACAATGCCCTTTCATCTCCACATTGCCCCTTCCACAGTGTTCCTTCATCTCCACATTGCCCCTTCCACAATGCCCCTTCATCTCCGCAATGCCCCTTCCACAATGCCCCCTTCATCTCCACATTGCCCCTTCTACAATGCCCCTTCATCTTTACTATGCCTCTTCATCTCCACATTGCCCCTTCATCTGCACATTGCCCCTTCCACAATGCACCCTTCATCTCCACAATGCCCCTTCAATGCCCCTTCATCTCCACATTGCCCCTTCCACAGTGCTCCTTCATCTCCACATTGCCCCTTCCACAATGCCCCTTCCATAATGCCCCCTCATCTCCACAATGCCCCCTCCTCAATGCCCCTTCATCTCCACATTGCCCCTTCCACAATGCCCCTTTATCTCCACAGTTCCCCTTCCACAATGCCCCTTCATCTCCACATTGCCCCTTCATCTCCACAATGCCCCTTCTACAATGCTTCTTCATCTCCACATTGCCCCTTCATCTGCACATTACCCCTTCCACAATGCCCATTCCATAATGCCTCTACATCTCTACATTGCCCTTTCCACATTGCCCCTTCCACAATGCCCCTTCATCTCTACACTGCCCCTTCCACAATGTCCCCTTCATCTCTACAATGCCCCTTCCACAATGCCCCCTTCATCTTCACAATGCCCCTTCCACAATGCCCCTTCATCTCCACATTGCCCCTTCATCTCATATTGCCCCTTCCATAAAGCCCTTTCATCTCCACATTGCCCCTTCCATAATAACCCTTTGTTTCCACAATGCCCCTTGATCCCCTACCTTGAGTCCCTGGTGGTCTAGAGGTGTGGCATCATGATAGAGACTGTGCCTCCTTCGACACAGAGCTGAAGCTCCCGCTCGGTTCTCAGTAATGCAGAGCGATGGGAGATGATGTAATCTCCCAGCGCTCTGTATTACTAGAACGCCGGAGCTGGGAGATCAGCTCACAAACTGGGCTGCAGCTGCGGTTGCATGGCGAGGGACGCACACAAATAATACCGGCTTTTCAAGCTCCCCGTTTTGGCGCCCCTCCGCTGTGGTGCCCTAAGGCGGCTGCCTAACCTGCCTTATGCTAGCACCGGCCCTGTACACAGCAAGAGGGCCATGGCATCAGGGAACAGAGTACTCACCTTAACCTTTATTTACTGGGTACTCTGCTTTCCCGCTTCCAACACAGTATATTCAACTTACATTACAATACCACACAACCACTCTTACATTATACTACTACCATATACCTGTGAATTACAAGCAATGAGCCCAACAGGGGTGCAGGTGGTGAAATGTGATGCACAATATGTTTAAACTGTTGTAATCCTTGGGTAATTTTGCCACATTCGCATACAGCATTTCCACTGCATTCCCATAATTCCATGTAACACCATTTTAAATGGGGCACATATTGTCAAATTTTTTTTATACCAAGCCCATACAAATACAGATACCGTAGATTATGCTTGTTTTTTCACGGCTTATTCTGAAATGGGTAGGCACCCTGCCAAACAGAAGGCCAGGAAATGACATTGTAAAAAGTAAATTAAGAGTCCTTAGTGTTATGGTGTAAATGATCTTCTGTTCTACTCTAGGAATCTGTTATACCTTAGGCTTCCATTGTGTCTCCGACCCTCTGGCTGAAGGAAGGAATGCAGCAGCTACCCACTCAAGCATCTTTCTCTGAACTGGGAAAATAATTACCCAAATAATACAGTAGTGACTAATAGAATTGTAAATATTTTATTCTCCAACAGCTACTGTCACTTAGGCTTTGTACTGCTGTAATTTTAAAATATATTAAATACTGAAAATTATTGATTTTTATTAATAAGAATGCATGCACATCTAAAAATAGACAGGACATGCTCCAAATCAATAATGCTTGTAAGAAAATCATTGAGAGATGACTCTATATAGTTGAATGTAATATTAGTCTTTGGTGTGAGTGAAACCAGAGATGGCTTCTGTGAATTAAATATACATTGTGTTTATAATAACGGTTTGCTATGATATTTGGCAAGAGAGCATTATAAAAATAAATCTTGAACAGTAGAAACTGGCTCAGGCGGGGTATTTCTGTCAAAAACCCACCTCAGAAAATTCATGATTCTTTAGATTTCAGCAAAACGTTAACATATTTATAATGTATACTAAGAATAAAGCCTTAAATTTAATTTTGTATTTCATTTGAAAGATGCAAAATATCAGAAAATGCTAACTTAATTGTAATGAGCTGCTAAAAATGATTTTATATATTTTTAAATAGTAATATAAAAAAATTATAAATCAAATGAGTCATAAAGAAGTTCTAATACTGAAATTTGCATAACATTTGTTTAATTTCAAATATAATTGTGTGATTACTTTTCTAAACTGTGCTGTACATTGAATTGTACTATACTATTTGTATGTCCTAACACTTGTATATTTGCAGTAAAATACAGCTTTTCGTGAAGTACATTGATACTCATAAGTGAAAACACAAAGCTACAATACTATATGTCACATTACACTGATGACTGAAACTTCTTACATAACATTCCTCAGCACAGTGTCTTGTACATTTTGCTTCATGTACTAGTGGTTCCAGTCTGGAACATCCGGAATTACCTTTAACCAGGGCATGTTTAATGTTAGTTCCCTTTAAAAGAAGGGATAGAGTGGCACCCCATGACTTCACAACACTACTCTGGGATTCTTGTACTAAAGGATACAGTTTAAATACTACTTAAAGGGATAGTAATGTTTCAAAATAAAAGCAGCTCCAATTAGTCTTCATAGTATTTGGGCAATGGAGAGTGTTATTTTAGTACTGTCACAGTTATAGTTCAAGAGTAATTGAATGATAAAATATCCCCCTCCTGCACCTTTTACTGATGTAACATTGCTCTCCTCAGAACAGAAAGGTGGTGTCCAGATGGCTTGCAGAGAGGGACAATCTTCAATTAGCGTAACGGAAAAGTACAAATTACTAAAGAAATTGGCGCTATGTATCCAAAATAAAATGATAATATTAAATAAAATAATATAATAATGATGATATTAAGTGAAATAATATAATAATATTACACAGAAAATACTCTAAATCAGCCCAAATAACCTATTATACTCTAATAGATAAAAAATAGACACACATATACATACGTATATAATTAGGCGATTCCGTAATGTATCTGTTAATGTACACACAATCAATAATATTAAATGTTCATAAAATTGTTTCTCTTCTTCAATATTTGTTGAAATTCTATGGGATACGTATCACTCCACAGTATGTGCATGAAAAAAAGGAAGAGGAGAAAGTCCAATCATTAACTGATACTAGGAACTGAAGCAATAGAGTAGCATCCACTTACTGTTAAATTAATTCTATTCAGCTCCACAGAACATCGATTACTTCTCACTGCTATCCGTTCTCCGTTTCACCATAAATCCCAGCGTATTCTTATTTGAAGTTGCCCCACTTTCCTTCTTACATCCGCATAGCAGCACAATCATACGTGGCATTGATGTCCTCAGTAAGTTGAAGCTCAGATCAAGCCTCTTTGCTAGATGCCCATACTTTCTTGCAAGGAATGCTGGAATCTCTGTACAGTCTTTCCAATGTATGATACCTGGGTTTCACTCACCTGGGTTTCACTGGGAGAAGAGGTGGTGAGTGAAACCCAGGTATCATACATTGGGAAAGACTGTATAGAGATTCCAGCATTCCTTGCAAGAAAGTATGGGCATCTAGCAAAGAGGCTTGATCTGAGCTTCAACTTACTGAGGACATCAATGCCACGTATGATTGTGCTGCTATGCGGATGTAAGAAGGAAAGTGGGGCAACTTCAAATAAGAATACGCTGGGATTTATGGTGAAACGGAGAACGGAAAGCAGTGAGAAGTAATCGATGTTCTGTGGAGCTGAATAGAATTAATTTAACAGTAAGTGGATGCTACTCTATTGCTTCAGTTCCTAGTATCAGTTAATGATTGGACTTTCTCCTCTTTCTTTTTTTCATGCACATACTGTGGAGTGATACGTATCCCATAGAATTTCAACAAATATTGAAGAAGAGAAACAATTTTATGAACATTTAATATTATTGATTGTGTGTACATTAACAGATACATTGCGGAATTGCCTAATTATATACGTATGTATATGTGTGTCTAGCGTAACGGAAAAACCTGAAAAACCTGTCAATGGGGGCAGGGTTTTCATTGTTCTCACAATAAGAGGATTGACCCTTGCTGTGAGCTGTCTGGTCTTAAGACCTGATTCCACATCTGAGGGGAGGAGGCTTACACTAGGTAAAAGGGGCAGGAGGGGGATTCTTTATCATTCAATTACTCAACTACAACTCTGACAGTATTGAAATAACACTCTCCATGGCCCAAATACTATGAAGATTAATTGGAGCTGCTTTTATTTTGAAACATTACTATCCCTTTACGTATCATATTTTCTGCTGTACATATAATTAGCTGATTTCTCAATGATAAAATACCACCAAAGGATTTGAAAACTCATTTACATGAGAAAATAATCAGCTTAGACTGTCTGGCATGCTCCATGTTACGTATGTATGTAATGTAAGTTATTGAAGTTATTTTCCTAACAAGTTTTGCTATTTAGTTCATGCACCATTTTAATAGCATGTCTTTGAATAGACTTTACTTTTTATTGTCTTCCTGGAGATATGTAAACAGTATTACAGGTGGAGTCTTAGTAGTGATCTATAAAGTATCATTAGGAAATATCGTCTCCTGCTGATAATGCTTAGTCTTCTAAAACATAGCATTGTGCTGTATTTTCCCTTGACTTTGTTGAATTGCTTGAATCTGTTTCAATCATCAGATATAATTACTTCTGAATCAGTTTTACTGTTGTTGTCAGTGGGTACTGCAACTGCTGGAAAATGCTTCATTCAAAAGTTTTCCATAAACAGTAATAGCAACAGTGCTAACAGTGCTAACTTGAAAGAAAACAGGAGAGAGTTAGTCTCTTGTTCGCATAACAATATTAATAAAACAAGCAGGTCCTTTTAAGCAACCACTCCTCCTCTGGTCATGCTAACTGCTGAAATCTCATGGTATGGACTAACGTGTCTTCACCCTCTCATCCCTGTGAATCCACCTCAAATACATCTACATGGCCATGCCTTCACCAGGTTTACAATGTTGAAATCTCTCATTCACCAATGGCTCATTTGCACATTGAAATTCATCAGGGCATGTTTAATGTTGCTATTCAATATGCTTTGATAGCTGGTGTTGTGGTCAGAGCTCAAAGAAACAAATTTGCCTCCCTGAGGATGGCAAATTTGGTGTCTTCCCAAAGTTTTCTATGCAGCCACAGAGGGCAGTGTGCCATGTCTCGACTAGAGAGCAGAGACAGCATAAGCCTTTCTTTAATGTTAACCCTCTGAGATCCACAGGGCACCCCTCGGCATTTAAAGTGTTATAACATATACAGTCTATACCCCTTTACCCATAGTAATGAGTCTCTAGTAGAGATGGGAGAAAAATCACATTTTTTTCCCCACAGGAAATGAAGTGCTTTCCCATGGGAAATTCCATCCAGAGAAAAATATTTTTCCCATGTTTCTGCTAACACTTGAAATATTCTTCTGAGAAGTTTGATGTTTTCTTCTTATGTTTCTCTATAGGATGGAATTTCCCACCATCGTAGAGTAAAAAACTGAACTTCCTGCCTTGCTAAAAAGTGTTCAGAGTTCCATTATGCCATATAGGCAAATTGAAAGAGAGAGAAAGGGGAATAGATCTCAAGCAAAACATTATGAACAGGCTTACATAACACTGCAAACCTTGTACAGCAGATTAAATATCTAAATAAATTGGTGGAATCCCAACCAGCCCAGTAGTATACCATTGCCACTGATGCCAGACAGGAACATATACCACCAATTTATGACATTATGGTATTTGCCACAAATTTCTTTTGTACTGAGTATCACATGTCTCAGCAGCTTCTATAGCTGCAGAAGCAGCAGCACAAGAATTCACTTCAGGAGCAGTCAACATATTTGTTCTCCTCCTCCTGCTTTCCCCTTTCTCACATGTTTTTTTACAGAGACAAAACATAACATGTTTTGCTTTTGGATCCTTTTACTTTCAAATAATTGTTGGGCGAATTCATCATCCTTCTCAATCTTTTACTGGATCTGTATCTGAACAATAAGGTGGAACAGTGGTGGAACATAATTACCATAGTCAGACTCATCATTAAAAATTAGGTAATCATCGTCATCATCATCATCCTCTTCCTTATCACCACCATGTCCCCAGATTCCCAGTCCCTACCACATTCATATTATTGTACATTTTTCAACTTTATCGTCAATTTCCACTGAGGGGGATTTGTAGAATCTTGAATACTACTTCCAGTTCCAGTGAGGTTTGGATATTACTGTATGATGCATCATTTGGTCACAATTAGGGGTGAGAGAAAGGTCCCGTCTTGTTCCCATGAAAAAATTTGTGAAAAACACGTTGTTTGGCATTTTTCACCCATTAGCAAAAATTCTTCACCATTTTTCAATGGCTATTAAGTTTTCACCCTTGATTAATATGGTTTTTGCCTTTTCGCTATAAAAAGGTGCCATTTTCCAGGACGGGGAACATAATAGAAGCAGCTACAGAGAGAGAGAGACATGCTGTGCTGTTCTGTTGTGAGTTAGTAGCAAAACTGAGGCAGGGGAGGCTCATAGTGACTGCTATCACTATAAACAAGTTTAAGAATAATAAAAGGAGCAGCTGGAAGGACCCTTATGTGTCCACTGAGTCTGAGGAGGAGGACCACTATTGACCCAATGCTGGCCAGTACCCTAAATCACCTCCAGGGATCTTGGGGAAATTAATCTCAAGAGAGGAAGAAGAGGGTAGTAGTGAGAGCAGGACAGGTCAGCTGCCTGCACCTGCTGCCAGACATGCTGCACCTGCTGCCAAATGTGTTGCGCCTGCTGCCAGTGCTGCCCCTGCTGCCACCAGTGCTGTACCTGAAGCCAGTGCTGAGCCTGCTGCCAGTGCTGAACCTGTTGCCAGTGTGTCTTGTAATTCTCAGGAGGTGGGGAAGGAGAAGATGATGCCAAGTGTGACAGCAGGGGACCCTAAGTCCCACTTGCATCCCCAAGTAGTCCCACCACTAGTACTACTACTAATAAGGTGCAGCAGCTTGTACAGAGTGTTGGGAGTGAGGGACAGGGTGATCATCATATTACTAGTGAGGAGGAAGACTCAGGGTCAGGGACTGAAATTGATTTGGTTGATGTTAGTAGTAGTAGTAGTAACAGTGATGGTGAAGCAGCTTTTGGGGCTAGCATTAGGAGAGTGGTAGGGGAAGCAATGCAGAGTGTCCAGAGCAGCAGTCAAGGGAGCCCACACCATTACCCTGACCCTTGGAGTCCTGTCCCCCTCACGGCATTGTCCAGGTTGAACATGATCCTGAAGAAGGTAGAATTGTTGCCTAGCATCAATAATACCACTATCAGCAGGAGTACTGATAAGCTGCCTGTGTATGCTGCTATTTCTGCCATTTGGCCTTCCTCAGGTCACCAAGAAATGGCAAGTGTGACATTAGGGGACCCTCTGTCACATTTCTCATCACCTCCTCCAACCAGGGAGATGTCTGTAATGGAGCAGCAGAACGGAGGGAGTGGTGATGATGATGGTAGAGAAGCCGGGGTGGAAGAGACATTGATGGCCTTTGTAGCCCAAACTGAGAAGGATGAGGATGGGCATCACCACCACAACCAGCAGTGAACTTTTGGAATTTGTGGAGTTTCCAACTGCTCTAATTACTGCTGCTATTGAGTTGCAAAGGCAGCAGGATGCTGAGGAGCAGACTAGTGTGCCACAGACCATCGTGGATACAGTGGGAACTAGGTCAACAAGTGATGCAGGACTAGGACAGGGTCCACTTACCAGCACCAGCAATACTCCTGATCCTAGTTGCAGTGCTTGTTCTGAGGCAGTAGCAGCATCAGCAGCAACATCAGCCAATGAAGGGGAATGTGGAGGAGAAGAAGAAGAAAGAGTTCATTCTTTCCACCTTTTCCCTGCAGATGCTCTTTTATCAACAATATTCTATTGATCTCCCCCAAATTGCCACATGTGGTCATTGCACCACACAATATACACTGTGTGGAGACATATTGCCAGATCATTACATCTACAGATTCACTGACTGCTGGTGGTACTGATGGCAAATTTGTCAGTGGAAGTGCTGAGGCAGAAGACACTGAGAAAGCAGGAGAAACTATTGGGATATTACTAGTAGCCTCTCTTAGCACCCTAGCACTAGATACTGATGACACAGGGGATGGCATCATTGTTTCAAGCTGGTGGGGGTTGGCTTATTAATTTTTTTGTGGGATTATTTGTGGCATGCTGTTCTTATAATTGGGGATAGATAGGGAACACAATAACAATATTATCTGATTTTTCTCTTGGAGAAAGTTCCACCTGTTTCACATGCACCTCGCAATTGTTATGCATCAAGTGCTTTATTAGGGTGGCAGTGCCAAGCTGCAACCAACTCCTTCCTCTTCTTCAAAATCTTGTCATGGAGTTGTCAGTGCTGAGTGCAGGCCGTAGCCTGCAGGGAAGGGGGTGCTGGTGAGCGGCGCTGGAGAGCGATGCTAGAGTCCCGTTGGCTGCTGGTAGATGGCTGAAGTTGGAGGAACCTAGACCGGAACCCCCTACCGACAGTGTAAGTTCCCCTGCAGGGGGGAGTGAAGGCTAAGGTGCGAGGATTAGAGAATGAAGCTGGGGTACGCAGGCCAATCTAGGCGTAACTCCCCAGACAAAGGAATGCTGGGAAACTTGAGACAGGAATAGCCCTGAAGGGGCGAGGTACTAGGAGAAGGAAGGATGGTCTATACCAATGCCAAGGTCATGCACAAACGGACAAAGATGTACCTAATCAGCAGGCTAGAGGATAGTGAGTTCCGGGGCCAATGGTCGTACCCAGGTAAGCTAGCAAGGCAGAATCAGCAGACAATAGAGAGGTGGGTTCCGAAGCCAATGGTCATACACAGGTGGGCTAGCAAGGCAGAATCGGCAGGCAAGAGTGTAGTGAGTTTCAGAGCCAATGGTCATTCACAGGTGTGCGGTAGTAATGCAGAATCGGCAGGCAGGAGAGTAGTGGGTTCCAAAGCCAATGGTCATACACAGGAAGTCTAAGGCAGAAGGGAACACTGGGGTTAACAGAACACTGGACACAGAAGAAGGGCTGAAGGACTGGGCAGGAAGGAACAGCGGACTAGGAACAAGACAGGAGCAACACTAGAGCCTGGGACCAGGTCAACGCTCCCAGGGAACACTGTTTAAGTGCACCGATAGCTGGGAGACGCTGCCAGATATAGAGGATGATGCCGTGATGTCATCGGGGAAAGACGCGCCGAACCCGGAAGTGAAGTGCATACGCGGGAGGTGAGAAACTGACTACTGGCCCGAACGCCGGAAGAGAGCGGGAACAAAGCGGCTGGGAAGGCAGAAAGGTGACGGGAGTGCACAGTATAAATGGGGACAATTGCATGCTACCTGCCCCTAATAAAGAGTATTCTTTTCTCACCAGATATGCCTAAAGTGTCTTCTGATGCTGGTGCTGCTGCTTTTTCTTCTGCCTCAGTTCTAGTACTATCATCCATCACCACTTGTGCCATACTACTGCTGGGCCTGGTACTTCAACCAGCACAGTCTGTACATGACAATATCACTCCCACCACTACTGCTACTACTACCCAGCATGCTGGACAGACCAGCCTGCTACTGCTGGCACATTTGATGATGATGGTACTGAATCTCAGATGATCAACAGAAGAAATTACCATATCTGCAAACAACACAATGCCATCTGTGCAGGTGATACCTATTATCTATCTTTCTCACTCCCATTGGTCTGAGCTAGAAGAAATCTTATAATGTCTGAATAATCACAACCAGTACCATCTTCATCAGTAGCAGCACCACCAGATTCTTCCAAATCTCTTGCTGGTGGTGGTGGTGGTGATGTTGAATGGGACATTTGCACCTGGTGTCACACTCACAGCAGCACAGTCAAGCTAAGGAAGTTGAAACTCTTTGCAGTCACTGCTGCTTGCCACCTGTGTAAAAACAATGTTCCCCTCTTCAAATTTAAACCTCAGAGCCCTAGTAGTGGGGATGGCAGCACAGTCTGCTGATTGTGCTACTTGTCACTGAACCATACTGCTGCTTGTGCTACTGTTAGATTATTCCTCCTCATCAGCAGCACCAACAGTTTTCCAGCTCATCTTGCTCATTTGGTCAGAGTGCCTCAGTATACACACACTACAAAGTGCAGCCAGCAACTTCAGCAACACAAACTACAGCTGCTGCTAAATTACACATCCTAGCAAGGTGGAAAGTTCTTATTGTATTGGGTCAGAATTTCCATGGCTATAGAAAGAAGATGCAGAAAACGTCAAAGTACTCACACTCACAGTCCCGCAAAGTCAACTCAGTCTTTTACCCTTCTGCGCTCAGAACATACTTGAAAATGAGAGACAATCTCATTGTATTCTTCCTGGTAAAATACTTTAATCCCCCCAAAAAATATATATATTCTAATTGTGGTAATATCGGCAAAATTAGCAAATTATGTATTTCCTGAATAAAAGGGAGTGCCAACTAATATTACTTTCTGGCAAACATGTGGATCGGCCATTAGCATTACAACCTCCATCATCTCTAATGTGAAAGGTCTACAAGTGGCTCATTAGGCTACTGTGCAGACCTACCTTACTGCAAACTTAATTTGTTCCTAAGGAAATGCAATAAAGTTGCAGCTTACTGAACTATGGTGCGTTCACGCAAGGCATGTGAAAGGCAGCTGAGGCCCATGTAAAAGTAAAAAATATTGCCCTTCCACAAGCCCTTTCACAAGGGCTGCAAAGAGTTTTATATATTTAAATATGCATGTATTATCCTCTAGGTTGCAAGCAGTACCTTCACTACCTTTTTGGGCTGCTTCCTACCCCATGTTATGCTTATATTAATAATAATAAATATAGGAAGAAAAATAATAATAATAACGAGGATAATAGCATCTAGTTTTAGTATTTTAATTATTTCAAAACATATTTTGGAGTTCAGTTTAGAGTAATGGTAAAACTTTAGAAATATCATCTGAAATAATATTTTATCAAACCTGATTTATTGAGTGTCATTCATACACTCTAGTGCAAACCTAGAAAAGGAGCCACAGGAGTCAATATCACAGCACAGAAAATGAGCTGTACATTCCCCACATCGTTTTGTTTGTTGCCTAGCCTTTCTGAAAGGACTTGTGATTTAAATAAAAGTGAAGGTCACTCCACCACAATACGTCAAGCCTTTGAACATATTTCTAGTTATCAAAGGCTTGGCAGATTTGCGAGATGTATTTAAAAATGCTGTCTAGAAACTTCGATTCAGTCTCCTTGTTAGTAACAAGGCAAATGAAGAAATATATTTTCACTTCATCATTAAACTCAAACAGTGGAAGATGTCAGCTATGGGGAATACAGCTTTTTTCCCCATGACAGCAGAATAGATTAAGCTTCTTGTTATGCTTGAGGGAAGAGAGATAGAGGGGTTCTTTTTCTGCTGTCACATAAAAAAATACCTGTTTAATCACATGACTCTCACCAGATCAGTTGTCTGTTACAATTTACATTCTTACTGAATAATAAATGTAAAAGTATACAAGATATTTTATTTATTTATTTTTTATTTATAAAATGTTTTACCAGGAAGAATACATTGAGATTTATCTTATTTTCAAGTATGTCCTGAAAAGGATTGGAATTACATCAGTGCAGCCGGTTCAAAATACTGTGTCCGGAGATAAAAGAGGACCTATTCAGCAGGGTGAAACTCAAGTCGCTTAAAGGAGCAATAAACCTTTTGTTATGAGGCTTTTAATGTTGAATAGAACATGGGTACTTCTACTTCTGTCAGTTGTTTTATTCAAAGAAAGTGAGACACAGCTTAGTTGATTCCTGAAAATTCAAACTGACAAGAAGTAAATCATCAGTTACTATCACCCTCTATGGAGAACTGTTGCCAATGACACCTCTCCCATAGAATGCAACTTCATAACAAAAATTTGGCCATATAAAAACAAGTTAAAATTTGGTATTCTTGTTTTACTCAGCAGGAAATGCCCTATAATATGTTTTTTTCATAATGTTGAATAGACCCAAAAATATTAAACTACAACCTGAATGTACCCACTTTCTCCCCTCATCACCCAATGAACTTGATTCATGGAGCGGCATGGAGAGGAGTGGGTCATGAGAAAACATTCTTCAGGTCTCAGCCAGTCAGCAGGGCTCAGCTGTGTGACACAAAGGCTGGCTGGACCTGACACGGAGGTGCCTGAAGTCTTCAGGGTACAATTAAGTCCGTGGAGAAGGAAGATCAGATCACACCTATCCACCTTCTCATTGGTCTGACTAAAATTATTTGCTTCTGGATAATAAGAAGCCTGCTGCTGCCTGCCTTTTACCACTGCAGCTTGAGTCATCCACAGAACAAAAGATAATGAAGAATCATATGGATGTTCATTTTTTTTCTCTTGAAAAAACGTTTTCCTGTTTTGCCTACTCCAAAAATATTTTTGAGATTTTATTTAATGGCTACAAACTTCCCATAAGTATACTTACATATACTTTGTGTTTTCACACCAGGAAGTGAAACAGGAAAGAGGACAACAAGCAGTCAGACTAGCAGTCAAGGGAGCCCACAACATCCCCCTGACCCTGTAATTCCCCTTCCCCCAGCATTATGCATTTGGGGCATGATGCTGAGGAAGGCAAACTGGACAGCAGTATTAGAATCCACTAGTGCTGCCAGTTTGCCTTCTTGTCCCTTGGAGCTGACTAATTGTCCTGCTGTTTAAACAACTCAGCCTCAGCAATAACAGCAGTCGCAAATCCCGCAAAGTCACCATGACATTTGCCAATGACCATTGGCTAATGGCCACCATAAAATGACATGTTGGCACTTGGACGAAGTGAAAGAAAAAGTACAGTTCACTTGCAGATAAAAGCTGGATGATGAGTGACCATGGTTTGGCAGACAAAACTAACTCTCAAAGCTACATATGAGAACAGCTTGAGACTGACGCTACAGTGCAAAGCTAGGGAACAATGTCAACAGCAAGTAGCTCACAAAGGTGAATTTCAGGACAAGGAGCTCCCAAATCAGCAAACTGAATCAAGTCTGGATCAAAGCAGAAGTCAGGACACATGGCAAACAATTGTGGTCAGAATACAAAGCCATCCCTATCAATTGCTCACACTTTTTTCAGTCATACAGGGGAGCTGAGCAGTTCTATGCAGAGGAGTTAGTGTAGTAAAACTGTAGCAGACACAGAACACTCAATACTTATTCTTATAATGGTAATGCTTATACCCACCCAGCCTCCATCACCACTTGCTGCGATTGATTGCTCTAGTACTGTCATAATAATATGCTAGAAGTTCTAATTAATCATGGTAACTGTGGTTTTAGTCAGGAGGCTCTTAGTCAGAATGCCAACGATACACTACCTAAATGCTACCACCAGCTTTAGCAGCTTCATTACTGTTGTTATCAATGGAGTAGTACAGGGATTTGTCTTTTCTGTCCTGTCCCTGCTTCCTGTGCCCATGGAAGTGCCCTCCTTCTCTCATTGCCATGACTGAATACAAGATTTTGTACATTGCCTCTAGGGAACAAAATCACAGTCATACTATACAACAAAATGTTCATGTTCATTAAACGCTGTGATCAATAAATTCAGTAAAGGTTTTTTTTCAAGCTGCTTTCTTAAACCTATTTATCAATTAGACAGTTATAAAGACAAAAATACAACATAAAAATATGTTATGTTGATAGGCAGGGATCTAACTCTTTAGAAAATTGAGCTTTTATGAGGTAAATACTAAATGGTGAGTTTAAGGGTGTGTGTGTTTGTAATTGTCCCCATTTGTGGTATTTTGTTAAAATATTTGCTCATTTCTGCTTGTACTTTTGCTGCAATAAAATTCCGTGTGAGACTATGGAAAACATTTGTGGGTACACTGGTTTTTGGAATGAGAAAACTGATTTTTCACATATTAGAAATGTGTTTATTGGATAATTTTGTGATAATACCTGTGTACATTTAATATAATTTCTTTTGTAAATAGTACATTTTTTCCACTCTTGTTTTTGCTTGGAAATAATGACAGCTGTTTCCACCCTTAAATAGATTGTGACCTATATGTAAAAGGATGCTTCAAATGATGGACATAAAAATAATAATTTGAAATGTACAGCACTGTCTCTACCAATGACTGAAGGTAGCATGGTCACATTTTATTTTAGAAACCAATGATTTGAGATTAGGCAACATGATTCAGTATGAGATTTAATATGTACATGTTAAATGTGTAAGAATCATGCTTGGAGAGAGCAGAAAAAATTAATTGAAGGTTGTACAGGGCAATGCCAAATTTGTAGGTTGCCATGGTTTCTTATGTTCCTTCAGGTATTTAAGTGTATTAGAGGATCTAGCCTGACATTGAAAATAGAAATATGGATGATGGAGCTGAGGTAAAGAGCACGTAATTATGTCTTACACCATAACCCAACAGTTAAAGAGAATATTTTCAAAATAAATTAAAATGAAAAAATAAATAAAATTATATTTTCTAATGAAATATTCATGAAACAAATCAGCCGGATTCTGAAGAAAGCCATATGAGATTAATTTCCTTTTGCATTAGCAGAATGTAATATTTTCACTTACAACACATTCAGATACTATTATGAAATTAAGCTTGTGCTAAAAAAATATATATGTGTATTACTGTAGCTAAAACTAGAAAAACTTAAGGCAGCTAAAGTGTGAAAAGGAAAAATTCTGAAGCAAACCACCTGGATCATAGGTGACAAACCTTTTTTCAAACCCATATTTTAACCTTGAATGCTAGAGCAGTCTAAAACACATAGACGACTGACATTCAACAGAAAAAATTCTCCTTAAAAACAATGGGACATTCAGGAATATTTATTTGTTCCTGATGGTGCTGTTGGTTTGCTTTAGAATTGCACCTCTAAGACCTTCATTCAATTAACCAAAGGGGTGCAGTTCTGGAACAAACCAACTGCACCATGGGAGAGAAATAAAAATTTAAAAAATTACAACTGGTTAAAATAGCATTTTTAATCCCCTGAATTCTAGATTTCAATGAAATATGAGGGAACAAATGTAATTCTGTGCAAGAACATACAGTGGAACTGAAATTCTAGCTATATGCATGCCTAAGAACAATTTACTAACCTCCTTATGCCAAAAATGAGCCCTTTATGCCACTATCGCCAAAGGGAGGCAATGGAGCAGCATGTTGTTGTTTTGTGGAAATTGAAAATGTGACTTTTTTCCTGTGCATGCTATAAGGCAGGCATAAGGGCTTACTGACATTAAAGTCCTAATGACAACAGAGTGTATCTGAGCAAGAACTAGAGACAAGACATGGTGTAATGCATATACTTCAGTGCAGCCATTGGCAATGAAGGACAGTGGAGCTGCACTGATGGATTTATACTTTCCCCCACTGAAAAATAATGTATTGAGGACTCATTAATGTTCTAAAATTAAAAACGAAATTTAAGGGCATGGCCTGACTGCCAAATGGAGAGGACGCATGGAGTAAGAGCTCAGTCCTCACCATCCACTTACTTGGAGCAGTTTTGGTGGTGATCTGAGACTTTCTGATTTGGTTTACATCCAGCTTCTATATGAAGTAAGTCTGGTATAATACAGGCCATCAAAACAGAGAAAGTATCAAGTGGGTTAGGCCACAAAGCCACATCCTGAATTTTTATCTATGCCAAAATTGATTCCAGAGTGGTATTAAGTGGGTAAAAAGTGTAGTACTCAACCATACAACAATAAGCACTAAACAAGACCAAGGCCCAAGTGAGGAATGGCATTTTTTTGTTATAACAAGTTCCAATAGTAAGATTTGTCCACAGCTTAAAAGCTGCTGTGTCTGGCATTGTGTAGCGTGTGATCCTTGGTGTTGGGGAGCACATGTCATCTGTTGTATCTGCATGCCAGCTCCTGTAGGGAGTTATTCATGCCCACCTAGATTTGTCATCTACACTCTATTTCAATAAGGAAATATTTTATTTTTTCCATTTAAATTCCACTTAAACACCTGTGATATTTCAACCTTTACTGGGACGAAAATTATTTAACCTCACAGTTCTGAGGATTAAAGTTTAAGCAGATCTCATCTCTGGTTAGATGTAAATATGAATGTATAGCCCTACTCCCTGAATTGCTTCCTAACTACGTATAACATTTAACCAATTTTTTTTTTATTCTTTGTCCCACTGGTGCCATTTCTGGATCTTGGACCAATTCACGTGGAATTATTTTGCAAATTAACAAGTCAATTTTATAGACAATCCCTATATAATAATGAATCAGTTAATCACTATCAGATATGGGAGTATCTTTAATATGACAATTACTTCAGTAGTTACTGCAGTCACTACATTTTGTCAATGTTCCTTTTTGTGCATTAGGGTCAGATTGTTCATTGCTTAAAACTATTATGTCTTTGTAGCGGTATATTTGCTTTATTACATGTAATATTAGTTTCTTCCATTTACAATTATGCTAGTGACATGATATGAATACTCTTATGTGTTTTTTCTGTCCCCATGTGGAGAGGTTGCAGTGGGATGGGTAATTTAGGAATGCTATAGCATTGCATGAACATTGTTATATGATTATAAATTGCTGTTGCTTTTTTTGTTATAGATGGGGTCTCTCTTTTGCATTTTTATCTGATCATTAGTTACAAAAATGTTGAATACTTATTATTTAGTATAATATTTACAAAAAGAAATAAAAGGAAGGGAAGAAAAAAAAGGAAAACATGTTCTTATTTATCCAATACCATTTTACCATGTCTGTCTCGTATGTTGGGACTGGGAATTATTATTATGAACTTATCTGCATTTACCAGAGTTATTCTGCTAATTTTAATATAATATTTGTGGATACTTTTAGATGATTATATTCTAAATGTTTCATGTCGCCTTTACAACATTACAATTGTGTTGGAATGGTGGAATGGTGTAATTCCCTCCCCCGCCCCATCAGACTCTCCCCCAGCCTTCAAATCTTCAGACGCTCCCTGAAGACTCACCTCTTCAGGGAAGCCTATCAACTGCCTCCATAAACATCATCACCAAGATTCACCCCTTGCACAGACTACTGCACTCAACAGCACTTCTCACTCCTACCCACTGACTGGCAGTTCATGTGGCAGGAGGCACTTAAACGCAATAGCACTTACTCCTTCTGTGTCAAACCTACCTTCCTCTAGACTGTAAGCTCTCACGAGCAGGGCCCTCTGATCCTCCTATTCTCCACATCTGATTGTACTATTTAATACCTCTGTATGTCTATTCCCAATTTTACAGTGCTGCGGAATTAGTTGGCGCTGTATAAATAAAGAATAATAATAATAATAATAGGAACCAGACAGACACAAAAATGTAAAATGCAAAACACCTGTATTAAAATAACCAAAACAAGCAAAATCGTGATCCAGGAGCATAAACCAAAAGACAAGCCGGGGTCAGGAATCAATGCAGGTACTCAGACAAGCTGGGGTCAGGAATACCTCATTCAGCGATGTCAGGAGCCAGAAGGGATGTCAGAGAAACTCAGGAGAACTCACTTGCAGCCAGAAGCAATCACAAGGACAAGGAGGAAGTGAGCCTAGCTGCTTTAAATAGCCTGGAAGGGGTTGGCTGATAACAATCAGGTGAGGAACCATGGAAACAGAGAGGTCAAGGCAATTCGTTAATCCTCAGCTGACTCATCCTAACACAGGGAAGGAAAGGCAGCAGTAATCAACAGCAGTTAGACCAGATCAGCCAAACCATGACAGTACACCCCCTCGACGACACCCCCCCTGCAGGGCAGGACCAGGTTTGAGGGGAAAGAGTGCATGGAAAGCAGGGAGGAGGGCGGGGGCATGCACGTCCGATGCTGGAACCCACGAGCGCTCCGCTGGACCGTACCCCTTCCAATAGACCAAATATTGAAGCCTACCTCAGAACCTACGAGAGTCAACTATGGAGCGGACCTCGACCTCTTCATGGACGTCAACGGGTACCGAATGGGGTCTAGGAGTGACCGTACTAAAACAATTACATACCAGGGGTTTCAGCAGCGAGACATGGAACACATTGTGTATCCACATATTGTGGGGGAGGTCTAAGACATAGGCCACAGGGTTCACACGTCAGAGGATACCGAAAGGCCCCACAAAACAGGGAGCCAGTTTCTGAGAGGGCAATCAGAGGTGGAGATTTCTGGAGGACAACCAGACAATCTCCCTTACCTGGTAGGAGGGTGCAGGTAGGCATTTACGATTGGCCTGGAGCTCCTGGGATTGTTGTGAGCATTGCAGTGCCTCTTGGACCTGCACCCATGTGGAACGGATTTACTGGAGATGATCCTCCAGTGCCGGAATCCCCTGGGTAGCGAACTAATCTGGAATCATGGAGTGCTAATACCTGTAATTCACCATGAAGGGGGAGAGCTAGGTAGAAGCCCAGACTGTACTGTTATGAGCAAACGCTGCCCAAGGTAGCAGGTCCGACCAGTTATTCTGATGGTCTGCGATGTAGCAGCACAGGAATTGATCCAAGGCCTGATTAGCTCTTTCTGAAGCCCGATTCAGTTGCGGGTGGTAGGCTGAGGAGAAGGCGAGTTGGATACCTAGTTGCACACAGAAGGCCCTCCAGAGTCTTGAAATAAACTGGCTACCCTGGTTGAAAATTATGACTTTTGGAACCCCGTGTAGCCGATAGACCTCTTTGATAAAGACTGTAGCCAACTCTTTAGTGGATGGGAGTTTCTTGAATGGTATGCAGTGGATCATCTTAGAAAATCGGTCAGCAACAATGAGGATGACTGTGTTACCACTGGACAGAGGGAGGTTGACTATGAAGTCCATGGCAAGGTGTGACCATGGCTTCTCACCACTGGGTATGGGTTGGAGAAGGCCCACTGGAAGGTGAAGGGGTTATTTGGTCTGCGCACAGACTGGACAAGCATTGAAAAAGGCAGCAATATCTCTGTTAATGTAGCAAAAAGAAAAAACACACAAGAGGGCACCAATAGTGTATTATCCCACAGGTATCCAAATATCCAATGAATAATTATATATTCAACTCACGTTTATAAATAGATGACCACAAACATATGTCTGTAACCAGCACAAAAAGCATGCAGGGTACTTTACCTGCTAGGGTTAAATCTGTCCACTTCAAGGAGTCCAAGGATTTCTTTTCAGCTGTTCACACAATTCAAGTCCTGACTTCAATCGATACTGATCCTTGCCAATAATATTCAAATATAAAAAAATAAAAAAAAATAATGCAAGTAGCCGAACTATTCCTAAAAATATATATTTAATAAAATATGTGTAAATCACATTAAAAGGCGTATAAGGACGTGTTTCGCAACACACCCGGTTGCTTTATCAACTATTCTGACCTCACAACAAAGGAAAAAAAAAATATCTCTGTTAAGTTCTGGCCACCAGAAGAGACAGGAAACCAACCAGAGCAGCTGTTTTTTTCCAGGATGCCCTGATGACTTAGTATTATTTTAGGATGAAAGTACCTTGGTACGGAGGTTAACAGTTACAAAACAGCGCCCAGAGGGAGTCTCAGCAGGTGCATCTACTTGGGCGGCCCATATTCTCTCCCTGAAGGGAGATGTTATGTTGGTACGTATGGTGGTCAGTACTCAGTCCAGAAGAATAATAGGGCTAGTCCCATCAGACCTTCCTTGGGGTCAAGCGCTTAGCCTCGGACAGGTAGGTAAGGGTTTTATGATCTGTGAGGATTTGGATTGGCATGGAAGTTCCCTCAAGCAAAGGCCTCCATTCTTTGACAGACAGTATTATTGCCAGAAACTCACGGTCACTAATTTCATAGTTGAACTCCGTAGGACTTAGTTTTTTTGAGAAATACCCACAGAGGTGCAACTGGCTTTCAGGGATAGGACGTTGAGACAGGAGGGTGCCTACTCCTGTCTCAGACGCATTGACTTCAAGTACAAATGGAAGCTCAGGTTTCAGGTGTGCCAAAATGGGTGCTGTGGCAAAAGAGGCTTTTAAAGTCTCAAATGCTTTGATGGATTCCGGGGACCAGTGAGCGGAGTTACCATCTTTCTTGATCATGTCGGTAAGGGGTTTTACCATAGAGGAAAAATTGAGTGTAAATTTACTGTAGTAATTAGCGACCCCGAGGAAATGTTGAAGAGAGCAAAGACCTACGGGTCACTCCACTTGAGAACAGCCGAGAATTTCTCAGGGTCCATAACGAAACCAACCTCTGAAATTACATACCCCAAGAAGGTGATCTGTTTGCGGTGGAACTCACACTTCTCTAATTTGCAGAATAGGTTATTTTCTCTTAATCTTTGCAGAACTCGGGCTACATCTGGGTGGTGGCTTTCCAGAGGCAAAATGGATCAGAATGTTGTCTAAGTATACCACTACGCATTGTTGGAGTATGTCCCTGAGGACATCATTTAGGAATTATCACTGTGCCCGTGCATCCGGTGCTGAGTGGCAACATTATTATTCACTGCTGTTTTCTGATTGGCTGGTCTTAATTGCTACCACTAGGGCTTGCCTTTATATACCCTGGGATGTCCTCCCTTTGGCGCCCTTTCGTGGTGTACGAGTTCCTGAGTTTGTTCTGTGCCTATGCTGATTCGTTTATGAACTGGCCTGCCTGACTACAATTTAGTTCCAGTATTCCTGTTGCTTTGCTCCGTTGCTGACTGTATTCTGGCTGAGAACCCGCTCCATTGCTGACCGTATCTAGCTGAAGAACCCGATCCGTTGCTGACTGTATCTGGCTGAAGAACCCGCTCCGTTGCTGACTGTATCCTGGCTGAGAACCCGCTCTGTTGCTGACCGTATCTGTCTGAAGAACCCGCTCCGTTGCTGACTGCATCCTGGCTGAGAACCCACTCCATTGCTGACCGTATCTGGCTGAAGAACCCGCTCCTTTGCTGACTGTATTCTGGGTGAGAACCCACTCCGTTGCTGACCAGATCTGGCTGAAGAACCTGCTCCATTGCTGACTGTATCCTGGCTGGGTACCTGCTCCATTGGCTGTCTTCCGCGCTGTGGCCGTTGCCAGCTGTGGATTCCAATCCACGTGATTACCGTGTATTGTCTGTGCCTCTAGGTGACCCCGTGAGATCACCGGTTTCCAGAGCCTTGCGTTTGTTTCTCGGTGTGCGCCGCGGGGCGCTGTTTTCTGTTGACCAAAGGCTGAGCATTGTGCTCAAGCTGCTCTACTGCCATCTAGGTGGTGTGTACAATTGAAGTACCGGTGCAGTGTTATTCACGCTGACTGAGTTACTCTGATCACTTACTGTAACTAGCGTTTAGTATTACTTGTTCCTGCTTCCCTGTATGACCCGGCTCGTCTGACTACATTATATTCCTGACGCTCCTGTGATCCGATTCTGTTGCTGACTTTGGACTGGTTGACTAACTCCGTGTGTACTGACATGGCCTGGCTGAGTATCTGATTCTGTTACCGACCAAGGACTGACTGACTAACTCCGTGTGTACCGACCTAACTTGTCTGAGTATCCGATTCCGTTACCGACTAAGGACTGGCTGACTAACTCCGTGTGTACCGACCTGGCTTGGCTGAGTATCTGATTCCATTACCGACTAGGACTGACTGACTACTCTGTGTGTGCTGACTTGGCTGGGCTAGTGTCTGGTTGTACCATCTGGACTGGCTGACTAGTCCGTGTGTGCCGACCTGGCTGAGCATTTGGTTCCGTTGCCAACGGGACTGGCCAACTATCTCCGTGTGTACCGATTAGGGCACCACTGGCTACTGATCGGTTACGTTACTCACACTACTCACTCCCACTCGCTATACCGCTCTGCGCCTGTTAGGCCTACCCGCCCCCGTAGTATACTGGGGCTTGTGGGAGCCCGGTTACTCGGCAGTGTCTGTGTTGCCTCTGGTAACCCTAGCGTACTAGGGTCCAGTCTGAGCCACACTCCTGCCCGTGTTGCCTACTTTAACCCTAGTGTTCTAGGGTCAGAATACTGCCAGTGTCTGATCTATGTTGCCTCCGTTAACCCTAGCATGCTACGGTCAAGTCTCTGCCAGCGTTCAGTCTGTGTTGCCTCCGTTAACCCTAGCGTTCTAGGGTCAAGTCACTGCCTGTGTCTGGTCTATGTTGCCTCCGTTAACCCTAGCGTGCTAGGGTCAAGTCTCTGCCAACGTCCAGTCTGTGTTGCCTCCGTTAACCCTAGCGTTTTAGGGTCAAGTCACTGCCAGTGTCTAGTCTATGTTGCCTCCGTTAACCCTAGCGTGCTAGGGTCAAGTCTCTGCCAGAATCCTGTCCGTGTTGCCTCCGTTAACCCTAGCATTCTAGGGTCAAGTTTCTGCCAGAGTCCTATCCGTGTTGCCTCCATTAACCCTAGTCTGCTAGGGGATTGCCCTGCAGTTACCCATCGCTTTGTGTCACCTATTGGCAGTGTGGGACTGTTAAGGATATTTTTGTTCCTGAACTTGTCCACGGATCAAGCCTGCAAAGTCTTATATTTATCTCTTATTATTGCTACTGTCATATTCCTCATCCTGACCCAAGTCAGATCTGGGAAGTACTTGGTACGGACCTCATCTGGACCTGAGTGGGGTGATTGTTCTTTATTTTCAATAAAGCTTTTAACCTTACCTAATTGTCTGAGTGTTCTTACAAAACCGTGACAGCTGTATGGGTCTGCCATCAATTGCCTCAATGGCAAGTGGAGTGGTACGGAGCTGCAATGGGATGGAGTGCTTCTGGGTGATGGCTCGGTCAATAAAGAAGCCCTCTGCCTCGGAGTCAATGAGTGCCTCTGTAATAATAGAAATCTTGCCCTAAGAGAGCCCAACGGAGACTAGTGGTTTCTTATGGATAGCCAGGGACGCCGAGACGTCTGTCCCCATAGAGCCTTAGGTGCGGGCGTTTCAAGGACATGTGGGGCAAGTTCATAGTAGGTGCCCTGCCTTACTGCAGTAAAGGCACAGGCCCTCCCTCCTCCTAAAGGCCCTCTCCTCAATCGAAAGGCAAGTGAACCCAAGCTGCATGGGTTCCACATAGCTTGAGGTCTTGAGACTAGGAGGCGCGGGAGGAGAGGGAGGCACAGGAGGGGATGAAAAGCTCAGGGCTAAATGGAAGGGATGCCTCCACAAGTGCTCCTTGAAGGAAGGTCTCTCACGGATTCGGGAGTCATTCAGGATGCAATATGAGACCAGCTCCTTCAAATCTCTGGGGAGGTCCCGGGCTGCAATCTCGTCTTTAACCGTATCCTCGAGCCCATTAGAGAAAGCAGCCACAAGAGCCTTATTATTCTAACCAACCTTGGCTGCCAGGGTACGAAGCTCAATGGCAAAATCCAGAACCGTCATTGTACCCTGCCGGATGGACATTAGTTGCTTGGCAGCTCAAGTGGAGCGGGCCGGTACATCAAATACCCTTTCAAAGGATGCCACAAACTCAGGGTAATTGTATACTGTAGGTTTCTGTGTCTCCTAAATGGGATTAGCCCATGCCAAGGCCCTGTCAGACAGTAAGGAAATCATAAGGCCCACCTTAATCCTATCAGACGGGAAGACCTGTGGTACCATCTACAGATAGATACCAACCTGGTTCAGGAAACCTCTGCACTGGTTAGGGTCACCCCCTATAATGCTGGTGAAGTGGGGTGGACCCATTCATGCCTCTCGCAACACTGGAATCACCAGTGGCAGCCGGAGTGGCAGCAACCATAGGGACAGTCTGTGCCAAGGGTTGCTGAGGTGGTGGAGACAAATGCACAGTATGGAGCAGCAAAGTCTGGAAGGCTAACATAAACTGGTCCATGCTCTGGTCTACCTGGTCCAGCCTGGTTAAAATGTTTGGTGGATTGCATGTGCCTTCTAGGTTCTGGCCCTTGTGTAATGTTAGGGACCAGGAACCAGACAGACACAAAAATGTAAAATGCAGAACACCTGTATAAAAATAACCAAAGCAAACAAAGCAAAATCCTGCTCCAGGAGCATAAACCAAAAGACAAGCCGGGGTCAGGAATACGGAGATCAGGGATGTCAGGAACAAGCCAGGAGTCTGGAGCCAAAAGGGACATCAGAGGAAGCCAGGTCATGCATGGATAATCAGGAACTCAGGAAAATGCACTTGCAGACACAAGCAATCACAAGGGCAAGGAGGAAGTGAGCCTAGCTGCTTTAAATAGCCTGGAAGGGGTTGGATGATAACAGTCAGGTGAGTAACCATGGAAACAGAGAGGTCAAAGCAGTTCGTTAATCCTCAGCTGACTCAGCCTGACACAGGGAAGGAAAGGCAGCAGTAATCAACAGCAGAGTGTTAGACCAGATCAGCCAAACCATGACAAATTGGTATTACACTAACAGTGATACTACTCCACTATTCCCATAGTTATCCCCTTATAACACCACCACTTACTTTCAAGATCTGATTTTGTTTATCACAATGCAGCTTTACTAAATGCTAAGCAGTTTTTTTCAAAGTAGTCTTCTGCATCTCTTTCCCTGTTTATTCTTAAATGAAGGCATTATTGTATCCTCTTTTTTATTTTAGTGTCTCTTTTTCACTGTCTTCCTTCTTGAGAAACTATATCTGTTTCATTGAGGAAGAATATGAATTGGAATACATGATTCAGATAAAAGCTTTTCATCTTCACTCAATATTTTAATCAATGCTGGGGGATAATTACAAACTCAAAATAGTTTCAATCAATGCAAAGGGTCTCAATTCCCCCCAAAAGAATGCATTATTTTACAGAGAATGCAAACTATCCTGGACATATAGGGAGCAAGACTGACAGGCAGTGAGATCATCATCTGCACTCAGGTCAGTAATACTTAACATAGAAACATAGAATTTGACGGCAGATAAGAACCATTCGGCCCATCTAGTCTGCCCAATTTCCTACTGTGTAAAAAAAAAAAAAACACAACCTCAAACCTTTTTTGGTCCTTGGTCTTTTCTTATGTTAAGGACCGCCTTATGCCTATCCCATGCATGCTTAAATTCTGTCACTGTATTGACATCTACCACTTCTGCTGGTAGGCTATTCCACTTGTCTACTACCCTCTCAGTGACGTAAAACTTTCTTATATTACATCTAAACCTGTGTCCCTCTAGTTTTAGACTATGGCCTCTTGTCCTAACGTTTTTACTCTTTTGAAATATACTTCCATCCTGTACTTTGTTGAATCCCTTCATGTATTTGAATGTTTCTATCATATCCCCTCTCTCTCTTCTCTCCTCCAAGCTATACATGTTCAGATCCTTTAGTCTATCCTGATATTTCTTTTCCTGTAGACCAGTCACCATTTTAGTAGCCCTTCTTTGAATTTTCTCTAGAGTATCAATATCCTTCTGTAGATGGTGTCTCCAGTACTGTACACAATATTCTAGGTGAGGTCTAACTAGAGATCTGTACAGTGGCATGACTACTTCCCTTTTTCTGCTACTAATGCCCCTAGCTATACAACCCAGTGCCCTGCTTGCATTCCCCATCGCTTTATTACATTGCCTGCTTACCTTTAAGTCATTAGAAATAATTACTCCCAAATTAGAAATAATTACTCCCACATACACAGCCCCATATAAGGACTTGATCAATGCTAAACTACCACGATCTGACTCTTTATGGCCAACAGGGCTGGGAGACCTGTTCGGTAATATCTCCCCGCCTAATGTAAACTTACAAAGGGTGCTCCACTCAGATGTTTGCCCAGAGAGAAGCGTAGACATTCTCCATCTACTGCATCTACCTAGTCCTCTCGGCACTGTTGCAGTTTCTGCGACCAAATCATGGTAAAGTCATATGCCACTAAGATACTTAGACATACTGTTTAATATCGGGAAAGCAGTACCTTTGACGTCTATTTTAAACAAAATGCCACTACCAATATCTTACAATATTAGCGAGGGGGGGAGGTATGGGAGGGATAAACCTGGAGCTTGCAGTTTTGTTTTGTTGGATTGTTAGACTGTTTGATGTTTCTTCCATATATAATATGCTATACTAGTTGAACAGCCCGTTACACGGGCTACAGTACCTCTGGCAGCCGGTCGCGGGGCAGTCACGCGCGGTAGAGACTGCCCACACCACTGTTGATACAGAGCTGGACGCTCCTTCGGAGCGCCCAGCTCTGTATCAGCCGCGACGCGGGCAGTCTGTACTGCGCATGACTGCCGCACGCGCAGCAGTGTCTACTGCGCATGTCGGGCGTTACACACAACTTAGCGAATTATTATATAGGATGTGAAGTAAACTATATACAGCTTTCTAAAAACCCGGTTAACTGCATTTATAATTTTCTGAACAAGACTGGCTACAAATACTCTGCAATGCACTTACCATATTCAGAAATGCATTAGCTACTGAAACAAATTTTAAGATAGCAACAAAGTGCTACAAATCACCAGAGACTCTGCAATGCTTTTCCAGCTGTTAATACGTCCTGTTGGAGCTGTAGCAAAGTTTTAGGTAATATGGCTCGTAGTTTTTGGTCATGCCCTTTAAAAATGAATTTTTGGAATAAAATCATATCACTGACCACAAAGATCACTATCATTAAAGTACCTAAAAAGCCTCAACATATAATTCTTAACTTAGCGGGATAGTGATACTTAAAATGTAAAAAAACATATGTTGCTGGGTTTATCCCCCTGAGTAAAACAAGAGTGCTCCCACTGCTGAAAGGTGTATTTTTTCAAAAGTTATTATATCTGAAACTTACTTTTTATAGGTGCAGTATCATAGTGGCCTGAAATTGTACAGCGGTGCTGTTGCTACACCATCCTATGGACAGTTCTGGTGTAGCCACTGTACAATTTCAAGCCACTGTGATAATGCAGCTAAAAATTCAAGTTTGAGCTGTAATAACTTTGAAATAAAACACCTTTCAAAGTGGGAGTACCCTTGTTTTACTCAACATATTTTTTTTTTACATTTTACGCATTATTATCCCTTAAAATCACAAGAATTTAAATAAGACGACAAGTAAGGGTATTCTGTTCATACACATATTAAATGAGGCAAAGATGTGCATACCATCATTATGGAATTGGTATCTGAATGAGCTGAACTGGAAGAAACATTCGCTCCATTATAACTATGGAGAAATTGGAAACCAGATGTGATAAAAATAGAATTTCAGTTGATAGTGTTTGGCTACCATTTTTACAGTTATATAGCCTTACAATGATTGCAATGATTCTATTAACCCTTTGAGTGCCAGAGGGGTACGCAACGCATTGCAGAGCAATGTGCTGAGTACCCATCTGGCACTCAAAGGGGTAATGGCCAACCTTTGTCTGAGAGGGTTCTCAGTTGTATACTCAATTTCCTTTCTTCTTAGTTTTTCTATTTTTCTTCTAATTTTTTTATTGCCATATTTTCTTCTTATTTAATTTTTTCCTTTATACAATACCGGTATTTTGCAGTTATTCTAATGCTTTACATGTTATTCAATAAAGATATACAATATATCTAGTGTATTGTTATGTGCTTGTGGCATGCTCTGTTCTTGCTAATAAGTTCAATTTATTGATGAACTAATCAGCTTTCATTGGAAATGGTTTTTGAATTTAAATGAGTCTAGTTAATCTCATCCATTCAAACAACTATCAACTCTAACACCAAGAGAGCGCCAATCAAGAAGGACCCAATACCAAACGAACAAACCGCCTCCACTGGTCTATTCAACGTATCAAAGTAAATATTCAAACAATTACCCCAAACCAAAAATTATACCACGTCTCTATAGACGCATACACATATACATATCTGAATACATGTACAGAAACATGCACTCACCTATAACTGTTGTGCCACTTGTAATAATATAAAATAAAATAAATTAATTATCCACCAATATTAATATTGTGAATACAAACAAAAAACTAAAGCAATAAACTAAAGAATCCTATCTTGTTGTGCAAAAAAATCATACAAAATGTACATATAGTCATATAGTCCAATAGTTAAAAAAGTAGTGATAACACCACTTTCTATGAATATAA
Source organism: Rhinophrynus dorsalis (assembly GCA_037306005.1). Lineage (NCBI taxonomy): Eukaryota > Metazoa > Chordata > Amphibia > Anura > Rhinophrynidae > Rhinophrynus > Rhinophrynus dorsalis. The sequence continues at coordinate 431,736,706 of CM074719.1, read as the reverse complement.
CTGGATAAATATATAATGTGAGAATATCTAGGGGCCTTAAAATATTTAAAGCGCCCACATTTGTAATAGAAGATGTGGATTTCTTGACAGATTGGGAAAACATTCTGGAAGAATGTTCCAAAAAACTAATTCTTCTCCTTATAAAGTATAGAGAAATGTCAGTAGAAAAAAACTAGACAAGAGATAGAGGGGATAGATAAAAAAAATGAACAAAGTGGAGAAAACTGTAGAGTTACAAAAACTACAAGAGAATATAACAAAAAGATATGTAACTTAGAGAAATATCATAGACATCAAGAGGAAGAAATTCAGAAGAGATCAGTTAGCCTCAAAAAACAACAGTGAGACATACCAAAGGAGGACATTAAAAAAGTATAAAATAAACAATAATAATAATAATAATAATAATAAAACATCATATATTGATAGAAGTGAATCTAAAAAGGAGAATGAAATGGATAAGAGGAGAAATAAAATGATATTCCCTAGGGATAAACATACTGGTCTGTATAGGGACATAGTGTATTATCCCAAGGGAAGTAAGTATGTATTGAAACAAGTGGAATCTACTATTACAGAGGATGTGTTAAGAGCAAGCCCGATAACTAATTGGGAGGCAGATCAAAAAGAGAGAGAGGGATTAGTGGCCTTGAATTTAGAAGTTGAAACTTTTGAGGATATTTTAGGGGTGGGGACGAAACTTTTACAGAGATTACAAATGAAGGTAGAACAGAGGAGTCAAGGAAGAAATCCAAAAAGAAGCCTAAGAGAAGAAGAGGATGTAGAGGAGGTGGGGGGATCCACTTCTAAAACAACACAAAACTTTTGAGCAGAGAGATATCTCCCATGGAGGCTAGCATATTGTCGAAGGGATTATTTTTCGCACCAGATAGAAATATAAATAAATTTGAGACCTATATTGATATCCAGAAATGTATACGTTTATACATGTCTTGCATCCAAGACATGGGAGACTATAAGAGAGAGGCACTAAGACTGCTAAGTGACTGGGAAACTTATCAATTAATTACATGTGATCCCACTAGTAAGTTTCAGGAAGATCTGAGAATCCTTTTAAAGAAGGCCTATCAAGAAGGGATTATAGATAAGGATGAATTAGTCTTTCTGTGTCCTGAATCTAGCAAAATAGTAGTGTTTTACCATCTGCCGAAATTACATAAAGATAAACAGAACCCCCCAGGTAGACCTATCGTGTCTGGGATAGATGGGCTAACATACAATTTATCCCAGTATATCGATTTATTCTTGCAGCCATTAGATCTGTTACTGCCATCCTTTTTAAAAGATACAATTCATGTGATCCATCGCATGAGAGAGATCTAGTGAAAGGATACATTTGTATGGGTGACGTGCGATGTGGCGTCCCTGTACACATGTATCCCACATGATAAAGGTTTAGAGGCAGTGGAACATTTTTTGATACAAGATCAAGTTATGCCAGAAGAACAGATACATTTCCTGACTAAGGTAGTTCAGTTTGTTTTAAAACATAATTATCTCCTGAGAGCTTTTATGTTCAGATTACAGGTACTATAATGGGGTGCATCTTTGCACCCTCATTTGCAAATCCCTATATGGGTAAGTGGGAAGCTAATAATATATGGCGAAATAACCCATTTAGAGAAAACCTGATATATTGTAAGAGATATATCAATGTCATACTTATAATTTGGGAAGGAGACACCAATCAGTTCGATCAGTTTATGGAATTTATTAATACATATAACATGAATCCGAAATTCACAAGTAATCGGATAGGACCCAGATTGGATTTTCAGACTTACTCTTATTTCATGAGGGAACCTACATGTTTATTGAAAACTATAGAAAAACAGTTGTTAGTAAAGGATATTTGCATTCTAAAAGTGGACACCATATTAACTGGAAGAAGAACATTTCATTTGGACAAATGCAATTATGAAATACAAATTTCTGGAGAAAGGATATGCATCAAAGTTAATAGATGAGGCATATAAAAAGCTGGAGAGGCATCTCAAAGTGATTTAATTCAGTACAATTGTAAAAGAAAAAGAGAGAGGGATATACCTTATTTCACTTCTAAATATAATATAGGAGGGTTATCAGTTCAAAAGATACTGAATAGACACTGGCATATTCTTAGGGAGGATCCCATTTTGGGATCTCTTCTGGGGGATAGGCCAAAAGTCTCATTCAGGAGAAATAGAAACATCAAAGAAATATTGGCACCTAGCGATATAAATCGCAAAAAACAAAGAAAAGTAACTCAGGAGAGAAATTCTTTAAAGGCCAATTTCTTGAGCTGTACAAGAGGGATGTTTAAGTGTGGGAAGATGAATCGTACTACATGTTCCCATTATCACTTTGATAACAAGAAAATCTTGGCCCTTACAATGAATGGTATACAGAAGAGTATAAGGAAGGATGTCTTTGTCTCCAGAAATACCAAAAAGGAATATGAGATCAGGTATTTTTTAAATTGCAACTCCTCATATGTGGTCTATTTACTTACATGTGGGTGTGGCCTACAATATGTAGGCCGCACAATTAGGAAATTGAAAATACATTTCTCTGAACATTTGAGAAATATTGAAAATGGTGTAGAGCATCATAGTGTTCCTAAACATTGTAAAAATTGTGATAAAGCAAAGAAAAATGAGATATCGGTATATCAGAAAGATAGGAGAGGGGGTGATAGGTTGAGAAAGTTATGCCAATTGGAAACCTTCTGGATTTATGAATTAAAAACTTTGACTCCAGAAGGTCTTAACATAGATATAGATCGAGCAGCATTTATTTGAATGAAGATATCTGTTTGATAGTAAGAGGTTGGTTATAAGATAGTGTTAGCCCTGGTGTAATGAGAAATAGTTATGAGTAATTTTAGAAAGGGTAATTATCAAATTATTGTTTTATAATTCAATTAGATTTTAGGAAATTATTTAAACAAGGGGTGTGGGAGTATTTTATATTTTATATTATTGACACTCTGTAGTAAAATTATTCCTTTTTAAGATGTCTATTGATTTGAGGTTTTTTAGATGGTGAATAGTAATTTGTAATTTATAGATCTGTGGGATGGAATAAACTGCTCTGGTGATCCTATTAGCCAGTCTAGGAATGTGGGATGGAATAAACTGCTCAAATTAAATGGAATGGAAACTGGAAGTTTATGGCTCTCCAGTGCAGACTCCAGGTTTGTATGCACAGGGTGTTCAAGCATGATAAAGAGGATCTTTTGGAAACTGTATTGCACAGGACAAGAAAATGTCCTGCATGATGCAGTCACAGGTAAAATAATGGAGAATTGTTGGTCCACTTTCAGACCCCCTTTCCACTGCCCTGTTGGCGTGCCAAGCGCAAGGTCAACATTCCTAGGGGCTATTACGATTTTATGGTGATAGTAACTTAACTGGGGTTTATCATTTGAACATGTTAGTTCTCCTTTTAGGCTGGTGAATTACTCAAGGCCTCAGTCTGTTAACCCCTTAAGGACCCTTGACAGTCCTGGCACATCATGGGTCGGCGAGCCATAAGGATTTCAGGGCTCCTGCGTGGCTGCACTCCGGAAATGGAATCGCGGGAAAAAAAAAATGGTCAGTGGTCCTTAAATGCCAGCCACAATTGCGCGATCGGCCAGTCCTTAAGTGGTTAAAGCTAAAAACAGCGGCTTTTGTACACAGAAGAACTGGAGGAATAAGTATTCTCCAAATTGTCCTTGATTTAATTGGGTCTTTTAACCCCTTGAAGACTGTGAGGCAAAGTGTTGGAGACTTCTTTAGCCTTCAAGAGGATTAACGTCGAGTTTAGATCAATGCAGATTTGTATTTGTCCCTTATGATACAGCTGTTTTGCCCTGGAATTGATCCAGTTAATCAGTCTGAAATTACATTTGCACTATATTGACAGTTATTTAGATCAGAAATGAACACAAAGACATCAAAGCACACTTGCTACAAATTACTACATGGGAAGGTTGCTGTTGAATTTGGCACTTCATGCCCTAGTTCAACATTTAAGGAGATATCTATTTGAATATATTATTAAAATTTCATATACATTTATTATGTGTGATTAAACTGTTATTTCAGCTGATATACCCATGTATACTTAATACTTGACAAAGGCCCTTTAGGGGGCTGAAACGTCAACAAATAAATTAGCATTTTTTCATAAGACCTGAGAGTGCACTTCTTTTATGGTAACAATATAATATTGTAGTAGAATATGGCATACGTGATGTTTAACTGTTCCAGACAACTCCCTTTAAGTGGAAGCTCTGCTCTGAAACTGAAGGCTCAATCACTCTTTGCTTCAACATACCTGAAGACGTGTGTCCAGCTAAACATAAGGAAGGGGTTATATTACTATTAATCCCTCTGAAAATATATGTACAGGATGGTTTTAGACCATTAGTCTCTAATGGTCTCATTGCTTTTGCTTGTGATCAATATTAAAGTAACAATAATCATGCTCTTTCACTGTTCAGTAAAATGAGGGAACTCCCACCGCAGAGAGCTGGCTTATTCAAGTGTTATTAGAATGTAAATGTGCATTTGTGTGGAAGTGGGGGTGAAGGCCTTTTTATTTGATGCTGGTGATTTTATTTTAATGTCCATTGTGAGTCTTGGTCAACAATAACATTACTATCAAATTGAAATACCGTGATAAATAATGAACCCATCTTCTCAAAACAATTGGTGCTCCTGTTTTATTCAGGAAAATATGCAAAACATGCATTTTTACTAAGTGACACTTTCCCTTTCAGCAAATTGATGTTTTTATTCCCAATGAGGCCGCTTCATTCTTTCCTCTGTTCATGATTGCAACTTAATTTACCATTAATGAGACTTGATACAACTAATTGCTTTCCCCTTTCAGACAGAATGCTGCTTGGTTATTTTCATGTAATATTGTCTCAGACTTAGAGTAGCCTCTGAAGATTGATGATTTGGGAAGCAACTTCCCACCTTAACCCCTTGGTATGCTAGAGAGGGCACCTGTGTATTACTTTGCAATACCTTTGGGACATCTCTATAACATGCAAGAGAGTAATGGGAAATTTCAACTTATAATATCACTAGATGACTATTACCATTTTATTCTGTGCTAAAACCATTAGTAGTGTACTTTATTAATTACTCTAGTGATTTGAAAACATCATGAAATGCTTGATAAAAATACAGCTAGCTACCTCTAAGACACCACAGACCTACTAAACAAGCTGGCTACCATAGATTCGGTGCCATTCGGTACCATCTTATTGTGTATGGATGTAGAATCTCTATATGCAAACATCCCTTACCACATGGGCTTACACTCTATGGCTTTTGGGTTAGATGTGGCCTTCCTAATGCCAGGGTGTGGGACCCCCAAGATTTAAAATAATACATATTTTTACCTAATTAGCTAGCACCATTAAGCCAGTAAAACCTAATCCACTGCCTGCCAATACCGTACAGTTCAAGAACAGATGCATGTTAATTATCACTGACTTGATCAATAAATAAATCCAAGTCCTATGATATTCTATGGAGCCTATGCACTAAGGTTTCTCCAACTTTGAAGATCCTAGTGCATAGGATCCAGGGAATAACATAGGAACTGGGAATTGATATCACTGGAGAAGTTATCTACGCTATATTACCTCTTCATCACGCCTTAATGCAAAACCCCCAAGTTTGCTACCCAAGAATAACAGACAACCAAGTATACAGAACCAATAAATTAGAGACATTTCTGAAATATATGCATAAAACATTAATAATAATAATACTCATATGAAAACTGCTAAATATTTACAACCATCCCTCCATAATAATAAAGGCCAATTTTACAGAACCACTTCTTATCTCATATAGAAATCCTCCACATTGAAAGAAAATTATTGTCAAAGGTCCCTGTCACAAGAACTTGCACATTCTATGGAATAAAAACATGCAATACCTGTCCATACATCCTTTTCATGGAAAAGATGACAAGATTATGATTGTTGTATATCTATAGAGGATACTCTTACTTATCTGAATAATTTTTGTTTATTAATGAGTCTCATTCTTTGGTGTGCTGACACATAATGAAAGTCATACATTTTTCCTGTGTGTTTTAGTTTCACTTCAGTTCCAGGCTGGCTATGCAATTAACAGCAGTTAGTAAAGCAGTTGCCTCTTTATTCTTGCACAATTTTCCCACATTTTTGTTGCAAAAAGTATGGAGTGCTGTTGTTAAGAAGAGGACAGGAGTGTGAAGGTGCATATAAAAATGCACTCACAGCAGGTAAATTCTATTCTGTCTGTCCATTTGTCTGAGGTTGGTATCCAGAGGATAGGTTTCTCTGGATGCATAAGCCGGCACAAAAAGAGTTCCAGAACTTAGATGTGAATTGCAATCCCTTGTCAGATGTCATAGAGTTTGGCACACCGTGGAGGAGAAATTCTTCCTTAATGAATGGAAGGCTGTTTGAGAGGCCATTTTGGTGAAACGATCCACCACAACTATACAGTCAATGGTTACAGTAGACCAGATATTTTGTATGTCTGTCATTAGTTCTACTACAGGGATCACAGGTGGACATGTGGGCTTTAACATCATGAAGCATCTCTGGCCACCTGAAGGCCGTTGTATACTGGTTTGGGTCTTGATGCTACCCCAATCACCAGCAGTAGCATGGTTATACCACAGCTGAAGTATTTGAGAACAAAGTGTTTGTGGTACCTACACCATGTTTGGATAGCAAGCCATTTAATGGTGTTAGAGCATGTTGCTGTATAAGAGATGGGTCAAAGGTAGGGTGTTGTTTTATAAGTTCTAGTAAAGAACAGTCGGTGAGAAGGAAATGCTGAGGTTGAAGAATGGTGTCTTGACATGCTGGTAGTGAGGTGGAAGCCATGTACCTGAGTGACAAGGTGTCTGTTTTAGTATATTTTGATGCAGGCCTGTAGGAAATATGTAACTGAAACCATTTAAAGAAGAGTGCCCACTTGACTTGCTGAGGACGAATTGTCACCTCGACCATAGGCATTGTAAATTACGGTGATTTGTGTATACTGATATGGGATACGCAGAACCCTCTAACAGATGGCACCATTCCTCCAAGGCATGTTTGATAGCTAAAAGATCTGATTATTTAATTTCGTTCGGCAGGTGTAAGCCGCTTAGATGGGAAGGCTACTGGATGCAACTGTTCCTTCTCTGTTAATTGTTGGGATAGAATTGCCCCTGTAGGTATGTTGGAGGCATCAACCTTATGCACATCCCAGACAATCAGTTTAAAGCACAGTAGCTCGAATCTGATTGGCTGGGTTGTGTGTGAGCACCTCTCAGCCAATGGCTGTGAGGGAATTGGATCAGAGACTGCCCATATATAAAGGCAGTCTCTGATCAAATTCCCTCATTGCGGAATGGATGTTGGTCTCTTGGAGGAGGAGGTTGAGAGCTGTTGGTGGAGAGAAACATGTGGTATGACAGAGAGATATATACCGAAAGGCACATACATAGGTAAGTAGTTCTTTTACACCCATCTCACTTCACCCAAAAGCAAATAATAAGGTGGTATTTGCTGTTGAAATAGTGAAGAACATGTGTATGAAAGACAAACTTGATGGAATAGATACATGGAAAGCCATCCTATACTGGAAGATTACCGCACCTGATGGTATGGGAAGTAGTACAGCACAGCACCTGATATCAAGGAGTCTAATGTCTTCTTTGACATAGCTAATGTTTTATTAACCTTTTGTAGTACCAGGTGTAATGGACAATCTGAGTAGAAGGAAACAACTTTCCAGATTAATGTGTCTACCAATGACCTACTCTACTGAAGACAGGTGAGCCAATCTGTATGTAGGCAGTCCCTGAGGAAAGGACTGGTAGCTAGAGGCTGGGTACCGGTGTACAGAGTGTAGTGCCTCGATCTTGTCTTGTGGATGTTGAAGGCAGCCTCTAACTCCATAATCACACAGATCTTCAAATTTCAGTTCATGTGGTGGCAGATGTATATGAAGATCCCACATGTAGGTGATAAGTGACCCTATGATCACACAGATGTTGTACTAGAAGCATACAAATTGAAGCACTCCAGCTAGAGAGTACATCACTTTATCCACACCTCCAGAAAAGTTCCCTGCAGGCATGATCCTAAATGATTCTTGGAGAGGTCAATAGTCCAGATCACAAACCAAATACTATATTTTTTATGGGTCAAGTCATATTTGCTTGGTCTCGTTTAGAAGGCAAAAAAGGAAAGTGAATATATAAATGATGGCGTGGAGTTATTACTTTAACTGTTCTAATTTTGTAGCTTATTGTTATACCATATTACCTTGTACAAGTCATTTTTTATACCTTTTACTTGGTTGTTGTTCCAGATGTCACAACATGTAGTGCCTTCTTTTACCTTATTGGGTGAAAAGAAGGAAAATATTTAAAATAGTCATGAACTGAGCATGCTTGGGTATTTTTTTTGTTATAGTTTTGCTGCAACAAGATATAAAATGAAGATATACAAGTTTTTTATTTTACAAAATTTACCATGGACAGTAGTGATGGCAGATGATATAAAAATATGATCCTCTCTGCCAATGTTCCTTCTAAGCTGAGCGGGTGTGCAGCTGCACAGTAATATTTTAATCTACTGCACACTGATTTTAATTTGCATCACACAGGGCCAAACAAACTATGTTTTGATTCAACTTTCATTCAAATTCTCAGTTTTCATTTGCTGTGGTGAATTTGGAAAGACACCAAGCTTGGCACATTCAGTATCACGACTCCATATTTGTGTAGCAGTTATGACCCACCCTTAACCTTTTCAGTGCCAGAAAGATGCATAAAACATTGATGTGCAATAATTTGTTCTTATCTGACACTCAAGAGTTAATGGGCATTGTACAATGAGATCATATTTCCTGCTATCCTCTCTCTTGGGGGCAGCACAGTGATAGTCTGTCCAATCTAATAAATGGGCATTTGCACAAAATCTATCACCGAAAAGGGCTGTAAGTGGCATGTCACAAGTAGGCACTTGTACTTCCACACTTTATTTTCTGCTTATCTCATGAATCCACTGTGCCAGGCTCATTTGGATGGAAGCACTGGGAACTACTGCCCTAAGCTGTGTATGTGGGGCATCTTAGTAAGTGAATTCTCAGAAGGCCCATGGGTGTGCCTTTCAGCTGTTGGACTACAACTTCCATCATACTCTGCCAGCCATCTGCTGGGTGAGCATAATGAGTATTATTCTAGCAGCTAGAGAGCTATGTGTTACCTATCCATGGTTTTGTCTTTTTCCTGAAACTATAGGGAATTTCATTTACATCAATCCCTTAATGACATTAGCTTTTTTACACTAGAGGACAATAGAAATTTTGGCCCTTTTAGTATACCTTTTTCACCATATTTTTCCTCTAATTCATTTGGTATACCTACACTAATAATATACCTTTTGTTAAGCATGAGTATGGTTTCTTTTGATACCCCATTTACATAACCAACCATTTAATTTGAAAATATTTGATAATATAAAAAAAATAAAAAAATTAAAAATAAAAAACCCACAAAATTTTTATAGGTTTTCCTGTGATAATTTGTGCTCAATTGGTTCATTTTTAACAGAAAATAGGTAAAAGGTATGAACCTTTGTATATATACCTCCCAAATGTCCCTATATAGGAGGATACTATACCTCTGACATGAAAATCCCTATGTTCTTCTTTCCACCCTGGTGTCATTCTTTTTGGTGGTGTGCATCACGTTGCTCCACATCAATAAAACCCATATTAATGTTTGCTTAAAATTCAGTATGTGTGCATAAAAGAGTCTGTGTAAGTAAAATACTTCTTACTTGCTCTAAATCATTTATTCAGTAATACAAATATATGGCAATAAGTCATAAAGTGACCTAACCCTCATTCTGCCCCCAGCAACACCAATATGAAACAAAATGTCCCCCTCTTTGGCCATTTTCCCCTGCTGGGACCACAATCACCATGAGGAAGAGAGAGGCAAAGAACAGTGACAAAGGCAATGTATGTTTACATTACAGCCCTGAGATGAGCTGCAATCATAAAATCTTGGCGTATCACGATCTTCAACCATTCTTAAAGGACTTATTCCCACGATGGCCATGGCACATCACCCGGAGTTAATGGGTTAATAAGGAACCCCCCTAGAGGTTTGTGTAGTGTGTGCACAAAAAGCAGTCTGTGCTCCTCACCTCCCCATGATCTGTGCAGGAAATGAAAACTACTGCTTTCTACGTACAGGGATCACATGGGTAAGAATTACTGTGGTTTAGTTGCTTCTTACTCCTCTCCCTATACTTTATCTCCTACTCATTTAGGGCTGGATTCTATTACAGGTGCTAATTTTATCACTGCATTTATCTCCAGTTTTCCCCATAGACTTCAATAGGAAAATGTTTGATAAAGTGGGTGTTAACATTTAGCACCTGCAATAGAATCCAGCCCTAAGACTGATGTATTAAGAGTCACTGAAGCAATTCCGGTGCAAACCAACAGCACAGTAGGGGACTAATAAAAATTATCATGGACTTTTAACCCTTTGAGTGCCAGAGGGGTACACAAAGCATTACTCTGAATGTGTTGTGTACCCCTCTGGCACTCAAACGGTTATAGCCTTGAACGTTAGCAAGTGAAATAATTTTAGTGCCAGAGGGGTGTCCAACACATTGATAAGCAATGTGTTGGATACCCCTCCTGCACTCTAAAGGGTTAAAAGCCCAATTTAAATAAATGGGTATTTGGGACATTTGTATTGTCCTCTACAGTTCTGTTGGTTTAGTGTAGCATTGTTTCAGTAATTCATAGTGCATCATCCTCAGTCTTGTTTGTTTCTCACTATTACTGTACCTATACCCATTATGTATGTTTCTGTGACCCCCAAACTCTTCTCTCAGTCCTTGCCCTGTCCCTCGATTCTGGGACAAAACAATTGTATTATTTAAATCCCACTGAAATGGGACACTTTAACCATTAGATTGCTAGTGGTCTCCAATGAGACATATCTGTCATTCAGTTTAATTTGATACTTTTGACCCCATTTTTATGCCTCAGAATTGTCATTATACATATCCCACATTTACCCAATCTACCCTGTCCTCTGTAATTTCCCTCACATTCTTTCTCACTGCTCCCCTATTTCTCACTACCCCATTATTACCCATCATTCCCTATTAAGGTGCCCAACATGCTCTTTTTCTCTTTGTGTTCCCTACATTCTCTCTCTGCCCCTCATTATGATTCTCAGTTCTTCTTCCCCCCACCCCCATAAATCACCTACATATTATTTTGCTCTTTTCAACATATAGGAGCCTCTTTGCCCTCTGTTTGTATTGAGCATCTGGGTTTTTCTATGATGAGAGTGGAGATAACAGGTTATATGATTTTGTGGAGGGAGAAGAGAAAGTGGAAAAGAGAGAAAAAAATAGCATAAAAGGGGAATTGAAACACTAAAAAAGACATAGTATTCATGGAGAGGGGGGTAGATAATGAACTTATTGTGAAAAAAAACACTACAACACTCTTGCATGCACACTCCTTCTAAGACATCTGGGCACCAGGCATAACACTTAAATGTATTCCTTTAAAGGGATAGTAATACTTAAAATGTAAAAAAAAATATGATGTAGGGTTTATCCCCCTGAGTAAAACAAGAGTACTCCTACTGCTGAAAGGAGTTTCATTCAAAAGTTATTAATTTTCAAAGTTGATTTTTTTAGGTGCAATATCATAGTGGCCTGAAATTGTACAGTGGCGCTGTTGCTACACCATTCTATGGAGATTTATGGTCCCGGGACCAGAGCTATCCATAGGATCGTGTAGCAACAGCTCCACTGTACAATTTCAGGCCACTGTGATATTGCAGCTATAAAATTCAACTTTGAAACTTTTGAATGAAACACCTTTCAGCAGTGGGAGTACTCTTGTTTTACTCAGGGGGATAAACCCTACAACATATTTTTTTTTACATTTTAAGTATTACTATCCCTTTAAGTGCACTAAGCATAGTGAGGTGCAAACCTCCAAGTGAACACTTTCTTCAGATAAACATGGGACTCCAGATAAGTCAGGACAAATAGCCCAGAGAGAAAGAGAGAGAGATACACACACACTCTCTCCATCTCTTTCTTTGTAGGCGAGATTCAGTATCTTATATACATATGATTTTTATAGATTTTATGCTACATATTTTACTTAATTGTTTAAATTAAAGACTGTCCTTTTCTCAATTTTTGAACATTGTAATTTTATATATTGATGGGTACTGATGAGTATGGCCCTGTTCTGATTTTAAGTACTCAGCCTTCAAAAATCGTTGCTCACTGAGAGTGATGGATGGCCCAACACTTAAACATTAGAGGGAACATTATTCGTTGCACCACAAGATGATCAATTATCAATGACCACACGGAAATAATTTATATCTAGTACACCTGTTTTGCATAGTGCACATGACAGAATCTGGCCGCAAATCTGACTATATACCCTTTAAGAGCCAGATGGATGACCAATGAATTGCTTTGCAATGTGTTGGACCCCCTCTGGCACTTTTAGGAATGACACATTCCCTACTGATGTAACATAAACTCAATAACATATAAGTACATTTAAATAAACAACACTCACTATATTCACTGTAAAAGTATTTGCTGTAAAATTTAGCATTGTTAGTATTGGTTAATTTTGCTAATATTTTAGACACTGAAATAAAGGGTACAAATGGTTAGTTGTTGCAATAAATTCCAAGAAACACTTGTAACCGCTTTACTGAAAATTCAGCTGGATCTGATAAAGCTTCTTGCAAAGCAACAATAAATTATGTGAGTCATCTGAGATATTATACAATATTTACTTTGTATAAAATAATTCAGGTAATTTGTCTATTCAAATGCATATTGTGTAGCTTTTTCTACCATAACATTGTTCTCAGTACCTATATAAAAAGCTGAATATTGCTGCAGTGCTACAGTACTATGCTTTCATTTGGGTCTGTGAATGTGTAAAGAATTTTGTTAGCTGTTAGTGCTGACATTTAGAAACATGAAAATGAAAGCCAAAAAAGCCTGTCAGAGTGGTTTGTGAAACAAAGTGAAGATTTAAATGAATGCTGTTTCCTCCACCACTAACACCCCTTTCATTATAATTTGCATGGGAAAAACAATTACTATTGAAGGAAGCGGCAGGTCACCATCATGTGAGGGAAGTTGGAAAGGCTGTTGGTCTGACCTTGCTCATAATGGTTATGAGGGTAGTTGATAGGCTTCCCTGAAGAGGTGAGTTTTCAGGGAGCCTCTGAAGATCTGAAGGCTGTGAGAGAGTCTGATGGGACAGAGGAGGGAATTCCAGAGCTCAGGTGCAGCACTGGAGAAGTTCTGTAGGCTGGAAATGGGAGGATATAATAAGAACTGCAGAGAGAAGGTCCTATGCAGACTGTGGCGAGTAGGAGTGTATTTCGAAATGCGAGATGAAGTATAGGGGGGTGCAGTGTTAGTAAGGGCTCAGTAAGCTAGCACCAGAATTATTAATTTAATTCTATATGCTAATGGGAGCCAATGTAGGGTTTGGTAAAGTGGAGCAGTATTAGAGGAGGGATGTGTGAGGTAGATTTGTCTGGCAGCAGACTTCATTATGGACTGTAGTGAGGTTAGTTGGGTGAGAGGAAGGTCAATAAGGAGTGAGTTACAGTAGTCGAGATGGGACAAAGATCACGATGAGTGTTTGGATTAGAATTCTAGTGGTATCTTTGGTGAGTGTTCATTTTAAATGTCATGGGGTTATCATGTTCATGATGAGCTGCTGATCAGATAAATTAGTGCTATTTATTGCATTGTTTGTGCAGGAGGATCATTTTAATTCTCAAAGAACAGTACCAAAAAACAGATCAAACCCATATCCATTTGCTTCTATGTCCCTTCTCCTTGTATACCTCTTTCTTCTCATTATCTATCTATACTCCAAATCACCTGACCTTCTCTATCCCACCTTTGATGTCTCCCTCTATTCCTATACACACTTTTGTCTCTCCCCATACATGGCAACCTCTCTGAAAATTTTACATTTGTTAACTCTGAGGTGCACCATGCTAAAAATACAACGTAAACATATACAAATATAGTATTTTTATTAATCAAGTGAAATAGGTAAATACTTTTTCATGAGCTCCTCTAGTTGTATGGAAAATAACTATGGACAAAAAATATAACAACATTTATTTTGTTTTTTCAAATCGTTCCAATATTTTGTGTTTTTATTTTAATGAAAATTCAAGGATATATATATTTTATGATGGCCCTAATGGAAAGTTTATGTAATCCTGAAAAAATAATATATAGTTTTCATGGGTAGCCTAAGCAGTAGAAATATCTAAAAACAAAGGTATGACAAAAATGTCCTTGCTCATTTTACAATGATTAAGCTAGGTGCAAGCCAAGGTCAAGGTTATAAGAAAAAGTGTATAATTAGGGTCACAAGCAAAGTTTGGTATTACTGGAACAGATGGGTAGTTGCCCTCACAAGCCAAGATTGCGAACCCAGGAGCAGAATCAGAATCATGGTCACAATCAGAGAGTCAAAATGGGCTGCAGACAAGTTAAATTCAGCTAACAAACAGAAGTTAGTATGCAGAAATAATTTATATTAGCAACAACCACAGTTAACAAAAACTTTGCTTCAGGATGGAGTGGAGCCACATCAAACTATTTAACCCTTTGAGGGCCAGATGGGGTGTCCAACATGCAAAGTCACTCTCCATTTTGACGTTAGTGCATATCTATATATATAAAAGAGAAAACCTGCATCTCTACACACACACACACACACAGGGGTGGCAGTAAGTAGAAGATATTCAAATCTCATCTATATTGCATGAGCAGGAGATACAGAAAGCAAGGCAAAACAACCCACCAATGTATAAGCCCAGTCACCACATGAGACAACTTTAAGACTCTTTTGTGAAGCTGTATATCCACAAATACCAATACAACCAAAAAAGAACATTATACACTTCTTAAAGCTTTCTGGTACTAAAGTGTTTTTAAGCTTATGTGGAAACCAGGGAGAGTGAGCTCAGTGGATATGTGGTGTCAGTGTCTCAAGGCCAAAGGATTCTTATGAGGACTGTTTAAAGTGATAGTAATGTTTAACAATAAAAGCAGTTCCAATTAATCGTCATAGTATTTGGGCCATGGAGAGTGTTATTTCAATACTGCCAGAGTTGTAGTTCAAGAGTAATTGAATGATAAAGTATCCCCCTTCCGCCCCTTTTACCGAAAACTGCTCACCTCAGAGCAGCAAGACTGTCCGGATGGATCGCAGAGAGGGACAATCTTCAGTGAGCATAAGGAAAAACCTGAAAAATCTGTTAACGGGCAGGGTTTTCCTTA
This sequence comes from Rhinophrynus dorsalis, assembly GCA_037306005.1. Lineage (NCBI taxonomy): Eukaryota > Metazoa > Chordata > Amphibia > Anura > Rhinophrynidae > Rhinophrynus > Rhinophrynus dorsalis. The sequence continues at coordinate 431,721,306 of CM074719.1, read as the reverse complement.
TGCTCACAGTAAGATGATTGACCCTTGCTGTGAGCTGTCTGGTCCCAGGACCAACACGTTTCTGATGAATGCAATTTGTCTGAATTGTTCAGATTAAAGTGGAACGTTCACCAAAAAAAAAAGGTGAGCATGGGCTTTAGTACATAAAACTAGATTACCACTTTTTTGTTTAAATTTTTACTCATGTGGTAGTAGAGATATTTAGACTTCAAATTGGGCGCTTCCACATTCTGCGGGACCCTGTACTGTCTCAGGATTTCCCAGCTGCCCCAGGGAGCGCGTTCATACTTCCCTTCGTAGCTGTATTTCTGTGGGCTACCGTTACAGCAAACTCCGTTTACAATGCTACCGAGGTTGCTGATGGGACTGTACATTTACAACCTAACACTGCAGGGTTTATGTACCCCTGATGGATAAAAGACAAATACATGAATCTATTGATAGTCAAATGTAGTTTACAGTATGATATAGACTCTACAAAATCAACAATGACGGTTTTTCTGAAGGATTTCTTATTCAGTCTGTTGAAACCTATTGTCCTTCAGGAAATATTCAGGTATATCTATTCACATTTTTGCAGTGGAACTCAGTTGTAGTTTTTAGCTGGTGATTTTAAGTTTAGTTTGTATTCTCTTAAAGGTTTCTAAAGTATTATGGGTGGGGTGTTCTCTACAGAAATTCAGTCACACTTTTAGCGCCTGTTGTCTACTACGAAGAGCTCAGTCAATAAGATAATTAATGTAGACTTCCATATGAAAAACTTCTGCCTTAATAAGTTGTTCTTTTCAACAATTAAGAGACACTTTTTCCTTAATATAGGCACAATTAGGCAATGAATGATTTGTCATAATATATCAGTAGGACAGCTCAGACAGGAATAAATAACTTCAAGCAACCAAATGCTGATTATAGGCTTTTCTTCACATCAGCGCACATCATTGAGTCTTATTTGTACCACTCATTGGAAGCAGAACTCCTGAATTGAATCTGTACTGCCCTTACTATAAATGACTCCAGATCTATATTTTAATGATATTGTCCTTTCTTTTTCATGTTATCTTGTTGGCTTTTATGGCTGCTTGACCTTGAAGACTTGTGGAGTCTGTTATTTTCAAGCACCTTCAATCAATTTCCATCAAAGATTGCCCTAGTAAAGTGACATTTATTGTATAAATAACATACACCAAGAATTATTTAGTGTGCAGCTCCAATATTATATCTTTGGTATTCTATCATCAAAAAAAAATATCTGGCCAATGACTTGACACATCCACCATATACTTGAACGAAAGTATAAAAAAAATATAAAATCATATAAAATTGACAACCTAATCCAACCTAACCCCCACACACTAACCACTATAGGTGAGTCTCCCCTGACCACGCAGTTCCTCCTGTCACCCGCCGTGTAGGCCACTCCTCCACCTAAACGGTGTAGATGGTCCGCACTATACGTCACTGGGATCCCGGCATGTACAAGTGAAGAGCCACACCAATTGGATAGAAACTAAAAATCTTTATGTATGGCCCTCAAGCTATAATAAAAGTGTACATAAACATACAAGAACTTAAGGTAAGAGGAGGAATTTATTCCTGGCCTTTAAGAAATACTCTCCAGCTCCTGAGATACCGAGTAATGATATAGTAACAAAAGCGGATATATGGCTTTAAAGTCCTGTAAGGAAAAACAGGTCTTAACATGCACATTATTTTAATTTGCTTACCAAACACATGAAAGGTTGAAGATTTAAGCAAATTTTAAAGTGCACTTAAATGAGAAAATAAGAAATATTACATTAAAGAAGACTGTATGTGGTTATATAATATGGGAGACTCCACATTTGATGTTATCACTTCTGATTGTCTTTGACTCTCATCCATTCACAGTTTCTATCACTTTTGGATACATCAGTTTATACATGCAACGTATCAATTTATTTGGATATATTCCTAGCAGTTATTGTATTCATCTATTCACAATAACTTTTGGATTCATTATTTCCGCATTTGTTTGATCATCTCATTATTATCAATAGTTAATTTCATCAAAACCTCATAAACACTAACCATTTTGGACATCATTCATTTAATTTTATCTGTCGACCATCATATGATTTATTGTTTCATTTTCATTAAAGGGTTCAATTCATTTTCCATCACATTATTATATTATTGGACCCTTTACACTGTATGTATTGATATTGTCATTGCATTTGTATTTATGGCATGAGTTATAGAGACTGTCCAGGCAGGTGGCAGATTTAATTAAGTCACAGATCGGGACTGTCTCTGCAATGTATGTATGCAATATTGGGTGATTTATGTTTACATATAAGTATTAGACACAAAGGAGGTTGTCACTTTTCATATTGAGTATTTATTTTTTTATTTGCAAGAGATATAGACATGTAGTAGTTTGAGTCACATATAAGATTTAGGGGTATATATCTTTTTGGTGTGATTACTGTGAGTATGGTGGCCAACCTAGAGACACAGTGAGGAGTGACGGTAATAGTTTTTTTTTGTGTGTCAGATCGTATGACCATCATGTACATGGGACATATTACACCAGGAATTTATAATTAACAGACCAGAATAGGACCGAAAACGTTTGGCATGATGTTGCAATAAAGGGTTATACCTATTGTAGAAGTTAAGAAGAGTGCTGTCTCTGTCCACATCTCGGGATCCCCAGGTTGAGTACATTTAATATACTATATACTATACTATATTTATGGGACCTGCACCTCCACATATATCAATATTACAATTTTAAATTTTCATTGTGTGCCATTGCCTTCTTTTATTATATATATATATATATAGCGCTCTATTTGAGTGCATGGTAATTTAGGATTTTTTATTTGCCCCCTATGGTACAGTTGATTTAGAACAGAATAACTCTGGTTTGCTTTGATAAATATGGAATTTTGTTTGTAACAAAGATAGACGACTTTAGTCAATGCTACTCGTCTACAGTCACACATAATCACCCATTCATAAGAAGTAATCAAATGATACTACCATAAATTAATTCAAATGCATTGTAGTTGTCCTTAAAAGTTCTCTCTGCAGGGTTGAATGATCATTAGTAAAACACTGCAGCATTTGCATGCCATAGGCATAATCATTTGGATACCATAGGGGTATCCAGTGAATTGCTTTTTGTAATGTGTTGGACACCCCCAGCACACAAAAAATGGGAGATGGGTCTCTGTAAGATAAAGGAAAACTAACACCTCCTAGCAGTAAACCCATTTAACCTGGGCAGAAAATCTTAATGGTCACTGAATCAATTGTGCATGGACTGGTTCACTGTAATGAACATTCAATTAGTATTTGATATATTTTTTTGGAAGTAGATGATTCTTCCTTACAATGCACTGACTGCAAGTTCTAATGCCTTCCTTATTTCCTAAAAAGACTGTGGGAGGAGTCCAAGATGCAGTCAATAGAAAATCATGTCCACCTTCAGGGAAATTATATCTAGTACTAATTAATCATTGATATTGGGAAAACTCTGACTGCAGAATGGATTCATAGTGGCCATTAAGATGTGTGTGTGGGGAGGGCTGGTATTATTAGATGGTGTTAAATGTACATTTACTATCAATGGGAACTGACAATAGTAGCTGCAATTCCAGATCAAGCAACCTGCACTATAGGGGAGAAATGAATATTACCATTAATGTCACTAGGGCTTTTAACCAATTGTATACCAGAGACATCTCTATACACATTGCTTTGCAATGGTTTGGACACTGTTCTAACAATTAATGGATTAAAAGCCCCATTTGAATTTAATGTGAATTTGGGGAATTTTTTATTCACACCCAGTCCGGAATGACACCTGTTTAGCTTATTGTGATGAATGCAAAACTTGATGTTATAGATGGCTTTTAATACAGAGGAGAGTTTAACAGATTAAGGAGCTGTGAGCTGTGTAACACTTCTTCTTTGGTTGAGTGGCTGTAAAATAAACACCTTCTATGGTACCTAAGTCTGGAACACACTGAGGCAATACAGTAAGTAATGTGTTGCAATACTGGGGCAAGTCAACTGCACCATAGGCTACAACTAAACATTCCTATTGGCTTAAATGGGGCTTTTAACTTGATTCCTAGACAGGTCTTCACTAGCATTCAAAGGATAAATGTCCAATTTAACACTTTGAGTGCCAGAGAGGTATTCAACCTGCAACTATGTTGCAGTTTGTTTGCTCCAGTATTGTACCACATTTCCACCTCAACCCCATTGATTAATTCTACACTGTAGAACAATGGTTCCCAACTCATGATCTCAGGGCCCACTAACCAGGATTTGAGGACAGGAATCAATTTGACTGAGTCTCTGATCAACACACCTGTGCTCTAGCAGGGAAATTCACAAGTCATGGCCTATTAGTAAGCCCTTCCGGTAATCATCAATTATATATCTGTAACGGACCCCTAGGCCGTTACATGGAGGCCTTCTCAGGCCTCCCAAGAAACTTCCTGAAAAGACTGGGTTTCACAAAGATAACAGAGACTAAACTTCATGGTTACAAAGCCCATAGACTTTGCCTGTGAAAGTAGGCAGGCTGCTGATTGGCCACCACCTGTGTAATGTATGCAAGGGGTTGCCATAGGTTTTGCAGGGAACAGGTAGGCGGCCTGGGGATTGGTCCTCCCTGTCCAGGCATCTGGTGACTCACTCGGCCAGGACTGGTCTTTGTATTTTGTCACTATTCTTCAGGATTCAGAGCGGCAAGATTAAATTATGTAGAATACCTGTCTTTATGTACAGTCCCATTGTGCCTTTTGTTCTACTATTTATGTTCCATTGTTTAGATGTGTATTGCGGCCAGACGCTATTGATTTCCGCCAGTATGTCTTTGTACTACCCCCATTGGGTATTGCATGAACAACTATATAAAAGAGCTGATTTTTGACTCAATAAAGCGGAAGTCGTTTTGGACTTGAAGCTGTGTCTTGTCCTTACTCTGAATGGTTTAAAGGGACCCCTCTGTCCCCCATTCAGGCCTCTGATGTTCCAGGGTTCCAGTGGGCAGATTCCCTGTGTTCCAGCCTTGTTTCCAGTGACTGCTTCCAGCCTATTATCCAGCTACAGAATTCAAGTCAGCTTTCCAGCCTACATTTTAACAGGAGGGATTCCAGCTCTTTGTGGTGGATTTACCAGGCTACCCACTTGTAGCTGAACTCAGGAGGGAGAAACCCAGCACGATGGCCCTGGACAGTGCGGCGTCCTGGGGTTACCGTTACAATATCGTATTTCCTTGTCTTGTGCAATGAGCCATTAGCAGACTGATGAATTCTGGCCTATACAGTCAAAGGTGCTAATGGCAATTTCTCTATATGACAACATTGCAAAGGTTCTTACCCAGTAGACTATAATAAAAGATCTCCATTCTTTGAAACACATAAAATAAAATATGCATACGAAGTAGCTGTCAAGTTTAGTATCATGTGATAATTCTACTTAAAGGGGCAATGTACCCTAATTATGAAAGAAATATGTTATAGGGCTTTTAACCCCTTAACGACCTATGACAGTCCAGGAACGTCATGGGTAGAATCTCGTTAAGGACCCATGACAGTTCTGGACTGTCATGGAATTCTGGGCTCCCCACGTGGCTGCACGCCGTTCGGGGAGCCCGGAAATGGATGAGGCAAAAAAAAAAAAAGGGCTTTGGTCCTTAAGTGACGGCCACATGCGTGATCGGTCATCCTTAAGGGCTTAATATAGATTAAAACAACAGAGCCACCTGGTCACAAAACATCTCGAAATCAAGCTATCAGTAAAATGAAACAAGCACTGGGTGTACCTTGTTTTAATCTACAGGAAAATCCCTACAAGATTTTTTTAAAATAATTTTGGGAATACTGCCCCTTTAAGAATTATTAAAAAGATACTAAAAACTACAAAACCACAGAACAGTTTTTATGCATCATAAAGTGATAGAGTGACACCTACTGGAAAATGCTAGGAAATGCTTATACATTTTACAATACTGTATTTTTGTAAAAATGTATTCATGTGCTTTTTTTTTGCATCCCCATGTATACTGGAGATGCATTGTGAAAAAATACTTTAATGATCTCTCTATCATCCAAATTCCCATTGATTTAACTGTAGCTATTAACCCTTTGTTAACCTCTTTGTTAAGTCATATATGACTGTTTATTCCCCTTGTATATATTTCCAATGGTATATATTGAAGCTTATATTTATCAAAGAACATTTAAATTCCATCTTCCTTGGGGATTTTATCTTTGAAGATAACATCACATTGAATGTCCCTCAATACCTCTTTTAGCACTGTAAAAGCCTTTTTAAAGTTGAATGTTTTAGCTGAATCCTTGTACAATGGGTTTCTTTTAAAGCGGAACTACTACCCAAAAAGTATATTGGCCCACATAATTGCACATCTGGCGACTAGCTGCTCAGTAGCGCTAGTCGCCAGAATTCTTACCAGATTAAACTGAAATCGCTATTCTTCGTGGTCGGATAGCGGACATCTTGCCATAGTGATGTCCGCGCACCTGCGCTGACAGTCCCAGCCGGGTCTAGGTGGCGTTGCTAGGAGCTGGCCGGCTCCAATAGGGACTGACAGCATAGGTGAGCAGACGTCACTGTGGCAAGATGTCCACACTCTGTCCTGCTGTCAGTCCATGAAGAATTGTGATTTCTCTTTAATCTGGTAAGAATTCTGGCTACTAGCGCTACTGAGCAGCTAGTCGCCAGATGTGCAATTATGTGGGCCAATATACTTTTTGGGTGGTAGTTCCGCTTTAACAAATTTCAAAGATTACCATATTGTGGTTACTATTGCCCAAATGCTCTCTTATCTGCATTTTGTATTCAGTTTCAGAATTATTTGAGACCGTTAGGTCCAGCAAGGCCTCATTTCTAGTTGGCTCATCTACTTGGAACATTAAGTTGTCATTAAGCATACTTCAACATACTTATACTGTTATTCCCCTGCATTGTGCTAGAAGTCTCATTTCTGCAGAAAATGTCAGGGAAGCAGTTTTTATTACCAGTAGCAGTTGGGCTTCTTCAAACCCCCCAAAATGTTTTAATTATGTATGCCCCTAGTGTGTGTGTGTGTGTCAACCCAGAGCATCCCTTCATTCTCACAGGACCCTTCATTAATATCTTCCCTTATACTAGGTTGTAAGGTTTGCTTTATATTCAGACATATCCATATCCCTTCCCTGTAGCCTGACTGCCCAGTCATGTAGGCCTCCACCCAGGTTTCAGTAATGCATACATCATATTGCTCATTCATTTCAGTCAGTTCCAATTTCCTCATTTTACCAGCCAGATTATGAGTATGTGCAGGCATGCATTTTATTATAAACGCTATATAAAGTATATATTATACCTGTGTTGATTTCAAACCAATGAGGGTTTAAGCTCACTTACCATGCCAAGGCAGAGGCGGCTTTAGATTTTTGGGGGACCTAAGCAAAAAATTCATATGGGGCCACCATTTGCCCCGCATTGGTATTTCCAATAAGATACTGTCATCTGAATTTGTTAACATGCAGTGGTGGACTGTATATGCTCTGTGGAGCTCTCTAACCAAGTGGGGGCCCTTAGCAGCCACTTAATCTGCTTATATTGTAGCGCCACCACTGCGACAAGGTACCCCATTTCAAGCTAGTCCTAACCAATATACATAAATATCATATAATTTAAAATAAAAAAATTACTCTTGATAAAGCTCTCTGTGGAAACACGTTGACAGAAGGCTAGTTAAAACCTGATTAAAACTAGCCATCTGGCAACGCGTTTCAACAAAAGAGCTTTATCAACAGTCATTTTTTACTTTAAGTTATATGATATATATATATATATATATATATATAGTAAGTAATCTGTAGTCCAAAGACTAACTGGAGTGCTCCTTCCAGTTAGTCTTTGGACTACAGATTACTTACTATTACATTGTTGGGAAGCACCCGGCAATTTGAAACTTAATATTTGAATCGAAGTGCCCACCTCTACTCGTTGTATATATATATATATATATATATATATATATATATATATATATATATATAAATATATATATATATATATTGGATAGGACTCATTTGAATTAGGTTACCTTTGGGGTGGTAAGTGACTTTAAGCATACTTTGCCCAAAAATATGCTACAAAATCCTCATTGGTTTGAAATAAGTCAACACATATAATATATAGACAGAAAGACTAACCTGCGCTACTCTATATAAAAATTAAATGTGAGACCTGTAATGGGCATATATAATATTTCTTAGTAAATAAGTGATATTTTGGTTTTCACAAATTGGCCAAGTCGTGGGTAAGCTTGCCACCACGCCAAGGTATCTCACGTGAGGCAAGTCATAGTAACATAGTAAATTAGGTTGAATAAAGACACAAGTCCATCAAGTTCAACCTTTGCCTCATACCTTAGTGACATGAGAAATGTATAGCTATCCTGCTACCAAATAAGTTAGTCATTTATCAGACCTTCCTGATTTGCCTACTAATATTCAGTATAACCCTGTATGTTCCTTTTTGAAAGAAATGTATCTAATCTTCTCTTAAATGTATCCATTGTATCTGCCATAGCCACCTCCTTGGGCAAGGAATTCCACAATTTAACAGACCTTACTGTAAAAAAAACTCTTCCTCTGCTGAAGTCTAAATCTCCTTTACTCTAATCTTAAGGGGTGTCCCCTGGTCACCTGATCAGGCCTTGGAATCAATAGCTCACCACAGAGATCCTTGTATTGACCTATCATATACTTGTACAATGTGATAAGATCTCCTCTTAGTCGTCTATTCGTTCTTCATACACCAAGTCCTCCATTCCCTCAAATAATTTTGTGCTCTTCTCTGTACCCTCTCCAGTCCTAGTATATCCTTTTTCAGAACTGGTGCCTACTCTGATACACCTATAAAGCCCTATCTAAGATTAAAATAAGTAAATCCCTGAAGAGATGTTATAATGAACACGTAGGAGGACAGCGAGGGACCCTTTAAATATGCTCTTTATAATGTTTGTGGGTCCCAGTGTGGTGCAATTAAAAACAGACATACATTGTAATAAAAAAAGATGTAAATGGAGGACTTACCTAATGCAAAAACCACAGATGGGTCTGCATAGTGAGAGTATAAGAGGGCTGTGGATCCAACAATCCTCTCCATAAATTAATCTTTTTATCAACCTCCCACAGGTCATGTGAGGAATAAATGATTACAAACAGACGGGGTGCATGCAAGCTAGGACAGGCTTGAGGCCAAGTCCTTAAAGGCCAAGAGTGAAATATGGAATGTGCTCTGCAGTGACCACACCTCCCAGCCAACAACTTCTAGCTGGAGGGGTCTTGAATGCGCATCTCATCAGCACTCCAGGTGAGATTGTACAGCAGAGGAGACAGAGACAGAGGAGAAAAACAAAGAATAAGAAAGAAGAAGAAGAAAGAAGATTAGAGAAGAAGAAACAAGAAGACTTGAAGATGAATTAAAGAGGAAGACCAGGGTACAGGAGACCTCGCTGGACCTCTGACTTCAAGGTAAGTGTTTATTTTTAATGTTGTGGGGAATGGGCCATGGGATGGTGTTATCTTTAGCGGGATTAATCTTTTGAGTGCCAGAGGGGTATGCACCACTTTGCAATGAGTTGCATACCTCAATGGCACTCAAATTGTTAATTATTGTTTGGTTTCACTCATGTTTTGGTACTTTGGATGTACTGATATGGAGCTTAGGGCCCCATATCAATACATTCACAGGTCACTAGTGTAGGGATGCCTAGTTGCGCATGTGTGTATTGTTTGTTTTACTATGTTCAATTACACGTCTGTGGTTTTTAACATTAGGGACTCAATGCCTAGGATTGCTAGTAGGGGTGCACCGAAATTTAGGTGGCCGAAATGTTTCAGCCGAAAATGGCATTTTCGGCAACAAGCCGAAATAAAAAAAATGGGCGAAAGGAGAACGTGGTCACGTGACGAAAAATTATCCAGACGGGTGGGCTAAACTCTCAACGCTGCTAATGGCTAACTCAGCTCGTCTTACACCAACATATACCTGTGCCTCTCCTATTCCTTCTCCTACCACACACAGTGGCTCTATCCCCTGCACTACGCTTGTCAAGAGATTGAATGCGCAGGATAGTAACACTTTGAGTGCCAGAGGGATACGCATCGTAAACCAATGCTTTGCATATCCATCTGCCACTCAAACGCTTAAACTCCACTTCCCCACCTTTCATGTCAGCACACGCATTGCTCATCACCCATGAAAGGCAGTGCCATTGCAGCCTCACCCTGCTCTGCCTCCACACTCTGTTGTAGTCTGTGTTCAAGTAAGGAGGAGTCCGGACACAGAGCTTCACAGTGGTGTATGGTGCACACTCCACAACAGATTGCCTTCACAACCATTTCTGCCAAGAAGCACCTTCCACCTGCCCCGCAGGTCCAGCTACCATGACCCGTAGTAGCAACATGCTGTCCAATGTGATGTGCCCAAACTCAGCTATTCACATGGGAGTGATCTGAGATTTGGCTACATACCACCTAACTAGCACTCTCTATAAGGATCTCTGATGCGTTCCCCAAGCCACCCGTTTCCTCGCTACAATTGTAATTACACACTTTTTCTGTCTCCTGCCACGTTTAACTCTTGAGTGCCAGAGACATACACAATGCATTGCAGTGCGTTGCATACCCCTCTTGCACTCACAGGGTTAAGTGCCTGACCACAGCATTCCCAAATCACACTCTGTTGCCTGTATATAAGTGTATCACATTGCTCCACACCAATAGCACTCAGTAATATATTTTTTTTCCATTTCGGCACTGTGTTCATAAGTTAGTAAGTGAAACACTACCATCTTGCCCTAAATTATTTATGTACTTACACAAACAAACTATTTAAAAAAAAAGTTGGGTAGAAAAAAAGTCATTTTCGGTTTCGGTTTTCGGCCAAGTACAACCTGACATTTCGGTTTCGGCTCAGAATTTTCAATTCGGTGCACCCCTAATTGCTAGGTATTAAAATAATGCAAAAAAAGAGAGTCCCTGAATATGTTACTAGCCACTTCATGTAATTTCATCACAAATTCATATACTATTTCATATGGGTGTTAATTTTGCGCTCGTTGTGCTTTTTTTTAACACACAGTGGTTTGTCACATTGCAGGCAATAGAATACCAAAACGTGACTTAGAACTACCGATGTTTGGTTTTACTAATGGAGGTAATTGAATTGAGTCTGTGATATTTGGTAATAATGTAATAAGTATCTGAAACTCAAAATCACAAACATCTTCCAGCTGAAGTACCTTCATTTTACTCAGTCCTATGTTTGTTCTTGTATGATTAAGGATTACTTAACCTCAAATTATCAATGACTTAACACCCACAATCTGGAGATGTACTGGTTGATATTTATATAGCCACTTCTATGTCCCTTCATATATTACACAAATGGCAATGAACAAGATGAAATAAAATATATATGAAAGCCCAGTTTTGAGTGCCTCTGTCCCTTCTGCCACCCCTCCTGTAGGAAGGCAGCAAAAGGGACAGAAGAGGGTTCTCAGTGGTGAACCGGTGGAGGAGGGGGAGTGGGAAAGAGAAGTCCTAGAGCAGCAGCACTGGTAGAGAACTCAGGCCTGAGCCACCATTGTATATGACTAAGGTCACACAAACATAGGTACAAGAATGCACAAAAAAACACACAGTTTCTTTAGGTACGCTCAACCAGAGATAATACAGAATATGATTTTTCCGAGTTTAGAGATTGTGTCTGTATCAAGGGAAATTCTTCGGCGGTGCAGCTTCTCCTTGAATGAGGGTAGTACTATACCTCACAAATAGAATCTAAAAAAGCAAACAAACAATAAGAAGAGAGATTGCAAACAGCCTCTAAGTCTATGACACTTTCCGGTGTCATAGAGAGAATTCAGAGCTGTGTCATGGTGGTAGTGATAGGAGAACACACATTGCAGTATATACAGATGTCTTGTCAGCTTGGGGCAAACCCAGTGCCTGTGAACATCCCCTGGAGGCAGGAGACAGCCTCCATTTCTAGTGAGTACCCTACCACAGGTGGGCTTATCCTGTTGATTTATAATACTACACTTACAGGTGGTTTGCACTCTCTCTTCTTGTTGTTTGTTTGCTTTTTTAAATTCTATAGGTACAAGAACAAAATCTATTATGTATGTATCTATGTACAAATGTAGAAAATGTTATTCCCCACATTGTGCAACTTGCAGATTAAGAAGAATCTCAGAAAAAGAATAATTCTTTCCCATGAATCTGTATGGAAGCATAATGCATGCTGGCACCATTATATTGTATAACAGATATGCAGGAATATAACAGATACATAAATATAATACAGTAAAATGCAATGGACAACATGGTATTCACCCACCCACAACAAAATACTACGGCCCACCCTAGGCTTCGCCCTAGTGGCAGTTGGGTACCATTAGTTCGTGCACATAGTTGGGGCCCAGAGTAATTGTAATACACATTATGGTTTGTGTTATGCTGTAATCTTCCAATGATCAGAGAATCTATACAGCAAGGTCTCTTTAATTGTGTAACCAGATTCAGGGTGCCCTGTGGTGAAACAGGGGGAGAGGTTTCAAGTTTACCACTCCACAGTCTGCAATCTGGTCAGTTCAGGAAGGGGAGTGCCTGCTCCTTTAACTGCTGCTGGAATTCCTGCACTCTTCACAGCATTCCCTGCCAGGATCAGTTATGTGCCTTGGTCTGGTAACAGCTGTTTGCTGGAATGCTTCTTCCAGGATCCTCCAGCACTGGATCAGCCAGGTCAGCATTCCCTGCTTAGAAAAGGCTCCTTCACTCATTTCAACCCAGCTCTAAAACCAACTCCAAACTAAAATGGAGTCCTGAATCTCCATCCATGTGCATAGGAGCTTGCTATCTGCTGGCCACTCCACAGGAACTGCAGGATAGTCGGTGGCAGAAGATATCACTGTGATCCCAGAGGGGTTACACTTACATTTTTAACCCTTTAGGTGCTAGAAGTGTCTTTGCATTGCAAAGCATTGGAAATGCTGGGAGGATGATTGTGTACTGATTGGTGTACTCTTCTAACCTTTTGAGTGCCACTGGGGTGTGCAGTGCACATCCCTATAGCATTGAAATGATTAAGGGAGTGATGCTGTTTTTGGTGCTGAGAGGATCCTCTCCGCTCCCTCACTGAGCAAGTGGGGAAGAAGAGAGGAAGTTCTCAGACTTCAGGGTTGACTACTGCAGGAGATGTGTAAGGGATGGCATCCCTTCCACACTGCCAGCAGTATCACAACAGTGTAAGCTTATTTGATTGAGTGCTTACCAGGCAAACCAGGCACACTTTGTAGACTGTTCTAATGAAGTATTAATGTTGAGATTGAGCGTTTTCCCCTCTGCTGAAGAACCTCCATCCAGTCAAATGACCAGATTCTGCAGCTGTCAGCTAGAGCACTGACATTGTTCAAACAGGCAAGAAGAGGTAACTTTAGTGAGGCGTATCTCTCTAACCATATAGGTTTGAGAGATAAGCCTTATTTTTATATTTTTTTATGCCTACAATATTAAATAAATGTAAATTTAAGTATTACTGTCCCTTTAAATCAATGGGATTTTCATTTGTCTCCTATGGAGCAGTTGATTTGCTCCATAGGAGACACCACTTTAGCTTCCTGAATAGGGCCAGTAGATTCCAGGTGGACAAAGACAAATATTTTTTTAAATGTAGATTAAATCCTCAGTCAGATAATGCAAAGTGAATTACGGTGAACCTCTCTCCAGGCTTTGGCCTCCAAAGCCTTGGTGTAGGCAGCTAACTGGGAATCTACGCAATTAAAATTCTTATCACAAGGACCAGTCTCTTGGGGCTGCACTGGATTCAGCCAATCATACACAGCTGGTGTCATTCATGTGAGAGCTGCTCCTTCAGTCATTTTCTCAATGAGGATTATGGAATAAGAAATTGGATACATTCTGGGACAAATAAACATTTGCCAAAGTCCCATGGGTGCTAGAGAAATATCTAATGCAATTAAAATCAATAGAAATTATTATTTTCCCATATGGTGCAGTTGGTGCCCCACTTTTCCCAATACAGGAATCCAACATCCTTACTGTAGCCACTAGATGGAGCTGTGATTGCTGTAATTCTCTGGGGGCAAAACTTTGGGAATTGAAAGCTACTGTTACTTTGTACAATATGTACCTATAAATAGAGAAGGAGGAGAAGGATTATTAACATAAAGGCAACTTGAAACCTATTGGATTTAGGAACTCAAGTGCCTGTTAACAGAGGGGTTGAATATAGATATTGATCTGGCCTCCTTTTTTGAGAGATCTGTCAGTTTTTTAAGAAAATGTGTTGAAAAACTAGCATTTTACACCAGGGTGATGGATATACTGTTTTAACATCATGTATTTTTAAAACTATACATTTTTAAATGAAAAATTCTTTATATAATGGTGCTCTTTTATTGGAAAATTAGAGGTGTGAAAAATATCCCTTTAAAAGTAAAAGATCATCCCTTTAAGAGTTTGAAAAATGTGCTTGTTACCTTGCTAATTATGTTCTAAGCCTAGGTATGGGGCTTAGATGAAAATGTGAGGTAGATATTGAATGTTTAATATATTTTATATCCCAATCACTAATTTACCGTATGGTCAATTTTATTAGATTTTTAATGTTTTCTAAGGGTCTGTTTTAAGTCTAGGATTACTAATATTTAATTCAATGTACTAGATAATGAAAGTTTTAACCCTTTGATTATTGATGAGGTCACAACTTTAGACAATACAGCTGAATATTTGAGGAATTATATAAGTTATATACGGGAGCCCCACTAGGGGGCTCTAATGAACCCTAGAGCCAACAGAGGACCGGTGATATGTGTGGGGAATGTCTATTATCCAAAATTGATGTGGCAAACAGATATTTGTTTATATGAAGGAGACCTGTTTGACGATTTCTGTGGTTTAAGAGATGCAGGGACCCCTAAGTTGTAGCAGCCTGAGAGGAGATATACACAGAGATTAGTGGTAATCGGAGGAGAGAGGTACCAATTAAGAACATTGCTCTGTCGTGTAGTCTGCTTGATGAGATATGATGCTGAAGAGGTGAACCATTAAGTCCGGACACACAAATGTATCTAAAGAGAGGATTTCTTTGGGGAATATTAGATATGCCTGATTCATCTTGTAAGTGCAATACCTTTTAAAGGGATAGTAATGGTTCAAAATAAAAGCAGCTCCAATTAATCTTCATAGCATTTGTGTCATAGAGAGTGTTATTTCAATGCTGTCAGAGCTGTAGTTCAAGAGTAATTGAATGATAAAGTATCCCCCTTCTGTCCCTTTTACTGATGTAACACTGCTCACATCAGAACAGAAAGGTGGTGTCCAGATGGTTTGCAAAGAGGGACAATCTTCAATTAACATAGGGGAAAAAACCTGTCAAGGAGGCAGGGGTTTCATTGTTCTCACAGTAAGAAGATTATCCCTTGCTGTGAGCTGTCTGGTCTGTGGACCAGATTCCACATCTGAGGGGAGGTGGCTTACACTAGGTAAAAGGGCAGGGAGGAGGATACTTTATCATTCAATTACTCTTGAACTACAGCTCTGACAGTATTGAAATAACACTCTTCATGGCCCAAATACTATGAAGATTAATTGAAGCTGTTTTTATTTTGAAACATTACTATCCCTTTAAGTAGGGGAGTCTTTAAATAAACATCTCTTTTAGATTTGTCCTTGTTGTTCTGCTCCTATTTTTCAGATATACTTAGAGAATGAGATAGAGAATCTTATAGTATGGTTGCGAAATTAGGACAATTAAGGGAAACTTATTCTGACCATATTCATTGTGTGGACAGTGTTTTGTGTTGGATCAGTGAGTGGAACGTTGAGTGGGTGAACTTCATCATTATTTTCATATTTAATATTGTATATCCATTGACTATTAACCTCAAAATTAGATAAAGTGACTTTGAGAGACAACACTTTTTCCCTATAGGAGTGCTTATTGTATACATTGGTTACTTTGCATGTATTATTGTTGTTTTCTATTTAGAACTGAAAAATATGAGTAATATGGGTAATACAGGCACTATATAGTGATGAAACAATCCAGTGATTAACCCTTTAAAGATGAGAAGGGTGCACAATGCATTACAAAACAAATCACATCCCTCTGGTCCTGATAAGGATTATAAGCTTCCCAACTGTTGTGGATCCTCTTTATCAAGCTGGAATAATAAATACTGGTATTATGACAAAGCTAAGCTAGAGGGAGCTGTTCCCGTTTATTGGAGAACAGCATGCTGAACTATCCAGAATACACTAAAACGAGGCAGATATACAAAGTATTTCTCTCTCCATTCCATAATAAACACACTAAGTGCAAATAGGGCCATACATTCTGTTTTATGCGTGTATACACAGTCTATTAAATTAACATGTTTATAGAAAGGGGAAATGCGTCACAAATAAATTAATTTGGAGTACCATATAGTCCAGTTTTAATAATAAAACACTGTGTTGTTTTGAATAGACTGTGATTGAACAGACTTTGTGATTCAGTATTGCTTGACCAGGAATAAAAGTCATCACTCTGTTGGAGAAATTTTATTACATCCAATTACCTCTTTGGGATTCCTGAGAGCCATTTTGTCAGTATTTTGGTAATTCTGCTATCAGAATGTGGCCTTTGAGTGTTAATCTCCATCCAAATTCCAGAGCCTGATAAAAATGCCATAGACGCTAAAGCAAAAACCTGTGACTTTAAATAAACCTCTATGCGGCCACCATTGTATTACACCAGAAGACAATATTCTGAATGGATTTTGCATCCATATTGCCTCTTTGTATTCGGCACCTCTAGTCTGTTGAAGACCAATACATCTCTATGGTAAGAAATGCAAGCTGTATACAAGCTTATAAATAGGAGTTTAAACACTTTCAATGCCAGAGATCTCTCATTGCTTTGAAATACTTTGTACACCTCTCTAGCATACAGTTGGTTAAAGAACACATTTAGACCTAGGGGAATAAAAAAATATACAAATTCTAGCAACAACATACTCTGATAAGAGTTTACACTTGGATATCATGTACAGAAAAGGTTAAAAAATAAAACATGACATCATCTCACAATTACTATACATTGACATTGTAATCATAACTATTTCTAATGAATATCTTCCATATACACCAAAAATTGGACAAATTAGAAACCCAAATTCACAACTGGTAAAGTTACTCATTACTGCAAATGTGACTTGTAACCCCTTGATCCTTTAAGTGCAATGGGCTTGGGCCATTTCTTGTACCCTGTAGGTCAGAAACATTTCAACACAATATGAAACAATAATCTTGATCCAAAGTACTGGCACAGGAACTCAGGAACTGAAGACGTCAGGAGAACAGCAGGTTACTGGAACTGAGGAAATCCAAGAGAATGGCCAGAACCCATATAACAAGGAACTACTGTGGTAAAGACCACAGGTAAGGTATGGAAGGTAACATTGCCTCAAGTAAATAAGCACACCAGACGCAACACTGAACCAATGATAGACCCACAAGATCTGAAGACTTGCTATATGGAATATATACCAGCACCACAGTCGTCAATAGCGGACTCAAGCTCCAGCAGTAATGCCACTCCTTATGCTGAACGCACGCCAGCAGTCCAGCAGGCCTTATTGGCAAACGTCAAGCACACAACCTCAAGCTCTCAATTATGTCGCCAGTAGGAAAGCGGCTAGCGGAATGCGACACTGAGCAGCTAGGTAAATGGAATGAATATGCCCACAGGTAAAGCCCGGATAGCCAGTGACAGAAACGGGAGTAAAGGCAAAGGCAGAAACGCAGAAACCAGTGAGCCAGGCTTAAGAAGTCAACACAGCCGGAAGCAGCAGGGTGGGGTTAGCTTTCAGAAGTCGATACAGAGAACGATACAGAAAAGAGTTATGTATCTTTCAAAAGCCCCGTGCTATGCTGCTCCAGTACTACAGCCCTTCACACGGACATTGACACCACAGGAACACCGTGATAACACGGCCAGGAACCAAGCAGAACGCTTGCAACGGACGAACACCCACAGCAAACAGGAACTGGGTAATTCGCCGTCAAGAACGCTCCGCTGAAATTAGGTACCATGACAGAAAGTTGCAGTTATCTGAAAAAGCCCTGAAATCCCCAATTACAAAAATACAAAATATGTATAGTTTTACCAACATGAATGGCCAGAGCAGACCCCTATTACCAGGAGCTTAAAATGGTATTTTCAGCTTAATGAATTAAATTGCACATTTCAGGGCTTACATGGTAAAACTACCCTAATACAGCGGAATAAATATATACACTGTGTGCACAATTATTAGGCAAGTGAGTATTTTGACCATATCATAATTTTTATGCATATTTTCCAACTCCAAGCTGTATAAACTTGAACGCTTATTGGATTTAAGCATATCAGGCGATGTGTATTTGTGTAATGAGAGAGGGTGTGGCCTAAGGAGATGAACACTCTACGTCAAGGTGTGCATAATTATTAGGCACCTTCATTTCCTCAGGCAAAATGGGCAGAAAAAGAGATATAACTTGACTGAAAAGTCAAAAATTGTAAAAAGTGTTTCAGAGAAATGAAGCACTCTTGAATTTGCTAAGATATTGGGGCATGATCACAGAACCATCAAACGTTTTGTTGCAAATAATCAACAGGGTCACAGGAAACGTGTTGAGAAAAAAAGACGCAAATTAATTGCCAGAGATTTGAGAAGAATCAAACATGAAGCTACCAGGAACCCATTATCCTCCAGTGCTGTCATATTCCAGAAATGTAAGTTACCTGGAGTGTCCAGAAGTACTAGGTGCTCAGTGACATGGCAACGGTAAGGCAGGCTGAAACCTGACCACCACTGAACAAGACACATACGTTTGAAATGTCAAGACTGGGTCAATAAATATCTGAAGACAGATTTTTCAAAGGTTTTATGGACTGATGAGCATGACTCTTGACGGTCCAGATGGATGGGTCCGTGGCTGGATCAGTAACTGGCACAGAGCTCCACTTCGACTCAGACACCAGCAAGGCGGAGGAGGGGTTCTGGTATGGGCTGGTATTATCAAAGATGAGCTAGTTGGACCTTTTCAGGTAGAAGATGAACTCAAACTCAACTCTCAAACCTACTGCCAGTTTTTAGAAAACATTTTCTTCAAGCAGTGGTACAAGAAAAAGTCTGCATCTTTCAAGAATACCATTATTTTTATGCAGGACAATGCTCCATCGCATGCATCAAAGTACTCCACTGTGTGGCTAGCCAGTAAAGGCCTTAAAGATGATAAAATAATGACTTGGCCCCCTTCCTCACCTGACCAACCCTATTGAGAACTTGTGGGCCCTTCTTAAATGGCAGATTTACTCTGAAGGAACACAGTACACCTCTCTGAACAGTGTCTGGGAGGCTGTGGTTGCTGCTGCACAAAAAGTTGATCGTCAACAGATCAAGAAACTGGCAGACTCTATGAATGGAAGGCTTATGACTTATTGAAAAGAAGGGTGACTATATTGGTCACTGATTTTTTTTTTTGGAAATGTCACAAATGTTTATTTGTAAATTTTAAGTTTTTTGTTTAGTATTCTCACTTTAATAGATGAAAATAAACATGTAAGATGGGAAAATTATTGTTTTTCATTTGGTTGCATAATAATTCTGCACACTAATAGTTGCCCATTAATTGTGCACACATAGATATTCTCCTAAGAAAGCCAAAACCTCACTTTTACTTTCTTATATATTCAGGTTTAAAATTTCTTAACATTTTGGACTGACAGAGAGTACTGTCCAGTGACACCCAAGCTTCAGCTTCCTCACGTTTTCTCCTAGGAGTTCCTGATACTTTAATGAATCCATCTTGCCTTCCACACTCTGCAGGTTTCCAGTGCCAGAGGATGCAAAGCTGCCCAGAGCATCACGAGCCACCACCATGCTTAACTGTAGGCAGAATGTTCTTTTCGGCTTATGCTTTATTCTTCTTCCTCCAGACATACTGCTGATCCATCAGGCCAAAAAGGTCCAGTTTTGATTCATCGCTCCAGAGAACAGGATCCCAAAATGTATGTGGCTTATTTATATGATTTTGAGCATATTGTAGTCCACTTTGCTTGTGCTTTTAGGTCAGTGGTGGTGTACGTCTTGGAGTTCTTGCATGTAAACCGTCTGTGATTAGTACGCGTCTTACTGTGCTCACTGAAACCTCAGTGCCTGTTGCCACCAAGTCTTGCTGCAGGTCTTTTGCAGTCTCTCAAGGGTTTTTCTCAACCTGCCTTCTTAGAAATCTGGTTGCAGCCATTGAGAGTTTCCTTTTTCTGCCCCGTCCAGGTAGTGTAACCACTGTTCCTTTGACTTTGAACTTGCGAACTATGCTTCCAGCGGTGTCTCTAGGAACATTCAGTGCCTTTGCTATCTTTTTGTATCCTGTTCCTTGGTTGTGAAGGGCGATTATCTCTTCTCTTAACTTTTTGGACCATTCTTTTGACTTAGTCATATTTCTAACATGCAGTCAAATGTGACACTCAACAAACCCCTAGCCAATTCAGGTATTTCATGTGTTCCAGCTCAAGCACACCTGGTGCAACTAATGAAGCCCTTGATTAGTTGCATCAGGTGTGCTTGAGACAACATCTGTTTTGCATATGTGTGCTGTTGTGAGGGATTCTATTCAGGGGGTTGAAAATTTTAAGTCTGGTGAAGTCATTATAAGTTGTATTCTCATTTGAAACCACTTGAAGCATTCATTGTGTTGAGCTATTTCAATTGCTTTTGTTTGATTTGTTCATTGAAAACAGCTGAAAATCTGTAAATTTTGACAATAAACCTGATTTGCAATGGGGGTTGAATAATTTTGATTACAACTGTAAAACTATGTATTTCCAGAAAGTAGATATACTACCGCATCAGATGAGGGGACACTTGCCTTCCTACCTCAAATGTTTCCAAAAGGGGGAGCTAAAGAAAAAAAAAAAAAATCTTTTTTTTTTTTTTGTTTAAATTTCTTCCCCTTCAAATGTACTAAAATATTTACAAACTATTGAATTTCCTACTGTATTTATTAGCTGGTGCTCATAGGAGCCAAATTACACCCCTCTGGTATAAAATTACATACTGTAGGTCATGTTTCTGTCAGGGTACCTGTGCGGCGGCTGCTCAAGCCGACCGCATCTTTCCCCAGCAGCTCCAGCCACATTCTCTGCTGGCACCTGGTGTCTTGCCTCCCTTGAGGCTTGGCCGCATCCTGGCGGCTCAGCTGCCTGCTGGTGCCTTGTGCGGCTCCAGCCGCTTCTGCTGTTGGCGTTCTGGCAGACGGGTGACGTCATAGTTTGGGCGCATGTCCAAGGGCATGGATGTGCGCTCCATTTAAAGGAACAGCCAGCTGTTGGCTGCTCCTCCTCTTCCTGCTACTACACTATTTTAACTGCCTAGACACAGGACTCAGTCGCCCTTTCATTGGTGTCCAATGCAGTTCTATACTTTGGCTCTCTGTGCATGATCTGGCTTGTCTGACTAACCAACCTGGTGCTGACCTGTGGCTCTGTCTGACTATGCGCTCCGTGTATGACCCTTGGCTTTGTCAGATAACCATTCTGGTGCAGATCTGCGGCTCTGGCTGACTACCTGTTCCATGTTTGACTTCTTGCTTGTCTGACTACCTGTTCTGGTGTTGACCTGGGGCTCTGTCCACTGCATATCCAGCATACCAACATTTCAGTGGACATCCTATCTGGTGCAAACCTGTGGCTCTGGCTGACTACCGCTCTGTGCATGATCCCTGGCTTGTCTGACCAATGATCTGGCGCTGACCTGTGGCTCTATCTAACTATCCGCTAGTGTCGCCTTCCATGCAGTTAGATATCCAATCTGGTGCGGGCTTGTGGCTCTGGAAGACTTACTCCTGGTTGCCTTCCTAATTTGTCTGGCTTCTCCCAGGTGCAGACCTGTGGCATTGCAGACTACTCCTTTCCCATTACTGGTATCTATATCAAGAGAATCACACGGAAGCAGTCTTCTATTTCTAGTAGTTGTCGCTTGTTCCGTTGTGCACTTCTCTTTATTACCATCTATTGTGATATTTATGTTTCATTGTTACTGCATAATAAAGTTGGTGTTACCTTTTAGTACTTGTCTTGAGTTTTATTGCCAAACCATGACAGTTTCTCAAACATGACCTGTATGAAAATGGTTATAACAGCTACTGAAGTGAAGAAAAGGAAGGCAAAGCATACCATTTTGAAAGATAACCCACTGTATCAAATGAGGTGTCACTTGCCTTTCTACCCCAAGTCTAGTAAGAAAAGATATTCCAAAAAGTGACGCTAAAGGTAAAAAAATTACCTTTTTTTCAATTTTAATTTTTTTTCCACCCCATCTAATGTACCGAAATCTGTGAAAACTATGGAACTTCCAACTGAATTCATCAGCTTCTTCTCTTTTGAAAAATGGCACCCCATTGATATGAGTTGACATTTTTTTTTTTAAATGATGGGTCACTTGCCTTTCTATCCATAGGCTGGAGTGCACAAATATTTCTATAAGGCAGCACTATAGGAACAAATACTTTTTTTACATTTGCACCACTTCCAACATAATAAAATATTTGAAAACCATAGAATTCCCTACTGTATTCAGAACCTGCTACCAGCCTGAGAAAAATGGCACCCCATTTTTCTGGGGTTAACATACTATATGAGGGTGCCAGGAATATTAACCTAAATCTGCTACTTTTCTTTTTGAAATGACCTGCCTGCACTAAAATGGTCATAACCATTACAGATGTGCAGGAAAGGTAGGCAATGTAATTTTGAAAAGTAGAAATTCACATGCCTTTTTACCCCTGGACTGGTGTGCACAACTGTTTTCAGAATTTGGTATTTGGGATTTTCTAGTGTATAGGCATAGTGTACTGGTATAGGTTGACATAGGACCATGACTACCAGTGTAACAAGGATGGGGAAGCAAACAGTGTAAATTTGATTCTATGGCTACCGTGAAACAGGCTAGAGGGTCAGCCAGTGTATGAGTAGACCTGTGATTGGCAGAGGAACCAGGTGTGTGTGTGTGTGTGTGTGTGTGTGTGTGTGTGGGGTCAGGCAGTGTATTTGGTTATGTCTACCAGTGGGCAGTGAAACAATGCTGGGGGCAGGTCTGATAGAGCATATGAGGGATCTGTGACTATCAGTGCACCCTGGAATCAGGCTGGGAATCAGTGTATGCCCCTCACATACAGTGTTTTATTGCCATCCTGATTCTAGTGCACTCTGGTAGTCTGTGTCTGCCAGTAGCAGTAACCTTTTTTATTATTCAGACCTTATTGGGGGAACCATCTGTATAAACAATAATAATAAAAAAATGTACCTTGTGTGTCCTACCTGGGGGTCCAGTGCATTGCTTTGCATAATGTTGGACACCCCATGACACACAAAGGATTACTATTTTTTTTCCATTATTTTTTTATTCAGAAGTCATTGAGGGGGCAACGGGAGGGGTACTGATGCCCCCAAAGAGGTCTGAACAAAAATAATGGGAAAAAGTAACCCTGTGTGTGCCAAACGGGGGTGAAAGCATTGCAATGAGTTGGCCACTCCTATGGCATGCATACTACCTCTAATCCCACCATGTACCCTAGCTTCCCAGTCTGATTCCACTGCATACTGGCTTCCCATCTCCAACCACGTCAATCTATACAGAATGCTGCAGCACAAATTACTCTTCTGTCACCTAGGTTTGTCCCTGCCCCACTCTTCCTCAAAACTCTCCAATGGCTGCCTATCAAACTCTGGATATCTTACAAAATCTTACTTCTCTCTTTCAAGACACTTCTCTCCTCTACTCCTTCTTACATTTCCACTCTGATCTCCCGTTATACCCCACCCCGCCACTTACGTTCAGCCAATGACTGTCTTCTCTCAACTCCTTTTGTCTCTACAGCTCTGTCACGTATCAAACCTTTTTCTCTTATTGCTCCGTATCTATGGAATGCTCTACCATCCAACCTGCTCCACTGCACCTCTCTGGTAACCTTCAAATCTCGCTTGAAAATGCACCTCATGGATAAAATCTCAACATGCTAGAAGGCACTGATGTTGTACAATGAACGCTCTTATAAATTATATACATTACTGATGTCCTCTATTATCATGAGAACTAGCACTGTATTCAGCACATGACCAGA
Source organism: Rhinophrynus dorsalis (assembly GCA_037306005.1). Taxonomy (NCBI): domain Eukaryota; kingdom Metazoa; phylum Chordata; class Amphibia; order Anura; family Rhinophrynidae; genus Rhinophrynus; species Rhinophrynus dorsalis. Next base: position 431,697,052 of record CM074719.1, on the reverse strand, counting down.
ATGTACTCTGTAAGCTTTCGGGCAGGGATCTCGCACCCAATGTTTCACTCTACAAAGCACCTGTAACCCTGTATTGTTTAAACCCTGAAATTGTAAAGAGCTGCGTACACTTGTGGCTCTATATAAATAAACATATTCATTCATTCATTATATTAAACATATGATTAAATGTTTGACACGTTAAATGTTCTACACATATACAGGAAAAGTATGCAGCCGCATACCTTGCCTATTAACCCTTTGAGTACCAGAGTGGTAGGAAAAACATTGCTAAGCAATGCCTTCCTACATCTCTGGTACTCAAAGGGTTAAGTGTCAAATAAAAGACAGGTTCTGTCGAATATATGGCAGTTCCTGTCCATGAAGAGTTGAAAGTTGAATGGAGTTAGTATGTCGAATATTTGTGATATATGTCGACATATTAAGGGGAGAGATATGTCGAAGGGGGGACATTGTGTAGTGCTTGGTGTACTAGTTTTGTTTATTTTAACCCTTTGAATGCCACAGGGGTGAGCAATGCACATCCCTATGGCATTCAATGATGTCCTTGGCGCTGAAAGACTTCTCTTTATTCCCCTACTGGCTTGGTAGGGAAGCACAGAGAATGCTGTTCAGAACTGTTGTAGTGTTGGTGATGCGTGAGGGGAGGAGATCCCTTCTACACCGACAACACTTCAAAAATAGGGACCTTCTCCAACCCTCCCCTTCATTCCTACAATTTTGGTGAATATGTTGATCTGTGTGCAGATCAAATTGTCAGAGTGATTCAAACACATCAACAATATCATATCGATAACGCATCGCCTTTTATTGCATATACTCCAAGATCTCATTGGATGCATAAGCTTGGTTTGATATTACTCAAAACCTGTTTGTTCAAATGAAGTTGCACATCTATCTCATACCTCCCAAGTGACCCTCTTAACAAGGGACAGTCTCTGTCTGAAACTCAAATCCCTCTGTCCATCTTTCCTATCCTGGTGTCCCTCTTTTAAGAGATCAAACTGTGTGGCTGCTATAGAAGTGTATCCCATTGCTCCATAGCACTAAAACTCTCATTAATTATATTTTAAATGTCAGTTGTGTTTATAAATTAGTCTAATTTACACTGGTTTTGCTCTAAATCATGTATTCAGTTATACAAAGAGGTGTCAATAGGTCAAGAAATAACCTAAAAACTCTTGGTAACATCCTGCCCACCAGTCATGCCCCCCAGGAACACCCCCTAAAAGAAAAGGGTGTTTCTTTGGCCATTTGAAAAAGTGGGTGGTATGCTATCTGCTTAGAATTTACCCTGATTTGCATTGTGCTATTTGTATATTGACATATATTACTTTGACTATACCATGTAGTTTTGCATTGTTATTTTTTCTTTGATTTTTTAAAATAAAAATTACTTAAAAAATGTAGTTACCCCAAAAACACACTTTTTTACTCCCAGCTACAACCACTACTGCTAGATAATACAGATAGGTTAGAATAACTTGCATATGTCAAGTTTTTTTTATTCCTCACTATAGTCTCAATTATTTGCATATTTCATTTCAGAGGGGTGTGCAGCGCATTGGGGTTAATGGAGTCCTCTGTCTTAACTCTTTGGGTGCTACAGACTTTTCTAATGCATTGCTTTGCAATGCATTGGAGCTATATCTGTCTCTAGCACCCAAGAGGTTAACTAATCATTCAGTCAGAGAAGCTGTAGGAAGATTAGAACCTGCCAAATGGAACACATAGATAGCCCAATGTTGCTATGGGAAGATTAGAATCTGCCAGGTGGGGCATCTAGATAGCCTTATACCTGTAGGAAGATTAGAACCTTTGTGAGACAACTAGATAGACCAGTGCAATACCACTATAGAAAGATTAGAACCTGGCAAGTGGGACATCTATTTAACCCAGTACTGCTGTAGGAAGATTAGAAACTGCCATGTGGGACATTTAGATAGTCTAGTACTGCTGCAGGAAGATTAAAACATGCCAAGTGGGTGACCTAGCTAACCCAGTTGCTGTTGGGACATAAACACTTGCCAAGTGGGACATCTATATAGTCCATTACTAACATAGTAACATAGTAGATAAGGCTGAAAAAAGACATGCGTCCATCAAGTCCAGCCCATGCCAATAACACCCCTGTTGATCCAGAGGAAGGCAACAAAAAAGCCCTCTGGAGCAATTTCCAGTGTAGGGTGTGTGTGTGTGTGTGTGTGTGTGTGTGTCTCAAATAGCTCCCCGGCTCAATATCCTATTTGCTTTGAAGCCATCTTTCATAACTGTCAATACTGTGCTAGATAGGCATCCATTGCTTTTTTGAATGCAGTTACATTATCTGCAAGCACAACATCCCGAGGCAAAGAATTCCATAGCCTTACCGCCCTTACTGTAAAGAATCCCTGCCTGTGTTTTAGTCGAAAGCGCCTTTCCTCAAGTCTTAATGGATGACCTCTTGTTCTTAGATCAGCTCTTTGCATAAATAATTCATTGGATAGTTCTTTGTATTGACCTTGAATGTATTTGTAAATGGTAATCATATCACCCCTTAGACGTCTCTTTTCTAATGTAAACAAACCCAGTTTGGCTAGTCTCTCTTTGTAACTCAGATCCTCCAATCCCTTTATCAGTTTTGTTGCACGTCTCTGCACCTTTTCCAGTTCAGTAATGTCTTTTTTTAGAACAGGCGCCCAAAATTGTACGCCATATTCTAGATGAGGCCTAACCAAGGATTTATACAGAGGTAGGATAATATTAGTATCCCTTGCTTCTACACCTCTTTTTATGAAGGCTAGTACTCTATTTGCTCTTGCAGCAGCTGAGTGACTCTGCACACTGCTGTGAAGACTATTGTCTATCAGTACACCTAAATCTTTCTCTAATGAGGATTTTCCAAGTTGTTTCCCATTTAGAGTATATGTAGCAAGTTTGTTTCTACAACCCAAATGCATAACCTTACATTTATCTACATTAAATGACATCTGCCACTTTTCTGCCCATTCACTTAGTTTATCTAAATCCTTCTGTAGGGAAAAAACATTGAGCTCTGTATGTATTTCCTTACATAGCTTAGTGTCATCAGCAAAGATTGAGATGCTACTTTCAATTCCCACTTCTAGATCATTAATAAACAAATTAAAAAGCATTGGGCCCAGGACTGAACCCTGCGGCACCCCACTTATAACCCTAGACCAATTTGAAAAAGTTCCATTTACAACAACTCTCTGCCATCTATCATTTAACCAGTTCTCAATCCATGTACAGATACCACCACCCAAACCGAAGCCTTTTAAATTATGCAGTAACCTGTTGTGAGGCACTGTGTCGAAGGCTTTTGCAAAATCCAAGTATACTACATCAACAGCAATTCCCCTGTCCAAATTACTACTCACTCTTTCATAAAATGCAAGTAAATTAGTCTGACATGATCTGTTTTTCATGAAACCATGCTGATTCCTACTAATGATATTGTTTGTCTTCACATAGTTCTGAATACTGTCAGTTAATAACCCTTCTAGTATCTTACCCACTATGGAAGTCAAGCTCACAGATCTATAATTTCCTGGTTTGGATCTTGCTCCCTTTTTAAAAAATGGAACTATATCAGCTTTCCTCCAATCATAGGGCACTATGCCTGATGAAAGTGAATCAATAAATATTAAGTATAATGGTTTTGCTATTACTGAACTAAGTTCCTTAAGTACCCTTGGGTGTATACCGTCTGGTCCAGGCGCTTTATTCACTATAACCCTTTCCAGTCTCTTTTGGACCTTGTCCTCAGTAAGCCATGTAGATATTGGAGGAAATTCCATGGTTTTGTCTGTTTGCCCACAGCTTGTCATTTCTGCTTCCTTTGTATATACTGAAGCAAAGAACGTATTTAGGGTGTCAGCCATAGCTTTATCCTCACTAATCAATTCACCTGTTTCAGTCCTAAGAGGACCAATATCAACCTTAACTTTTTTGTCGTTAATATACTTGTAGAATTGTTTAGGGTTTTTCTTGCTCTCATTTGTAATGTTTCGCTCATTTTCTATTTTAGCTAGCTTAATTGCTTGTTTGCAGATTTTATTACATTCTTTATATTTTTTAAATGATGCATCTGACCCGTTTGACTTAAACACCTTAAAAGCCTGCTTTTTATTTCTCATTTCCCTGCTAACCACATTATTAATCCACATTGGTTTTGCTTTACTTCTCTTGTGCTTATTCCCTAATGGTATATATTGACGTGTATATTTGCCCAAGAGCATTTTAAATACATTCCATGATTCTTGTGCATTTTTATCTTTGAAAATTACATCCCACTGGATATCCTTTAAAGCTTCTTTTAAGTTTGTAAAATTAGCCTTTTTGAAATTGAATGTTTTGGTTAAACTCTTGCTATTGGGTTTCTCATAACAAACTTCAAAGGATACAATATTGTGGTCACTGCTGCCCAAATGTTCCCTTACCTGCACATTGTTTACAATGTCAGAATCGTTTGAGAGCACTAGGTCAAGCAAGGCCTCTTTTCTAGTTGGCTCCTCTACTAGTTGGGACATAAAATTATCATTTATCATACTTAGAAAAATATTTCCCTTTGTTGTGCCTGAAGTCATATTGCTCCAGTCAATTTCAGGGTAGTTAAAATCTCCCATTATAATTACCTTTGCTGACCTAGCAGCCTTTTCCATTTGCAGTAAAAGTTGGGCTTCCTCCAACTCCCCAACATTAGGTGGCTTGTAGCAAACTGCTGTAGGCAGAATAGAACCTGCCACATGGAACATCTAGACAGAACAATACTGTTGTAGGAAAATGATAATGTGCCAAGTGGGTGACCTAAATAGCCTAGTTGCTGTAGAAAGATAAGAACCTGCCAAGTGGGATATCTATATAGCCCAATACTGTCATAGGCAGCATAGAACCTGCCATGTGGGACCCTCTAGATAGCCCAGTACAGCTGAAATTACTTTTTTGTTTCATATAAGTTTTTTATTTCATCACTCCCTACAAAAAAAACCTGACATAGCAGTAGATAAACAGGTTATACCAAATTAGAATAGTTGGGACAGCCTTTGCACATTTCAGCGCATACCAAAAATAGTGTTATAATTAACTTTTACGAAATATGTGTGTGTGTATGTGACACATCACCTAACATGCTTTTTAGCTTAAGCTTTGTATGCCATAGTTTATAGCAAATGATTACAAAGTTTTGAATTGTGATATACTGAAAAAAGGATATGCTCTTACAAATTTATCAAAATATAGCAAAAAAGTGTTGTTTAGCCTTTTCTGATCATCACCTTACTTTCAATTACCTCTTCAAATCTCTTCTTAACCTTCAAAATACCCTTATTATTCTCTCTCTCCCATTCACCTAGTAAGTCTGCCATTACCCCTCTTCTTTTCTGATCAGTCCCCCCCCACACACACACACCACACACACACACACCACACACACACACACACACACACACACACATATAAAGAGACAGGTAGTTGACAGAAAAAACACAGTCAACAAAAAATGAGTTAAAAATACAGCCAAAGAAGTTATAAAAGTAACTTACCAGCAGGGCAGTACGCATTGCATACTCCTCTGGCACTCAATGGGTCAAGAACCTCTGAGGCCCATCAAAGGATTAAGAACCCCTGCAGGCCTGTAAATATACTGCAGGAAAACATTTAGGATCCCATTGAGTTTGTTTTGTTATTGTCCTATTATTTGTGGGAAAATAAATCACATTTATATGTTGTGCACCCGGAATAGCTTCAATGTTCAGTTCTCTCTGGGACCACGTGATTAAAATGCCCCTGATTATTAGCACTAATGTGCTCATTTAGCTTTCACAAAGTAGGAGTGAAGTGGGGGATTTTACCACCATTCTGCTTCCCATACTTGCAGGTACTTTGGTGGGGTTTTGGTGATCTTTTGTGTTAATGGATATTACCTCTTAAATGGATAGTAATACTTTGTTTTATCTTTATAAGTCTTATCTCTCAAACCTTTATGGTTTGAGAGATATTCACAAGCAAAGTTTCCCCTCCTGCCCCTTTTGCCTAGTGTAAGCCATCTCTTCTCAGATGTAGAATCCACTCCATAGACCAGACAGATAACAGCAGGGGCCAATCTTCTTCCTATGAGAACAATGAAAGCCCTGCCCCCCTTGACAAGTTTTTCAGGTTTTTCCCTTATCTTAATTGAAGATTGTCCCTCTCTGCAATCTACCTGGGCACCTCCCTTCTGCTCTGGCTGAGCAGTGTTACATCAGTAAAAGGGGCGGGAGGGGGATACTTTGTCATTGAATTACTCTTGAATTACAACTCTGATAGAATTGAAATAACACTCTCCAAAGTCCAAACACTATGATGATTAATTGGAGCTGCTTTTATTATGAAACATTACTATCCCTTTAAACCTGGTAGTACCAGAAACAGGGGAGGGCTGGCCTGGGGGGCAATTGTCCCCTGGGGTGCTCATATGTATGGGCAATTGGGCCTCTACCTCACTCCATCTCCCGGTTGCTGCTGTAAATGGAGCGAAACAAATGATACTACAGAGTTGCAATCCAAATGGCGCTACACTAGTAGCATAACCCATTTCCCTTGTAAGCGCTATTGTGTCACTACTGTAGCTTTACTTAAATCGTTAGCTCTGTGGTATCACAAATATAGCTCCATATCAACTGGAAGTGCTGTAGTATCACAAGTGCAGCCCCATTTCATTTACTTCATGGAATCACTTATTGAATAATATTAATGCTATTTTCAATATTAACAGAAGTCTGGGACAGTGAGCTGGAACAATAACAGAAATGGGCCAATTGATTGTATGTGCCCCCAGGCCACAAGTTGCCAACTCTCCCCTGACCAGAAATCTGTGTTATTGCAGCTGGTCACCTATCTCCTGCATGGGCTGGGCTAGGCACACAAAGTATAGGTAGTGAATGGCAGGTTTCCTTTACAGTGTCCTAATGATAGAGAAGGAAGGTAGTGCCCTGTAGCCAAGCACAGAATCCCAACCCTGCTTATGCAAAGTAGCACTAGCTCTGCTTCCCTCCATGCAAACTCTGAGAAGAGCTACTTCCAGCCTCCCACTAGTCATAACCAGGGAAGCTGAAACAAAGAGGTGAGTGTAGTATTTGGATTGGTAATTAATACAGGTGTTCATAGAGGTGTTGTGGGAGTAGGGAGATCAGTGTGACTGGGGCCTGTAAAACAGAGAAGGATATTAATACCCAGAACACTCCTGCAAGTGATTTTTCTTTGACAGTATCAAAAATGACCTGCCCAAGTCACTTTCCCAGTGTATTCTGAAGATGAACAATACTGAGGTAGGAGCAGATTTTACAGGGAATGAGGTGGGGTAATGTATGCTTTATGTAGGCTTTATCCCCAGACATTCCACCACACTGTCCTATGCCTGTGGGTATTTGGACCCAGAATAAGTCAGGTTACATTTATATTTTAATGCATTTAGATAGATAATAGCACATATAACACCTGTACACATCCCTAGCATCCAAGAGGTTAATAATATGTCTGTGAAACAGGTTTTCATGTTTTTTTAAATTTCATTAATAAAATAAATAAAGCCACTTTGGAGACTCCTGGCTACTGCCATAGCTGATAGTAGTAGTAACTACTGTGCTGAGGAAAGCCTCTATGCACAGTTTATCTGCAGGAACCCAGCGATATCACTTTCCTGCTGATTTCACAGCTCTTTTTGAAAGGTTATGGTTTGAGTAGCTTTAAACCACTTAATAGAACGTATGGTAAAACATATTCTCGCCTGGTCCAAGACATTAATATGACTCACAGAACAAGTTGGTGCACTGAGCCAACAAAAGTAGAAGTGCAGGGGTGTACTCTCACTGGTGTGACAGGTGTGGCCCAGGGTAATCCAAGGAAACTTAGACACCCCACCTCCCTGAAACTCAAAATGTGACTTTGTTTATTGTAATGACGATAGCTGTATGCTTGTTCACAGCCATATTATTAAAGTATAGAATATGTGCTGTAGTACAAGTATATGACTATGTAAGTTTTAATTATGCTTATCTGGGGTCTACCTACCCTGTGGGAATTATAGGTACATACTTTTATATAACGGCTGAAAACAGGCCAAAATATAAGAACATCCTTGATTAAACATATGTGTTTTAAATGGTGCCTCATTCACTTTCATTAACCTGCTCAAAATGTAATCCTGGCCTGTCTGCAGCCCATGAGGAAAAAATTAGACACCCCTATCCTAAAACCTCTAGAGGAGCATATGCCCAATCTGAGTGTTAGGTTATATCAGACTATGGAGAACTGTGAGATCAATGTGATAATAGTGTAAAAGCCTGTGTACACGGCCCAAGGTCCGGGTGATGTTACCCCTTGCTTTGCAATGCGTTGCGTTCCCCTCTGGTGCTCAAAGGGTTAAGAGGCTGGTTCTGCTCTGCGTCCTGCCGCCAACGTAGTCATGCACTGTAGAGACTGCCCGAAAGAACAGAATGCTCCCAGCACAGAACTCCCAGTATTCTGTGCATTCAGGCAGTCTCTACTGCGCATGACAGCTTCTGACAAACATCTTAGCGAATTATTATATAGGATGATACAGTCTATGATGGTGGTAGTATAGCCTCAGACTCAGGTATTAGCCAAATTGTTTCCATTGTTTCCTAAAGGGATACTATATTTACAGGGAAAGAAGATCTCTTAATTTGGTCAACAGGAGGAATTAATTGGGCAGTAGTCAGGGATATATATATTTAACCATTTGAATGCCAGAGAGGTACCTAATGGATAGCTTAATGGACGTAATATTATCATCGGTTGTCAATAGCTGTTCATAAAATGGCTAATTGAATGGCTTACTGTGCTTTCAAAACTTCCGTCAGCTGCTTTTATCCTTAAAGGACTCAACTGAATCAAGGCCTAAGTATATATAATCCCAAATAATTTTTAAATGTTAATGTTCCTTGGAATCAGGAATTATTATCCCATTTTTCAGCCCACAAAAATATACTTTAGAGTAGCTAGATATATTTCTTATCTCTGAGATTAAACAGATTGCTCCCTGGATGTGTGTGTGTTTTCATTCTCAGAAAAAACCTTATCCTATAACATATCAAGTCAATACAAAATATCTTAACCTGTTAGCTACTTGAAGTGTCTCCAGTGCACATGCCTGGGTACTCTCAGGGTTTTCGTCCAAATGTCAGGGTGAAGGCCCAGATTATCAGTGTGAGAGAGTCCAGTGTTACCTACTATGTCATCTGCACCACATAACTGCTTCTTTAGTCCCTAAATTGGTGTTAGTTGTACCAGAAACAAAATCCACAAATGTCCGTTGATTTATATGGGGTTTCTAACCCTTTGAATGCTAGATGGCTCCCCAGACCCAAGCATATTGTAAAGAGATGTTCTGAAGTCCTCTATGGCATTCAAGTTACTAATTGCCCCATTTAAAGCAAAGGAAAGTTTTATTTGTCTTCTTTGGTGCAGTTTGCTTACTATGCAGTTTGCTTACTATGCCTAATGGAAATGTCAGCCCTGAGTACACAGCTACTGATCACAACTCTGACTTACACAGTGCATGTAAATGGAAAAAAATAAAGTAAAAAATCTCTGTTATTTAGCTTTTCATTTTTATTACATATGTGTATGTGCAAGTGTAAAAAATGGGGGTCTATGTACACCAACTGCACCAGAAGGGACAAATACAATTTCCCTAAATTCCAACTAATTTAACGCTTTGAGCGCCAGGCGTTCAAAGGGTTAACTTGAGCTCTAAATTGAATACAGTGGAGACATCCCTAACATTCAAGGGGATAGGAGCCCAATTTAATGAATGATTAACTTTATTTGCCCCTTTGCATCAGTGGATTTGCCCCTGAATGCCCTTAGTACAATTTATGCTGATGTGTCATATGTTACTATTGGGACAGACTGATGCTACAATTGATAAGCTATTTTCCATTAAAATGAGCTGGATGTGTACTTTGAGATTATAGAAGCCCAGAAAGGTTATACTATTATGTGTAAGTGTTTGGGTGTGCTATATTTAAGAAAACTCGTCTTAAGGCAGAAAGCAGAAAGTTTTAATTCTTTATCAAGCCACTGGAAGTACATGCAAAGACATGTTTTCGAATAGTCTGCGTCTCAAAAATGTGTCTATATAGCACATAAGATATATCAATACACATTCATGGTACATTAACCCTTTGAGTGCCAGAGGAGTATCCAGTGCATTGCAGAGCAGTGCATGGATACCGTTCTGGCACACAAAGGATTAACACTATAATAGGGTCAGTCATGGACCATTGTGAAATAAAACATTCTACCCCCCCCTTCATTTAAGACCTCTTTCATAAGGTGATTACACTTATCTAGGTATGTTTGTCTGTTATAAATCCAAGGGCCTTATGCAGAAAGCAAAAGACAAACAAATCTGGTGCACCATAGGAGAATTCACAAAATTCCCATTGATTTAAAAGAGGTTTTGGCAATGATTTGGAAATGTCTCTAGTAACACAGGGTTTAAAATCCTCATTTAAATTAACAGGCATATTCATTTCCTCTCTGTGGGGCAGCTGGAATGTGGCGAATCAGATGTTTGTTCCTGTAGATATAAGGCTGTATGTATAAAGGGGAAGTGGATCAATTACTGAACAAGGCTACTGTAGCAGAGAGAACAATGACAATTTTCCAAATCCCCCTTTGATTAAAATAGGGATTTTAAACCCATGAATTCTAAAGAGGTCTCCAAAAAAGATAATTCACAAGTATTCAATGTATTTCAAGCCGCATTTAATTCAGTGGGAATCTGTAAGTACTTGCTGAGGTGCAGCTGGTTTGCCCCTTCAAAATCGTAATTTTCCTGCTGAGATATTTATCAGAGAAGATGCAGTTGTGTGGCAGATCCATGTGCACGACTAGTGATGCCACCTATGGTTTGTTGAAACAACAAAGGACCAGGCAGATATATTTGAATCAAGTAACATTTTTTTTGTAGAACAGGAACCTTGGGTAATTAGAGCATGGCCAAAACATGTGACCACCTTGTTAGTAACACAACTCAGAGAACAGCCACTTGTGTTATGGGCTTCAATATGTATAGAGGCCAAGAACCACAACTTGGCCGCATCCCTTATGGTTTCCCCTCTTGAGCTCCATAAGGACAAATAATCAATCTGGAATTTGCACACCACCATGGAGGGATATGAACCCACCAATAAGAGAACCACTGACACTTCTTCAAGCAATAAATGAGATTAGCAGTGTCAGTCTCCCTGTTCATTTGAGGCTGGTCCATATCTCCCACTGATTCCAGACTGTTGGGCAGACCTCTGCAGAGTTCATTGTTCGTCTAAGGTCACCTTAGGCTGGAACCGACGTACCACTCTAAGCCATAATATATTGCTCAAACCCATAGTCAAGAACACCATTCCTGCTACTGAATGAAGTCCTGGCCATGGGTCCACCTTACTTAGATGTTGCATGATACCTGATATACACACAATGTGCAGGTAGGTTTGGACAGGATGCATGGGTTTAACCGTTCTTTTAATCAATGCACTGTTGCTCCAGGTGCTCATAAAAAGTAGTTATGCCCCAGGTACAGTGTGTAGGACATTGCAGAACAGTTAATAGCTTAAGGCTGTGGAAAAAATAGAGGATATGATGCGTTATTCAGTCGGCATCCTGTTGACCCATGTCTGGATGGGTTATGTCACAAACTGCTTAATGAATATTTCACACCAGTTATTTTCTTCAGGGGATTACTGACACCATTAAATTGGTAGTAATTTCATGTATAGCAGAGGTGAGCTTTACATCTCAGTGTTAATTTAGTCTGTGTTCAGTTTTTTGGTCTCAGACTAATCCCTCCTCGAGGCAGAACTGCAGATCTGGCTAACTGTCTTCTGAGGTGCAGAGTGATATTTCATAAATAAGAAGACACAGTTGAATTATTGGCAACTAGTTTTTTTGTTTCTTCTTGTTTTATTTACATCACAGTGATATCAGTGGTATGTTTATGCAAGATGACACACACCAACTAGTGGGCAGTAGTTCATCAAGCACCAATGCAGCTGCTAGCTATACCCCATTGTTTCTCTAATCAGAGGCCAGTATTCTAATTTTTTTGTTAATAATACCTAAATGAGTTGCCTACTAGAAGACCTGAAAAACAAGGATTCATTTTTTTCTCCTATTTTGTGCACACTTATTGTTTTCTGCATATAGGTGCTACAATTTTGCTATTCTGTTCTACAGTAATTTATGCATACTGTATCAAATAATCCGCTGTGCTTTCTTACTACTTATTTATACTTTTGGGCATGATGTTGAAAGAGCAATTTATATTTGCACTCAATACACGTCTACCGTCATTTTCTTTTTCAATGTGCAAAAATAAGAACTTGTTTTAAACATTAATAAAAACAGTGAAATATTAAACATATGAAAATGCAAACATTTTTCATTAAAGCCAACATTATGTTCTCACTAAAGCAACAAGCCAGGAAATTTGATGTTAGGTATGGCTAACATTAACTTTTTGCATTGTTTTGTTAATGACATCATACATCTTGCATGAAAAGGGGTATTGAGGCAAGAGTGGATAACATAATTTTGCCATTGTACAAATCATTGGTAAGACCTCCCCTCGAATATGCAGTACAGTTTTGGGCACCAGTTCTGAAAAATAATATTCTAGAACTGGAGAGAGTACAGCGAAGCGCAACAAAATTAATTAAGGGAATGGAGGACTTGATTTATGAGGAACGACTAGACAAAACGACTAGACAAACTTGGTTTATGTACTCTAGAGAAAAGGCAACTAAGAGGAAATCTTATCACAATGTACACGTATATGAAAGGTCAATACAAGGATCTCTCTGGTGAGCGATTAATTCCAAGGCCTGATCAAATAACCAGGGGCCACCCCTTGAGACTTTTTGAGAAATGGAGGTTTCAATTTCAGCAAAGGAAAACTGAAAAAAGTACAGTAAGGTCTGTTAAATTATGGAATTCGTTGCCCAAGGATGTGGTAATAGCAGATACAGTGGATACTTTTAAGAGAAGATGAGATACATTTCTTTCAAAAGGGAATATACAGGGTTATACTGTGTATTAGTAGGCAAAAATAGGAAGGTCTGATAAAGACTAACTTATTTGGCAACAGGAAAGCTATATGATCCCCATGTCTCTGGGTTATGAGGCAAAGGTTGAACTTGATGGACTTGTGTCTTTTTTCAACCTAAATTACTGTTACCATGTTACATAACATCACAATTGACATAATACATGATATTAATAACATTACAAGTGGGGTGTTCTCTGCAAAGCAAGGGGAAGGGGAGAAGAGTTAATATTCTCAGAAACTCAAGCCTGAATTTCATGGTTTTAGTTTATTTGAGATTTAAAGTATGGATTTAAAAGAAAATGTTATTGTCTTTTAATTTCCATAGTTTTAACCTTTTCCACATTTACCCATACCATGAATATCTGCTGTTAATGATCAATAGAACTCCTACCACAATTTTGAAAGAAATCCACTGATGAAATATATTAACATGCTATCAAATGAATGCGACTATGAGACCAATTTTCTGTGAAAAAGTAGACTAATGTAGGTCAGCCCAACTGAAACTGAGGGGACAAATGATGTTTCCTATTGATTTAAATTGACCTTTTAACCTATTTTGGGATGGACATTTCTTTAGTATCCTGAGGGTTAAAAGTTCAATTTATATCGACAGTAATTTTGAAAATTTGTTTTCGACTACTATGGTGCAGTTGCTTTGCATTAGATTGTACAGGTCTAATCAATGGAGTCTGTACAATACAATTGCATCTGAAAACTGCAGGGCAAATAAGTAAGCTGCTTACTTTATAATCCATTTAGTGCCAGTTTTTTTGCATCTAAAAAATGCATCCAAATTCATGCAAGCAGAATCATAATTACTACTTGTTCTAAAATGCATTTTTAAAGGGCAGTTTTATTAAACAGACCCCGGTGGATCTTGTTGAGATCATGTCACTGTACATAGTCAGCATTTGCAGACGGAATGTTACTCAAGGTTGAATAGTGTCTGATACCAAGTGAATCATGAAACACTTTGAGATTTCCCAAGCATCAACAACAATTTGAAATCCTTTGACAGAAGACCTTTGGTTTAGAAACGGACAATCAATAGTGCAAATTCTCCAGAGCTGCAAGATTTGTCCAGTTAAAGCAAAACTTTAACCTGGGTTATCAGTGACTCTTGACTAACTAGATATATGTCCTTTATTCAGCAGTATGTCTCTTTTATTATTTGTGTTATATTTGCAATTTCCTTCTTATATATAATGGTCTCTGTTGAAGTCTGCCTCTAGACCACGCCTTCTCACAACAAGAAATGGTATTCAATAGACCTGAATGACTAATTCACTTTATCAGATAGGAAACTGAAACAATTAGGACTGGATTACAAGAGATATCCAATTCAAATAAGAAAGTATATAATTATAAGTGACTTCTATATGAAGAACTCCTATCTGTGTAAGGGCTTCTGCTAAATCAGTCATTTATTTCTGGGGTATAATTCCCCTTTAACCCCATAGTGACAGCTGCGTGTGTACGCGGCTGTCACCTTAACGCCCGGCTAACATTTATTTTTTTATAAATGATTCCGGAGTCCCTGAACAGCGTGCTGCCGCACGGAGACCTGGACTTCCGGGACTTACCAGGTACGTCCTCTGTCACTAAGTGACGGTTTTTGTGCGACGTACCTGGTAAGTCCATTGTCGGGATCTTTCATAATAAAAAGGTAAAACTGGCCACTTTTAGCCACTTTGTATTAGGCCTGTTAACTGATAAAGCCACAAACAGTGATAATTGTGTTGTGATTAGACCTGTTTCACTGAAACTCCTGTCTCTTATTTGTTGACCTAAATCATACCACACATTGCCCTTTTCACTTGTATAAACACAGATTGGTCAAGTTGTCATAAACAGCTGCTTCCAGATCAATAGGAAAAGTGTGGTTACGATATATTTTGGGGTTTAAGCACCAAAAAAAATGTTATGAATGCTGGCTAAGAGTACATGATATTTAAAAGAGTCCCTTTAACCCTTTGAATACTACAGAGGTCTCCAGTGCATTGCTCCATAATGCCTTTGAGTTCTATCTGACATTCAGCACTGATGACATATAGTATTGTAACATATGTCTATTGTAAGGCGCTGCGTACACTGTGTGGCGCCATATAAATAAAGATGTACATACATACATGACATATAGACAGGAGTAAATAAGAGGTATTTAACACAGGCACTTCACAGTAGATGTTAACCCTTTGAGTGCCAGAGGGGTACACAACTCAAAGTGTTAAAATACTACAGTCTTGTAAATGGTGAGAAAAAGATCCATATGTGTACAGGTTAGGCATCAATAACTTATGTAATTAATGTATTCATATTGATTATATAATAGTAATGTTAACCATGAGATAACCTGGAAACAACAAAAATCTGTTGTTTTCTGAAAAAGAAAAAGACAAACTATTTTTTAACTAATTTATTTTCCACTAAATACATTTGACTAAGAGGCAAAATTGCTTTAGTTTACATTCTTAGAATGGGTGAGGTGTAACTGAACAGGTTCTGCTTTAAGACACCTAATACCTATGTTTATTTGTTTGCAAATACTTAAGACAGAGGAAGTTACTCTCTCACACTTCAAAATAAGTTCATTTTATAAATATACTGGACATTTAGGAATAAATGTGTTAGTCTGCAGTTAACTCCTTGAGTGCCAGAGGGATATGTGACACATACCCCTCTGGCAGTCAAAGGGTTAAGGGCCTTAGATTTAAAAGACAGTGGAGAAATTCTGGGACAAATCAAATACACCATAGGGGACATATACAGACTCTCAAAATTTTCACTGAAATAATTAAGACTTTTAAAGGGATAGTAATGTTTCATAATAAAGGCAGCTCTAATTAATCATCATAGTATTTTGGCCTTGAAGAATGTTATTTAAATTGTCAGAGTTGTACTTCAAGAGTAACTGAATGATAAAGTATCCCCCTCCTGCCCCTTTTACTGATGTAACTGCTCAGCTCAGAGCAGCAGGGTGTGTCCAGGTAGATTGCAGAGATGGACAATCTTCAATTAAGATAAGGTAAAAAGCTGAAAAACCTGTCAAGGGGGCAGGGTTTTCATTGTTCTCACAGTAAGAAGATTGTCCCTTGCTGTGAGCTGTCTGGTCCCAGGACCAGATTCCAGATCTGAGGGGAAGAAGCTTACACTAGGTAAAAGGGGCGGGAGGGGGATACTTTATCATTCAATTACTGTTGAACTTTAACTCTGACAGTATTGAAATAACACTCTCTATGGCTTAAATACTATGAAGATTAATTGGAGCTGCTGTTTTTGTGAAACATTACTATCACTTTAACATCTTGAATACTTGGGGGGGGGGAGATTCACTAAGGCATGATAAAGAGACAACAACTTGAATACTGGGGGGGGAGGGAGATTCACTAAGGCATGATAAAGAGACAACAACTTGAATACTAGGAAGGGCAGAGATTCAATAAGGCATGATAAAGAGACAACACCTTGAATACTAGGAGTTGGGGGAGTGAACTAAGGCATGATAAAGAGATGATAACGTGGAGATGACTTCTCCATTGATATCACTTCTCCAATTCCTATGTTATTTTATGAAGCCAATTCACTAACATTTGTCCAGTTTTGGAGATCTTAGTATATAGGCTTCATAGAATAACATAAGAGATGGAAAAGTAATATCACTGGAGAAGTTATCTCCTCTTTATCACCTTTTTATCACGCTTTAGTAAATAACCTCATGATGTCTCCAATGCATTGCAAAGCAATATTTTGGTAACCTATCAGTCATTCAATGGATTAAAAGCCTCATTTAAATCAATGGTGCAGATGGTTGGTCCCAGAATTACTCCACTTGTCTTTTAACCCCTTAGGGACCCTTGACGTACCAGGACCGTCAAGGGTAAATTTGCTCGAAAGACCCTTGACGGTCCTGGTACGTCACGTACTTTTTACTTACATCGCTCTACCGGGAGCGCTGTAAGTAAAAATAGGGCATGAAATAGACCGCTCCAAGATCGGAGCGATCTGTTTCAAGCCCCATAGTGACGCGCCGATACACGTGACAGGTCACGTGTACCGGCTTGTCAAAGTGCCCCTATGCGGACGTTATGGGACGGAAATGTCCCATAACCTCCGGTCCTTAAGGGGTTAAACATAGGACCCTTAAATCTGGATTATTTGTAAACTAGGTTCATATAGCACGTGAGATTGTTTTATTATCAGAGTAGAAATATCTGTTCAACAAATAACTCATTTTAACATATTTATCAGTCGGCAGACTAGTGAACCACTTTAAGGAGTTGCCACGTTCCCAAAATGGGCCAGCTTAATGAATTATTAATGCACTGTACAGCCCAATTATATGTTGCATGCTGGCAACAAGACCCGGAATTTATAATGAGACCTGGGACTTTATCCCCTTAACCAGTGTCATAGGGGTATGCAATTCAATGCACTGAGAATCTACCAACACCCTTGCTTTAACCCCTTAATGACCACCCGATCCGGTGCACAGGTGGCCATTTTTTTAGATGGATTCTGGGATGGCAGAGCAAAGTACAGCTGCACTGTCATTCCAGAATTCCATGAAGTGCTATGACTGTGACCATTACTTAAAAGTCGGGACCGGTGTGGTGGTCCTGGCATGTCAAGGGTCATTAAGGGGTTAAGCAAAGGAAATGTGACAGGGTGTAAGTGGAATTGGAGAAAAATGGCTCTATTGTAAACGTAATTTAAAAATTGTATATTTTACTATGAACCTTTTTTGCTCCTGAAGAAATCACTTGACAGTTATGAAAAGCACTGAGCAATTATTTTAATTATATACCTATCTGGGGTGTACTTGATTTTATATTTGATCTTTGTAACAAATTAGCTTTTTGCTTTTGCAAATATACTCTAGCTTCTTTTTTTTATTACATCATATTACATCACATAGAGGTGTCACTCTCTCTCCCTCTTTCTCTCTCTCTCTCTATATATATACTAGTGTAAAAGCCTGTGTACATGGGACAATTTCTGGGAGATGTTAACCCTTTGAGTGCCAGAGTGGTACTCAACCATTGCTTTGCAACGCGTTGTGTACCTCTCCGGCACCCAAAGGGTTAAAAGGCCTGTCCTGCTCTGTGTCTGCCGTCACTTACGCGATGTGCTGTAAAGAACGTCCGAACATAAAGAATGTTCCCAGCACAGAACTCCCAGCATTTTGTGCTCCCAGCATTCTGTGCATTCGGGCAGTCTCTACTGCACATGGCAGCTTCTGACAAATATCCTAGTAAATTATTATATAGCATATATATATATCTATATATATAAAAGAATAAGCCTCACTGCATAATTTATGGTACCTCACACACAGAACATAATTTATGTCTCCTCAGAAAACAGACATACATTGAACAGAATGCCTCATTACATAACGTATGTCTCATTAGGAGACACAACTCCCATTGGGCGATTCAATGGGGACATTACTGCTCCCATTTTGTGATTCAATGGGGGCGTGTTTATCATACAGGGAGTTGGCCCGCCCCCTCCAGCCCTCCCACCACTATCCAACTGACAAAAAAAAATATAGCTGCCACTCACTCCTAAAGTAGGGGATATCAATAACTTCTCCTGGTCCACACACACTCTCACTCAGGATCATGACCCCACAAACACACTGTTTCACCTCCCACAGATAATTGTAACCCTCCATACACTCTGTGTCACATCCCACAGATAATTGTAACCCTCCATACACACTGTTTCACCTCCCACAGATAATTGTAACCCTCCATACACTCTGTTTCAGTACGAGTGTGTAATGTTTCCATAAAATACAAACTCAGGGATAAACTTAATAGCAACTCTTATTTAACCCTTTCAGTTAACTGAAAGGGTTAACTCTTTTCATCTCTTCAGTCACCTCACTGTTTGTTTTCAACTGTCACTCCTCCACTTCCTGCTTCCTGATTCCCGCCCTATCTCCTTAAAGAGAGAGAGATGCTTTGCTGTATGTTACAGAGGGCAAGCCTCAAACACCACTTTCTATTTGATCCCTCAGCATATTGCTATGTTGCCTCAACTGAAGAGCCACTCTGTGTTATATTGCTATGTTACCTCAGCTTAAGTAAGGAGTTACTGTTCCCATTGGGTGATTCAATGGAGGAGTGATTTAAATCATTCAGGGAGTTGGCCTGCCCCCACTATCCAGCCCGCCCACCACTATCCAAGTGACTGAAAAAACAAAATGGCTGCCACTTGCTTCTACACCACAGCCTCACACACAAGCCACACACACACACACACACACACAAGCCACACACACACTCCACACACACACGCCACATTGCTAGTATATATATCTATATATACTAGCAATGTGGGACGGCGCTGCCCGTCAGGATATATAGGGAATTAATGCACACACATGGATGCAAGACACACACACACATAGAGACACACACGCAAATGCACACGCATGCATAAAGATGCATAAAGAGCGACACACTCATACACACATTCATGCAATGCAGAACATGCAGACACATAGAGTGTGATACAGACATGCAACACACACAGTGAGAAACACACAGGCACACACAGAGACAAACACACACACACACACACACACAGAAGTGAGTCATAAGGGGGTGACTTATGTGTCATTGTAATGAGTTTGTGTTTGTAGTTATGCCTCCACTGTGGCATTCATTCATATAGTTGAAATGCATGTGGTAATTGCACATACTGTGATGGATGGTGGATCGTGCTGGCTCCCGGGGTGTGAGTGAGTGTGTGTGAGTGAGTGGCATTCATTCATGTAGTTGAAATGCATGTGGTAATTGCATATACTATGGTAGAAGGTAGATTGTGTTGGCTCCCGGGGTGTGAGTGAGACTATGGTGGAAGGTGGATTGTGCTGGCTCCCGGGGTGTGAGTGAGTGAGTGCGTGTGAGTGCGAGAGTGAGTTATTGCGTGTGAGTGATAGCATGAGTGTGTTAGTGAGTGTGTGTGTGTGATTGAGTGAGATTGTGTGAGAGTGAGAGTGTGTGAGTGAGAGCGTGTATGAGAGTGAGTGAGTGTGATTGAGAGTGTGTGAGTGAGTGTGTGTGAGAGAGTGTGAGTGAGTTTGATTGTGTGAGAGTGTGTGTGTGTATGATTGAGTGTGTGAGAGTGTGTGAGTGTGAGTGATTGAGTGAGTGTGATTGAGTGTGTGAATGAGAGAGTGTGAGTGAGTGTGACTGAGTGTGTGAATGAGAGAGTGTGAGTGTGTTTGAATGAGTGTGTGTGATTGAGTGTGTGAGTGAGAGTGTGTGAGTGAGAGTGTGTGAGATTGCGTGTGAGTGTGTGTGAGTGAATGTGTGAGTGAGAGAGTGTGAGTGTAAGTGAGAGAGTGTGAGCAAGTGAATTATTGTGAGTGTGTATGATTGAGTGTGTGTGAGTGAGTGTGTGTGTGAGTGTGTGTGTTTTTTTGTCTGATGTGTTTGTGTCTGTGGTGTAGGAGCGAGTGGCAGCCATTTTGTTTTTTCAGTTACTTGGATAGTGGTGGGCGGGCTAGATAGTGGGGGCAGGCCAACTCCCTGCATGATTTAAATCACTGCCCCATTGAATCACCCAATGGGAGCAGTAACTCCTCCTTACTTAACCCTTTGAGTGCCAGAGGGGTACGCAACACTTTGCTTTGCAATGCGTTGAGTACCCCTCTGGCAGTCAAAGGGTTAAGTTATGGTAACATAGCAATATAACACACAGTGGCTCTTCAGTTGAGGCAACGTAGCAATATGCTGAGGGAACAAATAGATAGTGGTTTTTGAGGCTTGCCCTCTGTAACATACAGCAAAGCATCTCTCTCCCTTTAAGGAGAAAGGGCGGGAAGCAGGAAGTGGAGGAGTGACAGTTGAAAACAGACAGTTGTGAGTTGTGTCTCCTAATGAGACATAAATTATAAATGAGGCATTCTGTTCAATGTGGGTTTGTTTTCTGAGGAGACATAAATTATGTTCTGTGTGTGAGGTACCATAAATTATGCAATGAGGCTTATTCTTTTATATATATAGATATACATACTAGTTTTAAAGCCCATGTACACAGGTCAACACTGGTGGCGATGCAGGGCAGGACCGGTGCAAGAATTTTTGTCTACTTAGGCGAAGGTGCATTTTGCTGCACCCCCACCCCACTGCCAATCCCCCCACTGACTATGTTCAAACACTGCATAATATAATTCCTTTTGGATTCACACACGGTCAGGTTTTCCAATGGATGCACTGAAGGCCACATCACAAGGAGAGCAGACTCCTGCCCGGGAGCCTTCAGCAGCCAGCCTGGGTACCCTGGGAACACATACAGTTTTTTTGGGACAAATGTATGCAGGAAGGGGCAATCCAGGACCCTCTTGTGATCTGGGTTCCAGACTTTGTACTGTATCTCTAATCTGTGTGAGCACACCTCTCACAGAAAATGATCTCCAGGCCTGCCAGTTTGCCTCTCTGACACTAAATGTCCCTTCCCTCAGCATGGGTAATGATGGAGGCATGATAGTACCAACTTGTTCATGGTGCCCATTGTGCCCTACCCTAAAAATGGCCCTGGCACAAAATTTTACACAACTGACCGACTTAAACATTATTGGTGATTACCCCTTATGCAATGTAGTATGAAAACATATCACTCTTATTCTAATACTAGCAATCTGGGACGGAGTTGCCCGTCATGTTATGCAGGGAATGATTTTTTTTTTTTTAATAAATGTTATGATAGTGAAATATGGCATAGGGTGTACATGTCAGAAAGGTACACACAGTGATACACAGACACATGTGCAAACACACACATATGCAGGGGAAAACACAGAGCTAGAGAAGCATGCAAAACACATACATACACACACACACACACACACATGCACTGACATACATAAACAGTGACACACAGATACAAAGCAGAACATACATACATACAGTGTGAGCAGTGTAAGTAACATACCTCCCAACATTTCAAATGGCCAAAGAGGGACACTTGTGTTTTAGGTGGTGTTACTGGGGGCGTGGCTGGTGGTGTATTTTAGAGAATTTTTAATCCTTTGAGTGCCAGGGGGTAAGCAATGCATTGCATACCCCTCTGGCATTGAAATGGTTAAGTTACTCTTTCTGTAAGTGAATGATTTAGAAGAAGATGAAAGTATTTTTTACACAGACTAATTTAACAGATATATACAGAAGTTTATATTCACATTACTGTGGGTTTTATTGATGTGGAGCAATCTGATACACTTGCAAATACACCAAACAGAGTGATCTCCAAAATAGAGGAGCAGAGGGATTTGGGTCTCAAACAGGGACTGTCCCTTCTATACTTTATAGTGCCAGTCCTTATACACAGACTGTATACTATACAATGCCAGACCATATATATAGTTTGTCATGCATGCTATACAGTGAGCTATGTACAGCATGGAGATGATTGCAGGAACTGGTACCTCTACTTACAGACAGACTGACAAACAATCTGCTCTCTTTCTCTGTCTTTGTGGAATATATAAATACCATCACACCCATGTCTCTGCCACTTACCAGCTCAGCTGAAACCCTGCTCTGCACTGCCTGATCATGTCTCTGCCATTGTTCCCCAGCTCCCCAGCATCCTGCCTGCTGATTGTTTAGAAATCAGCTCAGTAATTGTCAGGGCTGGGCAGGCTCACAGACAGGGAATGAAGAAGCTGCATAATACAGATTGGACCATGGCCTTCCAGCTGTAGCTTGAACATAGTACCCATGATCCTCAGCTACTCAGCATGTGTGTGTGTGTCTGCCAGTGTGTGGGGGGCATGTGTGTGTGTCTGTGGTGTAGGAGTGAGTGGCAGACATTTTTTTTTCAGCCTCATATAGTGGTGGGCGGGCTGGATAGTGGGGGCGGGCCAAAAATCACACTACCATTGAATCACCCAATGGGATCAGTAATCCTCTTTACTGCCGCCCCTGGGTGTGTTTTGCCAGGCACAAAGTCTTCTTATATATATATATATATATATATATATATATATATATATATATATATATTACATGTAATCAAATTACAGGTTACTAGATGTTACCATTAATACCATGACAATCAGTGAAAGATCGTGTCTCACAAAGCTAAGCACTGTCATAATCTGCCCTCTATTCACATAAATAAAATAGGTATGTGCTGACTTGCCTGCTGCTGATATTGTGCTCCTCTTCTTCCTGGCGCAGCTCCTTCATGAGCACTGAGCACAAGGTGCTTAACGGCTGCTGAAAATTCAAGCGAGTCCAGCGTGGTGACACAGGGATGTCACAGCACAACTGGCGTGTGGGGATTTTCTCTTGAACTCCTCTCGCTGACTCCTCTCTCCCTCACAGGCCTCCACATTTGTCATGGTGTGACTAGGAAATTAACACACTGACAAGTACAGATGAACTTAATATAAAACTTTATTAAATACAATGCATGACAGGAGATAAGGCAATAGGCTGATGGCAGCAAATGACACAACAGTAGTATGGTAATGACACAAAATGGCAGTAGATAGCGCCACACCTTCACGAGACCAGGAAGGAACAGTGTAGGCACATTCCTCACCCTTCACTGGACAGGTGGTCAGAAAAGGAATGGCCCTGGGACTACACGGTAGAGGTGAGGACAGTGCAGAGCACTCCCATACACACAGTTGGCAAAGATAAGGAGCAGACCAATACCCCGACAGGGCATACACTATGCGGGTAGCCAGATGGAGGATAGGCTAGGCAACACAAACCGGTACGGCCAAAGGAGGTCAGACACATGGAGACTGACAAGTGGCTCTAACGGAACCGAGCGCAGAGTGTAAGGCATAGGCAGCACGGGAACCAAAGCGAGGCACGGAATGGTCACGGAGTGCAACACGGAGAGTAAACCAGGAGGCAGCCAATGGTCAAAACCAGATTGGGTAGTCAGATGTTGCCAGTGGTCGTAGCCGGAACGGGTAGTCAGTCGTAGCCAGAAGTCAGAACCAGAACGGGTAGTCAGACGAAGCCATGAGTCAGAACCGGAACGGGTAGTCAGACGTAGCCAGGTAATACACAGGAACGGTAATGGACCAACACAGCAATAAGCTCAGGTACACCATGAAAGGGCACTGGAAATGACACAGGCTGAGGTTTAAAAACCCTGACAGGTAGGTGGAGCAATGACCTCATCAGTGTGGTGCCCTATAAGAATAGCGACTCAGCGAGAGCAACAGCTAGGAAGTAAACAATGTCGCTTCAGGGCAATATCCAGCCACAGGGAATCACGGGGCACAATGATAACATTGCCACCTGCTCTCTCCCTCATTACCCTCCACATTGACACAAGAAGGGGAGAAATAGAGAGGAAAGAAGAGGAGAAAGAGAGAGGAAAGAAGGGGAGAGAGGCAAGAAGGGGAGAAAGAGAGAGGATGCAAGAGGAAGGATAAAAGAGCAAGAAGAGGATAGAGAGGATGCAAGATGAGGGATAAAGAGACAAGAGGGGGATAAAGAGGATTCAAGAGAAGGGATAAAGAGAAAGGCAAGAGGGGGAGAAAGAAGGATGCAAGAGGAGGGATAAAGAAGGGGGATAAAGATGCAAGGGGGAAAGAGGCAAGAAGGGGGGAAGAGGCAAGAAGGGGAAATAAAGAGAAAGGGGCAAATTGAGGGATAAAGAGGCAATGGAAGGATGCAAGAGGAGAGACAAAAGCAAAACGGGAATAAAGAGGGTGGAAAAATAAGGGATAACGAGTGAAATAAAGAGACAAGGGGGTAAAAAGATAAAGGGGAAAGAGGGAGGAAGAGTTAAGAATGGAATAAAGAGAAAGAGGCAAAGTGTGGATAAAGAGACAAGAGGGGGAGAAATAATATATTTCTCTGAATCTTGCCTCCCTTGTACTTCTTTCACCCCTTTGTGCCTCTTTCTCCCCTTGCACCTCTCTTTCTCACCCCATGTACTTCTTTCACCCCCTGTGCCTTCTCCTCCTTGCATCTCTCTTTCTCCCCCCTTGTACTTCTTTCACTCTCTGCTCCTCTTCCTCCCCCTTGCACCTCTCTTTCTCCCCCATGTACTTCTTTCACTCCTCCTTGTGCCTCTTTCTCCCCTTGTACTTCTTTCACCCCTTTGTGCCTCTTTCTCCCCTTGCACCTCTCTTTCTCCCCATGTACTTCTTTCACCCCACTGTGCCTCTTTCCCTCCCACGTACTTCTTTCACCCCTTTGTGCCTCTTTCTCCCCTTGCACCTCTCTTTCTCGCCCCATGTACTTCTTTCACCCCCTTGTGCCTTCTCCCCCTTGCACTTCTTTCTCCCCCCTTGTACTTCTTTCTCCCCTCTGTACATCTCCCCCCCTTGTACCTCTTCCTCCCCCTTGCACCTCTCTTTCTCCCTCATGTACTTCTTTTACCCTCATGTACTTCTTTCACCCCACCTTGTGCCTCTTTCACCCCTTTGTGCCTCTTTCTCCCCTTGCACCTCTCTTTCTCCCCCCTTGTACTTCTTTCACCCTCTGCACCTCTTTCTCCCCCTTGTACCTCTTTCTCCCCTCTGTACCTCCCCCCTTGTACCTCTTCCTCCCCCTTGCACCTCTCTTTCTTCCCCCTATGTACTTCTTTCTCTCCCCTCCCTTGTGCCTCTTTCTCCCCTCTGTACCTCTTCCCCCTCTTGTACCTCTCTTTCTTCCCCCTATGTACTTCTTTCTCTCCCTCCATTGTGCCTCTTTCTCTCCTATGTACCGCCCCCCCCCCTTGTACCTCTTTATGCCTCTTTCTCTTCTTCACCACACTGCCCTCACTGATGACAGCCTGGACCGCGTCACACGTGGAGACGCTGCGTGGTGCATGCTGGGGTTTTCTTCCTCAGTCTGAGCACCAGTTTTAAACTTGCACTGGCCTCAGAACAGAGGAAGGAAAACACCAGCATGCTCCACGCGGCATATCCGTGTGTGCCGCGGTCCCGGTGTCCTGGCTGTCATCATTGCGGACAGTGGGTAGACACAGTAAAAAACTTAACAAAATGGATTAAAAATAAATAAATAAATAATTCTCCCATTTCAGTGCCCCTCCGCTGCGGTGCCCTAAGGCGGCTGCCTAAGCCGCCTTATGCTACCGCCGGCCCTGGGTACATATCCTTTAACCCATGGGTGCTAGAAAGGTACCCAATACATTGTGAAGCCAGACCACTCTGGCATCCAAAGGGTTTATCTTTTATAACTCTTATCTAGAATGTATAACCCTAGTGGGCACACTTGCCAAGATTGCAAAGCAATTTCCAGGGACAAGTTCCCCTGGGCAGTCACTGACAGAGTCACTAGTATGCACAGTACCATGTAGAGTGACGCCAGCAGAAACCCTTGTACAGCAGACTTTATAGAACTCTCTACAGCAGAGTCTACCCACAGGTAAATCCTGCAGGAAATGATATAGATAAGCTATAGACATGTGAGGAAGCACTATCCTTTAACCCTCTGGCACACAAAAGGGTTAAATGTTTAATGACAATCCCATAGAATATAGAGCTGAAATTCAGTTTTAAAGGTGACATGACACCTCCTAATAATAACCTTGCAATTACCTTACTATGGCCCAAGAAATTAAAATGGCCTTCAATGAATTTTGCCCATGTGCCTTTTTTCAAGAGATAACATCTTCAGTCAGTGTTGGATATCATGTCCATAGAGGCAGACATGACAGTTGCTGGAAGGTTTTAAAAACTGAAGCATGTATTATATAATGTGTTGTGAAACAATGGCCTGTACACCCCTCTAGTCCTTAAAGAGATAGTAATACTGCTAATAAAGTGGAGGTACAAGTTTTTTCATTCTTTTTTAAGCAAGTAGTGCTATATTTCAATACTTACAGTTTTATAGTTCAAGCCCAATTGAATCTGAAAGGCTCCCCATCCCGCCCCTTCTGGCTGCCTCCCATCAGATGTAGAATCCTGTTGTGGGACCGGACGGATCTCAGTGAGGGACAATCTTCACTTAGTAAGTATAAGGAAAACCCTGTTTCCCCCTTGAAAAAGGAGGGCAGGATTTTCCTTATCTTCACTGAAAATTGTCCCTCGCAGTTCTCCATCCGGACCAGATTGAGGTAAGTGTGTCACAAGAGACACTCGTACCACAAATAAACACAATCATGTTTAAACCTAAACATATTGAAATACGGGGTCTAGATGTGTAACTGCTACTGACATTTCACACTAACATGTTATAATGACTTGGGTGTTTATGATAGGTCTTTCAAAATCATCTAATAAGTGAGCCATTCTTTATTTAAATCTGTAGTTTGAAAGATATTTAGCATTATTTATCTGTTTATACAAACTATCCATCACTTCCTGGTAGGAAATGGCAGTTGGACTGGAGAGTAGACTGTTAGTATATGACACAACAGGCTGTGCTGGCAAGTACTGCTGAATATAAACCGACATATAAATAAAGCTAAATATCTCCTAAACTATTATGTTAAATAAAATATAAACAACTTTGAAAGCTCTTTCAAAATCACCTACTCAATTATATAATGTAATTCCACTTTAAATTACACTGACAAAGAAGCCCTATTAACCCTTTGATTGCCAAAGCAGTATGCAGTGGTTTAATTCTAAGGCCCCATAATCCATAACTTTAAAACTATTTATTACCGGGTCTCTTTCTTTATGAACTAAAGACTAATATCTCTGTGTGCTTTAAGTGACATTACAGATCAGAAGACAGTGACAGTTAGTTAATGACCTGCAGGAACCTTGGTCTCCACCAAACTAGCTCTGCAGCTCTAGCAATAAAGTTCAGTTTATCATACAGTGAAGGAAAAGGCAACATGTGCCTCTCCAGCTGTTTTGGATACAAGTCATTTTCTGCCAGAGACTGGATGTTTTGGAATGATGACATTTGTAGTCTCCATTAGCTGGAGAGCCAGATATTGTCTGCTCCTGGTCTAGTGTACAGAACTCTGCCATCAGCACCCATTTGCTCAGATGGAACTTTACCGTTACTGTGAAGCCACTGTGATGCGGATCCTGAGAATCAGTTAGTGGGCAGCTCTCAGATCATTTCTATCAGTTCTGAGAATTACTGCTGGAAAGCCATGGCTTCACCACTGTGCTCAGGAATTTTTTGGTTTATGCTGTTGATTTTGTTTCTCTTGCAAAAACCAGTGACTGGAGAGACTAAAAGTCTGATAAAGAAGGAGAAGATCAAGCCACAGATGATTGGGATGGATCGTCCTGATCCTATACATGACAGAAAGATGAATTTATTCCCTGCTCTGTTCTTTACCCTGCTTTTTGCAGCAGTGATTGCCAGACCCAGAAAGCAAGAGGAACGCCAAAAGAAGGCACGATCCCACGCAGGCTGCTGCAGAACCTTGAGAAGCTGCAAGTCCAACGGCAGCCCTGGCAAAGTTACTTCAAGCTGCGACTCCAACAGCAGCCCCCATACAGCCGCTGAAAGCTGCAACTCCAACAGCAGCCCCCATACAGCCGCTGAAAGCTGCGACTCCAACAGCAGCCCCAATACATTCAATATAATCGAAGGGTGCAACACCAGCCCTACCAAAGCATCTTCAAAAAAGAGACACTACAAAGCCGCTGGAAGACGCAAGGGTAAATTAAAGCGCTACTCAGAATACAGAAGCTGTCAGGCAAACATCATAATCCCTGACAAGCCTCTAGAGGATGCAGAGCCAGCGCAATCCTCTACAGAGACACTGGAAGCTGCAGGCCCAACTCTGGACCCTACTGAAACTCTGGAGCCTGCAGACCCAACACTGGCCCCTATTGAGACTCTGGAACCTGCAGACCCATCACCGGCCTCTATGGAGACTCTGGAACCTGCTGAGCCAACACCGGCCCCTACAGAGAGTTTGGAAGCTGGAGGCCCAACACCGGCCCCTACGGAGACTCCTTAAACCGCAGACTCAACAGTGGCCCCTTCACAGAAATCTGTTGTAACATCACAGAAGTAAAGACCATGAAGTGTGAAACACTGGACTCGTTTCATCAATTTATTATATATTTTCAGTGATTTCTATGGTCCTGATAGTTGAAAATCGTTTATATTTATATGCAATTAAGTGATATTTACTATGGTAATACTGTAAACACAAATTTCTCATGGAAATACTGTTTCCTTATTTAACCATTTGAGTGCTAAAGAGGTATTCAACACACTGCAACACATTGAGCTGGATATCCCTCTGGCACCCAGAGGGTTAATAAACCTTTAGGTGTTTTTTTCCATTTGATGACTGTCTCCCATGATCCTGGATACCCCAGGCTGAATACACCTGTATATGTTATGTCTGTGGGACATGCACCATGTAGTTACACTGTGGGTTTATTATAATAGTTGTAATGTCACAGTACCCTGCTATTGAATATATAATATATATTTATTTCGCCATCAGGTTCAAAGTTTGAAAGGAGCCGGAACCATAATTATGAAAAAATTCTAGGGTTTTTTTCTGCTAAGTTAAAGTGGAACCGCATTAAACTTTCACAATTTGAAAATGTTCTGCAAAATGTATGCCATTAACCCTTTGAGTGACAGAGAGGTATCCAATGCAATGTGTTGCAATGCATAGCACACTTCTTTGGCACTCAAAGGGTTAAACCTTTTACAAAGTTAATAAAACATCCCTTTTTATGTGTGAACAAGGAAGTGTCTTTTTAGCCTAGGAGATACCTTCCCCATATCATTTCAAATGGCGAAAGAGGGACCCTTTTGTTTTAGGTGGTTTTGTTGGGGAGGCATTACCAAGAACTTCCCTGACCCTTTCACACTGGCATCTCAAGTTCTACCACTCACTCTCCCACGTGCCCAAAATTTCTTCTCTGCTGGCCTGGCATACTCACCAGTTCAGGGTCCATGGCAGGCCTGTTCTATATCTTGTTCCCACTGGTCTGCATTCTCTCTTTCCATTGGTCTGCTATTCCTCCCACTGGCTCTCTTTTTCCTGCTAGCCAACTGACCCCATCACAGCCTCAAAAGCTATGTGGCCTCCAAATGGTAAATCCTTCTGCTCCACATTTTCTCTCAGCTGTCCACCTCCCTCTTAGTCCCATGCCTTCTCTCTGCCTCCCATACTTACTCTTTACCCTGTTCTCTCTTTCTGCCCCCTCTCTCTCTCTATTATCCCACTATCTGTTCTCAGTTCCCTATCCTCTCTTAGCCCTCAACCCTGAGTAGAAGGACCATTTATATTCTCACAAGCAAAAGAGGCATTGCGTTGCCCGTGGCGATTGAGTCCTTCATGTGCTTCAGTCTTATTCAATGCATTGATTGAGAATGGTTTGGATATGTTTGCCACAGTGAAAGGGTTAACTGTTTGAGCACCAAAGAGCTATCCATGCAGTCGAATGTGTTGCATAGCTGTTTGACACTGAAGGGGTTTGAAGGCAGAAATAAAATGTGCAATTGCTAGAGAGGTATGCAACACATTCCACTGCATGGATAACTCTTTGCCTCTCAAACACTTAATCGTTTCACTACCGCAAACGTACCCAAACCATTGTCAATCAATGTGTTCAATACCCTTGAAGTACTCAAAAGTCTTAATACACACGGGCAACGCCGTGCCTCTTTTGCTAGTATATATATATATATATATATATATATATATATATATACTTTTTGGACTATATGGATCTGATCACGGAAGACGACTGAGTGAGGGCAGTTCTCAAATTCCCTCATATGCTCTTTTAGTCCTGGGATAGTTTGCTAAACTTCCCAGGCAGACTTCTAACTGCAAGTACCATTATACTTACATTAATACATCTGCATTATTTGGAATTATTCGGAGAGGACCGTAATACATCGCTGTGTATAGCTGAGCGTGGGCAGCCGCAGATACCCACAATTGCTATAAGCTTGTCTGACTGTGTGTCATTCAGGTGAATTGGCTCTATGGGTGAGTGGTGCCTACATATACTATATGGAAATGTAATAATTCCATATGATTTGCTGCTGATCTTCTATCAATATTTATACATCATTAGCATTTGAGGATTTTTTGGACAATCATATTTGAAGGACTTTTGATTGTATTTCAGATCTGTTTGGATATAGTTTATGCTATGTAATTTCTTTTTTCTTTACATGTATGAATTTTGTGCACATTATCATGGCAAATCACGGGGTTTACCTATTATCTGTGTTTCAATAGAATTATCGTTTGCACAATTGTAAGTATTTTGTATTATTATTTTTCACTATTTTTTTTAGCATTCTGTCATTATACAAGTCATGTATTATGATTTTATAACTTTGCTGTATTTTTGATATTACTTTGTCACTTTCACAGTATATATTGTAGCGTTCGCCTATTGTGATCTGATATTTTACCTATACTCTTCTTTGTTGGATCATTGGTGACTGACATTTAACCATGTTACCACTCTCTCTATAATATATTAATAAATTTGATGTTTCTTGAGGGAAAATGTCATCTTACAACCCTTCCTTTGCACCATAGCATACTATAGTCATTACTTTCTGGTTACTGATTTTCAGGCCTATTTAATACAAAGGTACTGTACTATATAACATGTTTTTTTTATGTTTCTGAAAAAAACACCATATAGTGTATGTTGGAGGTTGCAATGCCTATTATAACTTCAATGAATGGCTTATGCACGTGGTGGCCAGCCAATAATATTCAAATATGTAGTTCAATCACCTGCCACACCTACCTGCAATACGATTGGTGGAGGAATGCAAGATAAAACATGAATTTTGAACAAGGGAAAAGAAATGCAGAAGAGAGATGCTACAATTCGGTCTCAAGTGGAAGAGCCATTAGGGTTTAACTCTCCTTCTTTATTAGGTATGCAGTTGGAAGTTAAGAATTGCAAAGTGATGACACACTTGATAACAGAACATTTGTGCTGTTAATTTTGGCTAAAAAGAGCAGCCTGAGTAATTTGAGGCAGTACTCATATTCTGTGCCTAGATTGTTTCTGTTTGTAATGTTATATTAAATTACTTACTCATCTTATTTTGCACTCAAAACATCTTGATTTCAACCACCAGACCTCCCATCTTTCTCTTCATCTGACAACCATCTTTGTAAAATGCTACATTGTTTCACCATTTTCTTCATGAATTTGACCACTTGAGAAAAAAAATCTATGAAGTTTAGAAAACACACTCTCCATTCATGTCTACCAACTACCTTGTTCCTTAAACTGCAACTACACCTAACATGATTACCAATAGGCCAGAGACAACCAATACTTTATAATAGTGAATTATATATTATTTCACTTTCTATATCAAGAGCTGTCTGTATGAATTCTCCTTAGCTGCACTCTGCCCTGATATGTTTTCTACTCTTCTGGATATTCATTTACTTTTTTTTTCCCTTTGCCCTGAAAGGAACAATGCCTCCTGGGGAAAGCTGAGACACGTAACGTAGGAGAGTAGTATTTTATATGTAAAATATATATATTGTAAGGTTTATCCTCCTGAATGAAGCAAGAGTACTCACACTGCTAAGATGTATTGTATTCCAAAGTTATTGCAGCTCAAACGTGAATTTTTTAGGTGCAGTATCCCAGTTGTATAGTGCTGCTGTTGCTACACCATCCTATGGACAGCTCTGGTCAGTTGACCATAAACCTCCATGGGATGGTTTAGCAAGAGCGTCCCTGTACAATTTCAGGCCATTGAGACACTGCAACTAAACTATTCTAGATTGAGCTGCAATAACTTTTTAATAAAACACCTCTCAGCAGAGGATAAATTGTATAAATATTATATACATCATATATTTTTTTTACATGTTAAGCATTGCTATCCCTTTAAGGGGAGAACAAAAACATATATTTGTTTTTATGTTTGCCCTGATATAACTCATTCATAGAAAAATATTAGAGACAGTTAAACAAGCATCTTACGTTGGTTTGGCAATGCGCAGAGTCCTAGCACTCAGTTTCTTATATTCTTGTGATGCAGGCTACACAAAACTCAATGAATTCGTTCAGCTCATTCTATTGTTTAAAATTTTCACCAGTGGGTTGGCACGTGTACATAAAAGACAAAATGAAGAGGAAGCCAGCTTTGGTGAAATTCGGAGAATGGTGACAATATAAAAAACTCTAACTGTACATATTATAAGAAGTGTCAGGGATAAATACAATGCGGTATTTATTAACAAAAGTAATTGCCCTTCTAGCAATTTGTCTCTGAGTTTATTGTCATGGGATGTAAACAGTAGTCTTCAAGAAAATTAGGCTATGATCACATGATTTACCTAGGTAGGTTTCCAGTTCAATAACATCTTTTTTAAGAACAGGTGTCCAAAACTGTACACCATATTCTAGATGAGGCCTTATCAAGGATTTATGTACAGATAGTACTATATTTGCATCCTGTGCAGCTATACCCCTGTTTGCGTTTCCCATTAACCCCTTAACGACCCATGACGTACATGTACGTCATGAGGTTGAGGTCCCTAAAGGACCAAGGACGTACATGTACGTCATGGAATTCTGGGCTCCCCGCTCATCTGCACGCCGTTCTGGGAGTCCAGAATTGGGGGAGCTAAAAGAAAAATGCTCCGTGGTCCTTAGGTGACCGCCGTGTGCGTGAGCGGCTGGTCCTTAAGGGGTTAAAGCTGAACTATCATGCACATGTAAGTTATCCCCAATTAATTGTTAGTATCTTGGTAATCATGGAAATAGCATATGAAAGTTTCTTAAGTGGAGGCATGAGTTGCAATTATAACTTTGTACGAAACTTACGTAAAACAGGATGGCGCAGACATCTTGGCAAAGTAGGATCTGTGCCCCTGTGCTGTCCGTCCCTGCCTGTACCGTATGGTCAGGGCCGGATTTGCCATAAGGCAGAGTGGGCATCTGCCTACAGGCGCACTCCACAGAGGGGCGCCTGCCATGGTAAGGTCTGTGCCTTCTTCAGCACAGACCTGTAGCTGCTGAGCTCCCCCGGCTCTTTAGTAATGCAGAGCGCTGGCAGATGACATTATCTCCCAGCGCTGTGCATTACTAAAGAGAAGACCGCGCGGGAGCTCCAGCAGCTACAGGTCTGTGCAGATGGAGGCACAGACCACTCCTGCAGCTGGACCACTGGGGAGGTGGGAAACTGATACGGGGTGTGGCAATGTGAGGGTAATATGGAGATGATGGGGCAATGTGGAACTGATCGGGGCAATGTGAGGTCAATATGGGGATGATGGGGGGCAAGTTGGAGCTGATGGGGGCAATGTGAGGGCATTGTGGAGATGATGGGGGCAATGTGAGGGCAATATGGATCTGATGGGGGCAATGTGGAGGTGATGGGGGCAATGTGAGGGCAATATGGAGGTGATGGGGGTAATGTGGAGCTGATGGGGGCAATGTGGAGGTGATGGGGGCATGTAGCTGATGGAAGTGATGTCTCACAATTAGTGTAAATATGTAACCTTTTACTGAAAACTATCCAGGACATACTTGAAAACGAGAGAAATCTCAATGTATTCTTCCTGGTAAAACATTTTCTAAATAAATAAATAAATAAATATGGAGCTGATGGGGGCAATGTTGAGATGATGGGGCAATGTGAGGGCAATATGGAGCTGATGGGGGCAATGTGGAGCTGTTGGGGCAATGTTGAGATGATGGGGGCAATGTGAGGGCAATATGGAGCTGATACCTCACCTTTAAAAAGGGACACACATGAAAAATGCATACTTCAGTGTTGCTTTGATTTGGTGCACTCCTGAAATATGCCTGTTTCCTATGTGTCCCTTTTTAAAGGTGAGGTATGGTCAGCCTAAGCTGATGGGGGCAATGCGGAGCTGATGGGGAAATATGGAGCTAATAGGGGCAATGATGAGATGATGGGGGCAATGTAAGGGCAATATGGAGTTGATGGGGGCAATGTGGAGCTGGTGGGGGCAATGTTGAGATGATGGGGGCAATGTGGAGATGGCCAATGGGGGGGCGCTTCAGATTTCTGTGCCTACAGGCTCCTGAGATGTAAATCCAGCCCTGCGTATGGTACAGTGCAACTCCCCTTTTGGCAAATAACCTGTCGGTGATGAGACAGGGACAAACAGCTCAGGAGCACAGATTCCACTTTGCCAAGATGTCTGCTCTGTCCTATTGACGTAAGTTTCATACAAAGTTATGATTGCAACTCATGCCAGCTCTTAAGAATCTTTAATACACTATTTCCATGATTACCAAGATACTAACCAAGATACCAACAAATAATTGGGGATAACATATGCGCAT
This sequence comes from Rhinophrynus dorsalis, assembly GCA_037306005.1. Classification (NCBI taxonomy): domain Eukaryota; kingdom Metazoa; phylum Chordata; class Amphibia; order Anura; family Rhinophrynidae; genus Rhinophrynus; species Rhinophrynus dorsalis. The sequence goes on along the minus strand of CM074719.1, from coordinate 431,661,734 downwards.
GATAGTTCCACTTTTTTGTGTGTAAATATTTTACCAGGAAGAAAACATTGAGATTGTCTCTCATTTCCAAGTATGTCCTGTTTTAACACTGTATTTATTATAGAGAATGTACTGTAGTCATGGTTAATAACTCCATTTAGCACATTACAGGGTAACACTTAGACAGATGCATTAGAGCCACAGTTGCCACCTCATCCCTTAATAGAAGCTCTCTAGAGGCTGTTAGACTGTGACTCCCATCAACAGCCAGTTGAGGATAATGGGAATTTTAGTCGTACAACAGCTGGTTGTTAACCATTTGAGTGCCAGAGGGGTATGCAACATACCTCCGAAGTGTCCCTCTTTAGGAGGGAAAGTCCCTATTTTAGACCCAAATCCCCCTGTCCCTCTTTCCAACCCTGATGTCCCTCTTTTTATGGAATCAGGCTTTGTAGTGTGCATATAAGTGTATTATTTAGCTCTACAGCAATAAAACTTATATTATTGTTTGTTTAAAGTTCAGTATATGTATTTATAAATGTGTAAATAAAATACATTGGTCTTGTTATAAATAATTTATTAGGTTACACAAATAGGTGGTGATAGGTCATGAAATAACCTAAAAATGCTTGTTTATACCCTACCAACCAGCCACACACCCACATCCACTACCTGAAACAAAAGTGTCCCTCTTTAGCCATTTGAAATGTTGGGAGGTATGTATGCATCCCATTACTGTCCAATGCGTTGCGTACTGCTCTGGCACTCAAAGGGTTAAACAGTCATTTGTGAACAGTACTCCAAGTACAAAATAGAGGTTGACATTTTTGTTGACCGTGCCTTTGTTGAAAATATGTAAAAAATGCATGAGTGGTTAGACACACACACACATACACACACAAAAGCACTTGATCTGTGTCAGGTATTTGCAGGTAACACCCTTTTCCACACCCCTCCTCCTCTGTGGATGAGTCAGAGGCAGAAGCCTCCTGATGTTTCATTCTCTAGTCACCCTGTCAATCCGTGCCTGCAAAGATCACTACAGGTATCTACCTGGAAGATCCCCACGCTGTGCCTGCTACAGCTTAAACAGCTGAAAGGGTAAGTGTTCACACACAATAATATACGTCTGCTTTACAAATATACTGTTTCACTGTAATCTCTGTTTACAACTCCTTACGTTTTCATCATAACATTAGTGCTTTGAGTTTAGATTTTGCAGAAAGATGTTTATATTGTTAAGCAAAACTTTACTGAAAATATTGTCCATACAAAATATGTGTGCAAGGGAGATATAGAAAAGGGGAGTGAGAGGGTGTACTGTTTGAGCTCAAATCATATTTTATAATAAATGATAATTATTAGCGCAATTATTAAATATTATTATTGCTGTTACTGTTTTAATGGCGCCTTTGGATTAGAGTTGATTCACCTTTCATATTTATATAATAAAGTATTATATATCTTTACATAATAGTTACACAATATTTTCAATAATAATTAATGCAATAAGTCAATTTGTTTATGCTCTTTACACCGAATCAAGATAATTATTTAGAAAACAACAGACTCCATGTTTCACTGTAATTTGTGTTTAACCCCTTGGATGACTGACATCCATTGTAATGCATTAGATACATCTCTAGCATCAAATGGGTTAAAATGTCATTAATGTCTCGGATGCTTCTATCATGTTGCCGTGCTTTTAAAATTCAATGGTTTGACCTGTTGGATACTAAACCAATCTCCAAAGCATCACACAACAATGTAATGAACATGTCTCTAGCATCCAAGGGGTTAAACATGAAGATTTATGTCATCATTATATTCATGGAAAATTATAGCCCATATATGAGAAATGTTTGTTTTTTAAACCCTTTGAGTGCCAGAGAGTTATCCAATGAATTGTGTTGCAATGCATTGGATACCCCTCTGGCACTCAAAGGGTTAACACTTTGTCTCCAGGGTGCAACACTGTATAGAGTTCTAGTGTGATCTAGTCTAATCTGTGGAAGAAGTGCTTAAACAAACATTATTGGCATGAAAGACATAGTACTACTAATCTATGTATTTTTTGATCAAATTGAATAGGAACAAACACGCCATAAACAAGTGTCTTTTTGTGAAGAAAAACCATTAAATAGACCTGAACACAGTCCTATGAAATGGAATAGTTGTACTAGTGACAGTTCTTGTTAATCATCTGTGTCCCACATAAGAATTTAAAGTTCTACCAACCCCTTCAAAGTATACTGACAGCTTTAAAAACAAGCACACCAACCCTATACTGGAAAAACCAGTTAATTCAGTATACCTTGTCATGAATAGACAAGCGACTGCATTTTTTTTTCATACATATCTATCCACTGTTTGCCGGGGGATAGGGTTGTGAATTGGTTGAAAATACATACATTTTAATCTATATAAAGATATAGTCCAAGTTATTCTTCCTTTTTTTCTTCCATTCTTAACCCCTTTGGTGCTAAAGACATCTCAAATGCATTGTTTTGTAATGCGTTGGTGATGTTGCTACCGGGGGTTAAAAATGTGTGTAAAACAATTACTGGACCTGCTCTCTATGGTTCATTCCTTGATTAAACATTGGCTTAGTGTGGCTCCCATATCTGCCAGTTCTCATATATTTACAGGAACAGTCCGTGGTTCTGGGTCCCTGTCATTGGATCCCACTGTCCCTGGTTTTGTCCCTGGTTTTAAAATTGAATGCTAATCCCATACAGGTTATGGGATAGGCATAAGACTATCCTGAACAGAAGACAAGACCAAGGACACTCTGCAATGCAACTGCCTGGGGGAAAAATGTCCCTGGAAATACTTCTGACTGAATTTCAATTTTTGTGTGCCAGAGGGGTATGCAGCGCATTGCTTTGCAATGCGTTGAGTACTCCTCTGAAACTCAGATGGTTAATGCTAGTACTTATGTATATAAATGTATTCTTTGGTTGGTATTTATTAACTTGAGAAATTAGAGGTTTTATGTAGCAGTAGAGTATATATTTTGCTTTTAAAAAAAGTAAATGTGATTTTCTACTAAGGTATTAACATGGACAAAATAATTGGAAAGACACCTCCAGTTGAGCAATATTGGTGATACAAGATATGTCCAGTATTTATAAACGATTTGCAGTACTTATATCTGAAAAAATACTGATTTTTGAGTCTCTCTCTCACTCCCTTGCTCATGGCATACATTCCACTTAGAGACATTTTTAGCAGAGCCCTGCTACACTTCTGTCCCCCCATATTCTTCATGTTGTCTCACTTGCCATCTCTTGCTTCCACCAGTGATTCTGTGTGTCCAGCAGCCATCCATGTGAGATTAATCCAGTATTATTAAATGGTGCCCACATGAATCAGCCATTCATTATAGGTAGCTATAAGCATCATAACCTTCACTCAGCTGAAAGGTATGAAAGCCCCACAGGCCAATGTGAAAACCTGCCTTGCTGCATTTTCATTGCTCTCCTGCATTAATCCCTTAAAGGGATAGTAATACTTCGTTTTATCTTTATTTTATTTTGTAGGCATTAAAAAAACATAAAGAACGATATAAGTCTTATCTCTCAAACCTTTATGGTTTAAGAGATATTCACAAGCAAAGTTTCCACCTCCCGCCCCTTTTACCTAGTGTAAGCCATCTCTTCTCAGATGTGGAATGCAGTCCATAGACCAGACAGATAACAGAAGGGGACAATCTTCTTTCTATGAAAACAATGAAAGCCCTTCCCCCCTTGACAAGTTTCTCAGGTTTTTCCCTCATCTTAACTTGAAGATTGTCCCTCTCTGCAATCTACCTGGGCACCTCCCTTCTGCTGTGGCTGATCAGTGTTACATCAGTAAAAGGGGCGGGAGGGGGATACTTTGTCAATGAATTATTCTAGAACTACAACTCTGACAGGATTGAAATAACACTCTCCAAAGTCCAAATACTATGATGATTAATTAGAGCTGGTTTTATTATGAAACATTACTATCCCTTTAAGGACCGTGCAGTTCAGGGGTGGGGTGCGCTGAAGGACCAACACACGTTTTCCTTTCCACTGGCCAACACAGTGATCAAGGCATGCTGCGATTACAAAATTCCATGACCTGCCAGGATTGTCACCGATCCTTAACCCCTCAAAGACCCATGACGTGCCAGGACAGTCATGGGAAAACTTCCCTAAGGACCAGTGACAGTCCTGGCACGTCATGGATTTCAGGGCTCCCCTGAATTGGATCCAATTGAAAAAAAATGCTCTGTGGTCCTTAAGGGGTTAAGGCACTGACACAGATGACGGTCCTGGTACATCATCGGTCGTTAAGGGAGTAAGGCTGTACAGATGGAGTATGCTCAACATTAGTGCATTCACACAAGGCAATAGTCACCCATGTGAAAGGCACCATAGCCATGTATCATATTTTTCACAATGTGTTGCCTATGTTAAAGGGGCCTAAAGGTGCAGGTCCTAAAATCTGAATCTGAGGTGCCATGTTACACTGCATTAAAGGGGAGCTAAACCTATAGGAATAATCAGCTCTTAGGCCACTTTCAAATGCGAATGTTCCTAAACTGTATGTTTCCTTTCACACAGGAGACTGTTGCCTTCTGTGAATGCACCAGACTCTAGCAAACTGCATCTTTACTGGGTTCATACAGGAATGCAGTAAAAATGCTGTAAGGAAGGTCTGCAATGTTTCTGGCGGGGCCACCTGCAGACATTTCACATGAACACTGATGGAGGTTAAGATGCTCATTGCAACCTCCAATGGATGGCCAACCCACTTGGGCATCAACTAGTAATGTCACTTACCTCCTGTGTCCAGCTCTGTGGAGGAATGCAGGAGAACGTGAGATAAAGAGCACAGGCGACAGAACTGTAGCAGGGAGCTCTTTCACACAGGCAAATTTTGTATATTTACTTCCTATAATGCTTATGATCATCCCTTCATAATCCCTTGGGTATTAAACAGGTCTTGCTGATGCTTTGTAGTTCTCTCTAGTTAAACTTAATCTGTGTAGAGCTTCATAAAAATGATTAGGAATAAGATATCTAATGCAGATAAGGTATGGACACACCGTCATGCAATCACATCCAAGCTTTGTTCACATTGGGCTGATCCTTTGTTAAATTATCTCATTAGCATTATATCGCCAGGTTTTATTATAGCGTTTTAACAGCAATTACATAGTCAGCATTGTTTCACTTTTTAAGATGATAAAACTGTATTCTACAGATGAAAACAATGACTTTGAGACTTAATTGGATATATTATATCCCATGCATGAAATGTGAGTTTTATAGCTGGGTTGATAATATGTAAAATTATGAAAATTATAGGGGAACTATACCTATAGGGATAAGTGGCCTGTAATGTGTTTAATAGAATTACATTCCTAGATAGGAGTCCTCCATACAGCACAATTTATGCATTCTTGCATACTTTCTGTAGTTGCCTGTAATTGCTATGCTCCATTTTAGCTCTATATTTAGATTTTACCTCAGCTCAGTGGACAATAGACTGTATTGGTATGAAAAAGATTTGCCATACAGAGAGAGAGAGACCTGTCCATGATTTTAATTAGCCACAAAATCCATTTTATGTAAGTAGTTGTTCAGTTATAGACTACCACAGAGTGGAGATACAAACAAACAGTAAATATATGTACCTGTAAGGACACATTCCTAAATAATTACTTCTATTACACAAATTAACAGCCACTTATTTCAAAGGTAATTTTCTCCATTAAATGAAGTTCTCAAGAATATTTTCAGTAATAACCTTTTTGCATGGCGTTGTAAAAATACAAAAAGTGTCTACAAAGTGTCTTCAGTTAGGGAGCAATACATATAATGTTTCTTAATGGATTTAACAGAAATACATAGGCAGGAGTCCTGGTATATCTATTTCTTTATGTTTTTGCATTCTGCAGTTGACTGTTTATTGAACTCTACTTTAGTCTGCATTTAGATCACACATGACACATCCTCAAAATAGATTATCGTTGTTATTAGCGTAAAAGAAAAACTGTAAGCAGCGGACAGTGATATGCCACTGTCCAGCTATAGACTATAGGGACGTCCAAGTTTTTTCGGTCATGGGCCATATGATCAGAAAGCCATAAGTGTGAGTGATGCATAATCTTTTTAATTTGATAATGATGGGGAATCATAGTCTGTTAGCTATTTAAAAATATGTATTTATTTATTTATTTATAATACCAATATATAGCAGACATCTATTCTTGAACTGTATGGTACTGGCAAGCAGGGAATTAGGTTTTACTGGCCTACCAGTTCATGTGTGCTAGTTAATTAGGTATAAAAATTGTTTTTTAAAAATCTCAGAAGGACTGCACCCTGGAGTCAGACGGGCCACATTTGGCCCATAGGATGCACGTTAGACGCCCCTGGACTACAACACTTTTGCCGTGTGTTTCGGCTTTGCAAGAGAGAGACAGAAATTATCCTTCTTCCTACTAGACCCAAAATGCTTCTGAGTAGAATCTATTCAAGAAGTGAAAGTGTTACATGCCCTAGTAATCTTTTCCTAGGAGTCAGATATACCAAACTATTGAACACATGGACCTGCAGTCAATTGCAAGTGATACATGCATCACTGGTTTTATCTAATGGTTTCATATTGGTGTGATAAAGTTATCAACTGCAACGGAATCCAGCCCATCATTGGTTGATCATGTTCATTTTGTTTGAGGCTATAATGGGATTACTTTACTAGCAGATATGAAAAGAAAAATGTATTACTCTAGGCTCATAACTGAGTTAGTAATCAGTGTTAATTATGAAATGAGCAAGTTTTAAGGGGACATTCACCACTTATTAAATAGATTTATATGCAATTTCATTTGTGCCATTACTCCGAGTCATTCTTTGTTCTGCACACTCGGTCTCAAGATAAGACAAGTTCTTGGGCTTGCCATACATTTAAATGCTCAAATATTTATTTTTCAGCTATACAAATTACAAGCAGAGTCCATCATTTCAATTTACTGTTAACACCTTAAAGTCCAGAACAGTAAAAGTCTCAATGAGGTTTCATATGCTATTGAAGCTCTGCACTGCACTGGAAGCTTTATTAGCATAAAGTAGAATTTTGTTCCATACTCAGAGGACTTACTATGAAGAACTAAATGTAGAAATATCTGTTAACCAGACTGTGTGCAACACACTGCAAAGCAATGAGTTGTACATCTCTCTTTCTGGTCTTTAAAAGGTTAAACTATATATCTGTTGGTCCTTTGGCTAATGATAGGTGTTTTTTAATGATGTTTTCAAAAATGCTAACTTGACCTCAGGGTGAAAGATCCACTTTAATAATAATAATAATAATAATATTAAAATGTAGTATCCTCCTATTAGCATGAAGGGGTTGATAAATCCAAGTGTGGTTTATTCATGAATCAGCAAGTCAGCCCTATTTGCATAAGATCATTCATAACTATCATCAGGTGTTTATTAATGATTGTATGGATTTCCCTCTGTAGTATACACTAATACAGGAAATCTAGATATAATCCATGAAAGGAGCGCTTTTCAAAATGGAGAGATCTACATCTCTATACATCTTATGCTTATATATCAAACTGAACTGTCCCTTTGTAACAAAAATGTCTTTTTGGAAGAGCTTTCAAAATTACCTATACGTATGTTATATATTTTTTATTTCTAACAATAGTTTATGAAATATTTAGATTTATTTGTTGGTTTATGTTAATGAGCTAGTGCTGGCCAGCAGGAAGTGGCATTTGTAATGGGAAGCAGTGTGGAATGTTAATGAGTGGTTGACATATTTTCATATCTATGGTTAACATATAGATGCTTCTGAATACACTTTCACAATCACCTATTTCTTACAAAGTGACATCTCCACTTTAATAAAGCTTCCCGTTGGACACATCATCCTGATCCTGGCATAAGGCAATAGCATATTTCTGTACTATATTATTGTACTCTTTGATGGCTAAAGCAACTTGACAATCATACATAGATTAGGTTGTTTTCCTGCCTGACAATTGCGGGCACAGTAAAGAAAATCTATCAAACAGCCCTATCGTTAGCACTGTTTCCCCAAAATTCATGAAAATGAAAGTAAAGTTGTAATAATAACCTAAACAGCCTTTGATAATTCTAGTTCTTAGATTTTTACTATACTTTTCCCTTATAATTGTGGAAATTAAATGTATTAAACCAATTAAGAGTCACTTATTCCAAGGGCATAATTGATTTTTAATGTATTTTGGGAAGGACAAGAAAGAGTGTAGTTGTGTTATATGAATAATTAGCTCAGCGGAGGAGGTAATTTCATGTAAAACAAAGGATGTGTAGTTACATAGAGAATAGAGAAACCAGAAAATATATTTACATATGGGAGAGGCACAAAGTGAGAGGTCAAGAAAGCAAACTTGTTAAACAAGACTGAATAGATATGATTTTTTTTGATTGATTGCATCGAGTCAAGTAATAAAGAAGTACAAAGTGCATCCAAAAGCAAAATAATCTGTGTAAATGTCATTGTATGAATGCAATGTAGCCTTCTCAGGGTCTATTTTATAATATCGACAACAAAGATCAATAATAACATCATCAAAGTTATCTCATAGTTTAGGGATTTGGACTCCACCCAAATTGTTTTAAAGTTAAATGAATAGCTATGTCAGGCTCGAGAAATCTTTGATGAGGTTATTGAAGTTATTGCAAAATCTGGCAGTTTCACGGTGAACACCTGAATATTTTAAGTAGGTGTGGAACCTGAGTCACATTTACATAGTGCCACTAAGATGTTTTATATCAGTAAACAGTTTTATTATTTGATACTTTGCTCAGGAGAAAAAAAAACAGAACCTCTCCCCCATAGAAAGCAGAGCTGTTTTCTTGAGTAATATGTTAAATATAAACTATACATAGATGTGGCTCTTAATGTGTATAACAAAAAGACTAACCTAGGTAGGTGACCTCCACACAGCAGTTAGGTATATCTATCTATTTAGTGTATAGCAGGTCAACTGAACTTCTTGATCTTAAGATGATTACAGTGTTCTAAGTAACCATGGTTCTATTGTCTGTTGTGAGGAGGTTTTAAATAAATGCAATAAAGATACATTACAAAACATATATAAATAGGCAGAATTGATTGTATATGTAAGTCTTTCTGTAAAACAAATGAAGGCACAGCGAGGCTGATGTACCACAAAGAACTGAAACAATTCTAGGGCAAATCAACTGCACCACAGATGTTCCCATGGAGACTGAATCAATACAGACAAGTAAAAGGAAAACAATGTGTGTATATTTCATTGTTTAAATACAGGGACCCTTCTTGGATCATCAAATCCCATAGTTTAGGGTATTAGACTCCACCCACATTGTGGTTTGAATGATACAGAGGTCTCCAGTGCTTTGCGTCATAATGCATTAGAGACCTCTCTTACATTCATGGGGTTAAAATTACCATTTAAATCAATTAACATTTTAGAAGTTTGTATTTTTCCTAGGTGGAAAATTTAATTAACTCCAGAATTGTTCCATTTCTTGTTAGTACACCAGGCTATGATCCCAATTAATTCACTTTTAAGACACCACATAATGAAATACCTAAAATAGGTGAAATAAGTAATAGGTGAAAACAGCATTTATTTGTTAAAATATGAATGTCTGCATTATGTTAAAGGAAGTGTCTATGGGTTGGTAAAATAGAGAACTTTCATTCAGGAGAGTCAGACTACATTCCAAGAGGTCTGAGACAGTGTACATTTTAAGGGTAACCCTTCCTATTCTACACAGATGTCACAGTAGGAAATGACAGTGGGTGCGGTAGCATTAAAATGTTCTCTGTCTCTGCCTTTTTAAAATGCAGTTGGACATCCCTGTCTCAGTCTTACATTCTCAACCCTGTGCTTTATGTTCAACAATGAATATTATAGGAAGAATTTTCACTCACATATTTCAATTGTCTTGTCATCATATAAGAATTATTATATACCAGAGCATTTGAAATAGAAAAGTGCAGGCCACCAGGGCCACAGCCTCAACAACATTATGATCCACTATGTGCCAGCGTCCAAGACTATGAAGAAAATAACAATGAGTGCTACACAAGTAAGCACCCTGCAAAAAAGGGGAGTCATGGTAACTTTCCTTTCATTGACTACCATTAGCCTGTATTCCTCTGCAGTTGATAAATTCATCACTTGTTGTACCTACAAGGTGATTTATTTCCCCAAGGGCATGAAGCAGGTGTACTAAGCAGTAAGGGCATCTCAGACCCTGGTAAAAACATTCATAAATATTACAAAATAAGGAGATTAGAAGAATTGGTACATCCTGCAGGATATGAAGTCAAAGATTAGTACATCCATTGAGCTCAGGGGAGGGGAGGGCTGGCCTGGGGGGCAGGGGGCAATTGCCCCCTGGGCTGGCCATATGTCTGGGCCAGTGGGCTACTGCCTCACTTACTCTCCATTTTGTTGCTATAAGTCAAGTTATACTAATGATACCACAGCGCTTCCAACTGAAACAGAACTACACAAATTATATCACAGAGCTACAATCCAAATGAAGTTACACTAGTAGTATAATGTATTTCCCTTGTAAGTTCTATAGTATTACTAGTGTAACTTTGCTTAAATTATATTCTCTGTAGTAATAGTAGTGTAGCCCATTTCTACTGTGCGCTACGTGGTATTGCTTTACTTCATGATATTAATGCCACTTTTAAAATTAACAAAAGGGTGTGGGCTGGGACATTGGGCTCAAACAATAGTAGAAATGGGCCACTTGATCGTATTTGCCCTCCGGGCCACAGGTTGCCAGCCCTCCCCTGATTGAGCTAGAAAATGAGAGACAGAATGAAGGAAAGTAGTACATCCGCCAAGACTGGAAAATAATGAAGAAGTGAGAAATGAAAAAAATATGTGAGTTATATTAGCACATCCCCCAAGATAAGATGTGAGTGATATTAGTACATCTGGTGAAGGAAGTGAGTTAGCTTCCCATGCCAGCTACCTCTTTCATTATTAAGGGGCATTTACTCCTTACTAAAATTTGTTTTATGAGTGAAAATACTATGACAGGAATTGTATGTAACAAAAAGAGGCTATTTTCTTGTGTAAACGGGTTATTTACCCATTTGAAAATGTCACGCAAAGTGTTTTTAAATTGCTGGTTTTACTTCTTATTTTCTTTTAGAACCCAAGGAAAACACTGAACAACCATGGCTACATTCAGCTTTAACAGATCTCCAGGAAATGGTAATGATTAAAACAATAATCCTATATAATAATTCTCTAGGATGTTTGTCACGATGCAGTCATGTGCAGTAGAGACTGCTCGCGTTCGAGTTGAGTGAGGCAATGCAAGACTGCATCGCATGGATCAGTGAGGTAGCGGCCTCTTAACCCTTTGAGTGCCAGAGGGGTACACTTTGCAATGCATTGTGTACCCCTCTGGCACTCAAAGGGTTAACATTACCCGGACCTTGGCCCGTGTACATGGGCTTTTACACTAGTAATTAATAATGAGTTAGTTACATGCTAGTGGCATGTTCATCTAACATATATATTTCACAAAGTAAAGGACATGGGGCCATATTTGATAATCTAAAGAGGTGCAATTCTGGAGTAAACCAAGTGCACCCTTGTTGATCCAGAGAAACTCCATCCCCCAGCTTTTGAAACCATTTCCAACTATAGCACAAGTGGTTAGATATTTCCCTTGACCTACATCCTATCTGCACTGAAACCAGCAGTAATAATTCTAAATATTGTTCAGCTCTAGAAAGGTATCCATTACTTTTATTTGAAATCATCTACGGTATCTGAGAACACAGCTTCCCACGGCAAAGAATTCCATAATATTAAAGCCCTTACTGTAAAAAATCCCTGCCTTTGTTTTATTTGAAAGCACCTGTCATCTAATCTTAATGGATGACCCCTTGTTTTTTGCTCAGCTCTTTGAGTAACTAGTTCCCCAGAGAGTTCTTTGTGTTCAAAGTGTATATATTTGTAAGTGGTGAACAAACACATCCAGTCTGGCTACACACAAGTCTTCCAATCCTTTTATCAAGGAGTTAAAATCAATGAGAAATTGTATTTTTTTCCATTCGGAGAATCTGGTTTACCCCAGAACTGTCCATTTTTATGAGAATGGCCTGCAACATTCGTTTTCAAAGTGATCTACATTGTACCACAACTACTTTGTTCTTCTTGCTAACAGACTCGAAGAGCTCTACACTGGGCTCCATTAACAGGCAGCACGTTATACAGGAGACAAACAAAAGGCGAACCCTGCTAACTGACAACTCCTGGATAAAGAATCGACCAGCAGAAGAAGAAGAGAAAATGTAAGAATATAAAACAATTATAATTTGCTGAAGTGTAACTGGACACGTCTGTTTATCTCTTGCATATCCTTAGCCCCTTGGATGCAAATAAGGACAAGGCTTTTTTCTTGCATTTTTACAGCAAAGATGAAAACTATGGAAAAAGTGTGCTGAACCGATACAAATCACAGGATAATTTGGACAGGTAATAATATGTTTAATTATGTTTAACCTCCCCTTTGAATGATATAGAACAGATGTAAGCAACATGAGGCCCTGCAGCTGCTGTCAAACTACAACTCCCAACATCCCCCACCAGCTGCCATTCTGTCAAACTACAACTCCCATCATCCCCCACCAGGGAATGATGGGAGTTCTAGTTTGACAGGATGGCAGCTGACGAGGGATGATGGGAGTTGTGGTTTGACAGTATCTGGAGGACCTCCTATTGCCGAACCTTGCTAGACATCTCCTCACTGTGAAGCAGTGCATTGAAGGTGGCTTTAGCAACCAATAGATGAATAACTGTTATATAAGTTACTTTTTATTACATGCTGAGATATGTCCTACACTTGCACTTTTCAAACTGGATTCCACTGCAAGTTATTAAATATTATCAATGGTTTTATCTCATCAATTTCTATTAAATTTTATGGGGAAATGTTGATAAATTGAGTGATTATGTTATCGCTTGCAATGGAATCCAGACTATGAAAGGATAATTTATTGCACAACGTATTTAAAAATGATATTAAAGCTTGAATGGTGCACAAAACTTGCAGCTCATTATGTCATAGTTTTTGTTAGTTACAAACCCTTTTAGTGCCAGAGGGGTGAGCAAATCATACCCCTCTGACACGCAAAGGGTTAAAATGATTTTGCAAATGATGCCATATGTACAATACTTAAAACAAAAGCAGGATACAATATTTACTTTTTTATTCTGTATACTGCGGCAGAAAACTGATCTGTGAATTGATCTCAGACAAAATTATGTGGTTGTAGATGGCTGATGTTTTTTGCAAACCAACAGGAAGATTATGGGGAGACTAGTGTAAAAGCCCATGTACACGGGCCAAGATCCTGGCGATGTTAACCCTTTGAGTGCCAGAGGGGTACGCAACGCATTGCTTACCCCTCTGGCACTCAAAGAGTTAAGAGGCCAGTCCTGCTCTGCCTCATGCCACCAACGCAGTCATGCACTGTAGAGACTGCCCGAAAGCACAGAATGTTCCCAGCACAGAACTCCCAGCATTCCTACACCTCCCAGCATTCCATGCTCCCAGCATTCCTACACCTCCCAGCATTCTGTGCGTCTCTACTGCGCATGATGGCTTCTGACAAACATTCTAGCAAATTATTGTATAGGCAAACACATCAACCCCTTGCATGCTAGAGGGGTATGGAGTGCATTGCTGTGCAATGCGTTGGATTCTCTTTTGTTACTCAAAGGATTAACCTTTGAGTAAGGGGTATGCAACGCATCGCAGAGCTTTTTTTGGTTAATGGATTCCTGTGGGCTGCCTGTGCTAGATTTATTTCTCAGCATTGTTATATTTTATATTTATATTTTACATAGACTGACAGTAATGAAATTATGCCAAGGAGACCGTAACGGACAAATTAGGGGAAAAAGTGATTTTAAAACTGTTGCAAAATGAGACAATGTTAAACACTGACTGCATCCAAATCCTTGCTTTAGCCACTCCCACAATTGTTGTAAGTTTTGTTCAGTGAACTAAGAGCAGGGATTTTTATGTGTAGACAGCTTTATACATAGGCATAGTCAATTTTCATGTGAGCAAAAGCAACAGATGTATATGTCTGCATCACTTTTATACATCTCCACTTAGCTTCTAATTACAAGCAGTTTTATCCATGCATTCAAAAGATATAATTCAGACAAACTGTGAGTGGAATTTAGTAAGTAAAACATGAATATTGACTGGTAAAGGTGGGTTTGTGATGAGGGAGAAATTAAAGGTGAGTCAGGCATATGTTATGCAGCATTTGTTAGGGGAGAGAGGGGGGAGAGTAAAAGGTGTAAGAAGGATTAAGGTAAGTAGAACTGAATCTATGAGTGGAATGTTAAGGTGTACAGTGAGTGAGGAAGGCAAGGTAAAATGTGCACTGGAGCATGTGTTAATTGTGACGGGACTAAAGGTAAATTGAACAAGAGCTGTGAGTAAGGTGGATCGTATCTGCTGTGTGAGACTCTCATGGTTTCTTCTGTCAGTGTTTAGCCAATTTTATGCTAGATGTCCCTGTGGTTTATTATTATGAATTTGAGAAGTTCATGTGTTTACTGATAATTATTATAATTTGCATCCATCTAACAACATTAGCAGCAGGAAGAGACCCATGTCGGCGAAGCATCTGCTGCCAACCACTCATATATATACACCTCGACAGTGACTGGCGAGTTGAGCGTATGGCAGTGGATGCTTTTGCCAAGCAGGCTCTCCTCCTGTTGCTAATATTGTTGCTAAATGGATGCATCTGTGCAAAAAACTAAACACTGCCAGGAGAAACCATGAGGGTCTCGCACAGCAGACCAGATCCACCTCACTCACAGATCCTGATCAATTTACCTTCAGTCTTCTCACACCTTAACTCACATATCACTCCTCACTCACCTCACACACACTCCACCACACATACCTGACTCACTTTCTCGCACACCATCATGTACCACTCAAGATTCATGTTCCCCTCATACATTTTACTCACTTCACAATTAAGAATTAGATTTTATATTAAAGAAAAATAAATATCATGGAACTTTGGGTTTTACACACTAATGCAGTGTGATATAAAAGCTGTAGAAATCGGATGAGCTCTTGGTAGCTAAAGATGGCAGCTTTATCTAATTGTTTTTCAGGTAGGAAAATAAGGAAATTATTGTACTCATGCAAATGAGGTAAAAGGGAATTTTGTTAACAGTGCAACTTTTAACTCTTTAACCCTTTGAGTGCCAGAGGGGCACTCAACAATTTGCTTTGCAAGGCGTTGCTTACCTCTCTGGCACGCAAAGGGTTGAGAGTGCTACAGGGGTGTGCAATGTACATCCCTATGGTAATGAAAGGGAGCTATGCTGTTTGTGGTGCTGAGAGGATGCTCTCTGCTAGCCCAGTGGACAAGTGCAGAGAAAATTCTCTCAGACTTCAGGGTTGTTGAACTGCTGGTAATGTATAAGGGAGGGAATCCCTTCCACATCACTAGTAGTTCAACAACCCTGCATGCTAATGATTACATTTGATCCCCCTCCCCTTGCATGCTTATTGAATACAAGGGGGTGTGTTTGTCTCCATCACCAAGGCAATGTTCTTGCCACACACTCACTGACACAAATTGCCACAGCATTGCCTCTTAGTGCATCTCTCCACAGGTGCTTAGCAATGCTTTCTCTGTATTTTTGGCACCAACAATTTTGGATGAAAAAGCAATACACTATTATATTTCATATTTTAGCAGGGAAGATGAGAGCAAAGAAACAAAACCGCTGCACAACAGGTTTAAGTCTGATGATGCTTTGGACAGGTACTGTATAATACAAATATGATTTTACATTGAGTAAATCTCACATATGCTGGACACACTGTAAATGTGAATATAGAAATCCTGAGGCTGATGTACTAGGTAGAACCAGGGCAACTCTAGAGCAAACCAACTGCAATATAGTGGACAAATATAAATTCCCCAAATTCCCATTGGTTTAAATAGCACTGTTAACCATATTAATGCTAGAGAGTTACCCAATGTATTACTTCACAAAGCACTGGAGAGAACTGTCTGTGGCATTGAGATGTTAAAACCCTATTTAGCTCAATGGGAATTTCATTTATTTCTTACGGTGCAGATGGTGTAACCCAGAATTACTCCGGGGGGAGATTCCCTATCTGGTGATAAAGTGGTGATGAAGTTGAAATTACTTCTCTGGTGATATCACATCTCCATTTCCAATGGAATTTCTTCCATTTTGGAGATCTTAGTGCATAGGCGCTATAGAATAACATAGGAACTGGAGAAGTGATAAACTGGAGAAGTCATCTCTACTTTATCATCACCTTATCACCGCTTAGTGAATCTTCCCCTTTTCTACTTAGTACATCAGCCTCAGGATCTCTAACCGTCTTACATCACCAGCAAATCATGACTCAGTCAGGGTAAATAAAGTCTATTATAACTAATGACATTGTTGTGAAATCCAAATGTGTTGGCTTTCCTTGAACAAATAAAGAGGAACTATACCTTAATGAATACATGACTCTTAATTTGTTTAACCCTTTAAGTGCCAGAGGAGTGTCCAATACATTTCTTTGCAAATCATTGTGCAACCCCCTGGCACAAAGGATTAACAGAAGGACTTACATGGGTAAGTGTCCTTTATATAGTAGCCAAGTACATTAATGCATTATTTTAGGATCTGAACTCCATTCTAGTCAGTAGCGGGAGAATTCCAGCATAGGTAAGTCCTGTAAAACAAACTGAGAGTATTTTGTTCCTATGGGTATTGTTTCCCTATGATTTTTTTTTTTGTAACAAAGATAAACAAATTGTTCACATGATCCACAGCAGTTGATGCTGATTCTGTGCCTGTGGAATAACTGGCACACTTCATCTAGTGCAGTTTTTGTACAACTTAACCCTTTGAGTGCCAGAGGTGTACACAATGCATTGAGACCCCTCAGGCACTCAAAGAGTTAAAGGATCAGTAAAATTTTACCATGAAAAAAAACATAGCTTGTAAGGTTTCATCTTCTGAGTACAGCAATTGAACACCCACTGCTGGCAGCTATTTTAATAAAAGTTATTACAGTTCAAACTATCATGAAGTGGTTCAGCAGTCTAAGGAGAAGAGTAAGCCAATTGCTCAGCTCTCCCACAGAGTGCAATAGAATAGCTGTCTGGACACCAGCTGGTATATATATATATATATATATATATATATATATATATATATATGTATGTAAATATGTAAATATATATATCTATATCTATCTATCTATCTATCTATCTATCTATCTATCTATATATACACACATACACATACATATATATATACATACAACATTAATTTGAATTAAGCACAACCCAGCAGCACCCTTGTTTTACTCAGCAGGAAAAGCCCTACAAATATGTTTTTTGTCATAAATTTATACTTCTCCTTTAAACTCCTAGTATTTGTTTTACATTCATGATTATCCATTCCAAAAATGCATATTACACAATCCAAGACTTGATTTGCATATGTCAACATGTAAACGAAAACATGTAAGTAGCAACAAGCAGTGTACATGTCCAACAGCATATCATCAGGAGTGACTTCCTACAAAGAAAGGTATCGGTTCACCTAATTTTTGACTGTCAATGTGTGTTATTCCCCTATTTGTAGACAATGACACACTACTCCCCAAATAGATGTGTGGTTAATATGTGGTAAAACATAAAGCACACAAAAGAAAGACAATAGAGATAGACAATGGGAGATACACAATAGAAATCTGCAGAACCCACATTGATGTAACCCTTTGAGTGCCAGAGAGTTATCCAACGCATTGCAACGCAATGCGTTTGTTACCTCTCTGACACTCAAAAAGTTAAATGGGGCTTTTAACCCCTTGAATGCTAGAATGGTGTCTAACTCATTGCCTTGCAATGCATTGGAGTACTGCAGAGATTAAAAAAAATAAGCTAAATGTCACAGATCCTATCTCTCAAACCTCAAATCTCCTTCTGTCAGCTTTACAGCTGACATCAGGAGTAGAGGAACTTTAGCGGAGGATATCTCTCAAATCATAGCATTTTGAGAGAGAGGATTTGTGGCATTTAGCTTATTTTTTCATCTCTACAAAACTCTAAACATTTTTATGGGACATTACTGTCCCTTTAAGGGGTTAAAGGTTCTGTTCAGATGAATATAAATGGTATTTGTTCCACATGGTGAGGTTGCTTTTGTTTGGCATTGCACTAGCATATGTGCAGTGAATCCTGTTGGATTGAGGAGAAACATATTACATTATAGGGAATATGTTCACACTGCAGATAAAGCAGGATTGGATTTATATCCCAGGCTGCCCTAGGTAATACAGTTTAGACACCCTTATCTCCATCCATAGTTACACCTCCACTCCTCACATGACCCCGCCCCCTGTCCCATCCATTGTTTCCTGGCACAGAACATACAGTTGGCCTATAATAAGCAAGAATAAAGCTTTAACACCTTAGTCGCTAAAGAGAGATTGCCAACCCATTGTTCCGCAATGCATTGGAGAGCTCTCTATCATCCAAAAAGGTTAAAAAATAGTAATGTAATGGGGTATTAAACTAGTGCAGGGACACGGTAATTGCTCTGGACACACTCACAAAAGAGAATATGCATGTGACCAGCACAGCTGAGGTGCCTCTCACAATTTGGAGCTTTAGGCAGTTGCCTGCTCTACCTATTGAGAAATCTGGTTCTGGTTAAAGGAGAAGTAATACCTTATAATACTAAAAACCCAATTTACCTTATCATGGCCCAAAAATTGTAATGTCTACTAAGAATCTCACCTTTGTGCCTTTGTTCAAGAGATCGTCTGCAATCAGTCCTGAATATCATGACCACGGAGGTGGATAAGAGAGTTACTAACACTACACTGCACAAAATGCTATATCAGTTGTACATTGTGTTAATCTTTTAAGGACAATATGTTGTGCACCCATCTGGTCCTTACAGAGTTAATTAAGTAGGTCCATGCAATCTTTCTGCTTCAGTTTAAAAAAAAAAAAACACTGCCAGTACAAAGGCAGATGGACAAAATTCATATGGGCCATTAGGATTATATGGCCATAGTAAGTTAAATGTGTGGTTATTATTAAGAGGTATTACATCTCTTTCAAATATTTTTCTTTTGGTAATATGGATATGAACTGATATATAACATATGGCCATTATAAATATTAAACTATTATCTTTGTTTTGTATTTGCTGATTATTTTCTAGCATGCAATGACTTTCCTTTCATTTACATATGAACTAATGCAGATGCATGTGCTTTATCACTTATGCGTTAACGCTTTGCTGCTCTGCTTGATGTCTTATGATGATATTAACCTAAGAGTGCAACATTATAAGGAAAAAAACAGACGTGTTATTATTTGGAGATTCTGTACAAATGACAACAGGACACAGAATGTATTCAGATGAATACAACAAATAAGGGGATATATTTAACTCTTTGCATGCCAGAGGTGTGAGTGGTGTATTGCATCCCCAGCACTCAAGTTAGGCTAAAATCTGAAGTATCCACCAAGGTATAGAGGTATTGTTTGGATTTTCTTTTCTTTCTAAACTAACTTCTACAAAATACATTAAAAATCTGTAAAAATCCTATATAATAATTTGTTAAAACGTGTGTAACACCACAGTCATGCACAGTAGACACTGCCTACGCCGCAGCTGATACAGAGTGCCCCTCTCTTGATCAGTCATGGCGCAGGCAGTCTCTACTGAGCATAACTGCACCACAACTGGCTGCCAGTGGCACTGTGGCCCGTGTAACAGGCTCTTCAACTAGTCATGACATAATGTGTAATTCAATAAGTTAAAGAGATGCAATTCTAGATCAGCTCGACTGCATCTTAAGAGAAGTTAAAAATCACCTTGATTTAAATTGTGATTTTAATCCATTGAGTACTAGAAATGTCTCCAATATCATGAAGCAATATATTGGAATCTTCTAGCTTTTTTTTTTTTAATGTATTTTGTAAGAGTTAGTTTAGAAAGAAAAAAATCCAAACAATACCTCTATACCTTGGTGAATACTTCAGATTTTAGCCCAACTCTAGCGTTGTGGATGCAATGCACCACTCATACTCTGGCATGCAAATAGTTAACTATATCCCCTTATTTGTTGTATTCTTCTGAATACTTTCTGTCTCCTGTTGTCATTTGTATGTAATCTCCAAATTGCACATTGTGCATGCAAATCATCACCAGAAACCAAAGGAGTCAACTGGTTTTTACTTATTGTACGGAGATTCCATAGCATTTAGTTTAGAAAAAAAAAGTTAATATGATATCTAGGTACCTCTCTGGATACATGGGATTACAGCCTAACACTTAAGTGCCAGAGGGAGGGAGCAGAATTTTTCTAGAACTGAATATCTGTAGCTTATTGAATTGTACCTATAATATTTCATTCATCTTTCCTATATGCAATACATGACAAAACAATTTGTTGCACTGAATCAGCAAACATGAACTCCACTATCCATTAGCCAATATCATTTACCTCTAAAACAGGAATTCTGACATTGATCTGATAATATCATTGTTACCAGTAGGAAGCACCAAGTAATTTAATAGCAACACATAGAAACAATCTATTTCCCCTTTGGACCGAATTGTTTAAAAATAAAAATTTAGTGCTTTTGGACTAAATGTCTTTTCACTAAACGCCAAGTAAACATTTTTTTAAAATAAAAAAGCATATGCTATAGAGCTTTTTTATGCCGAGTAAACAAGGTTACTGCTGGAAACGGAGTCTCTCCAAAGTTATTAAGTAAATATATATATATATATATATATATATATATATATATATGTATAATTTTTACAATAACAGTGCCATCTGGTGTCCAGGCAGTTCAACTACAGTTTACTTGGTGTTTAGACAGTTATTCCATTGCATTGGATGTGAAAGGTGTGTCACTGTAGTTCTCCATTGACTGTGATAGTAATAACTCAATCACCTTCTGACACTTTGAATAAAGCATCACACTCCAGTGGGCTTACCCTTGTTTAACATAGCCCTCATATATATATGTTTTTTTCATAATAAAGGTTTTCAAAATATTCCATTGCTTGTTTCATTTATCAATCACATTGCCAAAATTATGTAAATTGACTGAGATTTCAAACTCTTTCAAAAGCAATTCAATAATAGAAATGGTAAAATTAAGAGAAAAATACTTCATTGGTTTGGCTAATTTTATATTTTGATTTATTTCATGTTAAGTTAAATTACTAGGAACAATCATTATTATTATATGAATAAGTCATATAGAAGAAATTGTATTATGCATTTCTTACAACTTACAGTGACCTATGGGCCTTATGTAAAGTGGGGCAATTCTGGTACAAACCAAGTGCACCATAGGGGTCAAATAAAATTCCCCATAATCCCCCCGTTTATTTAAAAGGATAGTAACACCTAAAAAAAAATGCAGGGCTGATTGAGCCTCCTATAATGTGGGCCATGTAACGCTGTATTTCAGTATTTTCCATTTTGTTGTTCAACAGTAATTCAACAGTAGAGTATCCTCTTCCCGCCCCTTTACTTCCTGCATGCCATCTCCCCTCAGATGTGGAATTTGGTCATACGACTGTACAGCGTACAGAGAGGGATTGTCCCTTGCTGTGCTCCATCCAGCCGGCTGAAAGAGGCAGCGTGATGATAGTGAAAGGGGCGGGAGGTGGATCCTTTAGCATTGAATTACTGTTGAACTACAAAATGGAAAACATTGAAACACTGAGTTACATGGCAGGATGCATTTTTTTTCAGATATTACTGTCTCTTTAAAAGGGACTTTTTAGTCCCTTGAATACTAGAGAGGTCCCCAAGTCATTGCTAAGCAAATTGCTGGAGACCTAGCTAGCATTCAAGGGGTTAAAATCCCCATTTTAAATCAATCTACAATTTTATTTGTCCCCTATGGTGCACTTAGTTTGTACCAGAATTGCTCATCTTTATCTTTATGCATAAGGCTCTATGACCCATGTTTATAAAACAAACTGGGGTAAACCAACTGCACCATAGGGGAAAAAAAATCCTAAATTCCCATGAGCTTGAATAGAGCGTTTTAACTCCTTGAATGCTAGACAGGTCTCCAGTGCATTGCTTTGCAGTGCATTGGAGACCTCTCTAGCATTCATGGGGTTAAAAACAGAATTTAATTTAACAGGAATTTTTAATTGTCCCCTTTGGTGCAGTTGGTTTGCTCCAGAATAAATCCATTTGATTTTTATAAATATGGGCCAGTGTTCTTTATATTTGTAGATCTTTATAACCTGTGACAACTCCGAGTTCTTCAAATTACCAAATTTGTGTTGACTGCTTTTAAATCTATGGTTCCATATTTTCCCAACAGAATTTCTCTGAGAAATACATCTGACAGAGGAAGTAAAGCTGCGACTCTGGAAAGAGTACCCATTAGGTAGACTTTTACATAGTATCTAGCACTTGTTAAGGAAAACAACATTCTGCATATTCATTCTTTCACTGGGTGAGGGAAATATATTTTTTAGGGGTGACCAAGTTATTCCCAGTAACAGTATACGCTGGTGTATGATACAACAGGACATACAACATTAATCATGTGTGCTAGTGGTATTAAGGGGAGAATTTTCAGTGTATAGCTGAGTAAATTGAAGCCTAGGCTAAAAAATCTATTCTAGCTTTTGCTTCCTTTGGAAATTAGCCCTATGTGTCTAATAAACATTTTCGATAATATTCAATGAAGAATACAACAAACACTTGTTCATAACATGTGACAACAGCAAAGAACATGTTACATTTCTGGTTAATGTTTTATGAGACTCACCTCCATGCCTTTCCCTGCAGAGACACAGGGTCCAGGGCTAAATGACAAAGGAAAAACAAACCTATAGAGAACCTACTCAAAGCAGGACTGAAACAATAGGCCCATGGCAGTCACCTATTGTTCACCTCAACAGCACCAAGTCCAAGCCCACAAGTATTTTCATTTGGGTCAAATCTGTAATAACAGTATTAAGCATAATCCTATATGGAGCTTACATTGGTAATATAATGGTAACTGCTTAGTTTGTTTAGAAATCTGCTGCTGTTAACTAAAAGATCTACAGAATCATTGTCCCACTCAGCCTATTTATATTATGCTTTATTCCTGGTTTCCTGTTTTTAAGTGAAAATTCCATTTGCTCCCTTATTTTATAGGACATGCCAATTAAAACATTTCCATATGTTTACTGAGCAAATGGTGGAGTGAAACACACACACACACACACACACACACACACACACACACACACTCTTAGAGACACATACTTGTTACTATATGTTTCAAATATTCAGTAGTGTGCTCACCTCTGGAAAAACAGAAACAAGGTTTTATTTTTATTTTAGTCTGTGTACTCAACTTGAATAATTTCAGGTCTTCTATTACTTTTACTTTTCAGTGCTGTGAGTGCCCTCTACCTGCAATCTGTAAAAGTCAATAAGCATATATTGTACATCTGTAGTAGTGTTTGGTTTCCTAGAGCTGCATGAAAAGATACATGTGATTTTACTGCATTTTACACAAGATCGTGTAGTAAGATTTGTTTTTCTCTCAGAAGTAATTTCTCTCAATATAAATAGCATTACATAGAAAATTTAACTACTTACAGATTTATGAGATTTCAGTGAAACACTAAGGCTATGATCATTATTATATCATATCTTATTGCAGTGCAACCTGCCCAGAACTACTTACCTTAAATCTCCTGTGTTCCCCAGTTATCCTGCCACATAGCAGGCATGGTCTTCCCAGCTGGGCATCAGCCACATATTATTGGCTGACACACATATGATTTAGCCAATCATTTGAGATTATTGTAACCATTACAACCTCCATATCTCTAGTATGAACTCTCTGCGTGCAGTCACCACACAGATTCGACATGCTGCAACCTGCATCCAAGTTACAGCATGTTTCGTCCCTAAGATCACATTGGGGACTAGCCATTTATATTTTGGTTGATTACAGCAGTATTTAAAATCCTATGATACTGTCCCCTGTGTAAACCTACTCTTACTACAAACTTGTTGTTATATCGTTGTACAATAAAAATGGACAAACATCAGTGCAAACCTATAGTATCACAAGGGAAATGTAAAAGTTCCCATTGATTTATACTGAGCTTTTAATTCCTTGAATGCTAGAGAGGTCTCCAACACATGCAAGGGTTTAAAACGTCCATTTAATTCAGTTGTATTTGTATTTGTTAGTAATGGTGCACTTGGCTTGCTCCAGGGTTGCTCTGATTTGTTTTTACACCTCAGAGAGTTCTTCTGATTCATTGCAGATACCTTTGAGTCACAGACTACAGGTAGAGGACACTCATGTAGACGAAAACAAAAGGAAATAACTATATTGCTGATACTAGGTACCATAGTGCACAAAATTAAATAAAAAGAAGTCTAGTATGTAAAATGGCTTACTATATACTACTAAAGGAAGAAAAGTTAAAATAAAAATGACTCCTTTCAATGTCATAATGCTCATATATAGGCTGGTAAGAATTCCAGAACAGATATGTGGCTGCTGCAGAAAATAAAAATCTACAATACAGGTGCTCATCCATACATTAACATTGCAAATTATTTGCACATATCTATTTGCATCAAATATTTAAAGTACCTATTAGCAAACAATTTTACTACAAACACAACACTTCCTGTGTAGTCCTGGCTGCTGAAGAATAAACATAGTCCTAAAGCTAGAGTAAGATTAGATTTATTGTTTGTCGTTTTATTCATCTATTTTTGCATGGTTTCTTGAAACTAACCATTTGTGTTGCACAACCCCTCTAACACTAAACGTGTTAACACACCTAATACCTGAATCTGAATGTATTATTTGTTTTTTTCACAAAATAAATCTTGTTAAGTTATCACAATTTATTGGCATTAAATAAACTTGCTGAGCTAACCTGTTAGAAAATGTCCTATAACCTTGAACTAAAGGGATTTGTATGCTTTAGTACAGGAAAATATACAAGTATTATATTACTTTTTCTGTTGAATACTCCACCTTCTGGAAGCTGGCTCATTTAAAGGTTATTACAGCTCAAACCTGTTGAGTCCTTTTTTGTAATCAAAATTCAGTTTTTGAAATGTCACCGCTAGATGGCACATTTGCTGTTTCTTTCTTTGGAGAATTACAATCATTGAACAGATGTTCTTAGTAGAGGTTCTTAGAAGATAGCAATAGAAAAATGTACTTTGTGATTTGGTTTCAGCTGTAATAATATTTGAAATAAGCATCACCCAGTTGTGGGAAAGGCTTTGTTTTAATTAGCATAAAATTACTATAATATATACATGTTTCCCTCAAAAACCATTACTATTCATTTAGTTATAACCTTGCAACCTGCAAAGTATAACCATGTTTTTAATAGACAAGGGCTAGCTGTGTTGGGCTAATATATTGTTATGAAATGTGTTCTTAGCATACTGTCTGTATGTTTTTCCCCTATGCAGTGGAACTTCAGAATATGAAAACAAAAGGTAAGAATGCATATGATACTGTGTGCAAGTTTGTAATAATGGTTTATATACTATAATGTATTAATACATGTTACTGCCTATTAACAGACAATCATGGACTCCTGGGAACAAGACAACTACAACCACAATTACAGATGAATCAAAAAGGTATGTATAAGAAATAAGCATATTTTTTATTTTCTGAGAGTCCACCATCGAGATAAAATAAAATATCCTGGAAGGAATGTATGGAACTGCACAGACATTTGCCTACAAGGCCAGCAAATGGACTGTAGAGTTTTCTCTAGAGTATATGTTGTCTCTAGTGAATACTGGCACTCACACTTTGCTTTAAAGGGATAGTAATACTTCGTTTTAACTTTATTTTATTTTGTAGGCATTAAAAAAACATGAAGAATGATATGTCTTATCTCTCAAACCTTTATGGTTTAAGAGATATTCACAAGCAAAGTGTCCCCCTCCCGCCCCTTTTACTGATGTAACACTTTTCAGACAGGGCAGAAGGGAGGTGCCCAGGTAGACTGCAGAGAGGGACAATCTTCAATTAAGATAAGGGAAAAACCTGAAAAGCTTGTCAAGGGGGGCAGGGATTTCATTGTTTTCATAGGAATAAGAGTGTCCCCTTCTGTTATCTGTCCAGTCTATGGACTGCATTCCACATCTGAGAAGAGATGGCTTACAGTAGGTAAAAGGGGCGGGAGGGGGAAACTTTGCTTGTGAATATCTCATAAACCATAAAGGTTTGAGAGATAAGACTTATATCATTATTTATGTTTTTTTAATGCCTACAAAATAAAATAAAGTTAAAACGAAGTATTACTATCCCTTTAAGGCCTGAACGCATCACCTATAACTCGTGTAGGGAAATGGAGTAAAGTTATGCCTTTAAATTTATTAAAGGATTTAACAAAGTTTTAGAGTGTAGAATCTTTCAAAAAAGAGTAATACTAACTAGAGCAAGAGGGGATGACCTAACATTAAAGGGTGGAAGATTCAAAAGTAATGTGGGTAAGGACTACTTTATGGAAAGGGTGATAGCTTCATGAAACAACCTCTCATCAGTGGTAGGGGCTAATACAGTAAAAGGATGAAAAAATGCCTGGGGCTGGGGTAGGCCTAAGTCTATTCTGAGAATGATGTAAGATTTAATTTTATCGAGATAGCAAAACAAGCAGACTGGATGGCAGATTGGTTCTTATCTGTCATCAAAACCAGTGTTTCTGTGTTTCTGTCTCTAGCATCCAAAGGGGCAGTTAGCACCAGTAGCACACCAGAACTCTGAATTTTCTAGCTTGGTTTATCTAAAGGTATATTATATAAGAGTTGAAAAGGGATCAGATCCATGTAACTACTATGTACTGTGTCAGCATCTTGTAACTATATTTGCAATGTGACAAAATTGTTATAGTTTACATTTCTTATTAGGCTTGTTAACCTTTTACTCCGAGGGTATGCAACGCATTGCAAAGCAATGCGTTGCATACCCCTCTGGCACTCAAAGGGTTAAAAAAATGATAAAGCCATAGAGATAACTAATGTGAGAATAAAGCCCTCGCTGTCCAATTCATTGAAACTCTTATCTCCTATTTGTTTTTTTTTTTGTTTTGGCCTCAGTTATCACATACATCTCAGTTATCACCTTTTAGGGGTTTTGATTAAACAGAGGGCCACCGGTCATGCACAGCTGCCTACCTATGAGTAGGAAAATCTCAATTTATCACATATTTTTATGGCTTATGCACCTAAGAATATTTTACAAATGCCAGCTAGGAATACATGATATTTTAAAATGCATGGATCTTATTAACTTTACGTGATAATATTTCTTTATAGTAATGGCCTCTTGAGGACTGAACTTCATCATCTGAGCTTTGAGTTGCAAATCAATGTGTAATAGGCTCTTTTTTTAGAATTCAAGGGGTTAATAGCCCCATTTAAAACAATGGGAGATTACTTCTGTATGTTAGTTTGTTTACTTCTATTTGATTCTATGGGTCATATTTGGCTGATGATCATGTGGTACCACTAAGTACCACCAGATGTCTCTACAAGAGATGCAGTGCTTATACCAAGCTTGCTATAGTTATAGCCTTTCTGCAATATGTAGAATACTGTCTTGCTTCTGTTTATGGGTACTTTCTTGAACACACCTTCCTCTGTATCCTAGATGACCTTTGATTACCGTGACCTTTCATGTCAAAGTAAGCCACTTAGTAAGTCTGTGAAGCACTCAAAATATCAATATTTCACTTCCAGAAAGGAAAATATACTTAGGCCATTATTAAAAAATGTATTTTCCAGTAAGGCATGTATTTCTAGGACACAAGGTTGGTAATTCACTAGCATGTCCTTTAACCCTTTAAGTGCAAGTAGGGTGTACAGCACATTGCAAAGCATTGCTTTGCACACCACTACATGCAAAGGATTAAGGAGAATGTATTTATGTTGGCCTGAATTCAGATTGGTAATTATTGGAGCCATAATGTTGAATTATATATTCATAGCTTAAAAATCACACATAGCAGTATACACTAGGCTTGAGCACAGCATAAACATTTGTTTCATCCAAATGATAAGGTAATATTTTTATAACCCATGCGGATTAGACAAATTTTGTTAACCACCCGTTTGGTCAGTCAGAAGTTCGGTGAAGTTTTCATTGCCAAATGAAATTTGTTCACTGATATTCTACACATTAAGTACCACCTAGTCATCACTTGATGTTGGAGATCCAGCAGTGTCTTTGATGCCATGGGTCTCCTGCATGTTTTGTCAAAAAAATAAAGGAACATTAGAAAACACCAAAAAGTAAAACCCCACTGGCACCATCCCGCTGCTGTCTACAAAGTAAAAAAAACACACTTAATCCTGCCTAGGCCATTTCCCAAGCCAGATTGAGAAAACATTAAACAGGGATTGGCTTGTATATGGCAATCCCTATTCAAATTAACTCTCACTCTCCCAGTCGGCTGGGATTGTGGGGTTATGTACAGTAACCTCTTCTCCCAGCCAATTAGCATCTAGATATAAGGGTAACTTCACTGTCAGTGATTGGCTAACTGGAGGGGTGAACAGGGGTGACCATATAAACAGCATATTTTTTCTCATTCTGGCTCAGACAATGGTCCGAGCAGGATTTATGTTTTTTTTTTCTTTTACTTTGTAGGCAGCAGTGTGCTTTTAGGTTTTTTTTAAATGTCTCTTTATTTTTGACCCAACATGCAAGGGGCACAGGGCATCAAGGACACTGCTGGACCTCCAACATCAAGATAAGTGTAATACATTTTTTAATACTAGCAATGGTGAATTGTAACCTGACAACTGTTAAAAATATCCATATTTTTTTAGCAGTAATATAAAAGTAGTACAAGAAAAAGCTTAAACAATTTTATTCACACAAATTTGCATCAGTATAGGCTTAGTGCTAGTCACTAATTCATTTTGATAATCAGTTGGCTTACTGATGTTTAACCCTTTGCATGCCAGAAGAGTGAGCAACACATTGCAAAACAATGCATTGCAAACCCTGTGGAACTCAAAGGGTTAACAGACTATTATCAAGAAGTGAATATTAGTGACAGTCAGGTGGTTAGGCCTTATTGGACTACTAGTTCTTATATGCCATCTAATTAGGAAAAAATGTTGTTTCTAAAAATGTCAGTAGGGCCTCGCGCTGGGGTCAAGCAGGTCGCATTTGTAAAGCATGTTAGATGTCCATGATTAAAAAAATAAAAAATAAAGACTACATGATATTAGTCTCATGGATGCTGATAGACATGCAATTTAATTTTTTTGGGGGGTTGGGGAGGGTCATCAGGCCTGGGATGGCTTACTGCACAAGGAAGTCAGAGGGATTTCCTTGCACATTAGCCATTCTCCTATTAAAGTGATAGTAATGTTTCACAAAAACAGCAGCTCCAATTAATCTTAATAGTATTTGAGCCATACAGAGTGTTATTTCATTACTGTGAACGTCGTAGTTCAATAGTAATTGAATGATAAAGTTTCCCCCTGCCGCCCCTTTTACCTAGTGTAAGCTCCTACTCCTCAGATGTGGAATCCAGTCCATAGACCAGACAGCTTACATCAAGGGTCAATATTCTTACTGTGAGAACAATGAAATCCCTGCCCCCCTTGACAGGTTTTTCAACTTTTTCCCTTGACTATTGTCCCTCTCTGCAATCTACCTGGACACTCCCTGCTGCTCTAAGCTGAGCAGTGTTACATCAGTAAAAGGGGGGTGTGGGGGTTACTTTATCATTAAATTTCTCTTGAACTACAAGTCTGACAGAATTGAAATAACACTCTCCATGGCCCAAATACTATGAAGATTAATTAGAGCTGCTTTTATTATGAAACATTACTATCCCTTTAAGCAATGACAGTATCCTGAGGATCTCTTGTTCATCAGCCAGACCTGCAGATTCCATTCCTCAGCTTCAAGATCCCATTGTAGTCAATATGACTGAACACAAATACTATACGCCTCTGTGTGTATCACTGGAATGGAGGCATTTACTCCGTGTACTCATCATATTTCCATGCCTCAGTTTATTAATAATGTCAAAGGTGAATTGCCCTTTGGATGTTATAGGTCTCCAAATATTACATTTATTATTATTTATTTATTTATTGAGTGCCTGCATATTCTGCAGCACTGTACAATGGAGTGATACATAAATAAAGCAGTAACAATTATTGTGAGGCCCATGCCAAGAAGACATTAAAATGCATTACTGTGTAATGCAATAAAGACCTCTCTAGCATCAAAAGGTTTAAGCAAATCCGGCTGCATAATCATTAAGTTCAACAGTAATGTAAGATTTTAGTCTAGAACACCCAAATCTAAATGCCTTCACACCTGCCCATACCTAGGAACTCTCCAGATCTGACCCAGATAATTATTTGTTATATTTAATTACTGGGCTCCCAGGGACAAAGGTTGATTCTCAGGGCTCAGTTAGTTCCCTTTTAACTCCGCCCCTTCCCAGCCAGTTCTGTTCACTGTCCACCCACTTCGTTTTCAGAGCAAAACCCGTCTCCCCCTCTCAATCCTACTCATGCCAATCAAGCTCTGCCCACTTTATGATGCAAACTCCATCATTTGGACACCCCACCCACCGCCCCAGTCCAAGACCTTAGTGGACATACAAACACTTTAGACAAGAAGATTTCAGGTATGCATCTCCCCCCATAGCACATGCAGGAAAATTACGTAAAATACACATTTTAATCTACACCTTTTTTAACCCTTTGAGTGCCAGAGAGGTAGCCACATAGTTGGGAACTATCCGGTTTTGCCCATGAGATTCTGGTTTTGACTCTGAATTACCAGGTCTCCAGGGCAGAGTCATGGGCGTCCGGAGGGGGGGGGCAAGGGGGGCACTTGCCCCCCCTACAATTACCCCCCTCCATATAAATAAAGGGGCTAGATGGGCTGGCCTGGGGGTTATATTATGGCTTTGCCCCCCCCTGGAAAAATGTCTACGGACACCACTGGGCAGAGTCTGATTCGCCGGATGTGGGGAGTTTCTGATGAAACTCTGCCCACTTGTGCTCCATTTTTTTTGTTTTTGCCCCGCCCCCACTCAAATTAAGCCTCACCCCTTTTATGACATGAATCGTGTCATTTCTCTCCCTTCAGCGGCACCACAGAGCTCAAGCCCCGAGCCCAGACCAAGACGTTTCCAGGTATGAGTATCCAACTCATCGTGTTGCAATGCGTTACCCAACGGATTGTGTTGCAGTGCGTTGGGTAACTCTCTAACACTCAAAGGGTTAATACGCAGGGTCAAATAATGAGTAGAGGAAAGGAATGCCCCCAAAATTCCCATAGATTGCTGCATAGATTACCCACCTCTTGGTGCAAGAGGTGTTAAAGAGAGACTTTTTGTTATAAGCAGTTAACTAATTCTTGTTAGGTAGGCGTAGGCCTAAAAAATAGATTCCAGAGCCTCATTTATCATGGAATCATATTTGTACATTCTCCCCAATGTGTTTTATGAGGCTGTAGACATGGGTGACTACAGCGGTGCATGTCACAGGCCAATGATACTTGTTGCAACTTTACTCCAATGGTGAATTAACTAGTGTTGAGCGAGCATGCTCGGCCGATGCTCGGATCGGCTCGAGCATCGCTCTGCTCGGCACATGGCGGTACTCGTACGAGTACCGCATGTGCTCGCCCGCCATGTTCGGGTCTCCTCCCCGCACGTTTTGCGGCTGCTGCGCAGCCAATAAACGTGCAGGGAGGCTCTGACATCGGTGTAATGCCAGCAGCCATGTTGGCTGCTGGCATTACACTGATTGGCTGGCCAGAACCCGTGGTCAGGTGCTGTATAGCACCTGACCATCGAGTTCGGCTCAGTCTGAGCCAGGGAGAGCTGAGGATAGGAAGGGAAAGGCAGTGTAGGGAGGAAAAAAACAAAAATTGTGAAAAAAAAAGAACCAAAAGTCCTTTTTAGGACTACTGTGTGTGGGGGCAGCAGGTTATTTGGTGTGGGGGGAAAAAAACAAAAAAAAAAAAAAAAAATATATATATTCTGTTTAGTGTGCAAAGTTGCAGATTAGAGCACATTCTGTTTAGTGTGCACAGTTGCAGATTAGAGCACATTCTGTTTAGTGTGCAAAGTTGCAGATTAGAGCACATTCTGTTTAGTGTGCAAAGTTGCAGATTAGAGCACATTCTGTTTAGTGTGCAAAGTTGCAGATTAGAGCACATTCTGTTAAGTCTTCAAACTAAAATATCAAAGTCACGTATTCCATTCAGTGTGCGTCGCCGCAGTTTAGCAGCACATTCTG
The DNA here is from genome assembly GCA_037306005.1 of Rhinophrynus dorsalis. NCBI lineage: Eukaryota > Metazoa > Chordata > Amphibia > Anura > Rhinophrynidae > Rhinophrynus > Rhinophrynus dorsalis. The sequence continues at coordinate 431,629,323 of CM074719.1, read as the reverse complement.
AGTACTGTGCAGAGTTGCAGAATAGGAAGAAATACTGTTAAGTCTTCAAACTAAAATATCAAAGTCACATATTCCATTCAGTGTGCTTCGCCGCAGTGTAGCAGCACATTCTGTGTACTGTGCAGAGTTGCAGAATAGGAAGAAATACTGTTAAGTCTTCAAACTAAAATATCAAAGTCACATATTCCATTCAGTGTGCTTCGCCGCAGTTTAGCAGCACATTCTGTGTACTGTGCAGAGTTGCAGAATAGGAAGAAATACTGTTAAGTCTTCAAACTAAAATATCAAAGTCACATATTCCATTCAGTGTGCTTCGCCGCAGTGTAGCAGCACATTCTGTGTACTGTGCAGAGTTGCAGAATAGGAAGAAATACTGTTAAGTCTTCAAACTAAAATATCAAAGTCACATATTCCATTCAGTGTGCTTCGCCGCAGTGTAGCAGCACATTCTGTGTACTGTGCAGAGTTGCAGAATAGGAAGAAATACTGTTAAGTCTTCAAACTAAAATATCAAAGTCACATATTCCATTCAGTGTGCTTCGCCGCAGTTTAGCAGCACATTCTGTGTACTGTGCAGAGTTGCAGAATAGGAAGAAATACTGTTAAGTCTTCAAACTAAAATATCAAAGTCACATATTCCATTCAGTGTGCTTCGCCGCAGTGTAGCAGCACATTCTGTGTACTGTGCAGAGTTGCAGAATAGGAAGAAATACTGTTAAGTCTTCAAACTAAAATATCAAAGTCACATATTCCATTCAGTGTCTTTCACCGCCGTTTAACAGCCTATTCTGTGTACTCTGCAGAGTTGCAGAATTATAAGAAATACTGTTAAGTTTTCAAACTCAAATATTAAAGTCACATATTCCATTCAGTGTCTTTCACCGCCGTTTAACAGCCTATTCTGTGTACTCTGTACAGTTGCAGAATTATAAGAAATACTGTTAAGTTTTCAAACTCAAATATTAAAGTCACATATTCCATTCAGTGTCTTTCACCGCCGTTTAACAGCCTATTCTGTGTACTCTGTACAGTTCCAGAATTATAAGAAATACTGTTAAGTTTTCAAACTCAAATATTAAAGTCACATATTCCATTCAGTGTCTTTCACCGCCGTTTAACAGCCTATTCTGTGTACTCTGTACAGTTCCAGAATTATAAGAAATACTGTTAATTTTTCAAACTCAAATATTAAAGTCACATATTCCATTCAGTGTCTTTCACCGCCGTTTAACAGCCTATTCTGTGTACTCTGTACAGTTGCAGAATTATAAGAAATACTGTTAAGTTTTCAAACTCAAATATTAAAGTCACATATTCCATTCAGTGTCTTTCACCGCCGTTTAACAGCCTATTCTGTGTACTCTGTACAGTTCCAGAATTATAAGAAATACTGTTAAGTTTTCAAACTCAAATATTAAAGTCACATATTCCATTCAGTGTCTTTCACCGCCGTTTAACAGCCTATTCTGTGTACTCTGTACAGTTCCAGAATTATAAGAAATACTGTTAAGTTTTCAAACTCAAATATTAAAGTCACATATTCCATTCAGTGTGTTTCAACGCCGTTTAACAGCCTATTCTGTGTACTCTGTACAGTTCCAGAATTATAAGAAATACTGTTAATTTTTCAAACTCAAATATTAAAGTCACATATTCCATTCAGTGTCTTTCACCGCCGTTTAACAGCCTATTCTGTGTACTCTGTACAGTTGCAGAATTATAAGAAATACTGTTAAGTTTTCAAACTCAAATATTAAAGTCACATATTCCATTCAGTGTCTTTCACCGCCGTTTAACAGCCTATTCTGTGTACTCTGTACAGTTCCAGAATTATAAGAAATACTGTTAAGTTTTCAAACTCAAATATTAAAGTCACATATTCCATTCAGTGTCTTTCACCGCCGTTTAACAGCCTATTCTGTGTACTCTGTACAGTTCCAGAATTATAAGAAATACTGTTAAGTTTTCAAACTCAAATATTAAAGTCACATATTCCATTCAGTGTCTTTCACCGCCGTTTAACAGCCTATTCTGTGTACTCTGTACAGTTCCAGAATAGTAAGAAATACTGTTAAGTTTTCAAACTCAAATATTAAAGTCACATATTCCATTCAGTGTGTGTCACCGCAGTTTAGCAGCCTATTCTGTGTACTCTGCAGAGTTGCAGAATAGTAAGAAATACTGTTAATTTTTCAAACTCAAATATTAAAGTCACTTATTCCATTCAGTGTGTGTCACCGCAGTTTAGCAGCCTATTCTGTGTACTCTGCAGAGTTGCAGAATAGTAAGAAATACTGTTAAGTTTTCAAACTCATATATATTAAAGTCATATATATCGTGTAAGATGAAGAAGGCGGGTAAAAAGGGACGGGGAAGTGGACGTGATCCTGAAAGTTCAGGGCGCGGGTCAGGACGCGGAGAAACTGTGCCTGGTGCCAGAGCACAAGAAAGAAAGACATCCACCATACCTAGCTTCATGTCTGATTTCACAGGGCGTCGCAGGACATCACTCTCGAGGTCCGACCAGTGCGAACAGGTGGTCGGTTGGATGACAGCTGATACTGCTTCCAGTCGGTTAAGCACCACCCTGTCTTCCACCAAGTCCACTCTCAGTAGCCAAGAGTCTGGTCAACATAATCCTCACTCTGATCATCCTTCCTCCCACCATACACGGTCTGGTCAAAGAAGTGATCCCACACTGGGATATAGTGATGAGCTCGTCTCATCACCAATCCTTCATTTGACCCTCTCTCCAAGCACGCTTGCAGAGGAACATGACATCTTGTGCCCTGATTCACAACCTCTAGAGGCTACCCAATCACAAGAAGATGACAGATGTGAACGGCATTTAAGGTCAAAGGAAGTAGTGGATGATGATGATGATGATGATGAGACACAGTTGCCATTAAATCAACCACTATTTCCGTCTCAAGACCTTGTTGAGGAGAATGTTATACAGTTGTCAATGACTGAGTATGTGGTGGGATCAAGACTTGAGGAGGATGATCAGAGTGAGGAAGTGGAGGAGGACTTGGTGGACGATGAGGTGACTGACCCCACCTGGGAAGGTGTAGAGCCGAGCGATGACAGCAGTCCTGAGGGTGAGCCATCTGCAGCACCGCAACAGGCTGGAAGAGGCAGTGGTGTGGCTACAGAAAGAAGGCGGACCGCACCAAACCGGCCCGCAAATGTTCCACGGAGCACCCCCTTGCGTAAATCTACCTTGCCAAGGGGTAGGTGTTCCGCGGTATGGCGTTTTTTTAAGGAAAGTGCGGACGACAAAAGAATTGTAGTTTGCAACCTGTGCCACACCAGAATGAGCCGAGGCATGAACACTAGAAACCTCACCACCACCAGCATGATCCGACACATGGCATCCAAGCACCGTAGTAAGTGGGAGGAACGCCTGGATCGCCCATCTGTGTCTGCAGGCCACACCACTGCCTCCTCTTCCCCTGTTTTCGGTGCCGGCCAATCGCCTGTCGAAGGCGCAGGCCCGCATACCTCCCGCCCTGCACCTGTACCATCTGAAGCACCATCAGCGACCACATCCACTTCCCTGTCCCAGCACAGCGTCCAAATGTCGTTACCCCAGGCATTTGAGCGCAAGAGAAAGTACCCAGCCACCCACCCACAGGCCATAGCACTAACCTCACACCTTTCAAAATTACTGGCCATCGAAATGCTGCCATTTAGGCTTGTGGACACTGAGTCCTTCCGCAGCCTGATGGCAGCAGCTGTCCCTCGGTACGCGGTCCCCAGCCGCCACTACTTTTCCCGGTGTGCCATCCCCGCATTACACCACCATGTGTCCCGTAACATCACCCGTGCCCTGACCAACGCAGTTACTGGGAAGGTCCACTTAACGACTGACACATGGACAAGTGCTTGTGGCCAGGGACGCTACATTTCCCTGACGGCACACTGGGTGAATGTCGTGGAGGCTGGGAGCGACTCGGACCCTGGGATGGCACGGGTGCTACCCACGCCGAGGATTGCGGGCCCTACCTCCATCAGGGTTTCCACCAGCACCTACGTTATTGGCTCCTCCTCCTCCGTTTCCACCTCCGAATTCTCTACACACACCGCCACTCCCCCATCAGCCAGTAGCTGGAAGCAGTGTAGCACTGCAGTGGGGAAGCGTCAACAGGCCGTGCTGAAGCTGATCTGCCTTGGGGACAAACAGCACACGGCCTCAGAGCTGTTGCAGGGGATTAGTCACCAGACCGAGCAGTGGCTCTCGCCACTCAACCTGCAACCAGGCATGGTTGTGTGTGATAATGGGCGTAACTTGGTGGCGGCTTTGGAGCTCGGCAAGCTCACACACGTACCATGCCTAGCGCATGTATTTAATTTAGTGGTGCAGCGATTTCTAAAAACCTACCCCAATGTGCATGATCTCTTGACCAAGGTGCGCCGCGTGTGTGCACATTTCCGTAAGTCATCTACAGCTTCGGCCGGCCTGTTGAAGCTGCAGCAGCGCTTACAATTGCCAGCTCACCGGCTGCTGTGTGACGTGAGCACGCGCTGGAACTCCACCTTCCACATGTTGGCCCGGCTTTGTGAGCAGCAGAGGGCAGTAGTGGAGTACCAGCTGTTACACGGTCGTCGCCTCTCCGTTCAACTTCCTGTAATCAGAAGTGAGGAGTGGGAATGGATGTCAGACCTCTGCGAGGTTTTACGCAATTTTGAGGAATCGACACAGATGGTGAGCGGCGATAACGCTATTATCAGTGTAACCATCCCACTTCTGTGTCTACTGAAACGCTCGCTGCTCACAATTAAAACCGACGCTTTGCATGTGGAAGAGGTGGAAATGGGGGAGGAAGAGCTTACACAAGGTGATAGCCAGAGCACCCTCACTTCGTCTTCTCAGCGACAATTGGAGGAGGCGGAGGAGGAGGAGGAGGAGGAGGAGGAAGACACGGTTGCCTCCGCTACAGAGGGTAGCCATGGAACTTTAGTTCCATCTCTTCAGCGTGGGTGGGCAGAAGAGGAGGAAGAGGATGAGGATATTGAGAGTCATCCTCCTGGTGAGGACAGCGAAATCTTGACTGTTGGTACTCTGGCACACATGGCTGACTTTATGTTAGGCTGCCTTTCCCGTGACCCACGCGTTATATGCATTTTAAACAACACGGATTACTGGGTGTTCACCCTTCTGGACCCCCGCTACAAAGAGAATTTCTCATCTCTCATTCCTCCGGTGGAGAGGACAAGCAAAATGGTGCAATACCAGAAGGTTCTTGTCGAAAAATTGCTCCAAAATTTTCCATCTGACAACGCTGGCGGCAGAGTACGTGCTACCTTGGCCAACAGAGAAGGGGAGAAAAGGGGAGCACACAGCAGTTCCGAGAAAGGCAGGGCAACACTCTCCAAGGCGTGGGACACCTTCATGACACCCCGCCAGCACCCTCACCCTGATGCGCAGCCTAGTGTCACAAGGAGGGAAAAGTTTTGGAAGATGGTGAAGGAGTACGTAGCAGACCGTGTCAGCGTCCTCAATGATCCCTCTGTGCCTTACAACTACTGGGTGTCCAAGCTGGACACGTGGTATGAACTGGCACTCTACGCCTTGGAGGTGCTGGCCTGCCCTGCCGCCAGCGTTCTGTCTGAGCGGGTATTTAGTGCTGCTGGTGGCATCATAACAGATAAGCGTATCCGCCTTTCCACCGACAATGCTGATAGGTTGACACTTATAAAAATGAACAAGGCCTGGATTTCCCCTGACTTCTCCACTCCACTGGAGGAAAGCCCCGGGGGAACATAAACTCACTTTATATATGTTATTTACAATGATGGGAATACTCTGTATTCCCATTCACCCCTTCCACCCAAAAAACGGGTATATGGTTGACTCTTAATCTTCTCATCCTCCTCCTCCTCTTCCATATGCCCTGTGCTATAATTTTTATATAGGGCCAGCTCACCAGCGGGCCCTGTGATATAATTTTTATATAGGGTCAGCTCACCAGCGGGCCCTGTTTGACAATTTTTATATAGGTCAGCTCACCAGCGGGCCTTCTCATATAATGTTTTATTGGGTCAGCTCTCTAGCGGGCCCTCTCATATAATGTTTTATAGCGTCAGCTCACTAGCGGGCCTTCGCATATAATGTTTAGGATGGTCAGCTCTGCAGCAGACCCTCACCCATAATGTTTTAGATGGTCAGCTCAGCGCACGTTTCCCTCTTAATCATGGCCTCAGTTCTGAAAATCAAGGAAATTTTTGGGAGAATTTGCCTCTGCGCACGTTTCCCTCTTAATCATGGCCTCAGTTCTGAAAATCAAGGAAATTTTTGGGAGAATTTGCCTCTGCGCACGTTTCCCTCTTAATCATGGCCTCAGTTCTGAAAATCAAGGAAATTTTTGGGAGAATTTGCCTCTGCGCACGTTTCCCTCTTAATCATGGCCTCAGTTCTGAAAATCAAGGAAATTTTTGGGATAATTTGCCTCTGCGCACGTTTCCCTCTTAATCATGGCCTCAGTTCTGAAAATCAAGGAAATTTTTGGGAGAATTTGCCTCTGCGCACGTTTCCCTCTTAATCATGGCCTCAGTTCTGAAAATCAAGGAAATTTTTGGGATAATTTGCCTCTGCGCACGTTTCCCTCTTAATCATGGCCTCACTTCAGAAAATCGATGAAATTTTTGGGAGAATTTGCAGATGATATACAAGTAAATATACAGCAAATACTGTTTGGTAACAATTTTTCGCCTAAAGTCGTTTTTATTTTCCTTTTTGTGTGTTTTACGGTCAGTCTGTAAAAATGGCGTACTACGGGCGAAAGATCGTTCCCAGCAGCGATGTTGGAGTCCAAGGTGCATCCAGACATCCTCCCTATGCTGTCCCTGAACCATTTCTGTAGTGTTTCCATCTTTTTCTGCCCTTTTCCTATGGACCAGGCACCCTCCCCTCATCAGAGCAGGGGGTGCCTGGTGTAATGCTCGAGTCCTCCCATTGACTTCAATGGGGCTCGGGTGCTCGGCCGAGCACTCGAGCCTCAGGGGGTGCTCGGTCAGAGCACCCGAACATCCGAGCATTGGGGTGCTCGCTCATCACTAGAATTAACCCTTTGAATGACAGAAAGCACACCTGGAAACTTTGTGTTCTGGAGTCAACGGAGGGCACTCCTTTGGTGCTACTACATGACAAAAAAAAGAAATGACACAATTTGATTCAAAAGGGTGGGCTTACTAGGGGGGCGGGGTTTAGCTGGAGTGCCACAAAGTGGATGGGGAGTAGGAGGAACTGGCTGGGGAAGGAGGAGAAGTGGGAGGGAAATAGGAAAAACAGGCTGGAAAGGAGTGGGAAGAATTTCATTAAAACTCTCCATTGCCTAGAGAAACAGCTATTGTCCCCGGAGTCTCCGGGACAAATCTGGAGAGTCCCATCTATGCAGAGAATGATCCAATGTATTGCAAAGCAAATTTGTAGTACAGGTTTCAGCTAAATCACAAAGAAATTGCAGGGAACTGCATTTTTGTGCACATTTTTTGCTAATGATTGCATTGAGAGAAAAGGATGCTGGGAAAAAAGCAATCTTTGCTACAATATCAGGTATAAAACACAGTCTAATCACACATGTTTATTAATGCAATTCCATCATATCAGGCAAAAAGTCACCTGTGTAAACAGAGTCTTAAAGGGATAGTAATACTTTGTTTTAGCTTTATTTTATTTTGTAGGCATTAAAAAAACATGAAGAACGATATAAGTCTTATCTCTCAAACCTTTATGGTTTAAGAGATATTCACAAGCAAAGTATCCCCCCCCCGTTCAGTCAGATCAGAAGGGAGGTGCCCAGGTAGACTGCAGAGAGGGACAATCTTCAATTAAGATAAGGGAAAAACTGAAAAACTTGTCAAGGGGGGCAGGGCTTTCATTGTTCTCATAGGAAGAAAATTGTCCCCTGCTGTTATCTGTCTGGTCTATGGACTGGATTCCACATCTGAGAAGAGATGGCTTACACTAGGTAAAAGGGGCGGGAGGGGAAACTTTGCTTATGAATATCTCTCAAACCATAAAGTTTTGAGAGATAAGACTTATATCACTCTTCATGTTTTTTTAATGCCTACAAAATAAAATAAAGTTAAAACGAAGTATTACTATCCCTTTAAATAAGAATAATAAGTACCCAGTTCTAGACTGTCACTTCCTTCACAGTACTTGAATTCTCTTTGCCCCTTTCGATGCAGAGAGGTGTTCAATGTATTGCTTTGCAATGCGCTGGAGACCTCTCGTACATCCAAGGGGTTGATTAGCAAGTTTCTCAGTGAACAGTACATCGGCAATAACAGTATGAATCACTGTTTGTGTTGGACATGAACTGTTTGCTGTGGCAATCTGTATCGCATTGTGCTCAATCTAGAAAAAATGCCATGAATACATGCCTTGTTCTCTGCACTTGTCTGTATTATTATTGTTTTACTTTTCTGATGTAACCATTTGAGCCACAGAGTTATGTATATAAGCTCATTGGAGCAATCTGGGAGTAGACCTGTTGCCCCATAGAGAACAAATACAATGTTCCTTGATTTAACTGGGGCTTTTAACCCCTTGATTGCTAGAGAGGTCTGCAACACATTGTGGAGAAATATGTTAACGACCTCTCTAGCATTCAAGTAGTTAAAATGCTCAATTTAAATCAAAGAGGATTTTGGAAATTTAAGTTATGTAGTGAAGATTATACTAATTAACCCTTTGATGCCAGAGGGGTAAACAACACATTGTGAAGCAATGCACTGCGTACCCCTCTGGCACTCAAAGGGTTAAGGCATGTCATAAATAAGTGGATAAAATAAATTCATTCCTGACCACAAAAGGCAGTCAGATATCTCCCTGCATCAACTTTCTGCTTGCAATGAAACCAATTATCATAGTTATCAATGATACCCTGAGATGGAACAATATCCACTACTTTATTGAAAGCATCTCGAGTATCTATAAATATATTCCAGAGGCAAAGAATTAAAAAATATTACTGCCATTACTGTAAAAAAAAAAATCCATAAATTTCTTTACGTAAAAAGTACCTCATCATCTCCATATTGCCCCCATCATCTCCAACTTGCCCCCATCAGCTCCATGTTGACCTCGCATTGCCCTCATCAGCTCCATATTGCCCACACATTGCCAACATCATCTCCACTTTGCCCCGATCATCTCCATATTGCCCTCACAATGCCCCTATCAGTTCCAACTTGTCCCCCATAAGCTCCACATTGCCCCCATCATCACTATATTGCTCTCACATTTCCCCCCATCAGCTCCATATTGCCCCCATCAGCTCCAACTTGCCCCCATCACCTCCATATTGCCATCACATTGCCCCCATCATCTCTACATTGTCCCCATCATCTTCATATTGCCCTCACATTGCCCCCATCATCTCCACATTGCCCCCATTATCTCCATGTTGCCCTCACATTGCCCCTCATCAGCTTCAACTTGTCTCCATCATCTCCACATTGCTCGCATCATCTCCATGTTGCCATCACATTGTCCCCATCATCGCCACATTGCCCCCATCATCTCCATATTACCCTCACATTGCCCCCATCATCTCCATATTGCCCTCACATTGCCCCATCATCTCCACATTGCCCCCATCATCTCCATATTCCCCTCATATTGCCTCAAATCAGCTCCAGCTTGCTCGCCCATCATTGCCACATTGCCCCATCATCTCCATATTGCCCCCATCATCTCCATATTGCCCTCACATTGCTCCCTATCAGCTCCAACTTGCCCCCATCATCTCCACATTGTCATCTCCCAGTGCTATGCATTACTAAAGAGCCGACGAGGGAGTTCCGCAGCTACAGGTCTGTGCCGAAGAAGGCACAGACCTCACCGGCTGGGGGGTTATTGTTATGCCACCGTGCGCAGCACGGTGAGGGAGGCTAATTTAAAAAACAAAAAACAATCCCAATGACAGGCTCCCCTCTGTGGGGTGCGCCTGTAGGCAGATGCCTACTCTGCCTTATGATAAATCCGGCCCTGTTAAACACCTTTCTTTTTGAGTACATAGTTCCTCAGAGAGTTCTTTGTATTGGCCTCAAACATGAAAGGTTTATCATATCTACCCTTAGATGTCTCTCCTCTAATACAAATGAGCATAGTTTGGTTAGTCTATCTTTATGAAGAAATGTATCAGTTTTGTTGCATGTCTCTGTAAGCTATTCAATTCAATAATAATGTTTTTAAAGAACTGGTGCCCAAAACTGCACTCTATTATTCTTCTTCTTCTTTATTTATTTATTTATTTAATTTTGTTTTTAATAAAATCATTTTATTTTTGTATATAATAAAAGTTAGGTTTTATTTATTTTATATGCTCTTTTGTGTAATTTCCCCTGCTGACTATTGCCCACTTAGATGTAGGGAGGAGTTTTGGTGCTGATAGGGAGTTTCTTTTTCTTCTCTGTTTCTATGTTTTCATGCATTGTCTCCAAGCACATTACCTAGTCACAATGGTGTCACCTCTGATACCTGTAGTTTGGTTAGTGCATTGCTTCCCCTTGCCAGCATTTTTTATAATGCACTCTGTGGGTATTCTTGAGTGACTGACTGCTGCTTTGCATAGAAAGTGATAGGATCAGTGGAACCTGGTGGCCACAACAGAAAACTGCAGTTTGATGTAATGAAAAAGATTAACTGCAATAACTTTTGAATGAAAAATCCCCCAGCAGAGAGAATACCTATGTTTTACTGAACAGGAAAATCCTTACAGCATATGTCTTTTTCATAAAAAGGTTAACTACTTCAATATAAACCAAATATAATGTTTCTTAAGATCTAAATAATAAAATATAAAAAAAGGAATAATGTGTGATTTTATTGATTCTTATTTAAATGCAGGAAATCTTGGACACCAACGAACAAGAGCAGCTTCACAACTACTGAGACTAAACCGTAAGCATGGATTTAAAAAACATTGCTGAATTAACGTCTCGAGCTTCCCTTAGTGACCCTATCCTCTCACACAGTCACACCATCACTCTTTATATGACTCCTTCCCAAGATCCATTCACTATTGCCACATTCTGAAAATACAATTATCTGGCCAAATTAGCACATAAACTGTGCAATACAAAAATACATAGATTAGTAAACAAACCAAACCAAGCAATAAAAACCAAAAGCAGGCATCTAGTGCAGGATCACTGAGATCGAGCTGGTTCTATCTATAACTCTATTCAGTGGGTGTGGTCATCACGCCTGAGCTCTAATTATTATTAAGCACATTATGTGGCTTCTTACTCTGACAATGTCACCCGATTGCAGAAAACCTGCACGAGAGGGAGTGCTAGTGTGCGTTGCTAGTGTGCGTGGCTGGTTGACCGTGAGCTGCTTATTGCAAGACCTTGCTGTGGCTATGGCCAAGTAAATATGCCAGGATGACAAACCCCAGAGGAGCTGGAAGTGAGCCCAAGACAACAATGGGAAGAATACTCCCTAGATAGGAGAACAGACCTGAACTGAGTAGTCCAGCTAAGGCTGGTACAGACTGAAATCCCATCAGGCAAATCTCACAGGATACAGTAGAATAAAATAACAGCGTGGTCAAGATCAGGCAGGGTCATACATGAGATATCTGGACAGGCTGAATCAGTAGACAGTAGGGGTGGTCAATATCAGGCAAGGGTCATTCACTGGTAATCTGGACAGGCTGGATGAGTAGACAGAAGAGGTGTTCAATAGCTGGCAAGGGTAATACACTGGTAACCTGAGATATGCTAGAGCAGAACTGGAAGACCCACCCGTACAGGGTACCGAAAACCGTGATAGTGCGTTGGAGCCAGGGGCAGGAACCCAGATATAGCCTTTGCATGCTACATCACACCACATGCACAAGATGTCCAGAGGGGATGCAACCCTGAAGAGAATAGGCCCAAGCCAACGACACATCTTTTAAAGAGGAGTGGCACCCGGCAAGGAGAGAGTCCCCGGTAGGGGAAGAGAGCAAAGGCAGAAAGCATGACAGATTAGTGGGAAATCTAGTCCTGCTAATGCAGCTTAGTTAAAGGGATAGTAATACTTAAAATGTAAAAAAAAATATGTTGTAGGGTTTATCCCCCTGAGTAAAACAAGAGTACTCCCACTGCTGAGAGGTGTTTCATTCAAAAGTTATTAATTTTCAAAGTTGAATTTTTTAGGTGCAATATCACAGTGGCCTGAAATTGTACAGTGGCGCTGTTGCTACACGATCCTATGGACAACTCTGGTCAGTTGACCATAAATCTCCATAGGATGGTGTAGCAACAGCGCCACTGTACAATTTCAGGCCACTGTGATATTGCACCTAAAAAATTCAACTTTGAAAATTAATAACTTTTGAATGAAAGACCTCTCAGCAGTGGGAGTACTCTTGTTTTACTCAGGGGGATAAACCCTACAACATATTTTTTTTTACATTTTAAGTATTACTATCCCTTTAAAGTTAGTTAATTAGCAGAGAGGTCGGTAAAATGCTTCAGTATATATACTCTCATGTTTTGCAGTGAAATGAAAGGACTTTTATGTTAATATAATGGTATGAAGAATTCCTACATATTTGACTATTCTATTAAATGAATTCAAACCCACTTATTCTCATAGGTAGCATACCTCCCAAGTGCTCCTCTATAGGAGGAGCAGTCCCTCTTTGAGACCCAAATCTCTCTGTCCCGCTTTCCAGTTAAACCAACTAGAGATTTTATTTGTCCCCTATGTTGAAGTTGGTTTGGTTCAGAATTTCACTGCTCAACTTTTATACACACATCCCTTTGAATGCTAGGGTCCTTGGGAGGTCTCCAGTGTACGTTTCTCAGTGGTACTGTGGGCTTCCTCAGAATTAGTGCATGTGGCCATCACTCATGGAAACTGGTGGATACTACAGAGTCTAAATTACAGTCCATTGGTGTAAGAAATAGACTTTTAGATGCGTAGTCAATAAGAAATAGAACAGCTCAGACTGTAAATTAAAATATCATACCTAAAAGGTAACAATAAAATAGATTTAAGATGCATGCCTTTAAGCTATGGATGCTAAAAAGGTCTCCAATTCATCAATGGATGCCATTCTAGAGTCCACAAGGTCAAACGACATAGACAGGACACACTGTGGGGTCATGGAATGTAATATGATATGAGCTGCTTGATTAGCCAAGGAAGCAGGACAGTAAATTGATTTGTGCCTTAAAGGAATTTATCAACTCATTCTCCAACCACTGAGAATGGAAGAACGTGCTGTTTTGTATTTCACGTATCATTTGCTTTGTATCTCTACCTAACAGATGATAATCGAGATGCAGAATTAATGTAAATCATGAAGTGTATACCCTTAAGTGCTGCATGAATAAAACACTAGGGGCCAAATCCAATATGTTAAAAAGGTGCAATTCTGGAGCAAACCAGTGGAACCATTCTGGACAAATAAAAATTCCTGTAGATTTATTAACCGTTTGAGTGCAAGGGGGCATGCAACGGATTGCTTTAAAATTCGCTGCACACTCATCCGGCACTCTATGGTTACATGGAACTTTTAAAAACGTGAATGCTTTGCAATGAGTTGGAGATCTCTCTAGCATTCAAGGGGTTAAAAGCCCCACTTTAAGTCAATGGGCATTTGGGAAATGTTTATCTTTCTCCTGTAGTGTTGTTTAGGGGTGTCAGACTGGATTCCTAAAGACTGGTATGTCACTGATTTTCCACAGGTGTTTTAGTTAACCCTTTGAATGTCAGAGGGGGTATACAACACATTGCAAAGCAATGCGTTGCATACTCCTCTGATACACAAAGGGTTAAAAGGGGTGAGGAATATTTCAAAAACCTGCACTGTCTCCACCCCGTAGGAATCCATTTTGACTATCTGGGCCATGGTTTCATTGGTTTGCTCTAGTACTGCATCTCTTTAGTTTATTGAATATTGCCAGAAGTAACATATATGTGAATGTGTGAGAATATCCAAGCATTGCATCACACTGTACTGGATAACCTCTCTAGCACTCAAAGGATTTCTAAAAACATTCCCCAACATTTAGTTGTTTGTAAGTACAAAATTGTGTCAATGCAATCATTATTCTGTTATGATCTTCTCCACAGGGTTACTTTACCAAGCAAACAAGAAGGACAGAAAATGTAAGAAGCATCTTTCTAAATGTATTTACAGTAATTAATATCAGCATTTCTGATTTTCAATAACTCAATCTCAGCTCTGCTGAAGAGCCTCCACTGGTCCCGGGGCCGGATTCTCCTGCAGTCAGCTAGAGCAGGAGGGAGGGGGAACTTTAACTATGATTATCTGTCATACCATAAAAGTTTGAGAGATGGGACTGGGGCATTTAGTTTAAGTTTTTAATGGCTGCTAGATTGATTTTTGTATAAAATTGACAATACTATCCCTTTAAATTGTTTAGAATTTGGATTTCCCCCCATGGTGCAGATGGATTGCTCCAGAACTGCACTTAATTAAACTATATATTCCAAATATTTTTATGATAATTAGAATAAAATGTAAAGAATTTTAATTGCTTGCATGAACTGCAATGAATGAGTAGTTTACACTTTTCCCAAAATTAACCCTTTGAGTGCCAAACGGGCATTCAACGCCCCATATTTTAGTGGACGAAAATCAGTTTAGCTCCTTATTAATACAGTAGAGGTTTCAACATCAAGGAATCCTTTAAGTAGGGACATTTTCAAAAGTAGCCAATAAGATTTGAAAGCTCTGTCCATCATCTATGAAGACCAAAATTGTTTTATTGTATTCCACAATAATTAGGATACCATTTAACTAGATATCGATGATATGCTTACATTACAGCACCGTTTACTCTTCAGATGTCAGTACTAAGGATAAACCAACAAGATCCAATTTGGTTGATAGCACCAGATCAAGGTAAACATTTATACAATTTCAATAAAAATATACTTTATGAATTATAAATAAAGTATTGGACTTGTTATAAGAATAAGAAAAAAATGTTCATGGATTATTGAATTATTTTCATCAACCTCATTTTGTGTCTGATGTACTAAGAAGGACTGGGGAAATTCTGTATCAAACCACCTGATCAACAAGGTATATAAAAATTAAAAAAATTCATATTGGATGCAATGGAGTTTTTAACTGATTAAGTGCTAGAGAGGTCTCCAGTGCACTAGTTTTCAATGTGTTGGAGATCTCTATCATTCAACAGGTCAAAAAGCCCCACTGAAATCTATAGAAGCATTGTCTAATTTCCTGTGGGGCAGTTGGTTTTACCAAGAATTGGTCCAGTTCTTAGTACATCAGCATCAGTGTGTCAACAACATGCATGCAAACAAAATACCTGCAAAATTGGTATTGATAGGACAGAGAGACAAGGGGGTGCCTCATTGTGTATTTTCATTTGATAGGATAAATACACCAATCACATATGTATACAATCTACTCATATTTAAAATATGCAATATATAGGCTTATGTATTCATATGGCAAACCAACCTAGTGGGTGATATCAAACTGCAACCACACAGAACAAATTGAATTGCCCCAATGTGGAAATCTTCTTGGCACCTTCTCAGTAGAGACTCTGCTCTTATCAGCACTTTCTGGACAACATCAAAAAATAACACAGACACAGGTATGAGTGGTGTATCATGTGCCTTATAAGTAAAATATTGGCTTCTGAGGGTGATATTACCAGCTCAGCTATTGAAGTATGTCACTTGCTGGGGCTGTGACATCAGCATATGACTTACAGAGAATTTCTGAGCTCAGATAACAGTTTCTGAAAATGCAGACTTGGAATATGATTTAAAAATAACGGAAAATAACTTCTGACTCTGTCCCGGCTGGGGCATCATGAAAACCTGCACTAACCTGCACTAACAGGGACATTTGAGGATTGTTTTTGAGGTACTCTGCTCTCAAGATCATGGGGAAAGCATTTTTTTGATTTCTCATCTATTGCTTATAGTGGGGAAGTGTAAACTAAAGACAGAATAAAATAAAGAACAGTATACACATTTCGTGTCCAATGTGGAACACAAGGAACTGTGGGGTAAAGTCCCCTCCTCTAAAATGACTGGGCACTAAAAAGGTAGACAAAAGACGGTCTCTGCTAACACGTTAAGTCAACATACCTTAACAGACATGCCAGAGCAGCATGGATCCATTGTTCTTGTCTGGGTGCTGAACCACCACTGTTCTCTCTCAACCGGAAAGCTTGAATGTAAATAGGTCTCCACTTTATCTCACCTGCTACATTCAGTTTTAGTGACCTCCTAGAGAAGAAAGATGTATGGGCACTGCTCTCTTAGTCTTCATTTTTATTCTTAGTTTATGGGAGTTTATGGGACTGTATAATGCCCCATTGGGTGGGCTCCTATTTACTTGCTTCCTTATTCATGGATTGCCCAGTTCACAGGTTCATTTTCAGGACTTTAAACCTGTGGATCTTGACTTGGATTTCTGGTCTTTACCTCACAAGGGAGATTATGTGAAGCTCCTTACTCAGTTGTAATGGAAACCTGAATGCTGAAGCTCTTGTGTGTTATGGTCCTGTTATGTGTCCCTATTCTACTGGCATCCACCACAATATGGTATTCTACCTGATTTGTACTATGTCCTATTACTTTATTTCAGTAGATTGTGTCTATCCAGGCTGATAGGGTATCAGGGTTATTAACCCCTTCACCTCCTTATGTTAAATGTTTGGGAACCCTTCACCCTTGGGGGGACAGAGTCTTCACTCTAATGGGCTTTTTCATTTAATTTGCTTGATATATATATATGTTTTGTTTTGGGTTTTTAGCTTTTTACATGCTTACTATAGTTTTACTGAAATTATGATGTTCTCCCTTTAAGTTCAGGTGCCTATGAGGTGGCCATTTTGGATTTAATTACATCACATGTACAGAGCATATCTCACCTCCAGCTGACAGAAGACTTTCTCTTTACATTTCTAATTTATATCCTGTTTCAGCTAAGGCCTTGATGCAGTGGGCTACCCCCCTGATGTTGATCCCCCAATCACTCACCTTGCCAAGAACACAGCTCTGCCTCTGAAAGATGCTATGACTCTTAAGGATCAAGCAGATAAATGCTTGGATTATCTCCTGAAGGCAAACTTTGCAGCCATGGGTAATGTTCTTCAATCCATTTTTCTTTTGCTGGGTCAAGCCGTGGTTATCTGGGTTGAACAACATTTGGATGCTATCCAAGGGGATGTTCCCAAGGATTAAACATTGGCATTACTTGTCAACGTCTTGAAATTAATGCTACCTTTTTCTTCTTGTTGGCAAACAATTATTTGGCCCTGTTTTTGAGAAGGTCATTAATCATGCTACTGGAGGCAAGAGTGCCTTTTTCCTACAGTGCCTTTCTTCCTAAGCAGGCATTTTTTCCTAAGAAGAAGCATGGTTTTCGTTAACCCTGCCACTTCAGTTACATGCCCAGGGTTCAACCCCCTCAGGCCCCTCAAGCGTGTCAAGCTCCAAACCCAAGCAGGCTCAGGCAGGCAAGAAGACTGTTCAGAAATCTAGGTGAAAGTCCACCTTCACATGACTCGCTGGGTTCTAGTCTTTCTCTACTAGTAGGGAGTTGCCTCCATTTTTTTCTAGGTGCTTGAGGGATTTTAGTGATCTATCAGTGTGTTTTGTGGGTGATTTTGGAAATGTACTGCATAAAATCTTTCCCCATCACCATTTTTCTTGTCCATTGTTCCTTGGGATCTGGATCGGGGCTGTCTATTTCTAGATATGATTTCTTCCTTGCTAGAAAAGCAGGTGTTAACCCCTATTCATCTATAGGAGTGCTTTACTGGATTCCACTCAAATCTTTCTGTTGTTCCACAAAAAAGAAAGTGGCTGCCTTCCCATTTTGGACTTAAAGTACCTCAACCATTTTGTGCTTGCCCTCCAGAATCTTTGCATTCTGTCATCACAGCTGTCTGTCCAGGAGAGTTTCTTGCCTCCCTAGATTCCCGTGCTTTGCTTTTCAGGACAGTCATTTTCAGTTCACTGTCTATCCTAATGGCCTAGTGTCCACTCTGTGGGTCATCATGTGCTAGATTCTATTACAGGTGCTAATTTTATCTCTGCTTTTAGGTCCAGATTTCCCCATAGACTTCAATAGGAAAATGTTTGATAAAACGGGTGTTAACATTTAGCACCTATAATAGAATCTGGCCCCATGTCTGCAGCTCACATCTATGCTTAAGGGATCACTTTGACACATTATCTACTGTAGATGACCTTTTACTCAAGGCGCCTTCAGAGGTGGCTCTGCACACCCAGATTCAGGAACAGCACGGTTGGATGCTTAGTTTAAAAAAAAACTTCTTTGGTTTCTTCTCAGATCCTTTATTTCCTAGACATGAGGTCCAATAACCTCAAAGGGAGGGTGTTTCTTCCAGTCGAAAGATTCAGTCCTTGTCCCTTCAGGTATCTCAGGCAATGTTCTGGCAATTGGCTACAGTACAGGTGTATGTGAAGTTACTAGATTACCTAGATTCTGCCTTGGAGGCAGTCTCCTTTTGCACAATTCCACACAAGGAATTTGCAACAGGGCATTCTCCAGAATTGGTCCAGACATCAATCTCACCTATCCCATATCATGTCTCTGTCTCTCCGAACAAAGGAAAATCTTCACTGGTGGCTTCAGTGATGGACCAGGGCCTTTGGACCAGTGAGGAGCTCTTCTTAGCCATCAATGTCCTGAAGTTATGAGTGATCCATCTAGTGCCACGCCACTGGTTTCATGTTCTCTTAGGATTTCAGTGAGGGTTCAGTCAGATAACACGTTAGCCTGGAAGATTCTCTAATGGGCCAAGGTCCACATGCCATTCACATTCTATATGTAGAAAACATTGTGGCAGACTTTCTCAGTTCCTAACACCTAGATCCTGGAAATTGGGAGCTCAGTCAGAGTGTATTAAACTTGATAGCAAGGTGGATCTCGTAACCTCTAGCCTAAACTGCAATGTCTCTCAATTCTGTGCCAGGTCTCATGATCCTCTGGCTTTTGTGTTGGATGTTATTACCATCTCATGGAATTTTCCTCTAGCATCCATGTTTCCTCTGACCCCTCTGGTTCCCATGGTGCCGAAAAGGTCAAGATGGAGACATCTCACATCATCTTGATTGCTCTGTTCTGGTCCTGTGAGACCTGTTTTTTGGATGTTCTCAATCTATCCATAGCAGAGCCTTCTTTGCTTCCCCTTGAGGCAGAACCTTATGCCTGAAGGCCGGTTATGCCATCCATAGGTGGAGAAGCTAGCTTTGATAGCTTGGATCTTGAGACCAGCATCTTGAAGAAAAAGCTTTTTTCTGATGCTGTCATTTCTACTATGCTTCAAGCTAGAAAACTGGTCTCTTTCAAGGCCTATTCAACCAGTGGTTCACAACCCTAGCCTTTTCAGCTTCTGGTAGTCTTGACCTTTCTTCAAGATGGTGCTCAGAAAGGGCTTATTGTTACTTCAATTAAGGTTCAAATTTCAGCTTTCTTTTCCAGTGGAGCATTTCTTTGCACCTTGATGTGAAGACTTTTTTTCAGGAAGTAGCTCATGCCTACATTGTCTTTCAGAATTCCACTCCTTTGTTGGTATTAGGAGGACTCCAGAAGGCTCCTTTTAACCTCTTTCAGTTGCTTCTCTGCGTATTATGATGCTCAAGATGGAGTTCCTACTAGCCATTATGTCTGTTCAGTGGGTGGATGAATTTAAGGCTTTGTATTGTAAGCCTTCCTTTCTGTTTTTTTTAGCAGAACAGGGTGGTTTTAGGAACTCTTGTGGGTTTTTTGCCAAAGGTTGTTTTGGATTTTCATACTAACCAGGAAATTGACCTTTCTTATAGACAAGAGCAGGTATGGCATCTGTTGGATGTGGTAAATGTTTGAAGTATTATGTTCATTACATCTAAGAACTGCTGCTTCCTGGGTTAAGATGGCCATCTGCCAGGTGTGTGCTCCCACAAAAAACCTGTACCCTTTCAGGTCATGGCACATTCCACTAGATCGGTGGGCACATCTTGGACCAACAAGAATCAGGCCACTGCTGAGCACTTGTGCAAGGTGGCAATGTGGTCACCTCTGCACTCTTTTACCAAACACTATCATGTGAATGTCCTAGCCTAGGGTGAGGCAAGCCTGGGCAGGAAGGTCCTTCAGGCTATGGTGCCTGTATAAAGGTCCTTTATGCCTCCTCTTTTTTTTTGGAGGTTCAGAACCCTGTTGGTTTCCAGTTCGTTTACTGTTGTTTAGTGTGTAAGTTTGGTGTCCATTGACACCTAAGATTCATGTTGTACCAGCTGGTCCTGTGGATACTGGCCTTTAATGGTGGTGGGGTTATCTTTTTCTCTCCCAGGAATCTTTGTGCATAGCTTTAATATATACCCATATAGGGTTTTAGTGAACTTTCTGTTAAATTCTTTCATCTTAGTCCATGTGAAACATAGGACTCATTCCCTGTGAAAAAAACAGTGGTTTGAGTTCCCAGACAGAGAGGTCCTCTTGGGTTCTCATTTCCTTCTCTTCCTTCACTTTTGTTCTGCTTTATTTTTGCTTTACTATACATGAAAACTGAATGTAGCAGGCAGGGTGGAGTGAAACAGGGACTCACCACCTTAAAGACATTTTTTGGAAGTGTCCTGCCCACTTGTAGGAGGGGACTTTACCCCATGGTTTCTGTGTTCCATGTGGACTAACAGAAAATAATTTAATGGTATGTTTTCTAAAATCCTCTTCTGACTGCTTATACAATGATAAAACAGATGACCTGCCATTATGGACTCAGGTTGGCATTTTATGTTAAACTCATTGTGGGAATGTATGAAGCCATCGGTGCAGCTTCACTGTAAAAATTTCAATGCATATCAGTACACACTCTGCCACTGACTAGATTTTAACACATGCAAGCCCCCCAACTCCTCCCCAATAACACGTGCATGGAGTAAAGTAATGCCAGTTTCATCTGTGCCTTGCTAGCATATCAGGTAAAATAAGATGCAGAGGAAAAGAATGCCAAGAAATGCCCATACACTTCCCCACCGCCATCCATTTTGCACAAGTAACCTTAAGTGGAAAATTTTCTGCATAGGAAGTTTAGTAAATTGGCATTGGGCAGGAATAGCATTAGTATTTTTTTCCATATGAATAATCACATAATGATCATTGGTGCCTTATATATGGATGGGCAAAAAGTCCAATATTGTTTGAATGAACTCTCACAGATAAAACATAATCTTTCCACGTTTCCAGTGGAAATTCCATTGCATAGAAAATACATAAAATGTCTTTTTTTTTTTTTGCTTCCGCTAATAAACTTCCTGTGAAAACTTTGACAAGTTCCACCGCTTTTCTGTGTTAGTGAGAATTACCATTGTAATATCACTGCTGAACTGGCAACATGAGCCTTGAAAAAATTGTTACCAGGCTGAGTAGTGCAACGTCAATATAAGCCTTTAAAATAATTGTTAACAGACTGGAAGGGACCTCCATTTTAAGCTGAAAAAGGTGATGGGGTACATGGATTCACTCGTGCAAGGAATGTAATGCATTGCTAGCAAGCGGAAGCCTATAGCAACATAAGGCAATAAAAATAATTGTTAGCATGCTGTGGTTGGTGACACAGAAGGGACACATCAACAACAGCACCTGATTTCTATCTTGGGGATAGTTTCACATTGTCAACAAATCTCGCAGTATGATATTTCCAGCACTTTGTCCATAACACTAACCATTTGCTTGTACAACTCTGACACAACTGTCCTGCAATACATGACATTAGTTCTAAAACATCTGTTTTCAAAAAATAATAGTGATGCATGTTAGCCTCCAATATTTTGGACATTTTTCCATTATACAGGCATACTTTTGGATTTTTTTGTGCACATTTTTGCTTCTTTCTAATAACTCATTAAAGGGATAGTAATACTTCATTTTAACTTTATTTTATTTTGTAGGCATTAAAAAAACATGAAGAATGATATAAGTCTTATCTCTGAAACCTTTATGGTTTAAGAGATATTCACAAACAAAGTATCCCCCCCCTGTTCCACCAGATCAGAAGGGAGATGCCCAGGTAGACTGCAGAGAGGGACAATCTTCAATTAAGATAATGGAAAAAGCTGAAAAACTTGTCAAGGGGGGAAGGGCTTTCATTGTTTTCATACAAAGAAAATTGTCCCCTTCTGTTATCTGTCTGGTCTTACAACCAGATTCACATCTGAGAAGAGATGGCTTACACTAGGTAAAAGGGGCGGGGAGGGGAACTTTGCTTGTGAATATCTCATAAACCATAAAGGTTTGAGAGATAAGACTTATATCATTCTTCATGTTTTTTTAATGCCTACAAAATAAAATAAAGTTAAAACGAAGTATTACTATCCCTTTAAGTGTTGGTTGGCAGCACTTAGAAGAACAGTGTAATTTGTTTAAAGGGATAGTAATAGACTGAAATAAACTGAGCTTATATTCATCTGTATATCTTTTGCAGCATGTAGAGTGCTTTGTCAATCCTATCTGTGTTGTAGTTCAAGAGTTATAACATTATCAAGGATCCCCCACAACCCTTTTACCTATGTTTACACCTCTTCCGCTCAGAAGTGGGATCCAGTCGCTTGACCAGACAGCTCTCAGGCAGGGACAATCTTCACGTAGTCAATCTAAGGAAAACCCTGCACACCTTGACAATGGAGGGCAGGATTTTCCTTATGCTCAATGAAGATTGTCCCTCACTGCGCTCCATCCGGACCGGCTTGAGAAGCAGCATGACGTAAGTATAGGGACGGTGATCCTTTATAACATAACTACAACTCGAATTGGATTGATATAGCACTCTACATGCTGCAAAAGATATATAGATGAATATAAGCTCCTATTATTTCAGTCTATTACTATCCCTTTTTAATAACATGACTAGTTGTGGTAGGTATGGGGGCTCCATGACTCTTATCACCACCAGCTAACTCAGAGTCATATTCCTCTGTGCTTTGCATTTGCACAACAGCAGTAGGATGTTGTTATTGTTACAGTTTTAGTAGTTTAGTATTGCTAATGTTGGGGAAACTTTCCATATCACTTTTAAAAACAGCCTCCTCAGGAGGGTCGTTATAATTTATTGCATAACCTGCAGCAACTATGGGCATATTCAGTTTTTGTTGTACAACTTTATTACCACCAACACTTTTATGTACTCCTCTTACTCCTTTGCCCTTACCCCAGCATCTAACATGTTTGGTGTGCGTAATGAATATGATAGTAGTGTTTATATTTTTACTGTAAAATACATGCCAATTTTGTCTGTTTGAAAATAAGGTATGATGTATATCCTTTAGTATCTATCACTGTCACTCTCAGTCACAACCCAGGTAAATGATCTCTTGCCTGTCTCTGTCACATATCAAATTGAAAGTTTTTTTTAACTTAAATTTTTTTTCCAACTAGCAATGACTGTCACTCTCTACAGATAACACCCATATCCTGCAACAGCAAGCAACTCCAGCATCCCCTCTTTGCCTGTCACCCTTTACACTAGTAGTTAAAGAGATAGTAATACTTAATATGTTAAAAATAAATAAATAAATAAATTTAAAAAAAAAAAAAAAAAAAAAAAAAAAAAAATATATATATATATATATATATATATATATATATATAGTAGTGAGTAAAACAAGGATACTCCCAATGCTGAAAGGTGTTTTGTTCAAAAGTTACTAGCGCTCAAAGTTGATTTTTTTAGGTGCAGTATCACAGTGGCCTGAAATTGTACAGTGGCACTGTTGCTACACCATCCTATAGAGATTTATGGTCAACGGACCACAGCTGTCCATAGTATGATGTTACAACAGTGCCACTGTACAACTTCACGCCATATATTTAACAGTACTATAAAGAACAATAAAAGGTATATGAGTTCAGAAGACAATACACCATTATATTATTATTATTTTTTTTTTTAAATCTGCAATACAACATAAAATTATCATTGGACATTATTATCCCTTTAACTAAGATTTCCCCAACTTTAGAGATGTTAAACGGATAGTAATGTTTCTCAATATATCAGTTCCAGTTAATCTTCATAGTATTTGGGCCATGGAGAGTGTTATTTCAATACTGTTAGAGTTGCAGTTCAAGAGTAATTGAATGATAAAGTATCCCGCTTCCGCCTGATGTAACACTGCTTACCTCAGAGCATCAAGACTGTCCGGACAGATCGCAGAGAGGGATAATCTTCAGTGAGCATAAGGGAAAAACCTGACAAACCAGTCAAGGGGGCAGGGTTTTCCTTATACTCACAATAAGAAGATTGTCCGTTGCTGAGATCTGTCTGGTCCCAGGAGCAGATTTCACTTCTATGGGGAGGTGGCTTACACTAAGTAAAAGGGGCGGGAGGGGGATAGTTTATCTTTCAATTACTCTCAAACTACAACTCTGACAGTATTGAAATAACACTCTCATTTTTTTGTGAAATTTACTATCCCTTTAATGAATGGCCACCATAGAATAACATAGGACTTGGAGAGTTTGCAACACTGGAGAATTGATCTCCCCTCCTCTTTATCTTCTCTTTATCACAACTTAGTGCATACCACCAGTAGCGCAATGATGCAACCAGCAGAGCAATATACCATCCATTATTGTAATAACCCTGCTGTTGGCATGTAATGATGTACTGTCCTGTAGGGCTATAAAATACTAGGTAAAAACAAGGTACCAGGTAATTGAACTAGCATGATTTGGCTTAAAGTCGACCTTGCTGACGATGCTTTAGAAGATTCTCCTATATTGCAAACCCAGAGACTGATGTATTCAGATGATGATTCCTGGGTCCAACTACTGCACCATAAGGGCTATATTAAACTCCTCATTGGTTTAAATGATCTTTTAATAATTTGAGGCACATTCAACACTTTTCAATGCATTGGATACCTCCCTGCCATAAAGGGGTTAAAAGCTCCATTTTAATCAATGGGCATTTGAGGAATTTATAGCTCCCCCCCATAGTGCAGCTGGCTTAATGCTGAATTGCTCCAGGTCTTCTTAGTACAGCAGTTTCACGTCGTTCTCCTTATGGCAGAGAAGATAGCAACTAGAACAGAAATGTGATGCTGGTACTTGAGAGTGAATGGATTCATTTTGCTCCAGCTAGTTTTAATCTCTAAAAGCAATAGACATTTACATTTTGTGGGTTGCTATAGTAACATCAGATTGCCCTTTCAATTGAGCGTTGAGTGTATCAGCTGCATTGTCAAAGCTCAACAAAAGCATTGATAATTCACAATCCCGCACTGGCTCCTGATACAATGAAAATAGTAGAAATATCTACTATCTGATTTTTATCTGTCTCTGCATTCATTTTGTGTTCTTAAAGGAACACTAAAATGTCTTAATAATAAACCTCCACTTATCTTAATCTAGGTATCTAATTCTGAAGTGCAACGTTAAGCCAAAATATGGTGGACAAATATATAAGCTATAACTTAACCTATTGTGCCAGCACTCAGTAGTGCTGGGTCCCTTCTATGCCCCCTAGGAATCCCCTGTCCTTCCATTAGCCCTACATATTCACTCCAGTGGCATGGAGAGCTGCATTCCAGAAGGCTTTGATACATTTACAAGCCTGTATAGCCACATACTTCATTTGCCAGACTGCAGAATTATATGAATGGGGAGTGCCATCATTACCAGCAGATAAAGATAGCAAAGGAAAGCACACTTTTGACATCTATAGCATACCTCCCAACAGTTCAAATGACCAAAGAGGGACACTTTTGTTTTAGGGGGTGTTACTGGGGGCGTGTCTGGTGGGCGGGGCATTACCACAAATTTATAGGTGATTTCATGACCTACTGACACATTCTTTTGTAACTTAATAAATGATCTAGAGCAACACCAAAGTATTTAATTTATACAGACTAATTTATCTATATATATAAAAGAAGACTTTGTGCCTGCCAAAACACACCCAGGGGTGGTATTAAGGAGGAGTTACTGTTCCCATTGGGTGATTCAATCATGCAGGGAGTTGGCCCGCCCCCACTATGCAGCCCACCCACCACTATCAAAGTCAGAAAAAAACAATATGGCCGCCACTTGCTCCTACACCACAGACAAACACACATGCCCCACTCACACAGCACCACACAAAGACACACACATGCCCCACTCACACAGCACCAAGCAGACATGCCCCCACTCACACACACAGCACCACATACACCACATACACACACAAAGCCAGAAATACATATGGCTGACACACACACACAGTCACTCACCCTGACTCCCAGAGGCCTCAGCAGGACCTGTAGTGCAGCACCAGAGGAACAAAATTGCACTCAAAGGGTTAAGGTAGGTCCTCATTGCTCAATTATTTCTTCACTGTCATCATTTGCCATGCAAGACACAGGACAGACAGCCATCAGATTCACACTTAACCCACTGACTGCCACAGGGTTGTGTATCAAGTTTTACCCCTCAGGGAGTGTGTTCAAACTCCTCACACTGTAAACTTGCATTTCTCTCACACTTCTCCTCCTTCCCCAGCCTATTACTAACACTTTTCCATAGTTATGTTAAGCCCCGCCCCCTACTCGCGATTAAGCCCCGCCCCCTTTTAACCCAGATTGCCCCATTGCTCTCTCCACATCAGCACCACATGAGGGACTCCACAAGTAAAAATTCCCAGGTATAACACATACATGCCTCACTCACACAGCACCAAACACCCATACACACACACAAAGCCAGAAAGAAAGATGGCTGACACACAGTCACTCACCTTGACTCCCAGTGGCCTCAGCAGGACCTGTAGTAAAGCCACTGAATGGTGCTGCATCAGCAGGGGAACAAAATGGCACTCAAAGGGTTAAGGTAGGCCCTCATTGCTGAATTACTTCTTCACTGTCACCATTTGCCATGCAAGACACAGGACAGACAGCCATCAGATTCACACTTAACCCACTGACTGCCACAGGGTTCTGTATCAAGTTTTACCCCTCATGGAGTGTGTTCAAACCCCTCACACTGTAAACTTGCATTCCCCTCCCACTTCTCCTCCTTCCCCAGCCTATTACTAACACTTTTTCCACATTTATGTTAAGCCCCGCCCCCTACTCGCGATTAAGCCCCACCCACTTTTAACCCAGATTGCCCCATTTGTCTCTCCACATCAGCACCACATCAGTCCCCTCTAGGGACTTCACAGGTCAGTGTTCCCAGGTATGAACACACTTCCCACTGCTATTTAACTCTGACATGCCTCTCTATACCTTAACCCTTTGAGTGCCAGAGGAGTACACAACTCATGAGCACATGTGTTTCTGCTCATATATGTTGCGTGTCTGTGTGTGTACATCTCTGTTACATATGTGTGTCCATATGTGCATCTCCAGTGTGTCTGTGTGTACATGTCTTTTGCATGTTTCTGCCGCTCACTGTGTGTATGTGCATACCTCCCAACATTTCACAGAGCCAAAGAGGGACACGTTAGTTTTAGGTAATATTATTGGGGGTGTGGCTGGTGGGCGGGGCATTAGTAAGAATTTTTAGGTTATTTCATGACCTATTACTGGCTATTTATGTAACTGAATAAATGATTTAGTTCAAGACCAAAGTATTTTATTTGCACAGACTAATGTATACACACATATACTGAAGTTTATTGCTTTATTGCTGTAGAGCAAAGTAATACACACCACACAGTCAGGGCTGGTGCAAGGATTTTTGCCACCCTAGGCAAAACCTAATTTTGCCGCCCATTTCGCTCCGCCCCTTGTGTCCCACCCCTTTATACCCTGCCTACTTATACCCAACCTCTTTTCATGATTGTCCTCTCTCTGCCCCCTGAGCCACTCTGCCCCTGTTCTGGAGATGCCTGTAAGAGATGCCCCCCACCAGCTCCAACTTGCCCCTTATCAGCTTCACTTTGGCCCACCAGCTCCACTTTGCCCCTATCAACTCCAACTTGCCCCCATCAGCTCCAACGTGCCCCCACCAGCTCCATTTTGCCCCCTCAGCTTCACTTTACCCCCTCAGCTCCAACTTACCCCCATCAGCTCCACTTTGACCCCCATCCTCTACAACTTACCCCCATCAGCTCCACTTTGCCCCCCATCCGCTCCAACTTGCCCCCATCCGCTCCAACTTGCCCCCACCAGCTCCACTATGCCCTCTCAGCTCCAACTTTCCACTATCAGCTCCACTATGCCCCCAGCGGCTCCAACTTGCCCCCATCCGCTCCAACTTGCCCCCCCATCCGCTCCAACTTGCCCCACCAGCTCCACTTGCCCCCCCTCAGCTCCAACTTGCCCCCCCTCAGGTCCACTTTGACCCTCATCAGCTCCACTTTGACCCTCATCAGCTCCAACTTGCCCCCATCATCTCCAACTTGCCACCACCAGCTCCACTATGCCCCCTCAGCTCCAGCTTTCCCCTAACAGCTCCAACTTGCCCCCATCATCTCCACTTTGCCCCACATCTGCTCCAACTTGCCCCCTCAGCTCCACTATGCCCCCTCAGCTCCAACTTGCCCCTCATCACATACCTGTATCTCCCGCGCAGTCTTCTCTTCAGTAATGCAGAGCGCGGCTGGAGATCATGACTCCCAGCGCGCTCTGCATTACTAAAGATCCGACCAGATGAGGGAGCGCTGTAGCAACACAGGCCTGACTGTGTTGTGGTGGTGTGTGGGCGCAGCTCTTCTCCGCTGCATGCCCGCGCCCCCAGTACGTGTGCGCCCTAGGCCGGCGCCTACCTCGCCTATAGGTGGAGCCGGCCCTGCACACAGTCTGACCTCCTAAAAAGAGGGACAACAGGGTGGGAAAGAGGGACAGAGGGATTTGGCCCTCAAAGAGGGGCTGTCCCTCCTAAAGAAGGACACTTGGGATGTATGGAATGTGTCTGCCTGTATGCTGCATATGTCTGTGTTTATCAGTGTGTCTGCATTTCAAACACGTGCGCCCAATGGTCATAACATGACGGGCAACGCCGTCCCATGTTGCTAGTAAACACATATAATGATATTTAAACAAACATTAATGTGAGTTTTATGGCTGTGGAGCAATGTGATACACGTATACACACACCACACAGTCTGATCTCCTAAAAAAGAGGGACACTAGGGTGGGAAAGTGGGACAGAGGGATTTGGGTCTCAATGAGGGACTGTCCCTCCTAAACAGGGACACTTGGGAGGTATTCTATAGGAGAAGGGGCCCCAGACATGCATCAAACCCAAGATGGCTGCCATGTGAGTGCATAGTATGGAGCTTTTGTGTGTGTGTGTTTGTATATGTCTAATAATGTGTACACTTATGTTTAGTACTCTTATTTTTTTGCGCTTCACTGTTCATTACCTTAAACCTTTAAGTGCCAGAGGAGCACACAACACAATGCTGCCACTCAAAGGGTTAACCTGGTAGAAAAATCCAAATGGATACCATACATTGATTCTGTAAGGATTAGTTTATAAAGATTAATCTTTAAGTAGCAATGAATATCATGTTCATGGAGACAGACATGATACTTCTGACATCACTCTAGCACTCCAAATTACTCTCAATGAAGTCTTCTTAGGAAGGAAGCATTTTATGGGAGGAGTTTAAGGTCCCAGTGTCATGAAACCATTTCTGCCACCAGGCACATGATATACTGAACTATTTAACCCTTTGAGTATCAGAGAGCTATCTAACGCATTGCTTTGGAATAAAAAAAAAGCAAACTTTGACAAACCAGTCCACACCCAATCGATCCATAGTGGCTGTCAGCATTTTGTGCCCAGATTAAGTTAAGTGGTTGTTTATTTTTGTGAAGTGCTAGTGTTTTTTAAGGAATTGTTTAATGATACTCTGTATGCTAATGACAAAACTTTAATTTTAGATTTGAAAAACCTGAAGAAAAGCCCAAGCTTCCTCCATCATCTATCTCACCTTCAGCCAAAAGTGACACCCGGTAAAATCTTTATTCTTCATACATTGCTTTGTTTCTAGCTTATTGTTGGACAGTGATGACAGAAATTGAAACCAGCCCAGGTCAGACCCAAACTGAAACAGGACAATTCTAAATAACTAAATCCTGGTATTTGAGTTGTGTTTTGTAAAAAGATTGAGCTTTTCTATGGAGATAAAGTCTGTAGAAGTCAGTAGATTGGTTGAAAAATTAACAGGATTGATGTACAAGTTCACATATATCCATATATGCAAGGACGGACAACATTCTGATGTTGCCATTTTGATGTAGGCGACATTATGATCTCACTATTTTCATGTTCTCCAAATAGAGGGTGACATTTCAATAAGATACCCATGCAAGGATCAGCAGCAATTAATAAATAAAATAAAAAAATAGTTCATCTGTCCAAATTGGATGGTTGTTCCTCCTGAGCAGTGGATGTTCATGGGAATTTTCTTGTGACCCCAATCAGACTTGGGCCATTTCCAGTAAAAGGGTCGGGGGATATGTGGGTGAGTAGAGGCAAGATGACAATTCATTTTCTGTTACTTTTATATTTCTAGATATCTAAATGTCTGTGGCCTTTTCGATAGCTTACTTAAATATGACTTGTCAGATAGAAATTGGGGATACCTAATCATATAAAAATTGGAACATGTGGAAAACAAGTAAAGTCTTTCAGAAATAGAACAAAGTGTGTAATGAAGTATGTAACAGGTGAAATTTACCAACTTTTTGTTAAACCATAGATGGTAGAGACATCTCCAATGCTTTGAGAAGCAAGTGTCTTTTGCATACAAGTAGTTAAAGCATCCCTCAATTCTAGGGTGTTCTCCAAGGGGTTAATAAGAGACAAACATCCTTAAGTAAAAAAATGGCAACAGACCTAACTGAATTCTCCTGAGGAACCTTTAGGAGGTTTACAAACTAAGAGGACATGGTGTAATTCTTGGGAAAACCCACTGCGCTACAAGGGACAAATACAATTTCCCATAGAACTATATGGAGTGTTTAACCCCTTGTATGATTAAGAGGTCTCCAATGCATTATCTGACAATGCTTTTGAAATCTTTCAAGCATTCAAAGAGTTAAAAGCCCCATTTAAATAAATGAGAATATTGGAATTTTTCATTTGGCCCCACTGTGCAGCTGGTTTGCTCCAGAATCGCTCTTGTACATCAGCCTCAATGTAACTTGTCTCTCTCAGTCTGCTCTTGCTATTTTAGATTGCTCAGCAAGTATGAGTCATGATGACTTATTTAAACGTCCAATGCTTTCAAGCACTTAGGAAATAAATTCAAGATCTGTAAAAGCCAATGTTTTTTAGAACAGTGTACTTTTTAAAGCAGCAATAAACACAAACAGTAGGGTATTTGTCATATTATTTGTACATTTGTTTGCAGTAGGTTTCCAGTATGTAGTAAACTCAGTAAACATTTTAATTTGCTGAGTAACCTTTATAAGTGTTTTATATGTTCTGCTTTTGAAATGTAGTTTACTGACAAAATAGCACAGGAAATTAGCTACACAGTACTGAGGCAGTTGAACAACACAGAATTTCTTAGCCGAAACAATAGTTGCTGTGTGTTCCAACAAACAAGTCTAATCCATTAGGGAGATCAATGTATCAAGTGCTAAAGGGTACTTTATAATGGGGGGGGGGGGGGGGTCAGTAATGAAACATACAGTAATATATCTAATACAGAGGTTGGCAACATGAGACTCTCCAGTTGTTGAAGAGTTACAGCCCCCATTGGGAGTTAAAGTGAAATAACAGCAGGACAGCCACATGTTGCCTACTCCTATTGTACACTTCAGCATTAAGTTAGAAGTACCCAACAAAAGGGCAATTGACAGCTCCGAGTTAGACTTACATAGCTAATTACAAGAATGTTTGAGAAATCTGTTAACTCTGGCCTGTTAGTGACCTCCCAAGTATCTCTCTTTAGGAGGCACAGTCCCTCTTTTAGACCCAAATCCCTCTGTCCCTCTTTTCCCTCCTTGATGTCCCTCTTTTTAGGTGATCAAACTGTCTGGTGTGCATATAAGTGTATCACATTGCTTCACAGTAATAAAAGTCACATTAACCCTTTGAATGGCAGAGAGTATGCAATGCATTGCTTAGCAATGCGTTGCCCAACCCTCTGGCACCCTTTGAGTGCCAGAGCCATACAGAACATATTGCAAAGCAATGCTCTGAGCACCCTCTAGAACTCATAAGGGTTAATGTTTTTTTTTTAAACGTCAGTATACATGTTTATAAATTAGTCTGTGTAAATAAAATACTTTGGTTTTGTTCTAAATAATTTATTCAGTTACACAAAGAGGTGCCGATCGGTCAGGAAATAACATAAAAATTCTCGCTAATGCCCTGCCCACCAGCCACGCCCACCAGCAGCTTCACCTAAACATATAACATTTAGTTCTGCAACTAGAAACATTACATTCGCCAACTGATTATTTGCAATAAAAGTACTGGCAAAACAATAGGATTTCCTTTTACAATTGCCAGGCAATATTGAAGAATATTCATAAGTTAACCCTTTGAGTGCCAGAGTGGTACGGAATGCAATGCAAAGAAATGCATTCCGTACCACTCTGGCACTCAGAGGGTTAAGACTGGCTCAGCTGATATGGCCTTTGCGGACAGATAATGAACTGCTGGTTTTAAAAATCAAACAAGAATAAAAATGTAAATCTGTCATTGTGCCATGTAATAAGGCATACATTTCTCTTTAAGGCCTTCTTATGCTGCCAAGCCTGCAGTCACAGAGAGCAATCAAAGAAGAAGTACTTTAGAAAGGAAACAAAGGTAAGAATATGCATCCTACTATTAACCCTCTGAGTGCCAGAGGGGTGTCCAATGCAATACGGAGCACTCAAAGGATAAATGAAAATAAAGGGTCATATGAGAAATAGAAGGTTTGGAGCAAATCAGCTGTACCATTGGGGCAAATGAGTTGGTGATCTCTTCAGCATTCAAGAGGTTAAAAGCCCCATTTGAATATATAGGAAGTTTAGAAATTACTTCTTCCTTGTGGTATAGTGTCTCAAATGTGACCTTCCAGTACTTGTACAGAGCAGATAGCTCCCTTCCCGAGTACATCAGATTGAAGGTTGCACCAATTACACACCTGCCATACATACTCGTCTGGTCCTTAAAGGGTTAAACAGGCATAGTTGTCTAAAAATATAATTATCAAGATAATGCATTTCTATATGTTGTTATTCTGTATGTATTGACAGTTTGTATTCTGAACTTCATTTAACCCACTGAGTGCCAGATAGGTATCCAATGCATTGCATGGCAATGCATTGGATACCTTTCTGGCACTCAAAGGGTTAAAGAGGACCTCTCACCCAAAAACAAAAGTGTTTTACAGATAATTACAATCTGCCTGTATGTTATACTAGCAGGTTTTGATAAACTAACCTTTATATTTTGGTGGCACACTGTGTTACTTTATGTTAAGTCCCTTCACAGTATCAACATATATAATTTGCTAGAATGCGTTGCTCCCTATGTGCGTAACACACACATGCGCAGTAGAGACTGCCTGAACGATGCAGTCATGAGCAGTAGAGACTGCCAGAATAATGCAGTCATGCGCAGTAGCGACTGCCAGAATGATGCAGTTATGCGCAGTAGAGACTGGCCGAATGCTCCGGTCTCCAGTCCGATTGGCGGCATGGCTGATCCAGAGTGGGGAGCTCCGAACAGCCCACTGTCTGTCTCCGCTCTTGGCTCCACAGCATCAGCTGAGGCTACTGGGTGAAACTTTGGCCCCCTGTACACGGGCCTTCAATACTAGTGTTAAATAGTTCTGTAAGAGGACAAACTTACTGCCTGCTGTGCTATTAGATGTCTCTGTCTAGATTCACTCGCAGCACAGTGTGGTAATGTTGGCCTAGCACAAAAACAAATCCATAAAGTGCCACACTGTGCCACCAACAAAGAGTCAGTTCTCCAAAATCATTTATATTGCAGCTTATAGGTAGTTCTCTTCAAAAGTAACTAAACTTCTTTTTATGTGACTGGTCCACTCTAATGATATTTCCCATTTCCAATATCCGTTTCTGTTTTCAGGGAAGATGAGTTGGATGACCTCATTGAATTTTCACAGAACGCAAAGAATAGTCGTAACAGGTAAAAAAATGATGTCAACAGTTTTATCATCAAATTATAGAATTATGGTATACAAGGTGTGACTATACAAACAAATGCTTCCAATGCTAGAAAACATTATTCTAAAATTCAAAGGTGTTACATGTCATATCATTTTCACATCTCTTTAAAATGATTTAACCCTTTAAGGTGCAGAGCATTGTGCAACACACCCATCTGGTCCTTAAAGGGGTTAATGAAGGATTATAGGGCCTTATGTTCATATGAAAACTGGGGCTAACCATTTGTGAAAAATAAAACCTCTCACAGTTCCCACTGATGTTAATGGAGTTGTATAATGTTAATGGCGTTGTATACCTATCTGGCACTCAGAGGGTTAATCATTTGAATGCTAGCGCTGTCTGAAGTGCAATACAAAGCAATGAGATCAGTAAGTCTAACATTCAAGGGGTTAAAATGAAAAAACGAAATAAAATAATTTTACTTCTCTCCATTGTTTTGGTCCAGAATTTCTCTAGATTTCGTTTGAACATAAGGTCCAGAATTGCCAGGTTATATTTACACATATATATTAACTTTTTTAAGGGATGAAGAACTTAACAGTTTAATTGAATTCAAGAAACCTGAAACTAAGACAAGGTAATGTTGCATTCCTTTATCTATATTCTCCATATCTACATAATAACTAAGAACTTTTCTCATTGCTCAATGCAGTAATTCAAAACGGAGTTCGTGTCATGTTTGCACTATATTCAT
Source organism: Rhinophrynus dorsalis (assembly GCA_037306005.1). NCBI lineage: Eukaryota > Metazoa > Chordata > Amphibia > Anura > Rhinophrynidae > Rhinophrynus > Rhinophrynus dorsalis. Next base: position 431,594,521 of record CM074719.1, on the reverse strand, counting down.
TTATAAGTGATACATTTATAGCTGGGGTTTCTCTGATCCTAAATAATAATTCACTAAGGATGTTTGTCAGAAGCTGTCATGCTCAGTAGTGATGGCTGCGTGCACTGCAGTCATGTGCAGTAGAGACTGCCCTTGCCACGGCTGATAACGGAGAGAGGCGCTCCGAATTCAGAATGGAGTCCTCTCTGCGCACCTTCCTGGGAGCGTTTGGGCAGTCAGTACTGCACGTGACTGCAGCGTGGCCAGTGACAAGACAGCATCCGGCCACCAGCCAAGATTGCTGGGTGGCACTGTGGCCCGTGTACACTGGCTTTTCAACTAGTTCCTAATATATGGCAGAATTCAATTACAGGGTATTATTTTATCCTGGCCCCTTATCTTAAATCAGGGCTGCCCATGTTCAGTCCTCAAGGGCCACCAACAGTGCAGGATTGAAAGATTTCCCTGATTAAGCATAGGTGAGTCAGTCACAATGATTGAGCCACTGATTAACTCACCTGTACTTAATCAGGGAATTCGTTACATCCTGGCCTGTTGGTGGCCCTTGAGGACTGAGCTTGGACAGCCCTGTCTTAGATGATCCTATTGTAGTCTATGGAGATAAGGTAAAGCAACAAAGACAAGTCAACTTAAGGTTCTGCTTCATTCTACTGTATTTATTCTTAGTATTAGATCAGAATGAATGTTTGGACTTTTAATAATTTTATTTTATTAAAACATTTTATTTAAGAAGCCAGGATCTGGATGATCTCATTGCATTTAGAGGAACAAACAAAGGGTAAGTATTTGTTCTTTTAATAACCGTATTATTGTTTTAATCTTGCAGCATAATACAATATGATCATCTGTACATTATAACTAAAATTAACAATTAAAATAATATCTGATTTAAATGCATTATAGTATACAGATAGTCGTTCACAATCCATTCACTTGGGGACCACTAACTGGCTAAGATTTATATATATATATATATATATATATATATATATATATATATATATCCTATATTATAATTCGCTAAGGATGTTTGTCAGAAGCTGTCATGCGCAGTAGAGACGGCTGTGGGCGGTGAAGTCAGATACAGAGTGGGACACTCTGAATTCAGACCAGAGTCCTCTCTGTGCAGCTTCCTGGGACGAAGTGGTCCCAGGAAGGTGCGCAGAGAGGACTACAGTCTGAATTCAGAGCGCCCCACTCCCTATCAGCTGTGGCATGGGCAGTATGTACTGCGCATGACTGCAGCTCCGCCAGTGTTGGCCGTGTACACGGGCTTTAAAACTAGTATACATATATATATATATATATATATATATATATATATATATATATATATATATAATGTTGTAAGTAATTGAAAGCCAAGAAAAGTAGCTTAGTAGGTTATATTTCTAATGACAGCCACATCTACTTCCCATCTCATGGTTAACTTGGTTCAAAACAAACGTGACCTCTTGTTATAATCTCTCTGGAGGCTCTGTGATAGATTAGTACTCAGACACAGCTAGAAATACACACCATTTTTATTGTTTAATGAAACTGATTTTTTCACAAATTCTATGTAATCAATGCTACTTAAAAGATGGATAAATATGGATACATAAAAATATTTTACAGTTGTAATTACTGTAAACTTATACAATATTTATGTCATCATGTCCATCCACATGTCTCTGTCTTGTGGTTATTTCAGACTCCTTTCATATACTGCAAGTAGAGGGAGCTCACATTATTCAGAGAGTGCCTAATAGAAAAGCTGAGAAATTACAACAATAACAGACAAAATAAAGCATCACAAGCTGTTTAATCTTGGTTGTTATAGTGTCCACAAATGCTTGAATAGAATTTTGACATTGTAACATCCAGGATAAAATAGCTTATAATACTTTATATTATCTTTTACTGTTATAGTTTTTCAGCTTTTCTGTTAGATACTCTCTGACTAATGTGAGCTCCCTCTACTTGCAGTATATGAACTGAGTCTGAGACACAACTGCATCTACAATTTATGTATATATCATAAATTACTCTCAATAGATAGCTCTGTTTAGAAGAAACTGTAGAGTCCAGTGGATTCATAAATGAGTCAGAAGTCTGTTCTGACTGCCGCCTCTGATTTGATCTTTGGAGAGATTTTAATTTAGGCAAACAAGCTGACATATTGAAAGAACAGTAAGTGTACAAGTAAAGAAGTCCAGCATATGATAAAAATATGCACATAGAGGTACCATTTATATAAGATATATAGTACTTGTTTTTAAACATATTTATTGATAAATCTTGAGAAACAACCCATTTTATACATTGAATCAATAAGCCATTAATATGGACTAAATACATATTATAATCACTTTTTTAGGGCAGCACAGCCCACTTCTAACAATACCACAAATGTTGTAAGCCATAGTTCTACAGCAGTTTACAAGGTTACTGATGGTCCACATGATGCACCAAGGAATTCCATTACAGTAAACACAGTTATTGAAGATATCCCTGATGCAACAAGCAGGCGCTCAACAACATCATCATACACAGTTAATGAAGAGACTCATGAGTCACCAAGCAGGCGCTCCACTACAAGATACACTGAAGAAACTCGTGAGAGTCCAAGTAGGAGTTCAACTACAGTCAATAAAATTACTGATAAGTCTTACGATGGCCCTGGAAGACAATCATCGTCATCCTACAGATTTAGTGATGATGCCTCAAGTGCAGAAACGCGACGGTCAAATGTCAACTACAGTGAAGAAACAAGGTAAAGTCAATAGATAATACAACAAAACTGCCGTCATTTTGTGCAATTTGTTTTACAGTACTAGGGCACTGGCTGTGTTTTTATGACTCTTGAAACTTTAAATGTAAGTGACAACATGGCCGTACAAAAATATCAATGGTTCATCACAATGTCGCTGTTGCTGCAGCATTGTAAAGAAAATTCATAAATGAAACAGCCAAGTGAAATTCCTTATATTTCAAAGAATCATAGTGAAAAGGGTCATTATATACGGAAAACATAACGGTACGTACCTATAGTACATAGACTGTATTGCTCTATTAAGAAACCTCTAATTACATGTCTTCTTGAAAACATAAAAGAACTCTGAATACATTTCTCCTGATGTACTCACCAGGCTGAAATACTAAGAAGTGGAGAAATTCTGGGGCAAATGACTTGCACCATAGGATATAAATACAACTGTTCATGTATTTAAATGAACTTTTAACCCCTTAAATATTACAGAGTTATCCGTTGCCTTTCTTTGAAATGAGTTGAAGACCTCTGTAGCATTCAAGTGGTTAAGTCCAGCATATGACAGAAATATGCACATAGAGGTGACATTTATATAAAATATACTTGTTTTTAAACATATTTATTTACTGATAAATCTTGAGAAACAACCCATGTTATGCATTTAATCAATAAGCCATTAATATGGACTAAATAAGCACAAAACAATTATCTCAATGAAACATGCAAATTTTATACCTTTTTGTACAAAGAGCAACTTAAATAGTGTATAGTTGTTTTATACACACAAAATCCACAGATACCAGGAAAAAAAAGCTACAGAAAATTACATAGCCAGTTTGTTAGCGTTCTCCGAGCAGCTCTGTTCATTCTCAGTATAGGTTTTGAAAGCAGAAAGCTACTGAAATACATTATTAGTATGATTCATTCATAGACAGACTATTTCACTAGTCAATATTCCAAATGTGCATGTGAAACCATAATACTCACAGTTAGGTAAGATAGCTATAAAACTACAGTAAGATGGATTGGCACTTCGGTACCAGAACAACAGGCCTGATTGCCACAGAAAAAGTTATATGCAAAGATTGCTGTATTAGTTTGTCAAAGTTAAGGCCTTAATTCGGGTCTTTATCAAAATGGTTGATAAAGGCCTGAATTGAGACTGAAACACTGACAAAACTAAAACAATAATCTTTTCATCACTACATAAGCCCTGTGAATGCCTGCACTAGTATCCTCATAGATACAGCTCCACATATATCTCCAGCTAGCATTTGCAAAAAGTCTAGATTTGGCACGCAAAACTAAAATCTTTTCTTAAAGTGGAACTCCAAATAGGTGATCTTGAAAGAGCTTTCAAAATTTTCTAAATTTATGTTAGTCATTTCTATTATAAACAGCAGTTTCAGATACTTATCTTTATTTATTTGTCGGTTAACCCTTTGAGTGCCATAGGTGTACACAATGCATTACTCTGGCACTCAACGGGTTAATTCCAATCTGGCAGGAATGCCTGCCAGATACGAACATTCCACACTAATCTGCATCCTAACTACCACTCCCTGCTGGCCAGTACTAGCTAATCCGCACAACTAAATAAAACTAAATATTGCATAAACTATTGTTTGAAATAAAAACTGGTTAATAGAACTATAGCTTAATTTGAAAGTTCTTTCAATATCCCCTCTTTGTAACATGTGACAGTTGCACTTTAATATAACCCGTGGAATTAACCATTTGTGGTTTGTACAGGCTCCACTGGCATTTGCAATATTGATGGTGTCTCAGAAGTGATAGTGCTGTGTTGTCTATAAAGTGTAATAGATAATAGATTTTGTGAATGAAAGAGGGATGAATACTGATATCAGTATATTTAAACACTCTATAGTCAGAAACAAAAGTAAACAGTCAGAAATGGCAAAGAATGTTTTTAGATTTTAGGGATCTGGAATTAAATAAAAAAATGATTTTCACAGATACTAGCACAGAGAACAACAGAGAGTGTTGTATTTTTAATAACACATTTCTTTTGGGAGCTGCATATTAAAATCAAACATTTTATTTTTTATTTTTTAGGGCAGTACAGCCCACTTCTAACAATACCACAAATGTTGTAAGCCATAGTTCTACAGCTGTTTACAAGGTTACTGATGGTCCACGTGATGCACCAAGGAATTCCATTACAGTTAACACAGTTATTGAAGATATCCCTAATGCAACAAGCAGGCGCTCAACATCATCATACACAGTTAATGAAGATACTTATGATTCACCAAGCAGGCGCTCCAGTACAAGATACACTGAAGAAACTCGTGAGAGTCCAAGCAGAAGTTCATCTACAGTCAATAACATTACTGATAAGTCTTATGATGGCTCTGGAAGACAATCCACGTCATCCTACAGAGTTAGTGATGATCCGTCCAATGTAGAAAAGCGACGGTCAAATGTCAGCTACACTCAAGAAACAAGGTAAAGTCAATAGATAATACAACACAACTGCCGTCATTTTGTGCAATATGTTTTACAATACTAGGGCATTGGTTGTGTTTTTATATGACTCTTGAAACTTTAAATGTAAGTGACAAGATGGCCGTACAAAAATATCAATGGTTCAGTGTTGCTGCTGCCGCTGCATTGTGAAGAAAATTCATATATGAAACAGTTGAGTGAAATTCCTTATATTACAAAGAATCATAGTGAAAAGGGTCATTATATACGGAAAACATAATGGTACATACCTATAGTACGTCTGTATTGCTCTTTTAAGAAACTTCTAATTACATGTCTTCTTGAAAACATAAAAGAACTCTGAATACATTTCTCCTGATGTACTCACCAGGCTGAAATACTAAGAAGTGGAGAAATTCTGGGGCAAATGACTTGCACCATAGGATATAAATACAACTGTTCATGTATTTAAATGAACTTTTAACCCTTTAAATATTACAGAGCTATCTGTTGCCTTTCTTTCAAATTAGTTGGAGACCTCTGTAGCATTGAAGAGGTTAAAAGTCCCAAATAGGTCAATGGAAATGTTTGTATTTGTCACCTGTGGTTCAGATAGTTTGTTCCAAAATTGAACCATGTTTTTTAATACATCAGCCTCATCATATAGGTGCAATGGAACATCTAGGAGACATTCTGTTAAAAAATGCTGTCTTTTCATATGACATTCAGCTGTAACCTAGATTACATTGTAGCTGATAAATGTTGTGAATGGTTTTATGTTCCAGATTCCCATTGTTGCCTACAGATACATTTATATATAAAATCCTTGATAAATATATGAACCACAATGGAGTCCAGGCCTTAAATTGATTCTATCATCTATTTAAAAAATAACCAGTTAATCAAAATAAATATGCAGTTATAAATTGTGTTCTTCTGCTGTTTTCAGAGTTGCACCATTTCTTATACAAATTAAATTTCTATGATCTCTCTGCTTAGTCTAATATGTCAGACTCCTACCACACGAGTGGTATACTGCTTGTAGTACTTCAAAGTGAAGTACAAAAAAAGAACTTTTTAACTTATTCACATTTATAAAAGCTAAATTAAAATGGAGCATCTTAGAAAAAAAAGCATATATATTTTTTATTGCTAATTAATCAGAAGGTTTTTGTGACAGGTCAACCTTAAACGTATCCATAGCTTCTTCGAGCAAGGGTGGGCAACCTGTGGCCTCCATCTGTTATTTGACTACAGCTACCAACATCCTCAGTTTAACAACAGTTGGAGAGCCACAAGCAGCCCATACCTGCTATAGAAGTGCTTTACCATTATCATTAACCCTTTGAGTGCCAGTGGGGTACTGAAAGCATTGCTTCTCAATGCGATGGATACCCCTCTGGCACTCAAAGGGGTAACAAACTATAAACAATAATATTCCTTAATCCCAAACTGTAATTTGCTTTGCAAGAACATCTTATATAGTCTGCTGATTTCCAGTAAATGGGGGACATTGCCATGGAAATCATGTGGCTGCACCTTACAGGATATGTACATTTGTGTATGAGTAGTTTAGTGTATATCAGCTATCAGTAAAACTTTGATTTGAGGAACCTACACATATCCCCCATGTCATACTCAGGTAAATGGTGTGACTTTTGGCACCTGCCCCTTGTTAGTACAAAGAGAAAAACAAGAAAGACAGAAACAACACAACATGAACCAATCATACACTGCCGGTGTCTGTGATGTTACATTATGTTGTATTATATAGCACTATAAATAATAATCCATTGTAACTGTTTCATCATAATAATATCCAGCATATATGTTTCAGTTATTCATCACTTCCAACTGATACCTATGTCTACACAACATCATATGAAGACAACAGGTAATTTTCAGTTTTACTGTAGGAATAGAAGATGGGAATGGATGAATACATGAGCTCAAGTTCATTGGCATTAGCTCCAATGCAAGATATTGTGTACACAGTCCGTAATGTCACAACTTTAATACCATCGAGCCCCTTATGCCTCAACCAATGCAATATGGTGGCTAACCCCTCTGGCACTCAGAAGTTTAAATCCCATAATTTCCCTTGTGCTTTGTAGAGGAAAGGAATTCCCAAATGCCTTTAGACAGTCCCATTACTCTCGCCTTGGTGCAAGTGGTGTTAAGGAAATAATTTTTGGCTTAAGCTGTTAAGTAAATTGGTGTCAGCCAGGTGTAGGGCTAGAAAATCAATTCACATGATTTATTATGGAATCGTATTCATACCTTCATCCCAGTACCCTCTAATCAAGAAAAGTTTCAGACCCGTTTAACGGCTTGAAGTAAGGTCTGTAACCTACTTTAAAGTAATGAGCTGGAGACCACTCTAGCAGTCAAGGAGTTAACAGAACACTAACACCTCCTAATAATAAACCCCCAGTTACCTCAATCTGTGCAGGAAATCTAGCGGCCACTATGAATTAGCTCCGCGTGAATTGGTTCTTAAAGGAATCACTAATTAGTACTGGATACAATATCCATGAAACAGACATTATTCTTTATTGCAGGACTCAAAAGGGGTTAAGAACTAAGGTGTGATAAAGAGGTGATAAAGCAGAGATAACTTCTCCAGTGATATCACTTCTCCAATTCCTATATTATTCTATAGATCCTATGTACTAAGATCTCCAAAGCTGGAGAAATGTTAGTGTATAGGCTTGGAGAATTGATATCAATGGAGAAGTTATCCACATTTTATCACCTCTTTATCACGCCTTAACACATCTCCCCAAAGGAGTGGGTGTTGTTATTATTAGGAGGTGTTACTTCCCCGTTAAGAAAAACTGGTATAATTCTAGGGCAAATCAACTGAAACATAGGGATCACACAGCCATTTAAATTTGGCTTTTAACTCCTTGAATGATAGAGAGGTCTCCAATGCTAAGCAATGTAATGGAGACCTCTCTAGCATTTAAGGGGTTAAACACCCCATTTAAATAAGTGGTGAAGTTGCTTTGCCTGAGAACAATGCCAGTTAATCTTACTACATTAGCCTCAATGTGCTGTGCAATTCTGACCATATTAAATAGGAATGTAATAAAAGATAATTTTAGGTTAGACATGCTTGTACAGTTTGTTATAATTAGGAATGACAGTTTGTGATAGCAGACTTTATTCAACTCCCATTGCAAATCAGGTTTATTTTCAAAATGTACAGACTTTCAGCTGTTTGCAATGAACAAATCAAACAAAAGCAACTGAAATAGCCCAACACAATGAATGCTTCTAGTGGTTTCCCCAAATTCAACTGAAAATGCAACTTATAATGACTTCTCCAGTCTCACAATTATTCAACCCCTTCGTGGCAAGCATGTTTAGTACTTAGTAGAGCACCCTTTTGCTGTTATGACCTGCTTCAAATGAGATGCATAGCCAAACACCAGCTTCTGGTGGAATCTTAGCAATGGCCTCCAGTTCAGTAATATTCTATTGGGTTCAAGTCACTGTAGAAGCTTCCAGGACTTCTTCTGCAAACAAGCCTTGTTGGAATTTGAGGTATGCTTGGGATCATTGCCCTGTTGGAATGTCCAATGACACCCAAGTTTCAGCTTCCTCACAGACGGCATGATTTCCTGATACTTCAATGAATCCATCTTGCCTTTTACATGCTGCAGGTTTCCAGTGCCAGAGGATGCAAGGCAGCCCCAGAGCATCATCGAGCCACCACCATGCTTAACTGTAGGCAGAGTGTTCTTTTCAGAGGATGCTTCATTCTTTTTCCTCCAGACATACCACTGATCCATCGGGCCGAAAAGTTCCAGTTTTGTTTCATTGCTCCACAGAACAGAATCCCCAAGCTTCTGTGGCTTAGTTATATGATTTTGAGCATATTGGATCAGAATTTCTTGTGCTTTTGAGTCAGTAGTGATGTACATCTTGGAGTTCTTGCATGGAAACCTTCTGCGTTTAGTATGTTCCTTACTGTGCTCACTGAAAGCTCAGTGTCTGTTGCCATCAAGTCTTGCTGCAGGTCTTTTACAATCACTCAATGGTTTTTTCAACCTGCCTTCTCAGAAATCTGGTTGCAGCCGTTGATAGCTTCTTTTTTCTGCCCCGTCCATGTAGTGTAACCACTGTTCCTTTGAATTTGAACTTGCAAACTATGCTTCCAACAGCGTCTCTAGGAAAATTCAGTGCCTTTTCTATCTTTATGTATCCTGTTCCTTGTTTGTGAAGGGCGATGATCTCTTCTCTTCACTTTTTGGACCATTCTTTTGACTTAACCATATTTCTAACAGGCAGATAAATGTGACACTCAACAAACCCCTAGCCAGTTCAGGTATTTCTTGTGTTCCAGCTCAAGTACAGCTGGTGCAACTAATGAAGCCCTTGATTAGTTGCATCAGGTGTGTTTGAGACAACATCTGTTTTGAATATTTGTGGTGTTGTTAGGGATTCTATTCAGGGGGTTGAATCATTTTGAGACTGGAGAAGTCATTATAAGTTGCATTTTCAGTTGAATTTGGGGAAGCCACTTGAAACATTCGTTGTGTTGAGCTATTTGAATTGCTTTTGTTTGATTTGTTCATTGCAAACAGTTGACAGTCTGTAAATTTTGACAATAAATCTGATTTGCAATGGAGGTTGAATAGTTTTGATTACAACTGTATATTACAAATCCTTCAAAACAACAAGGCTGATATACTTAGGAAATTGGAGCAATTCTAGAACAAACCAACTGCACCATAAAGGACATTCTCCAAATCCCATTGACATACATGAGTCTTTTTTTTTTTTTTTTTTTATAATACATTTTTATTGCGTTTTCAAAATAAAAAAATATTTATTGCCCTAGAACTGCTTCAGTTCTTCATAGCACATAAGTCTCAATATATGTGAAATTGGATTTTATTTGTATCTCTTTTTCATTAAATGATTTAATAAAACAGTGATTCTCAGCTCCAGTCCTCAGGGCACACCAACCCGTCATCTTTTCAAGATATCCCTAATTAATCACAGGTGAATCAATTACAATGACTGAGCCACTAATTACTCACCTTGGATTAAGCAGGAATAATCTGAAAACCTGCACTGTTGGTGTGCCCCGAGGACTAACATTGAGAATCACTGTAATAAAACATTAAACTAAATATATATTTTGTATATCAGCTGATTCATGTAATCATAAGACTCTGCCACACTTCACAAGGCAAATGAAGCACCTTGAGGAGAATGGAAGAGACTTATGTTTAAATTAATTCGCTGAGCAGTGGAAAGTCAGATGTGTACATAAAACAGCTGTTCTGCTGGTTCAGGTAAACATGGTATCTGAAGATCCGCTGTTTAATGCAACAGCTGATGTGCCAGTTCTGTGTGTATCTGAATCAGCTGTTAAGCAGGGAAGGAGATTTTGTATGTTATAACCCTTTGAGTGGAACAGGGGTGTACAACGCATTGTAGAGCAATGCATTTCACATCCCTATGGCAATCAAAGGGTTTAGGCTGGGTTAGTGCTGCTATTGGTGCTGAAGTGTGAGAGTGAGAGCATCCTCTCCCCCACTTGCCCTCCCCAACACAGCACTAGCATTATGCCAAGCTCATATGACAATGATCAAAGTCTCATCCCCACTTCCCTTGCATAGATAATTCTTAGAGCATATGGTGAAGTGTGTCATATTCTCCAAGGTGAAGTGATCTCCACACATCGCCAGACACACTTTTCTGTTACAAAGTGCATTTCTCCCCCTGGGTTGTCAAAGGCTGCCTTCAGCTGTTGGATGATGTTCCTCAGTGTGTTTGACACATATCTGATATTCAGAGGATTAATTGACATTAATTTTGTCTGCAATACATTTTCTTTTTACAGAAAACCATCTCGTTACAGTACATATGATGACAATGTCACTGCAAATTCAATCAAAACTGTATATTCTACTTCTGATCGGTAAGTCACTCTCCCACAACATGCAGATTTATATTAAAACTAGACTTGAACAGATAGGAAAGCATTGCTATCTACATTGTTCCGCTCATTGAAAATCATCATGTTTGATAGATTCATCATAATAAATACAGGAAAAATGTTGTCTTGTGACTAAGATAACTTCAATAAAGCTATTTTATTTGGGGGTTGTAAAAACATATATAGTCATTTTATTAGGGATGGGTGAAAATTTTCGCATCAAACCAAAATCATTGAAAAATGGCACCTCCTTCTTGGCAAATAATTTCCTGCAAAAAGTGTCTCTTTTTTTGCTTTTTCTCCTAGCACATTGCATTGAAATCAATGGGAAGAAAAAATTTTCCCCACCACATGAAAGTTTTTTCTCTACCTTTCCTGCAGGCATAAAAAAGGGTGTCAGGCTCAAACAGCATGCCATTCTGTGCTTGTGAGAGGAGAAATCAGCATGTTTTTGAGCTAGAGAAGATAGGAATATAAAGGGGAATTGAAGCTTAGTTTAGGGAGTCTTTAAAGTAGGACATTTGCTCTCTGTGTTAGGGGAGTCTGGGAGCACTCTGGAGAGAAGAATAGAGGAAAGAGGTTGACCCCAAATACCCCAAAATTTTGTGTGACTGACTGACAAGACACAGGCAGCTAGGGTACAATTTGCTTGCTGATTTTGCTTATATTGTCTCTGTGCTGAGAAAGTCTGGGGAAAGAAGTTGTTGATTTTGTTTTTTTAGTTATCAGTTTTTTATTTTTGGATTGACTGTGTAAGATAGGGTGGGCAGCTTAAAAAATAAATAATAAAAAAAATAACATACAAATTAAAAACATTAATACAGAAATAATTAAACAAATGTATTAGGTGACAAATGGGGCTGGATAAGTGATATCACAGAGTTTTCAATGGAAAGGGCTACATTATTGATAACACAAACCTTGCAGCTGAAATGGAGGTACATTTTTGATGTCACAGAGCTTACAATTAAAATGGAACTACACTACACTATTTATTCCACAGAGATTACAACTGAAAAGGATTTACACTAATGTTGCTACAGAACTTAACATTGAATTAGAACTACACTAGTGATTCACAGAGATTACAACTGAAATAGTGATACTACAGAGCTTACAACTGAACTAAAGCTTCCCTATTAATACCACAGAGCTTATAATTATATGACAACCAATGGGTAGTCATATAATTCTAAGCTATGTGGTATCACTAGTGTAGCTATAATTCAACTGGGGGGAAGAGAGAGGACAAAAGGGGAAGAGGTGGAGAGAAAATGGAAGGGGAGATGGAAAATGGAAAGGTTGGATGCAAAATGGAAGAGAAAGGGCAGAGGTGGGGGTAGGGAGGTGAAAAGCAGAGAAAAAAGAAAGTGGAAAGGCAAAATGGGGGGATAAAAAATGGAGAGATGTAGGAAGGAAGAACATGGAGATATGGAGGAAGAAAGAAAATGAAGTAATGGAAGAAGAAAATGTGGAGAAGAGATTGAAATAAAGGAAGGAAGATGGAGAGCTGAAAGAAGCTGAACGGAAGCTGGAAGGGATGGAAAAAGAAGCTGGAAGGAGGAAGGAAGAAGATGGAGACAGGAAGGAAGAAGCTGGAAGGAGAAAGAAGCTGGGGGAGGGAAGGGTGAAAAAAGGAGGGAAGAAGCAAGAAGATGGAAAAAGTTGGAAGGAAGGGGGTGGAAGATGCTGGAGGAAGGAAGAAAATGGAAGGAAGGATGCACATGCAGTATGAATGAGTGTTTATCTGGCATTGGTATTCCTCATATTCAATATGAGGGGTCGGGGGTCACATAACAGTAGAGCATTGTGCACTGTGTCTATCTACCTCTTGTCTTTCTCTCCTCCACCCCACCTCTACCCTAAAACAAAAACAAGGAGGTGGACAGTACAGATGGGGGAGTGAGGGAGAGAGATAGAGGTCTCTAAGTTCAGTTTGGTGCAAAAATTAGACAAATGGTAATTTCTTATCGGACATACAATACAAGCAATAATATTAATCATATAATGAATAAAAAATATTCTAGTTTATACCAAAAAATAGGGTACTAACAAATGGTATTGCTAAATCAGTAAGAGCTCTCAGGAGATAGAGATGCAAGCTAAGTGAATGCTAAAGTGAACAATTCAAAGATAATGAAGCTAGCAAAGTATAAGCACAATAAAATAAAATAGAACAAAAGTTGGTATGAGTTTGGCCTTACTTAAGTCCAGCACGGGAAGGCATGTATAAAATCAAGGGACTAGTAGTCTTGCAAAAGCAGCACTTGTACAGATTATATTGTTGAAAGTTCTGGTACAGTTACTTGGAATTATATAAATGGGAGCATCTCATTAAGAAAGATGATACAGCCCGCTCCATAGTAGGGAGCACTGGTCTGCGGATGTCTCTCAGGTAGTGTCATGAAAATGTAGCATCTATATGGGATTCCTGTTGTCCTGCTGTGAGCACCCCTGTTCTAACCTCAAAGTGAGGAAAAACTATATTGCCTCTTATTCCTTAGTTCACAGCACCTTGTCCTTCCCTCAAAGTGTGGCAAAACAAAGTATATTGCCAGGTATTCCTCAGATCACAGTACTGTGAACTGAGGTATACACGGCAAAATACTTTGTTTTGCCACACTTTGAGGGAAAGACAAGGTGTTCACATCCAGTCACTTGACAACAGGAACACCTTACAGACACTGTGGTCTCATGTCATATTTACCATAAATAATAGCCCAGAGTTACCTGGGGTGTATAATATGTACACTTTGATATACACAGATAACCTGCAGTGCCAGCTTTGTTGCCTGGCTTGCTCTGTCTGTCTCAGTAGCAGTTACTCATGGGTGCAAAACCCACACAAAATATTTACATCCTATGGACTTTATTGATTTCTACAGTAAATCAAGTGTACCATAGGGGACAAATAATAACTCCCTCTGATTTAAATTTCCCCTTGAACCTCCTGAATGCTAGCTACGTCTCTAGTCCTTTGTGCATTTCAAAGAAAGAGCCACTTAAATCAATGAGAACTTTGGGAATGTTTATGACTCCCCGTTGGTGAAAGTGGTTCTCTCCAGAAATGGTCCTCTTCTGTGTATAAGACTCTATGGCCCATATTTATAAAAGTTTCATTTATTTAGGAGCAAACCAGCTGCACGACAGGGGACAAATACAAAGTCAGAAATTCCTATGTACTTTAATAGAGCTTTTTAACCCCTTGAATGCTAGAGAGATTGCCAGTAGATTACGGTGGAATGCACTGGAGACAGTACTGTCTGTAGGAAGACATGCCCAGAACACTCCCCATGCTTTCCAATGTAAATCTAATTTATTTTGAATTGACAATAAAAAAAGCAGCAAGGGCCACTGGGTTACCCCTATGTATAGCACCCAGTGGAATGGTCCTGTGAAGAACAGGTGCAATTCTGGAGCAACCTAGCTTCACCGAAGGGGATAAAAAAATCCTCAAATTCTAACTGATTTAAGTGAGTCTTTCTGACTTCTACAATACTACATAGATCTCCAAAACATCAGAAAGCAAAACTTTTGAGACATATCTAGTATTCACAAGGTTAAATGTGTCATTTAAATAAACTGCAATGTGTATATTCACTAAAATACAGCTAATTCACTGCACAATTGTTTAGGTTTTCTTTATATATCATTCTCAATATGTTGTTGTCTGTCATAGGTCTGTTATTGAGAAAGACATGTGTACATATTGCCGAAAGCCACTTGGTATTGATGCCAAGATGATCCTGAAGGACTTAAGCATATGCTGCCATGCAACCTGTTTTAAGGTAAATAAAAATGTTCCAAAAATTAAAAATCAACGATCCATACATATAAAAGCAAAGTAGAGCAATTCTGGGGCAAGCCAGATGTTACACTGATGATCACTGTAACCTGCAATGAATGGTTGACCGATGTAGGCACCAGCCAATAATATTCATTGGTGGTCATGTGAGGTGGCCTTCAGAAACATCCCTTCTGTGTCTGAATTGGTGGGGAAAAGCAGGAGAAAGTGAGTGAAAAAACACAGGAGACTGTAGTGTAACAGTTGTCTGCTACCGTTCTAGCTCCTGTGTGAAAGAGCCCTTATACAAGCAATTTGTTAACCCTTTGAAAGCAAGTGGTTGCCCAGATGTGTTGAATAGTCCTCTGAACTCAAAAGCTTACATGCAATATGCAACATAATGCAGTCTAGCTTTTGTCCAAAGTATGCGAGGAGCTGAGTTTTCAGAAGCATCATTTGTAATGTATCTCCAAAGTGTGTGGTTTTCACTGTAATTTTTATTGTCTGTAGACTCTTAGAGGCTGATTTTACCTTTTGAGTGCCATGAGTTGACAACCCTTCTGGCACTCACGGGGTTAAGAAGAAGAATAGGAGTGGTTCTGGAAAAAATCAACTGCTCTTAGGGCACAAATAGAAATTCTGCAAATGTCCACTGATTTAAATTAGTGTTTTAACTCCTTGAATGTGAGAGAGGTCTACACAGCATTGCAAAGCTCTGAGTCTGAGACCTCTGTAACATTCTAGTTAAAATCCCAACGTAACCCCTTGAGTATGTTGCAATGCGTTGGATACCTCTTTGACACTCAAAGGGTTAATAGGAATATTTATTTGTCTCCAGGGAGCATTGGTTTGCCCAGAGAAATGCTCTAGTTCTTATAAAATAAACCTAGTTGCAGTCATATTTATGTGGTCAGTGTAACGTGGTTGAAAGTATCCTCTACGAATATGTAAAATGAATTTCTTTCTTTTTTATGCATTTAGTGTGAAAAGTGCTCCGGTGACTTGGGAGGTCTGAAAGCTGGTGATAGCATGTGGATATATAAGCAGACTATACACTGTGAATCATGCTACTTTGCAACAAGAGGTAGGATTGAAACATTACTGTATTGATTTGCTAAAGCTAATTTTAGAAATGTTATTTGCTTAAAAAAGAGCTCATAGATCAGTGGCATAATACAAAATGCTTCGGCCCTCCCCCATAATTATTATCCCTTACCACGTTTACATCCCTTCCTCTCAATAACAACTATAACAGAGGAAGAAAAGTGAGACTAGAAGCTGGTGTTAGCACACAATGGACTCATCAAAGTGTCTCATCCAAATACAGCTGTCCTGTTATATATATCTACACTTTCCAGGGGGGCTGCGGGGGTGTCTTCTTTGCCACTGGAGAGCTTTGGGGGTGGGGAGGATAAAGATGAGAGAGCCCCTGGGAGTGAAGGATAGATGTGCTTGGGAGAAGTAAAACAGAGAGGCTTTGGGGAGTTTTGAAGGAGAGAGGCACTATGGGGGTGAAGGAGAGCTGCACTGAGGGGGTAACAAATGAAGGTACTATGGGGGTGAGGAAGGTTTGTTTTGTGAAAGGAGAATATTTCTGGGTGAAGAAGCACTGGGGAACAGAAGACAGTGGGGCTGGACAGAAGCTACACTGCGGGTTGGACAGCAGAGAAATGTGTTGCGCTTGGGGATGTGAGTAGAGCTGGAGGAGAAATGCTAGGGAGGTCTTTAGTATTCAAGGAGTTAAAAGTTCCATTTAAATGAATAGGAATTTTTATCCCTGTGATGCAGTTGGTTTGCCCCATAATTGTTCCAGTCCCTCTTAGTACAACAGCCTTACTTGCTCCCAAAGCAACTTGTTTAAAGGGGAATTATACTCTACTAGTTTTAAAGTTCGTGTACACGGGCCAACACTGGTGGCGCTGCAGTCATGTGCAGTACTGACTGGCCAAACACGCCGTGGCTGATACGGAGAGGGACGCTCTGAATTCAGATCGTGGTCCTCTTGGCGTACCTTCCTGGGACCAAGTGGTCCCAGGAATGTGCACAGAGATGACTCCGGTCTGAATTTGGAGTGCCCCGCTCCGTATCAGCCGTGGCAAGGGCAGTCTCTAGTGCGCATGACTGCAGCGCGCCACCATCTCTACTGCGTATGACGGCTTCTGACAAACATCCTAGCGAATTATAATATAGGATGAATATTTTTTATTGATTTAAATGGTTTGTTTGCCTAGTATGTATCCTTCATACAGCATTCTGGTTTGTATATATATATATATATATATATATATATATATATATATATATATTGGCTTAAATTTGCATTTTCTTGTATATAGTGATCTCTATTCAGGTCAACCTCTAAGTCAGTGGTTATCAACACTGGTTCTCAGGGCCCACTAACAGAATTAATTAGAATAACTAAGCCACTGATTGATTAATCTGTGCTCAAGCAGGGAACTCATCAGTTCTTAGGAGGTTATGCACTAAGATGTAATAAAGGTGAGATAAAAAGGAGGTAATGTCTATAATGCAATATATTATACAATTCCTATGCTATTCTATGGATCATATGCACTAGCATCTCTACAAATTGAGAGACGTTAGTACATAGGCTACATAGAATAACACTGGAATTGGAGAGTTTATTTCAATGGAGAAGGGATCTCCGCTTTATCACCTCTTTATCACACCTTAGTGCATCTTCCCCTTAGATTGTTAGTGGATCTTGAAGGAACAAGTTGAGAACCACTGCTCTAGGTCATAGCTTTTGACAGCACACAATGCTGCAGTAGACCTGAATGCACTGTAAGGGTCACTAATTATTATCAGAGTAAAAAAAATAAACAACAATAATCAAGGGACCAAGTGTGATTAAAAACACAACTAAAAATAGTGTATATATGTAACTGACTGCAGTCTTAAGGACTTCTACCTAGGTAAATACTTATGTTGAACGAATTAATAGCTCCCCTAAGCCTTGAGTTGCAGAAAGGTATCTAACGTATTCCAGTGCTTAGCTGGATATCTCTCTGGCATTCAAGAGTTTTTAATGGGGATGAGGAAAACTTTTGCCTCAAACTAAAACTAGCGAAAAATGGCTCTTTCCGCTTGGCAAAAAATTTCCTGTGAAAACTGCCATTTTCCTGCTTTTTTCACCCAGCTCATTGTATTGAAAGCAGTGGGAGGAAACAGTTTTCTCCACCACATGAATGTTTTCTCTACTTTTCCTGCAGGCATATAATAGGGTGTCAGGCTTTCACAACATGCCATTCTGTGTTTGTGAGAGGAGAAAGCAGTAGGGTTTTGAGCTAGAGAAGATAGGGGAATAAAGGGGAATTGAAGCTTAGTTTGGGGAGTGATTTAGGTAGCACATTTGTTCTCTATATTAGGAGAGTCTGGGGGCACTTTGGGGGAGGAGAAGGGAGGAAGGAGGTTGACCCCAAATACCTCAAAATTTGGAGTGACTGACTGGCAAGACACAGGCAGATAGGGTCCAAATTAGTTGGTGATTTTGCTTTTATTGTCTCTGTGCTGTGGCGGTCTGGGGAAAGAAGTTGTTGATTTTGTTTTTTAGTTGTATAAATATATTTTTGGACTGACTTTGATAAGATAGGGTGGACAACTTAAAAAAGAATAAAACAAAATCTTAAAAATGAATACGTAAATAATTTAACAAATAATTATATTAGGTGACAGACAAATACACTCTGCATTCTAACACATTTCTCAAGGTATATGTTGTTGTAGGACTCACAACTTTGACTTCCATCTACTTATTTCTCCACTACAGCCATCAGAAGTAATATTGTGCTGGGAAATGTTGCACCATAGGAAAAATAGGAGAAAAATGTGCTGGAATAGGAGAAAAACATGTGTTGAATAGGAGAAAAATGTGATGAAATAGGCCAAAAATTTTATGAAATATGCAAAAAGGAGGAAAATTTAGAACTGGAGAAAAGGAGAAAACGTTTGTGGAAAAAGAGAAAAACCGTCTTTTTTTGTCAGGACATTTTTCTCACTTTTCCCCCACCCTTAGGTTTTAACCCTTTTACAATCTTGCTTCCTCTGTAACACTTGTCTAGCAGTCTCAATTACAGTTGTATAGCAGGAGGCTTACAAATTAAATTACACATAATTCCCGTACATGTTGTTTTATATTATTAAACAGATCAATTAAAGAGACAACCTTCTTTTTGACTTAATATACTCTGCAAGTTCATAATATGTAAAGTCAAACTGCCTTTAAGTTTTATTATCTTTTTTCTTCCTTCTTCTATTCTTTTTGTATCTGACATTGAGCTTCCTGGATTTGTTTCACGAGAGTTTTCTGTCAGGCAATGTGAAAGCAGAGTTATTTATGCAGTGTTGTGAAACCCTGGTAGCACTGAGTGCTCTGCATCCTGTAGATCAGAGTTTCTCAACTCCTGTCCTCAGGACCCACTAACAGGACTTAGGGGTTTCTCTGCTAGAGCACAGGTGTGGGGATCAGAGGCTCATTCACACTGATTAACTCACCTGTGCTCTAACAAGGAAAACATCAAATCCTGGCCAGTTAGTGTGTCCTGAGGACAGGAGTTGAGAACCACTGCTGTAGAGCCAAGGGTAGCCAACGATGGTCCTCATAAGCTCAGTGCATGTTTTTATAATATCCCCACGTTAGCTTAAGTGAATCAATCAGTGCATCCTCCTGTAGAGAAGTAGGGTTATCCTGTTGGTAGCTCTTGAGACAAGGGTTGGCAGCTCATGCTGTGAAGGGGAACTTTATTAATTGTTTTGGAGTTCTGGAAACAAATTCCGAGAGCACCCGGTCAGCAAGGACAGAAAATGTAAAAAAAAAGGTAAAGATAGGCAGATGTGGGTAGACTTGAGGACTGGGAGTGGGATATTGCACTTAAGAGTCCTAGATTGGTGTCTGCAACAGCTACACATCAACTCATATAGCTAAAAATCTTACACCGAGTCTACTATATACCCACCCGGTTATTTAAAATGGGCAACCTGCCTCATACTAGGTGTATTAAATGTCACAGGGAGGATGCTAACTTTATTCATCTCATTTGGCAATGTTCCCCTGTCCAACAATTTTGGAAGGAGGTAGCTGAGATATTGACCCAGTTGCTGGGTTGGGAACTCCCCTTTATGCCTAAGACGTACTTGCTTTCAGTTTTACCTGATCAACTGCATGTAGCTGGCGAATGTAAACTTCTAAGGGAGCTGTTGATTATGGTGTGAAAGGTGGTGGCATTGGAGCGGATGGCAGTGGGTCCACCCACCAAGATTCGTTGGATTAACTTGGTTAATTCCAATCTTCGACATTATCAAGGAGTTTATTTACATAGGGGTAACCAGAATAAATTCAGATTGATATGGGGACACTGGGGGTCCAAGTTTCTCTCCTGGGATGGGTATAGTGGGTCGCTGTAGGGGCTGATGGAGTTCTTTCTATTAATTGTATATTACATTGGCCTATAGAGGCATTAGGGTAGATCCTTGTTACACAAACATAGCCATTACTTTACTCTGGGTATAGGGAAGACTGATTATACTCTTTGGGTCTCACTCACGTGTAATGCTTGGTCTTCTTGTCTCCCTGACCACAAATAGATAAATATCAGCTACCTCCTGATGGGGGAGTGCTTCCTGGTCGGAGTAGGTTGTTTGCTTGTCCGTATGGGTATGGGGTTAGGGATTAGGGGTTCTATTAGTTTTTTGTTCTGTAAACGGAAAAACAAGAAAATAGGCGGTGGGGGATGGGTGTGCATGTGTGTTGTAATGTGTCATTCTGGAATCTGTACTGTATTTATGCAATATGCTAAAAAATGTAACATGATTATCCACTTATTGCAGTGCTGTGGTGCATGTTGCCCTATGTCTTATTTCTTACTACTGTATAACATGTGTGCTCCTATGCCTCCAATAAAAATAATTTACAAAAAAAAAAAAAAAGAAGATAAAACACAAAATAATAAAAGTACAGGAAATCTGACATTGCATATTATGCAACTGCACAGTATGTAACATTAAATATGTAAAGTCAAAAAGGAGGTTGACTGTCATTTTAAAGAGGACGTGTTACCTACACAGTTTTTAGTACCATTAAATGGATCTATTTAAGATGCTTATTCCTTGTGCTTGTTGATTACCAAACAGGTTAATAATTTTAGAGATTTTTTATTTACTAGTTGGGGTGTCTAATCGAAGCAGAGCTTTGTTCTCTGACCAGGTAAGCTAAAGCTTGCACAATTCACACCTACAAATCCAGAAAACCACTCTCTCTCCTTCTTAGGTTGTTTTGACCAGAGGGTTGGAATAAATTGAAAAGAAATAATAATTATGCTAATCCTTTAAAGAAAGAAACTCCCAGTGAAGAAAGGACTTGGAAAGGTGAAAGATCAGTGGTGGCCAACACTTTTCCCTAAGAGCTACCAACAGTGCATGTTTTCAGGATATCTCTGTGTGAGTACCAGTGGACCAATTAAAGTGACTAAGCCACTAATTAGTCCAATTGTTCCAGACGGGATATATTGAAACATGGACCAGGGTTGGCTACCCCTGTAGTAGATCCTCTTTAACTTACATAGATGATTTTACTGAAAATGATGTGATCCTCTAGCCAGTGTCAAACAAATTTTGAACATTTAGGGCCCTAGACAATAAGAAAAGATGAGCAATTATGGAGTAAACAACTGCAACATACGGTGGAAAATAACACTTTACATTGGCTTAAATAGAGCTTTAAACCCTTGAATTCTAGAGATGTCTCCAATGCATGTAAATCAATGGGAATTTTGGGAACTTTTGCTCCACAATTGCAGATCATTTCCTTTCTGCATAAGGCTCTTATTGTATCCAAGTGGTAACAAATTGTTATTTTGTATTTCAGAGAAATGGATCATATAAATGTAGCTCCAGAACGTCCATTGGAATATGGATTGTGCATCATCAAAATGTTTAAAAAATAGCCAAACAAAAACACGTAAAACATATATTTTTGTTTTCTTTTAAATTGTATTTAATATTATTTACTAAATACATACTTTAATGAAAATATATTGGGGTTTATAACATATGGTATTACAAAAAGGTTTTTCTGATCAATAAACATTTAGAAGTCATTGATTCAACATTAAAAATTAACTTGGCTATGTGTTAAAAAGAAATGTAGTAGTATTATTGTATGTCATCTTTATGCAATACTAAAGGGTTAATAATATATATTATGAAATATATACATTTTATATGACTTTTCCAGCTAGTAATGGATACTTACACTGTTAAATGATGCTTCATTATTGCAGTGCAAGCCTGCATTTCTGTGAGATTTGAATGCTATATTTTATGTGAACACTGTATTTTATAGTGGTGCCATTACAATTACAATCAGTGGAGGGCACTGGTCACTGGCAAGTATGTAATTATCTCTGAGCATTGGGTGCAACCTTATTTTATTTGCTTACAAAATACATACAAGACCATGTCTTTTTTTTCTTTTTCTACTGATGCATTCTGGGATCTCAGAGCGGTGTGCAGCCACGCTGTGATCTCAGAATCCCGACATGCCAGGTCCATCACCACTCCTTAACTCCCGGACAGCTGTGACTGTCCTGGCACGTCATCAGGCTTTAAGGGGTTAATTTATGCAATACTCATCTTTACACCAATTCGAATAAAACATTATGCCTGCATGAGGTTATTATCATTATTTATATTGTTTTACTAACCCTAAACATTTTGAAAATATAATAGAAAGAGAGTAAAAGTGTTCTAATTAAACACTTTCAGTAATTATAAATCCTTACTGTCTTTCTAACAACATGGTAACATTCTGATAAGATTGTAATAAAAGGATGTTTTTCTTCCAAACGTTTAAGTTAAGCACTTATGGTTTAAAAAAAAGAAAACAAACAAAAAAACCCCACACAATAGTTACTAAGTATTTATGACATCAAATAGCATACTGTCCAGGGAATTAGCAAAAAGTGGCACACTTTGTCACCAATACAAGAAAAGTTGATTATTTATTTTATAGAAACATAGAATTTGACAACAGAACCATTAGGCCCAATTAGTCTGCCCATTTTTCCTACTGTAAAAACCTCAAACCTTATTTGGTCCTTGGTCGTGTCTTATGATCAGGACAGCATTATGCCTATCCCATGCTTGCTAAAATCCTGTCATTGTATTAACTTCTGCCACTTCTGCTGGTAGGCTTTTCCACTTGTCTACTACCCTCTCAGTGAAGTAAAACTTCCTTACATTACATCTAAGCTCTGGCCTACTAGTTTTTGTCTATGGACTCTTGTCACAACATTTTTACTGCTTTGAAATGTACTTCCCTCCTGCATTTTTTTAATCCCTTCATGTATTTTAATGTTTCTATCATATCTCCTCTCTCTCTCCTCCAAGCTATACATGTTCAGATCCTTTAGTCTATCCTGATATTTCTTTTCCTGTAAACCATTCACCATTTTAGTAGCCCTTCTCTGAATTCTCTCTAGAGCTATATCTTTTTGGTGAAGAGGTCTCCATTACTGTACATAATACTCTATGTGAGGTCTAACCAGAGATCTGTAGAGAGGCATGACCACTTCCCTTTTTCTGCTACTAATGTCCCTAGCTACACAGCCCTGCCTGTATTTCCCTCTGATTTTTACATTGCATGCCTACATTTAAGTCATCGGAAATAATTACTCCGAGATCCTTTTCTTCTGTTGTCTCTGACACCATAGTACTCTTAATACTATATTCAACCTTTGGATTTTTACATCCCAAGTGCAATATTTTGCATTTAAATAAACTGCTGGCACCACTCTCTTGTCTTTCTTCTAATTTACCTATATCATTTGTCATTGGGCGTATTCCCCCAGGAATGTCTACCCTCTTACAGATCTTTGTATCATCTGCAAACAGGCATACCTTACCCTGAAGATCTTTTGCAATATCACTATATAAATAATAAAAAGTACAGATCACAGATCAACTATATTTACATCCGGACCCAACATTGCAATTTATTAATGAGTCTTCTATGTGGCCAAATGCCTTGCTGAAATCTAGATAAACTATATGTACTGCTTCCCACTGGTCTATTATTTTTGTTACCCAGTCAATAAAAAATGGCTATGACAATATATAGAAAAATGGCTAGTACAATAAATAGACAGATTTTAATTCTCTGTAAGACAAAACTTGTCTTAAGGTAACAGGCATTTTCAGTTACTTGTAGTAAGTATATTCAAATAGAGGGAACAAGGAGCTTTCAATATCTCACGGGTCCCTTCTTCACATGAAACCAATGACATTTTGAAAAACCCTGCACTCTGTATATGGATAACTATTGTGGTTGTCTGTTAAGGGAAAAAAAAACAACCAAATAGAATTTGCTGAATGGGAATTAGTATTTTGTACTGTATATTTTAACCCCTTGGATGTTAGACAGATTGCTTCACAATGCTTCAATACCTCCAATAATGTATTTGTTTACTAAAATTTTTATTTACTACATGTATACTTTTTCTTTTATTTCCATTGGTTTACTTTGGGATCTTTTTTGTAATTAATCCACATACCTAGATTCTCAAATATGAGAATGAATAAGAGGAAGAACATACAAAATAAAGCTAAATGTTGTATCAAATACATCCACATGTGTCTTTTTGCTGTCTTTCATAATTCACTGAATTAAAAGAAAGCTTGCGCCTCCTTAAATTGTACCTCCTTAAAGAGAACCTGTCATGCAGAATAAACTTTATATCATTGTAAAGAGCATTGAATTTTGCATATACTTTGAGCTTAAAAAGAAAATGTCACGGATACCCAGAAAAGTTCAGGAGTCAGTACGCTATGGTTAATGCAATTTTATTGACAAAATGAACAAAGAAAATATATACATACAAAGGAACAGGCAAAAGGTTAAAGCCAGCAACCCTGCTATCAGAAATAATAGGATGCAAGGCTAAACCTCAGTGCTAGAGACTAGGCCTTAGCCACTGGTAGTCTCAGCAGGAGCTAGGAACACAGGATCTTGATCTGATGTAGCATGCATACCGACTCAAGCCTGCAATGTAGGGAGAGATATCTGACTCACCCCTGCAGTCAGAATGGAGCGAACTCTGACTCACGCTTGCAGTCAGAATCAGAGCTGGTCTACCAGAGCCCCCAGGTCCGCACTAGATTGGGTGTCTGCTAGGTACAAGGAATAAACGAAAGAGTAGTCAGACAGAGCCAAAAGTCAGCACCAGAGGGGGTAGTCAGACAAACCAGGTCATACACAGTTCAGGTAGTCAGCCAAAGCCACAGGTCTGCACCAGGTTGGGTGTCCACTATAGGGGTAAGTAAACAAATAGTCAGACAGAGCCACAGGTCAGCACCAGGTTGGATGGAAGACTAACTAGGTGATACACAGAGCCCAAGGTAATAGAACTGCTATGAACAACAATGCAAGGTCAACTAAGTCAGGACTCAGACTGCCCTTTAAACCCCTCCATAGGAAGTAGGTAGGAGGAGCAGCTCAGAGGGAGGAAGTAGGTAGGAGGAGACTACAGAAAGCAAACACATAAAACAGAGGCCTGCTGCATGCTTGAAGCCTCGCGCCTGTAGATGACGCTGAAACCAAGGTAAGCTGTAACAGAAAAGTAAAGAAAATCTGAAGCAACCCAACTGCAGTATAGGGTAGAACTAAAAATTCTCTCTGATTAATGTGGGGATTTAAACTTGGGATGTGCAACATTTTTCACGTCAAAAGCAAAAACAGGAGACTTCCCACCAAGCAAGGCATTTTTAAAAAAAAAAAGTGCTGATTTTCTGCTTTTTCCCACCTAGCTCACTGCATTGAAATTAAATGAATTCCCCCTTCGCATGGTAAGTCTCCTTTCTTTTCCTGCAGGGATAGTATAAAAGGGATGTCAGGTTTCCACAGTATGCCATTCTGAATTTGTAAGAGGTAGAGAAAGCAACCTTTTAGCTAGTTAGGATAGGCAAGGGAAGTGACAATGGAGTGTAGTTTAGGGAGTCTTGTGGGCAGCAAATTTGGTTTCTGTGTTAGGGGAGTCTGGTGGACTTTGGGGAAGTGTGAATGGGGAACATAGATTTACCCAAAATACCCCAAATCTTGTGCAGCTGAGACAGGCAGATAATTCAGTTTCCTCCCTGAGATGACTGTTCTCTGTGTTAGGGGAGTCTGGGTGTGTGTGTAAAGGAAGAAATGAGATGTACCCCAAATACTCCAAAATCTTGTGTCAAACTAATTTACTTGCATTTTACAAAAGGGTAAGTAGTAATTTGAACAAAGGTATTGCTGTTGATGTAGTATACTTGAATTTTGTAAAAGCCTTTGATATAGTGTCTCACAACAGGTTACTGCATAAAAGGCTTTGGTTTGGGTGGTTATAACTGTAAATGTATAGATAATGGGTTAATTGATAGATGACAGAGAGTTGTAAATAGAAACTTTCTAATGGGTCTAAAGTTGTAAGCGGGTTGCCACAGGTTTCAGTTCTGGGCCCAGTGCATTTTAATGTGTTTATAAATGAACTAGATGTGGGTATTGAAAGCAATGTCTCAGTCTTTGCTGATGACATTAAACTGTATAAATACATACTGCGCAAGATGTTTTGTCTCCACAGAAAGATTTGGATAAACTGATTGAGTAGGCAGAAAAGTGGTAGATGAGGTTTAATATTGATAAATGTAAGATTATGCATTTGGGCTGCAGAAACAAACATGCTACTTATACAGTAAATCGGAAACTACTTGGGGAATCCTCATAATAGAAAGATTTAGGAGTACTGATAGACCACAGCAATATGCAGTGCCACTCAGCTACTGCAAGAGCAAATATGATACTATCCTGCATAAAAAGGTTTGTAGATGCATGGGATGGGAATACAATTATACTTCTCTATAAATCCTTGGCCTCTTCTTAAACAGGCTGTACAGTTTTGGGCACCAGTTCTTTAAAAAATACATTAGTGAAAAAGTGCAGTGATGTGCTACAAAACTGACAAAGGAATTGGAGGATGTGAGTTATAGACAGAGACTAGTCAAACTGGGCTTGTTTACATCACAGAAGAGATGTCTAAGTGTTGATATGTATTTATGTATGTACCTTTATTTACATAGTGACATGCAGTAAGGGCAATAAAGTTATGGAAATCTTTGCCTCACTGTGCTGTGCTTGCTGATACTGTAATTGCTTTAACCCCTTAAGGACCCATGACGTGCACGCTGCTATCATTAATTCCAGGCTGAGACTGAGCGCTCCAAGACCGGGGCATTCAGTCTCAGCCCTTCTTTCTTCCACCGGTTCATGCGATCGCTGTATCAGCGATCACATGTACCGGCATTCTGAGACAGAGGTAAGCACACAACGCATGTTTACCTCTGTGTATCTCCTCTTTTTCTGTCTCCCTTGCTATCAAAGTAAGGCAGACAGAAATAGATGGGAGACACCTAGTGGTAAAAAAAACCCAGCAGCTGGGGGTATTAACCCCTTCACTGCTGGTGCAGGAGGCTGGCTAAATGCAGGTCAAGTTTTGACCTGCAATTATACACTTTTTTTTTTAAATAAAAAAAAACAAAACACACTTTTTTTTTACAAAAAAAAAATTTATTTAAAAAAATATATATATAACTAAACAATATTGCAAGTGTGATTGTTGTGGAGCCATGTAATACACTTATATACACCACCAAATGCCAGGTATAAAAAAGTGTGAAAATAGGGTGGGAAAAAGGGACATGGGGATTTTCACCCAGGGGGGACAGTGGCCACTTTAAACTGCGCATTTTGTAGGTATGACTGACCGGTCATACCTTTCATGCAGTCTCCATAAAAATGTAACCCTTTGTGGCCAATTGATCCCAAGAGAAAAATCAAAAATGGTGTTTTTTTAACTCTTTTTTTAACTTTATTTAAAATTTTCATAAAGTAAATGGTGGGTTATCTATATAAGTGGGGTATCAAAAGAAAGCCCTATTTGTGCATAGAAAAACAGTATATAATTTATGGGGGTGGAATAAAAGCCTAAGAGGGAAAACACTGTTGAACAAAGACATAGTCAAAAAGGTCAGAATTGCTCCGGTCCTTAAGGGAAAACGACCTCAGATTTTCCGGGTCCTTAAGGGGTTAAAAAAGTAATGGATAACTTTCTAGCCCAGAACAATATTGAAAATTATGACAGCTTCAACGCTGATAGGATGTTGATCCAGGGAAATATCTAACTGAATTTCGGGTCAGGAAGGATTTTTTTTACTCCCTTGGGGCTTAACTGGAAATGGCTTCAATGGGTGTGTTTTTGTTGCCCTGATGTGAGCTGTGACTGAGGAAGACAGATACTAGAAGAGATAGAGTATTTCTGTAAAGGGCAGGTCATCACACACAATCAGTTCTGTTGTTTACTTTACTGTTAAAATATGCACACTGATTTACTGTTTAGTAGTGTTGAGCGAGCATGCTCGGCCGATGCTCGGATCGGCTCGAGCATCGCTCTGCTCGGCACATGGCGGTACTCGTACAAGTACCGCATGTGCTCGCCCGCCATGTTCGGGTCTCCTCCCCGCACGTTTTGCGGCTGCTGCGCAGCCAATAAACGTGCAGGGAGGCTCTGACATCGGTGTAATGCCAGCAGCCATGTTGGCTGCTGGCATTACACTGATTGGCTGGCCAGAACCCGTGGTCGGGTGCTGTATAGCACCTGACCATCGAGTTCGGCTCAGTCTTAGCCAGGGAGAGCAGAGGATAGGAAGGGAAAGGCAGTGTAGGGAGGAAAAAAACCAAAATTGTGAAAAAAAAGAACCAAAAGTCCTTTTTAGGACTACTGTGTGTGGGGGCAGCAGGTTATTTTGTGTGGGGGGAAAAAAACAAAAAAAAAAAAAAAAAAATATTCTGTTTAGTGTGAAAAGTTGCAGATTAGAGCACATTCTGTTTAGTGTGCACAGTTGCAGATTAGAGCACATTCTGTTTAGTGTGCAAAGTTGCAGATTAGAGCACATTCTGTTTAGTGTGCAAAGTTGCAGATTAGAGCACATTCTGTTAAGTCTTCAAACTAAAATATCAAAGTCACATATTCCATTCAGTGTGCGTCGCCGCAGTTTAGCAGCACATTCTGTGTACTGTGCAGAGTTGCAGAATAGGAAGAAATACTGTTAAGTCTTCAAACTAAAATATCAAAGTCACATATTCCATTCAGTGTGCTTCGCCGCAGTTTAGCAGCACATTCTGTGTACTGTGCAGAGTTGCAGAATAGGAAGAAATACTGTTAAGTCTTCAAACTAAAATATCAAAGTCACATATTCCATTCAGTGTGCGTCGCCGCAGTTTAGCAGCACATTCTGTGTACTGTGCAGAGTTGCAGAATAGGAAGAAATACTGTTAAGTCTTCAAACTAAAATATCAAAGTCACATATTCCATTCAGTGTGCTTCGCCGCAGTTTAGCAGCACATTCTGTGTACTGTGCAGAGTTGCAGAATAGGAAGAAATACTGTTAATTCTTCAAACTAAAATATCAAAGTCACATATTCCATTCAGTGTGCTTCGCCGCAGTTTAGCAGCACATTCTGTGTAGTGTGCAGAGTTGCAGAATAGGAAGAAATACTGTTAAGTCTTCAAACTAAAATATCAAAGTCACATATTCCATTCAGTGTGCTTCGCCGCAGTTTAGCAGCACATTCTGTGTAGTGTGCAGAGTTGCAGAATAGGAAGACATACTGTTAAGTCTTCAATCTAAAATATTAAAGTCACATATTCCATTCAGTGTGTGTCACCGCCGTTTAGCAGCCTATTCTGTGTACTCTGCACAGTTGCAGAATAGGAAGAAATACTGTTAAGTTTTCAAACTCAAATATTAAAGTCACATATTCCATTCAGTGTGTGTCACCGCCGTTTAGCAGCCTATTCTGTGTACTCTGCAGAGTTGCAGAATAGGAAGAAATACTGTTAAGTTTTCAAACTCAAATATTAAAGTCACATATTCCATTCAGTGTGTGTCACCGCCGTTTAGCAGCCTATTCTGTGTACTCTGCACAGTTGCAGACTAGGAAGAAATACTGTTAAGTTTTCAAACTCAAATATTAAAGTCACATATTCCATTCAGTGTGTGTCACCGCCGTTTAGCAGCCTATTCTGTGTACTCTGCACAGTTGCAGACTAGGAAGAAATACTGTTAAGTTTTCAAACTCAAATATTAAAGTCACATTTTCCATTCAGTGTGTGTCACCGCCGTTTAGCAGCCTATTCTGTGTACTCTGCAGAGTTGCAGAATAGGAAGAAATACTGTTAAGTTTTCAAACTCAAATATTAAAGTCACATATTCCATTCAGTGTGTGTCACCGCCGTTTAGCAGCCTATTCTGTGTACTCTGCAGAGTTGCAGAATAGGAAGAAATACTGTTAAGTTTTCAAACTCAAATATTAAAGTCACATATTCCATTCAGTGTGTGTCACCGCCGTTTAGCAGCCTATTCTGTGTACTCTGCACAGTTGCAGAATAGTAAGAAATACTGTTAAGTTTTCAAACTCAAATATTAAAGTCACATATTCCATTCAGTGTGTGTCACCGCCGTTTAGCAGCCTATTCTGTGTACTCTGCAGAGTTGCAGAATAGGAAGAAATACTGTTAAGTTTTCAAACTCAAATATTAAAGTCACATATTCCATTCAGTGTGTGTCACCGCCGTTTAGCAGCCTATTCTGTGTACTCTGCACAGTTGCAGAATAGTAAGAAATACTGTTAAGTTTTCAAACTCAAATATTAAAGTCACATATTCCATTCAGTGTGTGTCACCGCCGTTTAGCAGCCTATTCTGTGTACTCTGCAGAGTTGCAGAATAGGAAGAAATACTGTTAAGTTTTCAAACTCAAATATTAAAGTCACATATTCCATTCAGTGTGTGTCACCGCCGTTTAGCAGCCTATTCTGTGTACTCTGCACAGTTGCAGAATAGTAAGAAATACTGTTAAGTTTTCAAACTCAAATATTAAAGTCACATATTCCATTCAGTGTGTGTCACCGCCGTTTAGCAGCCTATTCTGTGTACTCTGCAGAGTTGCAGAATAGGAAGAAATACTGTTAAGTTTTCAAACTCAAATATTAAAGTCACATATTCCATTCAGTGTGTGTCACCGCCGTTTAGCAGCCTATTCTGTGTACTCTGCACAGTTGCAGAATAGTAAGAAATACTGTTAAGTTTTCAAACTCAAATATTAAAGTCACATATTCCATTCAGTGTGTGTCACCGCCGTTTAGCAGCCTATTCTGTGTACTCTGCACAGTTGCAGACTAGGAAGAAATACTGTTAAGTTTTCAAACTCAAATATTAAAGTCACATATTCCATTCAGTGTGTGTCACCGCCGTTTAGCAGCCTATTCTGTGTACTCTGCACAGTTGCAGACTAGGAAGAAATACTGTTAAGTTTTCAAACTCAAATATTAAAGTCACATATTCCATTCAGTGTGTGTCACCGCCGTTTAGCAGCCTATTCTGTGTACTCTGCACAGTTGCAGAATAGTAAGAAATACTGTTAAGTTTTCAAACTCAAATATTAAAGTCACATATTCCATTCAGTGTGTGTCACCGCCGTTTAGCAGCCTATTCTGTGTACTCTGCACAGTTGCAGAATAGGAAGAAATACTGTTAAGTTTTCAAACTCAAATATTAAAGTCACATATTCCATTCAGTGTGTGTCACCGCCGTTTAGCAGCCTATTCTGTGTACTCTGCAGAGTTGCAGAATAGGAAGAAATACTGTTAAGTTTTCAAACTCAAATATTAAAGTCACATATTCCATTCAGTGTGTGTCACCGCCGTTTAGCAGCCTATTCTGTGTACTCTGCAGAGTTGCAGAATAGGAAGAAATACTGTTAAGTTTTCAAACTCAAATATTAAAGTCACATTTTCCATTCAGTGTGTGTCACCGCCGTTTAGCAGCCTATTCTGTGTACTCTGCACAGTTGCAGAATAGGAAGAAATACTGTTAAGTTTTCAAACTCAAATATTAAAGTCACATATTCCGTGTAAGATGAAGAAGGCGGGTAAAAAGGGACGGGGAAGTGGACGTGATCCTGATAGTTCAGGGCGCGGGTCAGGACGCGGAGAAACTGTGCCTGGTGCCAGAGCACAAGAAAGAAAGACATCCACCATACCTAGCTTCATGTCTAATTTTACAGGGCGTCGCAGGACATCACTCTCGAGGTCCGACCACTGCGAACAGGTGGTCGGTTGGATGACAGCTGATACTGCTTCCAGTCGGTTAAGCACCACCCTGTCTTCCACCAAGTCCACTCTCAGTAGCCAAGAGTCTGGTCAACATAATCCTCACTCTGATCATCCTTCCTCCCACCATACACGGTCTGGTCAAAGAAGTGATCCCACACTGGGATATAGTGAGGAGCTCGTCTCATCACCAATCCTTCATTTGACCCTCTCTCCAAGCACGCTTGCAGAGGAACATGACATCTTGTGCCCTGATTCACAACCTCTAGAGGCTACCCAATCACAAGAAGATGACAGATGTGAACGGCATTTAAGGTCAAAGGAAGTAGTGGATGATGATGATGATGATGATGAGACACAGTTGCCATTAAATCAACCACTATTTCCGTCTCAAGACCTTGTTGAGGAGAATGTTATACAGTTGTCAATGACTGAGTATGTGGTGGGATCAAGACTTGAGGAGGATGATCAGAGTGAGGAAGTGGAGGAGGACTTGGTGGACGATGAGGTGACTGACCCCACCTGGGAAGGTGTAGAGCCGAGCGATGACAGCAGTCCTGAGGGTGAGCCATCTGCAGCACCGCAACAGGCTGGAAGAGGCAGTGGTGTGGCTACAGAAAGAAGGCGGACCGCACCAAACCGGCCCGCAAATGTTCCACGGAGCACCCCCTTGCGTAAATCTACCTTGCCAAAGGGTAGGTGTTCCGCGGTATGGCGTTTTTTTAAGGAAAGTGCGGACGACAAAAGAATTGTAGTTTGCAACCTGTGCCACACCAGAATGAGCCGAGGCATGAACACTAGAAACCTCACCACCACCAGCATGATCCGACACATGGCATCCAAGCACCGTAGTAAGTGGGAGGAACGCCTGGATCGCCCATCTGTGTCTGCAGGCCACACCACTGCCTCCTCTTCCCCTGTTTTCGGTGCCGGCCAATCGCCTGTCGAAGGCGCAGGCCCGCATACCTCCCGCCCTGCACCTGTACCATCTGAAGCACCATCAGCGACCACATCCACTTCCCTGTCCCAGCACAGCGTCCAAATGTCGTTACCCCAGGCATTTGAGCGCAAGAGAAAGTACCCAGCCACCCACCCACAGGCCATAGCACTAACCTCACACCTTTCAAAATTACTGGCCATCGAAATGCTGCCATTTAGGCTTGTGGACACTGAGTCCTTCCGCAGCCTGATGGCAGCAGCTGTCCCTCGGTACGCGGTCCCCAGCCGCCACTACTTTTCCCGGTGTGCCATCCCCGCATTACACCACCATGTGTCCCGTAACATCACCCGTGCCCTGACCAACGCAGTTACTGGGAAGGTCCACTTAACGACTGACACATGGACAAGTGCTTGTGGCCAGGGACGCTACATTTCCCTGACGGCACACTGGGTGAATGTCGTGGAGGCTGGGAGCGACTCGGACCCTGGGATGGCACGGGTGCTACCCACGCCGAGGATTGCGGGCCCTACCTCCATCAGGGTTTCCACCAGCACCTACGTTATTGGCTCCTCCTCCTCCGTTTCCACCTCCGAATTCTCTACACGCAGCGCCACTCCCCCATCAGCCAGTAGCTGGAAGCAGTGTAGCACTGCAGTGGGGAAGCGTCAACAGGCCGTGCTGAAGCTGATCTGCCTTGGGGACAAACAGCACACGGCCTCAGAGCTGTTGCAGGGGATTAGTCACCAGACCGAGCAGTGGCTCTCGCCACTCAACCTGCAACCAGGCATGGTTGTGTGTGATAATGGGCGTAACTTGGTGGCGGCTTTGGAGCTCGGCAAGCTCACACACGTACCATGCCTAGCGCATGTATTTAATTTAGTGGTTCAGCGATTTCTAAAAACCTACCCCAATGTGCATGATCTCTTGACCAAGGTGCGCCGCGTGTGTGCACATTTCCGTAAGTCATCTACAGCTTCGGCCGGCCTGTTGAAGCTGCAGCAGCGCTTACAATTGCCAGCCCACCGGCTGCTGTGTGACGTGAGCACGCGCTGGAACTCTACCTTCCACATGTTGGCCCGGCTTTGTGAGCAGCAGAGGGCAGTAGTGGAGTACCAGCTGTTACACGGTCGTCGCCTCTCCGTTCAACTTCCTGTAATCAGAAGTGAGGAGTGGGAATGGATGTCAGACCTCTGCGAGGTTTTACGCAATTTTGAGGAATCGACACAGATGGTGAGCGGCGATAACGCTATTATCAGTGTAACCATCCCACTTCTGTGTCTACTGAAACGCTCGCTGCTCACAATTAAAACCGACGCTTTGCATGTGGAAGAGGTGGAAATGGGGGAGGAAGAGCTTACACAAGGTGATAGCCAGAGCACCCTCACTTCGTCTTCTCAGCGACAATTGGAGGAGGCGGAGGAGGAGGAGGAGGAGGAGGAAGACACGGTTGCCTCCGCTACAGAGGGTAGCCATGGAACTTTAGTTCCATCTCTTCAGCGTGGGTGGGCAGAAGAGGAGGAAGAGGATGAGGATATTGAGAGTCATCCTCCTGGTGAGGACAGCGAAATCTTGACTGTTGGTACTCTGGCACACATGGCTGACTTTATGTTAGGCTGCCTTTCCCGTGACCCACGCGTTATACGCATTTTAAACAACACGGATTACTGGGTGTTCACCCTTCTGGACCCCCGCTACAAAGAGAATTTCTCATCTCTCATTCCTCCGGTGGAGAGGACAAGCAAAATGGTGCAATACCAGAAGGTTCTTGTTGAAAAATTGCTCCAAAATTTTCCATCTTACAACGCTGGCGGCAGAGTACGTGCTACCTTGGCCAACAGAGAAGGGGAGAAAAGGGGAGCACACAGCAGTTCCGACAAAGGCAGGGCAACACTCTCCAAGGCGTGGGACACCTTCATGACACCCCGCCAGCACCCTCACCCTGATGCGCAGCCTAGTGTCACAAGGAGGGAAAAGTTTTGGAAGATGGTGAAGGAGTACGTAGCAGACCGTGTCAGCGTCCTCAATGATCCCTCTGTGCCTTACAACTACTGGGTGTCCAAGCTGGACACGTGGTATGAACTGGCACTCTACGCCTTGGAGGTGCTGGCCTGCCCTGCCGCCAGCGTTCTGTCTGAGCGGGTATTTAGTGCTGCTGGTGGCATCATAACAGATAAGCGTATCCGCCTTTCCACCGACAATGCTGATAGGTTGACACTTATAAAAATGAACAAGGCCTGGATTTCCCCTGACTTCTCCACTCCACTGGAGGAAAGCCCCGGGGGAACATAAACTCACTTCATATATGTTATTTACAATGATGGGAATACTCTGTATTCCCATTCACCCCTTCCACCCAAAAAACGGGTATATGGTTGACTCTTAATCTTCTCATCCTCCTCCTCCTCTTCCATATGCCCTGTGCTATAATTTTTATATAGGGCCAGCTCACCAGCGGGCCCTGTGATATAATTTTTATATAGGGCCAGCTCACCAGCGGGCCCTGTTTGACAATTTTTATATAGGTCAGCTCACCAGCGGGCCTTCTTATATAATGTTTTATTGGGTCAGCTCTCTAGCGGGTCCTCTCATATAATGTTTTATAGCGTCAGCTCACTAGCGGGCCTTCGCATATAATGTTTAGGATGGTCAGCTCTGCAGCAGACCCTCACCCATAATGTTTTAGATGGTCAGCTCAGCGCACGTTTCCCTCTTAATCATGGCCTCAGTTCAATAAAATCAAGGAAATTTTTGGGAGAATTTGCCTCTGCGCACGTTTCCCTCTTAATCATGGCCTCAATTCTGAAAATCAAGGAAATTTTTGGGAGAATTTGCCTCTGCGCACGTTTCCCTCTTAATCATAGCCTCAATTCTGAAAATCAAGGAAATTTTTGGGAGAATTTGCCTCTGCGCACGTTTCCCTCTTAATCATGGCCTCAGTTCTGAAAATCAAGGAAATTTTTGGGAGAATTTGCCTCTGCGCACGTTTCCCTCTTAATCATGGCCTCAGTTCTGAAAATCAAGGAAATTTTTGGGATAATTTGCCTCTGCGCACGTTTCCCTCTTAATCATGGCCTCAGTTCTGAAAATCAAGGAAATTTTTGGGAGAATTTGCAGATGATATACAAGTAAATATACAGCAAATACTGTTTGGTAACAATTTTTCGCCTAAAGTCGTTTTTATTTTCCTTTTTGTGTGTTTTATGGTCAGTCTGTAAAAATGGCGTACTACGGGCGAAAGATCGTTCCCAGCAGCGATGTTGGAGTCCAAGATGCATCCAGACATCCTCCCTATGCTGTCCCTGAACCATTTCTGTGGTGTTTCCATCATTTTCTGCCCTTTTCCTATGGACCAGGCACCCTCCCCTCATCAGAGCAGGGGGTGCCTGGTGTAATGCTCGAGTCCTCCCATTGACTTCAATGGGGCTCGGGTGCTCGGCCGAGCACTCGAGCCTCAGGGGGTGCTCGGTCAGAGCACCCGAACACCCGAGTATTGGGGTGCTCGCTCATCACTACTGTTTAGCAAACACATTAGGGGTAGAAGGGTGGGCAAAGGGAGTAGGAGCATGTAGAGATCGGTTAGTAAAGTGGTAGTCCTGAAACTAACTGCAGTCATTGTTGCTGCAGCCTGTGCAATAAATTATGATAATCCTTCTTGTCTTGAGTATTCTGTTTGTCAGTGCCCCATAAAAAGTTGCACACCCACTAGTAATATTAATAAACCACCTAAGAACACAGAAAATAACAGCAGGTCGCATTCTAGTGTCGGCATAGTTGAGGAAGGTGTAGCAGTTCAACCAACTGCTGAATCTAACAGTGAGATAAACAACTACAACACCTGTAGCGAACGTTCTGAAAATCACTCTAAGGGAAAAGTAAAAAAAAATTGTTTGAGACTTCAAAAAGCCTACAGGGGGAAGAAGTGGTGGGGGAGGGATGCTGAGGATGACAATCACTTATGAGGATGTTGATGTAGAATATATCACTCAAACATCCTCCTCTTCTTCAGATACAGATGAAGTTGTAAATGTAAGCGATGAAACGACAAGAAAATTAGCTGAAAGGCAAGGGCTCAATCTCCCACCACTGAAAGGATAATTGTGCCTGTCCATAAACAGTTTGATAAATCAACTGGAAAGTCAGACACTTTGGACAAGTAAAGATGCCAAAAAATACACAATCATACTGAAGGTCATCACCAGCATCTTCACCACTTCCGTATAGAAACTCCACTCAGCCACACACACACACACACTCACACACACACACACACACACACACACACACTAGTTTTGAGTAACATGCACCAACACAGGTTATTAACATCCACAACTCCAGCTATGATGAGTGCCTCTGCTGCCGTTGGAAGTGCAGTTCCTTTGATGCAAAATCTAAACATTTTGCTATCTGTTCTCTGTGTATGAAGCATGTGAGCAGGTGAAAAACAGGCTCACACCCAAGTACCTCCTCAATGTGATCACTCCAGAAACACAACCACAGGTCTGATTGGGAGACACACCATTGACATGTCAGAGTTGCCACTACTAGCAACTGCAGAAGCACTTTTAGGCACTTAATTGAAGTGATGTTTGCGTGTCAGAGATTGTGCCAATATTTCCTTCATTTTAAATAGCACCTATTGCTCCTGCTGTAGAGGAGTATGACTTTGAGTTTGATGTAGGACATGACAGGAATTGTAGAGTGCCCACATATGCCTCTGCCAAAAGCCCCATCACCTCCACAAGTCGTGTTGCTAAAGCAATAAAGTTACATAATTCTGCTGAAATGTACTACTAACCCACACTTATTGATTCTTGGGAAGGAGTTGGCATGCTACCATATACTTTTGTAGAAAACAGATGTTTTAAAGAACTGATGACATGTGTTGCACTTCACTGGCATATCCCAAGTTACAGTTATATTTCAAGGACAGCTAGAATTGCACAATAAGGTGGGAGGCAAAGGGATGGAAACCTCATATGGAAAGAAAATTCTTCTGATAACAGATATGTGGACAAGAGTACAGACTATATAACTGTCAGTGCTCACTGGGTTTCCCTCTCACAGTGGGAACAACAGCTTGCAGCATCAGGTCACAAACAGTATTCTTACCTCTGGTTTGTTCTGGCAGTATTATTAACCCTTTGAGTGCCAGAGGGGCATGCAAGGCATTGCACAGCAGCATGTTTTGTACCCCTCTGGCACTCAAAGGGTTAAAGGACAGCAGCAGGGTAGCTCATACCATCAGCATGATAATTGGTACTCACAGAGTTTTGAGAGACAATCTCAGAAATCCACAGATGTGTCAAATAAACTAGAGAAGGTGAGCAATGGCTTGTACCCCGCTCCTTGAAAGCTGATTTTGTGTCTGCTGATAAAGGCTCCAACATAATGGTTGCCTTAAGAATAAGTGGTATGGTGCATGTACCCTTCTTTGCCATCTCCTAAATTTAGTTATGACTACATTCCTGTGAGAATCTGAAACCCTCAAAAAGATATTGAATATTGTCTACAGTATCTTTGCCCATTTTCACCACTCCTGCAGTGCTCACAATGCATTATATCTCATACAAGAGCGTATCAACCTGCCCCATCACCAGCTGAAAATGGAAGTCTCTATCAGATTTAATTCCACATAGTACATAGTAGAAAGTTTTTTTTTTGTTTGAGTGGCGAGTATACAATGCAAAACTGGAAGGCTTTGGAGGGAGAATTTTGTCACCTGGACAATGGTAACTATGTATGACTTATGTGAGCTGCTGAAACCTTTTGAGGAGGCCACCTTGCTGGATAGTCATGTAGGTGTAGGAATTAGCAAGATTTTATCACTGATATACTTACTGCAGAAAAAACAGAGGATGGTACAAGGATCATCAGCACTGATACAAGACAGAAAGTGGCACAATGATACTTCTACTTGCTCCCTTAGTGTTGCTGAGGCAGTAGCAACACCACAAGGCCCCATACAACATCAGGTGCATCTAGAGAGAAAAAGTTTGCCAATAATTATTTTCGTCCTGCACCTACTCTAAAATCATAGGTGTAGTGGAATACTCATTTTTCCATTGATAGCAGGAAGGAACAGTGTTTTTCAACAGCACCTGCAATGTGCACAAGGAAACATTATGAAATAGGGGAAAAACTGGGAAGTATCACAACAATTGACACAACTGCTCTTATATTAAGCAACAGGCATAACTAAAATTAAACACCTAGGGCTCGATTATATTATCCTTGCTACAGTAAAAACAAACAACGTGTGTTTTGCAAACGTGTTTTACCAATATTCTGTTGCAGAACCACGGTAAAACAAAACCGGTGTAGACAGCACATTTCAATGAACTAACAGATCTGGCGCTGTCTGCTTCTATTCAGCTACCGCCTAAAAAACCAAACTAAATGTCAAAGACCAAGAAAATAGGTGTATGTTTGACGACAGAAAGATCAGTTTAGAGTTAGATGTGTTGCCAACATTATAAAAATCTGACATAGAATGCCTCCCTTCGACATTTTAACCCCCCCTTTGAAATTCGACTGATACTGTTCCCATGACCTTCCTTCTCCATTTAAATTCGACCAATATTGTCCCCCTTCGACACATTAACCCCACCTTTGAAATTCGACTGATAATGCTCCCATGACCCTCTTTGTCTATTTAAATTCGACCAATATTGCTCCAATTCGACATTGTTTCTTCTCCAATTGCATTTGGCATGCCCTCATTGTATATGTATTGAATGATTAACCCTATGAGTACCAGAGAGGTAGCAATGCATTGCAATATGTTCGCTACCCCTCTGGTACAAAAGAGTTAATAAGCAAGGTATGCGGCTGCATACCTTGCCTGTGTATATATATAAAAGTGTTATCTTTTATTGTATTATTATTGTATTTTTTTTTAAATAAACTTTAGACATCAAGAGGGGCATCAGGACCCCTCCTGACACCCTTCTAGCACTGATCACCTATCCAGTAGGATAGGTAATCAATGCATGCATCAATTGCCGGCATTTCAATAAAGCTCATGTAACATATGTGTCACATGTTATATGGAGTTTCTTATTATGATCCTTGTTATATGTTTAAAAAATGTAAACTTAAGATCTCGGGGGGGAATCAGGACCCCTCCTTACACCCCCCCTAGCATGGATCACCTATTCAGTAGGATAGGTAATCAATGCATGCAACAATTGCCAGCATTTCAGTAAAGCTAATGTAACATATGTGTCACATGTTAAATGGGCTTTCTTATTATAATCCTTGTTATATCAGGACCCCTCCTGACACCCCCTAGCATGGATCACCTATCTAGTAGGATAGGTGATCAATGCCGGCATTTCAATAAAGCCCATGTAACCTATGTGATATACCCCTATCATGGATCATCTATCCAGAAGGATAGATGATCCATGTGTCGACAAGGAAGGCATTTTCTGACTTCCTTTCTTACTACTGGAGATGCAGTATAAGCCAGTTCTAGTAGCAGCTTGAAGTGAACCCTGTCACCAGGTTCATTCTTCATTCATAGAAAGCGCAGCGCTGTGCTTTCATCAATTAATCAGTCACCCGGTCTGGTAGGTGATCCATGCTAGGGGGTGTCAGGAGGGGTCCTGATGCCCCCTCGAGGTCTGAAGTTTATATTTTTTAAACATATAACAAGGATTATAAGAAGAAAGCCCATATAACATATGTGACACATATGTTATATGGGCTTTACAGAAATGCAGGCATTTGTCACCTGCATTGATCGCCTATCCTACTGGATAGGTGATCAATACTAAGGGGTGTCAGGAGTGGTCCTGATGCCCCTCTTGAGGTCTGAAGTCTTTAAAAAAAATACAATAATAATACAATAAAAATTGTAATTTTTACACATATAAAGGGAAGGTATGCAGCCGCATAGCCGCATAACTTGCCTATTAAACCTTTGAGTACCAGAGGGGTAGCAAACACATTGCAATGCTACCTCTCTGGTACCCACAGAGTCAGTCAGTCGAATTTCAAAGGGGAGGGGTAAAATGTAGAATGTAGAATATTTGTGAATTAAAATGGTGAAAGAAAGCAATATAAGTCGAATTTCAAAGGGGTGGGTTAGTATGTTGAAGGGGGACACTCTATGTCGGATTTCTCTGATCTATACTGTATTCTGTACTGGTTTTGTTCGAACAACAAACCATTGTTGTGGCTTCTACGCCTCAACTCTGAGGCGCAGGATTACAGAAAGAAAATGTAACCACAAAACACTCAGTAATACTGAACCTAGGTAATAGAATGCTACTTGCACATTGTTTTTAGTTATTTGCTATGGGGTTTTTTTATTCACTGCCGGTGTGTATAATTACAGCTGATTTTGTTTTCAGAACTCAGGTAATAGGATACTAAAACCTGACTTAAAAAAACATATTGCCTGTATTTTTTAGCATTTGTAATAGAATTGAGGCCCTTGACTCAGGTCAGCAGTGTAAAACAATCGTCCAATAAACCAAGTACCGCTGTCACTATGACCTTTGTCCACTCCGATAAGGATACGTGATGTAAATTTATCAATTCTCCCTGCCAACAGCTTAGCATATTCAGCGGGATGGCATACCTGCAGATGTTCCCTGATAACCTGCATTCAATTACTCTCTACCACATTGCCATGTGTGGTCAGTGTACCACACAATGTGCAAAGGATGGATATGAACTGTGAGGCAGCAGCAGAGGGAACGGTGGTACCCCAGAGGAGGAAGAGGACCTGAGGGTTCTGAGGAGGGGGGACAATGGCTACATTTTTCTGCAACCAGACCATAGCATTATAAGATCATGACTCAGGTGGTACACTCATCATCAATTTCCAGGCTGGATTTTTTTACCCCCATTCTTTGTGGTCTTGGGGAGGGACAGGGTGAACAGTGACAGTGGCTCTCAATTTCTTTTTTGGTGGTTTGGCTTTCACATGCTTAACAGAAATGTTGTGGTCTCTGTGTTGCATGTGCTTTGTTACGGCAGAAGTGCCAATGTACATGTCCCCTCGTTTCCCCTTTTCACTACCTTATGATTCTTTGAGCACAGTGCAGTCACTGATGACTGCAATGTGCCTGCCCCAAGGGAATATATTCCCACACCGGTGGTTTCAGTGATGGGAGAGATGGAGAAGAATGTCCTTCTTCTTCTCAAGAATCACCCTTACTGGCTGGGGCAGATGATGCTGCTACTGCCTCAGCATCAGAACTAGAGCTAGGTCCAGGAGTATTGGTGGCAAGTGGAGCCTGTTCTAGTCCCATATCATTAAAGAGACAACCTCATGGTGGCCACTGTGGTCTGTGGCATACTAGCCTGCTCATCATCATCCTGCTGCTGTGACATTAATGTCTGCCTCTGATGTCTCATCAACAGGAATTATAGCAGCTATAAATGACACAATGTCACTTCTGGTGGTGGTGGTGGTGATGCCCTTCCCAATTTGCATCTTTTTCCCCCATTTCTCATCACTTTCTGCCAAAAACGCTTTCATAATCTCCTCCACACCAGCTGCTCCAACGTCATCCTCACTCTTATCCCCACCACCACCAGTCTCTTACTGCTTTATGGGACTGGTTGGGTATGATGTGTGTCCCCTGATGTCACACATGCCACACTTGCTCAAACGAAGGCACACTGGCAATTGTGGCAACAGTATCAGCAGGCACAAGTAACTGACATGTGCTGCTGGCCAGTTCTGCCTTAAACACAGAAACATAGAAACATATTTGACAGCCCATCTACTCTGCTTATGTTTCCTACTGTAAAAACCTCAAACCATATTTGATCCTTGGTCTTGTCTTACATAGGGGTGGTCGAAAAGTGTGAAAAATTTCCTGCATGACTTTTCACGAAAATTTGCAGATTTTTCTCTTTTTTCGCGAAAGTTTTCTCCTTTTTGCCTATGCAAAATTGTCTTCCTTTTTGCCTATTTTAATACATTTTCACTATTTTAACACATTTTTCACCTATTTTTCCTATAGGCACTTAATTTCCCACTGTAATATTACTTCTTCTGAGGGCTGTAGTTTAGAAATAAGTGGCTGAAAGTCCTACAGCAACATATGCATTGAAAAACGTACTAGCATGCAGAGTGCATTTGTCCTTTACACACAACACTAACTTCCTTCTAAAGTGACACTGGCACATATTCATGATGGTACAAAAAAATACATCCTACAGTGTGGCAGATGTATATTGTAGTGGAGGTGGGGGACTGGCTGGTATGGTGTGATTTGTGTATGTATATAGTTTTTACCATTGTCATGTTTGCGTCAAATCACTATCCTCCTTCTCAGATTATTGACACACATTACTTGTCTCTCATAGCAGTAGTCCCACTCCAAAGTGGGGTAGATGGTGGTAACCCTTCTTCACATCCCTCCTCCACCTCCTCATCTGTGCTGCTGTTAATATATTTGTCCTGGCTTTGTCTGTTATGTGTGGTTTCTGCTACCTGATACTCAGATTGTATGAGAGATTGGTTCATTTTTAAGAATGTTAGTCTCCCAACATTGCTGCTTGATAGCCGTGTCCTGCGGTCATTGACAATGTGACCAGCCGCACTGAAAACCCTCTTAGACAACGCTTGTTGGAAGACAACTGAGGGTTTCCTCTGCAGTACGTGTCAATGCTGGCCACACACACTGCTTTGTTTGCCAGTAGTCCACGGGGTTATTGTTTCTGCCTAGTTTCTGCAAGTATGCAGAAACCATCTCACATGCAGTGGGACCACTTCTAGGATCTATTATGTTGGAACCGTTATCAGCAGACACAAAGCCATCTTTTAAGGAGCTGGGTACAAGCCATTCCTCTATCATGTGCTCTAGATTACTTAGAACATCTACAGCTTTGTGGGATTGTCTCTTAAAACTCTGCATGCGCAAGGTGGAGTGACGATGCTATGGGCTATCCTGCTGCTACAGCCTTTTAATCACACTGCCAGAACCAGAAGCATGATTACTGACTTTCACCTGATGCTGTAAGCTAGTGTTGTCCACTGTTAGTGCTGGGAAGCAAACCCAGCGATCAG
This sequence comes from Rhinophrynus dorsalis, assembly GCA_037306005.1. Lineage (NCBI taxonomy): Eukaryota > Metazoa > Chordata > Amphibia > Anura > Rhinophrynidae > Rhinophrynus > Rhinophrynus dorsalis. The sequence continues at coordinate 431,550,400 of CM074719.1, read as the reverse complement.
TCACAGTCATATTGTCCGTGCTCTTCCCACTTGTTCACATATCTGTTGTCAGGTGGTTTTTCTTGCCATATGCACTTTTCAGCCCTTTTCCCACCACATTAAACACCTCCTTGCACAATTCAGGCACAGCTATCCTGGAAAAATAACTGCAGCTTGGGATATTCCAGCGTGGAGCTACACATGACATCAGTTCTCTGAAACCTCAGTTTTCTACAAAAGAATACTGCAGCATGTCCATTGCCAACATCTTGGCAACCTTGCCATCCCACAGGTGTACTTTGGGATTGTTTTTGTGAAGTTTTTGACTCCTTTCCAGGAACTCAGTCACTGTGGGTTGGAAGGACATGGCTTTAGAGGAGGTGGTGGCGGTAGAGGCAGCATGTGTGGACAGTCTATGACTCTTGCCATCTCCTACAGCAAAGTCAGAGTAATAATCATACTCTTCTGCAGCAGGATCCATAGGTGTTATTTGGAGTGAACTAACTGTTGGCACTGGCAGTAGCACACTCTCTGACACATAAATAACTTCACTATTTCTTTTTTCTGCCCTAGACCCCTGGGAACTTTTTAAAGCACTTCTGCTGCTGCTGCTGCTAGTTGCAGCACCTTTGGCCTGCTGATAGTGTGTCTCCCAGACCTGTGGTTGTGCTTCAGTTGGGATCTATAGAGGAGGTGCCTAGGTGTGAGTCTGCTTTCCCCCTGCTCATGTGCTTTTTGCACAGACAACAGATAACAACATGCTTAACTTGAAGATCCTGAGTAAAGTATCTCCATACTGTGGACTTTAGGGACTGAGGGGTTCCTGAAGTGCTGCTGCTACTACTACTGCTGGGGCTAGATGTTAATACAGTTCTACTGCGACTACTACTAGGTGTCAAAGGTGCAGCACTTACAGCAGAAGCAGCAGCAGCAGAGGCACGCGTCATATCTAACATTGTGGATGTTAATAACCTGTGTTGCTGTTATTGTTGCTGCTGCTGGGTACTCAAAACAGGTGTGTGTGGCTGAGTGGGACTTTGAAGAGGCTGATAATTACTGATAGGGTGACTGTATGCTTTTTGAAATCTGTGCTTGTCCAGGGTCAGAGTTTCCAATGGCTTTCTCAAACAGTTTATAGACAGACACAGTGCTCCTAAAAAGTGGTGGAAGATTCAGCCTTTGACTTTCTGCTAACCTCATAGCCCTGTCATCATCCTCACTCTCAACTTCATCTGTATCTGAACAAGAGAAGGATGCTGGAGGGATATATTCTAGATCTGCATCATCAATGGTCATCATTAGGTCATCCTCAGCAGCATCACCTGACAATTCTTGCCCACTACTATCCTTATATTTCTCTAAGCTTTTAGAGGTCTCAAACAATTTCTTTTTACTTTTACTGTAACAAAGTTCGCTACTACTTTGAGGACTGGTGTTTTGGTGCTTGTTTGTCTCACTATCTGATGCACCAGGCGGTTCAGCTGCTACACCTTCCTTTATTATGCTATTGCCAGCATCACCAACACTTGAATGCGACTTGTTGTCATCTTCAGTGTTCTTCTTATATGGTTCTTTATTTCTACTGGCACTGGTGGTGCTGGAAGTTTTGCTGGGACCTTGTAGGAGAGGGATCATCATCATTGATTGCACATGATGAAGCAACCATTGCTGCAGTCAGTTTTTGAACTACTACTTTACTCTCTCATCCCTGCAGTGCTCCTCCCTTCCCTCTCCCCTTGTGTCACAGATAACAAGGAACGGACAAGAGTCAGTACAGATTTTGAAACACCATCTTTATTGAGCAATGTAGATATTCAATGTAAACACCACAGATACTGGTTAGGGTGGAACGTAACACAGGAAACCAGCGGTTCCTATCAGCAATAGGCGACTGCTTCTGAGTAGACTTCTCTACTGGTGACTGTGCAATAGCACCTGCTGGGGCTGGGACCCAGGAGAGATCTGAATGTAATAACTGGGGCTAGGACCCAGGCAAGTATCAGCATGGTGACTGGGGCTAGGACCCAGGACAGTATGAAGCTTAAGGTCAAAACAAGGAATATCAGACTGACTTAGGCCATAGTCAGTATCGGGAGGTAAAGCAGACAAGCCAGGGGTCAATGCCAGAGCGGGTAGTCAGCCAGAGCCAATAGTCAATACCAAGCGGATAGTCAGAGAAGCCAGGGGTCAATGCCAGAGCGGGTAGTCAGCCAGAGCTGAAGGTCCAATGCCAGGCGGATAGTCAGACAAGCCAGGGGTCAATTCCAGAGCGGGTAGTCAGCCAGAGCCGCAGGTCCAATACCAAGCGGGTAGTCAGACAAGCCACAACACTGGACACCAGAGAGACAGATAGACAAGTCAAGGATCATTCACGGACACAAGCTAAACAGAACTGCACTGGAACACCACGAAAGGGCAACTGGTGTAGTGTCCAGGCAGTTTAAATACTAATTCCTCCACCCCCAGGAGGTGGAGCACTCATTGAACATGTCCCTTTAAGAGCTGGGATGTGACGTCACTAGAGGGAATCCCAGTGATGCGCGCCCGACTCTTCCGGCTGGAAGGAGAAGCCATCAGATGCGGCAGGAGCCGCAAGGGGCAGAAGTGAGGAGACTGGCCACCAAGACATGCACCAGGGCGTCCATCTCTCCTGAGGACATAAAACGTAGCATGGCCGCGAGGCTGAAATCAGAGGGGACAGGCCGCCCAACCAAGCACTAGAGGGGCCGGATCTCCTCTATACAAAAGGTAAGCATGAGCCCCTTGTGCGTTTGCTGGATGCTACACAACTCTTGTGTTTTTACTCTATACAACACAACTGATGGAGTATGATCTCTTGCCTTAGCCCAGTCAGCTGTCTGTCACGTGGAATTTTGGGGTATTTGGGGTCCACCCTGTCTTATCACTGTCACAGTCTGCCTGTGTCTTGTCAGTCAGTCACGTGGAATTTTGGGGTATTTGGGGTCAACCTCCTTCATTCCTTCTTCTCCCCAGAGTGCCCCACTAAATCTCCTAATAGAAAGAACAAATGTCCTGCCTAAAAATTCCCTAAACTAAACTTCAATTTGTCTATCTTCTCTAGCTCAAACAACGTGCTGCTCTCTCCTCTCACAAACACAGAATTGAATCTGTGAGAGCCTGACAGCCTTTTATATGGCTGTAGAAAACTAGAGAAAACATTTCTGTGGTGGAGAAAAAATTTTCTTCCTATTGATTTCAATGCACAATGAGCTAGGTGAAAAAAGCAGAAAATCTTCACTTTTCGCGGGAAATTTTTCACCAAGTGGAAATTGCCATTTTTTCTCTGATTTCAGTTTGAGGTGAAAAAGGTTCGCCCATCCCTAGTCTTATGTTCAGGACAGCCTTATGCCTATCCCATGAATGCTTAAATGATGTCACTGTATTAACTTCTACCACTTCTGCTGGTAGGTTATTCCACTTATCTGCTACCCCCTCAGTCAAGTAAAACATTCTTACATTACATCTAAACCTCTGACCCCCTACTTTTAGACTATGGCCTCTTGTCCTAACATCTTTACTACTTTGAAATGTACTTCCCTCCTGCACTTTGTTGAATCCCTTTATTTGAATGCTTCTATCATATCCCCTCTTTCTCTTCTCTCCTCCAAGCTATATATGTTTAGATCCTTTAGTCTATCCTGATATATGTTTTCCTGTAACCCTTCTCACTAGATATCTATATCCATCTGGAGATGGGGTCTCCAGTATTGTACACAATACTCTAGGTGAGGTCTAACTAGAGATCTGTACAGGGGCATGACCACTTCCCTTTTTTCTGCTACTAATGCCCCTAGCTATACAACCTAGCACCCTGCTTGCATTCCTTGCCACTTTGTTACATTGTCTGCCTACCTTTAAGGCATCAGAAATAATTACTCACAAATCCCTTTACTCTGTTGTCTCTGACAACAACTTCTTCAATATACTTCCCCAGTGGGATGATATTGGATGACTGGGGATCATTGGGTCAGGGGTATGTGGGCTCCTTTTACTACTAGTGCTACTGACTTCCTCATCTGCCTCTGTATCAGCAGCATTAGGGTCCATCCAGCTTGTCCTACTGGTCATAGTGCTAGCAAGCATTCCAAATAATTTTATTTTTATTTTAAAGGAGCAGTAAACTTTTTTTATGAAAACACATTTTACAGAGCATTTCCAGCTGAATAAAACAAGGTCACTCCCATCGCTGTCAGATGTTTTATTAAAAAATTATAGCAGTTTAAATAATCAGGAGTTGAATTTACTGTGTTTACTTCCTGACTTTCCTCTCCATTAGAATCTAACTGGAAATCTAATTAGAATTTGACCACTAGAGGGCACTGCTAATGGAAATAAACATGGGTTTAAACTATAATAACTCTGGAAATAGAAATCTCTCGGCAGTGGGATTACCCTTATTTTACTCAATAGGAAAATCCCTACAATATATATTTTTTAATAGAAAAAGTTTACTGCTCCTTTAACTTTTATTTTTATTCTCTCTCTCTCTTTTCGCCTACTTCTACTCTCTTTGTCTCCTAAACTATACGACACTGCATGGCTAGAAATTTTAGGTTTTTGTAGTATGGAAAGCGGGAAGCTTCACTGCCATCAGAAACCATAGGTGGGAAACTTAACCTTTCTCATTGTAAATTCTGTGTTGTTAGAGAAATGGCGAAAAATGTATGGGTTTTTCATTGATTGGGAATTACCATCAGAAAAAGTGGAAAATCACCAAAAATTCCCACAGAAACAAAATGAGACTTTTTGCACCTCCCTAAATGAATGCTAGAGATGTCTCCAATGCATTGTGAAGTAATGTGCTGCAGATCTGTCTTGCATTCAAGGTGTTAAAATCCTCATTTAAATCAATGGGTATTTGTGGAATATTTATTTTTTCACTATTTTTGCAGCTGGTTTTCTCTAACGTTTCTCAACTTTTGTATTGAACGTACGGCCCTTTGTGGTGTTCATCTTTTCTGTATTTTCAATTTCTGTGTTTACAGAATCTACACATATTTTGTGATCAGTAAGTGAGTAAAAGCCCATTTGTGTCTGTGTGCTTGTAATCTTTTTGGTAATAGCTACTTTACTCTACTTTACTGGAACCAGAAACATCTTAAATTCTCCTCTTGATGTATATTGCTCAATGGATACTGCACATTGTGATACTGCTTGCAGCTTGCATTTAATTCTGCTGCTTTTGTATTCTTTAATGAATGATGTTTACTTGTTCTGTTGCCTTTTGGTATCTAATATTTTGTTCTTTAGTCTAACAGCTGGCTCTGTTCAAAAGTGGCTGGTTGCCAGTAGTTACTGATTGACCATAGTTACTGTATCTAATATGCATAATTGTTACATGGTCCTCTTCCACTTCCTGTTTATTGTTTAAATACAGACTGGAAGAAGAACATGGGAGCATAGTAAGGGGTTTAAACAGACTTCCAAAGCACACCTGTTAGTCCTATGGGTAGGGATGGGTAAAAAGTCCAATTTTGTTCCTGGGAATTTTCTGTGAAAAATAGTTTGACACTGTTTTTGTGTGAATTCCTGCCCATTATGGAACACAGAGATTTTCTTTCAGAACATTTCTGTTTTCTGCTTATGTTTTCTATGGTGGCAAGAGTTCCTGCCCCATAATATAATAACCCAGAGATCAGGGAAAACATAATAAAACAACCCAGTGGGATAGTGGAGAGTAGCAGCAGCACAGTTAGTGTGCCCTCTGAGATACTGACAAGTGTGACAGCAAGGGCAACCTTTGTCACATTTGTCACCATCTCCAAGTAGAGAGCAGCAAAAAACTGGTGGTATAGTAAGGAGTCAGAAGGTGGTGGAGTTGGTGGTGTACAACAGGCCATGAAAGCATTCTTGGCTGAAAGTGAATTAAAGAAAAATGATACAGTACTAGCACACTATAACATATACGTATAATATGTAGATTCAAAATAAGAACCCAACTGAATAAGGTATGGAGAGTAGCAAGGAATAAAGGGATTGTCCAAATTCCCAAACAAGGAAAAAGCATAAAGAAAAAAATACAAACCTGTGCCTCTGTCACGGTACCCAGCATAAACGAAGGACAGACACAGTATATGTAATGTAAAACCACCTTTATTGAAAGTAAACAATAATGAATACCAATGCCCACACAACCCCAGACCCAAGGTTATAATCTTCGGCCTACGACCCGGAGCGTGATCGCTGGACTACTGCGCTAAATTCAGGGTAATGTGTAACGTCCCACAACAGGGAGAGCCTGTAGACAGAGCTAGAGTCTTACACAGGGAACGCAACCAGAGAAAACAGGGAGTAAGCAAGGCTGAGACAGCGAGCTCAGATGCGAATGGTATAGCCACTGGGAAATGCACAGAGCGAGTAGTCAGCCAGAGCCACAGATCAGAACTGAATGGGAAGTCAGACAAGCCAGGGACTACACAAAGCGATTTAGTCAACCAGAGCCACAGGTCAGAAACGAGTGGGTAGTTAGACAAGCCAGAGACTACTAGGAGCGAATAGTCAGCCAGAACCACAGGTCAGAACCGACGTGGGTAGTCAGACAAGCAGGGGTCATACACGGAGCAAGTTAGTCAGCCAGAGCCACAGGTCATAACCAATGTGGGTAGTCAGACAAGCCGGGGACTACAAGGAGCGAGTTAGTCAACTAGAGCCACAGGTCAGAACCGATGTGGGTAGTCAGACAAGCCGGGGTCATACACAGAGTGAGTAGTCAGACAGGCACGGGTCATAACGATACACAAGAGCAACTAGCCCCAAGGAGGTTAATAAAGGAGCAGAGGAAGGCAGAACCCATTTAGGCACACCACAGAGGAAGGAAGCACAGGAACACTAAGGCCTACTTAGAGGAACTGTGATAGTACCCCCCCTTAACTACCTCTCCTCCGTGGAAGAGGACCAGTGCCAGGGAACTGTATGAGTGGAATTCACGTAGACGGGCAGGTGCATTCAGATCTCTCTTAGCGACCCAGGAACATATCACGGTGCCCGTGATTGCTCGCCCTTGCTGTCAGTCAGATGTGTGTATGTGTGTATACCTGTAGTCACCTGTATGGTGTTTCCTTGGGCCTGTGATCTTCTGCCATTGTCAGCGTTTCTCCACTTTCAGGACTGCTGCTGCATGGTTCCTGTCCTCATTCCAGATCCGGTTGTCCGTAGTTCCTGATTATGCTCTGCTCTGGTCCTGGCGTTGTTCCTGCTTCCGTTCCTGACCCGGTTGGCCGTCCTGCCATTCCTGCGGTTGTCCTGGAAGGCATCCTGTTCCTGTGCTGTATCCTGATTCACTGCTTCTGGCTGCCTGTCGCTTGGGCGACATTTTCATTTTGTGGCTTACTCCATATACCAGTGCATAGAACCGGTAGGGCGTTCCATTTGCTGCAGTACTCGGTACTGGTTTACTCCTATAGCGGTTGCTGATCCCATTGTATAGAACCGGTAGGGCGTTACAGTTGCTCCAGTACGCAGTACTGGTTTACTCCATCTACCGGTTGCTGATCCCAGTGCAAGAACTGGTTGGGCGATCCATTTGCTCCAGTACGCGGTACTGGTTTACTCCATATATCCGGTTGCTGATCCCAGTGCTTAGAACCGGTTGGGCGTTCCATTTGCTCCAGTACCTGGTACTGGTTTACTCCATATATCCGGTTGCTGATCCCAGTGCATTGAACCGGTTGGGCGTTCCGTTTGCTCCAGTACGCGGTACTGGTTTACTCCATTTATCCAGTTGCTGATCCCAGTGCATAGAACCGGTTGGGCATTCCATCTGCTCCAGTACGTGGTACTGGTTTACTCTATATACTGGTTGCTAATCCTGCTGCATAGAACCGGTTGGGCATTCAATTTGATTCTGTATGCTGTACTGGTTTACTCCATCTTGCGGTTGCTGATTCCGTTACATAGAACCAGTTGGGCATCTCATTTGCTCCAGTACGTGTTACTGGTTTACTCCAATTACTGGTTGTTGATCCCATTACAAGAACCGGTTGGGCGTTCCAGTTGCTCCAGTACGTGTTACTGGTTTACTCCAATTACCGGTTGTAGACTCTGTTGCATAGAACCGGTTGGGCTATTCCACTGTCCTCATATTCCTGCAGGCTGCCTTGCCCGGTATTTTGTCAGGGCTGGTAGAGCCTAATTTCAGTCTGTTGTACCATCTTACTGGCTGCCCTGCCCGGTATATTGGCAGGGCCGGTAGAGCCTATTTTCATTCAGTTTACCATCTCACTGGCTGCCTTTCCCGGTATATTGGCAAGGCTGGTAGAGCCTATTTACATTCTGTTGTACCATCTTACTGGCTGCTTTGCCCGGTATATTGGCAAGGCCGGTAGAACCTATACTGCCGTATCTTGCTACTACTGTTTGCACCCAGACTGTATAATTGATATATGTGTACGTACTGCCCCATGGGGGTTCCCATTAAACTTTTCAATAAAGTTTGATTTTTATCTTACTCTGTGTCTGAGATTCATAACAAACCGTGACAGTACGAAAGGGCCATGACAGTAAGGGCTCGATTTAAAGGCAGCCGTTAGTAAAAAAATCACTAACGGGTGCGTTAAGTGTCATGTAGCAATTCAAAGATCCGTCTAAAGAACAGCTAATGTCAGTTTCAGAATCCTTACGGCCGATACACTTACGAGCATTCAGACGCATGGAACAACATACTCCAGAGCTATTCAAAGGCTTGCGGTACCGGTAACGGCTGGAAAAAAGACACACCTAACGCAAAAGGTTAAAACCCACTTTTCTCACACGTTAGACACTTTACGGGCAAAACAAAACAACCGTTACATAGGAAAATACACAAAATGCTTACCGCACAAGCATGTAAATGGAAAAATTAAACCGTGCAATGCCAAAGCAACACAAAAACATGGACTCACAACACAAATCACTCCACACACAACAACAAACAACACCACAGGGACAACGACACCCAAAAAACAACAACACAACATGGCACGGAACAAAGGTGGTTATCACACAAAGCGGACACCTGCAAATATAAGCTCACCTGTGCAACATCAACACGCGACCTGCACCCCACAACTACACACCCGCAAATGGCAGACACATAACAAGCACAACACACCACATCTTATAACACACACACCTGCAAACACTTACCTGGACAAAAACAACTCTCCGTTGGTCAGCACTCACCTCATCACCATACCTACACAACGCCCTATCAAGTACTTAAAGGGACAACTCAACACACTCACTTGTGGCTTGTTTTCCACTCAGGGAGGGAGAGAGAGACAGAGAGAGATAGAGAGGGATAGAGAGAGAGCAAACAGTATGTTGGGTTACATATTGTTGCGAAGACTGAGGAGAAGGCGTGCAAGGGAGAGAGCTAGGGAACATCAGCAACCTCCAAGCACGCCTGATCAACAGCCTTCACCTGTTGCAAGTGAGGAGGCTCTGGCTCAGCAGCCACACAGGAGTCCATCCCCACCTGGAGGGCAGAGGATGTATAGACGACCACCAAGGCCCAAGGTATACCGCCCAAAGGTCACCCTCTTTGGAATGACTGATGATGAGGTCATTGATCGCTACAGGTTGAGGCCTGACAGTATAATTGCCTTCTATGAGGTCATCAAAGATCAGGTGGATCCCATCTACATCCACAACCATGCCCTAACTGGCTTGCAGAAACTACTGTGTGCCATACACTTCATGGCAAGTGGGGCCTTCCAGTCCACTGAGGGTTACGCATCTGGCATGTCACAAGCCACATTCTCCAGGGTGCTGGCCCAGGTCCTGCCAGCCCTCAAAAGCAAGGCCAGTACCTATATACATTTTCCCACCACCGACATGGACTGGATACACGTCAAGTAGGCCTTCTACACAAGGGGAGGCATGCCTAGGGTCATGGGTGCTATAGATTGCACCCATGTCCGGATTAAGGCCCCAGCACGTGACACACAGCTATTCATCAACAGGAAGAACTTCCACTCCATCAACGTGCAGATGGTGTGTGACAGCAACATGAGGATAATGAATGTCTGTGCAAAGTATCCTGGCAGCTCACATGATGCATACATTCTCCAAAACTCCTCAGTCCACAGAGATTTTGAGAATGGAACCTTTACAGGGGGATGGCTTGCGGGTGAGTTCACAAAACAAAATCACACCACATACACAAGCGTACACACAACGCTGCTCAGCATGCACCTGACCCACAGCTACTACGTCCACCACACAAAACATCATTCATACAACATGTGCTCCCTGTCTCACCATGTCACTCACATTACACAGGTGATGCTGGCTATGGATGCAAGTCCTGGCTACTGACCCCTGTGGCCAATCCCCAAACACATGCCCAGGAAAGGTACAACCATGCTCATGCCAGAATGAGGAATGCTATTGAGCGGACATTTGGGCTCCTAAAGTCAAGATTTCGATGTCTGGACCAGTCTGGGGGAGCACTGCAGTATGCACCTGCTAAGGTGTGTGACATCATTGTGGCGTGCACAATACTGCACAACATCACAGTGGACACCAGGCTGCTGGATCACATCCAGGACCCCCCCCATACATGAAGTGGCCATGGACATCGGGCATGTGGAGGAGACCATGAGAGGGGCACAGATCAGAGACAGGCTCATCACGTAACACTTCACCTGTGAGTATAACACAGGCATGCAAACAATCCATGCAAGTCCCCCATCAGTCCTGTGACACTAACCACACTGCACATTTTGTTCTGTCTCACCCCACAGGAACAGTGACACAGCACTGCACTGGCAGTGGACGTGGCAAATTGTGTGTGTGGATTCAAAAACCATCCTCCATTCCACTCTCCATGTTGACATACAGACCCCAAGGATATCACGCACACCCCCAGGAGAAACAAGGTACAACATATTACCCATGTTCATCACCTTACAGGGCTTGATTGGCAGCAACTAACTGGATATGCCATGATCGTAGCCTGAGCAACCATGCTAGCCCAGTAGCGAAAGAGTATTGTCCAATGCTATGCATTGGATAATACTCAGGCACATCAGGGGTTAAAGGGACATTGGACTCAATATGGGACCTGTACTGTGCTAGAGCTGAGAAGAGCAGCAGAGGGGTGGATGTACAGTGGTATTGTCACACAATGTAGAGGTCATGAAATGTAGATTAGATTACCAGGGACTCCATGCTGACCTGTGAGTGTGCAGATATATGTGCCCCCGGCATGAATACAACCATCAACAAATATGTCCTAACAGTTCCATGGAACAAATGACATTGGGCTGCCACTGTCACTTTCACAGTGGCAGCACAATGTCATTACTTCCATGGAGCTCTCAGAACACTTGTTAATGTGTGTATACATGTCAGGGGCACATATCCATAGGGCTGGTGCACATGTCCTTAGTTCCCCACAGAATTGGTTACAGATGAGTACACAACACATTGTCAGGCAATGGTTTGTGCACTTACCTGTAACTGTGAAAATTGAGGGGATTAAAAAGACTAAATTGTTGTTGCTTGATGATCAGTTCAGGTCTACTGCTCCAAATCCTGTCCTCTTGTCCCGCAGGCATCAGTAACATGATCCATCCTTGAACTGAAGATCTTCCATGTCACTGGATTGATGTCTTGACAACACCTTCATGAAGATCACCCCTTGCTGTTTCTGGTGATGTTGTTGGTGATGCAATGTTTGACCTGAGGTTCACACAAACCTCTACTGGAACATTTTCATATAGACACAGAAAACACTAATTCTTGAGTGTTATAACCTGTACAGTTAGGATGCTCAGCTACAGAGTTGTCAAACCTTGTCGACAACACATGAACAGGGCAGCAGTGCTACTGAAGTAGTACGATTTAGTTTCAAACTACATTTAGTGTTCTCATACAGGTGTTAAATGCATATAGGCAAAACACACAGAAAACACATGTACATTCTAATGTACTTTGAGACACAATAAAGATGAACCATCACCATTCTATCTGTGTCTGTATGAGGATATATTTGGTAACACATTTGTCAATGTGTAACCACACCCAGGATAGAGTATCCCCCATACATGGAAAGGCATCACCCACATCACAGGAGTCCACCACTTGTTTGCCAGTGAGTGGACTCTGTGATGTATCCATGCAAACAGATAATGGTGGCAGTGATGCACCAATGTGTTGTGGGAGTGATAAAGAGGTGATACAGGGGACATACTTCCACAGTGAATACCTGTCCACAGTATCTGTATTGCTCAGTATAATCCATGTTCTGAGATATTGCTCCACTTTGACATATCTCAGTACATGGGCTATATCAACGAACAAACAGACTAAGTGGACATGTGTTATCACTGGTGAAGTCTGTTACACCCTTAGGGAAACAGCAACTCAACTTGCTGGAGACCCCAATGCTCACCCCAGGATATCAATGTGTGTGCTACACATTGAAATCCTAGGTTAAAAACATTGGCTTCCCCAGTAAGTCAGTTGCACAATGAGTGTTTGAATCCAAGACACTATTGATACATGTCCCATTTATCTGTCCTGCTTGTTATGTCCCCTCTAAGTCACAGAGCTGTTTGTCTGGTTATCCCATTAACCCACCGAGTGCAAGAGTGGTCCCCAATGCATTTCTTTGCAATGAGTTGCCTACCACTCTGTCATTCAAAGGGTTAAACACAACATATGATGTAGACGAATGTTCAATGTTGTACTATTTGTTGTGCTAAGGGGTATGTTTTGTTGTTCAAATTCAACACATAACATCGCCATATAACACAGTGGTGTAATATGGCACAAGGGATGTATTTCAAGTTGCATTTGTACAACGATGTGTTCACTGCATTGTATGGCAATGCACTGGAGACAACCCTGACACCCAAACCATAACTGAAGACAAAACAGATCAGACAGGAATCCAAAAAAAAGTTTCTTTTTATTGAGGGGAAAGTTGACAGGTCAGACCAGTCCTGAGCTGGTGGAGTAGTGTGTTCCCCCTGGCCACCTCCGACTCCAGGGCTTGGATCCTGGTCTCCAGTTGGGCAATGTTCCTCCTGGATTGCCTCCTGCTCCTTGTGATGTTGCTGTCTGTACTCCTGCTCGACCGGAGTAGTCTCCTCTGAAGGGCCATACACTCTGCCTCCATCCCTGTGAGGCGTGCAGTGCTTGAGGTGGATGTGTCCGGTGTCACTGGTGCTGCTGTTTCCTCTGCTGCCGAGCGTGCTGATCCTTTTGCTGCCGAGGGTGCTGATCCTTCTGCTGCTGAGGGTGCTGATTCTTCTGCTGCCGAGGGTGCTGTTAACTCTGCTGCTGCCAAGGGTGCTGTTAACTCTGCTGCTGCCAAGGGTGCTGTTTCCTCTGCTGCTGCTGGAGGTGTTGTGGCTGCTGTGACAGCTGTTGGAGTGGCTGGTGCAGATGATGGGCATATGCCCACCACATCAAGTAATCCCGAGCTGCCCAAAGATGTGTGTGCTGGTGGAGGTGTGAATATGTCCCTGGGTAGGGGGTGCTGGGGCTCACCTATCAGGCCCAGGTGTGGGTAGTCCAGTGCCAAAGGTCATATGGCGGCCATTGGGAGGTGCTGGGACCCCACCTGGGATCATACCTTGGGGCATGCTGTGGAGCCATCCAGGAGGTTGTGTTGATGTGGGAGGCATATGGCCCATATTGGGTGGTGGCCACAGTCCCTGGCAGCCATTGCATCCCTGGCGGTGGTGGTGCTGATGAAGGGTAGTAGCTGGTGGAGGTGGCTGGATAGGTTCACCTCTCCTCCTGTGGCATCCAGCCACTGTACTGGGGAGGTCCAGCTTGTAAGGGTGCAGCCTGTGGTGGTCCAGCTTGTAAGGGTGAGGTAGGTGGTGGTGCAGCCTGTGTTGGAGGGGATGGTGATGGTGGGTACGGTGACCACCGGCTGGTCCCCTCCTCTGTGTACTCCTCACTGGGGGGTGACATTGCCTCCTCCACTGTCTCCCGCTGGGCTTGAGGGCCGTAAGCTGTGTGGAGAAATAAGATGTTGTAATTAGTGACCTTAGCCATATGTTTGTGGAGACAGTTATACTCTGGTATGTGGTGACAAAATATATATGTGTTTGGGTTATTCCCCCTGGGTAAACAAAGGTACTCCCACTGCTGAAAGGTGTTGTTTGAGTTATTACCGGTGAAGGTTTCATTTTGAGGTGCAATATCACAGTGGCCCGAAATAGTACAGTGGGGCTGTTGCAACACCCTCCCATGTAGATATCTGGTCCCTGTACCAGAGATGTCCATATGATAGTGTAGTAACAGCACCACTGTACAATTTCAGGCCACTGGGATATTGCCCCTGACATATCCATGTCTGAGCTGTGATACCTTTTGAATCAACACACCTTTCAGCAGTAGGAATACCATTGTTTAACTCGGGGGGTGAATCCAACAACATATATTTGTCTTCACAACTTGTAGGGATGGCTATCCCTCCAGGGGGATGGCAAAGGTTAAGTCCACCTTGATGTCAGATTGTAGATATTGTGAAAACAGATGTTGTTCGCTGTTAGTCCTATCCCTCCTACCTATTGCTCTATGTGACAGATGGAGATTTCAGTCATTTGTCCACACGAGGGTTTTTCAGCAGAGCCCAAATCGCCCCATTTAGAGAACAATACTTAATTGGAATGGTGTACAGAGTGTGCATTGTTTGCAAGCACACTCTGTGGACCATTCCAAAGAGGTATTTATCTCGAAATGTTGCGACTTTGGCTCTGCTGAAGAGCCTCTGTGTGGTCAAATGACAGATATCTCAACCTATCACATAGAGCAATATCTGTATAACCATGAGTGTTGGTGGGATGGGACTTAGATCGAGACACATCTTTTAACGATGGCAATGATATGACATCATGATGACATTACCCATTGTTATCTCATTACAGTCACACACAAGTAGAAATGGTCATATATGTATGTAGATAAGTACTAGTGATGAGCGAGCACCCCAATGCTCGGGTGTTCAGGTGCTCTGACCGAGCACCCCCGGAGGCTCGAGTGCTCGGCCGAGCACCCGAGCCCCATTGAAGTCAATGGGAGGACTCGAGCACTACACCAGGCACCCCCTGCTCTGATGAGGGGAGGGTGCCTGGTCCATAGGAAAAGGGCAGAAAATGATGGAAACACCACAGAAATGGTTCAGGGACAGCATAGGGAGGATGTCTGGATGCATCTTGGACTCCAACATCGCTGCTGGGAACGATCTTTCGCCCGTAGTACGCCATTTTTACAGACTGACCATAAAACACACAAAAAGGAAAATAAAAACGACTTTAGGCGAAAAATTGTTACCAAACAATATTTTCTGTATATTTACTTGTATATCATCTGCAAATTCTCCCAAAAATTTCCTTGATTTTCTGAAGTGAGGCCATGATTAAGAGGGAAACGTGCGCAGAGGCAAATTATCCCAAAAATTTCCTTGATTTTCTGAAGTGAGGCCATGATTAAGAGGGAAACGTGCGCAGAGGCAAATTATCCCAAAAATGTCCTTGATTTTCTGAAGTGAGGCCATGATTAAGAGGGAAACGTGCGCAGAGGCAAATTCTCCCAAAAATTTCCTTGATTTTATTGAACTGAGGCCATGATTAAGAGGGAAACGTGCGCTGAGCTGACCATCTAAAACATTATGGGTGAGGGTCTGCTGCAGAGCTGACCATCCTAAACATTATATGCGAAGGCCCGCTAGTGAGCTGACGCTATAAAACATTATATGCGAAGGCCCACTAGTGAGCTGACGCTATAAAACATTATATGCGAAGGCCCGCTAGTGAGCTGACGCTATAAAACATTATATGAGAGGGCCCGCTAGAGAGCTGACCCAATAAAACATTATATGAGAAGGCCCGCTGGTGAGCTGACCTATATAAAAATTGTCAAACAGGGCCCGCTGGTGAGCTGGCCCTATATAAAAATTATATCACAGGGCCCGCTGGTGTGCTGGCCCTATATAAAAATTATAGCACAGGGCATATGGAAGAGGAGGAGGAGGATGAGAAGATTAAGAGTCAACCATATACCCGTTTTTTGGGTGGAAGGGGTGAATGGGAATACAGAGTATTCCCATCATTGTAAATAATATATGTAAAGTGAGTTTATGTTCCCCCGGGGCTTTCCTCCAGTGGAGTGGAGAAGTCAGGGGAAATCCAGGCCTTGTTCATTTTTATAAGTGTCAACCTATCAGCATTGTCGGTGGAAAGGCGGATACGCTTATCTGTTATGATGCCACCAGCAGCACTAAATACCCGCTCAGACAGAACGCTGGCTGCAGGGCAGGCCAGCACCTCCAAGGCGTAGAGTGCCAGTTCATACCACGTGTCCAGCTTGGACACCCAGTAGTTGTAAGGCACAGAGGGATCATTGAGGACGCTGACACGGTCTGCTACGTACTCCTTCACCATCTTCCAAAACTTTTCCCTCCTTGTGACACTAGGCTGCGCATCAGGGTGAGGGTGCTGGCGGGGTGTCATGAAGGTGTCCCACGCCTTGGAGAGTGTTGCCCTGCCTTTGTCGGAACTGCTGTGTGCTCCCCTTTTCTCCCCTTCTCGGTTGGCCAAGGTAGCACGTACTCTGCCGCCAGCGTTGTCAGATGGAAAATTTTGGAGCAATTTTTCAACAAGAACCTTCTGGTATTGCACCATTTTGCTTGTCCTCTCCACCGGAGGAATGAGAGATGAGAAATTCTCTTTGTAGCGGGGGTCCAGAAGGGTGAACACCCAGTAATCCGTGTTGTCTAAAATGCGTGTAACGCGTGGGTCACGGGAAAGGCAGCCTAACATAAAGTCAGCCATGTGTGCCAGAGTACCAACAGTCAAGATTTCGCTGTCCTCACCAGGAGGATGACTCTCAATATCCTCATCCTCTTCCTCCTCTTCTGCCCACCCACGCTGAAGAGATGGAACTAAAGTTCCATGGCTACCCTCTGTAGCGGAGGCAACCGTGTCTTCCTCCTCCTCCTCCTCCTCCTCCTCCGCCTCCTCCAATTGTCGCTGAGAAGACGAAGTGAGGGTGCTCTGGCTATCACCTTGTGTAAGCTCTTCCTCCCCCATTTCCACCTCTTCCACATGCAAAGCGTCGGTTTTAATTGTGAGCAGCGAGCGTTTCAGTAGACACAGAAGTGGGATGGTTACACTGATAATAGCGTTATCGCCGCTCACCATCTGTGTCGATTCCTCAAAATTGCGTAAAACCTCGCAGAGGTCTGACATCCATTCCCACTCCTCACTTCTGATTACAGGAAGTTGAACGGAGAGGCGACGACCGTGTAACAGCTGGTACTCCACTACTGCCCTCTGCTGCTCACAAAGCCGGGCCAACATGTGGAAGGTGGAGTTCCAGCGCGTGCTCACGTCACACAGCAGCCGGTGAGCTGGCAATTGTAAGCGCTGCTGCAGCTTCAACAGGCCGGCCGAAGCTGTAGATGACTTACGGAAATGTGCACACACACGGCGCACCTTGGTCAAGAGATCATGCACATTGGGGTAGGTTTTTAGAAATCGCTGAACCACTAAATTAAATACATGCGCTAGGCATGGTACGTGTGTGAGCTTGCCGAGCTCCAAAGCCGCCACCAAGTTACGCCCATTATCACACACAACCATGCCTGGTTGCAGGTTGAGTGGCGAGAGCCACTGCTCGGTCTGGTGACTAATCCCCTGCAACAGCTCTGAGGCCGTGTGCTGTTTGTCCCCAAGGCAGATCAGCTTCAGCACGGCCTGTTGACGCTTCCCCACTGCAGTGCTACACTGCTTCCAGCTACTGGCTGATGGGGGAGTGGCGCTGCGTGTAGAGAATTCGGAGGTGGAAACGGAGGAGGAGGAGCCAATAACGTAGGTGCTGGCGGAAACCCTGATGGAGGTAGGGCCCGCAATCCTCGGCGTGGGTAGCACCCGTGCCATCCCAGGGTCCGAGTCGCTCCCAGCCTCCACGACATTCACCCAGTGTGCCGTCAGGGAAATGTAGCGTCCCTGGCCACAAGCACTTGTCCATGTGTCAGTCGTTAAGTGGACCTTCCCAGTAACTGCGTTTGTCAGGGCACGGGTGATGTTATGGGACACATGGTGGTGTAATGCGGGGATGGCACACCGGGAAAAGTAGTGGCGGCTGGGGACCGCGTACCGAGGGACAGCTGCTGCCATCAGGCTGCGGAAGGACTCAGTGTCCACAAGCCTAAATGGCAGCATTTCGATGGCCAGTAATTTGGAAAGGTGTGAGGTTAGTGCTATGGCCTGTGGGTGGGTGGCTGGGTATTTTCGCTTGCGCTCAAATGCCTGGGGTAACGAAATTTGGACGCTGTGCTGGGACAGGGAAGTGGATGTGGTCGCTGATGGTGCTTCAGATGGTACAGGTGCAGGGCGGGAGGTATGCGGGCCTGCGCCTTCGACAGGCGATTGGCCGGCACCGAAAACAGGGGAAGAGGAGGCAGTGGTGTGGCCTGCAGACACAGATGGGCGATCCAGGCGTTCCTCCCACTTACTACGGTGCTTGGATGCCATGTGTCGGATCATGCTGGTGGTGGTGAGGTTTCTAGTGTTCATGCCTCGGCTCATTCTGGTGTGGCACAGGTTGCAAACTACAATTCTTTTGTCGTCCGCACTTTCCTTAAAAAAACGCCATACCGCGGAACACCTACCCTTTGGCAAGGGAGATTTACGCAAGGGGGTGCTCCGTGGAACATTTGCGGGCCGGTTTGGTGCGGTCCGCCTTCTTTCTGTAGCCACACCACTGCCTCTTCCAGCCTGTTGCGGTGCTGCAGATGGCTCACCCTCAGGACTGCTGTCATCGCTCGGCTCTACACCTTCCCAGGTGGGGTCAGTCACCTCATCGTCCACCAAGTCCTCCTCCACTTCCTCACTCTGATCATCCTCCCCATGTCTTGATCCCACCACATACTCAGTCATTGACAACTGTATAACATTCTCCTCAACAAGGTCTTGAGACAGTAATAGTGGTTGATTTAATGGCAACTGTGTCTCATCATCATCATCATCATCCACTACTTCCTTTGACCTTAAATGCCGTTCACATCTGTCATCTTCTTGTGATTGGGTACCCTCTAGAGGTTGTGAATCAGGGCACAAGATGTCATGTTCCTCTGCAAGCGTGCTTGGAGAGAGGGTCAAATGAAGGATTGGTGATGAGACGAGCTCCTCACTATATCCCAGTGTGGGATCACTTCTTTGACCAGACCGTGTATGGTGGGAGGAAGGATGATCAGAGTGAGGATTATGTTGACCAGACTCTTGGCTACTGAGAGTGGACTTGGTGGAAGACAGGGTGGTGCTTAACCGACTGGAAGCAGTATCAGCTGTCATCCAACCGACCACCTGTTCGCAGTGGTCGGACCTCGAGAGTGATGTCCTGCGACGCCCTGTAAAATTAGACATGAAGCTAGGTATGGTGGATGTCTTTCTTTCTTGTGCTCTGGCACCAGGCACAATTTCTCCGCGTCCTGACCCGCGCCCTGAACTATCAGGATCACGTCCACTTCCCCGTCCCTTTTTACCCGCCTTCTTCATCTTACACGGAATATGTGACTTTAATATTTGAGTTTGAAAACTTAACAGTATTTCTTCCTATTCTGCAACTGTGCAGAGTACACAGAATAGGCTGCTAAACTGCGGTGACGCACACTGAATGGAATATGTGACTTTAATATTTGAGTTTGAAAACTTAACAGTATTTCTTCCTATTCTGCAACTGTGCAGAGTACACAGAATAGGCTGCTAAACTGCGGTGACGCACACTGAATGGAATATGTGACTTTAATATTTGAGTTTGAAAACTTAACAGTATTTCTTCCTATTCTGCAACTGTGCAGAGTACACAGAATAGGCTGCTAAACTGCGGTGACGCACACTGAATGGAATATGTGACTTTAATATTTGAGTTTGAAAACTTAACAGTATTTCTTCCTATTCTGCAACTGTGCAGAGTACACAGAATAGGCTGCTAAACTGCGGTGACACACACTGAATGGAATATGTGACTTTAATATTTGAGTTTGAAAACTTAACAGTATTTCTTCCTATTCTGCAACTGTGCAGAGTACACAGAATAGGCTGCTAAACTGCGGTGACGCACACTGAATGGAATATGTGACTTTAATATTTGAGTTTGAAAACTTAACAGTATTTCTTCCTATTCTGCAACTGTGCAGAGTACACAGAATAGGCTGCTAAACTGCGGTGACACACACTGAATGGAATATGTGACTTTAATATTTGAGTTTGAAAACTTAACAGTATTTCTTCCTATTCTGCAACTGTGCAGAGTACACAGAATAGGCTGCTAAACTGCGGTGACACACACTGAATGGAATATGTGACTTTAATATTTGAGTTTGAAAACTTAACAGTATTTCTTCCTATTCTGCAACTGTGCAGAGTACACAGAATAGGCTGCTAAACTGCGGTGACACACACTGAATGGAATATGTGACTTTAATATTTGAGTTTGAAAACTTAACAGTATTTCTTCCTATTCTGCAACTCTGCACAGTACACAGAATGTGCTGCTAAACTGTGGCGACGCACACTGAATGGAATATGTGACTTTGAAATTTTAGTTTGAAGACTTAACAGTATTTCTTCCTATTCTGCAACTCTGCACAGTACACAGAATGTGCTGCTAAACTGCGGCGAAGCACACTGAATGGAATATGTGACTTTGATATTTTACAGTTTGAAGACTTAACAGTATTTCTTCCTATTCTGCAACTCTGCACAGTCCACAGAATGTGCTGCTAAACTGCGTCGAAGCACACTGAATTGAATATGTGACTTTGATATTTTAGTTTGAAGACTTAACAGTATTTCTTCCTATTCTGCAACTCTGCACAGTACACAGAATGTGCTGCTAAACTGCGGCGACGCACACTGAATGGAATATGTGACTTTGATATTTTAGTTTGAAGACTTAACAGAATGTGCTCTAATCTGCAACTTTGCACACTAAACAGAATGTGCTCTAATCTGCAACTTTGCACACTAAACAGAATGTGCTCTAATCTGCAACTTTGCACACTAAACAGAATGTGCTCTAATCTGCAACTTTGCACACTAAACAGAATATATAAAATTTTTTTTGTTTTGTTTTTTTCCCCCCACACAAAATAACCTGCTGCCCCCACACACAGTAGTCCTAAAAAGGACTTTTGGTTCTTTTTTTTTCACAATTTTGCTTTTTTTCTCCCTACACTGACTTTCCCTTCCTATCCTCATCTCTCCCTGGCTAAGACTGAGCCGAACTCGCTGGTCAGGTGCTATACAGCAACCGACCACGGGTTCTGGCCAGCCAATCAGTGTAATGCCAGCAGCCAACATGGCTGCTGGCATTACACCGATGTCAGAGCCTCCCTGCACGTTTATTGGCTGCGCAGCAGCCGCAAAACGTGCGGGGAGGAGACCCGAACATGGCGGGCGAGCACATGCGGTACTCGTACGAGTACCGCCATGTGACGAGCAGAGCGATGCTCGAGCCGATCCGAGCATCGGCCGAGCATGCTCGCTCAACACTAATAAGTACCCTTCATATGGATACAGTAATATCCTTCCAAGATGTGAAGCCAGAGAGCAGTTCAGTAGGTGTGATTGCCTTACTGGCTATATATGTGCAACCGTCCAACAATAAATTGGATTGATATGATGGATATGAACATACCTCTTATATCCCATCTATGTAGAGTGTGATATACTATGTATGTGTATTTGTATGGTAGCAATGTAGGTTGATTTGTGATGGGTGCACATATCTGGCCAGTAAGGCAATCACATCCAGTGAACTGATCTCTGTGTTCACATCGTGTTGGAACATATTTAGTAACATTTGAATCCTAAGGGCAACAATCCAGCCAGTAGTGAGGGATATCTTTGATTGAAGCCTGTTTTTTTCTCTGTGTATGAGCCCATCCATTCTTCTGTGTGAGGCAACCGTACTCAATCCTAGATATCCATCAGTCATGGCCTGTTGGTGACCAAGGTACAATGTTTGCTATTTGTTTCCCATGTGTATCCTGCAAAGAGCGGCTGGTGTACCATCCATCCATGGCATCAGCACCCCTGTGGATCCATGTGGGAATCAGATATGGGATATGTCATTTCAAGTCAGAGTAAATGATTGCAGCCACAACACCAATGCCTACTTTTTCCAGCTTGAATGCTGTGGAATAGTTTTCGGCCTGTGTGTTGCACATACAAGCATTTATTCTGTGGGACACTGTGATGTGTGACCTGATGCCCCCTTTTTGTGATTCAGTAAGCGGTGATGTTGAACTGATGAAGTGAACATGATGGTGACTTCTCCAGTGATCTTTCCCCATTTCCATTTTTTTCCATGGAGTCTGTACAATGGGACCTTATAAACTTGATTCTTGTTTTTGCATATTCTCCATGGACTAACACTGTTATTGGTGAAGTGAGGGTGTGTGAGGGTTACTTTGTGTCCACCATCTCTTTGTCACCGCTTAGTGAATGTCCCCTGTGTAGCATGTGATCGTGGGCCTATTGACTTGTTTGTTGTCTGGTTAACCCCTTGAGTACCAGAGGGATTGCCAACGCATTGTTGATCGATGCATTGATGATCCCTCTAGCACTCAAGGGGTTAGGGTGGGGGTGGGGACATGGGTGACACTGTGTGTGAACAGTGATGATATTTAACAGACGACATTTTGAACATAACGGTTTGTGTATTGTGTGTGATGAGCACAGCGACAGGAGGGTTGAAGTAGGACTTTGACAGGTTTGTCCCAAGTTGGACCTTGCCATTTGTCCTGGTGTTGTGTCCTTTTTTAACCCTCATAGTGCTGTGTTGGTGCAGTTGTATGGCTGAGTGATGGACATGTGTTGAGGTATGACTGTGTGTGCAGCTGGTGTTGGTTGCTGTAGTGTGTTGTTCTGTAGTGTTGCAATTACCGGTAGTGTGGAGGCTCCTCTCATTCCCAGTGTCAGTTCCTCCAATGACCCCTTTGATCAGGGTCGGGGACATGGTTTGCCGCACCATCTCCTCCCAGCCGCAGAAGGTGATAGGGATGGCTGGTCCACCTCCAGTGCCTCGGGCGTGCTTGGCGAGCTCTGTCATTTTATCATTCACCACCCTCCGGCAGTCGCCCCATCTCTTTTTGATGGACTCCACGTCCCGCCTGCATGGAGCCACCACGTCGACCCGGCTGCAGATCTGGTTCCAGGCTGCCTTCCTCCTCTCTGACAGGCCAGGGACCTTTGCCGTCGGGTGGAGAACACTCTGCCTCTCCAGGACAGCTTCCACGAGAGCCGTGTTCTCCTCCTCTGTGTATTTGGGGTCCCTGATCCTGCCCTCGTCACCTCCAGCATGGGATGACTCAGAGCCAGAGTGCCCTGCCAGGTCTAGCCCTGACTGTGTGTGTTGCTCCCCAGCAACTACCCTCGTCCTACTGCAGGTTCTGTCCCTGTCCTGCGTGTGCCTGCTCTTGTGGGCTGGGTCCCCCTCCGCCCTGCGGATCTCCCTCTCCCACCCCTGCTCTGCTGAGGGATACCCTCCTGACCTTCCTCCTCCTCCACTACTCTCCCCATCCCTCTCTCCTGTCCTCCTCTCCTTGCCATCATTCACCCACTCACACCCAGGCTCTCCCACAGGCCCTCACAGACACACTCGATCCACTCACTCTCTGTCACACACTTTCACTCACAGATTCACACTGTCAAAATAAAAGGTAAAATGTGTAAGGTGTTGTTATAAAATAAAAGGACTATGTGTATGTATGTGTACATGTTTGTGTTTGTATGTGTGTATGTAATATGTGCAAAGCTGTGCTATGTGTCGTATTATGTGCAATGCTCTCCTCTCTCCGAACTCCATAACTCCTCTACCTCCAATGTATGCTCCTGTCTCCCTCTCTGTAATCACTATCCTCCGCTCCTGGGTCCTGATATCTGGCTCTGAAGAACTTGATAACAGACAGTGTGTGACTGTTATTTTTGGGTATATATAGGTGTATTTGAAGTTTTTTGATACATTGGGGCTTTGTGATTGGCTGTGTGTTTGAATTTGTTTTTGCATCAATCATGGTTGCTAGACAACAGCAGCCGTTATGTTACATGTTGATTTGAGCGATATTATCGTGTGATTTGGCCGCCCGTTGTGCATTAACATGAGCGACAACGGGTTTTGTGTTACGTGTTTTGTGTGTGCCTATGCTCGATAGCTATTCTCGTAGAGTACCTATTGAATATGCCATAACTCATGTATTATTTGCGAGCGATGTGCCTTTTTCACTTAGCGGCTGGTTTAACGGGAGCCTTTAAATCTAGCCCTAAGAGTGAAGGTAACGCACAGAACATCCATTGGAGGATGGATGTACATGAGCAGCATTTGGATCAGTTGGCATTGGCCATCCAAACTATTCTTGAGCGTACGGTACTGATAAGTCTGTTTCAAGTCCGGTGGTCTCCCCAGTTTTGACACCGGAGAATGATACTATTAACTCTGTGGCTGCAGTTAAAGGGCTATCCGCCTCCGCACCATTTCCACTCAGATATGATGGCGAACCCAGTTTGTGTAGAGGGTTTATCAATCAACTTGAGATATTTCTTGAGCTGACCTCTCATGCATTCCCCAATGAGCGCAGCAAAGTGGGGTTTATGATATCTTTATTGACCGGGCGTGCTCTGGCATGGGCCAAACCCTTATGGGAAAATGCTAAACCTTGCACAAGGAATTTCAGAGAATTTGTGCAAACATTTCAGAGAGTATTCGAGATCCCTGGTAGGACCACCTCTGCTAATGGAAGTCCAAAAGGGCAAACGGACTATCAGGGCCGGATTTACATCTCAGGAGCCTGTAGGCACAGAAATCTGAAGCGCCCCCCCCATTGGCCATCTCCACTGGACACCTCCACAATGCTTCTAATCTCCACATTGCCCCCATCATCTCCATATTGCCCTCACATTGACCCATCAGCTCCAACTTGCCCCCCATCAGCTGCACATTGCCCCCACCATCTCCATGTTGCCCTCACATTGCCCCCCTTCGGCTCCAACTTCCATGTTGCCCTCACATTGTCTCCCCTCCATTGTCAGTTTCCTACCTCCCCCCAATGTCCGTTTCCTACCTCCCTGGCAGGAGATCTGTCGTCTGTGCCTCCTCTGGCACAGTCCTGTAAGTGCTGGAGCTTCCGCGCGGTCTCCTGTTCAGGAATGCAGAGCGCTGGGAGATGATGTCATCTCCCAGCGCTCTGCTTTCCTAAAGAGCCGAAGAGGGAGCTCAGCACTTACAGGACTGTGCCAAATGAGGCACAGACCTGTCCTGCCAGGGAGGTAGGAAATAGACAACTGGGGGGGGGCAGCAATGTAAGGGCAACATGGAGTCAGGGCCGGCCCAAGACAATGTGCTGCCTGGGTCCAAGTATAAAAATGCAGCCCCTCCCCCACACTACCAAAACCATGCCCACCTTGAAAGATACATGCTGGCCAGTTCTATACCCGTAAGGCCCTTAATTGCCAGTGTGTGCAAAACCTCTGGTACTTTTACAAATACAGTGTAAAGGGAGCTCTGTCTATAGACCTCCACCTATACATAAGGCAGCTATGAACACACTGTGATCCTGGAGTGAATGATCACACAAAGAGAAAAAAAAGTATATATGGGTAAGTGCTCTAATCTCAAAAAAATATAATAAAATCTATATAGATTGTAAATAATGGTGTAGAGATGTTGAGAGTACAAAACAATTTATTATGCACAATAAAAAAAACTGGTGTCCCTGTATTGATCAATACTAAAGAAGTACATGTTTTAATACTGATCAATACAGATATACCTGTTTTTTTATTTTTTATTGTGCTTAATAAATTATTTTGTACTCTCAACATCTCTACACCATCATTTACTACTTATATTGATTTTAAAACCTCTGACACTTCTGTGGAAGTGACACAGGGACAGCTGTGTAGGTATTTACCTGCAGCTCTGGATTTATCCCACAACACAAGCTGCCATAGTTTGCTGGACAGTCTCTGCCTCAGAAGATGAGCACACAGGATTAGTGTCAGACCAGCACTCAGGATGTGCACCCTGCACCATGTCTGTGGTGATCATCTGGCCTCTGCACAGTTTGACAGCTGCAGGACAAAAACATCT
Organism: Rhinophrynus dorsalis; assembly: GCA_037306005.1. NCBI lineage: Eukaryota > Metazoa > Chordata > Amphibia > Anura > Rhinophrynidae > Rhinophrynus > Rhinophrynus dorsalis. The sequence goes on along the minus strand of CM074719.1, from coordinate 431,524,303 downwards.
AACCCTGGGATACAGCAAGCAGGATCAACAAGGAGCGAGGTGCTGCCACATCATCTTGTTAAAAAATCACCTCTTAGCCCCACTGTTAAGCTAATCCCTATGGTCAATCAAGTCATGCAATGCATGAGTACCTGTTGAGAGATTCTGCCTGTCTCCGATGGCACAAGTAAGTTCCCGCTCTGACTCACTTAACTTCTCTGCATACTGCACAGTTCACCATGCATTGCTTACTCACTGATGCTACCAATGAGGGTGGATTACAGGGTACTCTGTGTTGGCATTTTATGGCACTGCGCGCATGCGACCAATCAACTAGCCATTGAGGTGGCTAGTTTAAAAAAAAAAAAAAAAATCCCAAATGCAGGCGCCCCTTGGTGGCGTGCGCCTGTAGGCAGGTGCCTACTTTGCCTTATGGCAAATCCGGCCCTGCGGACTATGGGCGAGTATGCCATAGAATTCCGTACACTAGCAGCAGAGGTAGGTTAGAATAACGAGGAGTTGTTGGCTGCCTTTGCTCAAGGCCTGGGCGATTATATCAAAGATGAAATTGCAGCTAGGGAGCTGCCTAATGATTTAGATGAATATATTGATTATGTTATCCTAATTGATACTAGGATTCGGGACAGGCTTATGGCTAAGGACCGTAAGGGACGGTCAAAAAGCACTAGTCCTAGCAGTTCAGTTTGCCCACCCACCCCTCATTGCCTACATCCAATGACCATGCACGGGAACCTGGTGGACCTATGCAAGTAGGGTTTACCAGGCTAACCAAAGAAGAACGAGCACTTTGCAGGAGGCAGAGGTTATGTTTATAATGTGGCAAATCTGGGCACCTGCTACGTAATTGTCCTATTCGTCCGGGAAACGAACACACCTAGGGTACCTTGGGGGACAGGCCCTAGGTGGTGTTCATCCGTCCCCAGGTTTGAGCATTCAAAAACCCACCGTCCAGGTGCTACTTTCTTGTGTAGATCACTCGGTGGAGGTTCTGGCCCTGATTAACTCCGGTGCTGCTGGATATTTCATGGATAATGCCTTTGCTGATCGGCATAAGATTCCGTTGGTTGAGAGAGAAACTCCTCTGGCTATCAAGGCTATTGATGGCAGACCACTGCAGCATGCCCAGGTGACCTTTGAAACAATGCCACTTCCCATGACTATTGGGGCATTACACAAAGAGGAACAAAAATTTCAGATAATCAATTCTCCTCACCATGCAGTCATTTTGGGGTTCCCTTGGTTGCAACTACATAATCCCCAGTTTGATTGGCAAAAGTGTGAGATTTCTGCCTGGTCCCAATATTGTATGGAGCATTGTGTGTCTCATCCGGTAAAAATCTTGTGTACCTCTTCTTCATTGCCAGATGAGTACCAACAATTCAGTGATGTGTTCAGCACAGGGGAGGCTGGCACCTAGCCTCAGCACATACCATATGATTGCGTATTGAGCTGCCCCAGGGGGTGGTGCCCCCTAGGGTTTGTACTTATCCTTTGTCTTGCGAGGAGAATCAAGCTATGGAAGAATATATTTCAGATGCCCTCAAGAGAGGGATAATCAGGAAATCCACCTCACCAGCGGGGGCTGGGTTCATTTTTGTGAAAAAGAAAAGTAGAGAATTAAGACCATGCATTGACTACCGTGGCCTAAATAAGTTGATGCCTAAGAATGCGTGTCCGATACCACTCATCACCGAACTATTTGACAGACTTAAGGGTTCCTCAATTTTCACAAAATTAGATCTAAGGGCAGCTTATAACCTGGTTCGGATCAGAGCTGGTGATGACTGGAAAACGGCTTTTAACACTAGATCCGGTCACTATGAATATCTAGTAATGCCGTTTGGTCTCTGTAATGCACCCGCAGTTTTCCAAGAACTAATTAATAACATCCTCAGGGATATGTTGCAGTCCTGTGTGGGGGTCTACCTGGACGATATACTTAATCACTCTAATGACTTGTCACAACACATCAGGGATGTGTCAGAAGTATTACTCTGCCTACGTAAGAACAAATTATATTGCAAATTGGAAAAATGCAAGTTTCATAGATCCAGTGTGCCCTTTTTGGGGTTTGTGATTGGCAAGGAGGGTATTGCCATGGATCAGGAGAAACTTGCGGATGTTTTGCAATGGCCACGGCCTAAGGTTTAAAGGCTATTCAGCGATTTCTGGGTTTTGCCAATTATTATAGGAAATTCATCAAGAACTTTTCCTCGATTGTTAAACCATTGTCTGACTTGACTTATAAGGGCGCTAATCCTTCCCAATGGTCTGAGGCAGCTGAATCCGCTTTTGAGACATTGAAATCCGCTTTTTCAGCTGCTCCAGTATTATCCCACCCCAACCCAGCCCTTTTGTTTACGTTAGAGGTCGATGCCTCAGAAATCGGGGTTGGGGCAGTACTTTCCCAAAGACCAGAAAATGGCAGTACACTCAGACCTTGTGGATTTTTCTCAACGAAACTGTCAGTGGCCCAGAGCCATTATGAGATAGGGGACAGAGAATTACTGGCTATCATTTTCGCTTTTAAGGAGTGGCGTCACTTATTGGACAGTACCAGAAATCCTGTATTAATTCTCACAGACCATAAAAACCTGACTTATCTATCAGAAGCTAAAAGATTGTCTTCTCGTCAGGCCAGATGGGCACTGTTCCTGTCCCGATTTAACTTCATTGTTTCCTACTTGCCAGGTTCCAAGAACGTGAGGGCCGATGCCCTGTCGAGACAATTTGAGCATGAGACCGACAGGAGCGAGGTCCCAGCACCTATCATACAGCCTGATCGTATATTGGCAACTTTACGCACCAGTATCACTTCTCCACTGGGGGAAGAAATATTGGCCACCCAGGCTACTGCTCCTCCAGACACCCTAGTGGGCAAGTGTTATGTGGACGAGCCATTTCGAACTAGACTACTTGAAACCTACCACTCCTCTAAGGCTGCTGGGCATATTGTTAGGGATCAATTGATATGGTCTCTCTCACAAGTGTTCTGGTAGCCCTCCTTGAGAGCAGATTGTGCTGCATTTACCAATGCCTGTGCCACCTGTGCCCATGCCAAGACCCTTAGACACCTCCCTATGGGTCTACTCCAACCAGTGCCCAATGGTGAACGCCCCTGGTCCCACGTTTCTATTGATTTTATGGGAGAATTGCCAGTGTCTAGGGGGTACTCCTTTATACTTATGGTAGTGTACAGGTTTTCTAAAATGGCTCATTTCGTGCCCCTCCGTGGCCTTTCCTCTGCCAAAGAATTAGCGGTGGTTTTCACTAAAGAAGTATTCCAGTTACATGGGGTACCCAGAGTTCTGGTGTCCGACTGGGAGAGCAAGTTCGTGTCTAGGTTTTGGAGAGCCTTTTGTGAACAGATAGGCATTCAATTATCCTTTTCTTCTGCGTATCATCCCCAGACCAATGGGGTTACTGAGCGGGCCAATCAGGAACTGGAGCAGTTCCTGCGCTGTTTTGTTACTGACCATCATGACAATTGGGCCAACCTGTTGCCGTGGGCAGAGTTCGCCAGAAACTGTGCGGTTAACTCTTCACCCGGGAGCTCCTCATTTCTTATAAACTACGGGTTTCAGCCGTTCTTGCTCCCAGATTCATTTCAGTCTCAACCGATTCCAGATCTGGATGAGCATATTGAGCAGCTCTGCTCCACATGGGCACAGGTTCAGAGGGCACTCAGTCAGTCTTTTCAGCGTCATCAATGTCATGCTAATCGAAGACGGCTGCCAGCAGTCTCCTTCCAGGTTGGGGACAGGGTATGGTTATCCTCCAGAAACCTTAAGCTACAAGTCCCATCTAACAAATTGGCTCCCCGGATTATTGGTCCGTACAGGGTGATCCGTAAAATCAACCCTGTTTCCTATGCATTGGACATCCCTGCGTCCATGCGCATTCACAATGTGTTTCATGAATCTCTCCTCAAACCCCTGGTATGTAACTGCTATACTACTAAGCCTGTGGTGCCAGGACCGATTGAGGTAGAGGGCCAGGAGGAGTACGAAGTTCAGAGTATTAATGATTCTCACAGATTTAGAGGAAAGCTTCACTATTTGGTACATTGGAAAGGTTATGGTCCTGACGATCGCTCATGGGTGGATAGTAAGGACCTTCATGCTTCCAAATTACTGCAGATCTTTCACTCTAGGTACCTCCAAAAGCCAGGTCCCTCTTCTAGAAGGGGGGGTCTTTGAGAGGGTGGTACTATCACAGTGCCCGTGATTGCTCGCCCTTGCTGTCAGTCAGATGTGTGTATTTCCCATTGGCTGCCTGTTTAACGCCCGCCTAACACTGCTTATTTAAACCAGCCTGAGACACCCTTTGGTTGCCCTTTTGTGGTGTCTCTGTACCTGCAGTCACCTGTATGGTGTTTCCTTGGGCCTGTGATCTTCTGCCAGTGTCAGCGTTTCTCCACTGTCAGGACTGCTGCTTCATGGTTCCTGTCCTCGTTCCAGATCCGGTTGTCCGTAGTTCCTGATTCCGCTCTGCTCCGGTCCTGGCATTGTTCCTGCTTCCGTTCCTGATCCAGTTGGTCGTCCTGCTGTTCCTGCGGTTGTCCTGGAGGGCAACCTGTTCCCGTGCTGTATCCTGAATCATTGCTTCTGGCTGCCTGTCGCTTAGGCGACATTTTCATTTTGTGGCTTACTCCATATACCGGTTGCTGATCCCGTTGCACTAGAACCGGTTGGGCGTTCCGTTTTGCTCCAGTATGCGGTACTGGTTTACTCCATATACCGGTTGCTGATCCCGTTGCATAGAACCGGTAGGGTGTTACAGTTGCTCCAGTACGTGGTACTGGTTTACTCCATCTACCGGTTGCTGATCCCAGTGCAAGAACCGGTTGGGCGTTCCATTTGCTCCTGTACGCGGTACTGGTTTACTCCATATATCCGGTTGCTGATCCCAGTGCTTAGAACCGGATGGGCGTTCCATTTGCTCCAGTACGCAGTACTGGTTTACTCCATATATCCGGTTGCTGATCCCAGTGCATAGAACCGGTTGGGCGTTTTGTTTGCTCCAGTACGCGGTACTGGTTTACTCCATTTATCCGGTTGCTGATCCCAGTGCATAGAACCGGTTGGGCGTTCCATCTGCTCCAGTACGCGGTACTGGTTTACTCTATATACCGGCTGCTGATCCTGCTGCATAGAACCGGTTGGGCATTCCATTTGATTCTGTATTCTGTACTGGTTTACTCCATCTTGCCGGTTGCTGATTCCGTTACATAGAACCGGTTGGGCATCCCATTTGCTCCAGTACGTGTTACTGGTTTACTCCAATTACTGGTTGCTGATCCCGTTACAAGAACCGGTTGGGCGTTCCACTTGCTCCAGTACGTGTTACTGGTTTACTCCAATTACCGGTTGTAGACTCTGTTGCATAGAACCGGTTGGGCTATTCCACTGTCCTCATATTCCTGCAGGCTGCCTTGCCTGGTATTTTGGCAGGGCCGGTAGAGCCTATTTACATTCTGTTGAACCATCTTACTGGCTGCCCTGCCCGGTATTTTGGTAGGACCGGTAGAGCCTAATTTCAGTCTGTTGTACCATCTTACTGGCTGCCCTGCCCGGTATATTGGCAGGGCCGGTAGAGCCTATTTTCATTCAGTTTACCATCTCACTGGCTGCCTTTCCCGGTATATTGGCAGGGCCGGTAGACCCTATTTACATTCTGTTGTACCATCTTACTGGCTGCTTTGCCTGGTATATTGGCAAGGCCGGTAAAGCTTATACTGCCGTATCTTGCTACTACTGTTTGCACCCAGATTGTATAATTGGTATATGTGTACGTACTGCCCCATAGGGGTTCCCATTAAACTTTTCAATAAAGTTTGATTTTTATCTTACTCTTTGTCTGAGATTCATAACAAACCGTGACAGAACGCTCCTCAGGTCCATACCCTTTCCAATGAACTAGATAGTGTGCCTGTCCTCTTACCCTGCGAGAGTCCAAAATATTTTGTACCTCATACTCCTCATGGTCCCCCACTTGGACAAGTCTGGGACGGACAGGAGCAGTAGTATAGCTGTTACAGATCAATGGTTTCAGTAGCGATACATGGAACGCATTAGAGATGCGCATGTTAGCAGGGTGTTCAAGAGCATAGGTTACGGGGTTAATCCTACGGAGAACCCGAAAGGGACCTACAAATTGGGGAGCCAGCTTTTTACAAGGCACCTGGAGATGGAGATTGTGTGAGGACAACCATTCTCTCTCTCCCACCTGGAACTCTGGAGCTGGTAGATGCCTACAGTCTACTTGTCTCTAATAGCGCAATGTGGAACTCTGCAGGGATCTCTGAACCCATACCCATGTGGAGCGGAGTGCCCTCAGGTACTCTTCCAGAGCAGGAATATTCTGAGCCTCAAAGGACTCAGGCAAAAGAGAAGGTTGGAACCCATAGTTAATCAGAAAGGGAGAGTTCCAAGAAGAGGAATTGGCCGCACTATTTCTGGCAAGCTCTGCCCATGGTAACAGGTTCACCCAATTGTCATGATGGTCGAAGATAAAATAACGGAGAAACTGTTCCAGCGCCTGATTAGACCTCTCTGCAGAACCGTTAGACTGTGGATGGTAAGCCAAGGAGAACGAGAGCTGGATACCCATCTGTCCACAAAAGGCTCTCCAGAAACGCAGCACAAACTGGCTCCCACAATCTGAGACCACCACTTTGGGTATACCATGGAGATGAACCACCTCCTTGGCAAAGATTTCGGCCAACTCCTTGGAAGAGGGAAGTCCCTTCAGTGGCACAAAATGGGCCATGTTGGAAAATCTATCCACAATCATGAGGATGACTGCATTACCTTCTGAGACAGGCAAATCTACCATAAAATCAATAGACAGGTGCGACCATGGACGTTCCCCATTAGGAATGGGTTGTAGGAGACCAACCAGAAGATATCTCGGAGTCTTTGTCCGTGCACAAGTGGAACATGTTGCAACAAATGAGGAGCAATCTGCCCTCAGGCTGGGCCACCAAAAGAGTCTAGTCATAGACCATATTAGTTGGTCTCTCCCAACGTGCCCTGCAGCCTTTGAGGAATGGTACATCTCTACCAGTCTGGTACGGAGGGATTCAGGCACAAAACACTTCCATATCCGCTGGGACGGAAGCTTGAGCAGCCAAAATCTCCTTGCCCAACGGAGATGTAATACTTGTGCATATCGTAGCCAAGATGCGGTTAGGAGGAATGATAGGTACCGGAAGAGACTCCTCCTGGGACTCAGCCCCAAATTGATGAGAAAGAGCATCTGCTCTAATGTTTTTTGTACCAGGGAGGTAGGAGGCCACAAAATTAAACCTTGAGAGGAATAAGGCCCATCTGGCCTGACGTGGAGACAACCTCTTTGCCTCTGACAGATATCTTAGGTTCTTGTGATCTGTCAGTATCAGGATAGGGACTGTAGTACCCTCCAACAGATACCACCAATCTTTCAGGGCCAGGATGTTGGCAAGTAACTCCCAGTCACCTACATCGTATAAACTCTCAGTCTTAGATAGTTTTTTAGAGAAGAAACCGCAAGGTAGCAATGGTTTCCCAAGGACCTCGCTGGGACAACAAGGCGCCCACTCCAGACTCTGAAGCATCAGCCTCCAGGGTGAAAGGTAGGGTGGGATTCAGGTGGGACAATACTGGAGCTTTAGCAACAGCCGCTTTCAAGTCCTCAAATGCCTACAAGGCCTCAGGTGACCAGTCTGAGGGATTAGCTCCCTTCTGAGCTGTATGGACTTCCTGTAGTAATTAGTGAAGCCCAGGAATATCTGTATGGACCTTAGACCCACTGTAAGTGGCCACTGTAAGATGGCTAGGCCAGAGGAAGAAATAACGTATCCTAGTTATGTCACCTGGGATTTGTTGAATTCACATTTTTCTAGCTTATAGAACAACTTGTTCGCTCTGAGAAGTTGTAGGACCCGGGCTATGTCTGCTCTATGTGCCTTAAACAGGGAACGCAACCGGAGGAATCAGGGAGCAAGCAAGACTGAGGCAGCGAGCACAGATGCAAATGGTATGGCCACTGGGAAATGCACATAGCGAGTAGTCAGCCAGAACCACAGGTCAGAACTGAATGGAAATTCAGACAAGCTGGGGACTACACAGAGCAATTTAGTCAACCAGAGCCACAGGTCAGAACCGAGTGGGTAGTTAGACAAGCCAGAGACTACTAGGAGCGAATTGTCAGCCAGAGCCACAGGTCAGAACCGACGTGGGTAGTCAGACAATCTGGGGTCATACATGGAGCGAGTAGTTAGACAGGCATGGGTCAAAACGATACAGAAGACCAGCAATCGGAAGCACCACGTAAGGGCAATGATATCACGATGCCCGTGCTCTGTTTGTTTGTTTTTTTCTGTCAGTCTAGCCTGTGTCTTGCTCACATTGGCTACTGTGTGTTAGTCCCGCCCAGTATGACCTTTATATACTGGGCTAGGGGCACCCCTCCGGTGCCCTTTCGTGGTGTTCCTGTGCCAGTGCTTATTTCTGCTCAGTATTTCCCAGTGTACCGACTTGGCCTGTCTGACTACTCTGCATATTGTCTACTGCCCTTGTGTACCGACCTGGATTGCCTGGCTATTCTTCTGACGTTCCTGCTCCATGATTCGACCCGGCTTGGCTGACGTTCCTGCTCCGTGATCTGACCCGGCTTGGCTGACGTTCCTGTTCCGTGATTTGACCCGGCTTGGCTGACGTTCCTGCTCCGTGGTCCGACCCGGCTTGGCTGACGTTCCTTCTCCGTGAATCTACCCGGCTAGGCTGGCGTTCCTGTGCTGTGTCGCCTAGGCGACATTCTGACTGTCGGGCAATTGGGTTATTTCCTCCTGCAGAGTACCAGCGTCCAGTCTCCGTTACCACTCCGGCTGTTGAGCCACCGGTTGCCTCCGGTTATACTTCTGTAGAGTGCAAGTGTTGTCTCCGTTACTGCTACAGCAGTTTACCTTGGGCCTAGTCTCCGTTACTGCCTGTGCTTGGTGCCAGTGTCTGCCTCCGTTACCACTCCGGCTGTTGAACCACATGTTGCCTCCGGTTATACTTCTGCAGAGTGCAAGTGTTGTCTCCGTTACTGCTATGGCAGTTTACCTTGGGCCTAGTCTCCGTTACTGCCTCTGCTCAGTGCAAGTGTCTGCCTCCGTTACTGCTCCGGCAGTTGAGCCACCGGTTGCCTCCGGTAGACTTCAGCAGTGTGCAAGTGTTGTCTCCGTTACTGCTACGGCAGTACCTCTCATGTCTCTGTTCCCAGTGTTGCCTAAGCAGCTCACGCTAGTTCTGCTTATCTGGTTTTTGGCGTTACGAATCTCACAGCTGTATATATGCAGGAATCCACATCACTGACCTTTCTGCACATGGAACTGTTTACACTCTGAAGATCTTAACCCATGCAAGACCTTGCTCTGGGGAATCCATCATATCTGCCTGACCTGTGTCAGTATAGACTGCTGTGGACTTATTGTTTATGCTGGACCTGTGTAGGCATATGTATCTATAACCTGTCGTGTGTCTGTACTATTCTGCTGATATACTACAAGACCTGTGAAGGTTATTTATTTTCAATAAAACTGTGTTTTATCCTAAACCACAGCGTCTGTGTGTCAAACAAACCGTTACAAATGACTGCTAGCCCCAAGGAGGTTAATAAAGGAGCAGAAGAAGGCAAAACCCAATTAGGCAAAACAGACTAAGCCCATAAACAGGAGTCCGTGCCAGTGCCTGTATCATGACGTCAGTAATGTGGAAGTAACCGCAATCATGCTGTCAGACACATCACAAAGGAAAGAAGCAAAGGAACACTAAGGTCTCCTTAGGGGAACTGTGATAACCACTCCATACAAGTTACCCAAATATGAACACTGTATTAAGCATAAATACCAGTATTGATACATTTAAAAATAATAATGATGTTTTTGCTGCAAAGTATTGCCACAGGATGTTTAAGCTCACTTATCTAGCAAAGGTACCCCATTTCAAGTGATAGTTACCAAACCATACTCTGGAAGCAAATTCCATAGTGATGTAACACCACCACCACCTCAAATGTTAGCTTTCCGCCCCATGAATTGCTTTCTGTGTTGCCGATGACGTGTTCTAAAAAGTGTAGGGATGTTGCTGTTGCTGATGCTGTTGATTTAATAAAAATGTTCTTACTTTTTTTTTCACTATGCTTTCTACTATTTTTTTTACCTTCTTCTCTCCTGTAGCCCCCCCCATTCCATATATCTGCATATCTTTATATTCTTTCACAGAATATGATTCTTCATAGAGATGCTGCTCATGCCTTGGCACAAATTCAGAAATTGTTTAAAGATGGGGTCCAGCAATGTAGTAATAACATATTCCTCTTTACTTTTACTGAACACTGTGCAAGGATCCTGCTCCAAGCATACTAACATGTCATTCACTAGCTGGTTCATGTATGCCATTATTGTAAGATTCATCAGTAGGGGTGGGAGAAGAGTGAGAAAAATTTCCCGCATGACTTTTCACGCCCGATTTTTCACTAAAGTTTTCTCTTTTTCTCCAATACAAAATTTTCTTCCTTTTCGCCTATTCCAGCAAATTTTTTGCCTGTTCCAACTCATTATTCTCCTATTCTGACACATTTTTAGCAACGTCTAACACATTTGTCGCCTATTCAACTAATTTTTCTCCTATTTCTAACACATTTTTACCCTATTTCAACACATTTTTTCCTATGTTTAATATAGTGCAACATATCCCATCACAATATTACTTCTTCTGAGGGCTGTAGTGGAGAAATAAGTAGCTGGAAGTCAAAGTTGTGAGTCGTACAGCAATATATACCTTGAAAAATGCGTTAGCATACAGAGTGCATTTATCCTTTGCCCATAACACTTACTTCCTGCTTAAGTGACACTGGCACGTATTCATGATGATGTCAAGTGATTAAAAATAATAACGTACAACCTACAATGTGGCAGATGTGTATGGTAGTGGTGGCGGGGAACTGGCGTGTTGTGATTGGTGGGACCATGACAAACTGCATCCACCCCGGGAGGAGAGGGATCATCATCATTTATTGCACGTGCTGCAGCAACGAGTGCTGCAGTCAGTTTCTGCACTCTACTTCTATGCTCCTGCACTTCCTCCACTTTCCCCCTCTCACTTGTGCATTTGCTAGACATTACTCAACTACTGTGTGTGTTTTTACTCTCTACAGTACAAAACTGATGGAGTGTGATGTCTTGCCTTGGTCCTTAACAAAATTCTCAATGGCGTCTGCTGTCTATCAAGTCTACCTCAGTCACAGAGCTCCCAGTCAGCTGTCTAATATATGTATTTGTTTAATTATGTTTTTTCTTTTCTTTTTTTTTAAGTGGTCCACCCTATCTTATTACAGTTAGTGCCCCAAAAAATATATATAACTAAAAAATAAAACCAACAACTTCTTTCCCCAAACTTCCCCAGCACAGAGACAATAAAAGTAAAATCAGCAAGCAATGTGGAACCCAGTTACATGTGTTTTGCCAGTCACTCACACCAAATTTTGGGGTATTTTGTGTCAACCTCCTTCCTCCCTTCCTCTCACCCATTGTACCCCCAGACTACTCTACTACAGAGAACAAATGCCCTACCTAAATGACTCCCTAAAACTAACCTTCAATTCCCATTTATTTGCCTATATTCTAACAAGCTGAAAAACATGCTACTCTCTCCTCTCACAAGCACAGAATGGCATTCTGTCAGTGCCTGACAGCCTTTTATATGGCTGTAGAAAACTTTCGTGATGTGGAGAAAAACAATCCTACCCATTGATTTCAATGCAGTGAGCTAGGCAAAAAAAAGCGGGAAAAAGCAGGAAAAACTATACTTTTCACAGGAAATTTTTTGCCAAACGGAAAGTGCCAATTTTCGCTGGTGTCAGTTTGAGGAGAAAATGTTCGGCCATCCCTAATCATCAGCCATGCTCTTCAGTTTTTTGTGGAGTAAATATATCAGTAGGAGAATCTCACTAATTCCTGCCCCAATATGACAACCAGCAAGGTGGCCTCCGCAAATGGTTTTAGCAGCTCACGTCATTGGCCAGATAACAAAGATGCCTACTCAAAAAGCATTCGAGTTATTCATAATATACTCGCCAATGGCCTTAATCTGCTCGTAAAACCACATTGGCATGAAAAGTATGGACTACTACCTGGTATAGACCTCCATTTTAAGGCAGTCATGGGAAAGGGTGTTCTGCTCCTGTATGGAATATAATGTATTGAGAGCACTGTAAGAATGGCTAAAATATACACATATTTTGCTGGTGATATTTAGCATCTCTCTGAGTGTTTATGATTCTGCCAGGAATCTTGTCACAGCTAAATTAAGGACATGGGAGAAACAGGGTACATGTTCTAAAGGCAGTTATTATGTTGGAGCCATTATCAGCAAATGCAAAACCAGATTTCTAGGAGCAGGGTCCAAGACATTTGTCTGTCACCTGCTCTAGTTTATTTAACCTATCTGTGTCTTTGTGGGATTGTCCTATAATACTACTATCACAGCTAGAAGCAAGATTATCTGTGACCTGTTGTTGCATGCTGTTAATGTCCACTGGTGGGAGGGACACAGAGTGAGCAGTGAAAGTCATATAGCCTGCACTCAGCACACTTGTCCACATATCTTTTGTCAGATTATTTTTTTGCAGTGTGATGTTTCCAGTTATTTTGCCCACCACACTAACAACCTGTTAGTACAACTCTGGCACAGTCATCCTTGAAATTTAACTGCAGCTTGGGATGTGCTAGTGGGGTGTAACACATTACATCAGTTTTTAAAACCTCTGTTTTCGCTAGCATCCGGGGTACCAATTAATAATATTCACCATATAATAGGTTTCCTCATTGATTATATAATTCTAATGCTTAGTAACACATTAGACACTTTACCAAACTTGCATAATATTCACCTGCTCTACATCTTGCGGGCCCTCCTGATTATCCCTACAATTTCTTTCTTTGTAGACTCCAGTGTCTGTTTTCTTCTTTCATCTTGAGTTGTGTAAGGCCCCATGTTTCACTGTCTGTCCTGCAACATTACATATGTCAGGGAGGATTGGCAGTTACTAATATCAGCCTATACCACAGTGTGTGCGGTTCTAGACCACACATTAATGTAGCATAGTCCCTCATCCTTAAAACAAAGGTTTCAGACTGAGGACCATATCTTAATGGAGGGCTCCCTATCAAATATTCTGTGGTTTCCACCCCAGAGTAGGCCCTCAATTGACCATGCAGACCTTATCATTCTTCCCATCTTGAAACTTTGGGACAAGCTCAACAAAGCACACAACTTTGCCTGTTTTCCTTCCTCTTCTTTCTCTATTACTTTTATACAAACTCAAATCCCTAACATATCCCTTTCTAGTTGGCAGTTAAAAGGTATAACACAACTCCAACACCTCTACCTGACTAATGCTTTGTTACGGTTCTCAAGCAAGACAAGGAGTCAGACGGTATAGTTAAAATCACCTTTATTAGGATAATAAACAATAGGCAATAAGTGAATATACTATAAGCAGAGGGTGACTGGAGAGGCTAGCGACTCTATCAGAAATAGGAGCCTGCCGACGGTTCAACCACATCTGCTGGAGACTAGGCCAAAGCCAACTGGTAGTTTCAGGGTAGTAGGTGGAACGCACACAGAACCTACAGTCTCCCGTAAGGTAGCAACAAGGGAGACTACTGACTCATGCCTGCGGTCAGTAAGGAAGAGCTTGTCTCCACTATGGATGGCAACAATGGAGACTACTGACTCACGTCTGCAGTCAGTAAGGAAGAGCTCATCTCCAATAAGGATGACAACAATGGAGACTACTGACTCACGCCTGCAGTCAGTAAGATCGAAGTCTGCCAGAACCCCAGGTCTGCACCAGGGTGGATGTCTGTGGGGAACGGAGCCACACAGTGGAGTGAACAGACAGATCCACAGGTCAGCACCAGCTAGGATAGTCAGACAAGCCAGGTTCATACACGGAACGGTTAGTCAGCCAGAGCCAAAGGTCTGTACCAGATAGGATGTCCAATAATAGTAGGCAACACTGGGAGGATAGTTAGACAGAGCCCCAGGTCAGCACCAGGTTGGATAGTCAGACTATCCTGATTACAGGGTCAGCTTTTTCTGTGGCAGCTTTTCAATTTCAGGATGTTTGATTGCTGAAACCTACAATAGTAGGATCCTAGCATCTTTATTGTGAGTATTCACTCACATAGTGTTTTGGTGGTGGAGTTTTGATATGCCCTTTGATCTTGCAAAGAGCTTCCCTTGTTTGTTTGTTTTTTTGGTTCCTTTCTTCTTAGTTTAGTAATTGGACCCAATCTTTCATCCAGCCAGATGTGGATCTTCTCCATTTAAGTATGAGCTCATTTCAGACCCCTATACAATGCCTCATCTCCTTTATTTTTACAATAGCCAATCTCTGCCTGGCCAGACAGCGGGAGACATGTATATCCCATCTTGGTCAACTGTAGTTAATTGTGTAAAAATAAACCTGGTATTTGAACATATGACCCATAGACTCAATTACACAATGCACTTATCCCACCAGCTAGGTGACCACTGGCTTGTGAAATCCCTTCTCATAGTGTCTACATTTGGAGGTCAGCTGGACTGATAGCTGCCTAGGCTGTTGACACTTGGGGTCATGGGCCCCATCGCTGGGAGTACAGTTCTATACTTTTCACTCTCTGTTTTAATTCCCTTCTCCTTTCATTACATACTAGTTGCCATTTACCTGTTTGAGGTTTTACTATTATGTTTCCGTTGTATTGTACCATTCATCCTTTACGCTATGGCTGTATATATTTAAGCATTGTCAGTGGTTTATTCTCTGCTTCTTGTGCTTTTTCATCTCAATAAATTTCAGTTATAGTTATAGTTTTATACAAAATAATAAGGTACCATGTCAATCGCCAACTTTTTGGCAACTTTGCCATTTCACAGGTATACTTTGGGAATATTTTTGTGAATTTTTACACTAATTCATAAGAACTCAGATGAAAGTACATAGCAGACAAACTGTGTACAACATGGCTTGTGGCAGTGGTGATGAAGGCGGTGGTTGCAGGTGTTGCCACTATGACTCTTGCAATCTCCTACAACAAACTCAGAGTAATACTCCTCTGTGGTTTGCATTTCAAGAACAGCAGCAGAAGCAATGGCTGTTATTGCAAATGACAGAGATCTTGGCACACTCTCTATCTCATTTACAGCACTACTATTATATATATCAAAGCCCCATTAACTTTTAGGAGTGCTTCTACTTCTGCTAGTCATAGCACATCTGACATGTTGATGGTGTGTCTTCCAATCAGACCTGTGGCCGTGCTTCAGGTGGGATCTCAGTGAGGATGTGGCTAGGTGTGATCCTGCTTTCCCCCTGCTCATATGTTATAGACTTCAGAGACTGAAGGGTTCCTGATTGGCTACTACTACCAGGGATAGATGTTGCACATCCATCATTGGCCCTCTGATACAAGGGAGACAGTAGTGGATATACCTCCATGGAAAGTAATTTACTACAGAGGATGCCAAGTTTGATTTGGGTATTTGTAACAAATCTTAATTGTGGATGTATGATGACATATTGAAGGGTAAGCTCCCTGATCAGCTTTTACATCTATGATGGTCATTTTTGTTCTGCCCACAGAGGTTCTTCTACCTTATTCAGATGCGTGACTTAACAAGGACTTGTTTGACTGACATGTGAAACTAAGCAAATCTGGGTTTTTTTGTTTGTTTATTTAATTTTCTGGACATTATCTTTTCACTTTTCTTGATATCTGATTGATTAAAACAGGGAAACAAAACACCCATTTCACAATACTGAACATAAGCATTATTACATTCAGCTATACTTTCAAGCACCCATATGTAAAAATGCATATCTGTTATTCACTTGCTGAATGCAGCCATTGTGCTAGAAACAAACTGTTTGGCATTGTTGATAGAAACACTTTAGCAATACACAGTGTTAAAATATTTTTATTCTTATTCTATATTTGGGACAACTTTAGATCAGTGGCATTACACTTTCAAGGACTGTGAATAAATAAAAATATCCATTATGCTTTTTATTGTTATTTTTATAAATGCTAATGTTTCATGTCTTTGTCTTGCAACAATGCATAAATACAAATAATAGCACTGGTTTGTAAAGAAGTGAAATGATTACAGGCGTGCACCTGCAAAACTCGTTTCTTAGACAAAAGCTTTCAATCTACAATTTTCTTCTCAAGCAAATGAAGGGTGTGTAATTGTAGCCTTGATAATATCAACTTTAATTATAGCTCATAAGCTAGGAGGATTGTCTTCTAGGGGTAGACCAAAGAAAAATTTCTTTCATCTAAAGCATTAACAATTCTGTAAACATTGTTGAGATAATGTAATTTGGTTAACTCTAGTATTTGTTAGTTTCTTTTATAGTTGTTACGGTTGGCAAGCAAAACCAGGAGTCAGACGGTATAGTTAATATAACCTTTATTATGAGAATAATGACAGCAATGCAATATAAATATATACACACAGTGGGTGAATGAAAAGGTGAGTACTGTATTAGGAATAACAGTCTCCCAATATCACCACCACACTGTCCGAGACTAGGCCTCAGCCTGCTGGAGTCTCGCGGCACTGTAACGCCCAAGAGTGACACTGACTCAGCCTGCAGTCAGTAGCTGATAGTCTGCTAGAGCCCCAGGTCTATACTAGGAAGGATGACTGAATAACAGAACTAACAAAGGAGTGAACAGACAAAGCCTTCTAGTAAGCACCAGAGAGGATAGTCAGACGAGTCAAAGTCATACACTGAGCGGGTAGTCAGCCAGAGCCACAGGTTTGCACCAGACAGGATATCCACTGAAGCGATGGAATGCTGGATGTGCAGTGTTTGTCCACTGCGCATCCAACATTCCATCGCTTCAGTAGATATCCTGTCTGGTCAACACCAGAGTGGGTAGTCAGACATGCCTAGGTCATACACGGAGCGGGTAGTCAGCCAGAGCCACAGGTTTGCACCAGATAGGATATCTACTGAAGCGATGGTATGCACAGTGGACAGAGCCCCAAGTCAACGCCAGAGTGGGTAGTCAGACAAGCCTAGGTCATATACAGAGCGGGTAGTCAGCCAGAGGTTTGCACCAGAAAGGATATCTGAGACAAATCGGAACGCACAAGGAGAATCGTCAGACAGAGCCACAGCTCAGCACCAGAATGGATGGACAGACAAGTCGGATCATACTCAGGAATCAGGAATACAAATAATGAACTGCACAGAACACCAACGTAAGGGTAACTAAGTCAGGAAACAGTCTGCCCTTTAGACCCCCTCCTCAGGAAGAGGGTAGGAGGAGCAGCTCAGAGAAAGGAAATAAGTAGGAGGAGACTACAGGCCTCAAACACATAAAACAGAGGCCTGCAGCATGCTGAAGCCTCGTGCCTGCAGATGACGCATGCAGCATTGATGCGTCCAACCTCTCGTGGAAATGACGCTGGAGCGTCATTGTAAGCATTGCCAGAAGTGGCAGAGCTACAAGGTACTATGACCATAATATATATCACCCCTCTTTTTTCATTCAGAACACACTGCAACCTTCAAGAATAAACAATGCACTTGATTTTTTCCTCCTAGAAAAAGACAGCATGTGAGCGCATATGTCCTCATAATACTCTGTTTTTCACAAAAATCTGAAAGATCCCAATATTGAGTGCTGTAATAGGGGTAAAAATTGTGGTAGGTAGGTGCCATCTTCCATGGTGCAATTTGCAGGGATAAATTACAATGAAATACATGTTCCAGATCCTATGTACTAAGATGTTTACTAAGAAGTAAAAGGATGTTTCAGTAGGAGGAGTGTGTGGTTCAAGAATCCTGCTAGCAATAACCATACCTACCTCCATGGACATAACATCCAGGACTGATTAAGGATATTATCTCTTAACATAAGGACAACATTCATGGTGGCCAAAAGGTAAGGTTGCCAAACCTACCCGTTAAAAAGGGACACATGAAAAATGCATGATGCATGGATTTATGGGAATCACTACTGCCCAGTAATGATCACATCCCCTTGAATACTAAAGAAGTCTTAGCATTATGTTTGCAACATTTCTAGTATTTAAAGGGATAGTAATGTTTCATAATAAAAGCAGCTCTAATTAATCATCATAGTATTTGGACTTTGGAGAGTGTTATTTCAATTCTGTCAGAGTTGTAGTTCAAGAGTAATTCAATGATAAAGTATACCCCTCCCACCCCTTTTACTGATGTAACACTGTTCAGCCAGAGCAGAAGGGAGGTGCACAGGTAGACTGCAGAGAGGGACAATCTTCAATTAAGATAAGGGAAAAACCTGAAAAACTTGTCAAAGGGGGCAGGGGTTTCATTGTTCTAATAGAAAGAAAATTGTCCCCTGCTGTTATCTGTCTGGTCTTACAGCTAGATTCCACATCTGATAAGAGATGGCTTACACTAAGTAAAAGGGGTAGGAGGGGGAAACTTTGCTTATGAATATATCTCAAACCATAAAGGTTTGAGAGATAAGACTTATATCGTTCTTCATGTTTTTTTAATGCCTACAAAATAAAATAAAAAAAATGAAGTATTACTATCCCTTTAAGGAAGGGTGTGTGTGCAAACAGAGGTCCTTCAGCCATTGAGGACTACTGTGTCCACCATCAACCAGACAGCCAGTGGACTACAGGACTGGACTACAGGTTGCCCACCCTGATTTAAGGGGTTAAACTTAAAAGACCTTTAATTTTTTTTTTTACTAAACGCAACAAAGCATTGCATTAGACATGTCAGATAAAGAAAACCACTGTGGTGCTCCGCAGAAGTGTCAAATATAGTAAAGGAGAAAAAAAGAAGCATTTAGAAATATAAGCAGATGCAGAAGGAAGAAGATAAGTATTGGTACAAGAATAGGCTGAAGGAGACCACATGCATTATTAGATATGCGAAAGCACACACACACACACACACACACACACACACACACACACACACACACACACACACACACACACACACAAAAAAAAATTGCCCAGTCAATAAAAAAGGGGGATAAAGCATGCATGTTTACAGAGGAAGAAGTTCTACTTCAACTCTCTAAGGTAAAAACAGATAAATCGATGGAACCAGATGGTATACACCCAAAGTTATTAAAAGAACTTAAGAGTGTTCTGGCAAAACCTTCAACAAAATTAAATTATTCTATCAGTCACTATGGACAGAAGTAGTTCCAGAAGACTGGAAGGTAACAAATGTAGTACTGCTTCACAAAAAAGGTAGAAGGGAAGAGTCTGGTAACTACAGTCTTTAAATGTCTTGCAAGATACCAAACTGCACGGGTTTATAGCAGGGAGATCTTGCCAAACTAACTTCATATATTTTTTTGACTGGGTAACTAAAATAAAAAACCAAGGGAGAGAAGTAGATATAGCTTATCTAGATTTCAGTAAAGCATTTGACAGTGTCCCTCATAGAAGACTCATTAATAAATTGCCGTGTTTGAGTCTGGATGTAAAAATAGCTAAATGAATAAGGTAATGCCTGAGTGACAGGAGAAAGAGGGTGGTGGTTAATGGAGAATATTCAGACAAGGGGAGTGTTACTAGTGGGGTACCTCAGGGATCTGTACTGGGGCCAATTCTTTTTAATATTTTTATTAGTGATATTGCAAAAGGTCTTCAAGGTAAGGTATGCCTTTTTGCACATGATACAAAGATCCGCAACAGGGTAGATATTCCTGGGGGAATAAGCCAAATGACAAATGATTTACGTAAATTAAAAGAATGGACAAGAGTGTGGCAACTGAGGTTTAAAGTTGATAACTGTAAAATAATGCACTTGGGACGTAAAAATCCAAAGGAAAAATATACTATTAAGGGTACTGTGCTATCAGAGAGGAAGGGATTTGGGAGTAATTATTTCTAATGACTTAAAGGTAGGCAGGCAATTTAACAGTGGGGAATGCAAGCAGGGTGCTGGGTTGTAAAGCTAGGGGCATTAGTAACAGAAAAAGTGAAATGGTCATGCCACTCTACAGCTCTCTAGTTAGACCTCAGCTAGAGTATTGTGTACAGTACTGGAGACCCCATCTCCAGAAGTGCTACTAAAATGATGACTGGGTACAGGAAAAGAAATATCAGGATAGACTAAAGGATCTGTACATGTATAGCTTAGAGGAGAGGAGAGATAGGATATGATAGAAGCATTCAAATACATGAAGGGATTCAACGAAGTTCAGCAGGGAAGTACATTTCAAAGAAGTAAAAATGTTAGAACAAGAGGCCATAGTCTAAAACTAGAGGGACACCGGTTTAGGCGTAATGTAAGAAAGTTTGGAATTTAAGCATGCATAAGATAGGTATAAGGCTGTTCTGAACATAAGACAAGACCAAGGACCAACTAACGGTTGAGGTTTTTAGAGTAGGAAAATGGGCAGACAAGATGGGCCAAATGGTTCTTCTGTTGTCAAACTCTATGTTTCTCTATGTTTCAGCCCTGCAGCATGCATTTTTCATAATGGACACTTTCTAAAGGATTGATGTGGAAACACAAGGTACGTGGAGGCATATTATTAGGATGAATTAGTGTTCCTGTAGGAGTCCAGATAAGGCCAAAGGAACTGAGCCTCTTCTTCCAGCTCTTGGAGATGTCTCATCTAGTCCCATCAACTTTCTCACCACTTTCAATCCAGTTCAGACCACTCTGAGGCAAACCATACTTGCTAGTCTACCTCAAAGTACATAAAACAAGATAAACTGAGCAATGACATATTCATAGTTAAAGGAGCTGTCCATTCCTAAAATATAATTTTATGAGGGGAATTAACCTTATGAATGATAGAGATGTTTTCATTGCATTGCATCGCATTGCATTGGATAACTTTCTAGAATTTGATGTGTTAAAACTGTTTTGTGTTTGTAAGTAGAACTAATGAAATGTTTGCAATACCAGAATTTATCAATAAAGTATTAAACATTCATAGTAGCTATTGTAATACACAAATCAACAAATCTGTTTCTGTTCGGTTCATGATTTGCCAAAGCTCAAACACAGTCTGGCATTTGGTAAATCAGTTCAGAATCAACTGCAGTAATAAGTGACAGAGTTGTGATCTTGGTGCAAACCAATGCAAATTCCCATTAATTTAAATTAGGATTTTAACCCCTCGAATACTAAAGAAGTCTTAGTAATGTGTTGGTAACATTTCTAGCAGGGGTGAGCAACCAGAGGCCCTTCAGCCACTGAGAACTACTATGTCCATGTCCATCATCAACCAGCCAGACAATGGACTACAGGACTGGACTACAGGTTGCCCACCCCTTATTTAAGGGGTTCAGTTTAAAAGACTTAGAATTGCTCCCCCTGCTTTGTGCCTATGGCCCACAGGGTTCAAGCATACATTAGATACTAAACATGTTTTGAGACTCATAAAACAGTTAATTCATTCAAAAATAAAAAAAAATCCCTAATATATCATTGACTTAAATGGGCGTTTAACCCCAGGAACTAAAAAGCACAATTTAAATCACTGAAAATGTGTATTTGTCTCCTAAGGTGCAGTTTGCTCCTAGTTAATATGCCTGAACAATACTTTTTGAAGCAGCTGAGATGAGTAATTTGGATTAGCTGTATAATTTCAATCAATACCAAAGGTTGTGTCAGCATAATGAAACAGGAATGTCATCAATTTAATATGCCTGGTTGGAGATGACCTTGTTTCTCAGCCACACTTGTACTTGTATGTGAGTAAATATATTTAGGTTGATCTACTAAAAAGAACTGGAGTAATTTTGGGGCTAAAAAATCCCAAATTCTCAGTTAATTATACTGGGATTTTAACAGTATGTGTCTAGCATTCAATAGGGTTAAAAGCCCCATATTAGTCAATTTGCCCCAGAGGTGCTTCAGTTCTTCTTAGTATGTAAGTCTCAAAGTATTTTCCTTTGCCTTGTATCCACATGCTACTCTGATGCATATCCACAATTTCTGTCCTACCAGTTCAGTTGCATTCCCACACCAGATCCTAAGCAAAGCCTTTTTTAGATGAAGTTACCAAATTTGTTGGTATACAGTGGCAACGAAAGGCACAGGACTGTAGTTGTTGGAGGCTTGCTGAGGAGGCCTTCATCCTGCAGTGGATCGACAATGACTGAAGATAATTTTATTTATATACAAAAAATCATCTTCACACAATTTTGGGCTCGGTTCAAATGTTGGTGTTGCCAGAAAAAACTGGCGATGCTGCTTTTAACGTCATCTGAGCAATGCAAATGTTCCACTAGTAAGAAGCGACACCAGTTCTGAAACACACGTCGCCCGTCGCCAGAACAGCAAGATCTCACCCATAGAGGATAATGTACAAGCGACGCCAAAAGCTATTCAAATGTTGGAGTTAGGGCTAACGCAAGTTAAATTGCAACATTTCTCTCCAGAAATCTAATCCCTATTTTTTTTGGAGAACAGCACTGTAGGCAGAGTAAAAAATCCACGTCAACAGTTCTGAACAGCATTCACTGTGCTTTTCCCTACCCAGCCACTAGGGGAACACAGAGATGGCTTTCAGCACCATGGACAGCTTTGAATGCCATAGGGATGTGCACTGCTCACCCCTGTGGCATTCAAAGGGTTACAATCAATAAAACTAGTACACCAAGCACTACATAATGCCTCCTTCCACATCCCCCCCTTAGTATGTCACATATATTGCATATATGTGACATACTAACCCCATCCACATCCATCTCATGGACTTCCATGTAGTGGACAAATCTGTCTTTTATTCCACAATTAACCCTTTGAGTACCAGAGAGGTAGGAAAGCATTGCTTAGCATGTTTCCTACCCCTCTGGTACCCAAAGGGTTAATAGGCATGATACGCCTGTATGTGTGTGAGTGGGTGTGTTTTATACATTTTTTTATTAAAATACTATTATTAAAGGTATATTATTATTAAAGGTATATTGCATTTGTAATGCCCTACCTCCTGTGTCCCATTGCTATCATTATTTTTGCTCCACTCTCCTTCAAATGGAAAGTGGAGCAAAAACACTAATAACAATGGGACACAGTAAGTAGGACATTATTAATGAATTAATTAATTATTCATTTGTAATGCCCTACCTCCTGTGTCCCATTGCTATCATTATTTTTGCTCCACTCTCCTTCAAATGGAGAGTGGAGCAAAAACACTAATAACAATGGGACACAGTAAGTAGGACATTACTAAAATACAATTGAGGGAGCAGGCTGCACTCTGACTGCAGCTTCCCTCATCTTCATTAACCCTTTGAGTGCCAGAGGGGTACAGAATGCATTGCTTTGCAATGTATTATGTACCCCTCTGGCACTCAAGGGGTTAATAAATTCTTCCTTCATTCTTAATTCCATTGCTGCGGGTGGCTGTGAAGCCCGCAGCATAAGAAATGGCTGGGGACTAGAGAGCTATTGGAAGAAGCGGGAGGAGGGGAGAGAGACATAGGAGGAAGCGGGTGGTAGGCTTGTATTTGCTGCCCGCTTCCTCCGATACCTCTCCTCACGTGTTGGTCGCCCGTTGTACAATTCGTCCCTTCTCACAATGCGTTGTACAATGCGCATTGTACAACGCATTGTGAGAAGGGACGAATTGTACAACGGGCGACGCCAGGCCGCCTGGCACAATGCCAACGCGTGAGGAGAGGTATCGGAGGAAGCGGGCAGCAAATACAAGCCTACCACCCGCTTCCTCCTGTGTCTCTCTCCCCTCCTCCTGCTTCCTCAAATAGCTCTCTAGTCCCCAGCCATTTCTTATGCTGCGGGCTTCACAGCCACCCGCAGCAATGGAATTAAGAATGAAGGAAGAATTTATTAATAATGTCCTACTTACTGTGTCCCATTGTTATTAGTGTTTTTGCTCCACTCTCCATTTGAAGGAGAGTGGAGCAAAAATAATGATAGCGATGGGACACAGGCGGTAGGGCATTACAAATTAATGAATCTAAGTCAATATACCTTTAATAATAGTATTTTAATAAAAAAAATGTATAAAACACACCCACTCACACACTTACAGGCATATCTTGCCTATTAACCCTTTGGGTACCAGAGGGGTAGGAAACATGCTAAGCAATTCTTTCCTACCTCTCTGGTACTCAAAGGGTTAATTGTGGAATAAAAGACAGATTTGTCCACTACATGGAAGTCCATGAGATGGATGTGGATAGGGTTAGTATGTCACATATATGCAATATATGTGACATACTAAGGGGGGGATGTGGAAGGGGGCATTGTGTAGTGCTTGGTGTACTAGTTTTATTGATTGTAACCCTTTGAATTCCACAGGGGTGAGCAGTGCACATCCCTATGGTATTCAATGCTGTCCATGGTGCTGAAAGCCATCTCTGTGTTTCCCTAGTGGCTGGGTAGGGAAGCACAGAGAAAGCTGTTCAGAACTGTCGACGTGGATTTTGGATTTTCTGACTGAACTTGATACTTTGGAGTGCTGTGATTGGCTGTGGTGCTAGGTAACATTTTTATCGTGTGTTTTTAGGTAAGATTTTCTATGCGACGCAGGTTTAAGGTTAACATGTATTTTGTTGGTTATCACTCGTTAGCCTTTCTGGGTAAGGAAGATTTGAATCTCACGTTACCTGGCCTTGCTTAACGCGCGAAGGCAGTTTTTTTCTTCACGTTGGTTTTAACGCCAACATTTGAATCAAGCCCTTTGTTCTTTCTTTTGCCACTGTGGACAAACAAATCTGGTAATTTAATTAACCCATCGTGTCTTTGGTCTTCTTCTTGAGTATTTAATATCCAATGGAATTCATTCCAAAATGGGTTTGTGCCATATCCTCTAAGCTCTTCTTGCTGTGTGACCTGCCCATTACCATTTTAGGTGGTTTACTCATTCAGGGATGTCATAAACTCTTGTTTGCTGACAAATCCACACTCACATACTTTGTTCTGTTTTTGTTATGATCAGAATTTCAATGTTCTCTACAAAACCTTACGTTTTTGTATGTCTTTGGCATTCAGAGTTTATGTTTCACAGTAAGAACTGGGAGGACACCTTGGTCAAAATCTTCGTTTGCAGCAGAGACAGTACTACTAAGTTTTTAAATGATTGCCATCACTTTATTCATTGTTTAATTTCCACCATGGCTTCTCCATCTGTTTAATTTTTCGTTCCAGGGCAAACATACTTTTCCACTTGTAGTTTTTGTCTGCTGTCTGAGTGTGCCGATTTGCCTTGGTATGGTAAATTTATTAAACATGATTTGCTGCTTGTTGATATTCATAGTCAGACCAAATGAAGCATTCCATCTGCACCACAGAATACAATTATATTGCCCAGTGATTTAAATGAGGCATTTAACCATTTGAATGCTACTGCAGGGCTTTAGCTTTCAAGGTGTCAATAATCACATTTTAATCAATGTGAATTTGATATATTTGGGATCTAAATTTTGATATCTTTGGGATCTAAATATAATAATAATAATCTTAAACTTTGAGGACAAGATGGGGTAGGCAGTGCATTAATGAGGTAAACCATTCCTGCTGATGTTTTGCTAATGACAGGAACCAAAGTTGAAACAAAATGCATTAATGCTTCTGTTGATAGTGATGTTCTCACATTAGCCATGTGTCATAAACTACACAAGTGGTTAGACTTTGCCTATGGAGAGAAATTAACCTAAAGAGTAACTTATTGTATGAGCGAAAGAAATCTGAAAATATTAAGATATGCACACCAAGCACACTTTTTAGACCGTTCCGAAGAAGTATTTATTTTTAGGTATCTCTATGTCGCCGCTGCTGAAGAGCCGCCGTCTGATCCAGGAACCAGAATCTGCTTGTGACAGCTTTACAGCTCGTCAAGCAGAAAGGGGAAGGAGCGGAGAATTTTATTTTCCTATATCTCTCAAACCATAATGGTTTGAGAGATATGAATAAGTGCAAGTAATCTCTTTTAATTGTATCTACCATATAGTTAATACTTGTTTTCTGACATTACTATCCCTTTAAATGGGGATTTTAACCTCTTGAATGATAGAGAAGTCTACAAAAGTTTGTGAAGCAATTCACAGATGACCTCTCTAGCATTCAAGGGGTGAAAGCACTATTTAAAATTAAAAGGAAGTTTGGGAAAATTTAATTTACCCCCTTTGGGTTCAGAATTGCTTCAGCTTGCCTTTATAAATAAGGCCCTTGTTTTCAATGTAACATCTATTTGTAAATGTTAGTGAAAACTATTGGACAAATCAATTCACTGTTTTAGTTTTCTCCATGTATATACCCATCTCCTAATACATAGGAAAGCTTCCAGGGCTTTTCATAGTTATAGTTGTCCAAAACGATTCCTGCTATGTTCATTCTAGCACCACATCAGGGAAGCTAACCCTGGTTCTTAAGGACTACCAGCAGTGCATGTTGAAAGACATTGTACAACTAATCACCAGTCCTCCCCTACATGAATAAATCAAAAAGAATCCAACCATACTCAGCTGGACTGGATCCTTTCATCCTGCCCAAGCAGAATCTGAGATTCAGACATACTGGCAAATGTATTTAGTGATCACTCCATAGTGTATTGTGTTCACAAAATTAAACCAGTCAAATCATGTCCCAAAGGCATAGCTACTAGATTGTTTAGGAAATGTAATCTCCACTTTTTCCAAAATGTTCTAAGAAATTGCCTGTGGTATAGAATAAATGTGATACCTGACCCAGAGTCAGCAATTGACTTTTTTAACTTAGAGTTCTTTCAGGTCTGTAATATTTATTCCCTACTAAGGAAAGGGAGGGTAAGGGGGCCCCATCTAACCTGGATCTCTGCTGACCTACTTGAGTTATACAGTTTCAGAGATGTCTTATGGACAAAATGTAAAAAACAGGTTCCACAATGTATACAGACCACTGTGGAAAACCTGCACAAAGAAAATAAAACTAGTTAAAGCTCAATATTTTATAGAGAACTTGAAAAATTACATATGGACCATTGAGTGTATACCATCAGGTCCATGTGCTTTACTCACCATAACCTTTTCCAGTCTCTTTTGGACTTTGTCCTCGGTAAGCTAACTACATGATGGAGGGAATTCTGTGGGGTTTTTTCCTGTTTGCCCATAGCCTGCCATTGTTGATTCCTTTGTGTCTACAGAAGAAAAGAATGTTCTTAAGGTGTAAGCCATAATCTTATCCTCACAAATCTATTCACCTGTCTAACCCTAAGAGGACCAATACCAATCTTGATCATTTTGATATATTATATATATATATATATATATATATATATATATATATATATATATATATACTTGCAGAATTGTTTAGGATTCTTCTTGGTCTCCTTTGCAATACTCTTTTTTACCTAGCCTAATTGCTTGTTTGCAGATTTTATTACATAGTAACATAGTAACATAGTAAATTAGGTTGAAAAAAGACACAAGTCCATCAAGTTCAACCTTCGCCTCATACCTCAGTAACTGAGAATTTTATAGCTTTCCTGCTACCAATTAAATTAGTCTTTATCAGACCTTCCTGATCAGCCTACTGATAAACAGTATAACTCTGTATGTTCCCTTTTGAAAGAAATGTATCTAATCTTCTCTTAAATGTATCCATTGTATCTGCCATAACTACCTCCCTGGGCAATGAATTCCACAATTTGACAGACCTTACCGTAAAAAAACCCTTCCTCTGCTGAAGTTTAAACCTCCTTTCCTCTAATCTCAAGAGGTGTCCCCTGGCACCTGATCAGGCCTTGGAATAAATAGCTCACCACAGAGATCCTTGTATTGACCTCTCATATACTTGTACAATGTGATAAGGTCTTCTCTTAGTCATCTTTTCTCTAGAGTAAATAAACCAAGTTTGTTTAGTCGTTCCTCATATGTCAAGTCCTCCATTCCCTTAATTAATTTTGTTGCTCTCCGCTGTACCCTCTCTAGTTCTAGTATATCCTTTTTCAGAACCGGTGCCCAAAATTGCACTGCATACTCAAGGTGAGGTCTTACCAATGATTTGTATAATGGCAAAATAATGTTATCCACTCTTGCTTCAATACCTCTTTTTATGCAAGACAGGACTTTGTTTGCCCTTGCTACTGCTGTTTGACACTGGTCACTGTTTCCAAATTTGTAGTTGACAAGGATACCCAGGTCTTTTTCTAGCAACGAGTCACCTAAAAATTATTCCATTAAGTTAATAAGTAGCCTTGGGATTGTTTCCTCCCAAATGCATGACTTTACACTTCCCCACATTAAACTTCATATTCCACATGTTTGCCCAATCTGACATTGTATGTAAGTCCCTCTGTAGAGAGAAAATATCCTGTTCTGAATTAATGACTTTGCATAATTTAGTATCATCTGCAAATATTGATATTTTGCTTTCTATATCTATTTCCAGGTCATTTATAAACATGTTAAAAAGCAGCGGACCCAATACTGAACCCTGAGGTACTCTACTCTCCACTTTAACTGTACTGGAGAATTTTCCATTTACAACCACACACTGTTCCCTATCCTTCAGCCAGTTTTGTATCCAATTGCAAAGGTTATCTCCTAGCCCCAATTTCCTTATTTTATACACCAGCCTTCTGTGGGGTACTGTATCAAATGCCTTTGCAAAGTCTAGATATACTACATCTACTGCCTTGCCATTGTCAAGGTTGCTGCTTACCTCCTCATAGAAGCTGAAAAGATTAGTCTGGCATGATCTATTCTTCATAAAACCATGTTGATTCGTGCTAATGATCTTATTTTTTGTGTAATATTTTTTTAAATAATGCATCTGACTCTTCTGACTTAAACACTTTAAAAGCCTGATTTCTAAAAGCCTTATTTCTCATTTCCCTGCAGACCTCTTTATTAAGCCACATTGATCTTTATTTTCTCCTTTTGTACTTATTCCCCAATTATATATATTGATGTGTATATTTATCTAAGAGCATTTTAAACAAATTCCATGATTATTGTGCATTTTTCTTTGAAGAGTACATTTCACTGAATATCCTTTAATATTGCTATTAGCTTTATAAAATTAATCTTTTTTTTAAATTGAATGTTTGTTAAACCCTTGGTAATGGGTTTTTCATAACAAATTTCAAAAGATACCATATTATGGTTACTGCTGCCTAAATGTTCCCTACCTGTATACTGTTTATCATGTCAGAATTGTTTGAGAGCACTAGGTCCAGCAAGGTCTATTTTATAGTTGGCGCCTCTACTAGTAGGGTTTGGCCTTATTGGTCCTAGTCAGTGAGTTGCAGCTGAATTCCTTAGGCACAGAGAGCAAGGGGTTTACATCTGGATTATCAACAAAAAAGAAAAACACTGCACATTCAAAGCAGCGACAAAGTGTCAATAAAAACAATCAAAGCTTTAGTGTAGCTCAATATAAAAAGTGCAAATACCTTAACAACGTCCCTTTTAGAGAGTTGGAGGAGAGACTTTTATAGTATTCATATTTCAAACAGAAGCTGACAATCGGTGTCTCCCAGGTCAACGTGTTTCACATTTCTCACGCTTACTCATGATTAAGCATGAGAAACGCGAAACGCTTTGATCTGCGAGGTACCGATTGTCATCTGTGGTTTGAAATATGAATACCCTAAAATTCTCTCCTCCAACTCCCTAAAAGGGATGATATTAAGGTTTTTGCACTTTTTATATTGAACTACAATAAATCTTCAATTGTTTTTATTGACATTATTGCTGCTTTGAAAGTGCGGTGTTCTTAATTTTTGTTGAGGTTACATTGTGGGGGATATGGGGATACTCTGATACCGCTTTAACAGTGGCTTGTCACTTCATTATCCAGAAGATTTCAGCACATAGCTGATTAATTGTACTTATACATCACTTGCTCTTTAAAGTCCTGGGTATTGGAAGTAAGCGCTGCTGAGCTGCATTCACTTTACGTCTGGATTGCCCTTCACTCTTAGGGGGGTATCACAGTATACCCAGGAGTCTTTCTGCCTTCTGCCACTGTTCTCCTATCCGCTGGTCCATCTTGCTGTAGCAGGGTGCCCGTGATTCTGTTGCTCTTACTGGCTTATTCGCTTTCTTGTGATTGCCTGGTGGAAGCATGGCGGGTGAATACTTCCTGGTCACTCACGCTTGTGGTGTACTTGAGCTCTTTCTGAGTATTCCGTTGAGGTCTGTTCCTGGCTGCTGAATCTGATTTGTGTATGACCCTGGCTCCGTCTGACTACTGATTTGTGTCTGAACCTTTTGTCTAGCTATTGTCCGATCCGTACCGACTTTGGCCTTGTCTTACTACCCGCTCCGTGTATGACCTCTGGCCTGGCTGACTACCCGCTTCATGCTAAGTAATGTGGCTTGTCTGACTACCCAAATCGTTTGACCATTAGCTGGTTAGTCTCTCTTGCTCCCTGATGCCTGGCTTTCCTTGGCAGGTTCTCATTTTCAGTCATTGGTCGGGCAAGTCCTGTCAGTAAAACAGCAGTGCTAAAGTCCTCTGGGGCTTGTTGTGCCTCTAGCGTTCTAGGGTGCGCGATATCTGGGACCCTAGCATTCTAGGATATTGCGGTTGTGTCCTTGCATTCTAGCTGGAGGGCCTCCTGTTTCCTCTCCGCTATATATAGCACACTTACCACTATTGCTATATCTCAGTGGTTCTGCTCTCGCTACTGGTTCGCTCCTAGCTTGTGCTGCAGTCTGGTTAAGGTTCAGTGTCAGCTTCTGGTAATGAACTGCACACTGTCCCCACGCCTAACCCCAGAAGGGTTGGGGAAGTGTCTATATTACTTTTTTTGTATTATTTTCAATAAAGTGAAATTGATTTTATGTACCTGTCTGAGTAGTTATTCACAAGTCTCCTGTGACATGTGGATGGTCGAAGGCCAGGTACTGGCCGCTTCTGCATTCCTGTGGTCACGGTGCAGGCACACCTGTGACATTGCGCTGCTTTTATAGGCTCTTCTTCATTGGCCTAATTGCTTCCCGCCTTATGGAGGTGTATTTAAACTACCCAGAGATTAGAGGTAGTTGCCCTTATGTGGTGTTCGTGCTAGTATTCCTTGTGTCTCGCTTAGTCTCGTTGTGACCATTGCTTGGCTTCTATTATTTGCTCCATGTCTGCCCGCAGCTTGTCTGACTACCCACATCGGTTCTAACCTGTGTTTCTGGCTGCCTGCTCACTCCGTGTTGTCCTCGGCTTGTCAGATTATCCTCAATTGCAGTATTAATACTTGAGCAATCTCTGCTCTTGATCACTGGCTCTAGTATCCGTGTGGCAGGTTGCTACTATCTACCAGATAGAACCATAGGCTAGGTTCTTTCCCTGGTGCTATCTCACTACAAGTAGTGCAGGCCTCGGCACGGAGTGCAGCCCTGGGTATTGCATTGTAGTCCTGTCCGTTCTACTATTTCTGGTGATTGTTTATCTCATTACCTGTATTATTATCAATAAAGGTGGTTTTTATCTTACTTTATCTGTGTCTGACCTTCTTTTGCACTGCTGACCGTGACAGGTGGCCCCGAAAGTGTACTCAAAAATACAAACCTAAATGGTAGAGGCTCTGAGAATGAAATTTCTCCTCTGTAATGGCATTAGAGATCTAAAAGATGCTTCTGGGCACTAACTGTAGAACACGCCATTGTGTTGTTTTTTAGTCCTCAGACCCTCTCGCATTTTGGATATGTATTTTGAATACTTTTAGGGGGTCACCCTAAGAATTAAGGGTAATCCAGACATGGACCCTTTGCTCTCTTTTCCTTGGGAATCCAGCTGCACATCACTGACAAGGCCAAACAAGGCCAAAGCATATGTTTGGGGTTAGCTTGTATTCCCATGCAGAAGGTTTAACGGAGCATGGGCCGTTACTATGGGCTCTTATAAGAGCCAGGAACTAAATCACAAAAAGACTGGAAAGTACTGGGTGAATTCCCAGCCCTGGGTGGCTAGGCAGCCACAACAATACGACCTGGCAGATCAAAATGCCTGGCATTCATGATAAAAAGTAGGCCTCCTGACTGGACTCCTATCCTCTATGGGGAAATTAGGTCATTTCAGTTAGAGGGCATGCCGATGGGCAATGCCATGTTCGACCAGTAGGTGTCTCCCTGCACAGTACATAGTGTTGAAGGTTTTCAGTGCACTATGTTACTGGGAAGGTAGGCACTCTTCCAATTCGTCACCACCATTTCATTTAGTTGTTGCACTGGTTCCCATTGATTGGGGAGCCAGAGTGACGTGATTGAGTTATGTGTCAGACCCGGGGAATTCAATCTTCAATGGAGAATTATGGCCTGGGCCCTTATTGGTTGTTGGTCTCTTGTCACTCCAATTCCTATTGGTTGAGTATTGGAGCGACAAGATTAAATAATGTAAATATGCTTTCCCTGTGTACAGTCCTTTTGACTGTAGAGAGAAGCCTGGCACAATGGCCCAAGACGACCCGTTGTCTTGGGTTTCCATTACACTGGTGGCAGAAGTGGGATTCTCTCTCCTTTCAAGAGATCCAAACCACCACCTGGGATTCAGCTGGTGAAGCATGGCAGAAGCAACAATGCACCATGATGCCTGGAGCTCCTCAGCATGGGAGCTACAGCGATATAAAGAATTATGGAGCTGGTGGAAGCTCCTGCTAGGTTGATGTCTTTTGGTGGAATGGGAGGATGTATTGGACAGCTGCACCCAAACAATGATGGGTACTGTGCTCTGTACAGACAAGTGGACCTGGAGTTTTTCCACTGCTCACCCAGCACCAGCCCCTGGCCATTTTGGGATACACTATAAGCCTAACCACTGTTGCCTCCGGTTACACTATAAGCCTAACCAGTGTTGCCTCCGGTTACACTATAAGCCTACCACTGTTGCCTCTGGTTACACTTAAGTCGGTCCACGGTTGCCTCCACCTACGCCATCAGCCTAGCTATTGTTGCTTCCGGGCTACCAGAGTTTTGCCACGGTTGTCTCAGGTTGCGCTACCCGTGGCTGTTGATTGCCTTTCGGCAGAAACTTCGATCACTGCTCCAGCTGTCTCCGTATTAGGAGCTAGCAGGCAAGGCCATCTGATACGTTGCCCTGCAGTTTCTGGGACAGTGCTGCTCCACTGTCCATTCCCTGCGCTACAGGCTGTTGCCAATTGTACTTATATTTCCCCTGTGTCTGTATTGTTATTACCTGTCTTTATTGCCTGTTCCTATGTCCTGCTTAGACCTGTGATAGGGTCATTCTATTTAATTATTAATAAATTACTTTTTACCTTATCCAATTGTCTGAGTGTACTGAAACCGTGACAGGAAATCAGCGACGAGAGATTGCCTACAAGGTCGCTGCAACCTCCCAGACCTATGGATGGCATTGAATCGGCTAGTTGTACATGAATGGACCATCGAGCAAAGGTACTACAAAGATGAACGAGTACCTCCTCAACAAGATCTACACTGACCACTACATTGCCCCTGCCCTGGAGAGTGGGACTGAGGTCCTCCCCAGTGGCTCTGTTGCCCATCCTGCCCTGGAGAGTAGGACCAAGGTCCTTCCCACCAGCTCTGTTGCCCCTGCCTTGGGGAGTAGGACAGAAATCCTCCCCAGCAGCTCTGTTGTCCCGCCCTGTGGAGTGGGACCAATGTCCTCTCCAGCAGCTCTGTTGCCCCTGCCCTGGAGAAAGAAGCAACGTCTTCTCCAGTGTCTCTGATGACCCTGACCTGAGGAGTGGGACTGAGGTCCTCACTGGTGGTCTGGTCACCTGCCCTGGTGTTTGGGACAGAAGCCCATGCTTGTCTGAATTTTTGCCCTGAAATGGCAGGTGGCACCCAGATTATTGCCACCGAGGGGCCAATGGAACCAGTGTCCCTCCGGCTCTCCTGGTATCCCAGGGTCCTGTTGCCTCACAGGACTCCCGCCTACAGACTTGCCCTGGATCCAGTCCACTGGCCTGGATCCCCTAGGAAGCCACACAGCCTATGCCTGGGAAGCTGGACCCATGAACCCACACAGACTGCTATTAAACTTGGGTGAGAAGGTGGGAACAACCCCTTCATTTGCTCCAGGCCTCCATCCCCTGCCTTGCCCTCCCTGGCTGGTATTGTTATTGCATGCTACCACTTCTGGTCTTAACGGACAAATTACCCCACCTACGTCCAAGCCACCGTTCAAGGTTGCAGCTGGCTTGAGACTTGAGAAGGGGGTGGGGTGCAATGTAATGGATCCTGGGCCATTACTATGTGCTCTTGTAAGAGCCAGGAATTAAATCATAAAAAGACTGGAAAGCACTGGGGGAAGTCTGTCACGATTTTATTGAACACTCAGACAATTTGGTAGGATAAAATAGAAAAGCTTTATTAGGCAATATAAAGCGCAACAAGGCCCTTCACGGGTCCAAACTCTACAAGCAGCAGTAAGAAAGTTTGACACAGGTCAGGGCATACAAATAGCAATACAATAAATGAGGCTCTACTGGCCTTACCAAATATTGGGTAAGGCAGCCTGGAGACTGGTGCAGCAAGGAACAGAGGAGGCTCTATCGGCCTTACCGAATACCGGGTAAGGCAGCCTGGTAACTGGTGCAACAAGGAACAGAGGAGGCTCTACCGGCCTTACTGAATACCTGGTAAGGCAGCCTGGTAACTGGTGCAACAAGGAACAGAGGAGGCTCTACAGGCCTTACCGATTACCGGGTAAGGCAGCCTGGTATCTGGTGCAACAAGGAACAGAGGAGGCTCTACCGTCCTTACCGAATACCGGGTAAGGCAGCATGGTATCTGGTGCAGCAGAGAGAGTACTGACAGGTAGTAACACCGTAGGCCGGTGTGCTCAGGAGGTAGTACTGGCAAAGGCCCCACCGGGTCCCAGGCTGAGTGTAGTGTAATGAGCTGACAACGGTAACCGCTAGTGACCGGATAGCACAGACTGGTTGTACGTAACGGAGGCCACAGAGAATCACAAGCTGAGCGTAGTGTAATGGGCTGGCAACGGTAACCTCTAGTGACCGGATAGACAGACTGGTATCTCGTAACGGAGGCCACAGAGAATCACAGGCTGAGCGTAGTGTAATGAGCTGGCAACGGTAACCGCTAGTGACCGGATAGCACAGACTGGTATCTCGTAACGGAGGCCACAGAGAATCACAGGCTGAGCGTAGTGTAATGAGCTGGCAACGGTAACCTCTAGTGACCGGATAGACAGACTGGTATCTCGTAACGGAGGCCACAGAGAATCACAGGCTGAGCGTAGTGTAATGAGCTGGCAACGGTAACCGCTAGTGACCGGATAGCACAGACTGGGTGTACGTAACGGAGGCCACAGAGAATCACAGGCTGAGCGTAGTGTAATGGACTGGCAACGATAACCGCTAGTGACCGGATAGACAGACTGGTATCTCATAACAGAGGCCACACTGATACACAGGCAGAGAGTAGCGCAACCGGAGGCAACAAATATGAGAGGACTGACAACAATAGCGAGGGCAGCACAAGGAGCGTAAGTCAGTCAATGCCTGGATCAGTATCAGACAGCGGAAGTCAGCCAAGGCCTGGGTCGGTACACAGAGAGCGGTAGTCAGCCAAAGCCTGGATCGCTACACAGAGAGCGGTAGTCAGCCAAAGCCTGGATCGGTACACAGAAAGCGGTAGTCAGCCAAAGCCTGGATTGGTACACAGGAGCGGTAGTCAGCCAAAGCCTGGATTGGTACACATAGAGCAATAGTCAGCCAAAGCCTGGATTGGTACACAGGAGCGGAGCAGGAACAAGGTCAGACGAAAACCGGATCAACACGGAACAGGAGCACAGAATAACGTAAGGTCAGGAACACCACGAAAGGGCACCGGCCTAGTGACAGGAGGGCATATATGAAGGCAAACCCTGGGAGGTGCCAGCTAGCACCAATAAGAGACAGCCAAACACAAACCCGGAAGTAAGAATGTTGCACAGAGAATCACGGGCACAGTGATAGTATCCCCCTCTCAAAGACCCCCCCTCCTACCTTGAGGGGTCTGGGTTTTCTAGGAAACTTGGCATGGAATCTGCGCAACAGAATCGGAGCATGAATATCAGAGTGGTTAACCCATGAACGTTCCTCTGGACCATAACCCTTCCAATGCACCAAGTATTGGACCTGGCCATGGAATCTATGTGACTCCAAAACACTCTGCATCTCATATTCATCATGATCCTGTATGCGCACAGGACCAGGGACAGCAGGAGTGGTAGTAAATCGGTTGTACAACAATGGCTTAAGAAGTGACACATGGAACACATTACGTATTCTCATGGAAGCCGGTAATTCCAACGCATAGGAGACAGGTTTAACTCGAAGGAGCACCCGGAACGGACCCACAAACCGGGGAGCAAACTTGAGACAAGGAACTTGCAACCTGAGATTCTATGAGGATAACCAGACCCGGTCCCCCACCTGGAATACAGGAGCCGGCAGGCATCTGTTGTTGGCATGCCGCTGGGCTAGTGCAAAAGACTCACGTAGGGTATTCTGGACCTGTGCCCATCTGGAGCGGAGCTGCCTAATATGCTCATCCAGAGCTGGAATCTGCTGTGCCTGAAAGTTATCTGGGAGCAAGCATGGTTGAAACCCGTAAGTGATCAGGAAGGTTGAGCTCCCAGACGTGCAGCACACCGCACAGTTCCTGGCAAACTCTGCCCACGGCAACAAGTCAGCCCAATTGTCATGATGATTGGAAATTAAACAACACAAGAACTGCTCCAATCCCTGGTTGGCACGTTCAGCGGCCCCATTAGTCTGGGAATGATATGCCGAGGTAAATGACAACTGAATCCCCATCTGGTCACAAAAGGCCCTCCAGAATCTCGAGACGAATTGACTCCCACGATCCGAGACCAGCACCTTGGGTACCCCGTGGAGTAGGAATACCTCCCTGGCAAATACAATTGCCAGCTCCTTAGCAGATGGCAAGCCAGGGAGTGGCACAAAATGAGCCATTTTTGAGAACCTGTCAACTATCATTAGGATTACAGTAAACCCTCTAGAGGCCGGCAGTTCTACCAAGAAATCAATAGATACGTGTGACCAAGGCCGGTCCCCATTAGGAACAGTCTGTAAGAGACCCACAGGAAGATGTCTGGGGACCTTGGAACGGGCACAAGTGGCACAGGCTGCTGTAAATGCCGCACAGTCATCCCTCATGCCAGGCCACCAAAACATACGGGACAATGACCAAATCAATTGATTCTTCCCAACATGACCAGCCACCCGGGAGGAGTGGTAGGTATCCATCAGTTTAGCCCGAAAAGGCTCGGCCACAAAGCACTTGCCCACAGGTTTCTCTGGAGGAGCATTGGCCTGGGATGCCAAGATCTCTTCCCCTAAGGGAGAAGTAATACTGGTTTGTAGGGTGTCAAGTATGCGGTTCGGAGGGATATTAGGCACAGGTATAGAGTCAGCTTCAGGATCAGAGCCAAATTGTCTGGATAAGGTATCAGCACGTGCATTCTTAGTACCAGGCAAGTAAGAGACAATGAAATTGAAACAAGACAAAAATAGTGCCCATCTTGCTTGCCTCGGAGAAAGCCTTTTAGCTTCTGAGAGATACATGAGGTTTTTATGATCAGTCAGAATCAAAATCGGTACCTTAGTGCCCTCCAACAAATGTCGCCATTCATGTAAGGCCAGAATAATCGCTAGGAGTTCCGGGTCTCCAATGTCATACAGACTCTGCATTTTGGTCAACTTCCTCTAAAAGAACCCACATGGTCTCAAAGTGTTATCAGGACCTGGTTTTTGACCCAAGACTGCCCCGACTCCAGTCTCAGATGCATCCACCTCTAAAGTAAATGGCAACTCAGGAATGGGATGCGACAGAACTGGAGCAGTAGAAAATGCCAATTTTAGTGTCTCAAATGCCTTAATTGCCTCTGGGGACCATTCTGAGGCGGAGGCACCCTTGTGGGTCATATCGGAATAAATTTCCTATAATAATTCGCGAATCCTAGAAATCGCTGTAAGGGTTTGACATCCGTGGGCCACGGCCACTGTTGTACAGCTGCAAGCTTGTCCTTATCCATAGTGAAGCCCTCTTTAGAGATCACATACCCCAAAAAGGCCACACTGGACCTATGGAACTCGCACTTCTCGAGTTTGCAATACAGCTTGTTCTCCCTTAAATTCTGCAAAACTGCAGAGACATGTCCACGGTGAGTCTCCAGGTCAGGAGAGTAAATCAAAATGTCATCTAGGTACACGACCACAGAGGATTTGTCACGGTTTGTTTTGACTCACAGACACAGAGTTAAGATAAAAACACAGCTTTATTGAAAAGATAATAAGAACCCTCACAGGTCCTGAACATCCCACATATGTTACAGACACACGACAGGTTCAAGTAGTATAGCATACAATGATACAATGTATAGACTCTAACCGGCCTTACCAAAATACCGGGTAAGGCAGCCTAGAGGATGGCACAACGGGACCGAGGAGGCTCTACTGGCCTTGCCAATATACCGGGCAAGGCAGCCTAGAAGATGGCACAAAGGACTAAGGGAGCTCTACCGGCCTTGCCAATATACCGGGCAAGACAGCCCAGAACCTGGCACAATAGAAATGAGGAGGCTCTACCGGCCTTACCAATATACCGGGCAGCAAGCAAAAGGTGTAGGAGTGGAGCTAACCAGTACCACGTACTGGACAAACATGGAGGCCCTACCGGTGCTATAACGGAGGCAGCACTAGCAACCGGTGTTGGAGTGGAGCAAACCAGTACCACGTACTTTACAAACACGGAGGCCCTACCGGTGCTATAAACGGAGGCAGCACTAGCAACCGGTGTTGGAGTGGAGCAAACCAGTACCACTTACTGGAGAAACATGGAGGCCCTACTGGTGCTATAACAGAGGCAGCACTAGCAACCGGTGTAGAGTGGAGCAAACCAGTACACCGACAGCCAGTGCAATCTCGGAGGCCAGAAGCCTGAAATCAGCGGTGCCAACCAAGGAAGGCACCGGAAGTCAGAATGTCGCCGAGGCAACCAGAGTCAAACGGAATGAAGCCAAGTTGGGATCCAGAAACAGGAACATCAGCCAGGCCGGGTCAGGATACCGGAGCAGAAACGTCAGCCAAACCGGGTCGGATACGGAAGAAGGAACGTCAGCCAGGCCGGAGCGGTACACAGGAACGACTCTGGAGAGTAGACAGGCTATCCGGTTCGGTACCCAGGCGCATGAACAGGAGAGAAGTCAGGCAGGCCAAAGAGGTACACAGGAATCCATAGGCAGGCGTAGCACTGGCATAGAAACACCACAAAAGGGCAGTGAAAGGGTGCAGGAGCCCAGTCTATATAGGCAATACTGGGCGGACTAATCACAGGCAACCAATGGAAAGCACCCATTGCTAACTGACAAGAAAAGCCAGCAATCACGGGCACCATGATAGGATTGTAAAAAGTCTCGTAGGACATCATTAATCAATTCTTGAAATACCGCCGAGGCATTGTACAGACCAAATGGCATGACTGAATACTCGTAATGCCCCATACGAGTATTGAAATCTGTTTTCCACTCATCACCGTTCTTAATCCGAACTAAATTATACGCCACCCTCAGGTCCAGTTTGGTAAAAATGGAAGCGCCCTTTAAACAATCAAACAATTCTGTGATGAGTGGAATGGGATAGGCGTTCTTTATCATTATTTTGTTAAGACCCCTATAATCAATACAGGGTCTAAGTTCCCCGTACTTCTTTTTAACAAAAAAGAATCCAGCCCCCACGGGCGAGGAAGACTTTCGTATAATACCCCGAGCCAGGGCGTCACTGATATATTCCTCCATGGCACTGTTTTCGTCACCAGACAATGGGTATGTCCTACCTTTCAGGGGCATAGCGCCTGGCACAAGATCAAAAGCACAATTGTAGGGACGATGTAACGGCAAAGTGCTAGCCTCACCCTTACTGAACACATCGCTGAATGATTGGTATTCCAGCGGTAAGGAGGGAGAGGTAAACAAGATTTTGGTAGGCTGACTCAGACAGTGGGTTTTACAGTGTTCAGACCATGACAATACTTCACAAGTTCTCCAGTCCAGTCTGGGATTATGCTTATGCAGCCATGGGAACCCCAAAATGACCTCAAAATGGGGGGACTGGATAATCTGGAATTGTAGGGTCTTTTTGTGAAGAGCTCCAATGCTCACAGATAAAGGACATGTCTCCTGCGTGGCTTGAGGTGGTACCAGCGGCCTTCCATCAATGGCCTCAATGTCGGGCGGAGAGTCTCTGCTTACTAGCGGAATGTTATGCATCATCACAAAGTTCTTGTCCATAAAGTAAACAGCTGCGCTGGAATCAATTAGAGCAGGCGTTTTAGCAGATTCAGAAGCCCAAGAGATCACAATGTCAATCACAGGTTTGCTTAACATGCCTTCTGGGGACTGGTATACACCACCTAGGATCTGTCCCCCATATGACCCTAGGTGCGCTCGGTTCCCAGTCGCACAGGACAAGTTTTTAGCAAATGACCTGCCTTGCCACAGTTCAGGCATAGCCCCTGTTTGCGACGGAAGGAGCGCTCTTGCTTGGACAGTCGTGCAAACCCCACTTGCATAGGTTCCGTGCTCCCTATAGCAGGACCCGGGGGTGTGGGAGGAGAGGGAGGCATAGGTGGGAAATTAACCCTGGTGCCAGATTCGCCAGTGGATCTTGCCCTACGATCCTTGTAAAGACTCCTCTCCCTTATCCGGGAGTCAATCAGAATAGTGTACTCAATGAATTCGTCTAGACCCACTGGTAGATCTTTGGCCGGAATTTCATCTTTAATTTTATTGTTGAGGCCTTGGGCAAATGCAGCAACAAGTGCCTCATCATTCCAGCCTACCTCTGTTGCGTGTGTACGAAATTCAATGGCAAACTCAGAAACAGTACGTGTGCCTTGCTGGATTCTCATAAGGCGCTTGGCAGCAGAGGTGGCACGCCCTGGAACCTCAAACACACTGCGGATGGCCCTTACAAATTCAGCAAAATTAGTAGTAATTGGTTTACCAGTCTCCCAAATCGGATTTGCCCAGGCTAGGGCCTTGCCCGTGAGTAGTGAGATCATAAATCCCACCTTGCTTCTGTCACTGGGAAACGCCTGTGGCACTAGTTCAAGAAAAATCTCCAGTTGGTTCAAGAACCCACAGCAAAGTGTTGGCTCCCCGTCATATCTCAAAGGCAGTAGCGGAGAGCCCTTTAGAGGAAGAGCTGGGTACACTAGCCTGTGCCAATGGTGCCAGAACTGGAGTGGCCACCAAAGATTGTACAGGTCTCTCGAGACAAGCAGTGCGTTCAAGAATGGTTTGAATAACCATAGACAGTTGGTCTAACCATTGTTCCTGAGCGTCCAATCTCCAAAGGAGATTCTGGGAACTACCCTCACCAGCCTTGTCTGAGGCCATGGCCCTTTCGTACTGTCACGGTTTTATTGAACACTCAGACAATTTGGTAGGATAAAATAGAAGAGCTTTATTAGGCAATATAAAGCGCAACAAGGCCCTTCACGGGTCCAAACTCTACAGGCAGCAGTAAGAAAGTTTGACACAGGTCAGGGCATACAAATAGCAATAAAAGGAGGCTCTACCAGCCTTACCAAATACCGGGTAAGGCAGCCTGGAGCAACAAGGAACAGAGGAGGCTCTACCGGACTTACAGAATACCGGGTAAGGCAGCCTGGTAACTGGTGCAACAAGGAACAGAGGAGGTTCTACCGGACTTACAGAATACCGGGTAAGGCAGCCTGGTAACTGGTGCAACAAGGAACAGAGGAGGCT
Organism: Rhinophrynus dorsalis; assembly: GCA_037306005.1. Classification (NCBI taxonomy): domain Eukaryota; kingdom Metazoa; phylum Chordata; class Amphibia; order Anura; family Rhinophrynidae; genus Rhinophrynus; species Rhinophrynus dorsalis. Next base: position 431,482,564 of record CM074719.1, on the reverse strand, counting down.
CTACCGGCCTTACCGAATACCGGGTAAGGCAGCCTGGTAACTGGTGCAACAAGGAACAGAGGAGGCTCTACCGGCCTTACCGATTACCGGGTAAGGCAGCCTGGTATCTGGTGCAACAAGGAACAGAGGAGGCTCTACCGGCCTTACCGAATACCGGGTAAGGCAGCCTGGTATCTGGTGCAGCAGAGAGAGTACTGACAGGTAGTAACACTGTAGGCCGGTGCACTCAAGAGGTAGTACTGGCAAAGGTCCCACTGGGTCACAGGCTGAGTGTAGTGTAAATGAGCTGACAACGGTAACCGCTAGTGACCGGATAGCACAGACTGGGTGTACGTAATGGAGGCCACAGAGAATAACAGGCTGAGCGTAGTGTAATGGGCTGGCAACGGTAACCGCTAGTGACCAGATAGGCAGACTGGTATCTCGTAACGGAGACCACACTGATACATAGGCAGAGAGTAGCGCAACCGGAGGCAACAAACAGGCCCGGACTGGCCATCGGGCATACCGGGCATTTTCCCGGTGGGCCGGTCCTGCGACCCAGGCTCTGTAGGAATACAGAGCGCTGGGAGATGACATCATCTCCCAGCGCTCTGCATTACTGCGACCCGCGCGCGGGAGATTAAGCTCTGTGGCACGCCGCTAGATCACCAGGGACTTGAGGTACAGAAATAAAGGGGCAATGTGGAGATGAACGGGCAATGTTGAGATGAAGGGGCTTTGATGAAGGGGCATTGTGGTCATGAAGAGGGCATTGTGGAAGGGGGCATTGTGGACATGAAGAGGGCATTGTGGAAGGCACATTGTGGACATGAAGGGGGCACTGTGGAAGGGACATTGTGGACATGAAGGGGGCATTGTGGAAGGGACATTATGGTCATGAAGGGGGCATTGTGGACATGAAGGGGACATTGTGGAAGGGGCAATGTGGACATGAAGAGGGCATTGTGGAAGGGGGCATTGTGGACATGAAGGGGGCACTGTGGAAGGGGGCATTGTGGACATGAAGGGGGCATTGTGGACATGAAGGGGGCACTGTGGAAGGCACATTGTGGACATGAAGGGGGCACTGTGGAAGGCACATTGTGGACATGAAGGGGGCACTGTGGAAGGGACATTGTGGACATGAAGGGGGCATTGTGGATATGAAGGGGGCACTGTGGAAGGGACATTGTGGACATGAAGGGGGCACTGTGGAAGGCACATTGTGGACATGAAGGGGGCACTGTGGAAGGGGCATTGTGGACATGAAGGGGGCACTGTGGAAGGGACATTGTGGACATGAAGGGGGCATTGTGGAAGGGACATTGGGGGCATTGTGGACATGAAGGGGACATTGTGGACATGAAGGGGGCATTGTGGAAGGGGCATTGTGGACATGAAGGGGGCATTGTGGAGATGAAGGGGCATTGTGGAAGGGGCATTGTGGACATGAAGGGGGCATTGTGGAGATGAAGGGGCATTGTGGAAGGGATACTGTGGACACGAAGGGGGCATTGTGGAAGGGGCATTGTGGACATGAAGGGGGCATTGTGGAAGGGGCATTGTGGAGATGAAGGGGGCATTGTGGAAGGGACATTGTGGAGATGAAGGGGGCATTGTGGAGATGAAGAGAGCATTGTGGAGGTGAACAGTGTGGGCACTGTGGAGGTGGGGAGGAGGATGGGGTGGGCAGTGTGGAGCTGAATACGTGGGCGGGGCAGGGGATTGTGTCCGGGTCGGAGGGGGGTAGGGGCATCAAAATGCACCTTCGCCCCGTGTGTACATAAACCCTTGCACCGGCCCGGGGGCCGGTCCGGACAGTTAAAAAAAAAAAAATAACGAGCGAACGCTCCCCCCCCCCCCCCCCACGGGCTGCTCAAAAAATAAAAATGGGCCGCTCCGCTTTAAATGCCCGGGCCTATTTTTTGTCCCAGTCCGGGCCTGGCAACAAATATGAGAGGACTGACAACAATAGCTAGGGCAGCACAAGGAGTGTAAGTCAGTCAATGCCTGGATCAGTATCAGAGAGAGGAAGTCAGCCAAAGCCTGGGTCGGTACACAGAGAGCGGTAGTCAGCCAAAGCCTGGATCGGTACACAGGAGCGGTAGTCAGCCAAAGCCTGGATCGGTACACAGAGAGCGGTAGTCAGCCAAAGCCTGGATCGGTACACAGGAGTGGAACAGGAACAAGGTCAGACGAAAACCGGATCAACATGGAACAGGAGCACAGAATAACGTAAGGTCAGGAACACCACGAAAGGGCACCGGCCTAGTGACAGGAGGGCGTATATAAAGGCTAGCCCTGGGCTAGTCAGCTAGCACCAATAAGAGACAGCCAAACACAAACCCGGAAGTAAGAATGTCGCACAGAGAATCACGGGCACCGTGATAAAGTCCCAGCTCCGGGAGGCTGGGCAGCCACAACAATACTGCCGTGCAGGTCAAAATGCCCACCGTTCATGATTAAAAAGTAGGCGGCCTCCTGATTGGTTGCCTATCCTCTATAGGGAAATTAGGTTGTTCCAGTTCCAGGGAATGTCGATGGATAATGCCATGTTCGACCAGTAGGTGCCTCCCTGCACAGTACATAATGTCAAAGGTTTTCAGTGCACTGTGGTACTGGACAGGTAGGCACTCTTCCAAATGGTCGCCACCTTCTTCTCTAGTTATCACTCCGGATCCCATTGGTTAGGGAGCTGGAGTGATGTGATTGAGTTCTGTGTTGGACACGGATAATTCAATCTCCTATGGAGAACAATTACCTGGGTCCTGATTGGTTGCTGGTCTCTTGTTGCTCAGATTCCTATTGGTTGAGATTTGAAGCGGCAAGATTAAATTATGTAAACATGCTTTCCCTATGTACAGTCCCTTTGTCTCACATTTATCTCCTTTTGTGCCCTTTGTATTATGTCGCCCATTGTCCCTTTGTGTATGCTGTGTATACTTCCATTGTGCTACTGTATTAAAGGAGCAGTAAACTTTTTTTATTAAAAAAAATATATTGTATGGATTTTCCTATTGAGTAAAATAAGGGTACTCCTACTGCCTAGAGATTTATATTTCCAGAGTTATTACAGTTTAAACCCATGTTTTCTTACATTAGCAGTGCCCTCTAGTGGTCAAATTCTAGACCTGTTAGATTCTAATGGAGAGGAAAGTCAGAAGGTCAGAGACATACAGTTCTCCATAGAATGTGATAGAAACTGCCTGTCACTTCCTGTCAGTTAGAACTATCAGGAAGTAAACACAGTAAATTCACTTCCTGGTTATTTAAACTGCTATAAATTTTGAATAAAAATCTGACAGCGATGGGAGTGACCTTGTTTTATTCAGCAGGAGATGCTCTATAAAATATGTGTTTTCATAAAAAAAAGTTTACTGCTCCTTTAAGCTTATGTTTAAAATGTCCCCTGTTCCCTTAATAATGAAATAGTTGTTTTGGACTAGAAGTGCGTCCTGTATGTTTCTTTCCTGAATGGTTTAAAGGGTCCCCTTTGACCCTAATTCAGGAGATCTGCTTTCCAGTGATCCAGCCAGCTACCTATATCCACCGGTCTGGCTACCCATCTTGAAGTCACATCAAGGAGAGAAGCCCAGCACGACGACCCAAAACAACACGGAGTCTTGTGTTTCCATTACAGACGGGACTTTCCCATGGTTTTCGAATGGACTGCCCTTTTGGGTGGGATTAGTCTAATATGTACGTGGAAATTATCCTCTTTCATGGCACTAGAGAGCTAAAATGTGATGCTTCCGAGTGGTGACTAGGCCATTGTGCTGTTTGTGCTTCCTCAAAGCCTCTCACATTTTCGATTTGCAGCAACCGATAATGAAATACATGACCACCTCCTATATAAAAATAAAATTGCAATACAGGCCTGACCAACTACCAGCAATGTTATTAAAGCTGTGAATCTTGGTCAGTACCCATCCCAATGCATCAATAAGTAATGCCTCCTTGTTATCTGGGTATATGCTCAAAGCCTGGCTAGAGTTGTTCCTATCCACAAAAGTGGTGATAAAAATGCAGTATTAAATTACAGACCAATATTCCTACACTACACATTATCTAAAGTCCTGAAAAAATGTATTCACACACAACTATACAAGTTTTACCAACTGTCCAGCCTTTTCACCCCTCTTTAATCAGACTTTCATCCAAATCGGCCAACAGTTGTAGCCCTCCTAAAAGTATAAAATTATATCCACACAGGCATGGAAAATGGTGAACTCACTGGAGCTATTTTCCTAGATTTTGCAAAGGCCTTTGATATTGTACACCATAATATTCTGATAAACTAAAACGTTCATTATTGGGTAATCAGACAGAATGCAATGTGTGTCTATTGGTGATAATATTTCCCTTCCTCTCAAAGTAGCAAGTAGGATTCCACATCCCCAAAGGGTCCAGTCTTGGCCCTCTTCTAATTTTTCTATTTATAAATTATCTGCCCAAGATTTACACAGCATCTTCTGTGCAAATGCATGCAGATGACACTATAATCTACAGTAAAAATCCTTATATATCACACCTTGAGGCAATATAACAGGATGATTTCTCTGAAGTTGAAAGATGGATAGCTAAAAACAAACTGTTCTTAAACTACAAAATGGTTACAATGACATTTGGTACAAATGCAAAGTACTTAGTAATGTCTTAGTATAAATGAGCATTCATTTATTCCTTATACTTTGTAATAATGCTCTGTACCACTAAAGAATCCCCCCCTGCCCCTTTTACATATGTCACTATTCATACCTCAGATCTGAAATTCGGTCTCTTGACCACAAAGAGGGACAATCTTGTTGATATCTGTATAACGAAAACCCTGCCCCCCTTGACAAAAGAGGGCAGGTTTTTCCATATGCTGATACAAGATTGTCCTTCATCTTGATCCCTCCGGACCAGATTTCTGATCTGAAGACAGAATAGTGAGGTATGTAAAAGGGGAGGGAGGGGGAAACTTTAAAATATAATAACACATAAACTACAAGGATCATAATATTGCCGACGGTACAGAGTGTTATGTTATTATAAAGTATAAGGAATAATCGAATGCTCATTTATACTAAGACATTACTATCTCTTAAAACTCTGCAATACCCATCTAACCATAGTAATAAAGTATAATCGTAACTTGGCCCAGGTCGACTCCTACAAATATCTTGGTATGTGGCTTGACTGCAACCTCACTTTTGGTCTTTATGTTGATAAATGAACATCCAAATGTTATCCTAAAATAGATGCTCTGTTTAGAAATAAATCCTGTTTAAGACTCCTGGTAAGAAAATATATTGTTCAACAGATGTTAATGTAGTATATGCTTCTGTGCCACAAATCCATCTTTGTAAACTCAACACTCTGTATAGCTCACTATACTGCATTGTCCTCCATTGTAATTACACTACCCATCATTGTGATATAGTTAAAAAACGAAAGTGGCCAACACTCCTATCTAGATGTGCCCTTTACCTTTCTTCCCTATTTTATAACCCCTTCTCTTTAAACCTGTCAAAATACTTGAGGAGTATGCTCGCTCCAGCTCTCCATACTAACTATAAGTTCCACACCACTGCTAACTCGGTGAGTATACCACACTACAAGATGGAAGTCAGTTGATTGTATTTTTCCTTCAAAGTGCCAAAAGCCTGTCATAACCTACCCAAAAAATCAGATCTTCTCCCAATCTATAATCCCTAAAAATAACTGCTTCTTTGTATATAAAAATAATATATATATGTATATATTTTTTTTTGTATGTAGGTTTAGGTGTATGAATGAATATGTTTATTTATATAGCGCCACAAGTGTACTCAGCGCTTCACAATTTAAGGGTTTAGACAACACAGGGAAAAAAGTGTTTTGCAAAGTGAAGCACTAAATGTGAGGTCCCTGCCCGAAAGTTTAAGTCTAAAGTGGTACTGGGAGATACACAGTGTACATAAGAGTCAAGTGCTGACTAGTGCTAGAGTTCTGGTCAGGATAGGAGACACATAAATAAAGTAAATAAATTTTAAGAACCTTAGTTGTACAAAGTCAGTGTCTTCTAACATGTTTAGGTTTTGCTAAGGAGGTGTAGTTTTAAAGGGATAGTAATATCACAATAAAAGTTGATTATTCCATACCATTTTTGGATGATTTTTCACTATATGTAGTTACTCTTTTTTCCTGTAGTTCAACTGCTTAGCTGAAAAGATCCCCCTCCCACCCCTCCAGGCCACGTCACGGATCTGCTCTTGCAGGTCCAGATGGAGTGAGGCGAGGGCCAAACTTCATTAAGCATAAGGAAAATCCTCCCGTCCTTCAAAAAGGAGGGCAGTGTCCCTCGCTGCATTCATCTGGTCCGACAACAGGATTCTACAAACAATGGGAGGTGGCCAGAAGGGGTGGGAGGGGGATCTTTTCAGCTAAGATAGTGATCAAACTACAGAAAAAAAGAGTAACTACGCAGTACCTTGCAAACGTATTCACCCCACCCTTGGCATTTTTCCTATTTTGTTGCATTACAACCTGGAATTAAAATGGATTTTAATTTGGATTTCATGTAATGGACATAAACAAAATAGTCCAAATTGGTGCAGTGAAATGAAGAAAATAATTTGTATTAAAAAAAATTCTAAAAAATAAAAAATGGAAAAGTGGTGCATGCATATGTATTCACCCCCTTTGCTATGAAGCCCGTAAATAAGATCTGGTTCAACCAATTACCTTCAGAAATCAAATAATTAGTTAAATAAAGTCCACTTGCGTGCAGTCGAAGTGTCACATGATCTGTTACATAATCCCTAGAGTCTGCAGCACCACCAAGAAAGTGGCACAATGAAGACCAAGGAGCTCTCTCTCCACAGGTCATGGACAAAGTTGTGGAGAAGTACAGGTCAGGGTCGGGTTATAAAAAAAGTATCCCAAACTTTGAACATCCCATGGAGCACCGTTAAATCCATTATTAAAAAATGGAAAGAATATGACACCACAACAAACCTGCCAAGAAAGGGCCGCCCACCGAAACTCAAGAACCAGGCAAGGAGGGCATTAATCAGAGAGGCAACAAAGAGACCAAAGATAACCCTGAAGGAGCTGCAAACTGTCACGGTTCTCAGGAATAAACCAGGAGTCAGTACGGTAAAGTAAAACAATCTTTTATTAGAATAATACCAGTAATGCACCTAAACAGATAACACACAGTGGGTGATCAAAGAGGCAAGCACTGTGTCAGACCAGTGAGTTTGACCTCTGTAGTGGGAAAACTATTAGAAGGCATAATAAGGGACTATATTCAGGATTACAACACAAAAAATAAGATCATTAGCAAAAATCAACATGGTTTTATGAAGAATAGGTCATGCCAAACTAATCTTTTCAGCTTCTATGAGGAGGTAAGCAGCAACCTTGACAATGGCAAGGCAGTAGATGTAGTATATCTAGACTTTGCAAAGGCATTTGATACAGTACCACACAGAAGGCTGGTGTATAAAATAAGGAAATTGGGGCTAGGAGATAACCTTTGCAATTGGATACAAAACTGGTTGAAGGATAGGGAACAGTGTGTGGTTGTAAATGGAAAATTCTCCAGTATAGTTAAAGTGGAGAGTGGAGTACCTCAGGGTTCAGTATTGGGTCCGCTGCTTTTTAACATGTTTATAAATGACCTGGAAATAGATATAGAAAGCAAAATATCAATATTTGCAGATGATACTAAATTATGCAAAGTCATTAATTCAGAACAGGATATTTTCTCTCTACAGAGGGACTTACATACAATGTCAGATTGGGCAAACATGTGGAATATGAAGTTTAATGTGGGGAAGTGTAAAGTCATGCATTTGGGAGGAAACAATCCCAAGGCTACTTATAAACTTAATGGAATAATTTTAGGTGACTCGTTGCTAGAAAAAGACCTGGGTATCCTTGTCAACTACAAACTTGGAAACAGTGACCAGTGTCAAACAGCAGTAGCAAAGGCAAACAAAGTCCTGTCTTGCATAAAAAGAGGTATTGAAGCAAGAGTGGATAACATTATTTTGCCATTATACAAATCATTGGTAAGACCTCACCTTGAGTATGCAGTGCAATTTTGGGCACCGGTTCTGAAAAAGGATATACTAGAACTAGAGAGGGTACAGCGGAGAGCAACAAAATTAATTAAGGGAATGGAGGACTTGACATATGAGGAACGACTAAACAAACTTGGTTTATTTACTCTAGAGAAAAGACGACTAAGAGGAGACCTTATCACATTGTACAAGTATATGAGAGGTCAATACAAGGATCTCTGCGGTGAGCTATTTATTCCAAGGCCTGCTCAGGTGACCAGGGGACACCTCTTGAGATTAGAGGAAAGGAGGTTTAAACTTCAGCAGAGGAAGGGTTTTTTTACGGTAAGGTCTGTCAAATTGTGGAATTCATTGCCCAGGGAGGTAGTTATGGCAGATACAATGGACACATTTAAGAGAAGATTAGATACATTTCTTTCAAAAGGGAACATACAGAGTTATACTGTTTATCAGTAGGCAGATCAGGAAGGTCTGATAAAGACTAATTTAATTGGTAGCAGGAAAGCTATAAAATTCTTAGTTACTGAGGTATGAAGCGAAGGTTGAACTGATGGACTTGTGTCTTTTTTCAACCTAATTTACTATGTTACTATGTTACTATAAATAGCAGTCCGTCAATAGATCCACCACACTGTCCGAGACTAGACCTCAGCCCACTGGAGCCTCGGGGTAATTCAGAACACCCCAAAGGACTAGCACTGACTCAGCCTGCAATCAGTCTAGGAGTCTGATAGAGCCCCAGGTCCGCAATAGGACGGGTGTCTGTGGAGCTGGGACCAACAAACGGAGGAAACAGACAGGGCCCCCTAGTCAGCACCAGAAAGCATAGTCAGACAAGCCGGGTCATACACGGAGCGGGTAGTCAGCCAGAGCCACAGGTTTGTACCAGATAGGATATCCACTGAAGCGTTGGTATGCTGGAATCACAGTGGACAGAGCCCCAAGTCAACACCAGAGTGGGTAGTCAGACAAGCCAGGTTATACACTGAAGGGGTAGTTAGCCAGAGCCACGGGTTTGCACCAGAAAGGATGTCTAAGCCAAATCTGAATGCACAAGGAGAATGGTCAGACAGAGCCACAGGTGAACACCAGAATGGATGGACAGACAGTCCAGGTCATACACAGTTCAGGTAGTCAGCCAGAGCCACAGATCCGCACCAGATTGGGTGTCCACTACACAATTGGAGCAGGCAAAAGAGTATTCAGACAGAGCCACAGGTCAGCACCAGAATGGATGGTCAGACAAGCCAGGTCATACACAGAGCCCAAGTATCATGGTGCCCGTGATTGCTGGCTTTTCTTGTCAGTTAGCAATGGGTGCTTTCCATTGTTTGCCTGTGATTAGTCCGCCCAGTATTGCCTATATAGACTGGGCTCCTGCACCCTTTCATTGCCCTTTCGTGGTGTTTCTATGCCAGTGCTACGCCTGCCTATGGATTCCTGTGTACCTCTTTGGCCTGCCTGACTTCTCTCCTGTTCCTGAGCCTGTGTACTGTCCTGGATAGCCTGTCTACTCTCCAGAGTCATTCCTGTGTACTGCTCCGGCCTGGCTGACGTTCCTGCTTCCGTATCCAACCCGGTTTGGCTGACGTTTCTGCTCTGGTATCCTGACCCGGCCTGGCTGACGTTCCTGTTCCTGGATCCCGACTTGGCTGCATTCCGTTTGACTCTGGTTGCCTCGGCGACATTCTGACTTCCGGTGCCTTACCTGGTTGGCACCGCTGATTTCAGGCTTCTGGCCTCCGAGATTGCACTGGCTGTCAGTGTACTGGTTTGCTCCACTCTACACCGGTTGCTAGTTCTGCCTCCGTTATCGCACCGGTAGAGCCTCCATGTTTGTCCAGTATGTGGTACTGGTTTGCTCCACTCCTACACTGGTTGCTTGCTGCCTCCGCTATAGCACCGGTAGGGCCTCCGCTACATCCTGTCACTTCTGCCATAGGCTGCCTTACCCGGTATATTGGTAAGGCCAGTAGAGCCTCCTCAGTTCTATTGTGCCAGGTTCTGGGCTGCCTTGCCCGGTATATTGGCAAGACCGGTAGAGCTCCCTTAGTCCTTTGTGCCATCTTCTAGGCTGCCTTGCCCGGTATATTGGCAAGGCCGGTAGAGCCTCCTCAGTCCTATTGTGATGTCCTCTAGGCTGCCTTGCCCGGTATATTGGCAAGGCTGGTAGAGCCTCCTCGGTCCCGTTGCGCCATCCTCTAGGCTGCCTTACCCGGTATTTTGGTAAGGCCGGTTAGAGTCTATACATTGTATCATTGTATGCTATACTACTTGAACCTGTCGTGTGTCTGTAACTTATGTGTGATGTTCAGGACCTGTGAGGGTTCTTATTATCTTTTCAATAAAGCTGTGTTTTTATCTTAACTCTGTGTCTGTGAGTCAAAACAAACCTTGACACCAAGGGAAACAGAACTGTATTGTACAATAACGCAAGGGCAACTGAGTCAGGACTCAGTCTGCCCTTTAAACCCCTCCTCAGGAAGTAGGTAGGAGGAGAAGCTCAGAGGGAGGAAGTAGATAGGAGGAGACTACAGGAAGCAAACACATAAAACAGAGGCCTGCTGCATGTTTGAAGCCTTGTGCCTGCAGATGATGCTGAAACGATGGTAAGCTGTAACACAAAACTTCACAACGGAGATTGGAGTATCTGTCCATAGGACCACTTTAAGCCGTACACTCCACAGAACTGAGCTTCACAGAAGAGTGGCCAGAAGAAAGCCATTACTTAAAGAAAAAAATAAGCAAACACGTTTGCTGTTCGTCAAAAGGCAAGCGGGAGACTCCCCAAACATATGGAAGAAGGTATTCTGGTCAGATGAGACTAAAATTGAGCTTTTTGGCCATCAAGGAAAAGGCTATGTCTGGTACAAAGCCAACACCTTTCATCACCCCGAGAACACCATCCCCACAGTGAAGCATGGTGGTGGCAGCATCATGTTGTGGGATGTTTTTCATCGGCAGGGACTGGGAAACCGGTCAGAATTGAAGGAATGATGGATAGCACTAAATACAGGGAAATTCTTGAGGGAAACCTGTTTCAGTCTTCAGTCAGGGACAGAGATTCACCTTCCAGCAGGACAATGACCCTAAGCATACTGCTAAAGCAACACTTGAGTGGTTTAAAGTGGATGTGTCACCTATGGACAACATCCCATAAATAAATAGGTGACATAGCCAATACAATGAAAACGTTATTTATTTTTTATTTAAAGTTTTGATTTTGCTTAAATTTAACTTACAAAAGTCTGGGCTGCAGCCACTTCCGTATAGACTGCAGCCTGAAGCTCTGCCTCTGCTCTCCTCCTTCCTCCGATGATGGAGGCTACTGTCTGTAAGCAGGAGCGGTCTCATTGGCTAGATATCGATCTCTGCCAATGAGACCGCTCCAGCTTACAGACAGAAGACTCTGTCATCGGAGAAGGGAGGAGAGCAGAAGAAGAGCTCTGTAACCACATAGAACTGCAGTCAACACGGAAGTGGCTGCAGTACAAACTACGTACGTTAAATTTAAGGGAAATCAAAACTTTAAATAAAAAATAAATAACATTTTCATCATATTGGCTATGTCACCTAACTATTTATGGGATGTTGTCCATGGGTGACACATCCACTTTAAGGGGAAACATTTATATGTCTTGGAATGGCCTAGTTAAAGCCCAGACCTCAATCTAATTGAGTATCTGTGGTATGACTTAAAGCTTGCTGTACACCAGCCGAACCCCATCCAACTTGAAGGAGCCGGAGCAGTTTTGCCTTGAAGAATGGGCAAAAATCCCAGTGCTTATATGTGCCAAGCTTACAGAGATGTACCCCAGCTGTAATTGCTGCAAAAAGGTGGCTCTACATAGTATTGACTTGGGGGGGTAAATGCTCAAGTTTTCTGTTTGTCTTGTTTCTTGTTTGTTTCACAATAAAAAATATTTTGCATCTTCAAAGTGGTAGGCATGTTGTGTAGATCAAATTATACAAAGCCAAAAAAATCCATTTTAATTCCAGGTTGTAATGCACAAAATCGGAAAAATGCCAAGGGGGTGTTGGATACTTCTGCAAGGCACTGTATTATAAGAGATGTGCAATGGTGCATAGTGAGAGGTTGAGTATTCCACAGATAAAGAGCAATAAGAGAAAAAGGTTTGATACATGAGAGATCTGTAGACATAAAAGGAGCTGACAGAAGACTGTCAATGACTGATTGTAATTGCAGGGATGGGGTATAGCAGGAGATCAGAGTGGAAATGTAGGAACTGTAGAGGAGAGAAGGGTCTTGAATGAGACAAGTAAAATGTTGCCACTGGAAAGGTTTGAGGAGGAGCAGGCAGGGACAAACCTAAAAGTATGTAGCGAAACAACTTTGGTATATACATACACTCATACGTTTGATACAGAACAGCACAGGATAAAACAATAACAATTAAAAAAAGAAATGTGAAGAAAAAGTATAAAAATGGAAACATTGCCATGACACAATTATTGGCACCCTCTTGAAGAATTCAAATCAGTTTGAAAAGAATATCATTGCTGTGAAATTAGACTTACCTGTGATAAATAGTCAGTGATCACATGGCTTGAATTAACCAATAAATGATAGCTGTAATGTTTAAAAAGGCCGCTTTTATTCCTTGTTCCTTTTTCACAGTGGTGAAGAGAAGAAAGATGTCTAAGAACATGAGAAATGCTATTATCATCACCAAACATAAGAATTCTACAGGGTACAAGGCCATCTCCAAAGACATTGTCAACAGTTCACAATGTTATCAAGAAGTTTGTTGCTCATGAAACCTTCAAGAACCTTCCAGGACATGGTGGCAAGAGGAACACTGATCAAAGAAGTCTCTGAAGATTGGCGGAAAATGGGAAAAATACCAAGTAAGACATCCACACAGCTTAAGGCTGACCTGGAGCAATCTGAAGTGATGGTTTCAACCCCTATCATAAGCCACACACTAAACCAAGAAGGGCTTTATGGGAGAAATCATACTTGATGTACAATATATTTAAGGTGCCAATATTGTTGACCACAACTGTATGTGAATATGCCGCCTGAATGTTATTAAAGGGGATCTCTCACCCCTAAACAAGTTAGGCTTATTAGTTAGAGTATATAGCAAAGATGTTTAAAACTTTATTTATTTGTTTTTTTAAAACGCTATTTGGGCTAAAATTATTGTTTACAGAGTGCCTTGCCAATTCCGCATACGCTGCTTTTGCCAAAGTTTACCGCTCTGCCTCTGCTCCCTTCCCACTCTCCAGCCTCCTCCGATGACAGAAGTTTTCTGTCTGTAAGCTGGAGCGGTCTCATTGGCTAGATATCGATCTCTACCAATGAGATCGCTCCAGCTTACAGACAGAAGCCTCCATCATCGGCGAAGGTTGGGTAGTGGGAAGGAAGCAGAGGCAGTGCAGCCAACTTCGGCAAGAGCAGTCTATGCAGAAGTGGGGTACAGGGCACTCTGTAAACAATAATTTAGCCCAAATAGGGTTTTAAAAAAATAAAGTTTTAAACATTTCCGCTATATTCTCTAACTAATAAGCGTAACTTGTTTAGGGATGAGAGATCCCCTTTAAGGGACAGTATTAAGGAATACATGTTAAAACAAATACACTTAAACCAGCATGGTTTTATGAAAGACAAATCATGTCAAATAAACATTTTTTGCTTTTCAGATATTTAGATCAAAGTTAGGCAATATATGTAGCTTTCTTGGATTTTGGAAGATATTCTGATATTATAAAAAAGGATTAATCTAAGTTAACCCCTTGCATGCCAGTGTTTTGTAGAAGTCTCTAGCACCCAGAGGTTAAATGATATAGGCCTAGGGTAAAATATTTTACTGGAAAGTAATAAATTGCTGTCAATGACACATTCTCACACTTGACAAAAATATAAATAGATGTACTACAGGTTTCTGTCCATGTCCCAATTCTTTTTTTATTTGTGTATTAATGTGAATTAAAAGTAGTAAGTCTGTGTCTTATGTTAACACCAAATTGTGTAAGGCGATTCAACTAGCCATTATGTATCTGCTTTGCATGAAGATGTAGACATATTTGGGGACTGGGATGTCTTTTGTCTTGTGTTTTATAATCAGATCCTCCAGATAAAGTGTAATGTTGATCCCTTGTATCTTAAGATGAGACACTAGTGGTGCCATTCATTTTGTGAACATCCTTGGGGCTGTAGCCAGACCCAAGCAAAGTGCCACAAACTGAAAGTGATTATTCTGAAAACAAATCTGGAAACTTTTCTTTGCAATTGGTATGTGAAAATATGCCTATGGATGAAAGGAATTCTCCAGGCAACATAGTATTTATGAATCTGGGTACTCGCCTGAACTTTTTCAGGTTAAGTCTAGTACCAGTGTGAACCCCTGTCTTTTTTTGATACTATAAAATGGTTTGAGTAGAATCATATGAATGTTTGATTTTTTGGGATAGGCCTGATTACCCCATCTGTGATCACACTTGATATTGTTTTCAAAAAAGGTGACTGACTTGTGATTCTCTTTGGGACCTGAGAAAAAAGAAACGTGTGAGTTGTAAAGTCTTGAAATGGAGCTGGTAACCAGATTTTAGTATCAATACCACCCAGTTCACTTGATGCAGATTCCCTGCATTGATGATGGAAAAATTGTAGCTGCCCTCCCAAGGGAGGGTTTGGAAGGTAGCCTGGATTGCTACCATCATAAGGTGGCTGCACTGGAGGATTAATTATTTGACAATTGTCTCTTGTCATGCCAAGAAGCCCTTGAAAAATTGGATTCCTTTGTTGATGCAATCTGAAATTGTTATTGTCTTGATGAGAAAGGTCTAGCACCTACATTGAAGAAAAAATTATAGATCGGTTTTAAGATCTTTGCCAAAAAACATGTTCCCAATAAAAGGAATTTAAGCCAGGGTTTTTTTTTTTTGAGGACATCATATCCACTGACCAATTCTTTAGACACATAAATCTTCATGCTGCCATTGAAACATCCAAACACCTGGTTGCCATTTGGGCAATTTCTAGTACTACATCATAGCAGAATGAATTTGTTTCCTGTATAAGATTTTGTTTTGGCCAAAAGAATGTGGACAGCTGCTTGAGCATATCATTCCAAAAACATGGGCTTTAATATGGAGTTGGTTCCCCCTTCTGTGAAGGGTTTCTAATAGATGTTGGAACATAGCTGTGGGGATTTGCTTCTATTCCATCACAAGAACATTAGTGAGGTCAAGCACTGATGTTTGACGATTAGGCCTGGCTCACTGTCGGAGTTCCATTTCATACCAAAAGGTGTTTGATGGGGTTGAGGTCAGGGCTCTGTGCAGGCCATTAAAGTTATTTTACACTGACCTTGATAAACCATTTCTGTATTGACCTTGCTTTGTGCAAGGGGGCATTGTCATGCTGAAACTGGAAAGGGGCCTTCCTCAAACTGCTGTCACAAAGTTGGAAGCACAGAATCATCTACAATGTCACTGTATCATGTAGCATCAAGAAGTCCCTTCACTGGAACTATGGGGCCTAGCCCAAACCATGAAAATCAGTCCCAGGCCATTATATCTCCCCCAAACTTTACAGTTGGCACTATGCAGTCCAACAGGTAGAGTTCTCCTGGCATCTTCCAAACCCAGAGTCTTTGTCACGGAGGTGACTGTGAAATACCAATCGGCAAGTACAGATACAATAAAATGAACTTTATTAATAAAGAATTAAAAGAAAGAATATACCTCTCCAACCTTCACTAGACCAGGTAGGAACGATGCAACGGCACTTCCCTAACCCTTCAATCGACAGGCTTGAAGACAGAGAAATACTATACCCCAGAATGCTGGAGTATCAACCAGGAGCTACAGCACCTCTTCCACCTTCACGAGGTCCGGTATAGGACAGTGTAATGACATTTCCACAGCACCTCACTAGACAGGTGGAAGAGAGGTGAACTGAATATACTCCAGAACGCTGCAGCAACCAAGGAGTGAGAGCACCTTCTCCTACCTTTTCGAGGTCTGGTCTGGGAACAGTGTAACAAGACTTTCCCAACCATTCACTAGACAGGTAGGAGGAAGACTACTGGACTATACATCAGAACACTGGAGCACCACCAGGAGCAAGAGCACAGCCTCCACCTTCATGAGGCCAGGTAAAGGTACAGTGTAACAACACTTCCCAAAACCCTTCACTAGACAGGTGGAAGTAGGGCACACCGACTACACTCCAGAATGATGGAGGACCACAAAGAGCGAGAACACCTCTCCAACATAAGATGACTAGGCTACGTATAGGCCCTAGATGCTAGGGACCTTGACAGGCAATGGTGGCTGCCCCTAGATGAATAGGGGTATCTGACAGAGGTGACAGACCCTAGAACACTAGGGGATATAACTGGCAACTCAGGATAGGCCACAGGTGGACAACAGACTAGGCAACAAGCACACGTACTGCCAGGAAGCAGTAACGCAGTAGCAGCAGGCTAGTAAACCAAGGGAGGAAGGCAGCCAGGCCTGGGTAGGCCGTAGGTGGTAAGTCAACCTGAGTCGGGAGCACAGCGGAGCAAGTGTCAACCAAAGCCTGAAGATAAGGTAGTAGAGAACCAGGGGTCTCAGCCGGATCAGGTAGTCAGACAAAGCCAGAGGTCTCAGCTGGATCGGGTAGTCAGACGAAGCCAAAGGTCTCAACCGGATTGGGTACTCAGACGAAGCCAGAGGTCTCAGCCGGATCAGTTAGTCAGATGAAGCCAGAGGTCTCAGGCGGATCAGGTAGTCAGATGAAGCCAGAGGTCTCAGCTGGAACGGAAGTCAGACAAAGCCAGGAGTCATACACAGGAATCAATACACGGAAAGCAGAAGCACAACGCTCAGGTACACCAAGAAAGGGCAAAGGTGTACAGTAGGTCTGAGGCCTATAAGGCCTAGCATATGGGCAGAGACCACTAATCATCTTCCAGTGGCCTATAAGAATAGCTCGTCGTATTTGAGCGACAGGTAAGGCAAGAACAATGTCGTGGCCAAATGCGATCTGGAGGAATGATGGGGACGGGTTCGCACTCTGACTCACGGTCTGTCCCAAATTGTCTAGACAGAGTGTCTGCTCGAACATTCTTGGACCCAGGCAAATAAGAGACAACAAAATTGAACCTGGACAGGAATAGTGTCCGTCTGGCCTGTCGAGGTGACAGTCTCTTGGCTTCTGACAAGTAAGTTAAATTCTTATGATCAGTTAAGATCAGAAAAGGTTAGTCCCCTCTAGGAGGTGGTGCCACTCCCGCAGAGCGAGAATGATCGCTAGTAATTTTCGATCGCCTATGTCATATTGTAATGGTTTGTTCGACACACAGACACAGTGGTTTAGGATAAAACACAGTTTTAGTGAAATCACAATAAAATAAGAACCCTCACAGGTCCTGTAGTATACAGGTAGAATAATACAGACACACGACAGGTTATATATACATATGCCTACACAGGTTCAGTATAACCATAAAGTCCATAGCAGTCTATTTTGACACAGGTCAGGCAGCATATGTTGGATTCCCAGGACAAAGGTACTGCATGGGTTAATGGTCTTCAAGGAGTGTAAACAGTGCCATGTGTTGAGAGTTCTGTGATAGAGCTCTTTCCATATAGAGAGCTTCAGGATATATAACGCCCATGAACAGGTTAGCAGAACAAACGTGAACTGCCAGAGTCCTCTCAGGAATTGAGTAACGTAGGACACTGCCGTAGCAGTAACGGAAACTGACACTTGCACTCTGCAGGAGCAGTAATGGAGACTAGACCAATGGCACACTGCCATAGCAGTAACGGAGGCAGACACTTGCACTCTGCAGGAGCAGTAACAGAGACTAGGCCAATGGCACACTGCCGTAGCAGTAACAGAGGCAGACACTTGCATTCTGTAGGAGCAGTAACGGAGACTAGGCCAATGGCACACTGCCGTAGCAGTAACAGAGGCAGACACTTGCATTCTGTAGGAGCAGTAACGGAGACTAGGCCAATGGCACACTGCCGTAGCAGTAACGGAGGCAGACACCTGCACTCTGCAGGAGCAGTAATGGAGGGCACTGCCGTAGCAGTAACGGAGGCGGACACTTGCACTCTGCAGGAGCAATATCGGAGACTAGGCCAACGACAGTAGCAGTTACGGAGGCAGACACTTGCACTCTGCAGGAGCAGTAACAGATGACATTGCCGTAGCAGTAATGGACACAGACACATGCACTCTGCAGGAGCAGTAAAGGAGACTAGGCCAATGGCACACTGCCGTAGCAGTAACGGAGGCAGACACTTGCACTCTGCAGGAGCAGTAATGGAGGACACTGCCGTAGCAGTAACAGAGACAGACACTTGCACTCTGCAGAAGCGATAACGGAGACTAGGCCAATGGCACACTG
Organism: Rhinophrynus dorsalis; assembly: GCA_037306005.1. Lineage (NCBI taxonomy): Eukaryota > Metazoa > Chordata > Amphibia > Anura > Rhinophrynidae > Rhinophrynus > Rhinophrynus dorsalis. The sequence goes on along the minus strand of CM074719.1, from coordinate 431,464,152 downwards.
CTGTAGCAGTAACGGAAACTGACTCTAGCACTCTGCTGAACCAGAAACGAAGCGTGGATTGCCTGATAATCAGAATGTCGCCAAGGCGACAATGAGGACGTCAGATCAGGAACGCCAACCAAGCCGGGTCGAATCACGGAGCAGGAACATCAGCCAGGCCGGGTCGGTACATGGGAGCAGGAACGTCAGCCAAGCCGGGTCAGTACACGGGAGCAGGAACGTCAGCCAAGCCGGGTTGGTACACAGGAGCAGGTGCAGAAGAACAGTCAGGCAATCCGGGTCAGTACACAGGAGCAGGAGACAAGATGCAGAGTAGTCAGTCAGGCCAAGTCGGTACACTGGGAATCACTGAGCAGAAACTAGCACTGGTACAGGAACACCATGAAAGGGCACCAGATGGGTGCTAGAGCCTAGTATATAAAGGCCATACTGGGCGAGACAAACACAGGACAGTCAATGGGAACACACACAGGGTAGACTGACAGGAAAACAATAACAAGGGGAGCACGGGCACCGAGATACATATAGGCTCTGGGTTTTAGTAAATTTCGTGGAAAAGAAACCACAGAGCATCAAGGTCTTGCCGGGCTCGTGTCTTTGGGACTGCCCCTACCCCTGTTTCGGATGCATCCACCTCCAGGGTAAAGGGCAATGCAGTTTTAGGATGTGATAGAACTGGAGCTTTAGCAAAAGCGGACTTTAATGCTTCAAAAGCACTATTGGCCTCAGGGGACCAAACCGAAGGATTAGCACCCTTATGCGTTAGATCAGTCAAAGGTTTGACTATAGAAGAGAAATTTTGTATGAATTTCCTATAATAATTTGCAAATCCTAAGAATCTTTGTATGGCCTTCAGACCAACCAGACGTGGTCACTGTAAGACTGCTGAACGTTTTTCTGCGTCCATCCCGATGCCATCAGAGGATAACATAGCCCAGGAAAGGTACTCGTTCTTTATGGCAAATTTCTCGATCTTACAGTATAGTTTATTCTCTCATAACTTTTGCAATACAGTACATCTCTCCTATGAGTCTCAATATCGGGAGAGTGTATCAAGATGTCATCCAGGTAAACCACTAAACAGGATTGTAGTAGCTCTCTCAAGACATCATTTATGAACGCTTGAAAAAGCGATGGGGCATTGCATAACCCAAATGGCATGACTAAATACTCGTAATGGCCACTATGAGTATTAAAGGCGGATTTCCATTCATCTCCTTCCATAATTCTGATCAGATTATATGCTGCCTTTAAATCAAGTTTAGTAAAGACAGAATCTATAAATGCAAGAAAGGGGAGACAAAAACAGGAGGCGCCCCTTGTGTTGAATCAGACAGATCTATTGGACCTTCACCAATCACCCAAGTGAGTGTTACTCACAAAACTGGATGCTGTTTGATTACCTATGTAAGCAACAGCTACAGCACTGAAGGGGATTATTAAGGCTGCCCTTTAAACAACAGCTCTGTAATTCTTTGATGAAGATGGGTCTGCTCCTTTCCAAAACGCTCTCCCCATAGCGATAGACCATGTAAATGCAAACAAAAAAACAGGAAGGGTGCCCAATAGTGTATTATCATCTTTCATAGATTATTTGTTCTAATAATAACAGAAGTGGGTACTCACAATTCTGGTGGTCAGTTCGATATTAACTAACTTGTATTTGGAGAAATACCCGTCTCCAACCGGGAAACACTGGTACAGGAAAATCACCATGGCTCCAGTGATGTAAAGTATAAATTTTAATAAAGATTAAAAATGTTATACATATTCATATAAAGTATTATCAATCTCATAAAAAATGTTGTATAAAATCAAGATGAACCCAGTACTATTGCTCTAACGCGTTTCGTAGCACTCAACACCACTTTATCAAAGATAAAGTTTGAATCTGGGGTATAAAGAAAAGAGCTGGCAAACTCACTGATTTTAAATACCTTGTGTTAATACACAGTTAGGGGCAGCGCAGGCAGGGCAGTCTGGTTCTGACTACTCGCAGGCCAGATGTGAGGAGGAGAGGATCAGGGATCCCAGTTATACTGAGGAGGAGAACAGGGCCCTTGTGGAGGCTGTGCTTGAGAGGGAGACCATCCTGTTCCTGAGGAAGAGGGTCCCTGGCCTGGCTGCGAGTAGGAAGGCTGCCTGGAACCAAATATGAAGCAAGGTGAATGCGGTGGCCAGCTGCAGATGGGACGTGGACGGAGACAAAACAAAACAAAAACCTGCAACTGCAGGTGAAAAAGAAGATGGGGGATGCTGCCCCACACGCCCGAGGCACCGGAGGTGGTCCATCGGTAGACATCACATACAGCCGCTGGGAGGAGATGCTGCGGCAAACCATGTTCTCCACACTCATTGAGGGAGTCCCTGGAGGATCGGACACTGGGGATGAGAGGAGCCTCCACACTACCAGTAAGTGCACCATCACATAACCACACAAGCTGCAAACACAGTCACACCTCCACACATGCCCATCATTAATCCACACAACTGCACCAACACAGCACCCTGAGGGTTAAACAGGCAAGGTTCAACCAGGCCCAAACCTGTCCAAGTCCAACCCTCTTGTTGCTGTGCTGATCACACATAATCCACACCAACCATGCTGTTTACATTGTTGTCTGTTAAACATCATTACTGTTCCTCCACAATGTCACCCATGTACCCACAGGGAAATCAGCACATAACCCCTTGAGTGCTAGAGGGAGTATCAATGCATCGCTCAACAACGCTTTGGCTACCCCTCCGGTACTCAAAGGGTTAACCTACCACAAACACAAATCGACAGGTTTAGGATTACATGCTACACAGGGGACATTCACTAAGCGGTGTAAAAGAGATGATGGAGTGACGTTAACCCTTCCATACCATCACTCCACCAATTCCCATGTTTGTCTATGGAGGCTATTCCAGAAAATGTTTCAAGTTAATGAGGGCTCATTGGATAGACTCCATAGGAAAAAATTGGAAATGGAGAAATTATATCATTGGAGAAGTCATCATTTCCACTCTACCTCCACTCCATAAGATCTTCATCACCGCTCACTGAATCTCAAGAAAGATGTGTGAGGATGAACATCACGGTGCCACTGAGACTCACTGTGTGTGTGTGCAACACACAGGCCTATAAATAACCAACACTGTGGAATTAAAGGAGAACTAAGTCGGCCTTTGTATTGTGTATGCAATCATGTACTCTCACTTGAATGGTCACAACATACAATTGTTTTCCACATGGATCCTCAGGAGTGGTGATGCTATGGATGGATGTTAGACAATCCACTATTTGCAAGATACACATGGGAACCAAATGTCAACCACTATAGGTGGCACACCAACAGGCCACGATTGATGGAAATCACCGATTAAGCAAGGCTGGGTCACCACAGAGATTGAGCAAATGATACAAATAATACAAACAGCAACAGACCTTAATCCGAGAAATCCCTCAATACTGACCTGACAGGTGGCCTGGGTAATTAACGTGGACAGACAGCATGGTATTCCATGCAATGCAAAGCAATGCATAGGATACCGTCATGACAACCAGAGATCAATGAAATCATCCTGCATTCATTCTGTCATTGTCAACATTACTAATCACACCATTTCATTTTCCCACACAGCTTATGGGCCAGCAGCACAGCAGAAGGCAGTGGAGGAGACACACACACATCCCCAGATGAGATTCCTCTTGGGGAGCAAGAGGATGGGACCGGCACATGGTCACCCTACACAGCTGAACCACCAGCATCAGCATCCTCTGCTGCATCCTATGCTGCACCAACACACTACTAGGAATGGTTTCAATTAGACAGGTCCATGCAGCCATCCTCCACGGGACTTTACCACCCTGCTGCAGCACCACTACCCCCAGGAAGGTCCTGGCTGCCCAGGACTGGCCACCCCTACAAATGGGCCATATGTCCATTCCCCTGACCTACCCTCCTGGATGGCTCCCCAGCATGGCCCCAAGTATGATCCCAGGTGAGGGCAAAGCACCTACCAGTGGCCAAGGTATGACCCTTGGCCACTCGACTACCAACACCTGGGCCTGCTTGGGGAGCCCCAGCGCCCTCTGGATAGGGACCTGTTTACTCCACCACCTCAACCAGTACAGACATCAGTGGGCAGCCGTGAGTCAATTGATGTAGTGGGCATATACCCATCTGCAGCAGGCACAGCACACACAGCACCAGCTGAGGACGCAGCACCAGCTGAGGATGCAGCACCAGCGTCACCGGGCACAACCATCTCCAACAGTGAACACCCCACGGGGATGGAGGCAGAGTATATGGCCCTACAAAGGAGATTACTCCGGTCAAGCTACAGCACAAATGAAAATATCACAAAGAGCCAGAGAGAATCCTGGAGGAACACCAACAGGATAAAGGCAAGGATCCATGCCCTGGAGTCGGAGGTCACAAGGATCATCACTCCACTCCATCAACTCCACACGAGGATGATGGACATGCTTGCACAGGTGCTGGTGGAGTTGAGAGAACAGAACCGCAGGGAGAACTTCCGAGTAGAGAGGGAGAATCTGCTTTCCACAGAGGGGTCCACTGCACCCACCACTCCTTCCAGTGTGACCCCTGAAGCCACACCTAGGGGGCAAAAGGATGACCAGGCAAACAGCCAGGGCATCCACCTCTGGCACCCAGTCTAAAGTCCCCCCCCAAAAAAAAAGAAATGAAATGCCTAACTTGTTCTCTCCCCCCTAAATTAAAGAACATTGTGCTTCTGAATCCTGTCTGATCTGCTTTGTATTTAGTAATAGATTGGGTGGCAGTGTTGTCTCCAAACAATGCAGTGAACACAACTTCTGCATAGGTAAAATGCTTGTGGGATGTTACAACATGGGTTCACACACACCGTTGTCCAAATTCAACTCGTAATCCATCCCTGGAGCCATATAACATGCCAGTGTTATATGGCCATGATGTGGTTTGAATTTGAACAGAACATACCCCTTAGCACAACAACTGGTGCAACACTGAACATTCGTCTGCATCAATTGTTGTGTTTAAGGGGATGAACAAACAAACAGCTCTGTGACTTAGCAGTGAAATAACAAGCAGGACAGATGGAACATGCATCAATATAGTCTTTGATTCAAAGTCTTATTTTGCAACTGACTTACTGGGGGACCAAATGTTCACCCTAGGATTTCAATGTGTTTGCTACACATCGTGACCCTAGGGTGGGCATTAGATTCTCCAGTAAGTCAGTTGCAAAATAACAGTTTGAATCACAGCCTAACTTACTGGGGAACCCAATATTCTTCATAGGATTTCAATGTGTAGCACACACATTGAAATCCTATGGTGAGCATTGGGTTCTCCAGTAGGTTGAGTTGTTGTTTTACTAAGGTTGTAACACACTTCACCAGTGATAACACTTGTCCACTTGATCTGGTTGTTTGTTGATGTAGCCCATGTACTGAGATATGTCAAACTAAAGCAATCTCAGGACATTGATTATATTGAGCAACACAGAAACCATGGACATGAAATCACTGTGGAAGTATGTCCCCTGTATCACCTCTTTATCACTCCCAACACAAATTAGTGTATCACTGCCATCATGTCACTGCATGAATACATCACAAAGTCCACTCATGGTCAAATAACTAATGAACTCTCGTGATGTAGGTCATGTCTTCCTATGTATGAGGGATACTCTAGCCTTGGGTATGGTTTCACATTGTCAGATGTCTAATCCAACATGTATTCAGACACAGATTGAATAGTGATAGTTATCCTTTATTGTGTCTCAAACTACATTAAAACATACATGTGTTTTCTGGGTATATTGCCTATATGCATTAAACACTTGTATGAGCACACAAAAGGTACATTTAAACTAAATATAACTACATTAGAAACACTACTGAACTGTGTTGTCCACATGGTTTGGCAACTCTGTGGATAAGCAGTCTTACTGTACAGGTTTGATACCTGATTGTTAGTACACACATAAATTTGTGTCTATATGTGAATGTTCCATTAGAGGTTGCTGTGAACATCAGGTCAAACATTGCATCACCAACACAATCACTTGAAACATCAAGGGATGAGCTTCATGTAAGTGTTGTCAAGAATTCAGTTCAGTCACATGGAAACTACTCTGTTCAAGGATGGATCGTGCTATGGATGTCTGTGGGACAAGAGGACAGGATTTGGAACAGCACCCTCGAACTGATCATCATGCAACAGCTACAACATCATTATCCCCTTAATCTTTTTCGCTAGAGGGGGTACACAAACCATTGCTTTGTAATGTGTTGTGCACTGGTCTGTAAACCATTATGGGAGGAACTAAGGGGATGTCAACTAGCCTTAGGGATATTTGCCCCTGACATGAATACACACAGCAACAAATATGTCCTAATAGCTCCATGACACGAATATATTTGGGCTGCCTCTGTCAGTGGCAGCCCAAATATGTTTGGTTCATGGAGCTATTAGGACATATTTGTTGATGTGTGTATTTCTGTCTGGGGCACATATCACTGTACACACACACATACACAGGTCAGCATGGTGTCCCTGAAGATGAGATCTACATTTCATGAGCTCTAGGTTGTGTAACACACTACCACTGTAGATCCATCCCTCTGCTGCTCTTTTCAGCTCTAGCAAACTACAGGTCCCATGTTCACTTGAATGTCCCCTTAACCCCTGATGTGACAGAGTGATATCCAATGCATTGCCTTGGATGAGACTCCCTTGCTACAGGGGTACCATGGTTGCTATGGGTCTGATCCTAGCAAAACACTTTAGTTGGTGCCTATGGAGCCATGGGATATGCTGAACATGGTTACAGTGTTGTACCTTGGTTTCCAGGGGGGTCATGCATGATATCTTTGAGGTAGCAGTATCAACATGGATGACAGGGTGTCAGATGTCATTGGAATCTCTAGCCCCAATATGACTGGTCCATGGAATGGTTGATGTTGGTACATAATGGTGCATAATGCAGCCAGTGTCAGGGCTGTGTGGCTGATCCTGTGGGGTAAAACGGAAAATGTGTGCTGTGGTGGGTGTGTATGCATGGATTGTGTGCATACATGTATTATACTCACAGCTTAACCCCTAGAGTGCCAGGTGGGTACAATGTATGAGTGGACACAGCTGTACCTGCTGTGCCATGCTCGTACATTGTACAGCTAAAATGCAGTCACTGCATAAGCCGGTATAACCGGCTTGCAGTGGCCGCATTTCAGCTGAAATGCAGCCTGGCACTGTTGGGGAGGCATGAGGATCACGCCTGATACCTCCCCAGTTATTGATATCCCAGCCGATCGAGCTGGGAGATCAATAAGTACAAAGGAGAAATGGAGTTTCTCCTTTCCCCTCTATCCTACCTGAATTTCCAGGTAGGAGTGGGCAGGACTGGGGGAAGCCTCCCAACATCATCGGTGACATGGTCACTGATGACATTAGGGAAGTTTCCCCGGTCACATTCACTCCTACCGGTGGTAGGAGAGAAGGGCAGGAGAGCTTTTGCTCTCCTGCGGTTGCCTTGTTGATCTCCCAGCCGATTAGCTGGGAGTTCAATAACTGGGGGGACACCAGGACGGGTCCTGATGTCCCCCACGAGGTCTGAAATGATAAAAAAATAAAATAAAAAAATAAATGGCTAAGTAACCCTGTGAGTGCCACAGGGGTCCCCAGCACATTGCTTTGCAATGTGCTGGAGACCCCTGTGGCACTCACAGGGTCACTTCTTTTGGGGGGATTTTTTTTTTTTTAAAGACCTCATTGGGGGGGATCAGGGGGGGTCCTGATGCCCCTCAATGAGGTCTATAATTAATGTTTTTTTTTTTTTTTTTAAATGGGGGGGGTGGCACACACAAGGCTTTTATCATTACTTTGTTACCAGAGATTGTTGGGGGGCCATCAGGATTGGTCCTGATGGCCCCACAACAAGCTCTGATTACAAAGTAATGATAAAAAAAAAAAAAAAATAACCCTCTGAGTGCCACAAGGGTCCAATGCATTGCTTTGCAATGCGCTGGAGACCCCTGTGGCACTCACAGGGACACTTATTTTGATAACTTTTTTTTTTGTAAGACCTCATTGGGGGGCGGGGATCAGGGGGGTCCTGATACCCCTCAATGAGATCTATAAAAAAAAAAAAAGTAAATAAAAAAAAATTAACTGTGTGTGCCACGGGGGGGGGCCAATGCAGCCCCCTTCTGCGGCACACACAGGGCTTTTATCATTACTTTGTTATCAGAGATTGTTGGACCCCGTGACACACACGCACACACTTTTCTTTTTTCATTATTCTGTTTTTAGACCTTGATGGGGGACACCAGGAATGTTCCTGATACCGCCTCCCCAACAAGGAATGAATACAAAATAATAATTAAAAAAAAACAAAAACTTTGTGTGCAACAGTGGGTGCAACGAATTGCTTTGCAGTGCATTAGGCACCCCTGTGCATGCACAAAAAATGCCTCCAATCCCCCCCCCCCCACTTACTATATCCCCCTGCCTGGTTCCAGTCAACTGGCAGTCCCATTCTCCAATCTGTCTCCACTGCCTACTGGTAGACTCAAAGTACCAGTATGCATTAGATTCAGGCTGGGAATCAAACTTTGTATGAGGGGGACATAGTGTGCACACTCGTAGTCACAGATCCCCCATACACACTATCAGACACTGCCCCATCACCACCATCCTTGCTCCTCTGCTCATACCCACACACACTACCTAATCCCTCCCCCTCCCCACACTTTGTTACACTGGTAGTCACAGGTCCGCACGTACACCGGCTGACGCCCTAGCTTCTTTTATCTGTTAGCCATAAAATCACACATACACTGTTTGCTTTCCCATTTCTGTTTCACTGGTAGCTACGCTCCTGTCACCCAAATTGGTATGTCAACCCATAGCAGTGGGGTACCATTTTTCTTAGGCTGGCAAGAAGCCCTCCTAGGAAATCCCATGCCATTGAACCATTTTAATATCTTTGAAGTGACTGATGTGTAAAAAAAATATTTGTTTTTTTTTCCCTGTAGCACCACATTCTGGAAATAGTTGTGCCAACTAACTTAGGGGTAAAAAGGCAAGTGACCCCTCATTCAATGCGGCAGGTTATCTTCTTTCCAAAATGGTATGGTTTATTTACCTTTTCTTCACTTCTGAAGGTGTTATAGCCATTTTCGTACAGGCAAGTTAGGTTTGAGAAAATGTTAGAAACAGAGTTTGTAGTAGGTGTAGTTTTCTACTTCTAGCACCCCCTCAGGTAGTTCAACTCATACCAATGGGGTGTCGTTTGACTCCTAAGAGCACTAGCTAACAAATACAGTTGAAAATTCCATGGGTTTTCACAGAGCTCCATACATCTGAAGGGGCAGAAATGTAAAAAAAATTCAATTTTTTCCCTATATTGCCTCCTTCTGGAAACATTTATGCACACCAGTATTGGGATAAGAAGGCAAGTGACCCCTCATTAGATGCGGCAGGTTGTCTTCTTTCCAAAACGGTATGGTTTATCTACCTTTTCTTCACTTCTGAAGGTGTTATAGCCATTTTTGTACAGGCAAGTCACATTTGAGAAAATGTTAGAAACATCAGAGGTTGTAGTAGGTGTAGTCTTCTACTTCTAGCACCACCTAAGGTAGGTCAACTCATACCAATGGGGTGTCGTTTGACTCCTAAGAGCACTAGCTAACGAATGCAGTTGAAAATTGCATGGTTTTCATAGAGCTCCATACATTTGAAGGGGCAGAAATGTAAGAAAATGCCTTTTTTTCATTAGCGCCACCTCCTGGAAGCATTTGTGCATACCAGCCTTTGGGTAAGAAGGCAAGTGACCCCTCATTAGATGCGGCAGGTTGTTTTCTTTCCAAAATGGCATTGTTTATCTACCTTTCCTGCATATCTATTATGGTTATAACCATTTTAGTGCAAGCAGATAGTTTAAAAAACAAAAGTGTCAGGTTTACGTATGTGTTCCTAGCACCCACATATTGTATGTTAACCCACACAAATGGGCTACCATTTTTCTCATGTTGGTAGCAGGTACTGAATACAGCAGGAAATGTTATGGTTTTCAAAGATTTTAGTATCTTTGAAGTTGTGGAAATGTAAAAAAAACATGTATTTATTCCCATAGCGCCACCTTTGGAAATATTTGTGCACTTCAGCCTAGGGGTAGAAAGGCAAGTGACTCCTCACTTGATGCAGAAGAATGTCTCCTTTCCAAAATGGTATACCTTTTATAACTTTCCTTCATGTCTCTAACAGTTATGAACATTTAAGTACAAGCAGCCATTTTCGAAGAAGCAAACAGGTAGGTGTAGTTATGTGCTTCTGGCACCCCTAAGGTAGGTTGACTCACTCCAATAGGGTGTCATTTTTCTCCTAAGAGCACTAGCTAATGAATACAGTTGGAAATTCCATGGTTTTCACAGATTTCCGTACAGATGAAGGGGCAGAAATATAAGAAAATGCTAATTTTTTTTCTATAGTGCCACCTTCTGGAAGCATTTGGGCACAACAGGCTTGGGGTAAGAAGGCAACTCACCCCTCATTAGATGCAGCAGGTGGTCTTCTTTCCAAAATGGTATGGTCTGTGTAGCCTTTCACTTCTCTAGTTGTTATAACCATTTTTGTATAGACAAGTAATGTTTGAGAAAATTTAGAGGTTGTAGTAGGTGTCTTTTTGCACTTCTAGCATCCCCTGAGGTAGGTCAACCCATACCAATGGGGTGTCATTTATCTCCTAAGAGCACTAATGAATATAGTTGGAAATTCCATGATTTTCACAGATTTCAGTACAGTTGAAGGGGCAGAAATGTAAGAAAATGCTATTTTTTCCTATAGTACCATCTTCTGGAAGCATTTGGGCACAACAGGCTTGGGGCAAGAAGGCAAGTTACCCCTCAGATGCAGCAGGTTGTCTGCTTTTCAGAAATATATAGTTTTATATAGTTATTCCACTGTTTTAGGGTAGTTTTACCACAAAACCCCTAGAATGCGCATATTCGTTTATAAAGTTGAAAATGTAATTTTGCGCTGCTGGTGATTAGGGCTCTACGCTAGCCATGGACGTAGGTAAAACTATAAAAATTTTTTTTTTTTTTTTTTTTTTTTTACACGGGGGAATCAGGGTTTTTTCAAAGGAAAATGTTTTTGATACATAGTATGTGATTTTAGCAAAATGAGTAAATTTTCACTGTTTTTTCATGACAAAATAGCTTTTTGAACAATGTAAAATTCTTTTCATGTAAGGTACCACAAGAGAGCTCAATTCGTGCTGAAAAAACAATATATAGTTTTCCATATGTAACTAAAAATCAGCAGAGTAAATGAAGCCTAAACGGAAGGATAGCAAAAATGCAGAAAAAGTGTCTGGCCTGCAGGGTACAGGAAATGGCCCAAGACTCTGGCACTGAAAGGGTTAAGTGATCCCTGATCAATCTGTCTCTCCTCTGCGTCCCTCTTAGGGTTTCCTCACCCTGGGCAATGTCCACAGGGTCATCAGGTATGGGTGGAAGCTGGATGTCGTCCACAAGTCTGGTGTCCACCGCTATGTTGTGCAATATTGCACATGCCATTATGCTGTCACAGACTTTGGCCGGGGCATACTGTAGTGCTCCCCCTGAGTGATCCAGACATCTTGATTTTAGGAGGCCAAAAGTCTTCTCAATGGCATTCTGAGTCCTGGCATGAGCCTGATAGTAGCGCTTCTTGGGCATCCGTTCGGGGATTTGCGACTGGGGTCAGTAGCCATGGTTTGCATCTATAGCTAGCATCACCTGTTGAACGTGAATGACATGGTGAAACAGGGAGGACAAGTTGTGTGAATGATGTTTTATGAGGTGAACGTACTAGCTGTGAGTGAGGAGCATGCTGAGCAGTGTTGTGTGTGCATGTGGTGTGATTTAGTATTGTTAAAGGAGCAGTAAACTTTTTTTATGGAAACATATTTTACAGAGCATTTCCTGCTGAACAAAACAATGTCACTCCCATTTATGTCAGATGTTTTATTCAAAATTTATAGCAGTTTAAATAACCAGGAAGTGAATTTACTGTATTTACTTCCTGATAGTTCTAACTGACAGGAAGTGAATTTACTGTGTCAGAAAGTGACTGGCAGTTTCTATCACATTCTATGGAGAATTGTATATCTCTGACTTTCCTCTCTATTAGAATCTAACAGGAAATCTAATTAGAATTCGACCACTAGAGGGCACTGCTAATGTAAAAAAAACATGGATTTAAACTGTAATAACTCTGGAAATATAAACCTCTCTGCAGTGGGAGCACCCTTATTTTACTCAATAGGAAAATCCCTACAATATATATTTTTCATAAAAAAAGTTCACTGCTCCTTTAACTCACCCAGAAGCCATCCCCATGTATAGGTTCCATTTTCAAAATCTCTCTGTACAGATGAGTTCCTGAGTATATAAGAATTGTGACAGCTACCAGGATATTTGGCACTTGCATTCATGATGGCCATACTGTCACACACCATCTGCACGTTCATGGAGTGGAAGTTTTTGTGGTTGATGAACTATGTCCCTGACGTGATGGTGCTTTGATACTGACATGGATGCAATCTATTGCACCCGTGATCCTGGGCATTCCTCCCTTTGCGTAGAAGCACTGCTTCAGATGTGTCCACTCCATGTCTGTGATGGGGAAATGTATATAGGTACTGGCCTTGCCTTTGAGGGCTGGCAAGACCTGGGCCAGCACCCTGGTGAATGTGGCCTGTGACATGCCAGATGCGTAACCCTCTGTTGACTGGAAGGCGCCACTTGCCATGAAGTCTATGACACACAGGAGTTTTTGCAGGCCAGTTAGGGCGTAGTTGTGGGAGCATATGGGATCCACCTCATCCTTGATTACCTCATACAAGGCAATGATGCTGAGCAGCCTCAACCTGTAGCGATCAATTACCTCGTCATCGGTCATTCCAAACAGAGTGACCCTTGGGCGGTATACCCTGGGCCTTGGTGGTTGTCTATACATCCTATGCAGCTCCAGGGGTCCCTGTGGCAGCTGGGGAGCATCCTGTTGCTGCAGCTGTACATCTGCAGGCAGGTGCTGTCCTCTAGGTGGGGATGGGCTCCTGTGTGGTTGTTGAGCCAGAGCCAGAGCCTTTTCACTTGCAACAGGTGAAGGCTGTTGATTAGGTGTGCCTAGGGCTTGATGGTGTTCCCTAGCTCTCTCCCTTGCACACCTTCTCCACACTCTTTGCAACAATATGTAACCCAACATACTGATTGCATTCTCTCTCTCTCTACTCAAGTGGAGAACAAGCCACAAGTGAGTGTGGTGAGCTGTCCCTTTAAGTACCTGGTAGGGCATTGTGTGGGTGTGGTGATGAGGTGAGTGCTGACCCGTTAGTGTTTTGTTTTGCTAACGGCTGCCTTTAAATTTACCTCTTTGAGCTTAAACATTTAAAGGCTCCTGTCACAGCTTTCCTATTTGTAATTTTTGCTTGATTAAAAGTAAAAGACGTGACACTAAGACTACTTGAATTAAAGTTTTATTTCGATTTTTTTCTTCTTTCACATAAACTACTAGGTGCCAGAATATTTTTAAGGGTCTTCTCTCTCTTATACACTATCTTTCACTTAAAAGGATGGATCAATGCTTATTAATTTTTTTTTGTTTTCTTTTTGTTTGCAATAACATAGTAAAGACAGAAGCAGCTGCCGAGTCGATCAGGGCTGGTGTGGCCACAGAGGAACTTGCCCACGATATAACCACCTGTAAGATAGGCTTATTCTGTACCTGGTTTGGGGACTCAGTTACTCCACCTTGGATCTGTCCCCATGAGGATCCTAGGTGTGTGCGTTTCCCGGACGTATCGGACAGGCCCGTAACATGTGTCCAGCCTTACCACAGTATAGGAATAGACCCTCTTTGCAATGGAAGGACCGCTCCTCCCTAGACAACCGTGTACAACCAACTTGCATAGGCTCAGGCCTACTAACCTCTGCTTTAGGCAGCATGGGAGGCATGGGTGGGAACTCCCAGTTAGGTACGGATTGAGGCTCAGGCCTATGCTTCTGGTTTTTAAATGTGGATCTCTCTCTTATACGGGTGTCGATCAGAATATTATAGGAGATAAACTGATCAGCTCACAGGCTGCTGTCTCGTCTTTAATAGTGTCATTGAGTCCCTGCGAAAATGCTGCCACCAGGGCCTCATTGTTCCAGCCAACCTCTGCTGATAGTGTACGAAATTCAATTGCATATTTGGCTACTGTACGGGCAACCTGGCGAATTGTCATTAATTTTTTTGTGGCAGAGATTGACAGACCAGGAAAGTTAAACACCTTACAGAAAGCCTTAACAAATTTGGTGAAATTCAAAGTTATGGGTTTTGCCTTCTCCCATAACGGATTGGTCCATGCCAAAGCTTTGCCGGTCAATAGGGAAATCATGAAGCCCACTTTGCTTCTATCGCTCTGGAATGCATTCGGCACCAATTCTAAACAAATTCCTAGCTGATTAATAAACCCACGGCACAACGTGGGTTCCCCATCGTACCTTATAGGGAGTGGAGCGGCCCCAGACAGCCCTCTATAAATTGTATTCTCCACCTGAGTGGTTATTACTGATGCTGACACCGAAGAGGCCAACAGTGGTTGCGCCGGCTTGTCAAGATGCACTGTGCGGTCCAGCAGTGTTTGCAATACTACGGACAACCGATCAAGACGTTGTTCCTGCATATCCATCCTGGTGAGGATATTAGGCAGCTGTTGCCCTCCTGTATTTGTACTGTCAGAGTTCATGGCCCTTTCGTACTATCACAGAGGTGACTGTGAAATAACAACACTCGACAAGTACAGATGCAATAAAATGAACTTTATTAATAAAAAATTAAAAGAAAGAATATCTCTCTCCAACCTTCACTAGACCAGGTAGGAACAATGTAACAGCACTTCCCCAACCCTTCACTCAACAGGCTTGAAGACAGAGAAATACTATACCCTAGTATCTACCAGGAGCTACAGTACCTCTTCCACCTTCACGAGGCCCGGTATAGGACAGTGTAACGACACTTCCACAATACTTCACTAGACGGGTGGAAGATAGGTGAACTGAATATACTCCAGAATGCTGGAGCAACCAAGAAGCGAGAGCACTTTCTTCCACCCTCTCTAGGCCCGGTATAGGACAGTGTAACGAAACAACATCAATACTTCACTAGACAGGTGGAAGAGAAGTGAAAAGAATATATATTCCAGAATGCTGGAGCAACCAAGAAGCGAGAGCACCTTCTCCTGCTTTCACTAGTCCTGGTCTGGGAACAGTGTAACAACACTTTCCCAACCATTCACTAGACAGGTAGGAGGATGACTACTGGACTATACTCCAGAATGCTGCAGCACTGCCAGGAGCGAGAGCACAGCCTCCACCTTCACGAGGTCAGGTAAAGGGACAGTGTAACGACACTTCCCGAAACCCTTCACTAGACAGGTGGAAGTAGGGAACATCGACTACACTCCAGAATGCTGGAGGACCACAAAGAGCGAGAACACCTCTCCATGAAATTATTTTAGGAATAGACAGTTTGTGGTCTGGATCTTTCCATTCTTCTGTTACAATCTGTTCTAACTGTTGATGAACAGGAACCAGTAACATATTTTTTTTCTCTTTTAAAGAGGTGAGCAAATTCTAAAATTGCTTTAATTAGACCTTCTATAATGACTGAATCAGTGGCTTGAAAAGGTTCATGGCATACAGTCAAGAAATCTTCCACCTCATATTCATCTGAAGCTTTACATTTTTCTTCTAATGAACTTGATTCCATTGAAAGGGGGCAAATCTTACCCAAGGCCTGGTGATGCTGTGTTTTTCCTGAAGGATCTAATAGGTGGGTTAGATGATTTTCTTAAAACTTAGCCAATGGAGCCTGGGATAGCTGCAATGGCTTATGATAGTTGCTTTGAACAGTCAGGTATTAATTGTAGAGGCTGTCATAGGATGGGATGAGGCCAAAGAGGAACACTAAAAAGAACAGCAAGAACATTAAGTTCATAACCTCGACTGAATAATCTCCATTTTAAGCTTACTTAATAAAGGTTGCCATGGAGGAGTTTGATCTGGATATTTTTGTCTAGACTATCCATCCCTAGTTTCAGACATGGTGATTCTACTATTTTTATTCCTACCCTACAGGGAGCCAATAAAAATGTATCCTGTGAGCTTGAAAGGAATACAAGGCATAAATCCCATCACTGAAAGTTTGCAAATAAAAGGAAAGAACCGTGTTTATAAGGACATGCCTTCAAGAGAAGACAGTCTTATTTGCCATTCCTCTTACCTTTAGTCGAATGTAAGATAACCAACCTTGCAACTTTAATTATGAGGAATGGTTGAAATTGATAAAAATGCCTCAGCTAGGCAATTGACATTTCTGGCCACAAATGTCTTCCCCCACTGATGCTGACATTGCAGGTTTTCCTGCTCATCAGATCCAAAACTCCAAGCCATCCCCTGGAAGTGTGCATACCTGAGTTTCCTAAAGGAAACATGAAGACACAGTATGAATAACATACCTCCCAATGACAAAGGAAAGCTATTTACCTTTTAGATCCTCCATCACTGGTTACTTAAGGTATCCGAATTTAGCAAGGGGGGGGGGATAGGTTCATTTAGGGTGGTCCACCTGACTCAGGAGGTGGATCAAACCCCAGATACCATACCCAGAACTATGCCAGACATGGTATCAACAACTAAGGTATCCAATGGTGGAGAGTGCCCAGGGCTCAACTCTTCACTGCTTCTATAGACGCCCTCATAACAAAAGGAAAACAAAATCAAATATTCGGGAGGACAATGCCCTAGGAGCACTTAAAAAAAACTGGTCGAGGATGGGGGTAAAATAGGCTACAGCATGGGAGGAGATTCAGATTAACAACAATTAACTAATAAATAACTGGCCTGCTAGAGGAGGGCATATATATAAGCAAGGGTGTAACTACTAGAGATGCAGAAGGTACCTTTGTACCAGGGCCCAGCATCCAAGGGGGCCCCATCTGTCCCGTGGTCCAATAGGTTCTTGTTATGCATCTAGTAATATATATGTTAGGGGGCCCCAAAAATGTTTGCATGAGGCCCTCCAATGACTAGTTAAGTCACTGATCATAGCGGTCTAGATGAAGCCTCCAAACAACTGGTTTTGAATACATATCTGGCCACTGTTTCTTTCCAAATGTTCCATGTGATAATTTATTATCTGAAAAAGTGATGGCAGTCCTCATCTACCCGGCTGTGGCAAATATATTTAACCCTTTGAGTGCCAGAGGGGTATGCAATGCATACCTCTCTGACACTCAAAGGGATAAAGCCATACATAATATAAATGGAGCAATTATAGTGCAAAGTGCACCATATTGAACAATTAAATATGTTTGTTGTTTAGCTCATTTATTTGCAATGGGGCTTTTAACCCTTTGAATGCTACACAGATATAAAACACGGTCGACCCACATTCATTTGGTTACAATCACAGTTTAAATGAGTGGGATTTTTTTTATTTGCCTGCTATGACGCCATTGGTTTACCCCAGAATTGCTCCACTTTTTCCTGTCAATATGGCCCACGGGCAGTTAGAGTAGTATCATTATCAGCAGCATGTGCAGTCCTCAGAGACTAGCTTCTCTTTGTTCCCATTGTGTCTCCCCCCCCCCTCTCTTTGCATTTGTGGGAGGGAGCCCGGCATTCACATCAATATTCCCACTGCTGACAAGGAGGCGCATTCAGTCTGCACTGAGCAGGATGCATCCTACATCCAACCACAGCAGCCATAAAAAATCCTGACTGAGCAGTGAACGGATTCTGGAACTGACTTACAACAGTGGAATTATAAATCAGCCAGAGAGAAAGGGATTGAATTTCTTCTGGGATAGGGAACTGTAGTAGTGCGTGGACATGGCGGAGGTGAAGTGCAGCAGCGCTGGCTCCCCCGCTACTAATGGGCTAGTAGTGAACGCAGAGATGGAGGTGAAGAAGCTGCAGGAGCTGGTCAGGAAGCTTGAGAAGCAAAACGAGCAGCTCAGGAACCGAGCCAGCGCCGTTAGTAACTGCACGCCAAGCCAGCACCTGCTGCTGCAGCAGCAGCAACTGTCTCCTCCTGCAGTGCACCAGTCGGGGGCATGCATCCTCTCCTCCTCGGCTGTCAACCGGCCTGCCGGACTCTGCTTACCCAGCCCAGTACCTACACTCCTTTGCACCTCGGCGGTGGGCGGCAACCTGTACCCTCCAGAATCCCTGTGCTATTACAGCAACAGGGGGCAGTTGCCTTGTATGAATGCCGCAGAAGGGTTACACGCTGACCATTCTACTCCAGGGGCCACCGTCCTGGATGAGGTAGAGATTTTGGACCTGGAGGAAGGATATTGCAGCGACGACGAGGACACCTGGTAATGGGGAGAGTATTGGGCATCGACTTTAGTAACCATTAACGTAACCTTGGACTTTAACCCATTGAGGATGAAATGGAATGTCCCCATTAATTAGGGTGCAACATATCAGTTGAGGCTGATTAATTAAGAACTGGGACAAACCAACTGCACCATAGGAAAAAAAAAAACGCAAAATCCCAATTGATTTAAATAGGAATTTCAACCCCTTCAATGCTAGATAGGTCTACAACCCTATGTGGAACATTCAGAGGATTCATAGCCCAAGTTAAATCAGTGAGATTTTTGTCCCATATAGTGCATTTGGTTTGCCCCATAATCGCTGCAGGTGTTGTGGAACCAGCATATTAGGTCATATGCATAAATACAACATTGTAGTAATTCTAGCGCAAACCAGTTGTATCATAGTGAAAAATAATCCCCATTTATGTAAATTGGGATTGTATTATGGATTAACAACCGTCAGAGAGTGGGCAGGTTTGGCTCTCAAAGAGTTAATATGATCATACCAGGGGTGGGCCTTTGGTCTCCTGTGAATGCTTGGAGTTGTAGTCCAACAGCAGTTTGGGGACTGTTGGTTGTCTCTCCTGGCGTAGACTCGATACATTATATTAGCCCTTTAACATTCTCTGTGAACAATTCATTACCCCTAGGACCAAGAACTGGGAGGATTAGGTTGTGCTGATCCCATCCGTGCTATGCATGCAGATTAGTTTGCAGTGATTCCTCCCTATCTGTGTGAATGATATTGTGTTTTTTCCTCTTATAGTATTGGATCTGTAAGATATGTCGTGAATTGACTGAATTGAGAAGGAGGTAGGATGGAGCATTCATACTGATTAGCCAAAGAGGATTTTAGCTGTCATTGCTCAGTGATTGGAAGCAGTAGTACAATCTGTTCTAGGAAATGGGATTTGCTCTTATCTCAGCATTAAATCTAAAAGAGCAGCCTCAATGTATTTGCTCCCCAACTAATTTAAAAAACAGTTATCTATATGTTATTATTGGACTTATAGATGCCTACTATGTTTTGACTGGATCATTTATTTTAAACAGTTTAGCATAATGAGTTTTTTTTTTTTTTTTGTGGTGTTGCATGGGATTGGTGGGAAAAGATGGGGGCGTCTTGTTGTGTGTCACACCATATCTTAAGTGCAGCACCAAATGTGGAAATCCTAATTCTTTCGTGGTTGTAGTCTTCTTTTTATTCATTTATTTCTATGATTTATTTGTAAGCAATTTGTTTAGAAAATGGAGGATTTTCTGTAATCAAATAGTGTTTTGTGTATTTGAGAACTCTTTAAGTGCCAAGCGTTAGGGAAGTGGTTGCATGTTGCATTTAATGTCTGAAATACAATGCTAAACATTGGTGAAGTAAAAGGGCCAGTTCTATAATAATTATATCAAAGTATTTAACCAGAAAGGATGCATTGAGAGTTTCTCTCGTTTTCAAGTATGTCCCTGGGGTATAGATGTTATTACTAGTTCTATATTTACTAATGTCTTAAAAAAATAGCAGCAATCTGGTTATGTGCCAATAGTGTACGCCATATGGCTTGCAGGTATTAGATACTTGAAGGTTGATAAAAGAAATTAGCTCTGACTTTTTGAATACCATTAAAATTGTTGCTATTTTGAAATTGAGGCCTTTCTTAACTCCTTGAGGACCATAGGGCTGTCAACACATTGCAGAGCAGTGCTTTTCGCACCCCACTGGTCCTCAAACACTAAAAGTATTGCAGGGACTCTGGTGGGTCTGACTGCGCTTCTGGGGCCCACGTATTCCTGGATCTGAGCAGGTCCTTTCAGGGAAAGCTTTGCCTGAAAAATGCAAGCTTCAGGCAAAGCATTCACTAGTTCTGAGAGAATTGGTTTTGCAAGGTCCCTGCAGTAATTTTCACAGGTGTGATCGGGGGGATTTGCCCTTGGCCTGTCCTGTCAAAATCACCACCCCAGCCATGTGATAGGCTTGAGTAGGGTGGAATTAGTGTAAACCCTCTTTACTGCCACCTATAGATCTTCTCAAACTATCCAGTTGTGTAGGGTTTCAGATTGTCCTCATTGAAGATAGGTGGATCTTTTAAAATAATTGCACCACTTACTGATCTGTCTCTGCCTATGTCAAAATATCCTTAAAGGGATAGTAATGATTGATTTTAATAAAGTTTTTAATATCGTACATATTAAAAATATATGAATTAAATGATGTAAGCCCCGTCTCTCAAACATGGATAGTTTAATAGTTATACGCTTCTAAACTTCCCCCCCTCCCACCCCTTTTACACACGTCAGCACTCTTGCTGACAGAATAAGATCCTGGTCCCAGGACCGGACGGTTCTTCAGCAGAGCCGAATTAGTATTGTCTGCAAAGAAATACTTCATTAGAATGGTCAACAAAGTGTGCCTGGTGAGCCTTCCGGTCCCGCAACCCGGATCTCATTCTGTCAGAGCTCTGACGTGTTGGAAGCGAGGAGGAGGGGGATTTTAGAAGCTTATAACTCTTAAACTATACATGTTAGAGAGACAGGACATAATTTCATTTATATTTTTAATATGTACAATATTAAACTTTATTAAAATCATCACTATCCCTTTTAATGGAAAACAATCATAGTTTAAAGCGGAACTATCGCCTCCACTAAAGTCGCCCTGCAATACTTATGCAGGTGGCGACTAGCTTACTAATCATTACTTTATCGTTAACCCTTTGAGTGACAGTTTGTTTTGCAATTGAATTGTTCACATTATAGGTCACATTTAAAGGTGGAAGAAGTTCTGACATGATTTATCTTTCTCATTCTTTAACATCACAAGAACCTGGCATTTTAACAGGGGTGTGTAGACTTTTTATATCCACTGTATGTATGTTCGTTTGTCTATATGTATAATATATCTATGTGTCTGTGTCTGTGTATGTGTCAGCTCTGTAGTTTAACTAAATCACCCTTCACAACACAGTTGTATCCAGAAATTCAACCTAACATAGCTCTGTACAAGGATTTAAAAAACAAAACAAAAAAAAAAAACACAGGCAGCGCCGTCCCACACTGCTAGTTTATTATAAAGTATCTGTTTTCCTGTGTTAACATTTAGCCAGTTTTCAATTGAGGAAATCTTGACAACATTCTCTATTGGGGTGCCAAAGGACAGGTTTGAAAATCTCTGGCCTAGGCCAGAAATTTTCATTTGCTGGTCTGCTGTTCTCATGGGTAAGTCTGATGGGATTTAACACTAATTACTGTGACACATTGCTTCCTCAGGATCTTGAACTTGGAGACTTCCAAGTGTGTTAGAAACACCATACATTTAGGAAAATGCACATCCTCAGTCGTGGCAGCTTTCACTTGCCTAGCAGCCAAGACAAATAACAGGCACAGTACTCTGTGAAGATGCAAAATATTTTTATTTACTGTGAAAATACTGATTTGTACCAAGTAGCTTATGTTTTTGGCATCCCACTATGTTTTGCAGGTTCTAAGTACTGGTCCCCACACCCCAAGTATCACAGTTTAGGATTCCTTTAGAAACCACTGAAACAGGGCTAGGGATCCATTTCTGTACCCTAGTATTGTTTGTTGTGTAGGTAAATGAGCTGGGACCTAGTTAGATTGCCAATTCGTCTCTCATAGGAGTAGACCTGCCCAGGGGTAACTATGAGACGATGGCTCTTCTTTAAAGTGGATGTTTATCGAAAACTTAACTTTCCCTCTTTTAGATTTAAAACCCCAAAAGGTATCGAGTAGGGTATGTTAAATTTGTTTTAAAGATCTACATTGTTTAAAACTTACTGTCTCCATTCGTTATGTTGCTTATGCAGAGCGGTGCCATTTTGTCCCAAGATTCCTTGCATTCTGCTCTGCCTGCTGTGACATCTCGGGTTTGAGCCGGCCCCTTCCACTGACGGCGTGCTTGTATAAGAACGAGGGTGCGCACACAATGCATGTTCTAGTCCCAACACATTCTGTTCATGCCCGTGCCTCGTGTCCGGTACAATGCACATAGGTGTGCAGGATGTTGTAGGCTGCGGTAAGCGTGGGTTGGGGTTTTTCCAGACATGAAACTTTTAATAAAAAAAAATTATGAATTAAAATTCCAAATAAGATACAGTTTTAACCCTTTGAGTTCCATAGTGGTATGCAACACATTGTAAAGCAATGTGTTGCGTACCACTGTGGCACTTACAGATAAGCTCTGTTAACCCTTTAACACCTTCATTCTTCACTTTTATTTGCGTGTGGTGCATGCAGTGAGTCTGTGTATATATAAATTCTGTATTATAATATGGACAACTTTATAACCCTTTTAGTGCCAGAGGAGTAAGCAACGAATTGCAAAGCATTGTGTTGCCTACCTCTCTGGCACTCAAATGGTTAATTCAATTACACATATAAACTCTGAATTAAAGTTATAAAACTTAATTAGTAAATAAAATACTTAGGATTATAAATATTTGTTTAATAATAAACATATTTTGACACAGTTTTGGAATACAATTATATTTTTAGCTGTATGTGTAATACCATTTATATTACTATATGGATGAATAATTCAGGAATAAAAAATTTCACGTTTTGTACTAAAAAAAAAAAACCAACAAATCTTAACTTTCATGTTAGTCATAGATAAAAACATCAACTTTCATACTGTGGATTTTTTATTATTATTGCAGCTTATACCTATTTGTGCCGTTTTTAGTGCCGGTCCGTTATGCTTGCTCCTGGTCTATTTTTAGCAAAGTATGCAACCGCACTCTATATATAAGAAGATATATCACAGTGCACGAGCGCAAATAGTGCTCACATGACTATCACGCGCATCTCGCTGGGAGTGCGCCTGCTGTAAAGGGAAAGTGGGAGGGAGATTGGGCGTTATCTTTGAACAGAATGGGGATGGTTTCTTTTTAAGTGCGGTACAGGAAGTACTTTTTTTATTAAAAAAAAAAAAAAAAAAAAAAAAAAAAAAAAAAAAAAAATGGATGTATTTAGTTTAACTTGTCCTATTTAAGCATGAAACAATTTTTCATTAAACATCCCCTTTAAAAAATCTGCAATTTTGGCGTGTCTTGACATCATGCTTTAAGAATCTTTAAGTGTACTCATATTTGAACTATAATTCCTTTTTTGTAGAGCAGTAATGTAATGAGCACCCTTGTTTGTTTTTAATAGCAGTATCTATGCTTTTTCTCACTGTCCATGATTTTAGGATGGCTTTTAGTTATGTAGGTAGGTTTCCTTCATACAAAAGTCTGGAGTGAAAAATATACAATTCTAGTAATGTACACAGTCCCACATATAGGCGGTGGAAAGGGAGAAAAAGATGAAGGAGATGGAAAAGATCACAGTGGAATAGATGGAGAAGGGCGCCACATGAAGGATGTAGACAAAAAAAGGTGAGATGCATGAGGTATAGAAATTGAGAGGAATGGGACATGTGGTGGAAAGACTATCAAATTATACCCGTACTAGTTGAACAGCCCTTGTACACGGGCCACAGTGCTAGTCAGCAACGGTCGTGGTGCAGTCATGCTCCGTACAGACTGCCTGCGCCGTGGCTGATAACGGAGCGGGGTGCTCCGGATTCAGACAGTTGTCCTCTCTGAGCACCGACTACGGTCTGAATTCGGAGTGCCCCACTCCGTTATCAGCCGCGGCACGGGCAATCTGTACTGCGCATGACTGCAATGCACGCAGCCGTCTGTACTGTGCATGACAGCTTCTGGAAAACATACATTAGCAAATTATTATATAGGATGGACCTTCAAACCCCCCCCCCACACATGCATACACACACTTAAGTGTTTCTGGAGGTGCTGACTTAGAAGTGGGAACCCACTGCACTGCAATCTCTGCTCATTGTTCACTATGCGGTGATCTCCTCTGGATATTCAGTTCTTTTTTTGGTTTATTTCAGCTCTCCATCTAGTGACTGTGCCTCAGCTATGTGAGAGTCTTTTTTCCCCATGTCTATAAACCATGTGATACTTCCTGTTCAGAGACTAAACAGGAACTACACCCTGTAAATATAAGTTGTTCTTGGAAAATTTTAAAATGTGTTAATGATAGTTGCTGCAGAATCTCTTGGGAAGCATATTTGTCACTCTCCATTCTTATTAAAATTAGATAATCTCTGTTTATCTTTACAAAAGTTTTATCATCTTTGCTTCTCAGTTTGTTCTGCGTTACTTGCAGGCTTTACTGTCCTCTGTGGTGGTCAAAATTTTTTTCCATGGTGCCGAAAGGATGAATATCCCATTATCTCAGTCAGCAGTTGTCCTTCTGTCACCCAGACCAGTCAACCCAATCTGTAACACGAGTGGCTGACGTAATTATCAATTCTCATCAAGAAATCCAAATTAGGACATCAGTTCATCTTTATGAACCATGTCTAATCTAGTATTTCAGTGAATTGGATACTATGTTAAATTAATCACAAGCATAACAATCCTAATGTAATCAACTTTTAGATTTGATTAACCCTTTAAGAACCAGAGGTTTGTAAAGTGTAAATGTGTTTCATACCCTTTTGGACCTCAAAGATGTATGCATAGTTTCCAGCATTCTTTATATGCTACCACTGAGATAAATGATCAAAAGTTGATAATGTTGATGATTGAAATTGTAAAGTGCGGAGTACACTTGTGGCTCTATATAAATAAACGCATTCATTCATAGTGGCATTTGTTGCACATTAGCCCCTTGGATGTTGGCGACCTCTTTAGCAGCTAAGTGGTTAAGTTAATTTTTCTTCTTTAGAAATAGTTCACCTCTTCACATTCTATGACCGGAATGCTGGCTAGTGAAAATCAAGTTTTTGTTTGTGGTTTCCTTCGTTATTTTTGTGCTTTCCATTCTGTGTCTTTTGTCTGCACTACTTGGATGTCTTTAAGTCATTGAGCAAAATCAGGTTTTGCTTGTTTACTAAAAAAAGTTTTCTTTACATAGATGCGCACAATACACCTTAGCCACAGTTCCCTCACAATTTTTATATGAGATGATAATAGTGGTCTAATTTTAACCCTTTGAGTGCAATAGAGGGGAGATTAGTGCATTGTGATGCAATGAATCATTGGGTACCGCTCTGGCACTCTTACATTTTAAGAGAATTGTATGTCAGTGCATCCCTACTATGTTCCTCAGGGAACACCAACAGGTCATATTTTAAGTATATCCCTAATTAAGCAAGGGTATATAATCTCAATGGCTGATCTACTGACTGTGGTTAAGCAAAAATATCCTGAAAACATGAACTGTTGGTGTATTGTGTTCTCTTAACATTAGGAAACACTGGGATTCTTAACTGCATGAGAGTTCAAAATGTGTTGCATACCTCTCTGATCCTCAAGGGGTTGTGCTGAAAATCTAGATTGATCATTCACAGAAATTGGCAACCCTCCAGCACAATGTTAAACATAGAGTATGGCTTACTAAAGATTGACCTATATTGGGTTTAGTGATATTCTGATTATTTCTCCAAATTCATTGCGATCAGCTATCTCACTAATGGTTAATCTGTTTCCTGTAAGCATAACAGGCGAAACAGTGAACAGCTGTCAAAGAGAGAGAGATCTAGCTGATCACACTCTGTGATGCCTAATTAGGGTTTTTTAGACCAAGATCATGGCTCGGACCTCCTTAAGGGGGCATCATGAATCTCCTGATTTACCTCTTGCTATTGATTACCCACCAGCTAGTGCTAAGTGATCAGTAGCATTGAATGCAGGCAGCATGTGCCTCTCACTAGAACATGAATCTTTTGGATGCTATGGGAAGCTGACTATCAGCTTGGTGATCAACAGCAGGGTGCATCAGTAAGTACTCATGCCCCCCAAATGTGTCTGTCTCTCTCTATCATCCTATATAATAATTTGCTAGAGTTTGTAACTACACAGTCATGCACAGTAGAGACTGCCCGCGCAGTGGTTGATGCAGTGCCAGCTGGTCCCAGTGCAGTCATGCACAGTAGAGACTGCCCATGACGAGGCTGATAAAGAGCGGGGTGCTCTGAAGGAGCGTCCAGCTATGTATCAGCCGTGGCACGGGCAGTCTCTACTAGGGCTGCAACTAACTATTATTTTGATAATCGATTAGTTGGCCGATTATTTTTTCGATTAATCGATTAATCGGATAAAAAAACCAATATGCTAATTTTTCTTTATTTAAAATGATTTCATGAAGAAACCAAGTGTTAAAAACAAACAGCAGAATAAAAAGCTTAAAATTTACATTAGCATGTGTCATTGTTCTTATTTTACGATGGGGTCTATTCACTAAAAGGTGAGATGAACACTTTATCCCCCAAGGCCATCCATTACCCCACCAAGACCATCCAGTACTCCCCCAGGCCATCCAGTACTCCCCCAGGCCATCCAGTACTCCCCCAGGCCATCCAGTAGCCCCCAGGCCATCCAGTACTCCCCCAGGCCATCCAGTAGCCCCCAGGCCATCCAGTAGCCCCCAGGCCATCCAGTACTCCCCCAGGCCATCCAGTACTCCCCCAGGCCATCCAGTACTCCCCCAGGCCATCCAGTACTCCCCCAGGCCATCCAGTACTCCCCCAGGCCATCCAGTACTCCCCCAGGCCCCCAGGCCATCCAGTACCCCCTAGGCCATCAAGTACTCCCCCAGGCCATCCGTTACCCTTTCAGGACATCTATTACCCACCCAGAAACCCCCTCCAGGCCATTCAGTACCTCCCAGGCCATCCAGTAGCCCCCCAGCCTCAGCCTCAAGCCATCCAGTACACCCCCCCCAAGCCATACATAACGCATCGCTGCAT
Source organism: Rhinophrynus dorsalis (assembly GCA_037306005.1). Taxonomy (NCBI): domain Eukaryota; kingdom Metazoa; phylum Chordata; class Amphibia; order Anura; family Rhinophrynidae; genus Rhinophrynus; species Rhinophrynus dorsalis. The sequence continues at coordinate 431,436,968 of CM074719.1, read as the reverse complement.
AATAAAATGCAGGTGCCGGCTCAGTCACGGTCAGACTTAGAGTTCCGGTCCCCGGAGCGAGTGATGAGCCAGCGACAGTGCTCACTGCGGGCAGCATAATTTTATAGCCTGCGGGCGCAGCGTGCAGCGGGCCCCTACAGGCAGGCAGGCAAATCACAAATGAAGGAGGACATTAAAAGGGACATAATACATTTTTAATTGTTGGAGGCAGGCCCCCCTCGGTCGCGGACCCTCAGTCTGTGACCGAATGCCCAAGGTATCCTTTTGAAATGTCGCAGGCATAAGAGCGTGTGACATGAAGGCGCATTAACTAGGTCTCAGGCTTTAAAAGCGCCATATCAGAATCTCGCCTGATCAAAAGGGTGATATTCTTATGGCGCCTGGTAAAATGTCACATTAACCCCTTCAACGTACATAAATCTGGCTGCTATTACATCTGGTAAAACGTCACATTAACTCCTTCAATACACATATATCTGGCTGCTATTACACTTAATATACACCTCTTCAACATTATAACTGACCTGCAGGAGGAGCGGGAGGTTCATTCAGCTCCCGCACTGCCGCATACCACGTCTCATGTCGCATATTGAAAGGTCGCTTCACCATTTAACCCTTTAAGTGCCAGACTGCTACGGAATGCATTCCATACCCTACTGCTGCTCAAAGGGTTAAATAGCAGCCCCCTTCAAAAATGGGATCATTCTCTCCAACCTGCTACATGACATTTCACAGTAAGATTGTGTGTTTTAGAAGGCATCCCAGGACTATCAGATGAGGATTCGGACATGGAAAAGTTATTGGAGGACAAGAAGTTATTGGGTGGTGATGGGGTGAATTTGGGTGATGGGGGGAAAGTGAGGCGAAACGGTTCACTAAAGATGTGAGGTTGGGTGACATGCGACGGTGAATGGGGGAGCAATCTTGATGCACTCTGGAGATAACTTCACTCTGTGTCACAGTGATTAGGGGAATCCCGTTTCTCCCCATTAACAGTGACAACTGCTTCTAAGCATCCCCCTGATGCAATACAACAGGATGACGGGTACATCGCCCGCCTACCTGAGTTGCCATGTGCTTTTGCTCGTTCTCCTCGTTCTGCACAAACTTATAATCCACCTGTTTGGTGCTTTCATTGCCAGCATGCTGCTCTTGGTCTGCTTGTTCGGGGGCTCAGATCCTCTCTAACAGAACCCGGTATCTGCTTCTAAGCACCACATACTTCAGACCTCTTTCCTGCCTGACAACTGCCGCCGAGATATAGCGCTTGAATTTCAACCGCGGCCAGTAAATAGTGACGTTTAAAGAGGCAGCATGACAACCTCGCGCTTTTATGCAGCGTGAGGTTGTCATGTTGCCATTTTAAACAGGGCTACATGGTTAACCCTTTGAGTGCCAGAGGGGTACGCAACGCATTGCTTTGCAATGCGTTGCGTACCCCTCTGGCACTCAAAGAGTTAATGCGGCTTCACAGCAAGTTGGTGAGCAATGCGTCGCACATCCAATTGACACTCAAAGGAATAATGCCTATTAACCTTCTCTGTGTTAGTGGAAGGCTAGTAATGTAATGTATGCAGAAAAGAGTTGCTCAGCCTTAGCCGCTTCTCAAGAGGTGTATATTAAGTGTAATAGCGGCCGCATTTATGTGTATTGTAGGGGTTAATGTGACGTTTTACCAGGCGCCATAAGAATCTCGCCCTTTTGATCTGGGGAGATTCTGATATGGAGCCTTTAAAGCCTGCGACCTAGATAATGCAGATTTCAAAAGTTAACGGCATTGGTCAGTCCGCTCCTGCAACCAGCTCCCCCCTGCACAACTAATCGATAATGAGAATCTTTGGCAACGATTCTCATTATAGATTTTTATTGATTTAATCGATTAGTTGTTGCAGCCCTAGTCTCTACTGAGCATGACTGCACCGGGACCAGCTGGCACTGTATCAGCCACGTCGTGGGCAGTCTCTAATGAGCATGACTGCACCGCGACCAGCTGGCAGTGGCACTGTGGGCTGTGTAACGGGCTCTTCAACTAGTATTATATATGCACTTTTTCTGTAAACGCATGACATAGCAAGTGTTAACAAAAAGTGTACTTATTTGAAAGGACATATTGCTGTATTCTACTGTGTTACTGACAGAGAAGTGAGAATGAAACTTATTTGCTACATGTTATATAAAAAAGTTTGCTCACGTTTTGAAAAGGCATGGTATTGTAATAATTAAGTAACATTCTCTAGTAGTAACAGAACAAGCAGGAGGATAGTTTAGTTATGAAGTTTTCTCCAGCCTCCTGAAAACTGCACAGCCAAATTCACATATCTTCAGTTCTATCAGTCTGTGAAAAGTTGTACTTACAATAATGTGCAAAAATGCTGTAAAGTAAGAATGCTTTAAAAAATAGACACGTTAATACTTTATTTTTATCAATTAACAAAATGCATAGTGAGTGAACAGAAGAAATTGTTATAATTGTTTAATCATACACCTGACTATGGGTTAGATTCTATTGCAGGTGCTAATTTTAACTCTGCTTTTATCTCCAGTTTTCCCCATAGACTTCAGTAGGAAAATGTTTGATAAAACGGGTGTTAAAGGGATAGTACTGTTTCATAATAAAAGCAGCTCCAATTAATCATCATAGTATTTGGACTTTGGAGAATGTTATTTCAATTCTGTCAGCGTTGTAGTTCAAGAGTAATTTAATGACAAAGTATCCCCCTCTCACCCCTTTTACTGATTTAACACTGCTCAGTCAGATCAGAAGGGAGGTGACCAGGTAGACTGCAGAGAGGGACAATCTTCAATTAAGATAAGGGAAAAACCTGAAAAACTTGTCAAGGGGGGCAGGGCTTTCATTGTTCTCATAGGAAGAATATTGTCCCTTGCTGTTATCTGTCTGGTCTATGGACTGCATTCCACATCTGAGAAGAGATGGCTTACACTAGGTAAAAGGGGCGAGAGGGGGAAACTTTGCTTGTGAATATCTCTCAAACCATAAAGGTTTGAGAGATAAGACTTATATCGTTCATGTTTTTTTAATGCCTACAAAATAAGATGAAGATAAAATGAAGTATTACTATCCCTTTAACATTTATCTCCTGCAATAGAATCCAGCCCTATATGCCTACAAAATCCCTGACTTTGTGCAAGTGTACCAAGAAGAACTGATGCTGTTTTGAAGGCAAAGGATGGTCACACCAAGTATTGAACTGATTTAGATTTTCTCCTGCTCACTCACTGTGCATTTTGTTAATTGATAAATATAAACTATTAACGTCTATTTTTGAAAGCATTCTTACTTTACAGAATTTTTTCACATTACTGTATATCTGTGAATGTCAAAACAGACCCTTTAACCCTTTGAGTGCCAGAGGGGTGCACAACACATTGCTTTGCACAGTACTGTATAATGTGCACATTATGCTTAATAATGCACTGCATACCCCTCTTTCACTCAAAGGGTTAATATAGCAGTAACATTTTAATAAACATCACTGTCTCTTTATATCTCATCTGGAAAGTTTCTGATTTTATTAACCCCTTTAAGGTCCAAACTTGTACATGTACGTCATTGGGTCAATGTGCGATAAGGATCCTTGCTGTACATGTACGTAATGGATTTCAGTGCTCCCCGGGCGGCTGCACCTGGTTTGGGGAGCCCTGAATCGGATTGTACCAAAAAAAAAAAATTAAAATTAAAAAATGCTTCGAGTGCATGCGTGTAAATCGTTAAGGGAAGTATCACCTCTTAAAATGTTTTTCGCATAGGTTTAGTTATTCAGGTAGTTTTAGGAAAGGTGTGTGTGTGTGTGGGTTCCCCTCCCCCCACATACTTTTAAAGATATTTAATCTTCAAGCTGTGCTGGTTAGCATAATGCAGCACGCTGAATCACCGGCACAGCTCTTTTTGACTTCCTAATCCTATCCCCTTCCCAGCTGCACCAGGGAGGGCGTTCAAACGAGGAGAAGAGCTGTGCCGAAGATTCAGAGTGTCCATTATGCGGAAGTGCACAGCATATAAGTATGTAAGTGAGGGAAAAAAACACACATTTCCTAAAACTACTTGAGTAACTAAACCTATGCTTAAAACTTTGTAAGAGGTGAACGTTCCCCTTTACTGATGTACTGATTTTATTTTCTCCATTTTAAAAGGAGGCAGAAGGAAAAGAGACATAATGGGTGCTAGTAAACCTTTCTTTACTTGGGGCTTTTTGTTCTCAAGCTAACTGAATAATTCTGGGGAAAACCATCTTAACTGTTTTGGAGACCTCTAACATTCAAGTAGCTAAAAGGTAATCCTCAGAATTATTCCATTTATATTTTGAACACAGGGCCAGGAGTAGACAAAAATATAAAGTCACACAAAGTTATTAGGAGTCATCTGGGAATTTTAGGAGCTGGTGGAGAGCGGTATTTACACAGATGTAGCCCTGGCTCCCAGGCTTTTGGATTTTTTTCATCCCCTTCATAGGACCCATACAGATAAAGGGTGACTATCACTCAGATTAGGGCTCAAAATTTCCACTAGCCAATGGCGTTTGAAAATTTAGCCCTGGCGAGTAGAAATTCAGCCCTGGTGAGTATGTTTTGGCTTGCAGTGGTGAGTAACTTTTCAGGTCTGGCTAGTAGCAAAGGACTTAATATTATAAGACCTGTCAGATGGTGTCTTATTAGTCAGTGTAAGTTAGGGCCCTATCTGGTAGGTCTCTCCTCTGGGAGCAGAACTTTTAATGAAGTTGGTTTTCATTGGGAGCCCAGGTGGCCCAATAGAAGAGCAGAACGTGGCTCTGAAAAGAGACCCCAGTTCACCTCTGTTGTTCCCATGAGAGAGACCGAACTGCAAGAGTCTTAAGTTTCACAGATTGGTCTCATTGGGCTGCAAGCCAAGTCTCTCTAGACCATAATGAAGGGCTGCCAAGCTCGACACTTGGGGCCTGTGGAGACTGAGTGCAATCACAAAGTTTGTGACTGAGAGTCACAAACCCATGAGTTGTGTTCCGGCCCACTCACAGCCAAGGGGGCAGTTTTCAGACCCCTGAAGGCAGGTGGTATAGTGAGACTGCTCCCATACTATTAAATAATATAGTATTGCTCGTATAGAAGACTTTTTTTTTTTCAAGTAATCGTATGAGTTGCATCTTTTACTTAATAATATAACTTCAGCACTTTTTTTTTTTTTTTTTTTTTTAATGATAGAATTTTCCCCAAGGAGCTACTTTGTTCCACACTTAGCTATTACATCAATTTATTTTGTTACACATTTTTGTGGCTTTATTTGGAAGAGTGAAATAAAGAAGAATAGTAGTAACAAACCAAAAGCCAAAAGAGAGAAAAAACACACCAATATGAATACAACCATTTCAAATTTCATGAAAACTACAGTTTAGGAAAGGGAAAACCTTTGTATTGAAAGCTAAATGTAAAGATAATGGGATGATGAAATATGTAACAATAGTTTCCTTTTAAAGTTGTGACCCAGATTTAATTTCTTTCTTTAGTATTCTTGAGTCTTTCCGGCTATTGATACCATTCTTGAGAAAAGCCTATCTCCTAAGTGGGTCAGGAACTGGGTAATGTAACATTCTTTGGAAGCAAGGCCTCTTAGATTAGCTTCGCTTTCAGAGCATGTGACAGATTGCTCTTGTGGAAAAGCAAGAAAACAACCCGTATTCTTTTTGCTTACAATACAGAAATGTGACAACAGAACCATGTAGCTGTGTCACCTTGAATTGTGATTGGTAATGAAAAAATACTGTTTGTTGCAGACTGGATGATTATTGTAATACATCACAATAGTACATCTGTGGGGGTGCAGAATATTGTTTTGTACTGCACTGCACACCCCCTTGCTCTGAAAGGTTTATATGCTTTCTGGTTCATAGATCCCCAGGTCTGTCATTTCATCAACAAATAAGCATCATATGGCAATTACTGCTTAAAGTGACACTAACATCTCCTAATAATAAACCATAATTTGCCTTAACTATTTGAGTGCCAGAGGGGTGTCCAGTGCATTGCTTCACAATGCTTTGGACCCACTGTGGCACTCAGAGGTGAAGTACCACCTAAAAATACGCCCCTACTTACCTCACAATGTCCAGAAAATCCTAATCTTCAGTCAGTCCTGGATGTCATGTCTATGGAGGTAGCCACGATAGTTACTAGCAGTGTCGCAGGACACACAAACTCTGCTCACTGCGCATAGTAATCTTAACCCTTCCGGCAATCAAAGGGTTTAGGCAGGGTATCCAGATGTTTTCACTCGTGGGCCACATTATCAGAAAGCCATACATATTAGGGCTGTATTCTTTTTTTTTTTTCATTGATAACAATGGTGAGTTATAGCCTGTCAGCTGTTCAAAAATATGGAATTCTATCTAAAAACATGTATCTGTATATAGATTTTTAGTATGTATGATTGTGTGTGGTATATCTGAACAAATATGCAACTCTTTACTGTAAACTCTCCAGGACATATCTGAAAACAAAATAAATCTCAATGTATTATTTCTGGGAAAACACTTTCTAAATAAACTTATTGATCAAGTTTGTGACAATACTGGTCTTTAATAGACATCTGTTTATGAACTGTACAGTGCTGTCAAGCAGCGAATTGTGTATTACCACTGTACTAGTTCTTGTGTGCTTTTTAATTGGGTATAGAAATAGTTTAAAAAAAATCTCTGGGCCACACCCTGTGGTCAGGCGTAAGTCAGACGCCTATGTTTTAAGGCAGCCATGGCATGCACAGTATATGGACGTGTATTGAACACTTCCATCAGAGTGCTACAACACTGGCTGCTGTGATCTGTGTGTGTGTGTGTGTGAGTGTGTGTACTTGTGTACACACACACACACACACACACACACACACACACAAAACTGAGAATTATATCATACTTACCAAAATTCTCTTTTCCTGGACATAACCATGGCAGCATTCACTAAATGGTTAGCTCCTCCCCTTTCAGCTGATAGGACAGAGAAAAGGTCAAACAAATTCAAACAGTATAAGAGACCCCCCTCCCCCTTCACCAGTTGTCTTAGTCTCAAAGCTATAAGCTAAACAAGGGATGGGAAATTAGTGAAAAGAGTATTTCGGTAAGTATGATATAATTCTCAGTTTTCCTGGACATCCATGGCAGCATTCACTAGATGGGTGAGTACCCAAGCAGAGAGAAAAGGAGGGTCCAAAACAAATCTAAAGAAATTATTCCTTAAAGGGGTAGTAATACTTTTACTAATCCCCATTTTTTTACAACTTAAAAATAGATTGTTAATGCCCCAAATCGCGTGAGAGAAAATCAATTTCAAAGTCTCCCCCCTTTCCCCGATATCAGTGTCTTGCTGACTGCCCGGGAATCCGATCCTGGGGCCATCCGGCGGCTCTGCAGCAGTGCCGAGATCTCGTTAATGAAGAAAAAATATTTGACTTCAGCGGTCTTCTACGTGTGCTTTGAAAACAAGCACATGTAGAAGACCTTTGGAGTGAAATATTTTTTCTGCATTAACGAGATCTCGACACTGCTGCAGAGCGCCAGATGGTCATGTGACAGAACACTGCTGGAGTCAGCTCGGACGCTGATCTCCAGGAAAGGGGAGGGAGGGGGAGACTTTGATTTTTTTGAGAGATGCGATTTGGGTCATTAACAACAATCTTTTTTTAAGTTGTATAAAATCGGGATTAGTAAAAGGAAAGCATTACTCTCCCTTTAAAGGACAGGAAACAGAGGGTCCACCCAAATAAAGGCTTGGCATAGCTCTGAGAAAAAAACAATTGGTCCTGGAAAGTGATGTCTAGATGAGGGATCCTTCTTTGGTCATAAGAAGAGTTTTCACCACCTTTACTCCTCCTGTAGACGCATAGCATGGCTCTTTAGCATGGCTTCTCCAGATAACAGACTAGTCAGAATATGACATCATTACCAAGAGAAGGAGGAACTATGATCAGATAGTATCACATTATTCCTGTGAAGATTGTATTCCTCTAGGTGGCAATGTTAGTCAGTCTTGGAATGTTTCTCTCAACTGCTGACCCAATCCGGAGACTAGAAAGTCTTCATAAATGTGGAGGACTGAAGTTCTGGAATCATTAGGCAGAGAATCCCAATAAGGGAGAAACATCATGTCTTGGCTCTAGAATGTGGCCATACTGTGTAGGCAATACTCTCAGAGGGCTTGTCTGTTTTGAGACTCTTCCAAGAAGCACGAGTACTGACCACTGTCATCTTCTGTACTCCGTAACGCTTTTAAAATAAAAATCAACTTACTTGGAGGCTTACCTACTGCTATCTGTTAGGCTCTTTTGTTTGTAGAAGAGGAAGAAGACCCCATACTAAAAACCCTGGCTCACTTAAAAGGAAGCAGACACCAAAAACACTAAGCCTAGAAGGGTTGCCAAAGGAACATCTCCTACCAAGTAGCATAAATCCAAAAACTGGGTAAAAACGAAACACATCACTTCCAACAGAAATCATAACCTCTAAAAGAGACTAAATGCATGAAAAATGTGACCACATGACTACTACCGTTCCCATGAGCATAGAGGCCACAGTATGAAAACATACTTATCATGCAGCAATGACGTGGCAACACCAGAATGAGTTAGCAGTGCAGGAACACAACTAAGCGGCAGATAGTACAGGTTCAGATCCGGTAACAAAAGAAGTGTTAAAAAAAAAAAAAAAAAAAAAAAGGTACACCACGCATTTTTTTTTTTTTTTTTTTTTTTTTTAAATAGACACAAGTCCCACCACACTTAGACAAAAAGCAACTCTGTGCCCATTAAATGACACCATAGTATATGCAATGTACTTATATACCCACAAGCAAAAATCACAAATCCGCAGAGGCAAACCTCATAGCTTTAGGAGTGTATACCAAAATATGTGGGCACAGCCTATCAAACAGTCCACACAGGAAATGCACCAAGTGGCAAAAGCGTACACAGAAGAGCATTTCAGCAATTCAGAGCATCTACACATGGACATACCACAATGCATCCAAAGTATACATGTGGGAACTGGAGAGGGCTACAGTACATGCAAAGTTCACATAGCACAAGAGCATTACAGTGCTCCCAGAGTGCATGTACACCGTTGCATCACAGCCACCAGCCTGGCACAGCAAAATATATGCAAGGTTTCCCTTTATGCAGCAAATAGCAGGTCTATGCTCATCAGTAACATGATAGCGAGAATACTCCTATCTAGAAGCCAACAGAGTACACGCTCATGGCCTTAGAGCCAGACCATGAGTATGCAAGATACTACATAGACTGAATATAAGAATGTGTAGAATGGGACACACACTTGAACCACATGGCAGCATGAGTCTACACATCCATACCAGGAATGCAAAGTGAACACTCCAGCAAACATAAACCACAGTGTGCTCCCATATGCACCATCGGAGCAGCCAAAGTGCACATACCATAAAGCAAAGGAAGTTATAGTGGGCATAAATGCACCCCAACACACCATATAAGTGCCACAGGGTAGCTGTAGATTGTTCCCATATGCACCACAGTGCAGATACAGTTCATTTTCAGATGCCCCACAATGCAGCCACAGAGTGGCCATAGCCCATGTACATGTACCAAGCGTGGTCATACCCTGTGAAGGCCCCAGTAACAGAAGTCCAAGCTGGGTGTCTCCTTAGTGAAAGAATGCCCATAGGACAGCAACTGCTTTTGCTCATGCAAACCCCATAATGCAGTCATATTGTAAAATACATATGCACCAAAGTGCAGCCATATGATTGCCCCTCATAGCAGGAAGAGACGCAAGCAAATGCGGTCACACAAGCCCACAGGCACGTCCATAGCTGGCACAGACATGCCCACAGGCACTGCTACAGCGACACACATGCATGCAGGCACAGCCATAGCCGGCACATGCGCATATACACATGCACTCAAATGCAGCAATAGCATGAAGTGCAGACATAGCTTGTACACATGTACCCAAATGCAGCATGTAGCATGAACAGTAGAAATAGCACATACACATGCATCCAAGACCATGTGCAGCCATAACACGGACACCAGATATAGCATGAACACATGCTCACAAATGCAGGCATCCTAGGCCCAGTGGGAACACAGCACGCACACACTCCCAGGCCCAGTGCACACAAAGCATGTACAAATGCAGGCATAGCATGAATTGCAAATATAGCATGTACACATGAATCCAAGGCGAAGAGCATAAACATCATGTACACATGCATCCGTTGCAGCTATAGCTTGAACTGCAAACATAGCATTCATCCAAAGCCAAGTGCAGCAAAAGCATGTACACACGCGTCCCAGGCCCAGTGCAGCCAAAGCATGTACACACGCGTCCCAGGCCCAGTGCAGCCAAAGCATGTACACACGCGTCCCAGGCCCAGTGCAGCCAAAGCATGTACACACGCGTCCCAGGCCCAGTGCAGCCAAAGCATGTACACACGCGTCCCAGGCCCAGTGCAGCCAAAGCATGTACACACGCGTCCCAGGCCCAGTGCAGCCAAAGCATGTACACACGCGTCCCAGGCCCAGTGCAGCCAAAGCATGTACACACGCGTCCCAGGCCCAGTGCAGCCAAAGCATGTACACACGCGTCCCAGGCCCAGTGCAGCCAAAGCATGTACACACGCGTCCCAGGCCCAGTGCAGCCAAAGCATGTACACACGCGTCCCAGGCCCAGTGCAGCCAAAGCATGTACACACGCGTCCCAGGCCCAGTGCAGCCAAAGCATGTACACACGCGTCCCAGGCCCAGTGCAGCCAAAGCATGTACACACGCGTCCCAGGCCCAGTGCAGCCAAAGCATGTACACACGCGTCCCAGGCCCAGTGCAGCCAAAGCATGTACACACGCGTCCCAGGCCCAGTGCAGCCAAAGCATGTACACACGCGTCCCAGGCCCAGTGCAGCCAAAGCATGTACACACGCGTCCCAGGCCCAGTGCAGCCAAAGCATGTACACACGCGTCCCAGGCCCAGTGCAGCCAAAGCATGTACACACGCGTCCCAGGCCCAGTGCAGCCAAAGCATGTACACACGCGTCCCAGGCCCAGTGCAGCCAAAGCATGTACACACGCGTCCCAGGCCCAGTGCAGCCAAAGCATGTACACACGCGTCCCAGGCCCAGTGCAGCCAAAGCATGTACACACGCGTCCCAGGCCCAGTGCAGCCAAAGCATGTACACACGCGTCCCAGGCCCAGTGCAGCCAAAGCATGTACACACGCGTCCCAGGCCCAGTGCAGCCAAAGCATGTACACACGCGTCCCAGGCCCAGTGCAGCCAAAGCATGTACACACGCGTCCCAGGCCCAGTGCAGCCAGGGCATGTACACACGCGTCCCAGGCCCAGTGCAGCCAGGGCATGTACACACGCGTCCCAGGCCCAGTGCAGCCAAAGCATGTACACACGCGTCCCAGGCCCAGTGCAGCCAAAGCATGTACACACGCGTCCCAGGCCCAGTGCAGCCAAAGCATGTACACACGCGTCCCAGGCCCAGTGCAGCCAAAGCATGTACACACGCGTCCCAGGCCCAGTGCAGCCAAAGCATGTACACACGCGTCCCAGGCCCAGTGCAGCCAAAGCATGTACACACGCGTCCCAGGCCCAGTGCAGCCAAAGCATGTACACACGCGTCCCAGGCCCAGTGCAGCCAAAGCATGTACACACGCGTCCCAGGCCCAGTGCAGCCAAAGCATGTACACACGCGTCCCAGGCCCAGTGCAGCCAAAGCATGTACACACGCGTCCCAGGCCCAGTGCAGCCAAAGCATGTACACACGCGTCCCAGGCCCAGTGCAGCCAAAGCATGTACACACGCGTCCCAGGCCCAGTGCAGCCAAAGCATGTAAACAATCATACTGGGCCTAGTGTAGATGTAGCATGTACACAGGGCCGGTGCAAGGATTTTTGTATACACAGGCGAAGGTGTGTTTTGATGCCCCCCCCCGACCTTGCCACAATCCTGTGCCCCGCCCACATATTCACCTCCACACTCTCCACAATGCTCCCTTCATCTCCACATTGCCCCTTCCATAATGCCCCTTCGTCTCTACATTGCCCCTTCATCTCCACATGCCGTTGATCCCCTACCTTGAGTCCCTGGTAGTCTAGCGGCGTGCCATAAGAGAGCTCTGTGCCTCCTTCGGCACAGAGCTGAAGCTCCCGCCCGCTGTTCTCAGTAATGCACAGTCTGGGTCTACAGAGCTTGGGTTGCTCTGCGTTGTGAGTGTCACATAGATGCCGCGAGGGAGCACTTGGTAGTGTAAATCAGCGCTCCCTCGCGGCAGATATATATATTTAAAAAAATATATAAAATTCCTAGCTTCCCCCTTTTCGGCGCCCCTCCATTGTGGCGCCCTAAGGCAGCTGCCTGTCCTGCCTTAATGGTAGCGCTGGCCCTGCATGTACACATGCATCCCATGCCCAGTGCAGACATAGCATGTACAAATGTACCCAAATGCAGGCATAGCATGAATTGCAAATATAGCATGCACACATGCACCCAAGGCCAAGTGCGGACACAGAATGTACACATGAACCCAAGGCCAAGTGCAGCCATATGCAGTCATAGCATGAACTGTAGACATACCATGCATCCAAGGCCAAGTGTAGCCATAGCATACGCACATGCATCCAAGGCCAAGTACATCCATAGCCTGTACATGCACTAACAGAGTCTCATGGCACCTGCACGTGGTTTAGCCACATAATGCACCCATGAAAGAGACATCAGAAACTGAAGCAGCACACCTAGACGTACAACCATAGTACACGAAGATGAGGAAACCTACACTAATCTGACGTTGATGTTTGGGGAAAAATCAATCAAAATGCCCAGTATGCTGAAAGTACATTGGCCAAAACTAGCCATAAAGTACATAAGCCCCATTGAAACATCTGGTTAGAATGAAATGGCTTCAGCAGGGCTCCCTCACAGGTGAGTCTGATTAAACAATTAAAACACCTGGGGTTACACCCAGCATTAGTATCAGAGAAAACAAGCTATAGCATGGCCCAAAGTTAGTGGAAACAGGGGCTTAGAATGGAGGAGTACAAACCTGTATCTCAGGGCAGTTGTCCTGAGTACTTTTACTTTATGGCAACCCTTGAGCAGGTGGCATAGACAACCCACACCTGCATATAACTCCAGGAACTCCAGATCAGCAAAGGGTAGAATATTCTTCAGATAGGCCAGGATCTGCAATGATGTTAATGGAAGAAACAGCATTCCCAGCACTCCCTCTTTTACATCTGTTACCGTAAGTATTTATGCAGGGAAACCCTGGCCGCTACAGTATCTCCAACCAGCCGACCCAGTAAGGGAGGGGTTAAGTTGGAGCTTCAGAAGGAGAGATGAGGAAAACTCCAACTGTAAAGGAACAGAGGACACTGCCCAGTAAGCCTCAAAAGAAAAGGTAATCTCTCAAAAGGGAGCCAGCAACTCTTCCTACCAGCTTCAGAGGACAGAGAAAAAAAGACAACTGATGAAGGGGGAGGGAGTCTCTTATACTGTTTTAATTAGTTTGACCTTTTCTCTGTCCTGTCAGCTGAAAGGGAAGGAGCTAACCATCTAGTGAATGCTGCCATGGATGTCCAGGAAAACATTTTATGATGATACTGTCTGACACCTCATCTTTGGTCCACTGGTATCCACATATCCACCCATACACTTTCTCCTTGCCCCTTTCTTTCTGGGGCACATAGATTAATTAACGCATTCAGTGCCAAAGGAATGTCCATGCATTGTGTTGAGATGAACAGCTCTCAGCTCTTGAAGAACATGCAGCATCTCTTGGGCTGTTTGGATCCAAACGTGAACTGTTTTTGTGAAGGGACATTACGGTTTGTATGTTTTTTTGTTCATCTCTGATTTTTATACTATACATATATTTGTCTTTGTTTTTCCTACTTTGCCTTTCTTTCCCCTGGGGTTGGATATTGTATACCATCCAGCTCAAATCTATTTGTCTATAATTCAAAATCGCTTAACACGTTTCATGACTCAATTGCCACTTCTTCAGAGGCTCACAAACTTGTTTTTTCAGGTTATATGTCTCACCTGCCAAGAAGCAGAGGCCATTTGAGACAAGTCTGAGTCCAATGCAGTGGTGCAGACAAGTCTTGGATCATCCATCCCCCGAGATAGAGGCAGCAAAGAGATCTCTGTGTTTTAGACTCGAACAAGGTAACCAGCACAATATTAATGCATATTTTATATAGACATTGTGGCATGATGTAAGACAGAATCCATAATATTCTTTATTGAGGAACATCCATAAAACATAACTGTTTGTATTTATCACTTATTTAGCACTTATTTTAATCGGAGCAGAAAATCCTAATGGTCCCTAAGATTCATTGCATGGATTGGTTCCCTGGAACTGGTCTTTAATTAGTAATGGATATAGTTTGCTTGGAGGCAGACATAATTCTTTGTTTCTGGACTCCAGAACCTCAAATTCCTTGTACTGAAGTCTTCCAAAGATTACTTCAGTGGAGGAGTATGTGGTGCTGTAAAAAGACCCATGCCTTCCACTATGTAAATTATATCCACTGCTAATTAAACGCTTATTTGGGGGACCAGTCCATGCAGGGTTGATATGTAGTAGCCATTGTGATTTTTTTTTCTTCCAGATTAAGATTAATTGGGGCTTGGTTTTTATAAGGTATTTATTCATGTTCCTTCAAATTTGCATATGTCCTGTTCATTACATAAATAATAATTCTACCCCAGTTGAAAAATTTATCACAAATTCCAGAGAAACCTCTTCAACCAGAAAAGGAAATAACATATTTCACAAATTAAAGGAATATCAACACCACCTAATCTTACTTACCTTAATCTCAGCCAGAAATCCTAATGAACACTGAATTGATTCTTTGTGGATTGGTTCTCTGAAATACATTTTAACTATTTTATACCATGCTCATGGAGGTGAACATAATTCTTTGTTGCCAGAATTACCCCAGTTCCTAAGACTGGGATAACCAACAATCATTCTCAAGAGCTACCAACAGTGCGCATTTTCAGGATCTTCTTGAAAGAGCACAGGTAGACTAAAGTGACAGAGCTACTAATTGGCCCAGCTGTGCACCAGCATTCCCTGTTGGTAACACTTAAGGACAATTCTTTAATAGTGGCCATTAGGACTTTTTTCTCAGATTAAAGGGTCCGTAATGCCCAAAATAAAGTTGACTGTATATGTTAGGACTTTTTCCAAATATGTTGTTTTTGTAAACCATGAAGGTTTGAGAGATATCCTCCGTTAAAGTTCCCCTCCCCTTCTCCTGAAGTCCGCTGTAAGCAGTATTTCTTATATAGTGCTGCCGATTTGTAGCCAGCACCGTGCACAAAATATTCAGGTATACCAAGTACCTGTCCTTTACAGTGTAGCATTGGTATCTGAGGAACATGGGAGGTAGAGTGACTTGTCTAAGATTAGAAGGAGCTGACTCAGGAATAGAACTAGGTTTCACTGCTTCAGAGCCCATCATTTAAAGGGAAACTTTCACATCTTAAAGCAGAACTATCGCCGCTAAACAACTTAAGCTCAAATAATTCTCCATCTGGCGACTAGCTGCTCAGTAGCACTAGTCGTCAGAAGTATTACCTTGTTAATAAGGATTATCCATTCTTCTCGGGCTGACAGGCAGGACGGGGAGCAGACGTCTTTCCCCAGTGATGTCTGTGCTGTCAGTCCCTGCTGGCTCTAGGAGGCGTTGCTAGGCTCCAAAAGGGACTGACAGCGCAGGCGTGCAGATGTCACTATGGGAAGATATCTGCGCTCCGTTCTGCCTGTCAGCCCGGGAAAAATGGAGAATTATATTGAATAAAGTAATAATTCTGGCGACTATTGCTACTAAGCAGCTAGTTGCCAGATGGGGAATAATTTGAGCTCAAGTTTTTTAGCGTTGGTAGTTCCACTTTAAAGACTTTTATCTGTGTGCTTAAGTTATTAAAATAGTATTAGGATCGGTGTGTGTTTTTATTTCACTTACCTACTTCCTGAGATATCCACATTTCATTATTGGCAAGCTTAGTATAATGATAAACGGAGCTTGCTGTAAAAATAGACACGATTCACACCACTACTAAGGGAAGTGTGAACGCAAATGTATGCACAAAAGCCCAACAAGTTGTCACTGTACTGTGTTCACAAAGAAATCCATCAAGGAAGGTCTGCATGGCATCCTGTGGGACCACATGCAGACCTTTGACATGAGCAGCGTTGGAAGTTAGTGCTCATTGCAATCTACAATGAATGCAGACCTATATGGTGAGAGCCAATAATATTTTTTATCACCTGTGCTGGCTGGTAGAAATGCCCTTCTGCATCTGGATCAACAGGAATGCAGGACAAAGATTACAGCATGGGCAAAGAGCTGTATCGGGGGCTTATTCAGTTGCCTATATGAAAGAGCCCTTAAACTTTTTGATAAACATGTTAACATTGAGTAAATTGTGTTAATTCAAGGAGAATACTACAGAACAGTTAATTTCAGGAAATAAACAATTAAAGCATTCTGTATTCTAGCTTGGAGTATCACATGGAATACAGGACAATCACGAGTGTATTCAAGGTTAAACAGACATTTCTTCATAATACTCATTAAACCAATTTGTATTCTTGGCTAATCCCTCCCATTATCCTTCTCTCATCTTTGTTCTCCTTGTTCGGCAGTTCTCAAACCTTTAACGATGTATTATCTATGCTTGGGTAAACTGTTCTTTGTCACAATTTGATTTTAATTGTGCAGCTTGTCTTCAGTGACCAATATCTGTTTCAGATATTTTGATTCTAGAAACCCAACTGGACTGCAGTAGTTAAGTTTGAACAAAGGTTCTGTGTTATGTGACACTTTTATTTTGCCCGTAATTTTTGAATGCAGTTTCTATCACATTCTGTGGAGAAATGTTTGTCAGTAATTCTCCTCTATCAGAAAATGCAACAGAGTAACTAATTGGAATCTGACCGCTAGAGGGCAGTATTCCGGTAATTAAAAAAAGAAGACAAGCAATAGTTTAAAATGTAATAACTCTGACAATGTGCATATTTCAGCAGTGGGAGTACCGTTGTTTTACCCAACAGGGAAAGCCCTACAATATATTTTGTATTTTTTCTTCAAAAAAGTTTACTGTTCCTTTTGAGGTGTCGTCTTGGCTGAGAGCATGTTGCTCTCCAGATAAGTTACAGTATAGCATCAAAGAGAGATGCGTAGGTTTTAATATGACAGGTTAGACTCCCCACTGCAGGCTATTGCAGGTATCTCTCGGAGCCCACAGATCCAGCTTGGGATGAGATGAAAGCACAGCAGAGAATGGGTTAATATGTCATGATTTTGTGATATGTATGTATGTATGCATTTCCATGCTCTCACTGACCCCAGCATGAACTGCTTCCATCCCAGCTTTGTTTTACTGCTTGCCATTAGTTACTGACCCCAACATACACTGTTACACACTGCGAGACCTCTTTAGAATATAGTGGGTTAAAAGCCCATTCAGAGCAAATGGATTTTTATAATTGATCTCTGTGGTGGCTTGTTCCAGAATTGTGCTACTTTAAGAAAAATGATGCAATTCTTGAACCGCACCAGTTTGATCATGTGGAGAGACATTAAATTTGATGACACAAATTTTGTATTAAAGCCACAGTTATAATCTCACTCAAAGAAACGCAAGCTGGTAAATACAGTTTACATTCTTCCAACGTGACTCCATTCTCTCACGTGCTTTTCTGGTGACATCATACATTATGTTGTTATTTCAATATAGTTTTGCTATTAGGTGACAAGCTGCAGTGTTGAACCTTTTTTTCTTCATTGTGTTTGTTAAAGTGATGGTAATGTTTCACAAAAACTACAGCTCCAATTAATCTTCATAGTATTTGAGCCATAGAGAGTGTTATTTCAATACTGTTAGAGTTGTAGTTCAAGAGTAATTGAATGATAGTTTCCCCCTCCCACCCCTTTTACCTAGTGTAAGCCCGCACTCCTCAGATGTGGAATCCAGCCTATAGACCAGACGGCTCACATCAAGAGTCAGTCTTATTACTGTGAGAACAATGAAAACCTTGACCCCCTTGACAGGTTTTTCAGCTTATCTTAATTGAAGATTGTCCCTCTCTGTAATCTACCTGGACACACCCTGCTGCTCTTAGCTGAACAGTGTTCCATCAGTAAAAGGGGCGGGAGGGGGGCACTTTGTCATTGAATTACTCTTGAACTACAACTCTGACAGAACTGAAATAACTCTCCAAAGTCCAAATACTATGATGATTAATTAGAGCTGCTTTTATTATGAAACCTTACTATCCCTTTAAATAGGGAAATTTAAATCAGGTTGTTTTTTTGTGTGTGTGTTTCTGTACTACAAGAAGTGTAGTGTAGCAGTAGGAAGGGAGTCCTTTGGTAAAGTGTTGTATTGTTTTTTGTGCAATGCCACTGTTTAAAGGATAGCTGAAATGTTGTAAGTTCTGTAGATGTGTTTGCTGTCATTTGTGGTGTCCTGTTTGATGTAATCAGCAAATCAAATGGAGTGAAGTTGCAGGAACACAACCTGTATTTCCTGGTTTTTGTGTGTTTGAATGAGAACCTAACAGTAGCTTTAACAAAAGTTTTTTTGCCACTGAATATTCTTACCTCCTAAAGTTTACAGACAAAATGCACTTGCTTATAAGTCGAGCAATAAATTAGCAACTAAGGGCCAACAAGACATAAAAATGGTCTTTTTCTTATAGGTGATCATAGCATTGTACTACCCGCTGATAACTGCCCTCTCAACAGACCGGTCTGTTCCTCTGGTACCAGACCTGACAATGGAGCCATAGTATGCTTACCCCATAATACACTCTGAACTTTGAGGCTTTTAAGGATTTGACCCTAACAATTTGCAGGTTTGCTTCCAGCCAATGGTTCCATTTTTTATTTTTTGCCCTCTCCCCAACAAGGCAACAGAAGCAGTTTGGAGATGCCCAGCACAGCCCTAGGCTTCTTAGCAGGTCTGCTTCCATAGGAGCAGACTTAGTAAAATGTTATGGTTACCTTTTACAAGACTGAGAGGGCGCCCCCACTGAACACCTTAAGTCCAAACCTTATGACCAAAACAAGGGGAGCTGGAACAGAAGCACGTTTTAAAAGCAAACTTAGCATTGTGTTTTGGTGGTGTAGAACAAAAAAAAGAGAGAAATTTACTAACCGATATTTCCTTTTCTTCTGTGTATCTCCACGTCACATTGCATGATGGGATTCAGTTCCTTCCTCCAGCTGGTAGGACCATTCAAAATTAGTTAAATAGGGTACGCCCCAAGGCGCCTTCAGTTATACATGTTGTCCAAGCTGAAAAATATAGCATATTAAGGTTAAGGGTGGGTGTGACGTGGAGATACACAGAAGAAAAGGAAATATCGGTTAGTAAATTTCTCTCTTTCGTCTGTGTACTCCCCGTCACATTGCATGATGGGAATTTCCCAAGCAATAATAAAAAAAAAAAAGGGAGGGAGAATCATACAGACAAATATAATCATATATGACAAATATATCCAAAATCATACCCTTCATTGTGGGATTACTGCCTGCAGTACTCCTTGTCCAAATTTAGCGTCCGCGGATGCTTCTATATCCAGCCTGTAATGCTTGATAAAGGTGGATATGGATGTCCAGGTGGCTGCTTTGCATAACTCCTGAGGAGTAGCATTAGCCTTCGTTGCCCATGATGTAGCCATTGCCCTTGTAGAGTGGGCCTTTATCTTGAGGGGAGGATCTAGTCTAGCCTCCTTATATGCAGAGATTATGCACTGTCTTATGCATCTAGCCACAGTTTGCTTGGATGCTGCTGAACCTTTTCTTCTGCCCATATATTGTAAGAAAAAATTATCTGATTTCCTAAACTCCGTGGTTCTTTGAAGATAAATGGATATACACCTAACTAAGTCTAGTGAGTGTAATCTTTGTTCCGTTTCCCCTCTTGGGGAAGAACAGAATGAAGGTAAAATGATCTCCTGGTTCTGATGAAACTCTGAGACTACCTTGCCCCTAAAGGATGGTTTCAACCTAAGGACAACCTTGTCCTGATGGAGGGTTAGATAGGGGGCCTGACAGCACAAGGACTGCAGCTCATTGACCCTCTTAGCTGAAGTAATGGCAGTTAAAAAGACTGTCTTCCAAGTTAAATGCCTTAAGGATACCTGCTCCAGAGGCTCGAAAAGGAGGGAATCAATGAGTTGAGTCAGGACTAGATTTAAATCCCAAGCAGGGACAATTTCCCTGATCCTGGGACGTAACTTCTCTATAGCTTTAACAAATATCTTAATTAAGCTATCCTCTGCCCAGTGCCTTGTCATAACGGCTGAAAGGGCAGACACCTGCATGTCAAAGCCTCTTTGCAAAAATTCAAGAATTACAGGAGCATTAATCTGGTGCTTATGGATCTTATTTCTTATAGCCCATACTCTAAAAGTTTTCCAAATCCTATCGTAGATTCTGAGAGTTGATTTCTTTCTACCAGATAGGATGGTCTCCGACACTTTTCTCGAAATACCCTGATCTAATAGTCTGCTGCTCAATTTCCAGGCTGTCAGCTGGAAAAAAACTGGAGTTTGGATGGAGCAAGGGTCCCTGAGACAGGAGGTCCTTCCTGTCTGGCAATTTCCAAGGTTTCTGGCTGGACATTCTGACAAGCTCTGAATACCAAGTGCGTCTTGGCCATTTCGGGGCAATCATGATGACCTCTGCTTTGTCTGTTATCACCTTCCTGAGGACTTCCCTTGTTAATGGGATAGGAGGAAAAATGTACGCTAGTGAGAAATTCCAAGAATGCTTCAAAGCATCTTGGCCCAATGCTTTCACTGATTTCCTCCTTATGAAGAACTGAGTGCATTTGCGATTCTCCAGGCTCGCCATTAGGTCTATTACTGGGGTTCCCATTCTTTTGATGATCTGAAGAAACACCTCCTGGTTTAGGGACCATTCCCTTGGGTGTACCCTGTTCCTGCTTAGATAGTCCGCCTGTATATTCTGCACTCCTGCTATGTGGGAGGCTGTAATTGCACTCAAGTTCTTTTCTGCCCAAAGGAATATCTGAGACACCTCTCTGTTTAGGCTTGAGCTTCTTGTTCCACCCTGGTTTCGAATGTACATGACTGCAGTCATGTTGTCTGACCTGACGTGTACCGCTGTTTTTCTCAGACCTTGCTTGAAGTGAAGTAGGGCATACTTTATTGCTCTGATTTCCAATATGTTTATATGCAATCTTCTTTCTTCTAGGGCCCAAGTTCCCTGGATTGTTTTGTTTTTCTAGACCGCTCCCCATCCTGAAGGGCTGGCGCCTGTCGTAACTATGTTCCATACTGGGTCCTGTAGTGATGTTGCATTTTCTAGGTTTTTTCTGTTTGTCCACCACAACAGATCTTGGCGCACCCCCACTGGCAAC
Organism: Rhinophrynus dorsalis; assembly: GCA_037306005.1. NCBI lineage: Eukaryota > Metazoa > Chordata > Amphibia > Anura > Rhinophrynidae > Rhinophrynus > Rhinophrynus dorsalis. Next base: position 431,415,534 of record CM074719.1, on the reverse strand, counting down.
TTTGTCCTTTGTAAGGGATCTTGCTGATACTTGTTCCAGTGCTTCAGGAAGTAACACTGTAGATGTCTTGCGTGAAATCTTGCCCATGGTACCACCTGGATTGCTGACATCATAATTAGTAGACACTTCATGAATTGGTGCGCTATGTGTCTCTTCTTTTCTCTGAACTTCTTTACTTTTCTCAGGATGCTGTTTATCCTTTCCTCCGATAGGGTTATCATCGCTGTTTGCATATTGAATCTCATCCCTATAAACGTCAGTTCTTGTGTGGAGATCAGATGACTTTGTTGAAAATTTATCTTCCAGCCTAGGTCCGAAAGATGATTTACCATCAGGTTTGTGTTTGTAATGGCTTGAGACCTTGTTTGAGCTACTAAGAGAAGGTCGTCTAAGTATGGGATGATCAATACTCCTTTCTCTCTTAATGGCTCTATTGCGGCTGCCATAATTTTCATAAATACTCTGGGAGCTGTGGATAGGCCGAACGGGAGTACCTTGAACTGAAAGTGATGCATTCCCACGGCAAACCTCAGGTATTTCTGATGAACTTCCTTTATCTGAATGTGGTAATATGCATCCTGCAGATCTACCTTGGTGAGGAAGCTTCCCGGGAGTACTGATCTTATGACTGATGTTACTGACTCCATCTTGAAGGTTCTTGTTGCTAGGCAAGTGTTGAGCTTCTTCAAATCCAGAATTGTTCTGTTCGAACCCGATGGCTTTGGAACCATAAATAAGACAGAATAGGTTCCTGAAAATTTCTGCTCCCTAGGCACTGGCTGAATAGCTCCTTTCTCCTGTAGAATCTGAATTTCCTGAAACAAAAGACTCCTTTTCCTTACATTCGATGGAATTCTGGATGATTTGAATCCGTGTGCTATTGGGGTCTGGACAAAAGGAACGGATAGCCCCTTTCCAGAATCTGTTGGACCCATTTGTCTGATGTTTCCCAGCGGTCTCGAAACAGATGCAGATGACCCCCTACCTGCTCTGGAAAGGGGTCCTGCCAATCTTCAGAATTCTTTCTTGACCTGCTGTTTCCTGGGGAAATCTCTGCGATAACCTCCCCTTGTAGATTGGTATGAGGTCTGCTTCCTCTGGTCAAAAGATCTTCCTTGATATCTCCTGGAGTCTCAAAAGGAATAAGACTTATTTTTAAATGAAGCTGACCTTGGGGGGATCTCCTCTTCTTTTCTTGAGGTAGGAAAGCACTTCTTCCACCTGACACTTTCTTTATAATATCTTCTAATTGCTCGCCGAATAGCATGTCCCCTTTAAAAGGAAGATTAACTAGCTTATTTTTTGAGGCGGCATCCGCTCCCCAGGGCCTAAGCCATAACGCTCTTCTAGAAGATACTGAAAGTGCTGAAGATCTAGCACCCAATTTTACTGCATCAATAGAGGCATCGCAGACAAAATTGTTGGCTTCCTTTATGATTGACAGTTCCCTGGATAACTTGGATCCTGACGTACCGGATTCAATGTTTTCTTCCAGAGTATTAATCCATATACACATAGCTCTGGATACGCATGCTAGAGCTGTGGCTATCTGGATATTACTGCCAATGAGAGAATATTGTCTTTTAAGGGCTGACTCCATTTTCCTATCCATAGAATCCTTTAATGAGGATCCGTCCTCAAGAGGAATGTTGGTATACTTGGCTATCCTGGAGACAGCCGCATCCACCTTGGGAGGAGATGTCCAATTCTTAACACTGGCCCTATCAAAAGGATACATTTTCCCAAATCTCCTAATAACTGAAGACCTCCTATCAATTTTACTCCATTCATCAGATATAATATCTGTAATCGACTGATGGACTGGAAAACTTACAGTAGGCTTTTTGTTACCTAAAAAGGCTGTATCTATAATACCAAAGTCTTTTTGCTCCTCTACTAAACCTAAAGTCTTACGAACAGATCTTAGAAAACGATCAATCCTATCTAGGGAGAAATCCCCTGAATTTTCCACAATCTCACCTTCTTCCTCACCTGAAGAAAACTCAGAGGTTCCCTGACTGTTTCTATCATCATTATCCTCCATCCTTGGGGAAGAGGTACCTTCCCCAGGATCCTCTAATCTCTGTTTCTTTCTAGGGGCTATGGACTCCTGCATTGCAGAGAAGGTCTCTTGCATAGAGACCTTCATCCAAGATAAAAAATCCTGAAACTGCCCTGGCATTTCCTGAATAGCTGCTTGCTTTAGGCAATCCTGGCAAAACTTTGCATTATCTGAGGCTAGTAGCTTTTTTTCACAGTTGGAGCAAGATTTACATTTTTGGGGCTTATCTTCCTTGGAAGACCCTGCATCTGACTTTTCCTTGCTGGTAGAGGATTTTGAAGAAGACATATCTAAAACTTATAAATACTGTAGCACAACAAAAGTCCTTACCTGCTGCCATGCTGCTTCCATTTTATTTAGCGTGCATTCCATTGCTGAAATGCACACCCAGACACCACCGAATGCATATAAGAATCCAGACCAGATGGGCACATCTCCTAAGGGCGTGCGTGTCACGCTGAACCGCATCATGCAGTGTTGTCATCCCTTCACCTTCCTCCACTCGCTTTCCTCTTTTAGTTTCTATTTTTTTTTTTTTCTTCTTTGCGCCGTTCCTGCTTCCTCTTGGCTGAAGCCAGCCACCGGCGCATGGTCTCTGTGCAGGCCAGACCACGCCACCTCAGAGGAAATTATCCAAGGCTCTCCATTTCAGAGCCCCTCAGGTCACTCGCCCACTGGTCACATCGGCGCAACTCCTGCACTACCGTGTGACAGGAGGAAGGCGACCGCGGTCTGCTCACGTTGGAAGCTACTGTTTGCAATCTGCTTCCAGAAATAACGTCTGTGCTTTGCCATCGCATATAGCACAGATAACGGAAGAAGGCTCAGAATACAACCGATAGTTCTGTGGACACGTCTCTGATACTGCCGAATCCTTCAGGTACACAACTTTTTTTTTTTTTTTTTTTTTTCTCTTGACAGAGGCCAAAGCCTCCTGTCCTCCAGCTGTTAGGACCAGAAATAACTGAAGGCGCCTTGGGGCGCACCCTATTTAACTAATTTTGAATGGTCCTACCAGCTGGAGGAAGGAAGTGAATCCCATCATGGAATGTGACGTGGACTACATAGAAGAAAACAAAGTTTGTTTGGTTTTTTTTGTTGTTTTTTTTTTTTTAGCAAATGTTGACAATATGCATAAAATACAAAATGTATATTATCCACATTTTTCTTTAGGTTGGTTTCCCTTGAAAGCTTCTATCTATCTATCCTGTCTATGTCCTATAAAAATCTACAGTTTCTTGCTTTGCTGCCAGCCACACCCAGAGATGTGCACCCTAGTACCACCTATCCAATGTCTAGGGCTGGTGATTTTGACAGGAGCGGCTGTGGTGATGAAGCCCACCTGGTCACTCCTGTTTAAAATCACTGCAGGTACCATTCACAACCAATTCATTCAGGGCCAGTGAATTCTTTGCCTAAAGCCTGTGGGGCAAGGCCCCTGCACATGTTTCCGGCAAAGTCTAGGAACACACAGGCAACAGAGGCACAGTTGGTAGTACCTGAAATACAGATGGGACAGATGCTGGAGGGGAGAGCATGATGGGAAACCGAGAGCAAGGAGGGAATGCTGGGAGCACAAAAAGAAGCTGGTGGTGGTAGTGAAATATGGCCAACACCATGGTCTTCTTGCTAGTGAAATTGCTCGTGAACACGCATAAGGGGCATTATACAGACCATTCAAAATCTTGGGTACTTAACATTGGGTATTTATTGTATCCGATAACATTTGGTCACCTTTTGGGTACACTGCTCATATTCTTCATTATTTCCTTTTATGTAGATTTTGGTTGTCTGTAAGCTTAGCGAGTCTGTGCACTTTCCAACATACCACTTTATTTTAGAAGGGCATCCTTTTTTTCCTTTGAGCACACACCCAAGTTATTTTCACCCACCTTTTTGTTATTTAAACATGTCTCTGTACTGGTGCTGCTCTGCATGGCATTGTGAGAAGAGCCTGTGAGACTGGGTTGATTACTAAGAGCACTTCTGTCAGAGAGACTGGAGGTAGTCTTAGTGACGGAGCCAGGTAAACGGTCTTTACCTGGTGCAGTGCACCACACAGGCGGTGCAGATGACTGGGTATGTAGGAATAGATGGTGGAGATCTTAATTCTTTTTAGTGCCAAGTAGTTGTCCAGTGCATTCTGGAGAAATGTGTTAGACAAAGGGTTAACACAAGTAAAGCTCCACAACACACTCGCGTAGAGGGAAAGAGGTGATTGTACAAACATGAGGGAGCTCAGAGAGGGGAAAAGGGCGATGGTGCGAACACGAGAGAGGCGATGGAGCAAACATGAGGGAAGGAGGAGGGGGAGATGGTGGCAATAATGGGAGGGAGGAGAGGGAAGATGGCTGAGATAGTGAGAGGGAGAAGAGGGGAAACTGAGGCAATAGTGGGAGGAGAGGGGGAGATGGTGGCAATAAGGGGAGGGAGGAGAGGGTAAAAGGAGGCAGTAAGGGGAGGGAGGGCAGAGAGGGGAGTTTGTGAGAGGGGAGAAGGAGGCAGTATCTCTTGGGAAAGTATGGAGGAGATTAGCATATCTTCTTGCTGCTGCCACAGGGTGTGGCCATCACGGATGTAACATTTATGTCACATGACAGTCTTCTCTTTTTATAGGTATAGATACATATGCACCTATACTTTTACAAAAAGCTATATTTCTCTAAGAAAACAATGTAACTGTTTCAGTTTAATAAACTGGGCCGTACACAATCAAGGCTGGAGTAAGAGCATGATATGTCTAAACCAGTGGTTCTTAAATGCGGCCACCATGAAAAATGTGGTAATAGCCCCACATGGAAGTAATGGTGGCTGCACTGATTTGAAATAAATACAATTCTGACTGGCTGAGGCTTCCCTCCTGACGTTGCCTCAGCCAGCCAATGCTAATTCAGCCCGACCCAGCTGCTGCTGCGTCATAATGCATTCCTGACAGCATGCAGAAGAGCTGTTTGTGTGAGGAGAAAGGCACTGCTCTGAAAAGAGCGAGCGCCTACAAAGCCTCCTTGTGCCGCCCCCAATGAGCGGTGCATTGCTCGGCTGTACAGTGCGAGTGCGAGAAGGAGGTTCTCCAGAAATAGGTGCAGAAGGCAGAACTAAAGCTGAATGTCCGGTTACCAGAGAGGAACAGAGCACAAAATGCCCTGCAGGGTTAAACAGACAGGACCCTCTGGAGGTGAGAACATAATCTGTGATCGCTGATGAAACTGGATTGATGTGATATCCTTAGATTGGGGAAATAAGGAACCCTGGAAGTGGGGTAGTATGGAACTCTGTAGTGGGGTAAGACAGGACTCTGTGGGTAGTATCATTTGGGATCTAGGACTGGGATAATGTGGGAGTCTGGGAGCTTTGTAATGTGGGACTCTGGGAGTGGGGTAATGTGGAAGTATGGGAGCTTGGTAAGGTGAGACTTTGGAAGTAGGGTAATGTGAGAAACTGGGAACAGGGTAATGGGGGACTCCGGGAGTAGTGTACTGGGGGAGTCTGAGAGTTTGGTAATGTTGGACTCTGGGAGTGGGGTAATGGGGGATACTGGGAGTAGGGTAATGGGGGAGTCCAAGAATTAGGTAATGTTGGACTCTGTGAGCTGGATAATGTGGGAGTAGGGTAATGGGGACTCTGAGAGTTTGATAATATGGGGTTCTGGTAGAGGGGTAATATGGAACTATGGGAGGTGAATAATGTGTGGCTCTGGGTGGGAGCGGGATAATGTGGGACTCTGGGAGTGGGGTAATGGAGGAGTCTGGAGTGGGGTAATATGCAGCTCTGAGAGCTAGACAATGTGGGACTCTGAGACTAGGTTAATAAGGGTAATGTGTAATTCTTAAATAATGGGATTGTGATAGCAGGGTATTGTGTACTTCTACTAACATAATGCAGGCATCTGGGAGTGCAGTAATGTGTTATTCCAGGAGAAATGGGGTAATGTGACTCTATAGGAATGGGGCAATGTGAGCCTTTGGGAATGGGGTAATGCACACACACACACACACACAGACCCATACTAACGCACACAGAGATAAGCACACACACACACACACACACATACTAACACACTGACACACACATCCTCTCTGACATGCTATCCCTTCCACCTGACACCCCACTACTCTCTCTTATGCCTTGTCTTCCTCTCTCTGACTATAGGAAGACAAGGCATCGGAAAGGGTAGTGTGGTGTCAGGTGGAAGGGAAAGCATGTCAGAGAGGATGGATCTAATGAAGAGTCAGAGAGATGAAAAGAAGGCATCAGAGAGGGTGGTAGGGTGACAGGTGGAAGGGATAGCTGTCAGAGTGGATGGAGAGTCAGAGAGAGGAAGACAAGACATCAAAGAGGGTGGTGGGGTGTCAAATGTAAGGGATAGCATTAAGAGAGTATGGATACTCTCCATTCTCTCTGATATATCCCTTCAACCTGTCACCCCTCCACTCTCTCTGATGTCTTGTATTTCTCTCTCACATGCGATCCCTTCCACCTGACACCATACCACCCTCTCTGATGCCTTGTCTCGATCCCTTTGACTCCTCAGCTAAATCTCTCTACTTCTTCATTACTCCTTTCTCTGACCAACTTTTTTCTATCCTTCTGTAACCTTCCTACTGTTGATCCATTCCACACATGCCATATTGCTTGGCAAATAAACAAAATCTAAATATAATTATGTATGTGTTTAAAAATATATACTTGTCTATGAAGAATGTATGGCCATGTGTGAGAACTTTCAAAACGAGCTGCTAATCCTCAGATCTTTAGTAACTCTTAGCTCTCCCTCTTAGATTATAGCTCATGTCCCTGATTACACTAACAGAGATGCTTCAATCATTCCCCAATTACCCATTATTATAATTATGGAAGATATTACCACCTGAACACACACAAGACAAGGGGGACTTCTCCCTTTGCTTTTCTTTTATGAATGCCACCAAAGTAAAAACTAAAGAAGCAGTTAAGTGGTGCAAACCAGATATTAGTTAAGACTGGACTCTCTCACCCTGAGAATCTGGACCCTCACCCTGAAACCCTGAGATTTGAGTCAAACCCTCAAAGTCCCTAAGTATGGGAAACATTAACTTTTCATTTCTAAACTGTAACACAGCCAACTCTGGGTGTATATCGGCAAAATAGGTGTATGTGTCAGTACAGATAGGTGTTTTTTTTATAATTGCCCACCCCTGGTCAGCTTTATACCTTAACCCAGTATTCACTGTCATCATCATCTTATGTCATAAGTTAACATCTGACAATCAAAGTTAAACCTTAACCCATTAGTCAGTGACATCTCTTGTCACAAGTTAATCCCTTGAAGACCAAATAGGTGTACAAGGTGCATTGCTTTGCAATGCATTATGCCCCCCTGATCCTAAAGCGGTTAATAAAGCAAGACAAGGCTGAGTATGTGAGATTCATGCTTGATTAACCCCTTGAACATAAAGGGGTACACAATGCCTTGCAAAGCACATTGCACACACATTTGGGCTTCAAGGGGGTTAACTTGTGACAAAATGTAACTTACTACTGGGTGAAGGTTGAAAGCTGGCCAGGGATAAGCAATCATATTATGATGCACAATCCTAGCCAGCTTTAAACTCTGTATTAAATAGTCACTGTCATCAGTGTGATTGCCCATTCCTGACCAGCATTAAACCCACCCAGTAGTCAAGGCTGCCCCTTGACAGAGAACCTCCTATAACTGAACAAGAAAAGGTTGTGAGCTCATCTGCATTTTCTGTGAAGCAGTAACCTTTAGGACTGGAATAGAAAATGACCATCTCTGAAATGTATATCTCCAGTAACTAGTACATTTTAAGAACCTTTCATGGGGTTGTTTTTAATCCTGTGTGGTTTCTGGAATGTTTAAATTGTAAAATGATGTCAATTTATTGTTGTTGTACATATTTATATGCAATTTTTGTATGTCTTAAACCCATTCTACCAATTGCGCGTGTAAGGTCCTAGTGCGGCCACCAAAACATGGCTGTGGCCGCAGTGACGGCCACCAGAACATGGTGGTGGCCACCGGTACAAATCCTTTGAGATCCACTGGTCTAAACTGATATGCTCTGTCAGGAGGTGAAAGATGAGCAACACCTATGCTTAAAACTTGTGAAGAAACCAGGAGTCATATACACAATGGAAAGTGGGGCAATTCTGGGGCAAACCTACTACACCATAGGGGACAAATACAAATTTCCCTTGAATGCTGGAGAGGTCACGAACACATTGCTTTGCAATGCTTTGATAAACTCTCGAGCGTTCAAGAGGTTGAATATCTCACTTAAACAATTTTTTTTTTTTTTTTTTTTTTTTTTTTTTTTAATTTTATTTGTCCCCTGTTGTGAAGTTGGTTTGCACCACAATTGCTCCTTTTTCTCTTTTACACATGGCCCAAATGTTTCTATATCATTCCCTTGTTCAGTGAGAGCACAGCAGGATGAGCCAGTGTATGTGTGTGGTTAATGGATGAAGTTCAGCCACAATCTGCTTGGCTAGTTTATGCTTTTTATGATGACTTTTGTCTTCCAGGATTCGCTCTAATAGTCTGATGCTTCCTTAATCATTTTGGTCTTGTTTCTGTCTCACATCAACTTCTGCAAACATTGTCATCATTTTCTGGGGTCACGGCTGAGTTCCTCCCAGAATTCATAATACCCAGTTGTAGCCTGACAGGCTCCCAGTGGACTTAACTATCAATGTTGCCTACTCGCTCCCCTCCACGCTTAGTTTCTGTGATGATTTCTAGAAGCTAACTAAAAAATAATCCATATCCAGTTCCCTCTATAATACAATTCTTAGTATAATAAAGACCATTTGATATGCAAAGGAAAGTAGTACAATTCTGGGGCAAACCAACTCCACCAATAGGGGACAAATAAAGATCCCACTGTTTAAATTGAGCTCTTCACTCTTTCAGTGCTTGAAAGGTCTCCATACTGCAATGGATTGTGTTGGAGGCCTTTTTAAAAACCCCTTTTAAATCCATTATATTTATTGTTCCTTAATATATCCACTTCTTCGTGCGGATAAAGAATCAACTTGTGCTGCAGATATATAATCTTCATGTGGTCATTGCTTTTTTACTTAAATGTGTATATCCAAATCTGCTGTAACACCTACAGATGAAATTGAGTTATTTCAAAACCATACCTGGGACCTTCCTGTCACAAGAAGGTCCACTAAGGTCTGAGGATAAGAGTGTCATGAAGTTTGTGAGGCTTGATTGGGTGGGGTTGGGAGGAAGGGAGGTGGGATTTGCTCTTAAAATCGGTGGCAAGTATGAAGAACAGAGTGGAGTGTGCAGGCAATAAAGTGGGTGTAGTTACAATGGAACTCACTGAGCCCTGAGAATCTGCCTCTTTCACTGGAGACCCGGTAACTAAGTAAGTATAGAAACCGTAATTTCTCTGTCACCCAATACAGGTTACTGGTAACTTTGGGTAGGCAATCAGCCCCTTTAAATAGGCAGGAACAATTCTTAGAAATGACTGCTGAGTGGAGCCTACCTCCTCTCCTTAGCTTGCAGCTAGCCAATCCCCAACCAGTAAGATTTGTTCATTGGTCAAGGCATAAGGCAAGAGAACAGTTCTGCTATAGTTTTAGCTTTTTTATTATTTTTCTGTTAGATATGGAATACCACCATTAGTCAGATTACCATCACTGACAATTCCCATCACCCAAATGTGGATAACTCCATTTACCAGGTGCTTTTGTGGACCTAAACCCAGGGGGGGGGGTAATCTTGGCTGCAAGTTGCCCACTGAGGCTTCTTCTTGATACATGGTAATCTGAAGACAGAAGACCTTTGAGTGCTGAGGTCCACATGTCCTATGCTTCCTCTCCTCCTAGGGGTCTCATTTGGAGTTCCTATTTCATACTCATGCACTCACTGGGTGTATCTGTATGTCTGTGGGGTGTTTGGAGCAGGTTTCTGTGGTAACTTAACCCTTTTGCTGCTGGTTAGCACCTTTGGGGGGGGGTTGGGCACTTTCCCTACTGGGACCAGTGTTTATTGGGTCTACACTTTTATTCTAGTGGGCTTTTGAGTGGTTTTACATTGGTATTTACCTTGTTAACTTTGTTCTGCTCGCGTTTACCACAGAGACGGCATTGCTCCATTCAGTTCTATAGGACTTTACAGTTTGGGACTTGTCTGCAACCGCTCCACGTAGCGAGGTCAGAGATGGCTCATTTTGTGAGTTTGTCCTTGCTCTGTCATCTGGTCAACTTCTTGGGCATGTTGGAGGCTTTAGGTGGCTTCGGGCACTTTTGGGGTACTCCGTTAGCAAAACTAAGTTTCCCATGAGCACTTGTTTCTGAGTGGCTCCCGTCGCGGCAGCCATTTTTTGTCTTCTCAGAGTATCCTATGCAGTGCTTGGTCTCTCCTTCTCTCCTCTGCAGGTTAACCTTTCACCTACCAGATAAGTCTTATTTAGCGTTTCTGGGGCGCATTTATTTATCATACACACTGTTTTGTGGGTATATTGATAATTTGACCGTTTACTCTGGGAGAATGTCTGCTCCATTAGATCTTGGGGCAAAACCTAAGGCTAGGGACACTGGGATGTCTGTGTCCCCCATTGCTCCTCATGTCACTCAGGGTTCCCTAGAGAATACTCAGGTCATGTTTGCCCAGCATGCGCTTCTGCCCCTGAATCCCCTGCAGGGGCCTCCTGCCATGCACTAGAGCCAGTATAGATGCAAGAGTTTAAAGCTTCTACCAGGGACCACCTTACAACTCCTTCCTTCCACTTTACAGGGGGTCTTTCACTCATGGCAGGCCCCCACCCCTATCAGATCTTCCCTGCCTAAACAGCAAGGTGTACCTGATGTGTCTGACTCCTCTGAGGAGGATTATTGGTGGACTCTGATGATGACTGTTCAGCTGTTCCTTCATCTCAGTTTTTTGGGGACCCCTTTGAGGCTGACCTCATTCCCTTGGCTGAGGGCCTGATCAGGGCTGTCCTTACCACCCTGAACATTCCCTTGGTTCAGGAGGTGTCTTCCAACCCCTCTGTGTTTTAGGAGCCTGTTCGTCCCCATGCTTGTTTTCCACCTAATCCCATCCTTGACCGTTTGGTATCTGAGGAGTGGAAATTTCCAGACAAGAAACCATCTGTGTCTAGGAAGTTTGCTAAGATATACCCATTCTCTTAAAACGGCCCTCACGCAATGGGTCCATGCCCGCAAAGTGGATGCCCCAGTTTCCAGGCTTTCTAAGTCCACTGCTTTGCCGGTAGCTTACGCCTCTGCTCTCAAAGACTGAACTAATAACAAGCTTGAGACCCCTCTCAAGGCTAGTTTTGCGAAGGCTGGCTCTGACCTCCGCCCTGCCTTTGCTGCAGAGTGGGTGAACAGGACTGTGGCTGTTTGGACTGAGCAGCTCAATTCAGCTGTCCATCAGGGAGCCCCTACTGCTGACATGTTGTGACTTCTCGCTAACATTGCTGAGGCTCAGCATTATGTCTTCTGCCCTGTTTGACTCTGTGCTTATGGTTGGTTAGCCAGGGCATCTACCATGTCTGTGGTAGCCAGACGTGCTCTTTGGTTCAAGATTTGGTCTGCTGACACGGCCTTCAAGAAGGCTCTCCTGTCTTTGTATTTTCATGGCTCCTCCCTGTTTGGGCCTGAGCTCAAGGATTTCATCAGCAAGGCCACTGGAGGGAAGAGTACTCACATGCTAGTGGTTCTGAGGAAGAAGGCGCCTGTCAAAAGGAATCAGCTTTTTCGTCCCTTTCAGCAGACTCGCACCAGGCGACCCAGGCGGTCCCTCCGGCTCCGCTCTCCTCATCCAAGCCTAAGCAGCAATGGAGATCCAAGTCCTCCTCGAAGCCCAAGGCTTCCAAACCTTCTTCTGCATGACTCGCCAAACCCAAATACCCACCCGCAGGTAGTTGGCCGCTTACGCCGCTACCTCTTGGCTTGGCAAGCCTCTGTGGCGGACCTGTGGGTTTTACAGGTGGTGGCTGTGGGGTACAGGATTCCCTTTACCTCCCTTCCTCCTCCCAGGACCTTCTCTTCTCGTTCTCCTTTGGGAGCAGAAAAGCACCACCTTTTCGAGGGAGCCATTCAGGCCCTTCTGGACAGGGAGGCCCTGGAGCCAGTTCCTCCTCAGGAGAGGGGCTTGGGATTCTACTCCAACCTCTTTGTGGTTTCAAAGAAGGACGTTGGCTGTCGTCCCATTTTGGATCTGAAAGATCTCATCTCCTTTGTGGTCCGGTCCCAATATCGCCAGGAGTCTCTGCTCACTGTGATAGCGGCCATGTTCCCTGGGGAATTTCTGGCCTCTCTGGATCTTCAAGATGCCTATCTGCACTCACCTTTCATCCAGAGAGTCGTCAGTTTCTCCGTTTTGCCTGCAACCGAGGGCATTTCCAGTTTTCTGCCATCCCCTTTGGCCTGGCCATGGCTCTCCAAATCTTCAACAGAGTACTGGGAGCATTGATCTCCGTCGTCCATCGGAACGGCATCAGGGTGACTCCATATATGGGCGACCTCCTTCTGAAGGCCTCTTCTCCGGAACTTCTTAATCAGCAGGTCCAGGACTGCATTCATGCTCTCTCCTATCATGGGTGGATTATCAGTGTGGACAAGTCAAACCTTGTTCCTTCCCAGAGGATGATCTTCCTGTGCCTCCTCTTCGACACTCAGAGAGGGATGGTATTTCTCATGGACGAAGTGGCTCATCAGATAGAACTGAAGGTCCAGGCTATCCTGTCTCAGGATCCGGTTCCAAGAAGCTGTCATCCTTGGTGGGGGAAGTTCATTTCCACCATAGAAGCAGTTCCATTTGCCATGGCTCACATCAGGGAACTTCAGAGGTTTCTAATCTTGGCATGCAGGGGCCGTCCAGATCTCTTGGGAAGATCCCTATTTCTCCCTCTTCATGTTGAACAGAGCCTCTCATGGTGGCTCAGCCTGAACAATCTCCTGAAAGGTAGACCCTTCCGGGCACCCTTCTGTACCACGGTGATGACGGATACCAGCCTCTCCGGATGGGTGCTGTTGCTACACCATCCTATGGGCTGCTGTGGTCTGTAGACCATAAACCTCCATAGGATAGTGTAGTAACAGCTCCACTGTACATTTTCAGGCCACTGTGGTATTGCACCTAAAAAAAATTCAAGTTTGAGCTGTTATAATTTTTTAATAAAATATCTCTCCGCAGTGGGAGTACCCTTTTTTTATTCGGGGACATAAACCCTACAACATATTTTTTTTACATCTTAAGTATTGCTATCCCTTTAACATGGAAGTTATAGTAATAACTGTAGTTTGAATGCCAGACCCCTCTGGCTCTAAACAGGTTAAGGCTGCTGTGTGAGGTATCATTACCTTTACATTATGGCAAAAAAAAAAAAAAAAAAAAAAATTGGGACAATGCACTTGGGTAGATTGTGTCAGTGACAGGACTTATATTCGCAGAATCTAAAGGGTTCCTCCACAGCAAAGTTTGAGAACCATTTTAATATGTGCCTTTTAAAGTACACCTGTCACCTTAAAGGGATAGTAATACTTCATTTTAACTTTATTTTATTTTGTAGGCATTAAAAAAACATGAAGAATGATGTAAGTCTTATCTCTGAAACCTTTATGGTTTAAGAGATATTCACAAACAAAGTATCACCCCCCTGTTCAACCAGATCAGAAGGGAGATGCCCAGGTAGACTGCAGAGAGGGACAATCTTCAATTAAGATAATGGAAAAAGCTGAAAAACTTGTCAAGGGGGGAAGGGCTTTCATTGTTTTCATACAAAGAAAATTGTCCCCTTCTGTTATCTGTACTGTCATACAACCAGACTCACATCTGAGAAGAGATGGCTTACACTAGGTAAAAGGGGCGGGGAGGGGAACTTTGCTTGTGAATATCTCATAAACCATAAAGGTTTGAGAGATAAGACTTATATCATTCTTCATGTTTTTTTAATGCCTACAAAATAAAATAAAGTTAAAACGAAGTATTACTATCCCTTTAAGAAAACTTTAATTATAAAGATATTCAAAAACTGTCCATATGTTGTGCTAGCCATTTGTTTTTAGAATAGCTTTTGAGAAAATAACACTTAATTGTTGGTGGCACAGCATGGCAATTTTTTTTTTCTGGGCCAATATTACTGTGCTACGAATTAATCTAGGTAGATCTAACACTGGGGTATTTCTAATAGCACAGTGAGCTGTAAATTTGAACTTCGCTGAAACATAACTAATTAGCAAACTTTGCACGAAATTGGCATACATTGCCACAGTGTGCTAACAAAATATAAAGGTTGGTTTCTTAAAAGAAATATACCAAAATGCAGAGTAACATACTGTTGGTAGGGACCATAACATTGTAATTCATAGTCCTTGCTCCGATTTTATATATAAAACATATATTCTGACTTTGAACTCTACTGTATTCTGTAGCTGAAAGTAACATTTTACTATCTTGAGAATGTTTACATGAATCTAAAGGATAGTGGGTATGACCTCCTCTCTGTGGCTAATCTGTTTATTGTGAAAAGGTGAAAACCAAACATAGACCTAGAATGGGGTTCAGCAAATGCAAATACTATGCAAAAGAATATAAGAGCCATTAATTCTATAACTTTAACTCCCTATTAACCCCCTAAAAGACAAAAGGGTATGCAGCACATTATCTCATCACATGAATCATAAAATATGTAATATGTCTTTCAGTAGAGGTGACGTCTTATTGTTTGTAGTCTATTCATTGGCATGGAACCTTTTCTCATTAGAGTTCCTACTTAATTGTTCTAATTAAGATACCGAGGATGTAATATGTTTGGTTAGCTCTTAGCTGTACATGAATCTTTATTTTCTACCATCATGAGCTGTATAGTTCTCTGCATGTTACAGTATTTAAAACACTTCAGATTAAATCTAAATTATAGTGAAGCTGATGTACTAAGAAGAAATGGAGCAATTTTGGGGTAAACCAGGTTCACTATAGTGGAAAAAATTAAACCATTCTCAATAGAGGTCTCCAGTGCATTGCTTTGCAGGGTGTTGGGAATCTCACTTGCATTTCAGGAATAAAAGCCCCACTTAAATTAATGGGCCTTTGGTGATTTTATTTTTTATGTGTTGCGGCTGTTTTGCATCAGAATTGCTACAATTTGTGTTAGTACTTCAGCTTTGTTGACTTAGTAGTGCAGATGGCACAAGGATAAATCTGCCATTGCACTAAAGATTGTATAGTATACAGGTAGATTATAAGTCTAACATATATGCAAGACTGCAGAATTAAGCCCTTTGATGAAAGAATGTTCTCCAACATCAGAGAGTACAGATGACCAGAAGTTGAACAAGAAGGTCAAGAGGCAGTTATTCGATAACCAATGCAGATCCACAGGAGTGAAGGCAGCAACAAGGCTGTGAGTTGCTGGGGAGCAGGAAAACCTCAAGCGGTTGATAAAAGTAGTCTTTTAAAGCAAGGGTAATGGTAATTGGGATACAAGTTTAAAACACTAGTCCGTATAAACATTTTATTCACAAAGTAAGTTCACTTGCAGTGATTTCAGATAGGTCATGGGGGAGTGCCATGATGAACTGAACAACCATAACTGCAAGTAATTGCAGAGCAGGGATTTTTGGATCAGATTCTCACTCTTTTGTGACACAGGCCATTTTTTGTAATTCCTCCTTGTATGTTCAGTTTTATTGTAATTATTAATATTGTTGTTTTACTTTGTATATGTTTGTTACAACGGGGGTGACTCATGTTTTAAGGGTCTCTTACCATCCTTAGATTATTTTTTTTTTGTGTTCTTCAGTTGGGTATGTCCTGGGGCAGTACCTGTTTAGTACCTCACCTTAGAACATGTGTAAAGAACACGTAACGGGTTCCCTTCAAGATCATATAGAAATAATCTCCTACATGTATTTTAAAGGAACTCTGAGGCTTCAAAAAATACATTACTGTATATTTAATATGGGCAGAAAGTACTAATGACCACTAGGAGTTTCACTTGTGTAAATTGTTTCCCCAGAATTATCCAATGATTCATACTGGATATCATGCAAAAGGAGGAAGGCTTGATTATTGTTGAAGGACTTCAAGACCACTGAATAAACCAATACTGTTTTTGTTTGTTTACTAAGAAAAAAGTGTTCAAAGCAATGTAATGAATTCCTTTACCATTTGAATGCTAAATGGTCTGTGTGCATTGAAGATTTCCCTAACCTCTGCGGGATTAACTTCACCAGAATATGCTTTGCTGTTTCTGTTCATTTCTCAGTACCTGAGTAGATTATGGAAGCGTCAGGGCAACCCCCTATTTGTCTTCATGTTTCATTTCCACTACAGCATCAGTAGGATTTGGATATGCATTGGACATCCTTCTGGTACTCCAAAGAGTTAAAGTATTTAAATTACTGCAATATATGTAGTTACATAACTTCTAATAGTAAATAAAACCTAAATCTCTAGCTTGCAGATGATTAAATAGATTAAATCCACACTATATAAATCAGAGGAATGTTAAGTAGAACTTCTTGTTAAAAATAATACCCATTGCCATTAGCCCACAGATCATAATATTACCTCTGTTTTGCAAGTCATGTGATACATTCTTTAGGACTCGTGATGTGACTTAATGTCTGACATAAATATCTGAGCAAAGCTTCATTTACTTGGTACTGTTCTCTCTCTTGAGTGAGTTCTGTAATCATTTTTAATGTTTCATGGTTTAATCTTTGCTTGCTTCTACGGGCTTGATCATACATGCTATACATTGGACATGTCTGAGCAGTGACACTTGTGCAGAATGTAACATTTTGTTAGACTGGGATCTCCCCATGTGCAGTTGTCACCTTGATTGAACGTAGCCAGTTACATCATGCATCATCTTCCTGTGTTCAGTGCAGGAATTAGGTCGATTGCATCAGGGTTAATCAGTAAGGAGGCTTTTGGGACCACTATGTTTATCATCCATATGATATTTGAGTATGTCGTATTCATTCAAATACCATTGAATGGCCAGCCCACGTGGAAATCAGCAAGTCATAAATGGTTGATGTCGATGTGGGCCAGCCACACCAGTTATGCCATCTTTCTGAACCACAGATAAGTTAAATGGACAACTGGAATATGGCAGAATCACAGCTGCTTTCCATTCACCCATGAGAAATAGCAGTACATCATTGCATTTCTTTGGTTTGCAACAGGATATGATGGAGCTTTATAAATAAATATTTTCCTAGACAGAAGAGTTGTGAGTGAAGGGCCTTCTAGATTGATAACCAGATAACCACAGTTATGGTAGATTACAATGTTTTTTTTTTTTTTTTTTTTTTTTTTTTTTTTGCCCAGGGCACCCCTGATATGCAGTGTGGAATTCTAATATCTTACATGTCATTTTCCAGGGTTGTAAAGAGGATACAAATTCATAAATTAGTACTATTTCTAAGCTTATCGCTATATGACTTATTATTGGGGGGGGGGATTTATCTGGGGTGATTAGTTTAGCTTTAAGTAAAGTATCTTTCAGCATGGAATGTACCCTTGTTTTAAAGATCAGGGAAAATAGTAAAATATATATTTTTATTCATTTAATGTTAATCATGAATATCTTCCTTATATTCTTTTAGAAAGCTCAACTGGTACAGTAAAACATGATTTCTGCAAGTTTTTATAAATCTTCCATAGGTTTCTGTCTTAAAAGGATAGTAACACTTAGGGGGAGATGCAGTAAGGCATGATAAAAAGGTGATAAAGCAGAGATGACTTAACCAGTGATATCACTTCTCCAATTCCTATGTTATTCTGTAGCGCTTATGCACTACGGCAGTGGTTCTCAATCTTTTTTTGCTCGGGGCACACCCAACACATAATCTTGAACATTCAGGGCACCCCTACCATATTTAAGGTACTTTATCAAGGACATAATGAAGGGTGCAATACATAAATATACAGTTATTATTAGATCTTACATTCATAGTAACAAAACTAAACATATTGTGCAGAACAATTTCTATTAATCTTTATTTAAAAGTCCATTTTTGTTAGTCTTCATAGAAAATGTGGGGCACCCTAAGATGATGTCCGCGGCACACCAAAGTGCCACGGCACCCTGGTTGAGAATCACTGCACTACGGTTTCTCCAGCTTTGGAGACCTTGGAGCATAGGCTCCACAGAATAACATAAGAAGTGGAGAAATAATATCACTGGAGAAGTCTTTCCACTTTTAGCACCTCTTTATCATGCCTTAGTTCATAACCCCCTTAATGTGTGTGTGTGTGTGTGTGTCTATTTATATAGAAATATATAATATATATTAAATATGGAGAGTGAGTAAAACAAGGGTACTTCCATTGCGGAGGCATAGAGAGTGAGTAAAACAAGGGTACTTCCATTGCGGAGGCATTTTTATAAAATATTTATTGCAACTAAAACAACTTACATATTCACTATTACAATCCCTTAAAATAATCATAAATTAAATATCAAGATTTTATTAGATGTGCATTAGTTGACGATTACAAAGCTTATTGTATTATTCTATAACTGGTTTGGGCTATTGGTCACAAAGGTTTTGTTCTTTTGTCAGAGCTGAGCTGTTGTTGTACCAGGCTATGAATACCATTAGTTAGGCTGCATTATGTGGGATTCATCTGTGGGCAATAATACAGGCATTACTACTGTTTTGGCAATCATTCAAACTATTACAGCCAAGCACTGCGAATTTTAGTAAAACAGTTTCTTCTTATGGTTGTAGTGTTCAGATTTAAAGTATTTCTACAGTGTAAATAATTGGAATGTTTCAGAATGGAATAACCACAAAGATGCCATATAAGAAAAATACTTTTTTCTTTAAAAAAAAAAAAAAAAAAAGATGTTGAAAAATATTACTTTGAACATGTTTTTAATAACATAATAATAAGTATTGACCCCTCTTTCCTCAACTTTTGAGAAGTGTTGTACCAATCTTGACAACCAGAAAGGCTTTAGCTCAAACTTCTAATATCCTTTATGATCAAGCTGCCCCCTAGAAATGGAAAAACAAGTAGCATGAGAGAGGGACTTGAGGTTGACGTCTCAGAGAGGACCTGGGCTCCTATTTGTTAAAGGGCTTTTAAAGTTTCCATTTGTGCCATTCCAAAATAAAAGGAGTATACAATTCTCCTCAGATGGTACTAGTCTCCTTCTAGACAACATACTTTTTATTGTTCACCCCCCTCCGTTTTTTGGTAGAGCAGAGGTGTGGCCATTTCCTGATCTTACCACCTCTCTCCCAGTCTCCCCTTTCCTCCAGTCTTTCTCTCTTCTGCTTTCTCTTCTTCCCTCTGATAGATATCTCTAACCCATATTTAGGGATATTCTGCTTTTTTTTTTTTTTTCTTTTCTGTGGACCACCATATGTTAATTACTTTTTACCTGGACATGTTTGAGGTTCTCTATACTTTGTGTGTTTTTTTTTTTTTTTTCCTACGATAAATATATATGCACAACTGCTCTTGGAATGCTATACTCAGCTGTTCTACGTGTATGTATTTAAAAATTCAATAACAACTAGTATTAAAAATGGAAAAAAGAAACAAACCTATGACCCCTGTTCTAATGCCTGATTACATAAATGCAGCAACCTGGTTTTTATCTATTTTGGTATATTAAACGTATATTTGGGTATATTAATTCACTTTCCTTTTTAATGTACTTTTTAAATACCCTTCCTTTTTATCCCTGCCCTGCTATTCAGGATGATCTTCCTAAGGAAAAGGTTTTGAAATTAATCAGTGTTCTTCAGAATGCCACAGTTAATACTGGTGAAGTAGTTTTAGACATGGAGTCTAAATATTCTTCTACTTTTGTGGCAGCTTGCTGGTCTCTTTGACTCAGACTCTGGAATGCTGATTCAGCCTTTAAAAAAGCTTTGGTGACTTTACAATTTAATGGTTCGCCTCTATTTGGTCCTAAACTTGATAAGATGGGCAGTCATGCCACAGAGTTAAGAATACATTGCTACCTCAAAACAAACACTGTAAGTTTGATTTCAGGAATAAAGTGTTCTACCGATCACTCTAGTTGTGACTTTCAAAGTTCTCCGCTGTATCTGCAGCGACTGGTTCTTACTTTCGTTATTCGGCAAAGTCCAAGTTTACCTGACCTCAGATGAAATCGGCCTCTAAGTCCTCATATCTCAAACCCTCCTCTTCAGGAAGTTAGAGTGGTCTGGAGACCCCTCCAAACAGCCTTCTTTGTGGGGAAAACTCTGTCATTTCATTCGTCAGTGCAGGAATTTTGGAGACTTGGGTACTACAATTTTCTGGAAGAGGGGAATCTCATATCTTTTATGATTCCCCCATTCAGTTTGTCTTGTGAGTTTCCACAGACCGCAGTTTCATTTGGCTTTTCATCAATCTGTGCATACTCCTTAAGAGACTGGTGTAGAGGTCCCTGTTCCTCTGGAACAGAGATTACAGGACTTTTATTCCAATCTTTTCATTGTTCCAAAAAGGACAGGGGATTTAGTTCTGTCTTGGACCTCAAGGTGTTGTACAAATTTGTTAGGGTACCTAAATTCAAAATCTGTCAGATTTGTGATAGCGGCCATGGCTCTATGTGAGTTTATGGCACCATGTGATATAAAGGATGTGTATTTTCATATACACATTTGGACAGGCTGTTGCTGATTTCTCCAGTTTGCGTTCTAGGACCAACACTTTCAGTTTGTGGCTTTGGCTTTTGGTCAGGCTTCGGCTCCATGGGTGTTCACAAAAGTGCTGGCTTCTCTAATGGTCTTTCTAAGGACCCTGAGGGTCAACATAACTCCATATCTGGATGACCTACTGTTCATGGTGCAGTTTCTGTTTCCCTTTATAGAACTGTCTGAGTCTAACTATGACAATTCTTCAGTCACAGATGGATAATCCATTTTCACAACTGGTACTGAAGCAAAACTGCTTGTTCCTTGGCCTTTTATTCGACACTTTGCTACACAAGGTCTTATTGCCTCACAACAAACTGTCAGATTTACATATGAAAATTTGTCTTTCACATTCAAGGCACTCAGTCAGGGACTGCAAACACCTGGTGGGCACCCTAGTAACTACGATTGAAGAGGTCCCCCTTGTGCAATATCATTTGAGACTAGTTCACCTTAACATGCTTCAGCACTGACTTTGAATCCAGCACAACTTCACCGTGTGGTACCTCTGTCCAGAGCCACCAGACTGTGTCTCTAGTGGTGGCTGACTAGTAAGTCTCTGTCACAGGGTCTGTCCTTCTTTCTCTCTGACTGGACTTCAGACCCTTATATTTTTATCTCCTTTCCCTTTTGGATTTTTTACAATCATTTCCAGCATAAGATCTCTGGAATACCTGAGGTTCAAACTTTTCTGCAAGGGTGAATCATATCCTCCCACGCTAGAGCTGCTACTCCTCTGTGGGATCTCAGTCTGATGTTGAAGGTACTTTGACCCTTTCGGTTTCTCTCAAAAATCTGACTTTTAAGACCATCTGTCTGTCTTACAGCTATTGTGATGGCGAGAAGTCTCTGAGCTGAGCATTTGATCTTGCAGATCTCCTTACATGGTTTTTCATGAAGGCAAAGTTGTCTTGAGAACTGTCTCTAAATTTCAACTTAAGGTTGTTTCTGATGTCCACATCCATTAGGAAATGATTTTTCTTCTTTGTGTCCTAATCCTTCTAATTAAAAGGAGGAAGATCTCCATACTTTGGATGTAGTTCACAGTCTCCATCAAGATGTGTATTCTACCTGATGTTTTCACTGTTTCTCCTTCCTGAGGGTTCTAGGAAGGGCCATCTATTTGAAGATGACCCTAGCTTTGTGGCTAAAATGGACTATTAGTCAAGCCTATTTACTCAGTTCCCTTCCATCTCCATTCTGGATTACTTTCCATTCTACACGTGTGACTAGCTCGTCATGGGCTTTCCAGAATCAGGCCTCTGTTGACCAGATTTGCAAGGTGGTGACTTGATCGTTTTTTCACACCTTGACTAACTGTTATAAGGTTAACAGTCTTGCATCTCAAGATAAGAGTTTGGCCGCCGAGGTTTGCAGGTGATTGCACCTTAATTTTACCTCTCTCTCTGTTATTTAGGCCTGGTTTGAAATGTTCCCGTGGTACCTGCATCCCCCCTTGGACTATGAAGAAAATGTGATTTTGCTTACCAATAAATCCATTTGTTCTATTCAATAGAGGGATACCGGCATCCTGCCCTTTGATGTATTGGCTGGTTTAGGGTTATCTGTTATGTTACATTCTCTGTACGTTTCGTGGCTTTGCTAACCGAAAACAGAGTGATCTCTGGTGCAATAGGAGGAGCTTTTCTTGAAAAGTGCCCTCAATTCAACATGCAACATGTAGTGGCTCTTAACTTCTGTGTGTCTGAATAATATTACCAATCTTCATCCACTTAGGAAAGCATGAAGAGCTAAACTGCTTAATGGGTGCAAGGTGAAAGCTTCCCCACATGCTCCCAAATACAATATACAAACAAAATAGTCCTGCACTCTCATAAAAGAACAGAAGAGCTCAATTCATAAAAACATCCAACTTTATTATTTCACTTGAGTACCTCAAAAAACTTGTTGGCCGTGTCTATACATGGAGAGACTTACATAATCAAAACACTTCAGCTAGAAAGATGTCCACATCGCCAACTGATCCACGTGTTTTGCGCTAACAGCGCTTACTCATGAACTCTGAAAAGTGCCCTGCCTTCTTATACGCTTTAGTGTCAATTGAAGAATGTCATGGCCATTGAGGATGTCCCAAAGTTGTCCCCAAAACACAGGGAGGCAGAAAACTAGAGGACTGAGGCCTTAAAAACTGGCATACTGGGATATAAAAAGGTTCATCTTCTAGAATTGTGCAGGGTATGAACATATGCTTTGCATAGTTGAGCTACAGCAGCTTGATATTTCTTGCTTAAGCCTCAAAGTAGTCTATAGAAGAACCAAGACACTGAAGAATACTCTAGCCCACAGTCATGGTAAACTGAAAGTTAATAAAATGGTTCAGTATACTCTTACAAAAGTGATTCTACTTTAGAGAGGGATACAGACACCATTAGAGGGTCTTTATAAATGAATAAGTGATAAATATTTAACTTGTCCATATATTACTAATAAACTGAGATACCTCACATGTTGTGTTGCATCTGAAACTTTTCAAATTACAAGCACTATTACCTGCAATTCCACCTAGGAAGGCAGAATCACACTTTTTTTTTTTTTATACTTTATTTTTATTTCTGTAAAATATTTAAAGTTTAATTCTCATATGAAACCTCACTGGAAATCTTCACTAGCATGGGAAACCAAACTGAAAAATGACATTAGCATGCAGTACTGCACTCCGCTCACCATACTGAAATAAAAGTATGATTATCTCCCAAACTATACATCTGCTGATCTATTGGCCAACATTATACATAGACCATTTTTAGTAAAATGTTCAACTATTGAATCAAACTTGAATTAAGGTGACAGGGCCATTTTGTGGGGTTTCCTTTTTTCAAATAGAAGTCACTGATGCAAAAGGGGATGTGAACATTCACAAATGTTATCTTTGGATGGTATGAAATAAAAGGACTTTTGGGAAAATGTAATGTGAAGCTTGTACAGTCAGCATTTTTAACTGACATTTGATGGAAGAAGCTACACATTGCATTTTTGTTTCAAGTCATGTCAGTGTGTCAGGTGTACCATCTACTAAGATTACCTTTTTTCTACTTAATTCATGTAATGTTTTTACATTACTTTTTATGTTTGCTTAATGTGATGTACCAGAAATATTTTAAGGATTACATCACCTATAGAGTGGTTTAGAATATTTATTTTAGACTTTTTCTGTATCCTGATCCATGTACTAATTTAGGCATCTATATAAATACTAATCCATAATTTTTGTTCCTTTGTATTTAGCTGGTCGATGGAGGAGTCTCTTTTCTACTCCAGTTTCCATGTCTTTTCCATATAGTCCTGTTGCAAGACTCACTCCATATTGCAATGGCTTAAATTCTCCCAGCATCCTTAAAAACACAACTAAAGCAATACTAACACCTGAGCGGACAGGTAATATTTGCAAACTATTTATTTCAAATAGTTAAAAGAATATATAGTTATATATATAATTTTTCTGAACTTCTGTTATTTAATTACCTATCTGTATATGATTTTAAGTACTTACCTTTCCAGTTTTGTTTTAAGCAGTTTTCAGTTTTTGTTCTCTTTAGTGAAGAAAATCAAGTTACATTTCTTAGTACATATCTTATTTACATATACTTTTGAATGTGCAAAAAATAACATATTAGAAATAATTTGTTAGGCCTAAACAGGGAAAAGATGATTGGAGTTTCTTGTCTTGTATAAAATTGTCTTCTTATAACAATACTTTATTCTGAATATCTTTTCTATGTCATCCAGTATAACTCGCAGGTATCCCATGGGTAGGCGACAGCTACTCCCTGCAGGCTGGAAGAATTCTAGAAGAAGTACAGGGTGGAGCCTCCCCTTCCTCCATATCAGGATACCCCACTAGCCCCACCCCAGATAGACCTGTTCCAAGATCCTGGATAGTGTCTGAGAACAGTTATGCTTAGTTTTAGTACATTTAGGTGGATTACCATTACTAACTTCCCCTGGAAGATTGCCCAGTTAGCATTTTCTGTTGCGGACCCTTTGCAGCCCTGTGGAGAGAATCATGCAACAGTCTCTCTCTCTCTCTCTCTCTCTCTCTCTCTCTCTCTCTCTCTCTCTCTCTCTCTCTCTCTCTCTCTCTCTCTCTCTCTCTCCTTTCTTTCAGTGTCCACTTGTCCCACTGTTCCTCTCCATGCAGGGGTCTTATATGAGTTCTTCATAACTCCTGCATTCATGTTGGGTATTTTGTTAGTTGACTGCTTTTTTGGTAATTAACTTATCACTTATCCTTTGGGAATTTAAAGTTTTTATTTGTCCCTACATGTTCTATTATTTTTTTTGGGTACCTTTTGTTTACTTTTACAAAATCAGAATTTTTTGGACTTCCACACCTTTAAGAGCACGCTTTACTGTGCGGCCGTACTTGCTCCATTGACTTCCATGGGACATATCTCTGCAACCATTTCACTTAGAGTTGAGAGAGGGCTCATTCTTCTTGTCTTTCCTTGCCCTACTATCCTGTTCACATCCCCAGTGTCTTGGGGGCCCCTGGGCCCCCACGAGTTTTGGTTCTGGCATTGCTAGGTAACATTAAAGAGAGAACTATGATTCCCAGAATGTCTGCTTTGCTGGCTTGTCTCTGACTGACTGTGCTTTCAGACGCCATTTTCTCTGTCGTCCAATACAGGTTACTGTTAACTTTGGGTAGGCGATCCGCCCCTTTAATTGTAGGCAGGAACAATTCTAGAATTGTATGCAGAGGGTGGAGCCTACCTTCCCTCCTTGGCTGCAGCTAGCCAACCAGCTCCAGAAAGATTTGTTCATTGGTGAAGACACAGGCAAGAGAACCGTTCTGCTATAGTTTTAGAAATGTTTTATTTTTCTGTTTGAAATGGAATACCGCAATTAGGTGGATTACCATAACTGCCAATGCCCTTAGCTGTGGCTAGCTCAGTGACCAGGTGCTTTTTGTGGACCTTAAGCCCTGGGGGGAAAATCTTGGCTACAAGTTCTTTTCTTCAGGAGTTGCCCACCGAGGCTTCTTCTTAATACATGGTAGTCTGAAGACAGAAGACTGCAGACAGAAGATCTGCAAGAAAGGTGAGCAACCCTTTGCGTGCTGCAGGTCCACATGTTCCTATTGCGCACGCACTCATTGGGTCTATCTGTATGTCTGTTGGGTTTATGTGGTACTTTAACCCTTTAGCTGCTGGTTTTGCATCTTTTGACACTTTTCCTACTGGTTCAGTGTTTCTGGGGTATCCTAACATGTTCTAGTGATGTTTCATGCATTTTTATTTTACTTTTTCAATAAGGGCGCGCTTTACCACATAGGCGCCATTGTTCCATTCACTCCTATGGGACTATATAGTTTGGGACATATCTCATTCACGGTTACCTAGAGAATTCTCAGGTCCCATTTGCCATGGCGCACACCAGGGAACTCCAGAGGTTTGTCATCCAGGTGTGCAGGGGTCAGCCTGACCTCTGAAGATGTCAGTGTCCCTCCCTCTTCATGTGGAACTGAGTTTGTCGTGGTGGCTCAACCTCTCCAATCTGCTTAAAGGCAAGTCCTTCCTGGTATCCTTCTGGACCACGGTGACGACGAATGCCAGCCTCTCCTGCTGGGGAGTGGTCCTGGGTTACCTGAGTGTTCACGGTTGGTGGTTGCTGGAGGAATCTCTCCTTCCCATCAACGTGTTGGAGCTTCGGGCGATATTTCATGCCCTTCGTCATTGGACATCTCAGCTGGAAGACTGTCCAGTCCGGGTACAGTTCAACAACGCCACGGCCGTGGCTTACATCAACAAGCAGGGTGGAACAAGAAGCCTCGCCGCTTGGTTAGAAGTCATGGCTATTTTGTCCTGGGCAGAAGAACACGTTCCTGCTGTATCCACAGTGCACATTCATGGCATAGACAACGTCATGGCGGACTTCCTCAGTCAACACACAGTGGACAACGGAGAGTGGGAACTGCACCCAGAGGGGTCTTCCTTACATCAACCTGATGGCATGTTTGTCATCCCTGAGGGTCCTAGATTGGTATGGTTGCGTCCAAGGTCACTATTAAGTCCTGGATTAAGTCTACCATTTGCAAGGCTTATGAATTTAGGAATAAACCAATTCCTTTCCATATAACAGCACACTCCACCAGGTCTGTTGGGTTCTCCTGGGCCTACAAGAATCAGGCCTCAGATGAACAGCTGTGCAAGGCAGCCACTTGGACTTCTGTGCACACTTTTGCCAAACACTACCGTGTTGATGTTCTGGCTTTGGCTAAAGCCATCTTTGACAGGAAAGTCCTGGAGGCAGTTTTGCCTGTCAAGGACGTTATCATTCCTGTGCCTTATAGCTCTTAAACTGTTTGAGCCTTGTTGGCTCTTGTTCTTGTGTGCTGTGTTATTTGTTATTCAGTGTCCATTGACAGTTAGTTCAGGTTGTTCCATGTTATGGATAGTCTGGGAACTCTGGTATCATGGGTACTGGCACTTGGTCCTTTCCTTCTCATTGTACCCTGGGAGCTCAATGTTGGTATATTCCCATGGTACCTGCAAGTTATACTGGACGACGGACAAAAGAGGTTTTTAGACTTACCTGTTAAATCATTTTCTTAGTCCATATAACTGACAGGTCTCCCACCCAGTGAAAGTTATCATGCTGAGTCTCCTGTAGCCGGATATGGGGGTCCTCTTGGATCCATTGATCACAGGAGTTTTCATTTATTCCTTGTTGCTGTCCTACTTAGTAGGTTTGACACGGGGCTAGTGGGGTAGCCTGATATGGTGGAAGGAGAGGCTGTATCCTGCACTTCTTCTAGAATTGTTCCAGCCCACTGGGAGGAGCTGTAGCCTTCCCATGGTACCTGTGAGACTAAGATAAAAAAGGATTTAACAGGTAAGACTAAAATTCCCTTATGGACTGCAAAACTACTCGATCTATATAGTTCAACATCAACAAATCTATGTTGCATGTGAACAAGCGGCATAGGCAATAAAGTGAAGAGCTTAAATTGCTGTTTGTGAACAGAGTTTCAAATGCTTAGTATGGTTCTTAGATCAATCTACGACACATGGGTGGTTCCAGATTGTGGTAGATCACAAAATGCAGAAATCAAATAATCCCTAAAATGGTATAGCAAAAATATTTTTTTAGTGTGTGTGTGTTTGTATATATGTATATAATATAAGCTGTAGTCGGACAATTGTAGCCAGAGTTTCCAAATTTAAAGCTTTATGGTCAGCATTTTGATTGTCATTTTGACAAGCGCACTGGCACAGAAGTCAGTAGATGAAATTCAAACGAGTCATAAAACTATATATTACTGTAAGCTTAAAAGAATTTCATCATTATGATGAAAAATGTTAGCTTTTTTTTTTTTTCTTATGTTAAAGATATTGTAAAGCTCTAACTCTACTGGTCCTTATCAATGGGAAAACTGTGCAGCTACTATGCATGTCCAGTATATCTTCCCAGCTTGACTGCAGATTCTAAAGAATTTTGCATCGCGGGGGCTTTGTCACTGTATAACTTTAAAGGGATAGCAATGTTTCAAAATGACATGGATCACAGAGAGGGACAATCTTCAGTGAGCATAAGGAAAAACCTGTCAAGTGGGGCAATGTTTTCCTTATGCTCACATTAAGAAGATTGTCCCTTGCTGTGATCTGTCTGGTCAAGGGACCAGATTCCACATCTGGGGGGAGGTAGCTTACACTAGATAAAAGGGATGGGAGATTTATAATTTTTCATTCAATTACTCTTGAACTACAACTCTGACTGTATCAAAATAACACTCTCCATGGCCCAAATACTATGAAGATAAATTGAAACATTACTATTCCTTACTATTCCTTTAATGGAACTGTAAACTTTTTAATGAATAAAATGTTATAGGGATTTGTATGCTAAATGAAACAAGGGTACTACCACTGCATTTTTTTGCAGCTCAGATTGTCAGAATTGTGTTCAAAAGGCTGTTTTATGCATTTTATGGGAGAGCTTGCTTTGACTATGGATTTTTGTAGTGACAAACAGCTACACCTAGTGACCAAAATAGAAAATTGCAATGTAATGTAAAAAAATAAAATAAACACAAAAAAAACAGGAAGAAAATTTGAGTCCTAGTGCTTTGAATGAAAATAGCCCAGCAATGGGAGTAGCATTGTTTTTCACAATAGGACTTTTTTTTTTCCATAATGGAAAGCGTACTATTCTTTGTTGTTGTGATTTTATAACTTTGTAATGCTATTATCTCATAGCACCCATCTAAGTACAATACAGATGACTTCCAGCATAGTTAACAATGTTTCATACATTGTTGAAGGTGTAAATTCACATTTTCAATTATGCAGAACTAGAATGTTATTCCATACCTGTGCTTATTCAGAATCACAAGTACACCTTTTTCCTTAATTTTTAATCAATTTAACAAGATTTTTCACATACATAATCATTTTAGAGATGTGTTCATTTTGGAAATACCCATGTACACACACAGTTGTTTTCTGGTAAGAAGTTAATGCCTTTTGCATAGTGCCTAAGATGTAACTAACTTGTACTTGAAGGATATACCATTTGCAAAAAAGGCTGTTTTGGATTTTATTGAATTGCTTAAATCTGTGAGGAAAACAAAGTATTGCTAGCTTAATGAACCAGTATGGGCTGCCACATACACTTTTGTAACTGTCTTCTTACTGCATTCTTGTAATGGAGAAACTTGCATATTTGTATAAAATTTCACATGCAAATTTTTACTTTTTTTCCCCAGGGTATCATTTGAAGAGTTCTCCTTTGAGTCCACAGTCATCAATAGACAGTGAACTTAGTACATCTGAGCTGGAAGATGACTCCATTTCCATGGGATACAAATTACAAGACCTCACTGACGTTCAGATTATGGCTCGATTACAGGAAGAAAGTAAGATTCTTTTTTTTTTTTTTTTTCTCCTAGATTTGATTGATAGTAGAGTTGAAGTAAGGTACATTCATTATCTGATTGATTTATATGTATGTTACCAAGTCAGCCATGCTTACAGACAGGTGCACCTGTGCAAAGCCTACTCTCATAGTTGATACCTCTTCCTCATCACCCACTTCCAGTAATAACAAACACTGATATGGAGTTGTAACGGCCACAGCTTTTAGAAAGACCGTTGTCCCTTCCCATAACGTATACTAACCAATCTTCGCTATGTACGCTGAATGTAATAGCCAGCTGCCAACCATGCCAATCATTGCAGGCAATAATTATGTGTAAAAATATACCACCAGGTCAACAAAGTTCTTGCCTGCCTACTTGTACCATTGGCAAGAAACTTCAATCTACCATTCAGTTGAGACAGTTTAACATCCTACAGCAATATACATCCTATCTATATATAAACCTGCTAACTAAAACCATAGTCACCTAGATTACTAGGCAACATACAACAGTGCTACATCACAAAATACTCATATATGCATCCAGTGTATACAGAAATAAACTAACTATCCGATTACAAACATAAGCTACAGCACAGACATAAGCTACAGCTATAAAATGCTATTAGCAATACTAACTGAAACAGTACAAACCAAAAAACATTATCCTGTAAGAAAATGTTTTAATATTGGAATACTAGTGTATGTAAAAGCCTGTGTACAAGAGCCAGCATTCTGTGAGTTCAGGCAGCCTCTACTGCGCATGACTGCCCTTCGTTCAGGCAGCCTCTACTGCGCATGACTGCCCTTCGTTCAGGCAGTCTCTACTGCGCATGACTGCCCTTCGTTCAGGCAGTCTCTACTGCGCATGACTGCCCTTTGTTCAGGCAGTCTCTACTGCGCATGACTGCCCTTTGTTCAGGCAGTCTCTACTGCGCATGACTGCCCTTTGTTCAGGCAGTCTCTACTGCGCATGACTGCCCTTTGTTCAGGCAGTCTCTACTGCGCATGACTGCCCTTTGTCTACTGCGCATGACTGCCCTTTGTTCAGGCAGTCTCTACTGCGCATGACTGCCCTTTGTTCAGGCAGTCTCTACTGCGCATGACTGCCCTTTGTTCAGGCAGCCTCTACTGCGCATGACTGCCCTTCGTTCAGGCAGTCTCTACTGCGCATGACTGCCCTTTGTTCAGGCAGCCTCTACTGCGCATGACTGCCCTTCGTTCAGGCAGTCTCTACTGCGCATGACTGCCCTTCGTTCAGGCAGTCTCTACTGCGCATGACTGCCCTTCGTTCAGGCAGTCTCTACTGCGCATGACTGCCCTTTGTTCAGGCAGTCTCTACTGCGCATGACTGACCTTCGTTCAGGCAGTCTCTACTGCGCATGACTGCCCTTTGTTCAGGCAGTCTCTGCTGCGCATGACTGCCCTTTGTTCAGGCAGTCTCTGCTGCGCATGACTGCCCTTTGTTCAGGCAGTCTCTGCTGCGCATGACTGCCCTTTGTTCAGGCAGTCTCTGCTGCGCATGACTGCCCTTTGTTCAGGCAGTCTCTGCTGCGCATGACTGCCCTTTGTTCAGGCAGTCTCTGCTGCGCATGACTGCCCTTTGTTCAGGCAGTCTCTGCTGCGCATGACTGCCCTTTGTTCAGGCAGTCTCTACTGCGCATGACTGCCCTTTGTTCAGGCAGTCTCTACTGCGCATGACTGCCCTTTGTTCAGGCAGTCTCTACTGCGCATGACTGCCCTTTGTTCAGGCAGTCTCTACTGCGCATGACTGCCCTTTGTTCAGGCAGTCTCTACTGCGCATGACTGCCCTTTGTTCAGGCAGTCTCTACTGCGCATGACTGCCCTTTGTTCAGGCAGTCTCTACTGCGCATGACTGCCCTTTGTTCAGGCAGTCTCTACTGCGCATGACTGCCCTTTGTTCAGGCAGTCTCTACTGCGCATGACTGCCCTTTGTTCAGGCAGTCTCTACTGCGCATGACTGCCCTTTGTTCAGGCAGTCTCTACTGCGCATGACTGCCCTTTGTTCAGGCAGTCTCTACTGCGCATGACTGCCCTTTGTTCAGGCAGTCTCTACTGCGCATGACTGCCCTTCGTTCAGGCAGTCTCTACTGCGCATGACTGCCCTTCGTTCAGGCAGTCTCTCTACTGTGCATGACTGCCTTTTGTTCAGGCAGTCTCTACTGCGCATGACTGCCCTTCATTCAGGCAGTCTCTACTGCGCATGACTGCCCTTCGTTCAGGCAGTCTCTACTGCGCATGACTGCAAGATACATCTGGCCAGCATTCTGTGCTTTCTGAGAGTCTCTACTGTGCATGATTGCATCAGACAAACATACATCTGGCCTTTTATATTATAGGATACAATTTATGTAAGATGGAGGTCCTAGGGGACAAATAGGGGATATATCACCCCTATATAAGTTTGTCTGATTAGTTAGGTTTTATATCGAATATGAGTAAAAGTTTATTAATTAATTTATTTATTTTTAAAGCTCCTGTTGGTCTAAATTGAAGTTATAAACTCTGCCCTGCACCTACTTCCGGACAGACTGCAGTTTCCTGCTCTGTAACCACAGTCTGTCACTCTGCCTCTGCTCCCCTCCCTCTATCCAGCCTCCTCTAATGATGGAGGCTTTCTGCCTGTAAGCTGGAGTGATCTCATTGGCAGAGATCGATATCTAGCCAATGAGACTGCTCCAGCTTACAGGCAGCTCCATAGCAACCAGATCTCACCAACTACCTACCAGCTAGTATGTCTAAACCCTACTCCTATCTCACCCAAACTTTGCTTGCCATAATACATTCAATAACTATTGCCTTCTCTTTGTGCCTTTGTGGCTATTCCTTCATTTGAAATACTTGACCAAAGAATTAAAATAATGTCTAGACATTCCTTAATAAAACTGTAGTTTATATTTATAAATATAAATTTTTAAACTTGCACCAAAGGTGAGTCTTCATAAAAATACAGGTGCACTTGGGATATTACATAAGCAGTCTCTGGAAGCAGCAAATTGTTTATATGACTTTGACACACTTTTTTTTCCAAGGCACTTGCTTGAGTTTTTCCCTCAAGTTTTACATTACAAGCATACAGCTGCTTTTAAATATTTGGGGCGGGGATTGACAACAGTGGATTTTCCAGATGTCCTACAACTCCCATCATTCTCTAGTTAGCTTGCTATTAGCTGAATGATAAAGAGTTGGGAGCTGAAGACCACTATTTTACATTAGAAGTTGACATCCTTGTATTTATGCTGTTAAACAGCTCTTATTTTATTTTCCATCAGAGTTATAACTTTGTAAGTGGGAAAAAAAAACATAGCAGTGGGTAGAGTGAATGTTGTGTTACGCTAAGCACATTGTTATGACCCGTGTTTGACCTCTGCATTATTACAGTGAACAAAGCTACAAGTAATATTCTTTCACAAAATTGGATAGAATCAACAGTCTTTTCTAGTTTTGTGGCATTATGTTCATAATAATGCCATCAGAACATGCTTCTGTTTTTGTTCCCCAGCTCCTCCATAGAACTTCTGAGATTACTTCTATGGCAGATCTGACCTATCAAGCCTGAGACAGGTTTTTGTTTTACAGATAATGTTAGTATAAGCTGTGCTAGCCATTTTTCTGTAAAGTAAATAGTTTTTGAAAAAAAATACCCTTTATGTACTGGTGATACTATGCTGATTCTCTACACAAAGCTAATTTGTTCTGTTCAAGTCCAAATCTATTGGTCACTGTGATATTGGAAATGCTCCCAATTGTGGGCTCTGTCTAGCGTCTTTCATACTACAGTGTGTGATAGACCTTGCTGACCAAGGCCAGAAACTAACTGACATAATGTGCCTGACCATGTGACCAACAAATGAATGGTCATTTTTCAAAAGAAATTTAAATAACAAATAAATGGTTAGCAGAACATAGAGGCAGTTTTCAGTTTTTCATTTAGGCTATTTCCAGTTTAAGTTAAACATTCAAAATGGATAACCTTTTGAGATCAGGGCTTAACCCTTTGAGTGCAAGAGGGGTACGCAACGCATAGCTCAGCAATGCATAGCGTACGCCCCTGGCACTCAAAGGGTTAATCATTTCTTGTTTTGCGAAAATATGCAATTATAATTTTAAAAATCCTTTGAAGTTGGTAATTTCACCTTATTTTTGCTGGTGTACTTGTTTAGCATTTGAACTGTGTGTAAATTATGGAGGTTATGTTTAAAATTAGAAATGGTAATTTAATATAAAATTCCTGATGAATAAATCCATTGTCTATGATTGTTTAAATTAAGTCCCTTTCTGACTGTTTATAATAACATAATGGGAAATTAAGTGGCCCTATCATTTCAAAATAGCGCTTTCATAATCATTTTCATGTTGGGTTAACCATTATTTATTTAAAGGGAAACACTTAATATGTAAATAATATATAGAGCAGAGTGTAGGATGTATCCTCCTGAAGTAAAACAAGGGCACACCCACTGCTGAGAAATGTTTTATTTAAAAGTTATTGCGGCTCAAACTTGATATTTTTAGGTGCTGTATCTCAATTGCCTGAAATGTTAGTGGGGCTGTTGCTACACCATCCTATGGAGATTTACCGTCCACTGACCAGGGCTGTCCATAGGATAGTGTAACAAAAGAGCTACTGTACTCAAGAAGATAAGCCATACAGTAATATATCTATCTATCTATCTATATATATGTGTGTGTGTGTGTGTGTGTGTGTGTGTGTGTGTGTGTGTGTGTGTGTGTGTGTGTGTATATATATATATATATATATATATATATATATATATATATATATATATATATATATATATATATAAAATAAGGAGAGCGCTAAATAATGCTGTAGCAAAAATATTTTACTAATATATCACAATAAAATAAGCAACAATGACAATAATACATATACTATGTGCAAATGAATGCATAGATACTATAAGAACAAATGTTATATGCTTCAGAGCAAAAATAATAAACTCTATTAAAATATATATAAAGAGAGTAAAAAGTCTCAATATTCCCAACTATAAAAGCACCTTCTGTTAGGCAATGGGAAAAATCGTGATCCAAAAAATGGTCCACATATCAGTCAATGTCAGGTCTAAATTACCTCTAATATTTTTCTTTAATATTAATATGTATAAAACTGGAGTCCAGCTAGCATAGATGCTGGCAGGTTTCTGTGTATCCGATTTATATAATCTCTATTAAATGGTATGTTGTTTGTATGGAGTAAAGTGTCACAAATGTAGCACTAAATGATATGTAACGCTTACTGTGCTGTTGGCTTCTCCAGTCTATAGAGACTGCAAACTGTTTCTTCCATCTGGATCTCTGTGGGTCCTGTTAATGGTAGTGGGTGCTTCGCTCTAGATCACAAGCTGCGATAGTTCCTCAGTATTAAGCTGTCTTGTGAATACGCGGGCAGAAGTTAGCCAGTTCAGCTATCGGTAATCATTCAAATTCTCATCCTCCAATAATCCTAGTACAGGAGAAAACCTCACGTCCACTGTGATGTTGTTGGAACTTCAGTGGGCTCCAGAGATTAATAATAAACTTCCTTGGTGCCAGCATTAACCACCTCCGATGGATTTTGTGCTCATGGACTGCCACTACCTCGTAACTCTCCTGTACTCCATGGTTCAAACTGCATAAGAATTATCTGAAACAAAATACTAAAATCTATTGAAAAAATAATAAAACTGCTCTGAGTTCTGTAAATACATGACGTTTATTCAAATATGAAATAGAATTAAAAAAAACTAAACACATCCCAAACATATATAAAATATACATAAATCGTTCTGGTACCAAAATAAATAAGAGACGTCTCTTATAGAACGATCAATTAAGATCATTTTTTTTTTTTTTTTTATTAATACCTATAGTCAATGTCCCACGTACTTCTGACATTGACTTCACATACTGATGTAATTAGATAAGATTGTGATCCTTTTGATTGGTGGATGCTTTTAGCACCAACATTAAAAAAGATGCTAAGTTTTTGGTCTCTCTTATCCTGAGGAAGTATCTTATGATACAAACGAGTAGATTGTTTTTGTAAGACTACCATGCCTTATTATATTTGAGAAGGCAGTGTATATTGCATATCCGGTTGTCCTCTATATTCCCGGTGTATTTACAATCTTATGAATGACATATACGTTCATGTTGAAGACGGGAGATGTTGGACGCTATACTAGCAGTCCGTGAACTCTGCCCACTGTTAAATAGCTAAACAGAACTCAAGGGTCAACCACAGTGGGAAGAATATTGCTCCAGTTGGAGAGGAGAAACTGCCAGCAATTGCAAAGCCTGCTGTTTAATTGCCAAATGGAGCTCAAGTACTAATCACAGTGGGAAGCACACTACTCCAGTAGGACGGGAGAGTAAGCATGCTAATACCATCTTTTATTTCTGCTACACTATTCAGGTTATACAGCAGCTATTCCGTGACCACACTATACCGGGATAGTTATATCGGACATTTAGAGACTGTTTTAACCCCATCTGGGCTATCACATTTGGTATTTACACTGCTTATATTGTATGTTTCTTATACTTATAGAACGATCAATTAAGATACAATATAAGTGACATCACTGTTATTTTGGTAACAGAACAATTTATGTATATTTTATATATGTTTGGTATTTCTTTAGTTTTTAATTCTATTCCATATTTGAATATATTTCATATATTTACAGTACTCTGAGGTTTTTTCCTTTTATTCTGCTTTGTTTTCTTTTTTGTCTATCCTCTAGTGGACAGTGAAGAATATAGCGACCTGTTGTTCTTACACATGACATTTTTATCTCGCCACCTAGCACCTATTCCTACACTGTTGTTTCTGTTACTAAAATCTACTTAGTTGAGCTATAGAGCACAGCAGCACTTATTCATTTGCCAGAAAAACAAAGAAGATTTGGTGATGTATAATTTGCTT
This sequence comes from Rhinophrynus dorsalis, assembly GCA_037306005.1. NCBI lineage: Eukaryota > Metazoa > Chordata > Amphibia > Anura > Rhinophrynidae > Rhinophrynus > Rhinophrynus dorsalis. The sequence continues at coordinate 431,378,992 of CM074719.1, read as the reverse complement.
TATTAAAAAACTGAAAACTTATAATGAAAGGCCTTTAGAAGACAATATAATCTGTATATGCTGGATGAAAAGCTTTGAACGTTTTCCTTGTATTTTTTTTCTATTTTTGCAGGCCTTAGGCAGGACTTTGCATCTACCTCCACCTGTAGTTCAGTATCAAGACCTCGCACCAGCTTTTCATTATACTCCAGCAAGAAGGTATCATGTGCTAGTGATCAAGATTCCGACCGCTACAGTGTTGATGATGATGATGAAGACTTTGATCACTTGCCACCACCGCAGCCACGGCTCAGTCGCTGCTCTCCTCTGCAGAGAAGCATTCCTCACTCTCAGACTTTCTCTAGCATTCGAGAATGCAGGAAGAGCCCAAGTTCCCAGTATTTAAATGGATATCCGCAATACAATTATTCCTCTCCTACCCAGACAGCAGAGCAGTCACAAAACAGGACTAATGGAGGTAAGTTGTTAAATTAGATCACAGCTATCCACCTTCACTCATTGATGATAGTATTAAACAAGCATTGTTTGGTGCAATACTTAACTATATTTACTGCTACTGTAAAGAAAGTTTAAAAAGCAAACTCTAAAATAATTTTTGTTGAAAAAGAATTGCTTCAGCATGGCGCATATACCTAGGATTAAAGGGATAGTAATGTTTCAAAATAAAAGCAGCTCCAATTAATCTTCATAGTATTTTGGCCATGGAGAGTGTTGTAGTTCAAGAGTAATTGAATGATAAAGTATCCCTTCCCATGCCTTTTACTGATGTAACACTGCTCACCTCATAACAGAACGGTGGTGTCCAGACGGCTTGCAGAGAGGGACAATCTTCAATTAGCATAAAGGAAAAAACCTGTCAAGGGAGCAGGGTTATTATTGTTCTCACAGTAAGAAGATTGACCCTTGCTGTGAGCTGTCTAGTCTTAAGACCAGATTCCACATCTGAGGGGAGATGGCTTACACTAGGTAAAAGGGGAGGGAGAGGGATATTTTATCATTCAACTAGTGTAAAAGCCTGTGTGCACAGGCCAAGGTCTGGGTAATATTAACCCTTTGCAATGCGTTGCGTACCCTTCTGGCACTCAAAGGGTTAAGCAACTGATTCATGCACAGTAGAGACTGCCCAAATGCGCGCAGTCTCTACTGTGCATGACGGCTTCTGACAAACATCCTAGCAAATTATTATATAGCATTACTCCTGAACTACAACTATGACAGTATTGAAATAGCACTCTCTATGGCCCAAATACTATGAAGATTAATTGGAGCTGCTTTTAGTTTGAAACATTACTATCCCTTTAATGTGGAATGTGCATTTTGAGTAGACAAGAGGGAACTCTATTATTAAAAAAAAAAATAAATATATATATATATATATATATATATATATATATATATATATATATATAAATATATAAATTCTCAAATTCACATTAATTTAAATGTAGCTTGTAACCCACTACAGAAAGTAAACTAAAAGAGAGTCTTTTCATCAGATCCCAACCTTTACCAATAGATAACCTGAGACTTCCTTCAGATAATAAACAATGAGGTTTAGTTTCATATGATGCTTGCCTGCCAATATCAAGACCTCTCAGGTTGAGCAAGTTCCTGTCTGCCTCAAATCTGATGTAAACATGTTGAACAGGAATTTAAAATATAGAGCAAATAAAAAGCAGTGATACTATCTTACCTCTGCTGTAAGCAAACCTAGTAAGGGAATTAAGGGACAAATTACTACCTTTCCAGTTGGTTTACTGCAGAATTGCTCTACTTTTTTGTGCATTTGCCACACTGACTTGTATTGCTGGCATCCCCAAAAATAGCTTTTCACATTGTGTTTGCAAAGAGTCATGTTTCAGCCTGCATTAATGGACAAGTAATGCCATCTAAAAAGACCTACTACACATACAAACACATACTTACCTTTCTTAAGCCCAAATTCGTAATGGCCTCTCTAAGTCTCTTCCTTGTTCTATAATTCAAGAGATAACTTTGTCAGTCACTTTTGAATATCATGTTCCTGGAGGCAGACATGACAATTGCTAGCAGAACTGCAGGACACAAACTTTACCCACTGCACATGGCAGTCAACCCTTTAAGGACCAGATGGTTATGCAGGGGAAGGCCTGTCTGAATGCAGACCCACATGAGCACCAGCCAATATTAATGACTGGTGCCCAAGTGGGTCAGACATTCATTGGAGGTTGGGATGAGGATTGCAACCACCAATACTACTAGTGTGGAAGGCATGCCAATGGCACTATAGATGCCATGCGGTCCTTCCTTGCTGCATCTTTACTACATTCCTGAGGAAATGCAGTAAAATTGTGGTAACCTGGACTTTGGTGCATCCATGAGGATGATAGTAGCCTGTGTGAAATGCACTGTAATTCAGCAAGTTACCTTTCACCAAAAGTGACAAATCCAACCCAGAATAGCAGTGTTGATGCTGAGAATGTGAAAGGGGCCTTAAAACTGTGCTGATCAGTGAAAGTATCAGTTCTTCACTAGAAAAATAAAACACAACGTTTGCTTTTGTGATAAAATGAATCACACTTCCTTAGCAAAAGAAAGCTAGAAGTGATATTTGTTTACCTAGCAGCACGGTTGGATGTGAACAGCCAGTCAAACCTGACAGCTGAAGAAAATTGGTGCATGGGCTGTATTTTTCTCGTCTCTTCATTAGAGGAGGAACTGTTCACATTGCCTTCTGTTTCTGAAAATGACACAAAGTGCTGGGCTAGGAGAAACTGGCCACCAAGCCCTAAGAAGCACATCATGCCCATGTAAAAGCCAGTTCAAACATACACACACACATGAACATGCATAAGTCATTAGTCCAGCAGCACCTCTCTCCACTCTCACATAATGAATGTGTGATTGTGTTTTATCTCTGTAGTAGCTTCTGCAGCATATAATTTGGTTGGATGAACTTAGTCATGGAGTGCAGGGAGATATTGTGTATACCTCAATATGTTTCTTACAATTCTTCAGTTGTGAGTAGCATACATAAGTGGGAAATAAATGGGGAGGGGGGGGCAGTAGGAAAGGAACTGGGAAAATTGTAGTAAAAAAATAGTCATTTTTGGAGTGTGACACAGAGCTCAATCACCCTCTTTAATGGCAATCTTTTAAATTAAACTATGTGTAAAATAACCAATGATAACTCTTTGTGTGTGTACTTGTCAGTATAACTTTTGTGTATGATTTTTTTTTTTAATTCTTTTCTTTTCAGATAAACTCCGTAGAAGTATGCCTAATTTGGCACGAATGCCAAGTACAAATAATAATACTAGCAATGTTGTATCTCCTATCACCGTGCGCAACAGCCAAAGCTTTGATTCCAATCTGCATGGTGTAGCAAATGGGCTTTCCAGGCTGCAGTCCAGCAGTGAGTATCACATTAGTTGTCTGTTTTGGATGTGTGGTTATAAGTAAAACTTTGACACTGGGTATCTGAAAATCTAAAATAACATTCTCTGTCGTCCAGAACAGGTTACTGGTAACTTTGGAAAGGTGACCGCCCCTTTAAGTAGGCAGGAACAATTATTGAAGAGAAGTGCAGCATGAAGCCTTCCTCCTCTCCTTAGCTGGTCCCCCAACCAATCCCAATCCAGTAAGATTTGTTCCTTGATTAAGCAAGGCATGAGAACAGTTCAGCTATAGTTTTAGCTTTTTTTTATTGTTTTTCTGTTAGATATGGAATACCACCATTAGGCGGATTACCATTACTGACATTCCCTAGTTGGGTAGCTAAGTTTCCAGGTGCTGTTGTGGACCTGTCAGCCCTGAAGGGGAAAAGCTTGTGTAGCATGTTTTTTCCCTGTAAGTTGCCCACTGAGGCTGTTTCTTTAGAAATGGTAATCTGAAGACAGACCTGCTAAAAAGGTGAGCAACCCTTTGAGTGCTGAGGTCCACATGTCCGATGCTTCCCCTCCGCACAGGGGTCTCCCTTGGAGTTCCTACTGCATACTTGTGCACTCATAGGGTTTATCTGTATGTCTGTTGGGGTTTGGAGCAAAAGGGTTTCTGTGGTAAATTGACCCTTTAATTGCTGGTTTGGTCAATTTTGAGGGCTTTACTGCACTTTCCCTACTGAGTTCAGTGCCTATTCATTCATTTTTTTGTGTTTTTACTGTGTTTGCACTGTTCACACACTTTTTGAAAATTTTCCATTTACCGCATAGACGCTATGCTCCATTCACCTCTATGGGACTTTACAGTTTGGGACATATCTCTGCAACCGCTCAATGTAGCGACTTCAGAGACTGTTCATTGTATTTGTCTGCCCTTCTTCTATCATCCGATTTACATTCTAAGTGTTTTGGGTGGCTCAGAGGGCTTCAGGCACTGTTTGGGGTACTTTTTAAGGGAAAACTACATTTCCCATGAGCGCTTGCTTCGCTCGCCTGTTTCTGATTGACTCCCATCGTGGACGCCATTTTCTGCCTTCCCTTCATGAGTGTCCTACGCAGGGCTTGGACTCTGCTTCTCTCCTCGGCAGATTAACCCTTCGCCTGCCATATAAGTGCATTTTAGCTATTTCTGGGATGAAATAATTAATCTTAAACACAGTATTTGGGTATACATTATACTTTCAGTTGTTAGACACTGTGAGGATGTCAACTCCTTTGGAACTTGGGGCTAGGCCTAAGACTAAGGATACTGGGGTGTCTGTGACACCCATTGTGCATTGCTCCTCATGTCAATCAGGGTTACCTAGAGAATATGCAGGTCATTTATTCCCTTCATGTGCTGCTGCCCCTACGTCTCACCCAGGGACCTCCAGCCATGTACTAGAGCCACTGTGGATGCCACAGTTTAAGGCCACTACTAGAGACCTAAGGTCTACCTTACAACTCCTTCCATCCCAACTGCAGGGAGACTTCCAGTCCTGGCAGCCCCCTACCTCTCTCAGGTTTTCCCTGCCTAAGCTGCAGGGTGTACCTGATGTGTTTCAGACTCCTCTGAGGAGGAACTGTTGGTGGACTCGGATGAGGGTGAATATTCTGCGGTGGTATCCTCCCAATTCTTTGGGGACCCCTTTGAAGCTGACCCTGATCCCTCAGCTGAGGGTCTGATCAAGGCAGTACTCACTACGCTGAATATTCCCCTGGTTTCTGAAACTCCTAAGGACCCTCCTGATGTGTTTCATGAAACTAAGAAGCAGTGTACCTTCTTTCTTCCTAATCCCACTCTTGACCAACTTGTGTTAGATGAGTGGAAGTCCCCTGATAAGAAATCTACCTTGTCTAGAAAGTTTGTTAAGCTGTATCCCTTCTCTGATGCGGCCCTAGCTCAGTGGGCTCATCCCCCTAAGGTGGACGCCCCAGTTTCTAGACTTTCTAAGTCCTCTGCTCTGCCAGTGAAGATATATCTGTCCTTAGGGACTGGACTTGACGGGAAACTTGAGGCCTTCCTTAAAGGGATAGTAATACTTCGTTTTAACTTTATTTTGTAGGCATTAAAAAAAACATGAAGAATGATATAAGTCTTATCTCTCAATCCTTTTTGGTTTATGAGATATTCACAAGGAAAGTTTCCCCTCCCCGCCCCTTTTTCCTAGTGTAAGCCATCTCTTCTCAGATGTGAATCTGGTTGTATGACCACACAGATAACAGAAGGGGACAACTTTCTTTGTATGAAAACAATGAAAGCCCTCCCCCCCCCCCTTGACAAGTTTTTCAGCTTTTTCCCTTATCTTAATTGAAGATTGTCCCTCTCTGCAGTCTACCTGGGCACCTCCCTTCTGATCTGGTTGAACAGGGGGGGGGATACTTTGTTTGTGATTATCTCTTAAACCATAAAGGTTTGAGAGATAAGACTTATATCATTCTTCATGTTTTTTTAATGCCTACAAAATAAAGTTAAAATGAAGTATTACTATCCCTTTAATGCCATCTTTGCTACTGCTGGCACTTCCTTGTGTTCCTCATTCACTGCTGCTTGGGTGAACAGGGCCATTGCAGTATGAACTGTACAGCTGACTGTGGCTGTCCATCAGGGCGCTCCCACTGCTGACCTGTTGCGCCTTCTGGCCAACATCTTTGAAGCTCAGCATTTTGTTTCTGCAGCCATCCGGTTGTTGGTTAGGGTTTCTACCATGTCTATGGTAGCCAGATTGGCTCTTTGGCTCAAGATCTGGTCTGCAGACACTACCTCTAAGAAAGCCTTACTCTTGTTGCCCTTTCAGGGAACATCTTTGTTTGGACTGGAGCTTAAGGACCGCATTAGTGAGGCCACGGAGGGTAAGAGTACTCTGCTACCTTTAGTCCCTAAGAAGAAACCTCCAGCGAAACGGAATTGGCTTTTTTGTCCCTTTCAGACCGAGGAGCGTGCCACGAACCAGGCGGTTCCCCAGGCTCCGTGTTCCTCCTCCAAGCCCAAACAACAATGGAGGTCCAAGCAGTCCTCCACCAAGCCCAAGCCTTCCAAACCTCCTTCGGCATGACTCGCCGAACCCAGTGGCAATTTGCTCCACTTCCTCAGTGTCTGAACAGACACCGTGGTGGCTCTGTGGGTTTTGCAGGCAGTCTCAGAAGGGTACAGGATCCTTTTCACCTCTATTCCTTCATTCAGGTTCTTTCATTCTCACGCTGCTCAGGGAGTGAAGAAGCACCGTCTTTTCAACAGCGCCATCCAGACCTTTTTAATCAAGGAGGTTCTGAAACCGGTTCCCGATCCGGATTAGGGTTTGGGTTTGTACTCCAACCTGTTTGTGGTTTCCAAGAAGGACGGTGGGTGTCGTCCGATTTTGGACCTCAATCTCAATTTCTTTGTGGTCAAAACTCATTACCACCAGGAATCCCTACGGCCAGTATTTGCAGCCTTGTCTCCTGGGGAATTTCTCGCTTCTCTGGATCTTCAGAATTCATACCTGTATATTGCTATTCATCCAGAGAGCCGGCAGTACCTCAGGTTTGCTGGCGACCAAGGGCATTTTCAGTTTTCTGCTCTTCCCTTTGATCTGACTACTGCTCCCCAGGTCTTCAATCGCATCCTGGGTACCTTAGTGCCTGTCCTCCACAGGGCCGGCATCAGAGTCACTCCATACATGGACGACTTGCTCCTGAAGGCCCCTTCTCCGGTACTCCTTCATCGGCAGGTCAAGGATTGCATTCATGCACTCACCTAGCATGGGTGAATCCTCTACATGGACAAGTCAGATCTTGTACCATCACAGAGACTGGTCTACTTGGGCCTTCTCTTTGACACCAAGCAGGGCATGGTCTTTCTCACGGACGAGCTCTCCAGATCACCCACAAGGTATCTGCTGTTCTGGCTTCCGATCCAGTTCCTACCAAGAAGTTGACATCTATAGAAGCGGTTCTGTTTGCTGTGGCTCAAACCAGGGAACTTCACAGGTTTGTGATCCAGGTGTGTACGGGCAAGCTGGACCTACTGAAGATATCAGTGTCTCTTCCTCTTCATGTGGAGCTGAGTCTGTCGTGGTGGCTTGACCTCTCTAATCTGCTGAAGGGCAGACCCTTCCTGGTTTCCTTCTGAACAACAGATGCCAGCCTCTCCGGCTGGAGAGCAGTCCTGGGTCACAACAACGCCCAGGGTTGGTTGTCCCTGGAGGAGTCTCTTCTGCCCATCTATGTACTGGAGCTGCGGGTGATATTTCACGCTCTCCGGTACTGGACATTCCATCTGGAGGGATGCCCAGTCAGAGTTTAGTCTGACAACACCACGGCTGTGGCTTACATCAACAAGCAGCTTGGTTGGAGGTCAAAGCCATTTTATCCTGGGCAGAAGAACATGTTCCTGCAGTTCATATTCCCGGCGTTGACAACATTCTAGCAGACTTCCTAAGTCAACACACAGTGGATAGTGGGAACTACATCAAGAAGTGTCCAACCTCATTGTACAGAATTGAGGCCTTCCTTGCATCGAACTGATGGCTACAAGGCACAATCGGAAGGTCCCGTTCTGCTCCTCTAGCTCTGGCAGTGAATGCCATGTCAATCCCATGGCATTTTCCTCTAGTGTACATCTTTCCTCCCATTCCCATGCTACACAGGGCGTTGCGGAAGCTGCATCTGGAGCGTTCTCCAGTCATTCTGATTGCTCCGTATTGGCCTCGTCAGGCTTGGTTTCCGGAGCTTCTTTATTTCTCTGTGGTGGAGCCCTTTTGGCTTCCCTGTCATCCAGATCTTCTTCTACAGGGGTACCTGTGGAAGGAGGATGTACACCGTCTGGGTTTTATGGCACGGAAATTTAATCCTCCGTACTGAAGAAGGATTTCTCTTTGGGTGTGGTGGCCACTATGCTTAGTGCCCACAAGCCTGTTTTCCTCTAAGGTGTACCATAGAGTTTGGTCCACTTTTCTCTCCTGGTGTGCTGATCGGGATCTTTTCCCAGGACTTTGATCTTCCTACGGTCCTGTCTTTTCCTCAGGACGGGGTGGACAAGGGACTTAGCTTGAGTTCGTTTAAGGTTCAGACTTTGTCTCTCTGTGTTTTCTTTCAGAGGTGCATCTCTATCCTTCCAGATGTCAGGGTTTTCTTTCAGGGAGTTGCTTATGCTCATCCTGCCTTTAAGAACCCTGTGGGATCTTAACTTGGTTTTGGGCGTCCTTCAGCACCATCCATTCGAGTCCTTGGCTACTATTACTCTACGTCTGCTGACTTGGAAGATGGCTTTTCTCCTGGCGATAGTGTCTGTTCGTCGAGTAGCTGAGTTGCATGCCTTGTCTTGTAAACCACCCTTTTTGGTGTTTCACAATGATAAGTTGGTTCTTCGCACTTCTCAGGAGTTTCTCCTGAAGGTGGTCTCTGAATTCCACATTAATCAGGGAATCGTGGTGCCCTCTTTCTGTCCTGAACCCACATCTGACAAGCAAAGAGATCTTCACTTGTTGGATGTGGTGCAATGCCTTAAGTTCTATGTGCACCGCCCTGAGTCCATTCGTCAGTTTGATGCTCTTTTCGTCATTCCAGAGGGTCGCGGGGCAGGTAGACCAGCATCCAAGGTGACCATCGCTTCCTGGATTAAGTCTATTATTCGTAAGGCTTTACGAATTGAGGAAGAAGCCTGTTCCATTTTGCATCACCGCTCATTCCACCAGATCTATTGGGGCATATTGGGCTTACAGGAATCGGGCCTCAGCTGATCAGTTGTGCAAGGCGGCTACTTGGTAGTCTGTACACACCTTCTCTAAACACTACCATGTTGATGGGCTGGCATCGGATGATGCTACCTTTGGGAGTAAGATTCTGGAGGCAATCTTGCTGGTCTAGGGTCTTCTTCGTCTCTTCAGTACTCCTTAATTGTTGAGCCCGGGTTGGCTTTAGTTCCGTGTGCTGCGTTTCAGTTCCTGGTGCGTTATACCCCAGTTTTGTGTCCCTTTGACACTTTGTTGTTATTGTAGGGCTACTTTATGATCTGATGGTTCATATATGCTCTGGTGACTTTGGGGACCTGCTCCTGGTCTTTGCCTTACTTCCCACCTCTGGGGAAACTCAATGTTTGTACATCCCAAAGTTACCAGTAACCTATATTGGACGACAGAGAAAAGAGGATTTTAGTCTTACCTTTTAAATCCTTTTCTGTTAGTCCATATATGTTATGGGTCTCCCACCTTGACAAGGGACCATGCTTGGAACGTGGGAGTCCTTTCAGGTTCATGTTCACAGGAATTCTTTTCCCTTCTTACTACCTAGTCAATAGTGAGTTTTCAAATCTTATTGGTTGGGGATTGGCTGGGGACCAGCTAAGGAGAGGAGGAAGGCTCCACCCTGCACTTCTCTTCAAGAATTGTTCCTGTCTACGTAAAGGGCCGGTCGCCTTCCCAAAGTTACCAGTAACCTATATGGACTAAGAGAAAAGGATTTAACAGGTAAGACTAAAATCCTCTTTTAACATTTTGCCTATTCTGTATGTTGTGATTGTGAAAGTTTTAGAAGTATAAAGTATTTGTCAAGTCGCCCAATTACCAAAATAAAACTGCAGCCATTGCTGGCCAACCAACTGCATTATAAGGGAATTCCCATTGATTTAAAAAAAAAAAAAAATGTTACACCTTGAATGGTGGAGAGGACTCAAACGCTTTGCAGTTCAATGTGTTGGAGACATCGCTGGCATTCAGGATTTTAAAAATGTCAGTTAAAATCATGGCATTTTTATTTGTTACCTTTGTTGCAGTTGTTTTTCCCCCAGATTGGAGGAACTGGGAATATTGTGTTAGAGTACTGTAGATTTGAACTGGTGTAAATGTATACTATTACATATTTTACATCCAATCCATGGGAGAAAATAAATTAAAAATACAGTTAATACATTGAATTCAAAGCTGTGTTGTTTGCTGGGGTTAAAGGTATAGTAATGTTTCATAATAAAAGCAGCTCCAATTAATCATCATAGTATTTGGACTTTGGAGAGTGTTATTTAAATTCTGTCAGAGTTGTAGTTCAAGAGTAATTCAATGACAAAGTGTCCCCCTCCCGCCCCTTTTACTGATGTAACACTGCTCAGCTCAGAGCAACAGGAAGGTGCCCGGGTAGATTGCGGAGAGGGACAAAAAGGCAATTAGGGTAGCAAAAATAGATAATGAAACTCGAAAGCAAGACTAATCCAAAAAAGTTTTTCAAATATATAAATAGCAAAAAAATTAAGAGGGAGTGCATTGGACCATTCAAAAATGAGATGGGTGAGTTGGTTAGTGAGGATAAGGAAAAGGCCGATGTTTTAAACACTTTCTTTGCATCAGTATATACAAGGGAGCAAGGAATGGTAGAAGAGCCTCCGCAAGTAACAAATAAAACAATACAATTAATAGATATTGGGTTAACTCAAGGAGATGTCATGGGAAGACTGAACAAAATTAAGACCGACAAAGCACCAGGTCCTGATGGTATACATCCAAGGGTTCTTCAGGAACTCAGTGCAGTGTTAGCAAAACCCCTATATTTACTCTTTAAAGATTCTATTACCACAGGCTCAGTGCCACAGGATTGGCGAAGAGCTAACATAGTGCCTCTATTTAAGAAGGGAACTAAAACAGAACCTGGGAATTATAGACCAGTGAGTTTGACCTCTGTAGTGGGAAAACTATTAGAAGGGATAATAAGGGACTATATTCAGGATTACAACACAAAAAATAAGATCATTAGCACGAATGAACATGGTTTTATGAAGAATAGATCATGCCAAACTAATCTTTTCAGCTTCTATGAGGAGGTAAGCAGCAACCTTGACAATGGCAAGGCAGTAGATGTAGTATATCTAGACTTTGCAAAGGCATTTGATACAGTACCACACAGAAGGCTGGTGTATAAAATAAGGAAATTGGGGCTAGGAGATAACCTTTGCAATTGGATACAAAACTGGCTGAAGGATAGGGAACAGTGTGTGGTTGTAAATGGAAAATTCTCCAGTACAGTTAAAGTGGAGAGTAGAGTACCTCAGGGTTCAGTATTGGGTCCGCTGCTTTTTAACATGTTTATAAATGACCTGGAAATAGATATAGAAAGCAAAATATCAATATTTGCAGATGATACTAAATTATGCAAAGTCATTAATTCAGAACAGGATATTTTCTCTCTACAGAGGGACTTACATACAATGTCAGATTGGGCAAACATGTGGAATATGAAGTTTAATGTGGGGAAGTGTAAAGTCATGCATTTGGGAGGAAACAATCCCAAGGCTACTTATAAACTTAATGGAATAATTTTAGGTGACTCGTTGCTAGAAAAAGACCTGGGTATCCTTGTCAACTACAAACTTGGAAACCGTGACCAGTGTCAAACACTGCAAAGGCAAACAGAGAGCTGTCTTGCATAAAAAGAGGTATTGAAGCAAGAGTGGATAACATTATGTTGCCATTATACAAATCATTGGTAAGACCTCACCTTGAGTATGCAGTGCAATTTAGGGCACCGGTTCTGAAAAAGGATATACTAGAACTAGAGAGGGTACAGCGGAGAGCAACAAAATTAATTAAGGGAATGGAGGACTTGACATATGAGGAACGACTAAACAAACTTGGTTTATTTACTCTAGAGAAAAGACGACTAAGAGGAGACCTTATCACATTGTACAAGTATATGAGAGGTCAATACAAGGATCTCTGCGGTGAGCTATTTATTCCAAGGCCTGATCAGGTGACCAGGGGACACCCCTTGAGATTAGAGGAAAGGAGGTTTAAACTTCAGCAGAGGAAGGGTTTTTTTACGGTAAGGTCTGTCAAATTGTGGAATTCATTGCCCAGGGAGGTAGTTATGGCAGATACAATGGATACATTCAAGAGAAGATTAGATACATTTCTTTCAAAAGGGGAACATACAGAGTTATACTGTTTATCAGTAGGCTGATCAGGAAGGTCTGATAAAGACTAATTTAATTGGTAGCAGGAAAGCTATAAAATTCTCAGTTACTGAGGTATGAGGCGAAGGTTGAACTTGATGGACTTGTGTCTTTTTTCAACCTAATTTACTATGTTACTAAAATTTACTATGTTACAATCTTCAGTTAAGATAAGGGAAAAAGCTGAAAAACCTTTCAAGGGGGCAGGGTTTTCATTGTTCTCCCAGTAAGAAGATTGTCCCTTGCTGTTTTCTGTCTGGTCAAGCAACCAGAGTCCACATCTGAGGTGAGCCGTGTTACGCTAGGTAAAAGGGGCAGGAGAGGGATACTTTATCATTCAATTACTCTTGAACTACAATTGGAGCTGCTGTTTTTGTGAAACATTGCTATCCCTTTAATTAGAATTTGACTGATAGAAATCTAAAAGTAGATTTGTAATTATGCTTCTTGTTCACTAGAGGGCAGTAATGTTTAAGTATAGAAAATTAGATTTTTACAGTCTTTAAGTACACGCCTCCATTTATAGAAAGATATTCTGATGCTTCTAAACCTGTATCAGCTCTCCATGATACAATTATCAGGCTACTTTTTATTTAAATAATCATATCAGAATAACATATTGAAAGTGTTCAGATTGCATGCTTTGTAATAATACAGTGTATTTTATTTTGCATTTTATTTTTTAGTACCTTCTCCTGGTCAACTTCAGCAAAGAGTACACAGTGTGAGCAATTTCCCGGTGTCTGTTAGGCCACCTCTTAAAGCTACAGCCTATGTGAGTCCAACTGTTCAGGGCAGTAGTGGTATACCTTTGTCAAACAGTTTACAGTCCTTATCTACTTCCGGGATTCCTATGCCAAACAAGACTGCAAGTGCAGCTACTATAGGACGAAGTGCTCTTCCAAGGCCAGCATTGTCAAGTTCGAATGGGAGTGGCATTCCCCGCAGCAAGATAGCACAGCCACAGCGAAGGTAATGATTCGTATACAACATACATGTTGTTAAACAGTAATGGGAGAGCACTACATTTTAATATAAACATTGCCAGCTTATCCAATCAGACAATGTGTACGCTTGTTTATCTGTATAGGACGACTTGTGATATAAATGTATAGTGGCTGTCTACCTCTTGGATTCCCTTTCTTCCTCCTAATGAGTAGAGTAAAGCTCATCTTGCCAGCTTATTTGAGATACTATATAATGGATTGTCTGCACCCAGTTGGACTGAAAGAGTTACAAATGCATATCAAATCATGTGAGGTGTATTACCAACTTCTCTTAAAGCAGAACTACCACCCCTGTTCAAATCTGGCCCAAATAAATACCCATCTGGCGACTAGCTGCTCAATAGCGCTAGTCGCCAGAATTATTACCTGGTTATTGAGAATTAAACACTGTTCCCGGACTGAAAGGCAGGAAACAGCACAGACCTCTTTCCATCTGTCTGTCTGAGGCAGTGCATGAGTTTGTCAAAGCAGAGAAGTTAATAATACATCTGATTTGAATTTGTGTGCATCTTTGCCTCTTTCAGTTGGGGGCAGAAAATCTGCTTTGCATTAGAAATGTACATGTTACCAAATGAACCAACCTAAACCCTATTAATTTATTACAAAGGGACATCATTCATAAACTACAAGGGATGAAACTAAATCTGCAAAGGAAAACATTACAGGAGAATATAGATAATGACACAGTGATAAAGCATATTCTTAAAAAAACAAAAAAAAAAAAAACAAAAAAAAAAATAGAATAATGTTGAGGTATGCAGAAACTGAGTTTTGTGAGAAATATTTGATGATGGGAGAATTTCAGTATTCTCACCTTGTAGAGAGGGACATATTGTTGGGATGGTGAGAAATTACCCATTCTAGTTCGAGCTCTGAATCTCTGGAACCCCCCTCCCCCCCATCAGAGGAGTCATATATATGTTCCATGGCAGCAGCTATTTTTGCCTTTTACGGACATGCAAATACCAAAGCAGTTGTGAGGTGATTATTCAACCATTCTGAAGTCAAGAGCAGTGGGCACTATTTACAGTGCATTCACTGACTTAAACTCTTCTCTACCATTTCAAACAGCACAAGCTAAAATAAAAGTTCTGTGAATATGACCTTTCACCCTTTGCAATGACTAACTGTAGCAATCAAAGGGTTAAAAGCAAGTTTAGGTTATATTTTCAGAGTGTTACAATTTCTTATCATGTACTTACAGGTAGAATATGTAAAAAATATTTAATTTTTTTCAGTTATATGTATTAGTGTTTCTTCAGGAAGTAGTGTGTGTGTGTGTGTGTGTGTGTGTGTGTGTGTTCTGTGTCCACTCCACGGCAATTGTCTCTGCCCCCCCAGCTGGTAGGACCAACCAATTGCTTTAAGTGTCCCCCGTGGACTCAATCTTCAGTTATTTGTTGGTCCTACAAGCTGGAGGACAGATGTATCTTTCTCCTATCTCACTTTAAAGAGTTATTTGCAGCATTTCCCCTACCTTGCTTCCTTGCTCCTTCGTCCGCTTCTCAAAGCCGTTCCAAGGACAAGCGTCTCCCCTTTCTACCCACGCTACCAATTGCGGTGGTGGAGCTTGGGAGGTTATTGCCAGCCCGCAGCCAATTATGAAATCTCGGTCCTGGAGGCACAGAATGATGATGTCAGTTACACGTTCCAACGCTGGAACGCATGCTATCTACAGCCATAGCATATAAGATCGCCATGGGGGAAGACGTCTGAAGCAGGTCTGCGAGTAATATCCTGACAAATACTATATTTATATATCTTTATATTGTCTTTTCTCATTTGTCACATGGTTTTGCTGCATTGCTTTTCCTCTTTACTAGCTATGTCTAAATCTGGGAGAATCAAGGCCAAATAATTAGTTTGTTTTGGATATGATTTCCCCCCCTTTCTGTTGATGACAACGCAAAGCTTTGTACAGAATGCCTCAGACAAGCAGCAGGTCAGGATATACCATCACATTTTAAAGATTTTCTATGCTGGATGAAATCTTCTATGATGGAAACCTTTTCATCAGTGCAACAAGGTTCAACCTCAAGAAAGACCCTGGTTGATGACGCAGATGAAGGTCCCTCTGTTCGATCAGGAACACATGAAGATGTTTTTAGTATTCAAGAGTTAGACTCCGTTTATTCTTCTGATGAAGAAGTCTAAGAGGAATCCACCTCTTTTAATGTTGATAAAATTGATGTTCTAATAAAGTTTATGCTTAAATCTTTAGGTCTTAATGATACACAGAAACAATTAGATACTACGGATACAGCATTCATTGGTAACAAAAAAGAAACCCCTGTTTTCCCTATTCATTCCTCTATTCATTAATTGGTTAAAGCAGAATGGGATAAAGTTGATAGAAGATTTTCCCTGTCTAAAAGCTTTCTGAAAATGTATCGTTTTGACGATTCAAAAGTATTACCCTGGGTATCTTCACCAAAGGTTAACATAGATGTTGCCCAGTTGGCCAGAAAAACCACATTGCCCATGGAAGATGGGTCCTCCCTCAGAGACCCAATGGATAGGGAAATGGAGACTGTCGTTAAGAGACAGTTTCTCCTTCTCCTTTAAAGGCAGCCACAGCCAAGAGTTGCCTGTCTAGAGCAACGAGGATATGGCTATCGGACCTAGAAGAGAAAATTGATTCTTCCGTGTCCAGAACTAAACTGCTTAAGGAAGTAGCTTTCATTAAGGAAGCTACTAGCTATACCTGTGATTTCATCTCTAGATATAATTAAGTTATTGGCTAAATCTTCCGCTATGTTTATAGTTGCCCGCAGGGCTCTGTGGATTATATCCTGTGGTGTGGATACCTCATCTAAATCAAAATTGGTCACTATCTTTTTCAGGTAATCTGCTTTTTGGTCCTGAATTAGAAGGCTTAATCAAGAAGTCATCTGGAGGTAAGAGTTCATTTTTAGTTCAAGAAAGAAGATCTCCAAAACATTTTAGGAACATATCCTTTCGCTCCAGGAAGACTTCCTTTTGTGACTCCAGAAAATTCCTGTCTTGGCGCTCTTTTGATCAGCCCAGACAAGCCAACACTCAGAGAGGAGGATACAGGAAGGACTTTGCCCGCAAAGTCCAGTTCAAAAAGGAATATCAGTGAAGTTCAGTGGGCCCCATCTCCACAGTTAGTCAGGGGCAGACTAACTCTGTTCTCCACAGCCTGGACTCATCTATGTTCAGACCAGTGGGTTTTACAAACAGTAGAGATGGGGTATCCACTAGAATTTTCAACTGTCCCATACAAAAGAATCTTTATGAAATCCAAGATTCCCTCAGCCATGAAGGCAATAGCTATGACAAGATCAGTAAAAGAATTATTGAAGGCAAAAGTGATCCAAAGGGTACCTCACTACCAGCAAAGACAGGGGATTTACTCAATCCTGTTCTTAGTCCCAAAATCTTCAGGAGAATACAGGACAATCCTGGATTTAAAATTTGTAAACAGATTTATAAAGACTTCACCATTCAAGATGGAAACTCCTACCTCAGTGATGAAAGCCATACACAGGGAAAGCTTTCTGTCATCCATCGATCTTCAGGATGCTTACCGCCACATTCTCATCAGACCCTGCCACAGGAAATTTCTGAGACTCGCCACCTGGAAACATCATTTCCAATTCAGAGCCATGCCTTTTGGTCAAAGGGTCTTCACGAAGGTCTTGGCCGTATAGCTTCAGATTTTAAGAAGGGAGGGTATAACTGCTATCCCCTACCTTGACGACATCCTAATCGTGGCTCCTTCATATCAATTGGCTCAGAAGTATACCAAATGGACCCTACAACATCTATCCAATCTAGGCTGGATGATAAATCAGAGGAAGAGTCAATTAAATCCAGAACAACAGATTGTTTTTCTAGGAATTTGTTTCAACACACACAAGATGCAAGCCTTCTTATCAGAAGACCGAATCAAGAAGATCTCAAATCATGTCAAATCCTTCAGACTTTTAAAGAACCCTAATATTCAGGACTTCATGGTTCTAATAGGAAAGATGACCTCTACCACTCAGATCCTGCCCTGGTCCCGCTTCCACCTAAGGGCCATTTAAGAGAACTTTCTGACCCTTTTGGGACAAAGACCATCACAACAAATTACAAAAGATTCCAGTTTTACTGGCAACAAAGAGGGAACTCTTGTGGTGGTCAAACACATGTAATTTAAAAAGAGGATGCCCATTACTAGAACCAAAATTGCGAATACTGACCACAGATGCCATTCTAACTGGATGGGGAGCAGTTTGGAAGTCTGTATAAATTCAGGGGACATGTTCTCCAGTAGAACAGAAGCTGCACATCAATCTCCTAGAGATGAGAATAATCAGAAGAGCACTAATACAGCTAAAACGCCATCTACAGGGAAAAGCAGTATTTGTAAGGTCAGACAATCAAGCCACGGTAATATACTTAAGGAATCACGGGGGCGCAAGGAGCAGAAGGGGGAATGGTCTCTGAAACCATTAATATTTCAGAAAATCACAGAAAAATGGGGATCCCCAGAAGTAGATCTCATGGCCTCAGCAGCCAACACAAAATGCAATCCGTACTTCTCACGTTGGAAGGACGTGAAAGCCCTGGGACAAGATGCCCTAAAAAAGAAATGGGTACACAAGTTGGCTTACATATTTCCTCAAATTCCAGTCATCGCCAATGTCCTCAGGAAAATAAGAATAGAAAAGGAGGAAGTAATAATGATTGCGCCAGATTGGCCAAGAAGGATCTGGAATTCTCATCTAATCCAAATGTTAATAGCCCCTCCATGGCCAATTCCAGTAGTACACGATCTTCTGTCAAAAGGGCCAGTTCTTCACCCAAATTCAACCTTTTTGAAACTGACGGCCTGGCGGCTGAGCAGCAGTCGTTCTGTTTAAAGGGGCTATCAAATTAAGTCATTAATACAATCCTAAGTGGGAGAAAACCATCTACTTCAAAGATTTATTACCGCACTTGGAAAACTTTCAGAACTTGGTGTCTAAAGAATAGTATAGCCAGAGAAGATATATCTTCTACTGTAAAATTGGATTTCCTTCAGAGAGGTTTTGACCTAGGGTTAAAACCTTCTTCACTGAGAGTTCAATTATCAGCCATTCTAGCAACACAGTTTTGTGATGATCACATAGTTAAGAGATTTATTACTACCTTAACTAAAGCAAGACCTACCATCAGAGAAGTTATCCCTCCTTGGGATTTGAACCTCGTTCTAGAACAACTTTCAGTATCCAATGCATAAAATCCCTATTAAAAATCTTTCAATCAAAAGCCTTTCTTACTGCCATCACTTCAGCAAGGAGAGTGGGTGAATTACAAGCAGTATCTTGCAAGTCTCCATACATTCTTTCATCAGGGTAAGGTGGTTCTCAGAACTCATCCCTCTTTTAGATCAAAAGTGGTTTTGGATTTTCATATCAACCAGGAAATAGTTCTGCCTTCATTTTGTCCTAACCCTCTTCAGAGAAGGAAAGAAAATTTCACAACCTAGACCTCATGAGATGTCTATCATACTACCTGGACAGAACTAAGGAATTCAGAACCTCAGATTCCCTATTTCTACATCACTTTGGTAAATACAAGAGGAAAGCGGCCTCTGAGGCTTCCATCAGCTGATGGATTAGAAACTGCATCAGGATAGCCTATCAGGATGTAGAAGTTCAACCACCTACAAAAATCAAAGCCCACTCCACAAGAGCCATGTCAGCTTCATGGCCTAGTAAGGCAGGCGCATCCTCTCAAGACGTTTGCAAAGCGGCCACATGGACTTCAATATCCACATTTATCAAGCATTATAAATTAGACGTTCAGGCTTCAGCCGATGCCAAATACAGGAGGAAGGTCCTACAAGCAGTTGTGCCATTGTAATGGTAGTTTGGTTAATATACTTTTCACTAGGGTGTTGTGCTTGGGTGTTTTCTTTTTCTGTCCTTGTAAATTTCCCCTCCCTTCTACAAACTGCTTGGGTATGACCCACTCTATTGCCGTGGAGTGGACACAGAAGAGAGGAGGAAATTTACTCACCGATATTTCTATTTCTTATGTCGCTCCACGGCACACCCGACCCTAAAATTGTACTAATATTGTTATTCTATTTTTAAATTTGTTAAGAAAATAACTGACTATTGCGTCCACACTTAAAGGACACTTAAAGCGATTGGTTGGTCCTACCAGCTGGGGGGGCTGAGACAATGCCCACTCTGTTGCTGTGGAGGGACACAGAAGAAATAGAAATATTGGTGAGTAAATTTCCTCCTTTTCCTGACATTACTATATCCCTTTAAGTAAAGCAACTGCCAACTGTGTGAGTAACTTTGTTTTATTCAGTCCGTAAAAAAAAAAGTTTACTGCTCCTTTAATGTGAAATTACTTCCTCAGTTTTGCATTTGGTTTGCCCTTAAAATTGTTTCACTTTCTCAGTTTGTCAGCCTTTGTGTTCTAATCGACAATGTATAAGACTTATGGATTCTTATGTTTTCCTTCACTGAAAGAACAGAACAAAATGCCGTATGTTCAAATACAAAAAGTACCATTAATTTAAATGGGGTTAAGCAAGCATTAGTGACCTCTTTAGCATTCTGTGGCATGTAAATCCTCGTGTATATCAATACTGATATAGAGAGTTATTTTTTTTCTCCAATGTGGGCCATAAATTGATCCACTTTTCCAAATGCATATGCCCCAAAGTTCTTACTACAGTGGATTTGGAAGTTTTAGATTTATTAAATCTGATAAAGCAGAGGGATAAATATAACTTTTAAAACTATGTCCATGTTTACAAGTGATAGATTTGTACAGTACTGATATAACCTTTTTCCTTGAGAGATATTTTTTCCTTGAGATATATTTATTGAGGAAACTAGGCACAGTCCCAAAATAACACAATGTCCATTTTAAAAGTGTTAATCTGATTCCCACGCATACTAAAATCTCATTCTGTAACGTTCTGATAAATTGTGTGGGAGTCTAGATATTGTCAGTCATCTCCTGAAAAGCCTAAAGTATGTTGTCTTTCAATTACACATGTGACGTAAAGAGCAATTTAAAGGGATAGTAATGTTTCACAAAAACTGGAGCTCCAATTAATCTTCATAGTATTTGGACTATGGAGAGTGTTATTTCAATATTGTCAGAGTTGTAGTTCAAGAGTAATTGAATGATAAATTATCCCCGCCCGCCCCTTTTGCCTAGTGTAATCCACCTCCCGTCAGATGTGGAATCTGGTCCTGGGACCAGACAGCTCACAGCAAAGGACGATCTTCTTACTGTGAGCATAAGGAAAAACCTGCCCCACTTGACAGGTTTTTCAGGTTTTTCCTTATGACCACTGAAGATTGTCCCTCTCTCAGATCCATCTGGACAGTCTTGCTGCTCTGAGTTGAGCAGTGTTACATCACATCAGATATATATATATATATATATATATATATATATATATATATATATATATGGGAGGTCTGCAACTCTAGCATCTAGGTGTTTAAAAGTCCTGTCTAAGTCAAGTAATTGTACCCAAAACTAATGCACAATTGTCTTATATGCCTCATACAGTAACTTGGGCTACATCTAGATTCTAGACCAGTAGTTCTCAACCTGTGGGTCGGGACTCCTTCGGGGGTCGAATGACGATTTGCCAGGGGTCACCTAAAACCATCAGATATTTATATTTCGATTCATAACAGTAGCAAAATTACAGCGATGAAGGAGCAATGAAAATAATTTTACTGTTAGGGGTCTCCACAACTTGGTAAATTTCATGAAAGGGTCGCGGCACTAGAAAGGTTGAGAACCACTGTTCTAGACGGACAATGAAATATGCTTGTTTTAACACTGGGTCAGATTTACTTCCTAGGCAAGGCACATAGGCTCTCATAACTCCACCCACAGCTGCACTACCACTCCTCACATGAACCCCATCTACTGTTTCCTGGAACAGAAAAAAGAAAAACCTTATCCTAGAACCTAGATATAACCACAAACAAGCTCTCAACCACTTTGATGCAAGGGATGTCTCCAACTCATTTCATAGAAATACTTTGGAGACCACTCTAGCATGCAAGGGGTTAAGTAAGCTGGTTTTTGTTACCATACAGATTACAATGCAGATACTATGAGTTGAGGGCATATTCAATTCAATCTATAGCAACATAGGAAATTAGGTTGAAAAAGATACAAGTCCATCAATACTAATAATACACAGTATAACCCTGTACGTTCCCTTTTGAAAGAAATGTATCTGTCTCTTAAAAGTATACACTGTATCTGCCATAACTACATCCTTGGGCAAGGAATTGCATAATTTAATGGACCTTACGTTAAAAAAACAAAAAAACTTTCCTGTGCTGAAGTTGAAACCTCTTTCCTCTAATCTCAAGGGGTGTCCCTTGCATCATAGTTAAAGCCAACCCTACATATCTCTCCCTGTAGATAATGGTCGAAACCTACTGCTTGCACTGTCCTGGCTTCTAGGAAGAGAGAAAAACTGGGCTTACCTTTTACTGGCTGGTCTGGACATGAATGTGTGTGTGTGTGTCTAGCCAGTGGATGTGTGCTATATAATAACATTGACACCTCTGTATATATGTGTAGGATTAACCTTTTGAGTGCCAGAGAGGTACTTAATGCAATGTGTTGCAATGCATTAGGTATCTCTATGGCACTTAAAAGGTTATAGTAATCTATATAATGCTTTTTTCAGTGGTGGAAGACGGTCGTATTTTTGTAACCATATTCAGATAACCATATTTTCCATTCCTGCTGAACAATTTTTTTCATAATAATTACTTTTTCTTTTCATTAATTTACAGCTTTCTTCAACCCCCGAAGACCTTGTCATCACTCAGCACACTGCGTGATGGAAACTGGAGGGATGGATGCTACTGATAGCTTTTTAAATTGTGCGCCCTTGTACAAAACAAAGCAATTAAGGGTGGTGATGCATGTCCCAGCTGGCTGGGTGAAACATGTTATTAACCATTTGTGTGTCAGGAGGGGACAATTGATGCAATGCTTTGTACACCCCTCTGGCAGACAAACTGTTCAGCCACAGCCCTCCTGTTGAGATTTTAATACTTGTATTATATATTTTATGTAAGCATATGATCTTAATGTAGCTCGTCAATGTTTGATGTGGAAAATATTTTTTTCGGACCAGATAAGTACAGTTAATCCCTTCGATTAGTCTGCTTTTCAATGTATTGGTAGACTCTCTGGCAATCAGTGGAGTATCTTTCACAAGGAGTTGGACACTCCTCTGACACTCAGAGTTAACGATGCAAGGTAGAACTTCTGAAGATATGCAAATACTATATATTTGTTTTAATTCACACACTGGAGATAAAACTAAACAATTTTTGTCTAGTGGTACTTTTTTAACAGCAGCCAAACTATACTCTTGCAAAAATGTTTTTCTACATAGACACCATTTAAGCACTGCATACTGTGAGGTTGCAAACTTGCATCTTGGGAGTTTGTGCACTTCATACATAAAGGTCACGAACTATTGTATTTTGGGAGTTTCATGTTTTGATTCACATACACAAACGGTTTACACCTAATGTAACAGAATACATCTCAGAATGCTGCTTAACATTTTGTGCCATCGATGATAATTTGTTATAGGCATTATTTTTGTATCACTTAGTATGTTTGGGATTCACTGGTAAAATAATTAAGGTGTACTTTTTGTTGCAAAAGCACAAGGGTATAAGGAAGAGAGTCAATGTAAAAGTCCTATGGAGCCAACTGTTGTCATTTTCTTTGTGTTTTACATGTTTATTTATTTAACTATTTAATGATTTCTTAAAATAATGAATATTTGCAGCTGTACTGCAATCTCGTATAATTAAAAGTGGTTTGGATCGTTTTTCTTAATAAAACAGTTTTACTTACTGGAAGATGAAAGCTCTTACATGGACAAGCAACTTTTGATAGGCATTTTACAAAATTGAATTGCACTAATGCTTTAATATGACAGTATATGATTTCATAATGAAAACCATATACTGCTGTTTTGGAATGTTTCAGTAATAAAGAATATTTTTCATCAGTTACTGGTTTTATTTTGATTGTCTGCTGTGATCTGATAGAGATTTTATCTCCTGTAACTGTTTTCAAAACTTGTGTGTGTATAGGTATATATATCTATCTCCTGCATGATGGTGATGATTATATGAGGAAATTCCTATAGGAACAAACTGTTTATTAAATCAAGATGAATCCGAAGTTTCTGGACTTTAATGAGGTGCCAAAAAACACAATGTTTCAGTACTTACTGGCACCTTAAACAGTGCAATAGACCCCCTCTAAAGTCCCTAGCGCCCCAGAACAAACAGAAGAAAATCAATGAGAAAAAGTGACCAATCCAAGTAGTATACATTAGCCAATGACCAAGTAGATCAGAGATTAAGGGCTCAGTAAGGACCAAAACATTGACACTACAATAAAACTCTGAGATTTTTCTGTATACACTGCTGAATATATTTATGCAACCTAAATTTAAATTCTGACCATTTTTCCTCAGTAGGAATCAGATAGCTCTGGGACTGACTGTGACTAGGGATGGGATAAAAATTTTCCCAGCGAAAATTGCAGTTTTTCTGGGGTTTTTTTGCTGAGCTTATTGCATTGAAATCAATGGGAACATTGAATTTACACATAGTAAATTTTATTTTATTTCACACAGGCATAGTATAAAAGGGGTCTAAGGGTGCCTGTGTTGGTGGAGCCTGGGGAAAGAATCAGTTCAACAGGGAATTTTTGTTTTTTGGGTTGGGGTTGTTGACTGGTACTGGGGAGGGGACAGTAAAAATAGGAAATTGATTTGTAGGGTATGATTTGTAGGGCTTAAACTTGTTGTTAGAGGCCCAAGTCCTGAGGAAACATTGATTTGTAGGACTTTGGATGGGTAATGTCATATGCCCTGAAGACTCAAGGACACGTTTCATCACTCTGGGCTTGTTAGTGTCATAAGCCCTGAGGAACTGGAGATAATTTTTTTCAATTAGACTTGTTAACGTCACAAGCCATGTGGAACTGAAGATAATTTTTGTCAATTAGGCTTGTTAATGTTATAGTCCTTCAGGAATCAGATGTTATTTTTATAAATTGGGCTTGTATGCCTCTGGTTTGTGTTCAAAGAAAAAGCCCTGAGAAAAAATATGCCCTACTGGCCTAGTGCCAGCAGGTCATGTTATGGTGACCAGTGGCCACTGGACATTGTGAAATGCCAAGGTGTCATTTGTCACTGCTGTTCTTGCTGCTGCTGAGTTGTTTAAACAGCAGGATGATTAGGCAGCTCCAAGGGAATGGGGTCAAAAACAGCAGTGATATGGGTGATGATCATGTTTCCACTTGCCACTACTAGCTCCAGTGATGCTCCTGAGGCAGTAGCAGCACAAAAATTAGCCCCCACCACTTGAGGTATATGTGAAGAAAAGAAGTTGACCAGAAATGCTCCTGCCCCTCCTCCAAAATCATGGGTATGTTGTTGGAATAGAAATGTTTCCCTTGATAGCAGCAACTGTGCCTCTCCTCAGCAAATGCAATGTGCACAGTGTGTGTGTGGTAAATAAGGGAAGGAGTGGGAGCAATGTGCACATCTTCACTCACATCAAACAACTGGCACAACTCTATCCAAACACCATGACGCTTAGGGTCCCCAATGTGAAATCATCCCACCAGAAACAAAGTACTGCTGCTGTCACTATACCCCTTGTCCACTCCCTGCTAAGGACATATGACTACTTGCCTGCCCGAAGATAAAAATAGTCCCACACCCAGGATCTCGGGGTTGGGAAAGGTGTAGAAGAATGGCCTTTTTGTTCTTCTCCTCCACATTCCCCTTCATTGCCTGAGGCAAAGGATGATGTTGCTGCTGCCTCAGAATCGGCACAACAACTTGGACCAGGAGTATTGCTGCTGGCAAATGAAACCTGTCCTAGTCCGACATCGCTAATGCTGGACCCCATTTCCACAGTGGTCTGTGGCACACTAGCCTGCTCTTCAGATCCTGTTGCCCTTGCAACATGGCTGCGGCAGGAATTACTGCAACAGCAAACACTGCAAATTCTGAAATCTCACTGGTGGTGGTGATGCCCATCCCCATTTCCATATCTTTCTCCCATTCCTTCTCAGTTTTGACTAAAAAGGCCATTATTGTCTCTTCCACCCCAGCTGCTCCACCGTCACCTTCATCCTAATTACCACCACCAGTCTCTCTTTGCTGCTGCTCTATTACAGTCTCACTGGTTGGAGGTGATGACAGATGTGACTGAGGGTCCCCTACTGTTACACCTGCCATCTCGAGCTGAAGAAGGCTGACTGGCAGTACTATTGGCAGGCAGCTGATCTGTGGTCATGGTGGTATTACTGCTGCTAGCCGCCAGTTCTGCCTTCCACAGTGTCTTATCCCATAGGGACAATGTCAGGGAAGGGGAATCGCGGTCAGTGGTATGTTGTGAGCTCCCTTGACTGCTAGTCTGGCCGCTCCCATAACTTCCCTTTCCACCTCGGCATCAGCAGGAGGATCTACTGCGGTCATGCTAGTCCCACCAGCTGCTTCACTATCGCAGCAACCATGTCAATTTCAGTCTTTGAGTCATCCTCACTAGTATCATCCCCTACTTTACTCCTAACACTCTGTCTGTAGCTGCTGGATCTTAGTAGTCAGACTTGGGGATGGCATGTGTGACTTGGGGACCCCTGCTGTTGCATTTGGCATCAACTCCTCCCCTATCCCTACTGAGAATCACAAGGCACAAAGGCAGCAGGCACATGTAGCTGACCTGTCTTGCTCACACTTCTACCCTCTTTTTTTTCTGTGCTTCTGACTGGCCATCATTGGGTCTGGGGAATCAGTGCATCCAGACCCCTAAAAGGCTGATAGTGGTCACTTCCTCCTCACTCGCTGGACACATTACAGTCCTTCCAGATCATCCTTTTACTTGAATTCCAGGTACTCATAGTGGTAGCACACTATATGCCTCTCCTGCCTCAATTTTGCAAATAAAGTCACAGCACAACAACCTAGCACCCCCTCGTTCACTCTAGCTGCTTGTATTGTGTTTAACTTCCTGGAAACCTCACGCTTTTATAGCGAAAACCCAAAGAACATGTAAGTAAAGGGGTGAAAGGTTTGAAGCCATTGAAAAATTACCATAATTTTTTCTGGAAATGGGTTAAAATAGCGAAGATTTTAAGGGCTTTATTTAAAGTGGCTTTTCCAGCAAAAAAGTGGAAAACCAAGTTGTTTTTGCAGATTTTTTTTACGAGAGAACACAGGAGGACCTTTACTCATCCCTAATTGTAACCCTCAGAGACTTCTGCAAGAGGAAAAAATTATCCCCACAATATCACACGCTCCATTTTTAGTCCAAAAAAACATAAGCTTTCTCTGTCGTCCAATATAGCTTACAGGTACCATAGGGGAGGCGACAGCTCCTCCTAGTAGGCTGGAACAATTCTCCAAAGAAATTGCGGGGGCGGAGCCTCCCTCTTCTCCTTAGCAGGCTACCTAGGCCCTCCCCAGTTAAGATTTGTTCCTCGTTCTGGTAGGAAGGTTGTGAACAGTTCTACTTAGTTTTAGTTATTATTTTTACTTAGATATGGGGTGTCCAAATTCCCCCCCATTAGGCGGATTACCATTACTGGCTTCCCCTAGTGGATTGCCCATTTTATAGGAGCTGCTTGTGGACCCTATCAGCCCTGGGAGAGAACCATGCAACCCATCTCTCTCTCGCTCGAGAGAGTCTCTCAGAGGCTTCTTCCTTACAATGTAATTGGATGAAAGAAGACCTGCATAAAAGGTGAGCAACCCTTTGAGTTCCATGGTCCACTGTTCCCTTCTGCACAAGGGTTTCCTTGGAGTTCACTAGAACCGCTTGCATTCATGTTGGGTATTATTTCTCTATTATGGCTGCTTATCTGGGGATATTTGGTGCATTGCTTATGTGGTACTTAACCCATTCCCTGCCACTATTGGTTAGTTGGGGGTCTTATATTTATTTTCTGCATGGTATCTGGTGATTTATGTGTGTTACACTTTGCAGACACTTTTTCATTTTGTGTGTTTACTTTGAATTCTGCTCCTTTAAGGGCACGCTTTACCCCATAGCCGCGATGCGCCATTGATTTCTTTTGGACAGCCATTTCTGGGACATATCTCCTCAACTGTTCTGGGAGATAGCTCATTCTTCTTCTCTCCATTGCCCTATGTGATGGACATTATCAGTGTCTTAGGGGCCCTGGGGGGATTCGGTTCTGTTTTTGGTACTCTGTATTGAGGAAACTACGTTTCCCATAAACACCCGTTTTGTGAGCCATTTTCTGATTGGTTCCCTGTGCGGTCGCCATTTGTTTTCCTGGCTTTGACGGCATGGCTGTTTAAAGCCTCCAGAAGTGGTCTACAATATGATTCAGGCTAGAAAACATGTTGCTTCTAAAGCCTATCATAGGTCTTCCATGCTTGGTGTGTGAACTGGGATCCATGCTTGGCCTCCTGTGGCTGGAGGTGGGAGTCCTATTGGGTCCATGCTCACAGGAGTTTTCCTCTTCTCACTATCCAGCTCAGTAGGTTTTATGTCACAAATCTAACTGGGGAGGAGGAGAGGGAGGTCCGCTCCTGCAACTTCTTTGAAGAATTGTTCCAACCTACTAGGAGGAGCTGTCTTCCCCCCATGGTACCTGTAAGCTATATGGACTAAGAGAAAAGGATTTAACAGGTAAGACTAAAATCCTCTCTTTTATCCACAGAGCATCAACACCTCCCCTTAACACTGTTTCACTGCAATCCATTCGGTGCAAGAGGTTTATTTCTACACCTACTGAGATTTTTTATTTTAACCATGATGCATGGCTTTATAGTGGAATGGAGGGATACAAATATGTTGTGGTGTACTTAATTACCTGTCATAGAGCGAACAGGTTTATTTTGGTCAATATTCAGCTTCCTGCTATTTTCTCAGAGTGTCTCCCGAATAGGGATTGGTGAAAGTTTTCTCCTTAAAAGTGGAATTTCAAAAATTCCAGCTCCCTCCAACAGGGAATTTTTTTCATAAAATATGCATATTTCCTGCTTTTTCCTCACTTAGCTCATTGCCTTCAAATCAATGGTAAGGCTGAAATTCCCCCCAGCAAGTTTCCCATCTTTTACCATAGAGATAATATAAAAGGGGTGTCTGATTCCCGCAGAATATCATTCTTTGAGAGAGGTAGAGAGAGAGAGCAGCACAGCTGAGCTAGTTAGGACAGCAAATAAGGAGACCTTGGTGTGTAGTTTAGGGAGGAGTGTGGGCTGGCAGTTTGTCTAGTGGAGATTCACCCAAAAATTTCCCAAAATCTCTTCTGACTGAAAAAACACTGACAGCTGAGGTCCAAGTTCCTTTCTGCTGACTGTTCTCTGTGTTAGGGGAGTCTCGGAGTGGGTGTGTAAGGAGAAAAGAGATTTATCCCAAATATCCCCCACATCTTGTGTGACAGAGAAGAGGCAGGCAGCTGTGATGCAAGTTCCTTTCTGCTGGCTGTTCTCTGTGTTAGGGCAGTCTGGGGGTGGGTGTGTAGAGAGAAAAGACATACCCCAAATATCTCAAAATCTTGTGTGACTGAGATAAGATAGGCAGCTGTGATGCAAATTACTTCAAGAGCCATACTGGATTTTTATTGATTCAATATTTTCAAAAGTCATGGATGGAAACGGATATTAGGTCCATCATTTTAATACAGCACAGTAGGGTATGTCTATCACTTGCAGTCCACAACAGTGGCAGATAATGGATACAGATAGCTAATGGTTAAACTCTCTGCAATCCATTGCACTTACTTAATGTTGCTGAGTTACAATCTGGTACATATGTAAAACAGACAGGTCCACTCTGTGGCCAAGTACTCTCTAACATACTCATACCAAAGGCTAAGAAACGCTAACATAAAACAGTCTAAAAGTTTTCTTGTTTAGTTCTCCTGGGGACAATGTGCTTAAATAACCCATAAAGTAGAAATGGTATCATATTAGCTATATAGACTAGGCACACACTGGAATACATTTACATAATAAAAGAGGAGCAATGCTAGGGGAAACTAACTGTACCATAAGGATCAAATACAAAAATTCCCATTCATTTAAATGGATATTTTAAGAGGATAATTGTGGATGCTGTCATGGCCTACAAGAGCTTTAGAGCTAAGAGTTGAATATGCCCTGTATTGAGACCTTAGCACACACAGCCTACATAGTTACATAGTAGTTTAGGTTGAAAAAAGAAATGCATCCATCAAGTTCAAACCTTTTCACATTCCTATTTACCGTCATTGATCCAAAAGAAGGCAAAAAGCTCCTCAATGCAGCAATTTCAAATTCTGCTTTGAATGGGGGGATAAAAAGCCTTCTTGATTCCAAATGGCAATCATGTTTCTCCTTGGATCAACAAGCACTAAATAAATATTAATCCCAATACTAAAATACATAGCCCCCTATGTTCTGCTCTTTTAAAAACCAGTATCCAGGCCCTTTTTAAAGGCATCTACTATATTTGATAGCACCACTTCTTCAGACAGTGAATTCAATACCTTTATTGTCCTTACCGTAAATAATCCCTTCCTCTGTTGTAGATGAAATCTCCATTCCTCAAGTCTATGCGGGTGACCCCTCATTCTTTGCACTGTTCTGTTAATGAACAGGTCTTTGGAGAGCCCATCGTATGGGCCCTGAACATATTTATATAATGTTATCCTATCCCCTCTAAGACGTTTCTCTAGTGTGTACAAGTTTAACTTTTCTAGCCTTTCTTCATAACTAAAACTTTCCATTCCCCTTATTAGTTTTGTAGCCCTCCTCTGCATTTCCTCTAGTTCCATAATGTCCTTTTTCAAAAAAGGCGGCCAGAACTGAACAGCATATTCAATGTGAGGTCTTACCATGGACCCGTAAAGAGGCAGAGTCAATACCCCTTTTAATATATGCCAATATCTTATTGGCCTATGCAGCTGCAATTACTTCAAAATCATTTTCATTAGTAGATTTCCCCAAAGAAACACCATTTAAACTATATGTTGCATTTTTATTATTACACCCAAAATGTATAACTTTACAGTTTTCTATATTGAATCAAAACCTGTCTTTCGCAAAAGCCATGTTGGCTCCTGCTAATGATATTCATGTTTGAGATGAATTCCTGAATATATTCCCTTAGCAACCCTTCAAACAGTTTCCCCACCACAAATGTCAAGCTTCCAGGTCTGTAATTTCCCGGCTGGCATTTTGATCCCTTTTTAAATATGGGCATTACATCTGCTTTACCCAATCCGTGGGCACCATACCTGAAATAAAAGAATCTCTGAAAATCAAAAATAATGGTCTGGTCAGGGCCTGGCTTAGCTCTTTAAGTACCCGTGGGTGTATACCATCCGGCCCCGGTCTTTATCTACCTTGACACCATTTAATTATTTTAACACTTTTTCTTATGTCAGCCAATCCCATGCTTGCTGTGACTGTTCTGTAAAAGTAGTTTGCAGGTTCTTGTCCATCAGGTCTTCCTTGGTCAAAACAGAAGAAAAGAAATTATTTAAAATATCTGCTCTCTCTCTGTCCCCACTGACTATCTCACATGTTTAAGATAACAAAGACCCAACATTTTCAGAATTTAATTTTTTGCCATTAATGTATTTAAATAATGTTTTGGTGTTGCTCTTGCTCTCATTAGCAATTATTTTTTCATTCTCCAATTTAGCCAATTCAATTGCCTTTTTACAGGTTTTGTTGGCATCTTTGTATTTTGCAAATGCCTCTGCTGATACCTCAGCTTTATAATGTTTAATTGCCGCTTTCTTGTTATTTATTTAATGAATAACTATACTGGTTAGCCACATTGGTTTTAATTTGCTTCTTTTGTATTTGTTTCCAAAGGGTATAAATTTATGTGTATATTTTTGTAATGTTATTTTGAAGGCATTCCACTTACCTTCTGTGTTTTTTCCAGAGAATATTACATCCTAGTCAGCGAGACCAAGGGGTGCATTAAACCTGCTAAAGTTGGCCTTTTTAACATTCAGTGTTTTGGTGGAACCCATACCAAATTGCTTTTTTGAATAAATCTCAAATGATACCATGTTATTGTCACTATTTCCCAAGTGTTCCCTTACTTGATTGTTAGAGGTAAGTTCTTCATTGTTAGTTATTACCAGATCCAGACATGCATCCCCTCTTGTTGAGGTCTGTACTAGCTGAAACAAAAAATTGTCATTCAACAAGTTTAGAAACTTTTTGCTTTTAGCAGAATTAGTTGTTCCATTTTTCCAATCTATTTCTGGATAATTAAAATCCCCCAAAATTATAGTTCACCCTATTTGAGAAGCCTTCTCTATTTGCATTAATAGCTGGGATTCTTCAAGGCCACCAATGTTTGGCGGATACAAATACCCACTAATGATTTCTGCGCAGTTTTACCCCAATGACCATTTTAACCAACAATTATTCCATGTGTTTATTTATTTAGAAAATGTTTTACCAGTAAGAATACATTGAGATTTCTCTTGTTTTCAAGTATGTCCTGGATAGTTTTCCGTAAAGGCTTACATGTTTACACAAATTGTGAAGCATTATATATATATATATATATATATATATATATATATATATATATATATATATATATATATATATATATAAAAATAAACATATTAATATATATATACTATAAAATGTTAAAATTATATACAGTTACACGCTGTTTTTAGATAAAAAGAAGCCTTTAATTTTAAGGATTTTAGACTGGGAGCAGATTTGATTATTTCAGGCAGATTGTTCCAGGCCTTTAGAGCTCTGAAGAAGAAGGCAGATCTTCCTGCTTCTCTCTTGTTGTTACAGCTTACCTTGGTTTCAGCATCATCTGCAGGCGTGAGACTTCAAGCATGCTGTTTTATGTGTTTGCTTCCTATAGTCTCCTCCTAACTACTTCCTCCCTCTGAGCTGCTCCTCCTTCCCACTTCCTGAGGAGGGGTTTAAAGGGCTGACTGAGTCCTGACTCAGTTGCCCTTGCTTTGTTGTACAATACAGGTCTGTTTCCCTTGGGCTCTGTGTATGACCTGGCTTGTCTGACCATACATTCTGGTGCTGACCTGTGGCTCTGTCTGACTACTCTTTTTCCTGCTCCCATTGTGTAGTGGACACCCAATCTGGTGCGGACCTGTGGCTTTGGCTGACTACCTGAACTGTGTATGACCCGGCCTGTCTGTCCATCCATTCTGGTGTTGACCTGTGGCTCTGTCTGACCATTCTCCTTGTGTGTTCTGATTTGGCTTAGACATCCTTTCTGGTGCAAACCTGTGGCTGACTACCCACTCCGTGTATGACCTGGCTTGTCTGATTATTCACTCTGGTGTTGACTTGGGACTCTGTCCACTGCGCTTCCAGCATACCAACGCTTCAGTGGATATTCTATCTGGTGCAAACTTGTGGCTCTGACTGACTACCTGCTCTGTGTATGACCTGACTTGTCTGACTATCCTTTCTGGTGCTGACTAGGCGGCTCTGTCTGTTTCCTCCGTGTGTTGGTCCCCACTCCACAGACACCCATACTAGTGCGGACCTGGGGCTCTATCAGACTCCTAGACTGACTGCAGGCTGAGTCAGTGATAGTCCTTCGGGCGTTCCAAATTAGCTCGAGGCTCCAGTGGGCTGAGGCTTAGTCTCTGACAGTGTGGTGGATCTATTGGCAGACTGCTATTTCTGATACAGTGCTTGCCCCTTTAATAACCCTCTGTGTATTATCTGTTTACAAGCATTACGCATTACTGGTATTATTCTAATAAAAGATTGTTTTACTTTACCGTACTGACTCCTGGTTTATTCCTGGGAACCGTGACACTTGTATTGTGGTATACGTAGTGAGTTGTTAACAGTGGAGCGTAGGTTATAGTTAGTATGGAGAGCAGGAGTGAGTGCACTGCTCAGGTAGTCTGGTAGTTTTCCAGAGAAGTGGTTGTGTACTAAGCAAGAAAGGTGAAGGACACGTCTAGATTTGAGTGTTAGCCAATTTAGTTCTTTAAGCATGTAACAGTGATGGGTAGTGTAATTACATTGGAGGATAAAGTGACATAATGAATTATATAGAGTGTCAAGTTTACTAAGATGGATTTCTGGCACTGGAGCATATAATACATCACCATAGTCTATGACTGGCAGCAACATCTGTTGTACAATACGTTTTCTCACCAGGGTGCTTAAACATGATTTGTTTCTAAAAAGAGTACTTATTTTGGGATAAAGTTTGGAGGTTAATTTGTCAATATGAAGACTAAAACTGAGGTTAAGGTCAAGCCACATACCAAGATATTTGTAGGAGTCTACTAGAGGCAATTTACAATTAGACTCTGTTACAATGGATAGGTGGATATTGTACCAAATATCATTTGACCATTTTGTCTGCGTTTAAGAAAAGTTTGTTCTTTGTTATCCATCTTTCAACTTTGCAGAAATCATGTTGTAATATGGTTTTAAGTTGTGATATGCTTGAGTTTTTAGCATAGATTATGGCGTCATCTGCATTCATGTGTACTGAAGATGATTTGCAATCCGTGGGTAGATCATTTATAAAAAGAGAAAATAGAAGAGGGCCAAGAATGGAGCCTTGGGGATCTCCACTTGTTACTTTGAGTGAAAGGGAGTCATTGTCAGTAACTGACACTTACTGCATTCTGTCTGATAAATAGGATCGGAACCAGTTTAAAGGGATAGTAATGTTTCATAATAAAAGCAGCTCTAATTATTCATCATAGTATTTGGACTTTGGAGAGTGTTATTTCAATACTGTCAGAGTTATAGTTCAAGAGTAATTCAATGACAAAGTATCCCCCTCCCGCCCCTTTTACTGATGTAACACTGCTCAGCCAGAGCAGAAGGGAGGTGCCCAGGTAGATTGCAGAGAGGGAAAATCTTCAATTAAGATAAGGGAAAAAGCTGAAAACCTTGTCAAGGGGGACAGGGCTTTCATTGTTCTGATATGAAGAATATTGTCCCTTGCTGTTATCTGTCTGGTCTATGGACTGCTTTCCACATCTGAAGAGAGATTGCTTACACTAAGGAAAAAGGGCCAGGAGGGGGAAACTTTGCTTGTGAATATTTCTCAAACCATAAAGGTTTGAGCGATAAGACTTATATTGTTCTTCATATTTTTTTAATGCCTACAAAATAAAATAAAGATAAAACGAAGTATTACTATCCCTTTAAAGCATTATTACCCAATCCTGAATTTTGGAGTTTGCTTATAAGAATGTTATGGTCTACTTTGTCAAAAGTCTTAGCGATATCTAAGAAAATAGCTCCAGTAAGTTCATCATTTTCCATGCCAGTCTGGATATCATTGGTTACTTTTAGAAGAGACGTGACTGTTGAGTGATTTGGTTGAAATCCTGATTGAAGAGAGGTGAAGAAACTGGTCTGTTGGTAATATTTATATAGCTGCTCGTGTACACATTTCTCTAGGATTTTGGATAAAGTTTATTACTGTCATAGCATATATCTTCCAACAAATGAGGCAACAATGCTTGTTTGACATACAGACAGACCCCACCACCTCTTTTATTTGACCTATCTTTTCTGAACAACATGTAGCCCTCCAAATTGATTGACCACTCGTGTGTCATCCCACCATATTTCTGTTATGCCAATCAAGTCATAGTTTTCGATTTCAGCTACCAGCTCCAATTCCTCTATTTTACCAGTTAAACTTCTGCCATTTGCAAGCATATAATTTATACACCTGCCATGTTCCATTTGGTTTTGATGTGGTTTATAGGCTTCTCCCTATTATCTGTACTAACCCAGCCCCAGATCCACCCACCTGGTTACTTTCTACATCGTCTTCCCTTTCTGTACTATCTAGCCCAGTATTTATTGGCCCCTCCCCCCTGCCTAGTTTAAAATCTCCTCCAAACATCTGGCCATTCTCTCCCCAAGCACTTGAGACCCTCTTGCATTCAGGTGCAATCCATCCTTACTATAGAGATTGTACCCCAAAGCAAAATCAGCCCAGTGCTGTAAAAGCCCCAATCCCTCCTTCTTACAGCAAGACTTCAGCCATGCATTAAGCTCCCTAATCTTCCTCTGCCTCTCTGGTGTAGTGCATGGCAAAGGCAGTATCTCTGAGAATCCTACCTTGGAGGTTCATTTCCTAATCTTACTCCATAAATCCCTAAAATTACCTTTTAGGATTCCCCATCTTCCTCTTACTATATCATTGGTACCAATGTCCACCAAGACAGCTGGATCCTCTCCAGCCCCTTACAATAATCTGTCCACTCTGTCTGCAACATGCAGAACCCGGGCACAGCAAATCATTTGGTTGCTGTGATCAGAGCCACAGATTACCCTATCTGTTCTCTAATAATAGAGCCTACTCACCTCAGAGTGAGAATTAGCCTTTGGCTCCACCATTCTTGAGGCTTTCAGCTTCCAGCATCCCCTTCTAGGCATTGTCTAGATTGAAGTTGTAGGTGGAGAGTCCACTGTTGAATTCACCTTGAATTGGACCCTTGGTAGATATGGCTTATTCCTGAGTCATTGTGTATCCAGCAGTGGGCTCCATACTTGTTGGGGCTTACAATTATCAGCTAGCCATTGACTATTAAGTGATATTAGGAGTGGTAGGCCTCAACAGCTGTGTATCCTGATTTCAACCCATATATACTAAGGGCTCAACACAGAGTGTAGTCAGCTGTGTGCTTCCCAGTTGTCATGGTCCAACTTCAATACACTTATTGCGCACATAAGGGCAATTTTAAGTAATTGGGGAATCATCCTTGGATTGCCCAGCTGTTGTGGTCTATGTCTCCCAGAATCCCCTTCTAGGCAACGGCTATCTAGCATCATACCTCTCAACAGCTGGAGAGTCCGGGTTAAATACAGCTTGATTTTGGCCCTTGGTACATATAGTCTATTTCTTGAGCTGGGGTTGTGAGAAGTACTGGGCCTCAACAGCTGGGGAACACAAGGTTGAATTCTCCCTGTTCTTGGATTAGGCCATATCTACACAGATCCCAGTATAAGATGTGGTCACCTGTGGGCTCTCCAGCTGTTTGGATCCATGACTCACAGCATCCCAAACTAGTCATTGGCCCCAAAAACTGGACAATACCTTGTATTGGCCTCTTAGTAGGTATAGCTAATTCTTCAGTCATGGTTTAGCCAATTATGGTCTCTGCAGCTGTTGGAGCCCTCAGCTCCAATCTAGCCATTGACTATTAGGAGATACTGGACATTTAAAGCTACTGCAGCTGGAGGGCCCACAGCTAACTGTAAAACATTTTGTGCGCTTAGTACTTTTAGTCAGTTCCCTAGTCAATGGGAAATTAGCCTTGGAAGTCACAGCTGAGGAGGTCTGCAACTTCTACCATCCTCTAACAGCTCATGGCAATCTGGGGGGTGTAGGTCCCAACAGTTCTAGAGCCCACTGTTTCACCATCACTCAGAAACAGGTAAACGTACCAACTGCCTAAGTCAGGGTGAATTCTTCAGTGGTATCTCAAGCTGTTGGGAGCTACAATTTCCAGCTAGCCAATGTCTAAAGGGGATCCTTGGATTAGTAGGCCTCAGCAACAGTGGATCCCAATGCTGATTGTAAGCTTTTGAGCAGGGATCCCATTTCCAGTGTCTCATTTTCCAAACCCTTAAATTGTAAAGTGCTGCGTAAACTTGTGGCCCTATATAAATAAACATATTCAGTAATCCTCTGCATAACTTAAGAATTGGCACTTAAACATAGGGCATATGTACTAAAAGCCCAGTACAGGGTATAATCAACTTCGTGCTCTCCAGCTTTTGGGGCCCATGATGAACAGCATCCCTAGCTAGCCACTGGCTAGTCTATGATGTTTGGAGTTATAGGCCATAACAGCTGGAAAGCCCACTGCTGACAACTTTCCGACTTAGGAATAGGCTGTAGTGCTAACGGGCAAAAATACCAATTTTTGTAAAAATCATAGCACCACAGTGACCGATTATTTGTCTTCAGTTCTGTAAATGTGTATTTTCATATGAACATTCTTGAGGTATACAATGCATTGCTTCACAATGCACTGTAGACCTCTCTTTCTTACATTTACAGCAATGAGTAATTTTCCTGGTTGACTTGTGCATTTGAAAACAAAGCACACCCATTCATCAACTCATCAGCCTAAATAGTCTGAACCAATAGATCAACCTTAGAATAATATGAATAAATCTCTCCAAATTAGTACAGCAAAACCAAATATTATTGTAAAATTACTAAAATGAACAGTATTGTAATAGATTGACACACACATCAATGAGAGGCTCAAACAGTCTCTCATAAGGTCAAGTGTAAACTGAAAATCTCATCTGTCATCTTCCTGATTGAAAACAAAATCCACCTCCCTGTAACCACCAACTCATTCATGGGGACCAGGGAAATACCACCATCAAGCAGTAGGATAGATATTGACCAATGAGAATGAGTATAAACAACTCCAGCCTGTTTTCTAAAGAAGATCACAAAGTAGCCTATCCTTTTTGGAAATGGTTAAACCACATTTCTTTTTTTTCTGTTGAACTCCTTGGATGCTAGCAACATTTACAATTCCATTGGATACATCTATAGAATACAATGGGTTAAAATTTTACATTGCTTACAAAAATCTAATATATAATATATATATTATGT
Organism: Rhinophrynus dorsalis; assembly: GCA_037306005.1. Lineage (NCBI taxonomy): Eukaryota > Metazoa > Chordata > Amphibia > Anura > Rhinophrynidae > Rhinophrynus > Rhinophrynus dorsalis. Next base: position 431,341,014 of record CM074719.1, on the reverse strand, counting down.
GTATGCAGATATATCTTTTCACTTTTCTGACCTTGAAATAGCCCTGAAGTGTAGATTTAACAGAGAATTCTTCATATTGCAAAATATCCCCCTTCTAATCTGTCAGGATATTTGGCCTCTCTGTCTATATCTATAAGTGGATTAGAGAAAAACAAGTAGCATATGGATACCTCCTGCTGGAGAATTATTTTTCTTTGCTGAATAGCATGTAGAACCTCCTTACAATAATAATCAAAAGAAAGAATACAACGGCCTTCCTTTGACAGACTGTTAATACGATGGTAAGGATATTGATCTATTCCTTTAATTTTTCATTGGGTGTTTTGACAAGTTCAGCATTTGGTCATGTAGATCTTTATCAGAACTCCTTATAATGCTCAAATCTGCAATGTTTTTTTAGCATTGTTGATTGCAGTGACACAATATAGGCTTAAATGAAAGGGTACAGATGTAACACATTTTATTGTATCTTATTGACATTGTTCACAAATTATATAGCACAGGAATCTTTTTAAATCAGAAAAGGATCAAACTGCATTATTATATTACTGAGTAGTGGCCCAGCATGTAGATAATTAGGTACCCGCCATATGCCATTCAGGGAGACAGTAGCATTATGTAATATTTTTACAAAGTTAAGGGTGGAACAATTCTGGATATGATCACACATTTTGTGTTCATTTTACAGTCTGCAATATGTGGAATAAGTATTTTGTGAACAATCCACCCGCTCATGAGAGACTCCATCCTTGAGTTTAGTTTTCTCTTACCTGCTTAGTATTTTTCATTCAGCCTTCCTTTTAATCTGCGTTTAGTTTTCACTTACCTATTTAACTTTTGTCCTGCCTAGTGCCTTCCTCTCCTCCTTAGACTCCTTCCTGCATTCTTCTGCTTACTTTCAAAGAGTTTGTCTGCTAGTGTTCCTGTGTACCAAGCCTTGCCTGTTGCTTGATTCTGTTTGTTTGCTGCCATCCTTTGACCTCTGCTTGTTTGATTACATTGACCTTTCCAGTCCTTTGACCGTGGTTTGTCTGACTATTGTACTCTATTGTTCAGCTTGCAGATCCAGTCCTATTTGCCAGTCTGTCTGCTGCTTTTGCTGCTTTCTGTCTCTGTGTCTGCCTACCAGTCTGTACCCTCTATTCTCTTGTCTTTGTGTGGCCTTCTCCTCTGCTTCTTGGCTTCAGTATTCACCACTTGTGTGTCAGTCTTCCACCTCTTAGCTTGCATTACCATTTTGTGCAGAAGTTCCCACTGCCCTGAGCGAATAACTTAGCCACTTGTAGTGTTCATCTTTCCTTGTCTCAGGGACTTTCTTGCCATTTGTGCAGATGTGTTTTTTGCTCTGTGGGCTTATGCCTTTCTTGCTTCTAGAATTTGTTTTCTCTGCATCTTTGCAGCTGTGTATTCTCCTTTGCTGCCTTCCTTCTATCAATATATTTTCCTCTATTTGTGCTTCCCCTTGTGGACTTTTTAGTTGACTTCTCTGCAGCGTTCCTTCCTTACATATTCCTTACATAGTCTCTTTTTCCTTTAGTAGCCTCCCAACTCAGGTATCCTGTTTAGGGAGACATACTTGTAAGCCTGCCCATCCTGTACTAGGCCTGGATCAGCTTGGAATCACTAATTCAGACTTTTTGGCCAGCAACTTTACCTCCAGCTATAGGGCTGCAGCAAGGTCTGATCTACAGTCATCTGTTTTCTCTAGCCTTGCCTTGCACCCTAGCATCATACTCTCTCTTCTGGGACTCTTGCATTCCTATGTCTGTATTACAGGTCCCTCCTCATTCAAATAATTCTAACTGGGTCATTTCTGAGTGTTACTGCAATTATTTAAATCCACCCATTCCCTTCTCATACTTTATAGATCAGCCCAATATTTTTTTCTCCTACAATTAATTGGTCTATTCCCACAATATGTTGCAGTGACCTGGGCACACCCATCTGGAAGTCTAATTTGACTATAAACCCCTCCCACTACACACACTCACCCACTATCTCTATTTCTCTCTATCTCTCTTTCTCCCTCTATCTCTCACTTCTAGCACTGCATGGCTTAAAATGTGCATTTTGTTTTTTGTTCATATTTTTTCTTTTTTATGTTTGTATGTCTTTTTTGAGAAAGACAAATAATGTGTGAAGTACCCAAATATATTTGCAATTTGTATGTTTTAACAAAGGGTTCCAAGGAAAATAAACTCCTCCAGGCATGAATCATTGCATGACTTCCAGCAGGTCAGTAATGACCTCTCTCCTGGCAGGGAAGCTGCAGGTTATTGCATAACTTGCATAAGCCAAAATAAAGAAAAAGAGATCTGTTTATTGACACTTCATGCAATACCATGACAAATGGCTAAAACATAAAGTTTACTATTGTCACTAAAATCAAGTGGATTCAAATATTGTAATTAGGAAGCTATAAGACAAATATTTATCATGGCTGATAGCTGATATGTGGTGTCGGCTGTGAAGTTACCTCCTCTTTTCTGTAGGAGCCAGCAATTAGTGCAGTATCCCACCATGATTCAAAGAGTTGGTCAATCTTAATGTCACCTCTTAATTATGTTGTGTGTGTCCAAAACTATAATATAACGTTATCTGCTATAATTTGGGCTATACATAGAGGTGTATTGCATAACTGATTCAAAACCAAAAGTTAGATATTTGTGTTTGCCCTCCTAATGTGCAAAAAGAACCGTCAATTGCTACAATCACACATTCTGAATACTGATAGAGTAGAGATATTACATCAGCTGTCAGCCATGATAAACGTTGGTCTATTAGCTTCCCAATAAATTTTCACACAATCCATGGGGCTTTCTAAATAAAGGTGGTGACAGTAAGGAGAACTGAGGAGGTCCTGTAAATAAGGAAATCGGATTGACACTATGTCTTTTATATGATTAGTAGCTCCTTTATAGAACTGCCACTTTGGGACTATGTATATTAATTTATTTTAATCCACTTGATTTTAGTGACAAATGTAAAGGTTATATTTCAGTCATTTGTCTGATATATATATCACCACTTGGAACTGCATGAGGTGCCAATAAACAGGTTTATTTTCTTTCTTTTGGCTTATATATAGTTATTCTATTGCTGTAGGCACTCACTTCTAAGTAACATGATTGGTATTGCAATACCAGAACAAGTGAGGTTGGTGCAAAACTTGCTTCCTTTGCTTTATTGCATAACCTGGTCTGGCTGATGACCAAATAAATGAGGAACATGGCTGCTTCTACAAACAGGAGAAGGGAGGAGATTCAAAGGTGCTATTTTCATGTTCTAGTTTTATTTATTGCAACATTAATAGAAACTACTGTCCCCACACACAACATTTTCTGCTGGCCTCTCTTTAGTGGGACCAGTAAGGGTGGGATAACATGCTACTACATGGTGATCTTAACCGGCTATACTGCTACACATTGCATTAACTTGAGCCACCTCTACCCAAGATGAAGTCCTGGGTTAATGTTCAACATAAGTAGGGCAGAAAACCAGAAGAAGATGAACATTAATAGTTCATCATATATCTGCACATTAATTTGGAAACACCGCTGATATTAAGATGTAAAACATTTATGTCTGTATAGATGCTTTGTCCTTTTGATTACTATGCAGTAAATTCTGAATTAAGTGCATGTGTCTGCTCAGTCTTACACCTTCTATCCCTTTGCATGTGCAATGAGTTGCACACCCCTCTGACTTCCATTCACAAAGAGAATGCCACTTTACTGTTACTGTTTGCTCTACTCCTACTTAGTTTTGCCTTCAAAACTGTAATTGAAATCATATCCATAACTCTATACTAGATAGGTCTCTGATGCATACTGTAAGCAATCTCCACCATCAAAGAGAATACAAAGAAGTCCATACATAAGAAGCATCGCAAATGTATATACTGGGTGTATAGTTTAAATTTTTTTTTATATATTTTGTATTGTTTATGTTCCCAGTGAGTTTGATTGGTCTTGTGATTTTCTAATTGGTCCAGTCACACGCACACAGGGAAGTTTACTTACGTTTGATGTTCATTCGGCGGCTGCATTCCTTGGTTTTTCTTGTTGGCTTTACTTTGCTTTGAGAAAGCAGCTTTATTCTTGCGAAATTCGTAAGTGTTTAAGCCTGCATCTTATCATAGTTTTTAACTCATTCCATGTATTGGATTAAAGTATTTTAACTACGAGGAAGCAGCTGTCTTGTTTGTCATTCAGAAATCTGAAGAGAGGATCATCTTTCCCCCAAGTGGAGACGGGTGTAATCTCTCCTCTTGCCTGACTGTCACATTTACTGGTATCAGTGATCTGACCACTTGGAAACATGAGTGCAATTGATTTCAAATCATGTTATTATTTGTTTTGATTGTATCACACTATTGGGTGCTCTTTTTTTGTTGGTTAGAACAGCATCAAAGGGACTAATGAACCTAATACATAGTTGATGCCCAAACCAAAAAATGGGGTCTTTAGATGTACAGGGTGTGCCACATACAAACAAATGAAGAGAGGTGGCTTTTTTCAAACATCCTCATAAAATGTTCAGAATTGGTCACTCATTAACACACACACCATATCATGTAGTTTATTTGTTAAAGTGCCCCTGTGATTTAGCTTATATTGGCCAAACAGATGGAATGTTGAAGAGGTGGATCATGGGCCACCACTCTGCTATCAAAATATCCAGTAGAGATGGCACTACTGATAAATATATATTTTTTTGCTTTTTTTTCTTTCGCTAATTTTTTTAGTGTTCATGGTTATTTTTTTCTAACACCTTAAGGAGTGTCTAGCTGGACATTTATTTTTGGTGTGAGTTTAGGCCTTTTTTCAATAGGAGAGATGTTATAGACAAGTCAACTTGTAACTTGCTCTCCATCGGTCTCCCATGGTGGAGATAGTTATTTTATGGCATATAGGGTTTATTGAAAGAAAGCACAACAGGAGGCACTCCTAGTGTAGTATGTCAGTTATCCTTTGGTATGGTACAAACATATAAGAGTTTACTCACAAGTGGGGTGCTCAGTGTAACACATATGCATTCACTGAGATTATAGCTTTGTGGGAACTCAGACCGTCCACCATGTCCACTCCACTTCAGAGTGCTCACAAAACAGGGGGCTGCACCTCTTTCACATCCACATCAGGGAAGTATATAGAAGAGAATACACAGAGATAGAGGGCACCCAATAGTGCCTGTAAATGTCACAATAGATGGTGTACAATTAAAATATGAGATATACTCACAAGTGAAGTTGCTGGTCAAAGGTCTACACCAAAACCAGCTGTTAGACTTATGGGGAGGATCAATCTGCCCCCACTCAGATGTATCAAGTGTTGTATCCAATGATCTCCAGTATCCAAGGGGTTAAAAATATATAAAAAGTGAACTCGGCTGCTGGATAACTAAAAAACTGTTTATTATATAAAAAAACAGAATAACAACCCAATTTAAAAGTAATAATATATGTAACATATATTATTACTTTTAAATTGGTTTGTTATTCTGTATTTTGTATAATAAACTTCACTTGTGAGTATATCTCATTTTTATTTGTACGCCATATGACTTTTGGTCACTATTTTGATTTAATATTGCACTGCTGCTGAGAGAGAGAGAGAGAGAGAGAGAGAGAGAGAGAGAGAGAGAGAGAGAGAGAGAGAGAATGAATTGTAAAAAAGAAGAAAGCACTCACAGGTCTTTGTAAAGGTGAACAAAAAATATGCTGGTTTATTCCAGCAAAGTTTTGGCCTCACTTTGGGCCTTTATCAAAGTGAGGCTGAAACGTTGATTGAATAAACCAGCACATTTTTTTGTTCACCTTTACAAAGACCTGAGAATGCTTTCTTCATTTTTACAATTGTATTACAAGTTTTGCTACAAGAATGGACACCCATCTATCTATCGTACTGTGCAAAAGCCTTAGGCAGATGTGAAAAAATGCTGTAAAGTAAGAATGATTTTAAAAACAGACATGTTAATAATTTATTGTTATCAATTAACATGTTGCATGATGGATAAGTATCTGCCTTTACTTCTCAGATTTGAGGAGACCATTCATTCTGACCAAACCCCCAAGTCAGTTTGCAGAAATGCAGCTCCAAACTTGCAAGGAGCCTCCACCATGCTTCACTGTTGCCTGCAGACATTTATTCTTGTACCGCTCTCCAGCCATCTGGCAAACAAACTGCCTTCTGCTACAGCCAAAAATTTAAAATTTTGATTCATTAGTCCAGAGTACCTGCTGTCATTTTTCTGCACCCCAGTTCCTGTGTTTTCATGCAAAGTTGAATCGCTTGGCCTTTTTTCCATGTAGGAGATATAGTTTTTAGGCGGCAAGTCTTCCATGAAGACCACTTCTGGCCAGACTTCTCCGGACAGTAAATGGGTGTACCTGGATCCCACTGTTTTCTGTCAATTATGAGCTGATGGAACGGCTGGACATCTTTCGATTGCAAAGGGAAGTAAGCATGATGTGTCTTTCATCTGGTGCACTATGTTTCCTTGGCCGACCACTTCATCTGCGGTCCTCAAAGCTGTCTGTTTCTTTGTGCTTCTTCAAAAGAGCTTGGACAGCGCAACTGGAAACCACTGATGTGAAATTTCTGTATGGGAGTGACCTTGCTGATGTAGTATATCTACCTTCTATCTTGTTGCTGTGCTCAGTCTTGCCATGGTGTATGACTTTTGACATTAAACTGTCTTAAGCAACCTCACCTTGAGTTTGGCTGTTCCTCATTCAGTTTTATTCCTCTACACCACTGTTTTTGTTTCAGTTAATTATTGTGTTTCAACCCATATATTAAACTGATTATCAATAGCACCTGTTTGGTATAATTGTTTAATCATACACCTGACTATATGCCTACAAAATACCTGACTTTGTCAAGTGTACCTAGAAGAATTAATGCTGTTTTGAAGGCATAAGGTGGTCGCACCAAATATTGATTTGATTTAGATTTTTCTTCTGTTCACTCATTAATTGATAAAAATAAACTACTAACGTCTATGTTTGAAAGCATTCTTATTTTACAGCATTTTTTCACACCTGCCTAAGACTTTTGCACAGTACTGTATATATACACACACAAGGCAGAACATACCGAGAAAAGTCATTGTGTGAAATTGGCAAGGAAATGGCTATAATACCCCTTTAAGAGAAAGTGAAAGGAGCAATGACATATATATGCAGTTCTCAACCATTTTCAGCCATTCTCAACCATGTTTATAGCATCTCTTTCTGTAAATTTCAAATAAAAAGCATACAGATGGTTTCTGTCTACACAATTAGCTTCCCCTAAAAATCTCCCCACATTGAGGCCGAACAATTCTTGAGCAAAATAATTGAAACAGTAAACATAAACATTTCTGTCAATTTAAAAGAGGCAGTTAACCCTTTGAAAGCACAAAGCATTTGAAACATCTCTGGCACTCAAAGGGTTAAGCTAGAGACTCATTTAGATGGTTAAAAGCGCCATTTAATACATACAAATTTTAGAAATAGTTTGCCCAACAATTGTTCCTTGGTATGTTTTTCCCTTTGGTTGTGGTTTGTCTTTTATAAATCTGTTTTTCCTTCCTTTTCTTCTTCATGGTTAACCATTTGAGCCTCAGAGATGCATCCAACACATTGCAATACCTCTCTCTGGCACTCAAAGATTTTAAAGGGATAGTAATGTTTCATAATAAAAGCAGCTCTAATTCATCTAGTATTTGGGCCATGGAGATTGTTATTTCAATACTGTCAGAGTTATAGTTTAAGAGTAATTGAATAATAAAGTGTCCCCCTCTCACCCCTTTTACTGATGTAACACTGCTCACCTCAGAGCAGCAAGACTGATCACAGAGAGGGACAATCTTCAGTGAGCATAAGGGAAAAACCTGAAAAATCTGTCAAGGGGGCAGGTTTTTTCCTTATACTCACAGTAAGAAGATTGCCTCTTGCTGTGAGCTGTCTAGTCCCAAGACCAGATTCCACATCTGAGGGGAGGCGGCTTACACTAGGTAAAAGGGGCGGGATAGGATACTTTATCATTCAATTACTCTTGAACTACAACTCTGACAGTATTGGAATAACATTCTCCATGGCCCAAATACAATGAAGATTAATTGGAGCTGCTGTTTTTATGAAACATTACTATCCCTTTATGTTTTGCCATCATTGATTTTGTCATGACTGTATTCTAATTATGCCTTAGCCATCTTTCCTACTAACAAATACCTTTTTCTATTTCTGTATCTCTCTTTTCTCTTCAGAAATAATTCTGTCGCAAGCTTCTGTGGTATAAATCATATTTTATACTTAATACAAGAGTGAGATATCTATATTCCCACAGCTACAGAAAATAAAACACAAAGCAGATTTTGTCTTGTGAGAAAAATGTCCAAAATCAGGAATATATGTAAGAATAGAAGCTAGAAACATAACTGGGCAAATTCCATTCCTTTTCTCAGTTTCTGGCCTCAGTAACCCTTTGACTGTCAGAGGGGCATGCAACACATTGCTTTGCAATGCGTTGAATACCCCTCTGACACTCAAAGGGTTAATAATAATAAAAAGTTTAAATGTATTTCCGTTAAATACTTCTAATTTGTGATACAGTAGTAGACCACAAAATGCAGGTCTCTAAACAGCAATGTTGGTAGCAGCTGATTGACTTGATGCTCCAAATTTGATAGTGAGCACTATCTAAAGTAATTATTTTGTTTATTTTTTTAATTCTTGCTTTGTTTATTTGTAATGAATTCTTCAGGTTTTCTCAGCCTGTAGCTTTGCCTTAAGCTTTCTGCGCTTGCACTGCTCATTAGACGGAGAAAGCCCAGGGCTATTTCTTGGACTTCCAGTCAAAGGAGGACTTTCACAGAGAATTTTCCAGAAAATATATTGGCTTATTGAAATGCATAAGCAAAGGTAATAGTCAACTGGAAAAAAAAAACCCTACAAAAAAGTATATTCAATAATGTATTGTAAGCAGTTCTAAAGTTTTTAATGTAAATTATTTCAAAGTCATAAATAATATCAACTTTCATAAAGTTCCAAAAAATGTAAGCATCCTTGAGAAATTAAAGAGGATATGTTATTGAAAACGTCAGTAATATGTATAGGTTAAGTAGAGACAGTAACAGAGGAGTTGCTAAGTTCCTGAGAATTCTGGGGCTTTGGATAAAGGGCACTTGGGCCCCAGGTCGGTGTCTCTCCCTTTTTATAGCTTCTGTCTCCATACCTAGCTGTGTGTTTTAAAAGTAGTAACCTTGGATCCTCCTACAGCACTAGGCAACTGCCCCATCCACTTGTACGTTAATCCAAGAGCATGTTAAATGCAAATTACCCAATTAAAAGAAATATTTTTAAAAATGTTAGGTGTCCTTTTTGTAACTACAGCTGATGAACATCCACATGGGAGCATGTCCAGAGATGAAAACAGTAAGGAAGAACTGGAACAATGCTCAAGCAACCCAACTGCAACACAGCAGATAAATAAAACTTACAAAAATTCCCACTGATTTATTACCATTGATTAAACCCATTGCTAGAGAGATTGCCAAAACATTGCTTCAAAATGCGTTGGACCTGCTTTAGTAGTAAGAGGTTAAAAGTCCTTTTTAAAGTGAACTTTTCATTTTATTTTCTGCTCCTATGGGAATATACCTAGTAAAACATGTGAATCTGTGCTGTGCAGCCCCAGCATGGGTCCTGTTAGTCTTTTGGAGGGTCCTAAAACTGCCCTCTTGGCATATAGGTGAGCTGGATACAGAGTGCATGTTTATGGGTCATAGTCATATACTTCACTGAGTTGATTTACGCTGTCACAGTGTAACTCAAACTTTTGTTGCATGTCATTTAATAAAATTAATTAGCACTGTTGCTTATTGCCTCCTCATACATGTGCTTTGTGAAAATTGTATTTGAAGATGCAAAGAGATGTTCTTTATAAATCTTGTCACTGTCATACCTGTATAATGGCTTCCTATAGCTCCTGAAGTGAAACATGGCATTACAACATCTGATACTGAGTGAAACAATGACATGTTTTGCTACAGGAGATGGAAGAATCCAATACACAGGTTTGAAATTGAGACGATTCATGGAGAACATCTCCTTGAATGTTCTAATACATGTTTCACAGAGCATATGTATGGAGAGTCAATAAGCTCCAGTGCTAATCCAGTGTAAGCAAACTCCCCTCTGATGTGGACTCTGGTCCTGGGACTGGACAGATCACAGCAAGGGACAATCTTCTTACTGTGAGCAGGAAAACCCTGCCCCCCTTGACAGGTTTTCCCTTATGCTAACTGAAGATTATCCCTCGCTGCGATCTATCCGGACAGTCTTGCTGCTCTAAGGTGAGCAGTGTTACATCAGTAAAAGGGGAGGGAGATACTTTATCATTCAAATACTCTTGAAATATAACTCAAACAGTAATGAAATAACTCTCTCCATGGCTCAAATACTATGAAGATTAATTGGAGCTGTTAAATTACTATCCATTTAAGTGGTTATTTAAATAATTTTGAATTTGTGTTTGTCCCCTGTAGTGAATTTGGTTTGCCTCAGAATTGCTCCTCTCTATCTTCCCGAATACAGGAACCCTCCCATCATGCAGATTCTAGTTGATAGATCCCCATTGCTGTAAGTCTGAATTACTCCAGTCAATCCTCAATTAACCTGCAACATGCTATGACCCATTTAACCTGTAACAGGCTATAGCTTAATCATTTAGGGACAAGAGAGGTGAGCAACACATTGTGAAGGGCATGGTCCTTAAAATGTTAATGTTTTTACTTCTTGAATATACACAATACAAGGAGGATGTCTCCTACCGGTCTGGTTCAAATGGCATCAGTTTGGAGATGAAAGAAGCAGGTAAATGGTGCAGACCATGAGATGGTGGCACTGGACTCTCTCACCCTGATAATTTGGCTTTCACCCCGAGACCCTGAGACATGTATCAAAACCCTGAATCTACTGATCAGTCCCTGAGAGTTCTCAGGTATGCTCTACAAGTGCTACTCTGGGGTGATTCCTGAAAACAGTAGGTGGGTGAAAGAACAATGCAGACAATAGATTTCAAAGTGGAAAAACACTTCCACTCACCCTCTTTCCTATATTGCAAGATAGTGAGAAATTTGGATTAAAAGGTATGCCCTGAATCTAAGCTTTACTTGATAAACCTTCTTACCAGAATTAAACAGCAGAGGGCAGCAGCAGCAGCTGTATGAGTGGTCCATCTCTAATGCTGTATTTTTTGCACTTTACAAACTAGTTATACATATGCTAGACAATTAGCAAACATTCTACAGGATTTCTATTCTTTCCATGTCAAAAATGTAATGGATTTTTCTTAATCTTCAATGTCAAAATGAAATTCTACTATGATTTATTCTTGTTACATAAGTGGCTATAGGAATTGTTAAAAAGTTGTCTTTTCTTAAGACTGTAGCCATATTAGTCCAGTGATGTAGATGTAAAATAAAAAACAAAATTAATATCTTGTAATACCTTTTTTTATTGGACTAACAGAATTATGGATTGACAAGCTTTCTGGATAAACTCCCTTCCTCAAGTCTAAAGCATTTCTGAGCACAAGGACACAGAATTCACAGTTAATACTATTTGCTGGGGTTAACACAGTGGGGCTGCTGATAAGACAAGGACCAAGAAAAAATCCACTCTTCTTTCGGAGTGTGTGTGTGTGTGTGTGTGTGTGTGTGTGTGTGTGTGTGTGTGTGTGTGTGTGGCGGGGGGGGGGCGAAAGAGAAGAAAAATACAGGAGATGGTATGGGAGAGGAGAGAGTTAAAAAAGATTGCACATATTAAGAATGCAACAATGCCGACAATCCAGTATGGGCATGCAGGCCTATATATATATAGTGCAGTTTAATAGCTCCAGAACTGTACCTCTTTAGTATATGGAATACAGTGCGACTTGCCTGCATGGCATGCCTTAATTATCATTATCTATAAATCTAGATAAAACAATAACTAGTTCACTAAATTAAAAACTGGCTACTATAACATATTGGTGATTTTGAAAGCTTTTCGAAAATCACAAAAGTTGTTTTGTAGGTAATAGGGTCCTTTTGAGTGCCAGAGGGACTCCGCAATGTGTCGTGTACCACTCTGGGACTCAAAGGGTTAATACCTAACTACTTAGGCACTTCGGTTACTAAGTGCTGGATGCATTCTGGCATATACCATTCTCACAGTGCTGAGAGGAATGGGTGGCATTAGTGCTTAGTGATCATTGTCAAACAATGATACTGATGTACTAAGAAGAAATGGAGTAGTCCTGGAGGCACCCTTCTGCTTATAAAGGACAAATTGAATAATTAACATTAATTTAAATGGCACATTTTTAGCTCCTGATTGATGGAGATGCATTGCTTAGGGAGAGAGCTATCAACTTGCTCCTGACTGCTGTTGCAAATAGCAAGTAGCAGTCAAGTAGCTTGTCATTGTTTTTGTTAGGTTTTAGGGTTTTGGGCTAGTATAAGATACATATTACGGTTTGGGATTAAAGGGTTCATTTGTCTAACCCATTGACTTATCTAGGTCGATGTCCTTCATACAGCAGTTAGGCAGAGCTCATTTTCTGTCTAGTCATGCCAATGCAATGCATTGAATACCTCTCTGACACTTAAAGGGATAGTATTACTTCAAAATTACTATCCCTCATATTGTAGCCCTTAATAAACTGAGTTAAATGACACCAGCGGTATCTCTCAGACCTTTATGGTTTAAGAGATAGCCGCTTTCAAAGTTTCCTCTCTCCTGCTGTCAGCGTTCTGCTGCCAGCAGGGGAATCCGGTCCCGGGACAGGCGGAGGCTCTTAAACAGAGCCGATATCTCGTTATGGAAGGAAAAATGATTCATTGAAACAGTCTTCTACGTGTGCTTGTTTACCAAGCACACGTAGAAGACTGTTTCAATTAATACTTTTTCGTTCCATAACGAGATATCGGCTCTGCTGAAGAGCCTCCACTTGATTCAGAGATCAGATTCTCCTACTGGCAGCAGAATGCTGACAGCAGGGGAGAGGAAACTTTGAAAGCGGCTATCTCTTAAACCATAAATGTCTGAGAGATGCCGCTGGTGTCATTTAACTCAGTTTATTAAGGGCTACAATATGAGGGATAGTAATTTTGAAGTAATACTATCCCTTTAAATGGTTAATGTGTAGTACCTTCTGCATAAGACCCAGTGAGGATGATGTATTATAAAATCTTGGTTCAAACCAACTGCACCATAAGGGACAAATATACATTCCAATTAAAATGATCATCACTTCCAGCAAGTGGTTCCTGCCTCACTACTGCCTGCCTGAAATGGAGTAAGAAGATACATTATCTCTATGGTTGGGCAGGGTGAAGGCCACGCTGTGTCTTCTCTCTGGTGCAAACCAACAAGCTACAGGGGCTAAAAAGAATGTCCAAAGCTCCCATTGATGTAAAATGGCCTTTTAACCCCTTGAATGCCAGAGATGTCTCCAGTGCATTGTTAAGCCTTGCATTGGAGATGCATTTATCATTGAAGGAGTTAAAATACCAATTAAATTTATTGGAAGGTTTTTATGTCTCCTATGGTACATACATTGTACCCCTTTCTTAGTACATCAGCCTCCTTGTGTTTATGACTCAGTGGGGCATATGCCAAATGCCAGTGTATGAAGCAATGCACAGTGAATTTAATGGAAGTTCTGAGCTGTTTCAAATTACAAAGTCTTATTTTTGCTAATGAGGCAGTTGAATTGCCAAGGAATGTCTCCACTTTTATTTTGTACATCTGTCCTAGTGTTTTAAACTTAAAGGGATAGTATTACTTCAAAATTACTATCCCTCATACTGTAGTCCTTAATAAACTGAGTTAAATGACACCAGCGGCATCTCTCATACCTTTATGGTGTAAGAGATAGCCATTTTTAAAGTTTCCTCTCCCCTGCTGTCAGCGTTCTGCTGCCAGCAGGAGAATCTGGTCCCGGGACAGGCGGAGGCTCTTCAGCAGAGCCTATATCTCGTTATGGAAGGAAAAATGATTCATTAAAACAGTCTTCTACGTGTGCTAGGTTACCAAGCACATGTAGAAGACTGTTTCAATGAATAATTTTTCCTTCCATAACGAGATATCGGCTCTGCTGAAGATCCTCCGCTTGATTCAGAGACCGGATCCTCCTGCTGGCAGCAGAACGCTGATAGCAGAGGAGAGGAAACTTTGAAAGCGGCTATCTCTTAAACCATAAAGGTTTGAGAGATGCCGCTGGTGTCATTTAACTCAGTTTATTAAGGGCTACAATATGAGGGATAGTAATTTTGAAGTAATACTATCCCTTTAAAAGAACCCCGCTATATTGCATGCCTGTTGAGAAAACAAGTGTTCTCCCACTACTGATAAGTGCATGTTTCCAGAGTTTTTTCAGTTTAAGCTTGTTGTTGTTTTTTTTGTTTTTTTAATATATATTAACATTGCCTTCTAGCGGCCAGATTTAGAGAGCTATTCTCTTTCATTTTATAGGAGAAGCGAGTCATTGACAACAGATCTCCATGTAATATGATAGTAACAGCTTTATCACTTGTTAGCTTGAACTTTCCTGAAGTAAGCTTCCTGGATCTTGATGTATAATAGTGACAGTAAACCAAAGTTATCACTAAAAATTATGCAATTGCATGCTGTGTAATGGATAACTGCATTTTTATCTATTTTGATACAAATTAACCCTGTGAGTGACAGAGGGGTATGCAATGCATTGCAAAATAATGCGTTGCGTACCCCTCTGGCACTCAAAGGGTTACAAAAATGCACAATAGGACATTTTCAGAAGGCACAAACAATGTATAAACATTAAGGCGCAAACTGCAACAAGTTTTGGAGTAGTACAACTAATACATAAAAATATGCAGTCAACATTATATATTCACTTTCAGTAATAATTACTTTGGTAACCTTTTCTTGCACATTATTTTTTACATCTGCTTCCTAGTGTCACCTGCAATGAATTACAATATTCTCCTTCTTCCATTTCTTCTTTGTCCCTCTCTCTTTTTCCTATTGCCAAATCTTTATCTGTTTTGTTTCCTTTCTGGAAAAAGAGCAAAAAGGAAAATTAAAATAATTAAAAACAGTAACTATCTTTGTTTCGTAGATTTTTTTTAATATATAAAAACTAGTGTAAAAGCCCATGTACACAGGCCAAGGCCCGGGTAATGTTAACCCTTTGAGGCCAGAGGGGTACACAATGCGTTGCAACCCCTCTGACACTCAAAGGGTTAAGCGGCCGCTACTCACTGCTCCACGCGATGCATTCATGTGCAGTAGAGACTGCACGAATGCGGGCAGTCTCTACTGCGCATGATTTCTTCTGACAAACATCCTAGCGAATTATTATATAGGATCATCAACCAGCCATTCAAAAGATACCCATAGCAAATATTAGTTAGGCTTTTTTGGCAGGTGTAGTTGAAAAGCTCTCAGGTGCGGTAGCTGCATTACTGTCCCATACATAGCCACTATGATTTTTTTATATTTTTTATTTTTCCTACATACCCCATGTGTTTCCTGGGATTATCTGGATTCTAGCATTGTTTCAGTATCCAGATCACTTACTAATAATAACTATGTAGAACAGGTTTATGAAATAATGTTTAAAGTTCAGGACAGTATTCTGAGCTCTTCTGCAACAGGTGTCAGTGCTCAGAATGCCTGGAAGTATGGCTTGACTGGAGAAGAATGTGTCAGTCCTGAGCATTACTTCAAAAATACCCATTCCAATCGAAGGTTTTGAGGCATTGTACCTGTGATTGGATTAGACAAGAACTCTGACAAGAGACCAAAGGTTAGTCATGGGCCCTTGTGACATTTGTTTTTAAGTGTACCTGTACCTGTATTTGCAACATAAACCTCCAAGCACTTTGCTGAGAAGTTTAGTCTTTTTGCAAAACTGAGAATATCTTGAGGGTTTGGTCTATGGGGAATGTATGGTATCCTGATATGATTTATGTTTATATTTTTTTTAGAAATGCTTTCATCTATTTTAATGTGTGGCATTGTACCAGACCCATGTTTGTGCTACCTTGTTTTTTTAATAACCCCATTATTTTATACCTCTACTATTTCAAGAGGGTGAAGATAAATCCCAACCAGGACTCAGAATTGCTTGAAAACCCACAGACCAAAGTCCTCTTATACCCTAAAAAGGGAAAATATGCCTTAGGATAAAGCTTGTTATTGTGACTGTCTGTGTCAGATCTTACCACATACCATGTGATGAGGAGTCTTCACAAATACATTTCAATAATTTTTTTGAGGGGCAGAAGGGTATGCATTGTGCTGTACACCCAGCTGGTTTTCAAGGGGTCACTCATATGCTATATCTGCCAGTTAACTGTTCTGGCACTGAAAGGGTTAAAGTCTCTGGCAAAGCTTAACAACCCAAGCTAATATGATGAAAAAAAGACATTTAAAGAACAGGAGGTTGCAACATATTGCAAAACTCATGTGGTCATTAAAGGGTTAACTTGAATCAATTATCAAAAATCCATTCTTCATGCTTCTGGCAACTGAAAGAGTAGAAAGTGTGTGTTAACTAGAAGCTATTTCTCCTATTTATAGTGTTATTACTACCTTACATTCAAACAGTACACATGTAGAGATTTTACTTATGAACTCTGCATGAATGATTTTGTTTGTACAACGTGTTTTTTTGGATCCTGTCAATCATGACTGCTAGTTGGATTGCTCAAGAATCCTTACAGAACATCAGACTTAATAATATAAATGAGAAGGCAAAAAAGCTGTAGTTGAAGTTAACATAATGATTGTCATTCAAAACAAAAAAGAATCATGGTAATTCAGAGTTAATGTTTCATGAACAGAAACTCTTTGTCCTTTCATGCTTTGGTGATGACATCATATTCATATCTGAGTAATGACATTATAATTGACATAATTAATGACTTTAATAAAACTGAAAATGAGGTATTATGTGCAAGACATAGGGTGAAGGGTTTATGCAAAACAAATGTCTGCAATGTTTTTACCTTGCTTTTGTTCATTTGACTGAGAACCTTAATGTTGGTGTTAATGGTAGTTTTTTGCCTTTAAAATTCCTCAGTTATTTTAGCCCCATTTACCAACACTATAAGTGCCTATTTTGTTTGCTATATCTTTTTTAAGATTATTTTAAATGCAATAAAATGCATTTGTTCAAACCCGTGGCCCCATTTCCCCTTGCTGAATTTCACAAAAGATATATTTTGTATTCAAATGAGTGAACTTGTTTTTGTTTTGGACAATTGTGATTGATGGGGAATGTGGAGTTTGGGGTGTGAAGAGCAAAAGGAGAGTTAAAGAAAAACAACCTGTTTGACTGATCAGTACCAATGACAGTAACACACAGGCAGGTTATCCTACTTGAGCTGAGACTCGACTGAGAATGAGTGGCAGATTGTTACAATCCTCACCTGATTTCCTGGTTTCATCTGGCCATTGATTGGATGCTGGGGATTTATAGGTGTCTCCTCACATTTCTCTGATGCCTGTTTTTCAAGCTCTGATCTGGAAGTTCCTGTATTAGTTTGTCTCAGATTTGTTGCTGACCCTGCTTGTGTTTTGACAGTGTTCTTCGATCTCCCCCGGAACCTCATGGTTCTGATTCCCTGGCTTTGATGCTTGGTGACCCACTGACTGTTTTACTATTTTGCCCTTAGATACTGTATGCTTGTCTCCCATTACCGACCCGGCCTGTCTCTGGATTTCTCCTGAGGCACCAGTTCTTGTGGGCTTGAGGTCTCACTCCGGCAGTTGTTTTCTGGGTGGCATTCTGGGAGCCAGTTTCTAGCTTCTGTGTGCTTCATTAACGGTCCTCTGTGAGCTGCTCTCCCCTCTGCAGGAGTGCTTTTAGCTGCAGGGTTTTGCTTCCAGCTAAACTTTCTTAGTCTGCTGTCTTCCTGCCTCTAGCGCTTCCTTGTGTATACAGTGCTACATTGTATCTTTCCTGGTTGCTACATCTCAACCTGGCTAGAAGTTACATTGTTTCCAGCCTGCCTGCTGCTACATTCTCAGCTCCCTCTGTGGCTACACTGTGACCAGCAACCTTTCAGCCTGGATAATATCTACATTGATTCTAGCCTGTCAGCTGCTACATTTCTTATGTCTGTGTATGGCCATCTGGAAGCTCTATCTCTTCAGCCTGGGGGCTGCTCCTTTCATTCAGTCTATTGGCTGTTTGTTGCCTGGTCTAGCTGCCATCCTCCACACAGCTGGTTGACTCCTCCATTTTCTGGACTAGTAGGCCACTGATCCTTGGCCTGTCACCCTCTACATCTCAGCCAGTGGGCTGTTATATCACAGTCAGCCAGCAGTGTCTCCATTGAGCCAGTAGCATACATAGTATGAAGCTGTGGGCTTTCAGTGGGCATCTCTCCTTTGCTATTTTGCATGCTAGTACTTCCAGTTCTAGCTTTCCTCCTTCGTATGACATTCAGGGGTCTTTTAGTTTGTTTGGCTCTGGTCTATCTTTGATCAGCCATCCTTGGATGGCAGCTTGCCTGTTTCCTACAGCTCAGATCTACATCTAGGGGTCCTTCCCTATTCGGTACCTAGCCACTCTGTCTAGTCTGAAGGGTGTCCATCCAGGTCCTGGCCCCAGTTCGACTGGGGTCAGACATCTGTCTTTGTGGCCAGCATATTTACTTCAGCCTCACCTGCAACAAGGATATCCTGGAGGGCTTCTACGATCAATGATCTGTAACTTCTGCTGTGCTGGGCTTTATCCTTTATTGCAATTTCCAAGCTGCTGATTCTGAAGCTAAACAGATCTATCCTGCACTTTATTTTTAAACATTTGCACTGCGGTCTTGCTTGGGAGAGAAAGAAAGCTGCTGAAAGTTTGGTGCTAACTAGAGGAAAAGCAGAGAAGTAGAGAAGGGTGAGCTGTAGTTGTTTGATTCAAGGAATACTGATGCTAACTAGTTCTCTGGATGGTATAAGAGAGCATGAGTATCATATGTAGCGAGTCATAGGGAGTACTGTAGTGAGGAGTCTCACAACCATAGAAAGTATAGATGGACACTGAGAGAAATCATATGGGAATTCCATTGGTGGTAGGGAAAAAGGGAAATTTTAATGGGGTCTGTATCTGTCATAATTTCCAAGAAAAGAATGTAAATGGAAGCTGCAATAACATTTGAATAAAACATATCTCAGCAAAGGAACCCCCCCAAAACAAAAGCAATTTATATATTTTCCATATTATATGATATGGTGATTCAACCACACAAACAACTGCTTTATTAGTATTAATTTAAAATGTTTGGTCTCTTACTTAAAAAAATATTTAAATTGTTTTGAAGTATTTAGAATAAACAAAATAAGGGGTTCAGAGAAAAGGGTTTTTTTACTGTTTCCTATTTTGGACTATTTACTAATAGAATTATACACCTAACCAGACAGTTTTGTTAATTTTTACTTTCATCTCGGCTACATACATAACCACATTATTGTCAATGAGTATATTTGGGGCTAAAATTACCTTGTAAATGGGGTCATAATGATAATTATGGAAATATCTCCTCTATAATGGTACAATAAAGTGAAAATATGACTGAGCAGCTGGTGATGCACCATTATCCTCAAGTATTGTTATGCATATTTTCTGTGTGTACTTGTCAACCTTCTATTGATTTTGGGCAATAGAAAATGCCCTAGATACAAATCCAGATGTGATAGAGTTACTTCCCCACCCAAAAATGTCTGTCTCTCATTAAAATATTGTCACAATATTTTTCTAAAACACTTATGTTCCTTTTACATCTTTGAGTGCTAGAAAGGAATAGGACCCTTAGAATTTATTATAAACACATTTATATTTTTCTAATGAGGATTGCATGATTTTTGCTTTCTTTTGAGAAGTTAAACAAAAACAAGAAATGAGACCCAATACTCTTCAGCATCTATGTTAATTCCTAAACAACATCAAAGCAAAAGATGCCTGGTCTCTGTAATTGAGTAAACCTAAACATTGTGAACTTGTTACACTTATTCACTAGCCATTCAGTTATAAGTGACTATTACAGAATAGTAAATATATCTCATGTTATGAGTATTCTCATGAACTTTTATTAGTTTACTCAATGTTTACTAGACTAGATTTTACAATGACTGTGAAACAAAGATATGCCTTAGTTCCCATAGTCAAAGAATATTTAGCAATTTGTCCAGAAGATAATTTTATTCTTGAAGATTGGGTTATTTACAGTACAAGTTATGCCATGTTTCATACTAAAAGTTCATTGTACTTTTAAACATTTCTGATGGTATCGGATATAAAACATTTCATCATCTTGAACATCCTGGCCCATTAAGCATTCTATGCTCTGCAACCAATACTGGAGACTATTAACTAAATAAAGTAATAAATGTTAAAACTCAGTTTTTTACTAGTCAAGAATTGGTACTATCACCTCATGGAGCATAAACATTATTAATTTATAACCTTCAGGGTACAGGTTTATACTTTGGATTTTCCTCCCTTGACTTTGATGTTATAGGTCCAAAGAGACAGCTGGTGAGGCTGATGTGACTTCACACCAACAGGAATGAGTGTGCTACTAGTGGGGCAATATGTTTAGGGTGGACCTGTACAATTTGGGCAAACAGTTTATAATGCTGCTACTCCTACAGGGTAATAGCAGGGATTAAATGGTAAAACATGTTAGCTGCCCTTTAATGTTTTTTTTTTTTTTTTCCACTTTTTTCCTCCTCCTGTTCCCTTAGGGTTCTGGCTTTGCTCTTTTTCAACTTTCATCTGGCTTTCCCAGGTAGAGCTGTGTCCTCACAGCCTTCTGGTTGGCTGGAAAACAGTGCCCTGATGGCTTGTATGCAGAAATGTCAGGTCAATTGTTTTTAAGATGCTAATCCTTATCAGAGACTGCCTGCAACTCAGGCCCCCCATAATAAGAATTGCAGCCCATGACAGGGTCAGCTGTGTAGGGGGACAGTAATTGAATTTAAGGGAACCCACCAATGGAAGCATTCATGTGGATCTCTTTTAGGGATTATGTATGTGAGCATTTTAGTGGTTGTTATGATAGTGACTGCTTGCATGAGAATAGTGCTAACCTCTCATTTCCTTTTAGCAGTGATTAAGTATAGACTTGTTGTCCCCTTCAATTAGAGGTGTAGCCATAGTTACTTTTTTAGGGCCTGACTTTGGGGGTATACTATGTATACTGGTAGGTATATGCAAGGAAATTAGCACATACAAAGCTTCAAAAGAATTTATATGTTATGAGTTTGAAAAACAAGTTTATATGATTTTATGGGGCTTATTGGCCATCCACGAAATAATTTTACAAATGATGGCTAGGAATTTGTGGGTATGAACTCTATTTATCGTTAAGTGATAATGTCCATTTTAAACAAACAAATAGTGCAGTGAATTCTTGCCGCGTGACACTTACAGAACTTAACAGCAGATGGCATCCAAATTACTTCTAAGCATTAAATCAATTCAAATAATAGGAGAGAAATACATTTAGAATCCCATCTAAAGCTGTGCAAATTTATATCCTTAAACACAATACTTTCCTTCTTCATTGAGCTTATGAAGTAAGATGCCTTTTGATCCTGAGATCAAAGGGTGTAAAACACCAATGTAATAATGGGTACAGAAAAAATTTCATACAATGAACAAAAACTGGATCAAATGGAGAAGGACCTATTTGTGAGAGCTCTGAATCCAAAATAACACAAGTAAATCAGACTGTATGTAGCCTGTGAAAGCTCAAACACTGATCTCTGATTATTAATAGAACTGTAAGTCCAGCGGAAGCTATCACTGAGAAGCAGACTTGGAATAGTGCGTAAGCATGGACAACGTGAGGTGCCAAGTTACAGGAAATGTCAAATAATTCAGAGAGACGCAAATAATATAGAATGTTCTCATTCGATTTTCTCACCACAACTATTAGCCACTGTTATTTTTCTATTTAACAGTTGCTGTTATCATATTTAACATTTACACCTATTTTCTACTGAGGCACACAGATGTACATTTAATTTATTCTCCAAAAAACATTTGCCAGCATTGTCCCTGTCCACGGTCCTGAAAGAAAGAGGAATAAGTTTGCATTTCAATTTTATTTTTATTATGTCCTAATCTTCCAATGTTGTAACTCATCCCAACCCCATACAAACACTCTGAAAGAACACTAATAGTTAAAAATGAACTGGGATTGTACACACTTAAATACCCTGCACTTTATGCTACAGTCTGTAAACATTATTTTTTTCTGAGTCCTAAAATCTAGGGAGAAGACATTCCAAACTTTTCCAGGGCTCCAGGGCATCCATAAGATAGTATAACAGCCTTTGTGAATACAGTCAGTTATCTAACACACATCTCCCAAAGTACACAGCACAAACAACAGTAAAGAAATGCTCTCTGGTATTTAAAAACATGTTTATCATTATATTTTAGAGAGTAACACATAATTATGATTTTTTTCACGTGCTAGCTGTAGGTACATCATATGTAAAATTGTATCAACCTATTCCTTTTTTTGGTGTTGGTTAGTTCCTTTAATATATACATCAGGGCTAGAAAAGCACTGCAAAGCACTGTGCTGTAGCACCACAACCAGTGGAAGAGTTATCTGAATAAAATAAATAGCTCCCTAAGGTACTGTTTACAGATCAACAGAACCTGAGAAAGTTTAATGGAAATATAATTTGTTTTTGTTCTTTGTGGCACTTAATTCTAGAGTAAGGATCAAACATCATCTCAAACTTACAGTAAATAAAAACTCACTCAAATAAAAATCTCTTTTTACAACACTATCACTGTAAATGCTTATTTTTTCTTGTCCCATTGATAATTATCATTCTTATAGTAATAAATTATGTTTTAATTAAAAAAATGAAACTTAAAGGGATAGTAATGTCAGAAAAAAAGTATTAACTATATGGTAAATACAATTAAAAGAGAGTACTTGCACTTATTCGTATCTCTCAAACTGTTATGGTTTGAGAGATATAGGAAAATAAAGTTCTCTGGTCCCTCCCCTTTCTGCTTGATGAGCTGTAAAGCTGTCAGAAGCAGATTCTAGTCGCTTGACCAGATGTGGCTCTTCAGCAGCACCGATATAACAATATCTAAAGATAAATACTTAATTTGGAATGATCTACAAAGTGGGCCAGGCTTGCAAGCACACTTTTAGACTGTTCCAATGAAGTATTTAGTTCTAAATAGCGTGATTTCAGCTGTGCTGAAGAGCCTCTGGTCAAATGACTGGAATCTGCAGCTGTCAGCTAGATGGCAGACTTGAGTAAAACAGCCAGGAAAAGGTAACTTTATCAATTTATATCTGTCAAATCATAAAGGTTTGAGAGATAAGACTTACATTGATGTTAATCTTTTTTTAATTTCTACAATATTAAATCAACTTAAAATTAACCATTACTATCCCTTTAAAGAAATAGTAACAATATATATTGTTTATCCTCTTGACCAAAACGAGAGTACTCCCACTGTTGAAAGGTGTTTTAATCAAAAGTTGCTACAGCTGAAAGATTAATTTTTTACGTGACGTATCTCAATGGCCTGAAAAGTTACAGTGGTGCTTTTGCTACACCATCCAATAAACAGCTCTGGTCAGTTGACCATAAACCTCCACTGGATCATATAGCAACAGCGCCACTGTAAAATTCCAGGCCATTAAGATAGTGCACTTAAAAAAAATCAAGTTTGAGCTGTAATAACTTTGAAAAAAATCCCCTTTCAGCAGTGGGAGCATGCTTGTTGGGCAGTGGGGCAGAGGACCACAAAGACCCAGGATATACCACATCATGCTCCTTAGAATGATGGACACTGATGCAATAGACTGCTACAGACTGAGGTCATACAGTATCATCGACCTATAGGAGGTGGCCAACAATATCCAGCACCAAAAGAGTCCTATCTGGTATGCAGAATCTGCTGTGTGCCATACATTTCATGTTAATGTGATCCTTGTAGTCCACAGAGAGATATGTATCTGAGATGTCCATGGTGTTGGCAGCCCTGAAGAGGAAGGCCAGGAGGTACATCCATTTCCCTTCCTCCCAGATAGTGTGGGCACTGGTCAAGCAGGAGTTCTACATGAGCAAAGGCATACCCAGAGTCATGGGCATCATAGACTAGAAACTGGCTAATAAGAGCTCCTCTGCATGAGGGATATTGCTACATCAATCTAAAGCATTCCACTCCATCAATGCACAGATGGTGTGTGACAAAATGAGCATAACCCATTGTAACGGGCCTTGGGCTGTTACTAGGGTAATGGAGCATCGAACTATGGACTTTGGGCAAAGATTCGAACTAATGGCATTCCAGGGTCGTACGAAACCTATTCAGAGTGGCAGAGTGTATAAACTTCCCATGGCCAAGGTCTTCAGCTTTTCCCTAAGCTTTACAACATAGGTGACGGTAGGCGTCTCCTCAGAGTCACACTTCCCCTCCCAGTATTCGCGGAGTAGATTCAGGGGGATTTGTGGGAATTCACAGCAGGACCAAAGGACCTGCCATGTAAATTCCCTCAAAGCATATCACGCTAGGGAGGAAGCCGTACTGGCCATCTGCTACCTGGGGGGGGGGGTAAAAGTCAGAGGAACAGGACATCCCTGACCTCCTGGATGAATCCCGGATCCAGGCAAACAGCCACCCCTTGAAGCTAGGGACTCATTTAAGTGAGGTTCAACAGGGACAGATTGATGAGATAGTGAACAAATGGCCCACTCTATTCTCTCTGCTTCCCGGTTCCACTACATTAGCGCAACATGAGGTACATACTACAGGGTCAGGGCCCCTACGTCAGCCAGCCTACCGGGTTCCCGAGTCAGTCAAGCGCAGTATGTGGCAGGAATTGCAGGACATGTTAGGTATGGGGGTCATTGAGCCATCCACCGGTCCTTGGGCCTCCCCGGTGGTCCTGGTGCACAAGAAAGATAGAACCACCCAGTTCTGTGTGGATTACCAGAGGCTCAATGATCAGACGGTCACTGATGCTTACCCCATGGCCCAGATAGATGAGTTGTTAGACCGACTCACTGGAGCTAGTGTTGTCTCCACCCTAGACCTGAGTCAAGGGTACTGGCAGATTCCACTGGCCCCTGAGGCGGTGGCCAAGTCAGCCTTCATCACCACTTTTGGCCTCTACCAATTCAAGGTAATGCCATTTGGGATGAAGAATGCCCCGATTACCTTCCAGAGGTTGGTGGACCATCTGCTGGCAGGGGCACAGGAGTTTGCCTGTGCCTACCTGGATAATATCGCTATCTTCAGCAACTCCTGGGAGGAGCACCTCCTATACCTAGAAGCTGTCTTAGGGAGGATCGCCTGCGCAGGTCTCACGATCCAGCCCAATAAGTGCCAGATAGGAATGGGGGAGGTCCAGTACCTAGGTCACCGGGTAGGAGGGGGGCAGCTGCGGCCCGAGCCAGCTAAGGTTGAAGCCATCCTAAAATGGCCTACCCCCAGGACCAAGAAGCAGGTTCTGGCCCTTTTGGGTACCACAGAGTATTACTGTAAATTTGTGCCCCAGTATAGTACCATAGTCAAACCCCTAATGGACCTGACCAAGAAAGCCCTACCCTGTAATGTGAACTGGTCCCCGGCCTGCAAACAAGCATTTCAGGCCCTAAAAGAGGCATTGGGGCGGGAACCGGTATTGGCTGACCCGGATTTTAACAAGACTTTCTTGGTTCACAAGACTGTGGACTAGGAGCCATACTGAGCCAGGTGAACCAAGAAGGAGAAGAGCACCCCATTGCATAACTGAGCCGGAAGCTGTTACCAAGAGAGACATCCTATGCCGCTGTGGAAAAAGAGTGTCTTGCACTGGTATGGGCCCTTAAGAAGTTCCAGTCCTACCTGTACGGGAGAGAATTCACAGTGCTGACAGATCATAATCCACTGGTCTGGCTCAACCAAGTCTCAGGAGACAATGGGTGGCTGCTACAGTGGAGTTTGGCACTCCAGACATTTAATTTTTCCATCCAATATATGAGGGCACATATGTTCCTATACAATTGAACAAAGGAAAGACATGACAAATCCCCAATGATCCATTGCTATGTGTTTGTCCTGACACAATGTGGCTGTATCAGAGGTCATCCACACAATGAAGTACAAGGCACTGAGGACACACACGACATCCATATGTTGTTTCAACTCAAGGGACATCACTTTAAATCCACACATGTCCCTTGTTTTTAATCTTGGACAGTCATGATATGCACCTCCTCATGACAGTAGAACTAAGAAGGAACCCATTATGGAGATATTTCAACAGTGAAGTTTGACCAGTTTTTTAATCAGAACAACCTGTGTATATGTTCAGCCAGTCTGGAGTTTGAAATGCAAGAGGGTTACGCATATATGGTTGATGCATTGAGTGCCCCACTGGCATCCCATGAGTTCCTTAAGACCTCTCCACCACCCACAAGCACATACCTGATGAACACACACACAAACCTTAGGGAACACACACTGGTTGCTGTGAAGGATATGTTTGAGTTGCAGACACTCTGTATTGTGAGATTTACATTTGCACAGTGGGATCCCTGTGCCACACACCTGACATGATCTTATATGAAGGAGGTGTACCTTTGTGATGGAGTGATACTGTCCCTGTTTGTTAACAGTGACCCTGTGTGTGATCAGACTTGGACTGTGACATGTTTCCCATCAGCTGTTAAACTTCAACTCACATCATACCCAGACAACACATTCCAGGTTTTTGATTTGCTTGATGTATTGTGAGTTGAAATTGGACAACAGTGGATGTGGTGTGTTTGGTTACCAATGCTCAAACACTTTTGCCACCAAGTAAAATGTTCACGAGTTGTGGTGCACTGGAGGCATCCCTGCCACTTACCTTACCTGATGGAATCACAGACATGATTGGGATCAAGAAGTGAATTTTATTTTTGGAAAACATAACACATGGGGCTTTTTTATTTTTGGGGTTTTAGAAGGGGGTGCAGATGTGGATGCCCTCATGACTGTCTGTTGACTCTTGTGGGTTTTGGGGTTGTTGTGGGTGTCACACTTGAGGGAGAGGTTGTTGCATTCGGCCCCTCAGTTGACTGTTGAGCTCTCTCCAATAGCAGCTACTGGCTGCGATTTTGCTTATGCATTTTAATGAGCATCTGGTCAAACTAGTTACTGCGTCCAGTCCCAATATGATGTATTTCTGTGTGTAGGAGGGCTTGCTGGGATTCAGTAAAGATGACAGTGGCTTCAGTTCTTTCCATGTTGTGCAGACACCTCCTGGAGAATAGGGATGGGTGAAAACTTTCGCCTCAAACCAAAATTGACAAAAGTGGCGCTTCCTGCTTTGTGAATAATTTCCGGAAGAAAGTGCAGTTTTTCTGCTTTTTTCACCTACCTCATTCTATTGAAATCAATGTGAAATCAATGTGAACAGTGAAGTTACACACAACACATAGCAAATGCTATTTTATTTCCCAAAGGCATATTATAGAAGGCGCATAAGGGTTCCTGTGTTGGTGGTGTGTGGGGGAAAGAATCAGTTGAACAGGGATTGTTTTTTGTGTGGTTGTTTACTGGAATTGGGGGGACAGGTAATAAAAAAATAAAAACTAAATACAATTTTAAAAAAAGACATTGTATAAAAGTGGTCTGAGGAGGGTGCCTGTGTTAGTGGGTGGAGTCTGGGGAAAGAATCAGCTGAACATCGAATTTGTTTTTGGTGAGGGACAGTTAATAAAAAAAAACAGCTTGGGAAATCCTCATAAGAGAAATATTTAAGAGTACAGTGTGAGTCACTCAGCTGCTGCAAGAACATATGGGGTATTAGCCTGCATAAAAAGAGGTGTAGATGCAAGGAATGCTAATATTATCCTACCTCTCTATAAATCCTTGGTTATGCCTCATCTAGAATATGGAGTACAATTTTGGGCGCCAGTTCTTAAAAAAGACATTGCTGAGCCGGAAAAGGTGCAGAGACGTGCAAAAAAATGATAAAGGGATTGGAGGATCTGAGTTATAGACAGACACTAGCCCAACTGGGTTTGTTTACATTAGAGAAGGAATGTCTAAGGGGTGATATGATTACTAGTTACAAATACATTCAAGGTCAATACAAAGAACTATCCAATTAATTATTTACGCAAAGCAAAGCTGAGTTAAGAACAATAGGTCATCCATTAAGACTTGAAGAAAGTCACTCTCGACTAAAACAAAGGCAGGGCTTCTTTACAGTAAGGGTGGTAAAGCTATGGAATTCTTTGCCTCGGGATGTTGTACTTGCAGATAAATGCAACTGCTTTCAAAAAAGCAACGGATTCCTATCTAGCACAGAACAATATTGAAAATTATGATCGATGGCTTCAATGTAGATAGGTTGTTAATCCAGGGAACTATGTTACTGTCAGGAAGGAATTTTTTTACCTACTTGGGGCTAAATTGGAAATGGCTTCAGAGGGCTTTTTTTTGCCTTCTTGTGGATCAACAGGGATGTTTTTTGGCATGGGCTGGACTTGATGGACGCATGTCTTTTTTCAGCCTCATCAGCTATGTTACTATGATACTTAACATGACAGAGACAGGCACCCCGTGATGTAAGCTGCCACTTAGGGTAGACTGATACTTGACGTGATAGAGTATTTTGTAGAGGATGAGTTGTTGTTGAGACCCAAGCCCTGAGGAAAGATTGATTTGTAGGACTTAGACTTATTAGAGACACAAGCCCTGAGGAAACATTAATTTGTTGTAGGAAATAAGACTTG
Source organism: Rhinophrynus dorsalis (assembly GCA_037306005.1). Lineage (NCBI taxonomy): Eukaryota > Metazoa > Chordata > Amphibia > Anura > Rhinophrynidae > Rhinophrynus > Rhinophrynus dorsalis. Next base: position 431,312,234 of record CM074719.1, on the reverse strand, counting down.
TGTTAGGCCCAAGGACTGAGGAAACATTAATTTGTAGGAGGACTTAGACTTGTTTGGCACAAGCCCTAAGGAAACATTGATTTGTCGGACTTGTTAGAAACAAGCCCCCCAAAAATTGTTTATTGTTTTGTAGGCCTACTGGCCTAGGGCCAGCAGGTCGTGTTGTGCTGGCCAGTGTGGCCACTGGGCATTGTCAAATGCCCTGATGTAGATGTAGTACTTGTGACTGCTGTTGTTGCTGCTGAGTTGTTTAAAGGGATAGTAACCTGGAAAAAAAAGTACAGGCGAACTTATAGGTACAATTAAAACATACTTACTGCCCTCATTCTCATCTCTCAAACCATTATGGTTTGAGAGATATAATAAAATAAAGGTCTCCGTTCCCTCCCCTTTCTGCCTGACGAGCTGTAAAGCTGTCAGAGGCAGAATCCGGTCGACCGACTTTAGGCGGCTCTTCAGGAGTGCTGACATCGGGATATCTAACTATAATTACTTAATCGGAATGATCTACAACATGTGCCTGGATTGCAAGATTGGAGACCATACCGATGAAATAATTATAGTTATATATCTCGATGACAGCGCTCCTGAAGAGCCGTCTTCTGGTCCCAGAAGCAGGAACTCATGACGTCCACTATACAGTGGAAGCATGAGAAGTGGGAGGGAACAGAGACCTTTATTGTATTACATCTCTCAAACCATAGTCCAGTGGGAGACATGTTATACTGCCATCTTGAGGGCACTCAAAAAAAAGAAAAAAATGGGGCAATAGTCTGAGGTTAACCCTTTACAATTAGTCAAAACATGATGAGCATTGAAAGGAAAACAGACCTACAGATTGAAGTACGTTTTAAACTGCTGTGAGAACGGGCGTCCAGGAGAGGGTGTTTGTGTGTGTGTGTGGTGAGGTTGGAACAGTGTTCCATGATGGTAGGGTGTGGGCCAGCAATTTCATGAGGGTGCAGTGCATTCTGCAGGCAAAGGTTTAAATGTCATGACATGCAGTGTTGATGGAGGAGAGGAGAGCAGGAGCCACGAGCACCTAGTAACATTTTGAGTGGCAGAGGGGTACACAACATGGTGCAAAGTGTTGTGTATCCCCCGGTGTTCAAAGGTTTGGAAATGTGACTGACGTAATGATGAAGGCAGAGGGGTAGCCTTTAAACCTTTGAGTGACACAGGTGTAGGCAACACATTGCCAAGAAATGCATTGCATAGCCCTCTGCCATTCAAAGGGTTAAGCAACGGCATTTGTTCAATCCACGGAGCATGGTGCATGAGAGCTTCACTGAACTGTCAACTTATATTTGTCTTTTAATAAAAAGTAACTGAACAGGGATCAGCCACAAGGAAGGGTGGAAAGCAGGAATATTTATTGCTGAGTACAGCTCAGCAGCCTCACAGATCTTGCACAGGGATGAACGGTGTTGCCCTGTAGCATGATTGAGTGAGAAGTGCATATGTTCTGTTATGGCTTCATTCACTCAAACATTAACCCTTTGAGTGCCAGAGGGGTATGCTGCGCATTTCTTTGCAATGTGTTACATAACCCTATGTTGTCTCCTTGAGCCCTCTCAGCCTCAGACCACTTTAGTGTGCATGTTTTGCACTGATTTATTACGCACTGTGATTTCTGCCTTCAATAATAGTGTAATTGCATATTGGCATGTTTAGGGAGTGCATTCTACCCTTTCTCTGCATGTTCCATTCTCAGCCGTGCTACCCTGGCAGCATGTTGCTGAGCCGTGCACTGGCCTCTTTCTCCCCTTCTCTGTGTGCTCCACTCTGGTCTGTCATTCTGCACGCAGAGAAGGGAAGAGAGAGGCTGGCTCAGTGCTCCACATGCTTCTGGGGTAGCATGGCTGAGAAGGGGAGCACGCAGAAAAGGGGCAGAACTTCTACACTGCACGCACCTTCCTCCTAACCACTTGATTGCTGGAGGAGGGTGGTCAATATATAATGTATCATGGGTTTGCCTCAATCTCTTGAGTGACAGGGTATTGGGGGCAACATTACTGAGTTTATTTTACAGGCAGCATGCTTGGCTTTGTCGGCCGCATTCATGGGTGGTGACTGTACCATGGCAGGCTTGATGTGTACTGGGTGAAGGGTGGGAAAGCTGTTCCCTGTCCTCTTTGCACTGTGTCTTCCTCTCCCTGAGGGAAAGCGCAATGCTGCTGAGCTCTGGCTGTTCGGCCAGCCTAGCAGGATAACCAGGAGCTTTGTGTAATGGGGGAAGGTGGCTTTCATGCAGAAGTGCAAATGAAAGGAGCTGGGGATCAGACAGTGATCAGACAGTGTAAGGAAGCAACCACTGGGGATGGCTGGGAATGAGGAGTGTAGGGTTAGTAAGTTTCAAACAGCTGAAGAGGGCACAGAGAACAGGTGAGGTAGGGTGACATGAATAATATCGGCAGCATTTAGTACCATGTTAACATGATCTGAAGAGCTGTATATTCAGACTGACTGTGACTTCAGGAAGGATATGACACAGGTGATATGGATTATTACTTTGAATAGAGTGCTTCAAAGAGATGGCAAGACATTGATTGATTTGTATCCCATCCAACAGACCCAGGAATAAGGTACAATTGGGCCACAGGGTTATCTCTTTGTATGAGAACATGACCAATAAATGTACAACTGAGTGTGGAGCAGCATCAGTTGGCCATTGTTATTTTAATTTTCAGCCAGATACTGGGGGCGGACTAACTGCTTGCAGTGATTGTCACAGGAGTAGAAATCACTCCCCATTGTATCTCCCTGGTAAGGCAGTATGGAGGAGACATGAATATCTCCTCCCTACTGCCACCCCTGGGCATGTGTGTCCACCCCAGGGTGTGTGCAGTGCTCCTTTTAGTAATATAGATAACAGCAAGATCAGCAAGCAAATTTGACTCCAGCTGCCTGTATCTTACCAGTCAAACACACTGATTTTATTAGGTATTTAGGGTCAACCTCCTTCCTCCCTTTGTCTCCCCCAGTGTGTCCCGAGACTCCCCTAATACAGAGAACAAATGTTCTAACTAAAAAACTCCCTAAACTAAGCTTCAATTTGCCAATCTTCTCTAGTTCAAAAACGTACTGATTTCTCCTCTCACAAACCCATAATAGCATGCTGTGAGTGTCTGATACCCTTTTATATGCCTGCAGGAAAAGAAGAGAAAACTGCCATATGGTGGTGAAAAATTCAGTCTTCCCATTCATTTCTATGCAATGAGCTGGAAAATGGCACTTTTCACTGGAAAGTTTTCACCAAGCGGGAAGTGCCTTTGTTCAACGATTTTGGTTTGAGGCGGATTTCATCCATCACTAGTTCTGAGCACTGTAGGAACAGCTAACGCGCACAGATTTTGAGGGTGATATTCAGCATCTCTCTGAGAGTTTCAGATTTTGCAAGGACACAACAACATTTAGAACATGTGCAAAGCACGTTATATACACAATATCTATTCTTAAGGCTGCTATTATGTTGAAGTCATCAGCAGAAACTGAACTAGCATTCAAAGTGTGGAGTGAGTGCAAGTTATTCATCTACCACCTGTTCTAGTTTCTTTAACACATCTGTTGATTTTTGGGATTATCTTTCAAAACTCTGCATACACAAAGTGGCATTCTGATGGTATGGGTTACGCTGTTACTGTCCTTTAAAGTGGATCTGTCACTTTAATTCAAGTTTGTCTATTTGAAAACATCATTAAACTGCCTATGTGTCATGTTAGCCAAAACAGCAGAAAATATACAGTTAAGGATATATACTATTCAATAGCAGCAGAAGCACATATCATAATGAGGGATTTGATGACCTATGTTGCTGATTACTCAACAATATTGTGTGTGGTTGGGTGAGGTTTGAACTTGGAAGCAGTGACAATGATGTTGACTGGCAGGTTAATTGTATATTTATCTATGAAGTAGTTTATAAACAAACATAGTCCTCCTTTTCAGTGGGGGATGATTTAACCTTTTACTTTTAGATAAATTAATGGCGTATGCCATTATTGCTCTCAGTGTCAACTTAATTTGTATTGGGAGAAGGACACTGGAGGGATATATTCTAGATCACTAGTTATGTCATCATCATTGCCTAACACTTCCTCTCAACTATTTTCATATGAAGTCTCAAATAATTTCTTTTTATTTTTCCTTTAGAGATTTTCAGAAAATTTGCTATTACTTTGAGGATGGGTGTTGTACTTGTTACTATCAAATTCAGTCACAGCAGTTGATATAACTGCCACACCCTCCTCTGCTATGCCATCAACACTAGATTACAACTCTGTGTTTTCTTCATTGCTTCTAAATGGTTTATTACTACAACTGGAGGTGGTGGAACATCATTTATTGCATTCACTACAGCAATCATGGAGGCAGTCAGTTTTTGTACTACCACTTTATTAACACATCTCTGCTCTTCTCATACTCTTTTCCCCTTGTCATTTCCCCAGGTTCTTTGCTGGATATTATCAAAGTATAATGTTGATTTTTTTTTCAGTAAAGTACACAACAGAACTGCTAGCTTGTCTCTGTCACCTATCAATCAATGGTTTCTTTTAATAAACCGTCACTATCTGTTATATCTACAAAAAATTAATTGCCACACACACTCCCTGCAACTGTGACTCCTTCTCTTCCTTATTAGCTGCTTATCTGCTTGAAGCTACTGTCACGTTGTATTCAGCTGTTTTCTCTCTCCCCAACACTATTGCAATCTTTAGAGTACAAGATCAGGATAGACCTGTTAACTTCAGAATCAGTAGTTGGCAATAAGGGATACATTTCACAACACAACAGATGCTGCTGCATGCAGCACCACCACGCCTCTGTCAGTATGCTGATCCCTCTACTTCTGGATCTTGTAGGAGCCAGTATCAGTTGTACTTGTTTGTCTCTTGGGTGTCAGTCTGCAAAGTATCTGTCAGTCAGTCACAGAGGCTCAACCAGCTCACAAGGAACATAGATGATGACCACATGACTTTCTCACTTTTCAGTTAAAAGAGTTTTTTTGTGTGTGTAACTCCCCTTTCTCCCTTCACACTCCCCCTGTGTCCCCAGCCATCCCACATCCACAGAACAAATTGACTGCCAACAAACTTCCCAAATGTAAACTCCAGCTCCTTTTTCAGTCCCTATCTCCTCTATCTCACAAATTTTCACAAACACAAAATGACAAGCTGTGGGAACCCAACATGACTATTATACTATCTCAGTGGGAATACAAAAGAAACTCTGTGTGTGTGTGTGTGTGTGTGTGTGTGTGTGTGTGTGTGTGTGTGCGCGCGCGCGCGAGCGTGTGGGGAGTTAGGTGGAAAAAAACAGGAATTGCAATTTTTCCCCTGTTTTGCTTATGATATAAAACTTTTCTCCCATCCCTACTCATTATCAGTTTATTTCATCCTTCTGGTAGAAACTGGCTTTAGGAACCTCAGAAGGGGATTTTCTGGACATGTAAATAATTACTTATGATGGCTTTATCTGACTAAGGCAGGAAACAAAGCTCTACTGAGATTACATTCCTCAACTACTAAATCTATAAACCTATCAACCTGTTTGGAAAACAAAAAAGTGAAAGATATAGAGAGTTTACATAGACATATTAAATGAGATTAAAAGATGTGCATGTAACAAGTTTACTTTAACCCTAGATTGTCAGAGGGGTACTCAATGCATTGCACTGCAATGCACTCTGTTCCCTTCTGGCACTGAAAGGGGTTAAGGAAAACTAATATAAAACAAACCAAATCTTGATGATTTTATATGATTTTCATAAAATGTGCACTTAATGTCATGGAACATTAGGATATGATAGGACCATTAATCATCTTAACAGGTAAATATATTTGTTTAAACTTAGAAGGAATCTATTTTATTGAAACTGAATCATCCATGAAGTTAGCTGATCCCCCTTCTCCACCTTGTAAATTCATTGTGTTTTATGTGAAATTCTAGCAAAACAGTTATGTAGATAATGTTTAAAAATACTTTTGCAGCAAACCAAAGGTCTGTTAATTATATAGGGGGAATATGTGTGTTTTCAATCAGCTCCACATGGCCGTGAATTTTATGATCGCATACCGTGGACAACAGAGATTGAAGAGCTCTATTCCACAAAAATGTAATATACCCATGTTCCAGTAAACATCTACAAAACTGGAGATCAAGAATATGTTATACACCCTTAAAAAAAATAGGTCAAATGTCCTATCCCCATAGCTAAAAACATACTGTTTTTAAATACTGATAAATTGATCACAATGTTATTTGGTACAAAGCACAAACTACTTAATCTCCGCAATACCCACTTAACATTTGTAACAGAGTCTAATACTAACTTGGCCCTGGTCAACGCCTACAAATATTTTACTATGTGGCTTGACACAGTCTCACTTTTGGTCTTCATATGGATAAATTAACATCCAAATGTTATCCTAAATAGGACCTCTGTTTAGAAACAAACCCTGTCTAAGTCTCTTGGTAAGAAAAGCATTGTACAACAGATGCTCTGGGATGTAGTATATGCTTCTGTGTCACAAATCCATCTTGGTAAACTTGACACTCTGTATAATTCATTATGTCACTTTGTCCTCCAATGTAATTACACTACCCATCATTGTGATATGTTTAAAGTGGCTAACACTTGAATCTAGACATACTCTTCACCTTTCTTGCCTAGTTTATAACCGCTTCTCTAGAAAGCTACCAGACTACCAGAGCAGTATGCTCACGCCATCTTTCCATACTAACTATAATCTCCACTCCACCACTAACAACTCATTGGGCAGTATGTTCAAAGGAATAACAACAAAAAAATGTCGTATGAAAGACAAAAATAAGTAATTGAATGCATGAACGACATATTTTCTATAGAGTATATGACAAAAAAACTAGTAATGTCCGTTGTGTACGACACAACTCCAGAATTGATGGGTAAAGGGGTGTGGCTAGGGCGTGGCTAAACTATTCTACAGTGTTGTATAGAGGAAAAGAAAATTTTTCGTAACTAACGACAAAAAAAGTCTTACAAAAGACAAAGTTTGTACGTTAAGAAAAAAGTGGAGGGAATGAGTTCTGAATGTGAGAATTTTTGTCTTTACTTAAGACATTTTTATCATTAGTTAAGACATTTTTAAAGACATTTTTTGTTGTTAAGGCATTTTTTAAGACATTTTTGTCTTTAGTTAAGACTATTTTTGTTGTTCCATACGACAGTTTCAGTCAGGAAAAACAACATCTTTCCAATCACAACCGACACTCTCTGAAAATATTAATGATCCCAACGACACTGTACTTTGAAAAGTCGTTACAAACGACAAAAGCTATTTCGCTACTTCTTTGAACATACGGCCCATTGTGTATATCACACCACAAGAAAGAAGCAGGTCGATTTTCTTTCTCCTTCAGGGCTCTGAAGTCTGTAATAACCTGCCTGGAACAAATCAGATTTCATGGTCTAAAATCCCTAAAAATAACTGCTTAGTTGTATCTACAAACAATATATAACTGTATATAATTGTTTATATTGCTTCCCTTTTTTGTATAAATATGTAACTTCTTACAGTAAAAACACTTCAGAACATAAGCGAAAATGATAGAAATCTGAATGTATTCTTCCTTGTAAAATATTTTCTAAATAAAATGTTACAGAAATCTCCAACATATTGAAAAGCAATGTTAGTGAGTCCTGTGACACTCAGGGGAATAAAAATAGGTACAGATGATCAAATATCTGGATTCATGGAGCTATTTTCTGTATATTTAGTTTTTTATGGTGTTCTTATTTGACTCTCATGTTTGTACTTTACCTAAAAAGCTTCTTCTTCAATATGTTAAATCAGGTCTATCCAAGTTCAGGCCAGAATGTAAGGATTTCCCTGATTAAGCACAGGTGAGTCAGTCAAAATGAATGAGCCATTAACTCACCTGTTCTTAACCAAGGAAGCCTGTTGGTGGCTACTCAGAGAATGCTTGGATGATATTAGTAAATTGTGTTTTTTTTTCAAACAGCCTCAAAACTAGACCATTGCTGTAATACACAGTAACAATACTTGACATATATAACAACCTTTATGAACACAAGAGCAGTGAGCACTAAATACAATGAATTAGCTCTTATCTCTCAATGTAAACAGCACAAACAACATTAACCCTTTGAGTGCCAGAGTGGTAAGCAATGCATTGATTTGCAATGCATTGCATACCTCTCTGGTGCTGAAAGGGTCAAATACATTTTATCTGAATATGAAAATTTCCAGCTGCATTGTACATATCCTAACTATAAGTATTTGATACTTAAAGGAATGCCAACTTTTTTTTTGTCAGTGCTATATTAAAAAGATAAAATTAATGGGAATGTTTATTTGCCCCAGTCGTGCAGTCAGTTTGTAAGGCTCTATCTGTCTCCAGGAATCTACTATTCTGCCTTTCCGTATTATCATAAGTGCTATTAAAGGACCAGTAACAACTACAAATTAACTGGGGTAATCCACATTAATCTGTAAAACTTCTCTGTTTGTTTTCTAAAGCCTAAAATATAGGCATCAGCCATTCTTGCTTTTTCCAGGGATTGAAGTACAGCAGCAATCATGAGGCGAATGTCCTGGATTGTCTGTAAATGGACTTAGATAAGATAAAAGCTGTTCTGAACACAAAAACAGTGGCATTAACCACAATACAGTAACTGTATAGCCAAAAAGAGAGAGAGAATACAAGCTTCAAAGCAGCAAACCCACCTCAAATTCTGCAAGGCAATTTTTTATGTGTAGTTTGAAAACAGAAGTTAAAATATAACTTTTATTCAGTGCAAGTAAAAAGAGAAAGAAGCAAATTAAAATGTACTTAAAACAATTTAAGTTCAATAATCTAGTAACTACTGTAAGTTTTTCCTTAAATATGGAGGTTTACTAATAGTAGATAATACAGCATGGCTTAACACATTAATGAGTGATTATAATAGATCTCTATATGCAGCCTCCTATTGTGTATTTAGGCTGTCTATATAGTTACAGAGATTGGTATTCGTCCAATCTCTGTATCTATAACTAGTGTAATTACCAACTCACTCATAAACGTGCAAGTGAATAGTTGTCCATATGTTGAGAAGGATCGGAGAGATTTGCTCTTCTCTCATATAGTCATACCACATATGTATCAGTATTGGTCCAATCTCAATCTTATTACCATAGGACAGATGCGTTAAAATAGCAATATCTTTGTGACTGATGACACAGAGCAGCCTCAATCGTATTAATAACTGATTCCATAATACCAGATTTCGCTAGTATTATATCTCTGTCTCTACATATCCCCTTAATGACCCTTGACGGTCATAATATGTCGTGGGTCAATCTGAGTTAACGACCCATGACGTACTATGACCATCATGGAATTCCGGGCTCCCCCTGTGGCTGCACGCCATTTAGGGAGTCCAGAACTGGAATTTGAGAAAAAAAAAATGCTCCGTGGTCCTTAAGTGACTGCGCCGCGCCGATCGGCCGGTTGTTAAGGGGTTAAACAGTGAACTGAACAGTGTTATATCAGTAAAAGGGGCGGGAGGGGGACACTTTGTCATTGAATTACTCTTGAACTACAACTCTGACAGAATTGAAATAACACTCTCCAAAGTCCAAATACTATGATGATTAATTAGAGCTGATTTTATTATGAAACCTCAATTAGCATAGTTTATACAGTTTCTGGGGCAAGGGTATTCATATACACTGCTGCCAACTATATTTTATTAATGGTAAGGTGTAACGGTTTTTAGGACACTCAGACACAGAAGTTTTGGGTTAAAACACAGTTTTATTGAAAACACAGAAATTAGAGTAACCCACACGGGTCCAGTATATACAGACAGAAATAATACTGACACAGGTCAGGTTACAATAGTATTCAGTAACCCACTCGGGTCCAGTGAAACACTCAGGTACAACACTGCCACAGGTCAGGTTACAGTTCGTGTGAATCCTAGATGAGACAGTGGAGAAATGGGTGCTATTAGGCCAAGAGATATGGACAGGCCCTAATTGGACTGAGGCCCACAGGACACTCTCTACGCAGAGAGTGACACAAAAGCATCAGAGGCCACACAGAGGTAAATGAAGGCCCTGGAAGTGACAGACTGCCAGAACAGTCAAAGGTGACTGATACTGTATAGCACGGAGTAACGCCAACCTTAACCTGCAATACACTGTGACCCAAAGTGCAACTGCACCAACCCCCAAGGGGTTAAACGAATGCTCAGACCTGAAATTGGCTGCAAGGCCTTGGGGACAACCGAGGCGCTCAGGGAATAAACCAACCTTGGGTATTAGTAATGAACAGATGAAGCGTACCGTGGTGCAACCTGATTGATCTCAAACACAGGGGTGAAAGGATCACAAGGCTCATAAACCGGAGACTGGGTCACAGTAAGCAGGACTGCCGGAGCAGAGTATGCAAGGCAACTGAAGGAACTGTCAGTAGACAGTGCGAGCACTGGAGGCACGTCTCCAAACGGATCACCGGATGGAGTGAGGAACCAGGCCAAATCGGTACACAGAGTAGGAATGTCAGGCAGGCTGGGTCGGTACACAGAGCAGGAACGTCAGCCAATCCGGGTCGGTACACAGAGCAGAAACGTCAGCCAGGCCGGGTCGGTACACAGATCAGGAATATCAGCCAATCCGGTTCAGTACACAGAGCAGGAACGTCAGCCAGGCGGGGTCATTCAGGCAGAGTAGTCAGGCAGTCCGGGTCATACACAGGATTCACACAGAGGTCAGGAACAAGCGCTAGGGACTGGAACACCAAGAAAGGGCCCTGCGGAAGTGACAGGGCTCAGTATTTAAGGGCTAGCAATGGGCGGAGCAAAACCGCAGTAGCCAATAAAAGGAATCAGGAAGTAGCACAGAATCACAATATCGCCAGCGATAACATGGGCACCGTGATATAAGGATCAATTATCCTTTTCTATGCTGCTGATTGCAATTATTGTTATCTAATACCTCTGAATATACCTATTGTGGTTAACCCTTTAATTGCTGGTAAACCTCATGGTGATAATTGTGGTTTAAGTTTCTATATATCTATTGTAATTGCTGATCACGTCTTTATATCATTGTTGTTTACACTTTATATATAGTATATTTCACTTAAATAAATTATATATATTTTTGCACATATATGCGGGATTGATTATTTTAATCAATTATTTACTCTGAAGTAGTTTGTCAATACCTAATATAGTGTAAAGTTCTCAAAACTATTTAATATTGTCATTTATCTATTTATGTGAAGATATCCAACCTGATTGGTTCTCTTATTTTAACCCCTTGGATACTTCCAACATAATTGGTTCAACAATTCTTATTATTTATTCAATCTCAGGCAGCACTCTTGATATTATTGAAATGTTCCCTGGCCCGTTCTTTTAAGAAACATAGAAACATAGAAACATAGAAGATTGACGGCAGAAAAAGACCACCTGGTCCATCTAGTCTGCCCTTTAGTATTCCTTTATTGTTATCTTAGGATAGATACATGTTTATCCCAGGCATGTTTAAACTGTGTTACTGTGGATTTATCAACCACCTCTGCTGGAAGTTTGTTCCAAGTTTCTACTACTCTTTCAGTGAAATAATATTTTCTAATGTTTTTCTTGATTTTTCCTCCAACTAGCCTCAGATTGTGCCCCCTTGTTCTTGTATTCAGATTCTTATTAATCACACTTCCCTCCTGAACCTTGTTCAGTCCTTTAACATATTTAAAGGTTTCAATCATGTCCCCCCTTTCTCTTCTTTCCTCCAGACTATACATATTTAGATCTCTGAGTCGTTCTTGATAAGTTCTATGCTTTAGACCTTCCACCATTTTTGTAGCTCTTCTTTGAACCCGCTCAATTTTAGTTATATCCTTTTGCAGATGAGGCCTCCAGAACTGTACACAGTATTCCAGATGTGGTCTCACTAGAGCTCTATACAGAGGGATCACAATCTCCCTCTTCCTGCTTGTTATACCTCTAGCTATGCAGCCAAGCATACGATTTGCTTTCCCCACCGCCTGGTTGCATTGGTTACTCATCTTGAGGCTGTCAGAGATGACCACCCCCAAATCCTTCTCTTCTGAAGTCTTTGCTACCACAGAACTGCCAATACGATAGTCAGATTGAGGGTTTCTTTTCCCCAAGTGCATTATTTTACATTTGGAAACATTGAACTGAAGTTTCCATTGTTTTGACCACTTATCTAATAGTGCCAAATCATTCTCCATATTACAGACACCTCCTGGAACATCAACCCTATTACACACTTTTGTGTCATCAGCAAACAAGCAAACCTTCCCTGCCAAGCCTTCCCTTATGTCACTTACAAACATGTTGAACAGAACAGGGCCCAGAACAGATCCTTGTGGCACTCCACTTGTAACCAGTCTCTGCTCAGAATACACTCCATTAACAACAACCCTCTGGTTTCTGTCCTTCAGCCAACTGCAGATCCACTGAACTATCCAGGGGTTAAGTCCAATTCTTGATAATTTATCTATCAGCTCTTTATGGGGAACTGTATCGAAAGCTTTACTGAAATCCAGGTAGGCGATATCCACAGCACCACCTTCATCCAGCATTCATTAAGGAGCGTGACGTCATGCCCACATAAGTTTTATCACAGGGACATTTGAGCATATAGACAAGACCCATAGTGTTGCAGTTGAAGAATGATTTGATATTCTGTTTAGTAGCAAATCTATTATCAATCTCTTTGATGATCATCATCAGTGGACATGATTTACAATTGCCATATATGTGCCAGTAGTGAGCAGTTTTTTTTTCTCATTCGAGAAATGACTTTTCACTAGCATATCCCCTAGATTAGGAGCCCTTCTAAGCAAGTTTGAACTCTATCACCAATTACTTTGTGTAAATATTCATCTGTTTGCAAAAATGCCAATGGTTGTTGATGATTTGAACTACTGATTTCCACTGGTTGTTGAATGTACCTATAAATCTTATAGTTTTTTCTTTCTTGATTTCAGTTTTTTTTCTTCAAAAGGGAATCTCTAGATGTATATTTAGTTCTTTGTCTTGCTTTTTTAATATTGTTGATGCCATATCCTCTGTCTTTAAATCTTGAGGAGAGTTTGTCAGCACTTTTATTAAAATTGTCATCTTCCAAACAATTCCTTTTTAACCTTAGGAATACTCCAGTAGGTATTGCTCTTACCACTGAGGGTAGATGGAAACTACTGCAATGTAACACTGAGTTGGTAGTTGAACTTTTTCTGTATAGGTCGCTGACTAGAAAACCATCCTCAATTTTGTACAGGGAAATATCAAGAACATTAATTCTTGAAAGACTGACATCCACTCTTAATTTTAAATTGCAAGAGTTGTCATTTAGGAGTTTAATTAATTCCTCAAAGGTAGGTGCATCTCTATCCCGGAGGATTATCAGATCGTCAATGTATCTATACCAAAGGCTTGCATAGATACTTAATTGGCTGTACTTGTCACTCATAACCACCTCACTCTCCCACCATCCGAGGTACAGGTTGGCATATGTGGGGGCACAGACTGACCCCATTTCTGTACCTCGGATTTGTAGGTAGAAGTGATCCCTAAACACAAAATAATTGTGGGTCAAAGTGAATTTCAGGAGCCTAATGATGAAGGACTTATATTCCTCAGTGACAGAGTCATCTTGATCCAGAATAAAGTTGACTGTCTTTAATCCCATATCATGATTGATAGATGTATAAACGGATTCCACATCACAGATACGTATTTTTCTCAGCTGGCAATCCCTGGATCTTAGTTAAGATGTCTGCTGTATCTCTTATATATGATGGTAACTGCAGGACAAATTCCCTTAGTTTCAAATCAAGGAATTTGTTTGCCTTTTCACATAAGCTTCCTATTCCTGACATTATAGAGTGTCCGGGTGGTATTTTGGGATTCTTATGCACCTTCGGTAGAAGGTAGAATGTAGGTATAATTGGGTTCACTGTTTGCAGAAATTTGTTTTCGCCTACTGAAATCACCTTTGATCCAAAGCTTCTGATATAATTTTGTTATAAATTTCCAAGTAATCTGATGTTGTATTGGAGAATAGTTTCTTATAACATTTGGAGTCTGATAGCTGTTTGTAAACTTCAGTCAGATAAAGGGTATTGGGCCAAATCACCACGTTTCCCCCTTTATCTGATGGTTTTATTACCACATCTGTCCAATTTTTTATTTCAGTTAGTGCGTCATTCTGAGTTCTGTTGAGATAAAATGGTCCCTTCTTAAGAGGCAGTTTCAGAATATCATTCATCACCACCTCTCCAAAAGATTTAACAGGAGGTCATATATTGATAGGGGGGTGATGGTAGATTTGGATTTTAATTGTGTATTTGTCTCCTGTCTGTTCATATCAAGGAGGTCATAGAGGTCCTGTAATGTGGGGTCTATGAATTCTGGATTTGTGGATATATCAATTTCGCCCCTAGCAACATTAGTTAGAAACCTCTCAGATACACAGTTCTGATCGAACATGCCAATCGGTGGGTCAGGGGGAGTGTCCTTAGATGAGAAGAATGTGTGTAATAGCAGTTTCCTGCAGAATAGAAAGAGATCTTCATATGCTTCAAATTTATCCAGGATACGTGAGGGTGCAAAGGACAGTCCTTTACCTAATACTTCCTGATGATTTTGGTTCAGGGTATGTTCACTCAGGTTTATTATCTGCCATATCTGTTCCCTCTTCATTTGGGATGGCCCCTCCTGAGGATCTGCTGTTGGTACCCCCATATCCAGGCAATCCCTGGATCTTATTTAAGATGTCTGCTGTATCTCTTATATATGATGGTAACTGCAGGACAAATTCCCTTAGTTTCAAATCAAGGAATTTGTTTGCCTTCTCACATAAGCTTCCTATTCCTGACACTATAGAGTGTCCGGGTGGTATTTTGGGATTCTTATGCACTTTCGGTAGAAGGTAGAATGTAGGTATAATTGGGTTCACTGTTTGCAGAAATTTGTTTTCGCCTACTGAAATCACCTTTGATCCAAAGCTTCTGATATAATTTTGTTATAAATTTCCAAGTAATCTGATGTTGTATTGGAGAATAGTTTCTTATAACATTTGGAGTCTGATAGCTGTTTGTAAACTTCAGTCAGATAAAGGGTATTGGGCCAAATCACCACGTTTCCCCCTTTATCTGATGGTTTTATTACCACATCTGTCCAATTTTTTATTTCAGTTAGTGCGTCATTCTGAGTTCTGTTGAGATAAAATGGTCCCTTCTTAAGAGGCAGTTTCAGAATATCATTCATCACCACCTCTCCAAAAGATTTAACAGGAGGTCATATATTGATAGGGGGGTGATGGTAGATTTGGATTTTAATTGTGTATTTGTCTCCTGTCTGTTCATATCAAGGAGGTCATAGAGGTCCTGTAATGTGGGGTCTATGAATTCTGGATTTGTGGATATATCAATTTCGCCCCTAGCAACATTAGTTAGAAACCTCTCAGATACACAGTTCTGATCGAACATGCCAATCGGTGGGTCAGGGGGAGTGTCCTTAGATGAGAAGAATGTGTGTAATAGCAGTTTCCTGCAGAATAGAAAGAGATCTTCATATGCTTCAAATTTATCCAGGATACGTGAGGGTGCAAAGGACAGTCCTTTACCTAATACTTCCTGATGATTTTGGTTCAGGGTATGTTCACTCAGGTTTATTATCTGCCATATCTGTTCCCTCTTCATTTGGGATGGCCCCTCCTGAGGATCTGCTGTTGGTACCCCCATATCCAGGCAATCCCTGGATCTTATTTAAGATGTCTGCTGTATCTCTTATATATGATGGTAACTGCAGGACAAATTCCCTTAGTTTCAAATCAAGGAATTTGTTTGCCTTCTCACATAAGCTTCCTATTCCTGACACTATAGAGTGTCCGGGTGGTATTTTGGGATTCTTATGCACTTTCGGTAGAAGGTAGAATGTAGGTATAATTGGGTTCACTGTTTGCAGAAATGTGTTTTCGCCTACTGAAATCACCTTTGATCCAAAGCTTCTGATATAATTTTGTTATAAATTTCCAAGTAATCTGATGTTGTATTGGAGAATAGTTTCTTATAACATTTGGAGTCTGATAGCTGTTTGTAAACTTCAGTCAGATAAAGGGTATTGGGCCAAATCACCACGTTTCCCCCTTTATCTGATGGTTTTATTACCACATCTGTCCAATTTTTTATTTCAGTTAGTGCGTCATTCTGAGTTCTGTTGAGATAAAATGGTCCCTTCTTAAGAGGCAGTTTCAGAATATCATTCATCACCACCTCTCCAAAAGATTTAACAGGAGGTCATATATTGATAGGGGGGTGATGGTAGATTTGGATTTTAATTGTGTATTTGTCTCCTGTCTGTTCATATCAAGGAGGTCATAGAGGTCCTGTAATGTGGGGTCTATGAATTCTGGATTTGTGGATATATCAATTTCTCCCCTAGCAACATTAGTTAGAAACCTCTTGGATACACAGTTCTGATCGAACATGCCAATCGGTGGGTCAGGGGGAGTGTCCTTAGATGAGAAGAATGTGTGTAATAGCAGTTTCCTGCAGAATAGAAAGAGATCTTCATATGCTTCAAATTTATCCAGGATACGTGAGGGTGCAAAGGACAGTCCTTTACCTAATACTTCCTGATGATTTTGGTTCAGGGTATGTTCACTCAGGTTTATTATCTGCCATATCTGTTCCCTCTCCATCTGGGATGGCCCCTCCTGAGGATCTGCTGTTGGTACCCCCATATCTCTCGATCTTGTAAATTTCTTTCCTCCATGCCTCGTTCTTCTTCTGTGTAATTGATCTTTCTCTTTCTTCCCCTTCCCCTTCACCTGTATGGGCGCTGGACCAAAAAAGTAGAGAATCTATAGTTAGTAGAGTCTGACTCAAGTTCTGTCCCACTCTCTAAATCTGACACATCCGATTCGGATAGTTCAGCTATTGTATTGGTATAGGAACCCTCTTCCTGAGATTTGGTTTTCCAGACATAGATACTGCCCTCTGCAAAATCTTTAATGTCCCTTTGGAATTTATTTTTCTTTTTCTCTAGGACTTTGGATTTCAGTGTGTCAATTTCAAGATTGATCTGATTAAGTTTGGCAGAAATATATTGTATTTCAAATGCTCTAAGGGTTTATTCCAACTCCTTAATCCTCTTGTTCGTTAGAATTTTCCCATAGTTTATTAAGATCTTGATTATCAATAATTACTGATGGCATTAACTTGATTCTTAGTCCTCTAGGTATGATTTCATGCGAGATGTATTTTTCATAAGAAATTTTATTCCACCATGATCTCATCCATTTTACATTAGTATGTTTAAATTCAATAAGTGTGTTATTACTCTCTCTTTGGCTTATGCTGAAGTAGCCAGGTGACTACAAAACATTGTTTAGCTAGCCTTTGTTTTTATGCATATCTTGTAATAGATTTTTTATATAATTTTTGATATTGAGTTACACACAATCTAAATAAAAAAGTTTTTGGAGAAACAAGCAGCATCCTGTGGATTCCATACTCCTATCTGTGGTTACCTGAATAGAGACAGGCAAAATTGTCTGTAAGCCTGGTTTGTTGTGTTTGGGTATAAGCCCCTCCACAACCATCACACTTGTGAGTACCTTCTAATTTATTACAATAACTTCATTGTACAGATAACAGGCACTATTGGACGCCCTCTTGTCTGTGTTTTTTCTGTATATCTTACACTACTGGAGAGTTGTCTTGAGGAGCGTCCGGCCACATCTGTAAATCCACACTGTTGGGGGACAGTGCCAACATCTCCTAAGCGAGATCATCAGCTGACCCATAGGTGTTTAGTTGATCATAATACTCTGTGAGTACGATTCTTAAATTGGTGACGGATTGGTGTCAAAATAATCTTTTGATGTTATTGCACCAGAAGCGCCTTCCTACTTTTGTCTTGCATATAAGAAACAGCACTCTTGGATTTTACACACCACATAGGCATTTTAGGATATTATGGAGTATCTATCAGATTGAACCCTTCAGCCACTTCTAAAGATTCCCCTGGGGGTACCAGCCCCACAATTTACTCTCCCCTGATCAATAGAATTGTTGAGCAGTGTGTAGCCCTGCAACTTTTAATTGAATACAATTCATATAACCCTCAGTGAATATAATGTGAGTCCAATTCAAAGGCAAAAGAAGTTCCATTAAAGTAAAACAATTACCTAAAAACAACTTTGGTGATTTTGAAAGAGCAGTCAAAATCCTATTTCAGTAGCTATTTTTTATTCAGAAAAAATATTTTTTGCATTAGATGTATAAATTATGTTAATTAAGGCATTACATGCAGGCACTTTCCATCTTAAAGGGATAGTAATGTTTCACAAAAACAGCAGCTCCAATTAATCTTCATAGTATATGGGCCATGGAGAGTGTTATTTTCAATACAGTCAGATTTGTAGTTCAAGAGTAATTGAATGATAAAGTATTCCCCTCCCAACCCTTTTACCTAGTGTAAGCCAACTCCCCTCATATATGGAATCTGGTCCTGGAACCAGACAGCTCATAGCAAGGGACAATCTTCTTACTGTGAGCATAAGGAAAACCCTGCCCCTTGATAGGTTTTTCAGGTTTTTCCTTATGCTCACTGAAGATTGTTCCTCTCTGCGCTTTTCTCCCCATATACTGGGGACTACTTATTGTGCTTCTACTGCCTAAGGCACATCACTGCAGCTAGTCATGGCAAGTGAAACTTTCATAATCCATCACCCATGTTACTGCTATTGTTGATCCTATTCTCTTTCAGCTGCTTAATCATCCTGTTGCTTAAACAACTCAGCAGCAGCAGCAAGAACAGCAGTTGCAAATTCCGCAATTATGGACTCAGCAGGACATTTGACAATGGCCAGTGGCCACTGGCCAACACAACATGACCTGCTGTCACTAGGCTAGTAGGGATTTTTTTTTCTCAGGAGTTGTGCTTTAAAAAAAAAAATAATAATAATAAAAACAACCATAGTCCTACAAAAAATAACTAAATAAACAATTTTTGGGGGGGTTGTATCTAACAAGCCCAAGTCCTACAAATGAATGTTTCTTTGGGCTTGTGCCAAACAATCTTAAGTCCTACAAATCAATGTTTCTTCAGGGTTTGTGCCTCTAATAAGTTTAAGTCCTACAAATCAATGTTTCCTCAGGGTCTGGGCCTCTAACAAACAAATCTAACAAATCATCCTCTACAAAATACTCTATCAAGTCAAGTAGCAGTCCACCCCAGTGGAAGCTTTTGTCAGGGGGTTCCTGTATCTATCACTTTACATACAAATTTCTTAATTTATTTTATTCAGTTTTTTATTAATTGTACCCCCAATACCAGTCAAGAAAACCTTCCCAAAACAAATTCCCTGTTCAAATGATTCATTCCCCAGACTCCACCGGCCAGCATAGGCACCCTCCACAGACCCCTTTTATACCATGTCTTATTGTTTTTTTTTTAATTGTATTTTGGATTTTTTTTTTATTAACTGCCCCCCAATCCCAGTAAACAAATCCCCCAGAAAACATTCCCTGTTCAACTGATTCTTTCTTCACACCCCACCAACACAGGCACCTTCATGCCCATTTTATACTATGCCTTTGGGAAATAAAATAATATTTCTTATGTGTTGTGTGCAAAATCAATGTTCCCATTGATTTCAATGGAATGAGCTAAGCGAAAAAAGCAGAAAAACAGCACTTTTTCAGGAAATTACTCGCCAAGCAGGAAGTGCCATTATTCACAGATTTCAGTTTGAGGCAAAAATTTTCGCCCATCCGTATGCCAAATAAACCTTAGTCCTACAAATCAATCTTTCCTTAGGGCTTGTGCCAAACAAGTCTACGTCCTGCAAATCAATGTTTCCTCAGGGCTTTGGCCTCTAACAACAAATCTTACAATTCATCCTTTACAAAATACTGTCTACCCCATTGGCAACTTACACCAGGGGGTCTATGTCTCTATCATGTTACATACAAATTTCATATTCTATTTTTTTTTTTTTACTGTCCCCCCAAAACCAGCCAACAAATTCCCTGTTCAACTGATTCCTTCCCCAGACTCCACCCACCAACACAGGCACCCTCCTCAGACCCCTTTTATACCATGCCTTATGGGTTTTTTAACTAAATATAGTTTTTTAAACTGTCCCCCCAAACCCAGTTAAAAACCCCTCCAAAAAACATTCCCTGTTCAACTGATTCTATCCCCACACTCCACCAACACAGGCACCCTCATACCATTGTTATACTATGCCTTTAGGAAATAAAATAACATTTGCCATGTGTTGTATGTAAAATCAATGTCCTCATTGATTTCAATGGAATGAGCTAGGTGAAAAAAGTGGAAAAACTGCATTTTTCACGGGACATTTTTCACCAAGTGGGAAGTGCCATTATTTGCCGATTTTGGTTTGTGGCGAAATTTTCTCCCATCCCTACAGGCAACATTGCTTTTGTTCATGCTCAGAGCCTTTCACATCTTTTTGACTTGCTTCTCACTCCTACCTGATAATAGTACTTAAAGGGATAGTAATGTTTCATAATAAAAGCAGCTCTAATTAATCATCATAGAATTTTGGGCCATGGAGAGTGTTATTTCAGTACTGTCAGAGTTGTAGTTCAAGAGTAATTGAATGATAAAGTATCCCCCTCCCGCCCCTTTTACTGATTTAACACTGCTCACCTCAGAGCAATATGGTGTGTCTAGGTAGATTGCAGAGAGGGACAATCTTCAGTTAAGATAAGGAAAAATGCTGAAAACCCTGTCAAGGGGGCAGGGTTTTCATTGTTCTCACAGTAAGAATTTTGACCCTTGATATGAGCTGTCTGGTCTATGGACTGGATTCCACATCTGAGGTGAGCAGTGTTACTTTAGGTAAAAGGGGCAGGAGGGGGAAACTTTATCATTCAATTACTCTTGAACTACAACTCTCACAGTGTTGAAATAATACTCTCTATGGCTCAAATACTATGAAGATTAATTGTAGCTGCTGTTTTTGTGAAACATTACTATCACTTTAAATTTATCTTCTCCAAGTTTAGACCATTGTATTTTTTGGGGAAAAGTGCCAGAAACCAGACAAAAAGTGAATACTAAAATATTTTTTTCTGAAATTGTCTTACAATATGAAAGTAGATTAAACCATACCTATTTTTAAGATTGATTTTCCCCTTTGATAAAGATGTTGAAATTAGATGGAAAAAGGTATGGTAATATGTCTGAGAATTCGCGGACCATGGAGTAAAAACTTTTTCACAGTAATTACAGACACTTTCAGTTATCACAACTTTTAGAACATCTTGGGGGTTATGCACTAAAGTGTGATAAAGAGGAGATAAATCAGGGCTGGATTTGCCATAAGGCAGAGTAGGCACCTGCCTACAGGCGCACCCCACAGAGGGGCACCTGTCATTGAAATACATTTTTTTTTATATTTATTCACAATGTTTTTTTTTTATTTTGTTTTTAATATTTGTAGCTCTGCGCACAGTAACCAGCTGCCCCGGCCCGCCCGTCGCATGGTAACACAAACCTGTAGCTGCTGTTGCTTCCCCTTTTCGGCTCCAACATCATCTCCCAGCGCTCTGCATTCCTAAATAGAAAACCGCGTGGGGTGCAACAGCAGCTACAGGTCTGTGCAGAAGCACAGACATCTCCTGCTGCTGGACCACCAGGGAGGTAGGAAACAGATACGGAGGGCAAAGTGAAGATGATGGGGGAAATGTGGAGCTGATGTCAATGTGAGGACAAGTTGGAGCTGATGGGGCAATGTGGAGATTATGGGGGGCAATGTTAGGGCAAGTTGGAGCTGATGGGAGCAATGTGAGGGCAATATGGAGTTGATGGGGGATAAGTTGGAGCTGATGGGGGCAATATGGAGCTGATGGGGGCAATGTGAAGATGATGGGAGTAATGTGCAGCTGATGGCAATGTGAGGGCAAGTTGGAGCTGATCGGGCAAGTTGGAGCTGATGGGAGCAATGTGAGGGCAATATGGAGTTGATGGGGGATAAGTTGGATCTGATGGGGGTAATGTGAAGATGATGGGGGCAATGTGCAGCTGATGGCAATGTGAGGAAAAGTTGGAGCTGATGGGGGCAATATGAGGGCAATATGGAGTTGATGGGGGATAAGTCGGAGCTGATGGGGGGCAATGTGAGGGCAATGTGGATATGGGGGGTAATGTGGAGATTTGGAGAATTGTGGGGATGGCCAATTGAGGGGGTGCTTCAGATTTCTGTGCCTACAGGCTCCTGAGATGTAAATCCGGCCCTGTCTCCAATTCCTATGTTATTCTAAGGAGCCTATGCACTATTATTTCTCACATTTAAAATATCTTAGTGCATTGGCTTCACAGAATAACATAGGAATTGGAGAAGTGATATCGCTGGAGAAGCCATTTCCACTTTATCACTTCTTTGTCACACCTATGTGCAAAACCCCCCTTGCCTTTTTTGTATTAATAAGGATACATTTGAAAGCAAGGAAAGAAAGAGAGTCAGCAAACAAAACAGAATGGGAGTTTTATAATTTATATTATGTTTATGTTAAAAAAAAATGTTTGCGTTCCACATCCTTTTGTCCCTCAAAGTGATAATATTCGCCACTGAGTAGAATTATCGTCACCACAAGAACAATTTAATGGCCATTATAGTTCTCTCTAATAATAGAAGAATTAATTTTTACAAATTTTTCCTGCCCTTAAGGCTAATTTCAAATGAACCCAGACACAAGTTGTTTGAAGTGTTTCACATGTTAAAAAAGCTAAAAAGTGCTCTGAGTTGTCTAAACACATTTGCCTTTCTTTACAGTTGTCATCCTTCTGATCAATAGCAGCTTACAGTGAAGTCATTAAATTTTATGTATGGGCGCACCATCCAATTTTTTACTTTTTGCAACAAATTAATAAAGTTTAATAATTAGAAACAGACATTCTATCATTTTAAGCTAACTTTGTTATTCAAATAAACAATTATACAAACAGAAACCCTAGCAGCAAAAGCATTATATGTAATATATATAATAATATCCTTTGGGAAGGCTGAAGATGAAACTTGCTGCATGAAGTTTGTCATTTGTATACATTAATGAACTACAAGTTTTTTCCAGCATGAGATAAAGGCAGTTAAATTGATTGGGCTGTATATATAATGCTTTGGAGTCCTCTCTAGATTCAAGCGTGTTAACCCTTTGAGTCCCAGAGGGGTACACAATGCATTGCAGAGCAATGTGTTGCTAACCCTTCTGGCGCACAAAGGGTTAAAGATCAGATGGCTTGTGCAACTCGTTTATAAGCAATTGGTTGAACACCCTCTGGTCCTTAAAGGGTTGATACACTTTATTTTAGATTTTGGATGAAAAGGTGGACTTAGAGTTAAGACAAAAGAAAAGGGAGAAGAGTAGCATTTAATGGGGAGTAACAAATTAAACACAATGTTTACTTAACACATTTGTTCTCTCAACAGCATTTAATATATTTTCCATTTCATTTAACAATTTGTTACATCAGATGAAGAATGAACACCCATAAAGATTTCACCTTATCCACTTTAACCTTTAAAACTAGGTTTTAAAAACTAATTTTCTTGTTATTCATTAACATTTAATCAGTAGTAAAGTTTGATAATGAAAACACAGGGCATTCCCTGTTGAGTAAAACAATGGCACTCCAACCATTGGGAGCTGCCTTTTTCAGAAGTTATTACAGTTTAAACAGTTTTTATATTAAACTGTATCAACACTGCCAATTTGGGGGACATGCAGTAAAAGGCAATAAGGGGCCCGGATGGAAATATGGTGGCAAATTTGCTTCAATAGCATATTGACAGCATGCACTGAGATGGCTTTGTCATCACATTCCTGTGAAGCCACCACCAATCCGATATAATCTGCCGGATTATGATTTTGCTTGACAATGTCTCATATGGAAATGCAGTTTAATTAGCCATTGTCGTATTCACGTGGGTGTGTTTATGTGTTAATATGGCTGTTTGCCACATGCACTAATAGTAGGATTCACAAAACGTGCACATGCGCTAAAGGCATTTTTCCTGTGCAAATATACATTGAGCACATTCTGATGCAGGTAGCTGTATACTGGAAGTTTCTTGAGTCTAGCATAAAAAAATTAGATTTTATGACAACACTACACAGAAGTATAAAATCGCGTGCAATAGAACTTTCTGCATTAGGCACATTTGCTATTCCATTCAGACAGATTTGTTAATCCAAACCATGGCTAAAAAAAATATGTGCAGCTGTTCGCTAATTTTGATTTTTTCATGCGCAACTCAACAACATAATGCATAAACTTATTCACTAGTGATATTCAAACTTTAAATAGGGATTGCGCATGTTTCTTGCATCCCACCCTAAGTTTGGATAGCAGCCACGGCAGTCAGAGTTTACAGTCCCAACATCGACAACCGGGGTTTGGAAATGTTGGTAACTTCCTATAGATCACTATGAAGCCAGAGGATAGTTTGCTGTGTCTGCCAAAGAGCAGAGACAGCAGCTGCCCTCCACTAACCATTTCAGTGTCATAAGTATAAGGATGTGCACACCCTGTGGCACTGTAAGGTTTCCAAAATGCTAGAATGGCAGATAAGCTATATATCTTCTCTGCCCTTCTGGACTGACTGAACAAGCTGAGTACGCTAGCAGCTGATCAGCTGATCCAGGTAAACACAGGACTTGCAAGGCACTTCATTGCAGAGTGCCTTGTGAGTCCTGTGTTTACCTGAATCAGGTGATTGGCAGATAGCCCGCTCAGCTGGTTCATTTAGTACAGAAGGGCTAAGAAGCTGTGATATGTAGCTTCTCTGCCATTATCTACTTTGGAACACTTTCAATGCCACAGGTGTGCAGAATCCACATTCATAAAGCACTGAAAGGGTTAAGGAAGCAATGCTGTTTGTGGTTCTGAAATCCTCTCTGTTCCCTCACTGGGCAAATAAGGAAACAGAGAAGATGTGCTCGGACCTGATAGTTGTTAAAGGGATAGTAATACTTCGTTTTAACTTTATTTTATTTTGTAGGCATTAAAAAAACATGAAGAATGATATAAGTCTTATCTCTCAAACCTTTATGGTTTATGAGATATTCACAAACAAAGTTCCCCTCCCTGCCCCTTTTACCTAGTGTAAACAATCTCTTCTCAGATGTGAGTCTGGTTGTATGACAGTACAGATAACAGAAGGGGACAATCTTCTTTGTATGAAAACAATGAAAGCCCTTCCCCCCTTGACAAGTTTTTCAGCTTTTTCCATTATCTTAATTGAAGATTGTCCCTCTCTGCAGTCTACCTGGGCATCTCCCTTCTGATCCGGTTGAACGGGGGGGGATACTTTGTTTGTGAATATCTCTTAAACCATAAAGGTTTCAGAGATAAGACTTATATCATTCTTCATGTTTTTTTAATGCCTACAAAATAAAATAAAGTTAAAATGAAGTATTACTATCCCTTTAAACTGCTGGCATTGTGTAAGGGAGGGCATCTCTTACATATCTCCAGAAGTATGACAACCCTGCATGTAAATTAATAAATTCGACCCCCCCTCCCCTTGCTTACGTAATACTTTGATGTATATGGAAATGCGTGCCTTCATCACCAGATACACATCACCAAAGCATTGCCCTTTAGTGCATCTCCTCTCCTGGTGCCAGGACAATTATTCTATACTTTATTCTATGGGAGAAGAGTATGATAGTTTATGTCCAACACTTCTCAACAGTTTGAACCATTATAACCTTAAAAAGAATGTAGCCGGCCGACTCCAAAAGGGACTGACAGTGCAGGCACACGGATGTCACTATGGCAAGATGTCCATGCTTCCTGCTACTGTCAGCCTCGGAACAAGTGTAAAATCAGTTAAACCAGGTACTAATTCTGGCGACTAGCGCTACTAAGCAACTTGTCGCCAGATGGCGACTGGATTAAGGTAAAGATTTTGTGGGGTAGTTCCCCTTCAAATGCATTACAAATCAATGCCTTGAATACCTCTTTAGAACTGAAGTGGGAGAGCCCCTTTTACATTAAATGTAATTTTGTGATTTTCTCTTGATCCTCTCTTATACAGTTTGTTTGTCCTACAGTTTCTCCAGTTTTTTTGTACATGTGGCCCATTGACTACAATGTTATATGTTACGCCTAACCTGTCTGTACATCTGATATGTGATTGCTTTTATTTCTTCAAAGTTTATATTACGATTATTCTCCTGCAGTCATGTAAGCAAATGATGCCCCCCTGGAATTATAGATGATAACCCAGATGTACTGTATATTATCTTGTATCCACTATCCATGCAAAGAAGTAAACAGGAGGCAAACAGATGTAAGTTCTGGGTTATCAGGAATCTTAAATACAGTAAAACTCGGAAAAATATCCGCTTTGATATTAGATTAAAAATTACTCCCTGGGGATATGTTTCTGCAACAAGAGAAACTTGTTGCATTGTGGACAACTGCAATGAGACCCTATAGTGTATGTTCATAAGAACTCATGTGGAGCATTTCTGATTAATGATGCGAGTCAGACTGGTGAGGGAGAAAACATTGAGATGGACCCAAAGGGTAGCCTGCAGGCCCTTATCTTTGTTCCCATTAAGGACAATTGGGGGGATTCTTAAAAGCCATTCTATGTATTGTATTAATAATTATCCTTTAGTCCTGGCAACTGTAGATAACATCAGGTCTTATTTATAAATGAGTAAGGGCATTGTTAGAAATATAGTATTAGTAATCCAATGTTAATGCATGGAATGTGTAAGAACCTATTATAACTGGCTTTATGATTCTGGCAAAAATCCTGTTGCTTGCTTGTCACTGTTAATGATATTTATTTATAAATTCATGACACAAAACTTTTTTTAAGTTGCGTTATGGCTTCCCAAACTGGCATAAGCTTCTTTTTAAATGCCATCCTTCAATTTTATCCCAATTTATACCACATTTTTCATAGCATCATTTTTTTGCATCTCCTCCATGGAGATCCAGGGCTCAGTGCCTAGGGCGGCACTTTACAGGGGGAAGAATAAAAAGCCACCCCTATCCAGCGAAATTTGTCTTTCTCCCGGTTCTCTGCATGAAAATGCCTACCAATGGCAAGTTGTTGAGCATGTGTCAGGACTCTTCATATCGGATCCTGGCGCATGCGCACATATGGGAGGGGCGGGTGAGTTTGTCACAAAGCAGTGGAGCTAAATGCCAGGAGAGCTCCCCACCCCTTCCTTTTTGGAGTCGGACTCAGGCTTGTGCATGTGTAGGTGTCTGTGCAACTGCCTGGACTGCCAGAGCCTGTAAAACTGTGGCGCACGTAAGGTAAGGGCCACAGGCCCAGTAGTTAATGAAGCCTTTTGGCCTGAGCTCTTGAATAATGTGGATTGCTTGCAGGAATCCGAATCCTGCTTGTGAAAAAGGCACAAGGTGATTGAGAAAACAAATATTGACACTGACTCAGAAGCTCCCAGGCACTTCTGACATTTTACATGGCAACATGATAACAGGCAGCGGTTTATTGAAATGTCGCCTTGAAAATAGAGACAGTCAAAATGGTGACGTAAAAATGTTGACTGTGTAAAAATAGCGACCTTATTATCATGTCACCATGTAACATGTCGGTGGTGCCTGGGATCTTCTGAGTCAGTGCCAATATTTTTGCTTTCTCGATCACCTTGTGCCTTTTTCACAAGCAGGATTTGGATTGTAACTAACATTTCAACCGCTGAGTGCCAGAGGGGTGTCCAATGCGGAGCAATGCGTTGGGCATCTGATAGACTCATACTGAAAGGGTTAACAATCACCTTCATAAATGTTAAAAAAATCTTCTTACCACTGTCCTGGTAGTGCAAGGGTGTAAGGTACTGTACTTGAGACCTCATGCGACAATATTTACTTTACAGCGCACAGTTTTGATAGGGGGTGACATGGTCATCATTTATAAGGTGCCCATTTTTGACATAGATGAGACGACATTTTGAAAATGTATGTAGCCGTGTGACGGTCGGGATGTAGCTGAAGACATTGCAATAGAATACCGCTTGCAGTAAATAGGAGCACAGAAATAATACCACTTGGAATGGATTGCATCATTTGCAATATATGGTGCTGGGGCATCATTTTGTTAGTGAACCCCCTGGTTGCATGAGGTAATTATGCATAAAGTAGTTATGTGTGAGAAATGCTCAGAGATTCTGAGCCTTTCTCAAACATAACTACCTCATGGATAACTACCTATTATCAGGGGGTTATTTCACTATCAAAATGCTGTCTCAGACTCCCAGCTCCATACATTACAAATTATGCAATCTAATAGCTATGCAGAGTGAGCTCTGTATGTCACTTTATCACTTGAAGATTTTAATATATTTGTGGTTGTTTGGGTCTTTGGGGTTGGGATATTAATGCAGTGTATGACTCTGGATTGAAATACTATGTGGATTACTTGCAGTGTATATAGGGCAGAAACAGGAATACCACTTGGATAATCCAAGAGGTATTAATGTTCCTGTGCTATACACTGTATCCCGTTAAGGCACAGAAGAGGGTGCATTTCTTCATCAACTGTTCCTTAAATGGTTCAAATATGTTTTCTCTATTCTTGCAATAAATAGTGAGGCTAATGTAATGTATAAAGAATAACTGAAGTAATACTGAGGCAACCAATTACACCACAGAGGACAAATAAAAACCATGAAAAACAAAAACCCCATTGATTTAAATGAAACGGTTAACCCATTGAATGCAAGAAGGTCTCCTTGCAAGATATTGAAGACCTCTATTATTCACATGGTGTGATTGGTTTAACCATTCATCAAGTTTCTGGTGACAGTATTGTTTTTATTTATATTAGTCTTCTAGAAGTAGAACCTTCAAGAGACATGGCAGTAATAAGCTGTTTGGGGACAGTGATGGCACTGACAAGCTGTTTGGGTCTAAATATGGCACTGTCTGTCCCCAAACAGCTTGCCAGTGTCATCTCTGTCCACAAACAGCTTATCAGTGCCATATTTACATAGCTTGTTACTGCCAAATAGCTTGGCAGTGAGAGACAGGGATGGCACTGTGAAGGAATGGGTGGGACCAAAACAGGAAGGGGTTGAGTTTACAGAGGAAGGGGTGGGACTTAACAGGAAGAGGTGTGACTAGGCTAGGAAGGGGTGGGGCAAATGGAGATTGAGGAGTGCGTGATTTTACTCAGGCCTAGGGCAGCACAAAACTTAAATACACCACTGCCAGGGCTATATTCAATAAGTTAAGAATCACTAATTTTGGAGCAAATCAGCTGCATCACAGGAGGGAAATAAGAATCTCCCAAATCCTCATAGACTTAAAAAGCTTTTAACCAATGATTATTAGAGAGGAATCCAATGCATTGCTTTCAAAAGGTTAATGGAGAAATAACACCTAATAATAACCCCCACTTACAAAAACTTACAAACAAACTGGCAGCAACTGTCATGTCCACCTCCATGGATATATCATCCAAGACTGATTGAAGATGTTCTCTATTGAACCAAGGAGCAAGCACAACATTTGTAGTGTTCTTTGGGATTTTCGGACCATAGCTACTTCCTTCTGTTTCTTGGTAATGGTATGTGTGGGTTTCATTTAGATATGGGTGAAAAGTCTCCATAATTCCAATTTCATTACTACTGCTGTTGAGTACTGAAGTGAAGAAATATACCGCTGAAAGTAAAAGTAGTCCTACTGCAAAATGAGCCCTGAGAATATTTTTGTCAGGCAGAAACCCGTTTCCTATAACACTAACCACCTGCTTGAAGCCTTGTCTTTGATAAAGTGGCAGAATAGTGCAGTGAAACACGTTAGAAAGAGGCTTTTTTGTTTTATTTTCTGTTGAGACATATATTTATTTGAACTTTGTCTACTAAATAAACTTCATCTAAAGGGATCTTTTTATAAAGAACAGCCACTTCATATTATTCCTCATACAACCAGATATCTGGAGTCCCCGAATGGAGATCGGTTAAACTCTTCGTAAGCAGGATAGGCGCTCATGACCACATCCTTTGTGAATATATATAATTTTTATTACTCTTATTCTTGTGAGCTTCTAGCAATATTGCACTGTTTAGCACCTCCTTTTTGTTTTCTTTTCTATCTTATGCTACTTTTTGGGAGAGTGTGAAAGGAAAAGCAGCCCATCATCCTATTGTTCCTTTTATTGAGAAGTTTGCTGATTTGAGGCAACACATACATCCCAAGAGGTTCATTTCACTGGGACCTATATATATGTAGGATCTCAGCCATTCTGTTTGTGAGTACCCAGGTGTTGGGTGTTAACGGGGGTAGTATTATCACTTTGAGTACCAGAGGGGTAGGCAATGCATTGCAAAGCACTCAAAGGGTTAAATCTATTTGGAATCTACACAATGGTCACCCACTTTGCTCTCCCTGTTCTTCTCTTCCATTACAAAAGAGATAGTAATGTGTCAGCATAAATACAACTTAGATCATTCCTTACATTTAGTAATATGCAATTCACTGTTGCCACTATGCAGATTAGTCTAGTTGAGGAGTAATTAGACTATAAAGTGTCCCCCTCCCTCCCCTTTTACAGCTGTAAATCTTCTTCATAGATTGCAAAAAGGGGTAATCTTTCTATCAGTATAAGGAAAACACTGCCCCCTTGATGAAGGAGGGCAGGTTTTGACTCATGCTGACAGAAGATTCTCATTCGAGAATTACTGCAGAAAGAAGGATTTGCTGTTTTCCTCATGTTTCACTTTTGTGGGTAAACGTTTTTCTGGTTTATCCGGTGTTGTTTTATTGTAAAATATCGAGATTAATGTAAGTATTTTGAGTGCTTTATTGTATATACTACAGTTGACTGATCTGACAACTGTGATATTTTGCTGGCACTTGAGGTGTGTTTTTAGTGGAAAAATAAAACAACATCTTATATCATCAGGATACACTGGAAGCATCTGGGAGGAATATGCCAATGCAGATAATTTTCATTGCTTATACATTGGCACAGAAATCATACACCTGCACTATATGGTATGAAAAAGTTCACTGGAGAGCAAATTGTTTAGGAGCCTGAACAGACAAAAGAACATTTTACTAATTTTATTCTGTACCTTGTTAGTTCATAGTAAGGAAAAAGTGTGGTACTGTGTTAGCCATAGAAACTGCAGGATACTAGTAGAGTAAAAATGATACCTTTATTGGCTAGCTGAGTGGCTTAATGATACAAGCTTTCAAACAGCTAAGTCTCTTCTTCAGGCATAATAAGAATGCAGGATGAATGCACAATACATGACTTTAAAACTCATGCACATTATTTTAACAGGCAGGTATTCTTATCAGTACTGACCATAAGTCATAGTCCAAGCATACATAATGGATGGGGGGTGGTATCCCTGCACCTTCCTTATACAAGGGTGCATAGATCCTATAATAGCCCTTCCAATGGATCCAGAACAAGGTGACTCATACACAAATCTTCAAATATGAATATATGTCCTTTATGGCCATTATAAAAAATGACCACAGAGGTGCAAAGTCCATTAGTTGAACATATCACAAAAAGCAACTCAAGCAGAGATGCTCATTTAACCTATCTCAGAACCAGAGATTTGTATATAGTAATTAGATTCAAATCTGAAGTTGTTTTTCTTTAAAGTCAATTCTAATAATTAAAGTCAATTCTAATAATTATGCAGAATCATATTTTAACCACTTCCATCCCCTCCTCATGGGGAATGACAATATATAAACTCTGTACATCTGCTGTTACAAGTATGACATCATTCAGATCTTTTCATTTTCCCAGAAAGTGTCCTGTGTCCCTTATTAAATGTATACCTAGCTCTAAGTAATAGTCCATGAATTTCCCTATATTTTCCAACAGAGAACCCTTCCCAGACACTATTGGCCTGCCTGGCGGGTTTTTCATATCTGTGAAGGTTCAGGACCATATATATGTTATAGGTCTAATTGGATGGTTAACTGTTGAGAATTCAAATTCTTTCTTACACAGGCAACCACTAGCCAGTCCAAAATTAAGAATATGATCTATATCTCTCTTAAATGTAGTCAGCAACTTATATGTATTGTCATCCTGCAATTGTCTTAAAATTTCTATCCTGTACTGACTGTAGTCTTGCACCACTACCTTTGCCTGGTGGGCTGACTACTATATCTGTATTTGCCTTTAACCATCTTGTAGTTTGATGTTCTTCTTTTTTTGGTTAAATGACATAGGTTTATGCTGATTGATTAACTCTTACACATTATCAACTAGAATATGTAAAGTTTTAAATTATGCATTTGTAGTACCAGGATAAAACACACTCTTAACTGTAAAGGGGTTGTCTCTTCAGTTATATTATCTTTAGGACATTTGTTAAAAAACTCTTTCAAATGCAATTGGCGGTAGACACACACAAACACACACACACACATAAACCAAACATACATTTGTAAAAGGTATATGGCTTGGACAAAAAAATAAAAATAAAAAAAGAGAAGAACTTGAGTACTGAATGTATCAAACACTAAGGACAGCTAATATTACTAACTGTTATGTATGCTGCCATGCACCTGTATCTAAACCTTACATCATTTACATAAAAAAAAATTAATTTCAATAGATACTTTTAAGGGCACTCTAGTGTTAAGGTCACAAGGAAAGTCTTCAAATCAACTATGTATTGTTTGAGGTGAATGTAATTAAAATATAACTTTTATTCAAAATAATAATAAAACATATAGATTAATTAAAAGAAAAATAGCCCTGAGCATTGTTGTGTTGTATCAAATTAAAAAATATAATCTGTGTGCAATAATGTTACAGCACCAAAAGTAAGTAAGATACCACTGCACACTTATGCCTTAGAATGTGTTACGCTTATATCTAAGTCACTTCAACTAAGTGTTCTCACTTGAAGTACCTCAAAAAACCCCCCTCAGGAACTGAAATATTATAGATGGGAGCTAATCAGTTTCAATCTCCCACTCTAAGTTCCTAGTGACCGTAAAGAGGTTAATGAGTAACGGTCTGATCTCATCACAACACGGCACAGGCTATTACGTTTAAAATAATCAGCACCCTGCACAGTATATGTAAACTGATCAGTAAAATATTAAATCAAAATTAGATTTCAATGTAATTCACAGGATGTCTAATCTTCATTTTCTATATCTTAATATGTTTGTCATTGCAGAGTGCCGAGCTAAAACGCATACGCGCGTTTCACGGTCAGGCTTAATCAAGGCTACGAGATGGCTCATTTCCACGAGTTTAAATAGTCCCAGCATCCAATCATTTTGTACGAAAGGTGAAATCTCCCAACGTATTATCTAAGAAGAGAAATCCAGATAGACTTGTATTCCTACGAGAAATCCATCATATCGGAGATATCTCCACTTATTATGTGTTGACTATTCGCATTTCGAAGGTTGCTACAGTATTACCAACATAGCGAAAACACATTATTTCTTTGATTTTCGTATAGAAAACATCTTGATATATATAAAACTCATTGCTTCAATGCGAAAAAACACTATTATAAATCAATATTAGCAACAATACTAAAGAAAAGGGACAAAATAATAGAAATAAAATATTTGTGATATTGTGCTTTCATTGTATAAAAATACAGTGATCTCTAGTCACATTATTATTGAAAAATAAATAAACTAATCATAAAAAAATTATTTCTGACTCGAATTGTGAATATAATAATGTATAAAAGTGAATGAAAAAATAAGTGATTTGTGAAAAAGGAAATGTATCTTGAAATAATTGATGTACATCTATATCAAATCTGTATAAAAAAGTGAATACGTGAGTGAGAACAGTGTACACTTCAAATGTGTACACCTATATATAACAACCATATTTGTACCAATATGTTACCATCCTCTATCTCCATTGGTGAAACTGTGTGCAAAACCCCTCAGGTAAGTGTATTCAAAAAAACAATAAAAATACAATCCCCTTAATTCTACAATTGGGCTTTCCAGAAAGAAGCTCTCCTACAATGGACACTACAGTGAAATACATCTAAACTGTCATAAATACAATTGTCAATCATCTAATTGGCAACACTCTTATCCCTTGGAGATTAAATTTAAAAACAAATCACTGTACCCCATAAATGTACTCTGATGATATGATATAAACAGATCTAACATATTCTTCTTTAAAAGATCACAAAGATATGTCTCTAGATCTTCCATAGCTATTATTAATTTACTAGTAAATTTGTTAGATCAACCATAATTGGTATATACCCCTAATCACAAAAATTGGATCATAATAAATTTATTATATCATCTCTATAGGAATACCCCAAGATTATTGGTCTCATTCAATCCGCAAGGGTCAACACAATTCATGAGATAAATCCACCGAGATTCCTTCTGCAGAAGTATTCTATCTAGATTTCCTCTTCTGATATCGGATCGAACAGTTTCCAAACCCCAACATTTCAAATCCTTGGGGTTGGATTTATGGAATAACATGAAGTGTTTAGCCACAGGAGTTAAAATACGACTTAAATTTCTCGCATGAGTCACTGCATTCTTTATGCTGTTGATATGTTCCCCCAATCTTATACAAAGCTTGCGAGATGTCTTTCCTATATATCTGAGGTTACAAGTACATTCTAGGCAATACACCACTTTCTGTGTCTGACATGTATTGAAGTCATAACATCTATCTACTGTTCCAAATCTGTCAGTACTTTCTGAATTCTTCAACATGTAGCTACATGTCTTACAATGACCACGGGGGAAAGACCCCCTAGGTAGTGATCTAACAGTGCCTTGTTTTCTGTCCACAGAATGGCTATGAGTCAATAAGTCCCCTAGATTTTTGTTACGTCTAAAGCAAAAGGATGGTCTTTCTCCTAATAATTGTTGAAGACTGGGGTCAGACATAAGAATATTCCAACTCTTGGAAACTAGAACACGCTCCCCTCCGATTGTCGTATTTGGGACACCCTGCTGTACAAGTGTTACACAGCAAAGGTGAAAACAATTTATTTTTTTCCATATGTTTGTTCATTACTTAACAGTCATATTAACGTAACAATTATTTCCTATGAGAATAATAGGACTCTTTGTGATTGAGTCTTATAATGTTTTTAAGCCTGAATTTTTGTTTAAAAAAGAGCCCTTTTCACTACTGACTTTTGAGATTACATCTGGCTGTTGAATGCTGAGCTGGTCCTGTAAGCGCTCCCCTCCTGTTGTTGTCTTGTCTGTCGGAGCCCCTGGCTGGGGCTGTGGGGAGTTCTCTGGACCTGCGCTCTGAACTTTGGTGAGTTCTATTTTCTATTGCTGTATTGATACTGCATGGCTGTAGCATTCCCATAGTTAGAAGAATATATAAGGGGTGTCCCAAGTAGTAAGTAAAAACTCTAGATTTATTGATAATAAAAGCAGTGGATGCATCACTAAGAGCACGCAATATTGAAGAAACCTGTGGTTATCATGCTTTTTTTGTGAGGATGATGTACTAAATAGAAATGAAGTAATTCTGAAGCAAAATATCCATAGCATATAATTTGTTGGTGACTTCTGTAGCTCAATTTAAATGAATGGGAATTTGAAATTGCCTTTGATATATTATATTTGCATCAAAATAAAATCTGTATAGCAGGGCCAGACAACTTTTGGCAATGCAACAACTGGAGATTATAACTCGCATCATCCCCATCCAACCATTTGCTGGTTGGGGATGATGGAATTTGCAGTCTCCAAAGTCAACAATTCCATCTAAATATGGCCACATAGTCAACAATTCCCTCTATGAATGGTCATAAATCAACAATTACCTCTAAGTATGGCAACATAGTCAACAATTCCTTTCAAGTATGGCCACTTAGTCAATGAATCTCTCTTGAAGTGCCACAACAAATCTTCATTATTGTTTTCTTTTAGCGATCTGGAGAAAGATATAAATGTAAATTGTTTTGTACTTTGCTGTGGCTTTTTTGCAAATGAGCCCAGTGCTTTACAACAGGGGTATGCAACATTTGTATTTCATGTTGTTGGAGAAGGAGACTACAACTCCAATTATCCCCAACCAGCCAAAAGCTGGAGACCCAAGTGTTGCTTACCTCTGCTCTAGAAAGTGTCAGTAAGCCAAACTGATCTAAATTATAATTTGGACCAGGAGGGCCACACTGTAGATAGAATGAGAAATCTTGTTGGGAGCTATACTTTTTTAGCTAGGGGACCACATTTGGCCCCAGGGCCTCATGTTTGACGTGCTTGCTCAAAAGTATTAAATAAGCAATGTTGGAAGGAAGGGGAAACAGTTCATATGTGATGTTATATACCCTCCTCCAACTGACTGGAAATGGTGCACCCATCTCCTCAATTAGAGGAGCCCAGGGGATGCCAAGAGGCCCAAATACAGACAAAAACAATTTCTAATCATTAAACTTTAAACTTTAAACATTAAACATTAAACTTTAAAAACTTGCTATCTAACTAGCTAACCTTAAAATATGTTATGAATGAATACATACATCAATCTCTAACATCACGCATACATGAATTGATCAAATCCTAAAACAATAAAAAAATTTACTTTGTTCACAAAGACATTTAAACCTTGGACAGGAAAGAGAGAGAGGAAATGGAAAGGGGAAGTCAATTATGGATAGGGGAACATTAAGATAGAGAAAAGAATAAGGGAAAAAATGTCTACATCACCACAGTCAGACTGAGGAATACAAATAAATCTGGGCTGTGAATATAACACTTAATACAATGTTTCTAATGACTCATTTGGGGAGATGCACTAAAGGGTGATAAAGAGGTGGTAAAGTGGAGATTTCTCCAGTGAGATCACTTCTCCAATTCCTATGTTATTCTATGGAGCCCATGTACTAAGATTTCTAAAGTGGGATAGATCTTAGTGAATGGGCTCCATAGAATAACATAGTAACAGGAGAAGTGATATCACTGGAGAAGTTATCTCCAATTTATCACCTCTTTATCTTCTCTTTATCACACCTTAGTGCATAAACCCCATTGAGTCCCTCTGGCATACCTCCCAACATTTCAAATTTTCAAAGAGGGACACTTGTGTTTTGGGGGCATTGCTGGGGGCGTGACTGGTGAGTGGGGCATTCCCGATAATTTCATG
Source organism: Rhinophrynus dorsalis (assembly GCA_037306005.1). Taxonomy (NCBI): domain Eukaryota; kingdom Metazoa; phylum Chordata; class Amphibia; order Anura; family Rhinophrynidae; genus Rhinophrynus; species Rhinophrynus dorsalis. The sequence continues at coordinate 431,275,074 of CM074719.1, read as the reverse complement.
ACCTACTGACACCTCCTTCTGTAACCTAATTAATGACTTATAACAACACCAAAGTATTTTATTTACACAGACTAATTACTAAACACATATACTGATGTTTAAACAAACATTAATGTGAGTTTTATTGCTGTAGAGCAATATGATACACTTATATACACACCATACTGTCTGATCTCCTAAAAAGAGGGACATCAGGGTGGAAAAGAGGGACAGAGGGATTTGGGACTAAAAGAGGTACTGTCCCTCCTAAAGAGGGACACTTAGGAGGTCTGCCTCTGGAACATACTCCTTATATATCTATGATGTTGTGGTTGTTACTAAAATATTTGCTCATCATAAACATCTCAGGAAGATAGGCCCATATTTATAAAAGCAAACTGGAGTAATTCTGGAGTAATCCAACTTAAAAAAAAACAAAAAACAAAACAAAACAAAAACAAAAAGATGATCACAGACCAGCACTCAAACTTCTCCAAATTTAATAGATAAAGTATCAAAATGCATCATAGGAATAGTATCCAAAAATTAACACACCAAAAAATATAAATGGTTAATAAGCTTGCACGCAAAAGCAGGTTAGAAGATACCGGAGGGCTTCCTCAGAGATATCACAATATATTCCGCTCCTTGATAATTGTAGCGTCTCCCAACAATTAGTAGATCCACAAAGTATCTTCTCAAATAGGAAGCCAACAATGTATAACAAGGCAGAGATAAAAGGCATGAAGCGATCATCCTATATAATAATTTGCTAAAATGTGTGTAATGGTGCAGTCATGCGCAGTAGAGAATGCTGCGTGTGCTGCGGTCATGCGCAGTAGAGACTGCCCGCGCCGCGGCTGATACAGCTCCAGCGCGTCCAGCTCTGTATCAGCCGTTGTGCGGGTAATCTCTACTGCACATGACTGTCCTGCGACCGGCTGGCAGTGGCACTGTGGCCAGTGTAACGGGCTCTTCAGCTAGTTCACATATAGTGTATTAGCGGATCTCTCAGCCCAGCCACAGCCACACATTGCAATATAGCAATAGAAGGGGAACATATAAAAGGTGTCAACCTCAGCGCTTTGGAGTTTTCCTCACTTACTGCAATGATATCACTTCTCATGATCTGTAACTTATTCATTAGTGATGAGTTGCTTCTTTAAGTGGGGAAAACGACAAAGTGGTGAGGCTGTCACCTTTTTTTTGATGTGTTAATTATTTTTTCATGTGTTAATTTTTGGATACTATTCTTATGATAGATTTTGATATTTTATCTATTAAATATGGAGATGTTTGAGTGCTGGTCTCTGATCATCTTTTTCTTCTTTTTGTTTTTTATTGTATGGATTATGATCTTTACAGAACCCTGTGTGTGTTACACATAGGTTTACTTCCCATGATATAATATACATGAACTCACCATATATACTTTATTATGTTTTGTTTTTTTCCATAAAATAATTCAGCTTCACCATACGGGATGAATACAAATTGCTGTTAAATTAAATTGGGATTTTCAATGCAATGGAGACCTCTCTGGCATTCAAGAGGTTAGAAAAACTCTACTCAAGTTCATGGGATTTAGGAATTTTTATTTGTCCCTATCATGCAGTTGATTTATGCCAGAATACCTCCAGTTTGCTTTTATGATTGTGGGCCATAATCCATACAGTAAGCTTGATAGAAGACAGAAGGCTGAGGCAAGAAGAATCATGGTTAGTATTCCCTCAAAGGTGACCACCCTATCAATGAATTAATTAAAAGAATAATGTTAGTGTTACCTTTATATTGAGCATTAGCATATTCTACAAGGCTAAACAATGGCATGAGAAATAAGATAGTAATGTAGTAGCAACTATTATAAAAGACATAAAACAAGAAGTAATGCCATTTTACGCACCTCCCAGCCAATCAGTTTCTAGTGGGTGGATGACGAAACCCACTAGAGGCTGACTGGCTGGGAGGTACGTAAGGATACATCCCAGCCAGCGGAAGGCTATAAACCATTGTGAACACAGACTGGGCATTTAAAAGTCAGTCTCTGTTCAATTTTTCCACAGGGACACTTGGGCAATTGCCAGAGAGCTATAAAGGAGGTGGGATTTAGGTGGAGGCGGTAGCAAGATTTAACCCTGTCAATTCCTCTTCCAATTATTTTTTCAAAGGCAATACATTTTATATTCCATGTGGACTACAAAACTATTTTTTGCTAAATGGATTCAAAAAAACTTTTTTTCGCATTGGACAAAAAATTATTTGTCATATTGGACAACAGGTACAGATTTAGCCCTTTGAGTGCCAGAGAGGTAAGCAATGGTTTGTGTAATCTTCCAGCACTCAATGATTAACTACTGCATATCTTAGAAAAAGACTGTTTACAAGCACAATTTAATAATGATTATTTTTTTCTTCACAGGGACATCTCTTGGAAATAGCAGAAGATAAGGAGACAAAAGATAAGACAACAGAAGAAGAGAAAGAAGAAGAAGAAGAAGAAGGAAGATAGAAGATGACAGAAGAAGACAGAGAGTGGATGGAAGGTAAGTGTAATACAGCTGTGGGTGTTAGGCTAGTGTTAGGGATAATATTGTTGCACTTTACTGTTTGGGGTAGTGTAAGGTTAGTGTAGGTGACTGTGTGTTTGAGCTCATGCTATTTAGCTTGGGTTTCGGGAACTTAAAACACACAACGGATGTTTGGCCCAAAGTCAGATTCTTTGACTATTTTGCTGACCACAAATAAATTGAGGCCAAAATATTGGCTAATGAGCAGTTAAACTAACCGGGTTTTGAGCCAAGCTAAATCTTGTTCCCTCTCAGACTCTGTAAAATCTGTGGCACAATGCAGAATACAGAAAAATCCAACTGAAATATCAATGAAATTTAAAGTTGTCTTTGGAATGCTTTGGATACCTCACTGGTACTTAAAGGGTCATAGTTTTAAGAAAAAAAGCAAATATTTAGTGGTTAGGTTTATCAGAAAATGTTCTAAACAGAAAATCTTTACAAATGTATCTGTAGCAAATTACTTTTTGAAAAGAAGAGATAAGTGCAATATTTATTCAGTTCATATTTCACTGTGAATACACGTGTATTTCATGAATTCTCATGAATTCTCCTTGTTAACCCCATGGATGCTTCAGAGATCTCCATCACATTACTTAGCAATGTGGCTTTTATATGGCCAGTCTCTGTTAAAAAATGGTTCCCACTCTTCCATTGGATGGGAAGTGGATTTAAGCAGGGCATAGAAGCCAACATGGGATGACTCAATGTGCTAGAAGCTGATTGGCTGGAAGGTCTGGTTCTGTACCTTGTGTAGTCCCAAATCCCAGCCAATGGGAGCGTGGGAACCATTTTGATCAGAGACTGGCCATATATAAGGCAGTTTCTATTCAAATTTCTCTCAGTGTGGTTAGGGCAACAGTCCAAAATGCTCTATAAAATATGTGTTTTCATAAAAAAAAGTTTACTGCTCCTTTCAAAAACTAACCCCTTGGATGCTAACAAGGTCTCCAATGCAACGCTTTGCAATGCATTTGGGACACATCTAATACCTAAGGGGTGTAACTCTGCAATGAGTTGCTAACTCCTCTGACCCTAAAGGGTTAAAACTCAATTTATTATTCTTTGGTGCATATGGAGTAGTTTGCCTTTATACTAATGCCCCATAGTACCTTAACCCATTGAGAACACATCAGTCTGATTCTCAATGGGTTAAAGATTAAAACTTTCCCCAGGGAAAAATATGTAATCTTCTGAGATTACAAATCAGTAGTAGAGAACAGAAATCACCAAAACTGGTTAAAAAATAATTTATATTTAATTGTCAAAGGATGAGCAGATAAAAAATGAAAATATTTACTCTTGATATTTTCATTGGCTGAACATGAAACATTACCATTAGTCGTAATCTTTGTCTTTTTCAGATAAAGAAATAAACATGTTTATCTGCAGCCTTTTATCTGTGAACTGTTTATTCTGTGCTTAAGATAGTTAATGTTTCCATGCATACCAGGGAGGTTAGTGCTTAATCATTTCCATAAAATAAAAGTAGTGAATATAAAAAGTAGAGGAGTTTTCTCTTTTCACTTTCTTTAATTAAAATTAATTCACAATGCAAGCATCTTAACTATTTAAAGGACCATAGGGATGAGCAATGCATTGAATTGAACATCCATCTGGCCATAAAAGGTTAAGCAGTTTTAAATAATGAATTATTTGTAAACCTAACCTGTTCTCCTTCCATCTCCTTCAGACAACCCCCCTTTCTTCCATGTCCTTGGTCTGCTCCCCCTTTCTATCTCTTTAGCACACTTCCCCTTGCTATTTCCCTTGTCTGCCCCTTGCTCTCTACTCATTCCTTCCCACCTCATGCTGTCCAATAAAGGGCAAATTTAAAATCCCATTGATTTATTTGGGGATTTTAATATCTCTAGTGACAGAGAGAGATTCCCAATGCTTTATAATACATTGGAACCCTTTACCTGCTGCCAGTTCTGCTGCCTTCATCTGCCACCTTATGATCCCCTGCTCAGGATGTCTAGTCTGACAGTCTGTGAATGGAGTGATAGAAGGTAAAGAGGGTTTAAGATGGTGTGTTTGTGAGATTAAGATTGTGATGATGTGGGATTGAGATGTTGGGGAAGTGGGATTGTGATGTCAATGTAGTGGGATTAAGACAAAGAAGGAGTGACATTGAGAATCAGAGAAGAGATGAGGAGAAGCAGCAGCAGTAGTAGTAGTAGGGAGTTAGAAAATGAAAATAATCATTACAGTAAGTATGCATTTTTATAATTTTATTCTTGTGGATTGCTCTTAAAATAACCTTTATGTTAATGTTCCATCAGATAAAATATATACTAATGTATTTCAGTAAAGCACCAATAATTTGGTTTACCTTTTATAGGACTGTTCCAGGTCAGACCGCCATAACAAATTTGATGTTCTATAATATCTGATAAAACAATCCTAGTTTTAAGAAATGTCTCTTACACACTTGCTTTCTTGATATTTATCAAATGTATTTATTTTTGATAGCCAATCATTGCTTATGAAATGGATTTCAGTTGTGTATGGAGTACTGGTAGATCTAGATATTTGAAAAGCACTTAATCACTTTCTTACATCTTCCTTTTTGCACAATCTTGTATGGTGTTTTTTAGGCCCAGAGATCTGAGGTGCTATTGAAGTTTTAGAAGTTCTACTTCAAGCCTCTAAGGGAAAACATCTAAATCAGTGGGACCAGATAGGATACACCCAAAGTTGTACATTTACGATAAAGGATACCTACACTGTTGTGTGATAGGTGTGTTCTGCTGCCATTTACAGTATAATCAGTTCCATGGAAAACCTGCTCAGACTGCAAATTTCTGGTGGGCAAATAAGGGTTTCCACTGCAGTACGCTTCAGTGCTGGCCACACACTGTTTTGTTTGCCAGTAGTCAATGGGGTCATTGTTTCTTCCTAGAATGTAACAATCCTGCAAGTATGCTATAACCATGTCACATGTAGTGGGACCACACCGAGGAGCTACACGGTGTTTGTGTGTATCAGTTACCAACCCATACTCTTGGACATGTCCCATAGAGATGTGCCATTACCAGCACCATCACAAAAGTTAGATTGCCTCCCCTGAGACACATGAATTGCTTTCTGTGATGTGTTTAGAAATATGTTAGGCTGTTCTTGCTGATGGTTCATATATGCCAGTTTTCAAATATGTCAAATTGAGATGAAGTTCCACTTGAAGTAAAAAATGCCTCAAAACTAACAGGAACTGAAGATGGCTGCAGTACAGGCCTAGCAGAGCATCAACTGAGAAGAGACCCAGTGTCTAGTGATGTATATGGCTGGAAGACTATAGGCAGTCATCAAATGCATAGAAAGTGAACAACGTATTAAACATGACAACTTTGTTTAACCCTTTGAGTGCCAGAGGGGTATACAGCACATTGTTTTTTGTCCAGTTACATCTGGTCTCCTAAAATGGAGGGACTCTGTATAAAAAGAGCTGTAATTCCTACACAGTTCATGGATTAAGGATATAAATACCCTCAAGTTAGAGATGAGTGACAATCCTCATCCTCTTAATCATTGTATTTGAGCTATAACAAAAACTTGAGTCACTGTTCAAATAATTATGGACTGCACTGTGTATTACAGTTAGTCAAAGGCAGAAGAAGACAGCTTACACTTATAGTTGTGATTTGTACCCCCAATTTATTTCTTACAATTGATCCACCTCACCCATTGAATGATAGGGATGTCTGCAACCCACTGCTTCTTAATGCACTGGGTAGATAACCTAAGATGAACACTTAGTACTATATATTAAAAAAGAACATTTACTCCTAGATATAGTTGTGTGTATATAGTATAAAATGAACATCAGCCAATATGAATCTTTTTGAGCCCTGATGAAGATCAATATTTGGTGACTGAAACATTGCCTGATGTACACTGATTTATATCTATCTATCTATCTATCTATCTATCTATCTATCTATCTATCTATCACATAGTAACATGGTTGATGAAGCAGAAAACAGATGTGTCCATAAAGTTCAGCCCATGCTAAATCACCCCGTCGATTCAGAGGAAGGCCAAAAAAAACCCATTCAAGCCATCTCCAATTAAGCTCCAAGTGGGTAAAAAAATTCTTCCTGATTCCAAATAGCAGTCAGATATTTCCCTGGATCAACATTCTATATGCTTTGAAGCAAACTGTCATAATTCTCAATATTGTTCTGTGCTAGATAGGTACCCATTAGTTTCTGAAAACAGTTACAGTATCTGCAAGCTCATCATCCTGTGGCAAACACTTCCACAACTTTACATAGTGGGAAGTTCAATTTTTTTATACTATGGGGCAATTTTTTTATAGTATAAGCAGACAATAGAAGTGTTCTCACAGGAAAACCTGTGATGTTAGCAAAATGGTGGAATCATTCTCTATGTTAGGAACATTATGCAGTTTTCACAAAAAAACTCCCATGGGAATGATACAGGACTTCTGCCCATTCCTACTGCATATGCTTTCTTATTCTATCAGTCTCCATCACATTGCCAGTGCACCACAGAAAGAGCAATGTGTGGAGACATGTTGCCAGATCCCCACATTTGCAGACTCAGTGTCATCAGATTGTGGTACTGGAGGGCACAGTGGCAGTACCAAGGAAGAGTACGACCCGGAGTGACACTGCTGTGAAGTCTATCATATATCATCATTACCTGAGCAGTATGCTCACTCCAGCTCTCCATACTTCTTATAACCTTTTATCCACTGCTAGCAATTTATTGACTCTTCCAAGCTACAAGAAAGAAGCTGGTTGATCCGCTTTCTCCTACAGAGTTCCAAAAGCCTGGAATAACATACTCAAAAAAATGAAATCTTCTGCCAATTTAAAATCCCTAAAACTAAGTGCTTCTTCATATTTCAAAACAATTCATAACTATATATTAATGCAAATGTGTGGTTTTTATTTTTCTTGCTTCTGTTTGTGCAGAAATGTGTAACTTTATACAGTAAATGCTCTATAGGACATACAGTACTTAAAAACAAAAGACAGTCAATGTATTCTACCTGGTAAAATACTTTCCATGTGTGTTCGTGTTTTCTGTTTGCATCTTGCAGACTTCAATGACTTTAGCTGATTGGTTTACCCATTTGCAGGTAAACTCTATGTTTGGTTTAACCATTTGCAGGTAAACTCTATTTTTTTCTTTAAAACATTCTTGAGTGTATATCACTTTTGTATAATTGGTTATTTATTGCTATGCATAGCTGAATGTTAATTGCAACAAGACCTAAAAAATGTTTTTGCAGGATTTAAGCCCACAGTCAGGATAGACAGTGGTGGCAAACCACCACCAGAACATTATGACACTCATTATGGCACCCACTATCAACATTCTGGCCTTTACTTTTGATGTGACAAACCCCCACCTTTATATCAGCAATGTTAAAACATCCCCCAAGAAATCTGGTACTGCTGTCAGTATGGCTTTTGCCATCTCCACTGAACACAGGTGACTGGGTGATGGTGGGGGTGGTGGGTGATTTAATAAAATAATGAATCCTGAATGCCTCCAGCATATTCAGTGGGATAGAATGTTTGCAAATACTCCCTGATTGCCTGTATTCATTTGCTCTCTACCACATTGCCATATTTGGACAGTGCACCACACAAGGTGCAATGGGTGGAGATAAACTGCCAGATACTCACATCTACAGATTCACTATCAACTGGTAGTGGTGGTAATGGAGGCAATGGTGATACTGTCAAGAAGGAAGAGCATCCTGTGGGTGCCAGCAGGACAAGGGGTATATTATCCCACACCTGGACCTTAGAACAAAAACAGATCAATGATATCATATGTGCCAACATATGTCCCCCTGCTTTACCTTTTTCACTACCTTATCACACATAGTTAACAGCGAGTTTGCTAATGATTGCATTGCACATACCCCAAGGTAAAATATTCCCATACCCATGATCTTAGTGAGGCGTGATGTAGAGAAGAATACCCTTCTTCTCCAGAGGCACCTTCAATGGCTGTGGTATGTGCTGTTGCTGCTGCCTCAGCATCAGCACTAAAGCTAGGAGCAGTAATAGCAGTATATGGAACCACATTTACCTGTCCTATTCCAATATATCTTCTGGTTGAACCCAGTTCCATGCTGACCACTGTGGTCTGGTTATCAGCTTACTGTCATGACAGCTGAACATCTTTCTCTGATGACTTTGTAGCAGGAATTACAGTAGCAGCAAATGCCAGAATGTCACTGCTGGTGATGGTGGTGTTGCCCATTCCCAAATGCATTTCTTTCAACATTCCTTATCGGTTTCTGCCAAAAACACACTCATATTCTGCTCTGCACCAGCTGTTCAAGCACCCTCACTCTTGTCACCACCAGTCTCTTGCTGTTTTGTAAGTCTGCTTGGCGATGACAAATGTCACACTGTTGGTGATGACAAATATCATACCCTGTGTCACAATTACTATAATTTCACTGACAGCAGTAAGAGCAGCAGCTGGCAACTGACCAGCTGCTTATACTGCTGTCAACTGACCCCCACCTCCCTTTTTTATTATCTTATCCCAGATACCTAGAGATGATGTTGTGGGACTGTGACTCATTTGGGCAAAGGGAAGTGGACTCCCTTCACTGCTGTTGCTCCTTTGTGGTAGCTAGCCCTTTCTCTCTGTATCTCTGTCTTCTCTTTCCCTTCTGCCTAATATCTGTCATGGTTGTCAGGAAAAGAAGGACAGACACAAATATAGGAAATAAAAACACCTTTATTGAAAATGCACAGAGTATAATAATACCCACATAAAACCCAGGACCCCAGCAGTGGTACAACGTCTACTAGCCAGAACTGCACACTGTGCCGAGCACTGCACTACTAACATTATACCGGAGTATCCTTGGTATGTGCTGGAGGTTCTAACAACGATAAGAACCAGGCTACTCGGGTATCTATAAACTTCCAACCAGGGATATGTAACTGGAGGCAATCGGGAGTGTGTGCAAACCCAGACCACGGAGGCCCAAATGTTTATGGTCGGGCTAGAGGATTTAGGCACAGATCAAGTAGTCAGCCAGGGCCACAGGTCAGGACGGATGTGGGTAGTCAGACAAACCAGAGGCAACACTGAGCGAGTAGGAGACCAGAGCCACAGGTCTGAACTGATGTGGGTGGTCAGATAAACCAAGGAGCAAGTAGTTAAGCCAGAGCCACAGGTCTGAACCAATGTGGGTAGTCAGACAAACCAGAGGCAACACGGAGCGAGTATAGCCAGGCCCACGGGTAAGGACTGATATGGGTAGTCAGACAAGCCGGGGTCATACACAGAGAGAGTAGTCAGCCAGAGCCACAGGTCAGAACCGATGTGGATAGTCAGACAAGCCAGGGTCATACACGGAGTGAGTAGTCAGACAGAGCCACAGGTCAGAACCGATGTGGGTAGTCAGACAAGCCGGGGGTCATACTTTTAGTGAGTAGTCAGCGAGAGCCACAGGTCAGAACCGATGTCGGTTGTAAGCCGGGGTCATACACAGAACGGATTTGGAGTCAGGCATGGGTCACAATGAAACGCTAGAGATATGAGTAGGAACACCATGTAAGGGCAATGACTGATAGGCCCAAGGGAGTTTAAATGGCAGCACAGCAAGGCAGGAATCAAGCAGGCAAATAAACTTATGTCTATAAAACAAGAGCTCGTACAGCGCCCGTTAGTGACGTCAGAAATGAGGAAGCAGCTGGCCATCATGCTGCATGGCAGAGCAGAGGAAGGATGCACAGGAGACATAGGCTTGCTTAGGGATATTGTGATTGTACCCCCCCTTAATGACCCCTCCCCTGAGGAGTAAGGTGAGCACCAGCAGGGAAGCGGGAGTGAAAACTGAGAATAAGAGCAGACGCATGCAAATTCTTTTTGGCAGCCCAGGAGCATTCCTCAGGATCATACCCCTTCCAGTCTACCAGATATTGTACCTGACCTCTGACCGTACATGTGTCCAAGATATTTTGTACCTCATATTCTTCATGGTCACCCACTCTAACAGGCCTAGTATGAACAGTGGCAGAAGTGTAACGGTTGCAAACCAGATGTTTAAGCAGGGACACTGAAACACATTGGAAATGAGCATATTGGCAGAGAGGTCAAGGGCATAGGTTACAGGGTTGATCTTATAGAGGACCCGAAAGGGGCCTACAAAATGAGGAACAAGCTTTTTCAAGGCACCTGGAGATGGAGATTACGTTTGAAGCAATGGAGGAAATGTTCCTACGCTTGATTGGACCTCTCTGTATCACAGTAAGACTGAGGATGGTAGGCAGAGGAGAGCTAGAGCTGGATACCCATCTGTCCACAGTAGGATCTCCAAAATCACGACACAGACTGGCTCCCACGATCTGAGATGACTACTTGGAGACAAACCACCTCTTTGGCAAAGATTTCAGCCAACTCCTTAGAAGAGGGGAGTCCCTTAAGCGGCACAAAATGAGCCATCTTTGAAAATCTATCCACAATCATGAGGATGACGGTGTAGCCCTCAGATACTGGTAATTCTACCATAAAGTCAATGGATAAATGCAACCATGGACGCTCCCCATTAGGGATGGGTTGAAGGAGGCCCACTGGGAGGTGTCTGGGAGTCTTCTTCCACGCACAAGTATAAGATGCAAGGATAGGTTGGTGTATTGCTGCTTTGTTAAGTTTATTTTTGGCTAGAGCTAAGTCTGAAGAAGTGGTCTTAGTACCACGAAACGTTATTACAGCTTGCCAGTATTCTGTTTTAAAACTGTTTTATTATTGAACTTTTCCAATCATTGTATTTGGAGTTCATTTTATTTAAAAAAAATTTTTTTGAGATAAATAAGCAGCAAAGTGGTGAATTCCATCGATCCTGAATACAGCTACCTGAGCAGAGACAGGGAAATCTCTCTGCATGCCTAATTAGCTGTGGTGTGATATAAGTCTTTCCACAACCATCACTTTTGTGAGTATAATACTAAAATATACTCTATAAATGGTTTAAAAGGATAATAGGCACCATCAGGCGCCCTCTTCTGTTTTCTATTTTGTTTACAAGTATCGTACTCCCTTTGAGTTGTTTTGAGGAGCGGCCTTGTGAAGATAAATATTCTTGCTGTATAGGGGACGGCATACGAAAATATCCCCCAAGTGTGTATGTCAACTAACATTCATTTGTTGAGTTGACCTCGCAAAATTGTGAGTACAGCTTCAAAGGGGAAAGTGTGGGTTGATCACATAAGTTATTGCACTAGGAGAGCCTTCTTTTCTTGTCTTTGCAACATTCAGAAACGAATGTGGAACAATCCAATCTCAGGCTGGGCCACCAAAAGAGTCTAGACATAGTTCATATGAGTTGATCTCTCCCAACATACCCTGCAGCCTTTGAGGAATGGTATTTCTCCAGCAATCTGGTACGTAACATCTCCCATTAGGTTTATCTGCCGGAGTGAACGCTTGAGCAGCCAATATCTCCTCACCCAATGGAGAGGTAATACTAGTACATATTGTAGCCAAAATGCAGTCGGAAGGAATGATGAGGACATTTGTTTTATAGTATAGGCAGACTAATAGGCAGACAATGGAGGTGTTCTATCAGGAAAACCTGTGGTGTTAGCAAAATGGTGGAATCATTCTCTATGTTAGACACATAATGCAGTTTTCACACAAAACTCCCATGGGAATGATACAGGACTTCTGCCCATTCCTGCTGCTGTGATGGATGTTCATCTGTCAGATGACTCAGCAACAGAAAGTATACTGGCAGCAAATGTCATGATGTCTCATGCCTCTCTCTACCTGATGATAACAAATGTGATGCAGGTCCCCTTCTGTTACACATGTCATTACAACTGGCACAGTGACAGCAGCAGTGGGCAGTGGGACAAGGTTGCAAGGCAAGTAGTGTGCTTCTATGGCTACTGGGTCATGCTTTGGGTCAGTATGTTTAGTTCTGTGGCTATCAGTGCAGTAGGGAAAGGCCGAGGGATCAGATTTTGTAAGTCTAAGCTTTGGTGGGCCAACGGCTGGTGGGGAGTGATGGGAGTTATTATCTGGCAGAAGGATGAGGGCATCATGTTACCCATCCCTATGACTACCAGTGCAATGAGACAAGACCGGGGGTTTCAGTATATATGATTCTACAGCTTCAGTGGAACTAGACTGGTGGTCAATATGTGTGGTCCTAAGGCTACTGTGGGACAAGGCTGGTTCTATAGCTACCAGTGCAGAGGGATAAGACTAGGGGTCACTATGTGTATGGCACAAAAAAGTGGAAAAACAGCACTTCTTGCCGGAATTCCCAAAGAAGACACATTTCTCTTTTTTAGGCAAATGTTTTCATCCATCCCTATTAGTTAGTCATACTGTTGTTGGAATCATTGAGAGAATTCCACTAATATATTTATAACAGAAAAAAAATTAATCACATTACCAAAGATTCTTACAACAATGGCAAAATAGATAAGAACAAGCTAGTGAATCACATGTTAGCATACTTTGAGTACTATCCTTGCATAGTCTTCATTAAAAGCAATGAGGAATACATTCTTGCTACATTGCTAGACCTCCACTTTAAACATAAAATTTCTGAATTTGCAGCAAGGTGTGCGCATCAGCATTCTGAATAATCGGATGCTGTGAAAGAATATAAAGAAATACTTAGAGCGCTAGTGAAAGATTGCATTGTGGAGGATGAGGGAGGGAAATGAGGGGTAAACCTACTAGAAATCATAGTGAAAAGGAAGTAAAAGAAAGATTATACCATCAGAATCAACATCATCATCAAAACATTTTTCAGAATGTATAGCTCTGTGCACTGCACCAGTCCCACAGCTTTCCATACATCCCTTCAACTAAATAAGAGCTCTGATCTTCTTCCCATACACATTTTTTGTCAGCTGCCACCAGTGTTGCCTGATTTGAGGTCTGTGTTTGCTGTGATTTTTTAAACGCAATCCTGGCTATACAAAAAAAACAGACAACACATCAGGTGATACCGACAGTGGGCAACAGACAGAATTTATTTGTAGAGGAGATCAGAATTCTTATTAGTGTCATAGTGTAACTTTGCAGGGAGGGCTGTGGAACTCTTACTGTTCAGAATAGCAATCCTTATGTGGTGCAGTGGTGGGTAAGTTTCAGTGTAGAACAACTATACATCTCCCTCCTGTAGTGGTCTAAATGACTGCTTACATTACTTTGACATATATCCTGCTAATGTTCCTGCTCTAAAACCAGAGGATTAAAGACATGGGGAAGTGTAGTATTTTTAGGTTTGACTCTAACCAATCAGTTTATAGTAGGTGAGGCTACCGCTCTTTAATGTGAAACATCACTTTCATGGTTTTAGTCAGTTAGAGCAGTAACATTATTTTATGAAGATTTTATATTGTATTTCTGCTTTATAAATAAACCAAAACCTGCTAATATAACGATGAGCATTGTATGTGTACCGAATACTAATAGCAAGCAATAACGAACATTACATGGTGTCAGAAGTGGGATATTGGGCCATAAAACTAACTGATGAGTCATCCAAAACTGACCACTTTTAACACCATTTTCGGGTGTTACAAATTTAACCACCTTCCTTTGTGATTAGTCTCCAACCAAGATGAGTTCCAGAGCAAGACTGACAAATCCTATGAAGGGTTAAATGGCGTAACTGCAGTAGTTAATGATATCCTCATTTTTGGCAAAACGAAAGCAGAGCATGACCAAAATGTCATGGCCATGCTACAACATTCCAGGGAAGAAGGTGTCAAACTTAATCCCGAAAAAAACATCATTTGCACCACTCAAGTAACCTATTTTGGACACATACTCACGACTGATGGGGTCAAGCCAGACCTGTAAAATTGCTGCAATACGGGATATGAAAACAGACAAAGGTGAATTAGAAACTATACTTGGCAGGATCAACTATTTAGCTGATGTCACTGCTCCAATGCAACAACTTTTTAAAAAAAAATACTGAGTTCCTCTGGGACACTTAGCAAGATGAGGCATTCACCATAGTGAAGAATTTGCTCACATGTGAGCCAGGACCGGTACTCACATATTTTGACCCTCACAAAGAGCTAACTTTGCAGGTTGATCCTTCCAAATATGGTCTCGGAGCAGTATTATTGCAAAACGACAGGCCAGTTGCATAAGTATCCAAGTCACTCATAGACAATTAAATTAATTATGCGCAGACTGAAAAAGAACTGTTTGCTATCTTATTTGGCTGCAAGTGGTTCCATCAATATATTTATGGCCACCACATTGTCATGGAAATTACCACAAACCATTGGAATCTATTATGCGCATACCAAAGGCATCCAGCCCCCCAGTGCTTCAGAGGATGATCTTACAGTTACAAAAGTACACCTTTGGCATCATCCATCATCCAGGAAAATACATTCCTGTGGTGAACACATTATCCGGGCAGCCACTGCCCTACCAGGACCCCAGCCTCAGTGAAGGCATGGATGTGCAGGTACACACTATATACAGTAGTCTTCCAGCCAGCGATCCCAAGCTGGAGGAACTTAAAGTTCAGTCAGAAAGAGACATGCAATTCCAGGAAATAAAAGACAGCATACTCAATGGTTGGCCTGAGGACAGGAAGCAATGCCCTCCAAGCATACTAGAATATTGGAACCATAGAGGTGAGTTATCATTCCTGCATGGCATCATTTTTAAAGGCGAAAAGATTGTTATTCCATCAAGCCTGCATCCAGAGTTTCTCACATGCATACATGCCATTCATCTAGGCATGGAGAAATGTAAACAGAGAGCCCTTGACATCTTATTCTGGCCAGGTATGGGGAAGGAGATTGAGGAAATTGTGAGCAAATGCCTTACCTACTGCCCTTCAAAGGTGAAGGAGCCAATGATAAGCCACAGTGTTCTGGACAGACTATGGCAATTAATTGTCACAGATCTATTTACCTGGAGGGATGAAGTTTACCTCACCACTATTGATTATTACCGCTGATTCTCTGAAATGAGCAAGTTACAAGGTACAACATCAGCTGCTGTAATACAAGCACTAAAAGCTGTTTTTCCAAGACACAATATCCTTGAGAACGTTATCTCGGATAATGGCCCGCAGTAGAAATCCAGTGAGTTCACAGCATTTGCCAATACATGGACATTCAAACACATCACTTCTAGCCTGTACTACCCACAAAGCAATAGACTGGCAGAAAAATCAGTACAGACTGCAAAGACTTTGCTGGAAAAGGTTAGAGCAGACAGGAAGGATCCTTTCATGAGTCTCCTAGAATACTAAAACAGCCCCATTGATAACTTCAAATCACCAGCACATCTACTGATGAGCCATCACCTGAGATCCACACTCCATAGAACCATCTAGCATCTGATACCTAAAGCTGTTTGCCACAATGCCGTCAGAGCTAGTAGGCTGCATCATCAGCAGTGACAGAGGATCTATTATAAAAGGTCTGCAAAACCCCCCTATCAAGGCTCACTGAAGGACAGAGAGTGTGGGTGCAGGAGCAGGGCCAATGGAAATGAGCTGTGGTCACCCAAACAGCTAACCCAGACAGGTCATACCATATACTCACCAGGGACGGACTGGTATACAGGCTCAATAGGTGCCATCTCCTAGATACCCATGAGTCACGTAACATCAGTGAGGATGCAGTATCTATACCTGAGAGCACCAGCTCAAGTCATACACCATTGCACCACGAGTCATCAAAAGTCACTGGCCGCACATCAGAGGTCTGTGAGGCATTGCCGATGTCTGTCCCCTACCGGACCAAATAAGGACATCAAGTCAAATCTAGAGACATTCTGTATTTATAATCACATTCAGTATACATGAAAGACATAGACGGAATTATTGTATATATATTACATAAGACTTTATGTATTATATTATTGCATATTCCTGGCAAACATTTACATGTTGTTAATGTTGAACTTTCCTGCATAATTCTTATACAGTGCATGTATTACCTAACCCTTTTTATCCCATATATCAGTACCTGTTATGTATATTTGCAAGTATTATATATTTATTATTATTTTTAGTAAGGGATAGGTAGAATTCTTATGTTTGACTATAGCCAATCAGCTTATAGTAGGTGTGGCTACCACTCTTTAATATGAAACAACACTTCCTGGTTTTAGTCAGTTAGAGCAGTACCGTTATTTTATGAACATTTTATACTGTATTTCTGCTCACATAAATAAACCAACACCTGCTAATATAATGATCAGCATCGTATGTGTACTGAATACTAATAGCAAGCAATAATGAACATTACAGGGAAGGGGTGGGAGTGTGTATGTATGGGGTGCTCCAGATCATTAGGGATCAGGTAAAGAGACCTGATGACCTAGTATTTTAATAGCCTGATTTTTAATTATATTCATGTCATACTTTTAAATAAAAAAAGAAAATTTCTAGTGATAATGTCCCTTTAATACATAAAATGAAACCCATATATCTCATTTGTGTTTTTGGTATCTGGATCAGAAATGCATGAGGAGCTGTACTAAAGATGTGATTTTGATAGGGGTGAGGGATTTGAGAAAGAATCACAGTACATGATAGTTTTTAAACAGACAATAAAAAAGTTACGAATATATATATTCAAGGTATGGAGCATTCTATATAATACTTTGAGTGCCAGATGGATGTGCAGTGCATTCCTTTGCAATGCATTGTGCACCTCTCTGGCAGTTTAAATCTATTGTTCCTCTGTTTTCAGATCACAAATAAACTTTATCTTGCCATTTATAACATCCTAAGATATAGTTTAAGTGGAAAAAAATTACCTAGACGAATGATAAAAAATCTTAAAGGGAGTATAACATGATCAAAGAGCATAATAGCAAAGCATACCATCCATAACCAATATCATATGGCAGAAAGTGTTGAATTTACAGTATACAGTCCCTGTTTCGTTTGTAGTGATGTTATCCATTTCCAAATCAAATAAAGTATGAAAGTCATGGAAAACATAACTTTTCCTGCTGTTTAAAAACTAAACATTAACACATGCTATAAATATATGTGTGTGTCATCCACAAGGTTATCCCAACGTTAATCTTTTAGGTGAAATATATGTGCCAGACCCAGGGACACTACAGTATGACACTCAGTCCCTTGATTCCAGCTGTTGACTCTTTTTCTCTCTCTCACGCTCTCTCTCTCTGTTTCATTTACTCTTTCTCTCTCTTAGAGTGGGCCTTGCGTGAGAGCTGTGTGTAATGCAGAATAATATATCCAGGGACCACGGTTTTCAAGACAACAGTATGAAATGTATTCAGCATTAACAGAAACTACAGACTATGTGTAGTATTACAAGAACAGGGATGTAGCTGCTGACTTTAAGCCTGTTGTAAGTGTGACACCGGGTGCACCCTCACAGTCACCTCCAACACCACAAGCAAGAACAGAGGAAGAATATGGTGGAGGTGCTGCTAACAAGGCTAGAGGTGATAATTCAGACATGATTTTGAGACATTTCCTATCCCAGGCAAACAAGTCGGGGGAGAGATATGGTGGAAAAGGATATCACCAGCTATTACATTATATTATTTAACCCACAGAGTCAGGCTGGTGTTTTCACATTGCTGGGTACTGGTGGAAGTGGGATCATCATCATCATTGCTGCCACATACTGTGGTGATGTTAGTGGAAGCACCAGCAGTAATATAGAACAGGTGGATGTTATATGTCCTACTACTATTGCTGATGATGGGGCTGCAGCAGGAGTACCACAAGCCACTTCAGGTGCGTCTGGAAACAAGGTGTGCAATCAAGACAATCCTTATCGATCTCTCCCCTGAAATCATAGGTATGAGAATACTTTTGCCTGGGATAAGAGAATGTGCAATTGCCCACCCCTGCAATGTGCACTCTTTGTGATAAGTTTCTGTAGAGAGGAAGGTGGGGTCACACCATGGCATATCAACCCTTACTCTACACTCAATAAAAATAGTATACCCTCCCCCAGCTATCACATTGGCATATTCAGCAAGTATTCAGTACTAGGTCATGGAACACCTTCTTTCACATCTGCCTGCCCCATGTTACCACCATGACATCATCTTCCTTCTATCATCAAGTGGTGGTGGCTTGCTGTAGTGATGATTATGCTGTGTTTGCCTCTCCACTAAGGCCAGTAGCAACCATTGCCACCTGTTTCATGTTACCACTGGTTCTGATGGTTCCACCCCCATAGTCTGTGGGAATAATACCTCATTCTTACTCTCACTATCACTACTACTACCCATGGGCATGGTAGATATATCAGCCTGATAATGTGATGAGACATTTGATGCTTAGATGACTCAGCAGGAACATGAACTACATGAGCATACACTATAATATGGTATATAATGTTTGTGATAGTGACATGGCTTACCATAATCCTGCAAGGCTACTAAAAACAATTTGTTCAAGGCTTACCTTGTTGAAAGCCTGCTAACAACACAACAAACCTTGAAAACAATTATGAGCTGGTTTGCAAGACAAGTTTATCCTTTAAAAACAATTGGCAGAAGCCAAGCCAGTAGCTTTCCAATGCCATCAGTGTCAACTGTAACATCATGGTGTTTTCTGCAAAACTAATTTGAGCTGCTGATTTGTGTGAGTATTGTATGTCACAGTGGAGTATGGAGTAGCAGCAGCGGAAGCAGCAACAGCAGCAGCAGAAGTAAAACAAGCCACACAGGTGCTGTCAACATACTCCTTCTCCTCCTCCAACTCCCCTAAAACCATGGGTGTTGGAATATGCTTCACTGGGGGCAGGGCGGACTGTGTAATTCTCAACAACTCTAATGTGCAGAATGTGTGAAAACAAGTGGTACGTCAGCACTCATAAAGCTCCTCCAAATCACCAAATCAACCTCAAAGTGCTGTTACACTCTTGTCTGTTCACACTATATATATAAGCCAGTCACTTGGTGGTAGGTGATTGACTTGCTCTATAGTATAAAAATAGTGTACTGTCCCCCAGCTATCAAGTTGGCATATTCTGCAGATATTCAGTAATAGGAAGTGGAACACCTTCTTCCCCATGTCTTTACCAGTGGAAATCCATTATCATCTCCTCCCTCACCACTGCTCTCAATAGCAATGCTTGCATCCATGATGGGCAATGTGAATGCATTAATAGCAGCCTGATGAGGATCATGGTACTCTGCTGCTTCTGTGACATATTATCATCATTAGTGGAACATGAACAAAACTTGCAGCTAATTCTATAATGTCTATAGAATTGGGGGTGCTGATGGTGGACTGGTTGATACCCATTCCTCTAGATCTTCATTTATTCCTTCCAAAAACTGTAATTTTGTCACTATACATACCCTGTGGAGTATCATCACCAGCCACTACCACTTCTGGCCTTGACAGACTGAGGCTGTGTGTATTTCTCTGGCTTGAGCACTCACTGCTGCTGCTTGTTGAGATAGAATCATCCTCCACAATAGCAGAAGTAACCCTTCAGCCTTCTTCTCTTGGCCATAATGCCTAAAACTTTATTTTGTCTATATCATTCTTTCTCTTTAAATTTTCCTATTTGGCTCTATGGACCTCCGAACTCGCTGGAAGCCTGCTCAAAATGTTTTCAGAGTTTGCATTATTTAAGTTGCTGGAAATTGTTTTCTTGAGACTTTCCTAGTTATAATTTACCCTACAAACAATAGTTAAGCCTGAAAATAATTTGACATAAAGATAAAAGGAAATATGTGGATTTAAATGTGGTTGATATGGATGGTGGTGTTGTGGCACTTGCAAAAAATTAATAAATATGATGATAGCACAGATTCCTCCTGATGGCTGGTAATATCCTACACTCATTAACAATATAACCAGCAACACTGAAAACCATCTCTGCAAACTTACGGGTGAGCAACTATATTTCCACTGTTTTCTTTGCCAGTACTCGGTAGGTCATAATTTCTGCCTAGCACAAACCTATCCTGCAGGTAGGCTGTAACCATCTCATATGCACTAGGCCCAGTCCTTCAACCTAGACTGTGTTGATGGTATTAGTTACCAAACTATTTTCAGGGAGCAAGTTTCATAGAGATGTCCCAGTGCCATCACCACCATCACTGTCTGATACAGCACTTCTAAATCCTCCTTCTCTGATGGGACAACAACACTAGAGAGACACTATACAGCATCATCATCATGTTAAGGCTTTGCAGTACCACTAGCACTACTACTGGGAGTGGAAATGTTCATATCAATTTTACTAATGGATTCCTCCTCATGAGGAAGAGCTTCATCGTCATCACTTTGTACTATAGCTTATGAAACCATGGCTGCATTGCATTTTTGGAATACCATTGTACTACCACTAATACATCCATGCACACCTCCTACCCCTCCTTTCACACTACCCCTGGCCTTGGCACATGTGGTGGATATAGCAATATTACTGTTGATTGTTGTTATTGTAAGCCACATGGCTAGTAGTGATATTTGAAATACTGTTTGTCTCTCCATTATGTGATCTATGACACAATTACAGTCAGTCTCTGTCACTGTTTATATTGGTCGTCATAGCTCACATAAAAAATCTTACTTGCCTCTATCAGTCAACTTTTTTTATTATTATTATTATGATTTTCATTTTTTAAATTGTCCCTGTATGTCACAGTTAATTAATAAACATACTTACAGCAACAATCTACACAGTGGCAAGCAACTAGTTTCCTCTTTGCCTCTACACTAATAGAAAGGGTCATAATTATCTTTCTCTCCTGAGAACTACTGCAGTTATATTTTTATAATACTGTACAGGATACACTTGGGCTGGCTTCAGAAAAGAAATCAGCCCCACAAGTCAGTATATCCTTCCTTGCCCCTCTAGTTCCTTGCCCTTCTCTGTCATATGATGTAATGTCTGGTGGTATCTGTCAGTGTCAAGTCTTAGGCTGACCAGCTGCTTCCTTTCACTCACTCTCAAACTTTTTTGGGAGGAGGTTAACTCTACCTTCTTCCCACCCACACTTTTTTATTACTTGACATCATCATGAATATGTGCCAGTGTCACTTAAGCAGGAAGTTAGTGTTGTGAGCAAAGGACAAATGCATTCTGTGTGCTAACACATTTTTCAAGCCATATGTTGCTGTAGGACTCACAACTTTGACTTTCAGTCACTTATTTCTAAATTTCAGCCCTCACAAGAAGTAATATTACAATAGGAAATGTAGTACCTATAGGAAATATATGCGAAAAATGTGTTAAAATAGGTGAAGGCGAAAAAGAGGACATTTTTGCATAGACGGAAAGGTGACATTTTTCACAGGAAAAGTTTTTGTGAAAGGTCATTTTTCACACTTTTTGCCCATCCCTAAATGCATATGTCAACTTCAAAATGCTCCCACAAAACTTACACTTTTAGAGAACCCTACCCCTATTCATATTGCCTTACCCACCTTCATATGAAACAATCCTGTTCAATGAGCTTATCATCTTTAACCTGTCTGGGATACTCTCACAGTTTGAATATAAACAGCTATACCCTTTTCTTAATCACCAATATTTTATGACCTGAAGATATTTTATTTGCAAAATTGGAGCGATAAGGAAACTAAACACAAACAAATTAACAAGATGACAAAGGAAAAAAACAACAACAATGTAGACCCCTGTTCAGGCATTCTTCTATTACAGGGGTTACCAACAGTGCACATATGGAGGAATCATTGGGCAAACCAGCTCTATCATAGGGAACAAATAAACATAGTTTTAATGGGCCTACAACCCCTATAATCATTTCACCCCATGGTGCAATGGGTTTGCTCCAGAATGGAACCTCCTTAGCTTGATGAATACAGCCCAAAACTTTTACAGTTGTCTTATATGGATTGTAATAGGAAATTAACAAGTGGCTTGTTACCTGAGGTAAAAGGGTTTGACTGATTGAAAACAAATGAAATCATTTTTGTTACACAGAAACACATGGTATAAACAAGAACATTTCATTCCCACGTTTGTTACATAAATAATATGGGCTCAATATGTAAGAGGTGGAATACCCTTCTGAAGTAATATGTAATACATAATTCATGTTGGATTAATTTTCACAACTTTCCATTTTTAAATGTGTGTGGAATAGCTAATGTTGTAAACAGTCTTGTTTTTATTGTAAATTACAATGTTTTCATGTTTTGAAATGAACATATTTATTCATATGGTTCTGAGAAATCAATTTCAAGGATTATTTGCTCAAAATGTTTTTCATCTTTTTGTTACTTTTACAAAGCAATACACAACTTTTCCAAAACAGGTCATTTATATAGAAAACCGAGGAATATTATGAGTTGTATTGTCGTCACAATGGCAAATGTTGATTCAGTACCGGGGGGATGTGTAACAAATTGATTCAAATTCATTGCACCCCCTCCACTCTTTAAAGGGTTAATACCGATGATATTTATGTGTAATCAAACTTAAGAGGTACAATTCTAGAGCAAAACAACTTCACCAAAGAGGACACATAGAAATTCAGCAAATTTCTATTTAGTCAAATTATTCTTTTAACTCCTTTTCTTGCACAGGGGTTAAACTATATTTGAATCAATCAGAATTGTTATTCCTTTCCAGGTACAGTTGGTTCCTTTACTGCTGATAACTTAATCAAGTATTTTCTTGATAAAACCATTGATATCACTTATGAACTGCACTGTAATCTAGACAACTGTTTGCATAATGTTATATGAGGAGAAAATAGAACCCTTAGGGTTCGATTCTATTACCAGCGCTAAAAATAAAACAGGTGCTATGTTTTTTTAAGTCAGTTTTTGCTATCCTATTACCCAACTTGTGAAAGCAAAATCAGCGGTAATTACACATACCGCCAGTCTAAAAAAAGCCCATAGGAAACAAATAACAACAACATGCAATTAGTATCCTATTACCCACGCTCAGTATTTCCGCCTGTTTTGTGGTTACATTTAAGTCAGCAATTCTGCGCCTCAGAGGTTGAGGTGTAGAAGCCATAACGACAGTTTCAAAACCATCGTTGTTTGAACAAAAGCAGTGCAGAATACAGTATACAGCATAGAAATCTGACATAAAGTGCCGCCTTTCGACATATTAACCCCTCCTTTTAAAAGTCGACTTGCAGTGCTTTCTTTCACCACTTTAATTCGACTAATATTGTTCACATTCCACATTTTAACCCCTCCCCTTTGAAAATTCAACTACAATGCTCCCATTACTTTCTTTCACCATTTAAATTCAACATTCAACATCATATCTTGTATTGCAGAATTAACCCTATGAGTACCAGAGAGGTAGCAGCACATTGCAATGTGTTTGCTATCCATCTGACACTCAAAGGGTTAAAATAATTAGTGGAAACAGTGCTCCTCAATATTACATAAACTTATATCTTGATTCTAATGAGTAGCCTAAACTCTATTTTATGAGATCAGCTTTCAGTAAATAATAGGGATCTAACGTCCATTATCTTTATGAGCTACCCTTACACTGCTGGTCGCTTGTGAGCCCTGGGCTGTAGAAACCTCAGAATTCTCACAGCCAGCGCATGTATGTATGGCTTGCTGCCAAAAGCCGACAATAAGTTCCAATATACTTTTGCAACAAAGTATTCAGTCAGTGTGCTCAAGAATATTTTGTTGCAAGGGTAGATTGGAACTTATTGTCGGCTTTTGACAGAAAGCCATACATACACACACTGGCTGTGAGAACTCTGAGGTTTCTACAGCCCAGGGCTCACAGGCGACTGGCAGAGTAAGGGTGGCTCATAAAGATAATGGAAGTTAGATCCCTATTATTTACTAAGAGCTGATCTCATAAAATAAAGTTAGGCTACTCATTAGAATCAAGATATAGGTTTATGTAATATTGAGTAGCACTGTTTCCACTAATTGTTTTAACCCTTTGAGTGCCAGATGGGTATCAAACACATTGGAATGTGCTGCTACCTCTCTGGTACTCATAGGGTTAATCCTGCAATACTAGATACGAGGGCATGTTGAAAAAAATAGAAGAAGAAAAATGTCGAATTTAAATGGTGAAAGAAAGTCATGGGAGCACTGTAGTCGAATTTTCAAGGGGGAGGGGTTAAAATGTAGCACTGCAAGTTGACTTTTAAAAGGGGGGTTAATACGTCGAAAGGGGGCACTCTGTCAGATTTTGTTATGTGAAAATCACATCTAACACTGAACTTGATCTTTCTGTCGTTAAATGTATTCCTATTTCCTTGGACTTTGACATTTTGCGCATTTTTTGTAGGCAGTAGTAGAAAAAAAGCAGACAGCGCCAGTTTTGTTACTACTCTGAAAAGTGCTGTCTACGCCAGTTTTGTTATACTGTAGTTCTGCAATAGAATACCGACATAATACGTTTGCAAAATTCACGATACTTGTTTTTCTTGTGACTCCGGTTTTAGCGCGGGTAATAGAATCGAGCCCTTAGTGCAGTATCCTTTTACATGCACAAAATTATAGCACCACAGGAAAACAGAGATTTACAGCTGAATCAAAATAGTCCCAAAATGCATTTTATGATAGGGATATTAAAACCCTATCTACAACTTAAAAATAGCAATAGTTTATATAAATTAAAATGTAATCTTCTTCAAGCTGCCGTCTTTGAAAATTACTTATATATACCTAGACCTCGAATTTACTTTTCTAATATGTTCTGCAGTGGTTCTGCAGAACAGAAGAAGTCTGCTTACTTGTGTTTCCCTAAGTTTATAATGAGTGACATTTTCTGATGCAGATTATCATACATTACCCTTCTATTCAGAAAGCTTTCCATTGCATATTTGTCTGAGACATTTGAAGCTTTCTTATCTTAATGGGGCCCAAGGACCTTGCACAAAACATGAATGGATAACTTCACTGGGCATATTTAAGACTATGTTTTAGACCTTAGGTTCCAGTCCTGAATTTCTTCATATACTAGATTGGAGTATATATATGCAGAAAAATGCAGAAGTTATCCTACTTCACAAAAAAGGTGATAACGCAGATCTAAAAAAAACTATTGACCAATAAGCAACTATTGCCAGTTGTCTGCAAGGTCTTCACAAAAGAACTCTGAAGAAGAATGGACACAATACTTAACATGGCAAAACCTAAAGCACCTTCAGGAGTTGTTTCAGTACAATGCACCATATCCAAAAAAGTACAACAAGTTACAGAGTGGCATACTGAATACAACCTTCCATTCTACATAGCCTTATTTGACTACAAAAAAGTGCTTTGACTCATTGAAAAAGCAAGCAATAATTGATGCCCTGATCAGCCAAGGAATAGACAGAGCTTACATCAATATCCTGCACTCAATATATGAAAATGCAACTGCATCAATACAGCTCAACAACGATAATGTGCAGAACAACATAGAAAAAGCCGTCCGACATGGAGACACAATCCCCTTAAAACTTCTGCTTGTTTTGAAGAAATTTTCTGCAAACTAGATTGTGACAAAAATAGGATTTTAGTCTTACCTGTTAAATCCTTTTCTCTTAGTCCATACAGGTTACCGGCAACTTTGGATAGGCAATCAGCCCCTTTAAATAGGCAGGAACAATTCTGAAAAGTGACTGCTGGGTGGTGCCTACCTCCTCTCCTTAGCTTGAAGCTAGCCAATCCCCAACCAGTAAGATTTGAAAACTAACTATTGACTAGGTAGTAAGAAGGTAAAGGAAGACTCCTGTGAGCATGAACCAGAAAGGACCCCCACATTCTGCCACAGGAGAGCCAAGCATGGTCCCTTGACAGGGTGGGAGACCAGTAACCTGTATGGACTAAGAGAAAAGGATTTAACAGGTAGGGCTAAAATCCTATTTTCTCTGTCGTCCAATACAGGTTACTGGTAACTTTCGGATGTCCAACCATTGCATTCCCCAGAGTGGGAAGAAAGGCAAGGACTAGGCGAGGGCCACCAAAGTCACCAGAGCAAAAATGAACCTACAGATCATGAACAGCTCAACAATAGCCACAAAGTGTCAACGGACACTGAACAGGGGTAAAGCAAACCCCAGGAACGGTTACACAGCACACTGAAATAGAACCAACAGGGCCCAAAAGTGAAAGAGCACTGAGGGACAAATGAGATCCTAGACAGACAAGGTTGCCTCCAGAATCTTCCTCAAAAAACTGGCATCGGCCAATGCCAGTACATCCACACGATAGTGCTTAGAAAAGGTATGCACAGATGACCAAGTGGCTGCCTTGCACAAATGATCAGCTGAGGCCTGTTTCTTGTAGGCCCAAGAAGCCCCAATAGACCTCACCGAATGAGCCGTGACCCTGAAGAGAACGGGCTTCTTCCGAAGTTCGTAAGCCTTATGAATTGTGGACTTGATTCAAGAAGCAATGGTTACCTTGGAAGCAGGCTTCTCTGCCCTGGGACCCTCAGGAATGACAAACAGAGTGTCAGACTGCCTCAAGGACTGCAATGTATATAGAACTTGACACAACGAACAACATCCAACAGATGAAGATCCTTCTCCTTATCGGAAGTAGGTTTAGGGCAGAACGAAGGAACCACAATCTCCTAATTAATGTTGAACTCGGACATCTCCTTCGGGAGAAACTCTTGAGAAGTGTGAAGCACCGCCTTGTCCTTGTGAAAAACCAAAAAGGGTGGTCTACAAGACAGGGCATGCAGCTCTGTGACTTGGCAAACATAAACTATCGCCAGGAGAAAAGCCATCTTCCACATTAGCATACGTAGAGGAATGGTAGCCAAAGACTCAAAAGGAGGATGCTGAAGCACTCCAAAAACCAAGTTAAGGTCCCACTGAGGAGCGGGAGCCTTAAACACCGGGCGGGTATGAGCAACACCCTGGAAGAAAACCTTGACATCAGGAATGATAGCAAGATGCCTCGCAGAAGTCTGAACCTTAAGGGAACTCAGACTAAGACCCTTATGCACACCATCCTGGAGGAAGGAAAGCACTGTAGGAACGTCAAAATCCTGAGACAGGCATTTGTCAGCACACCAAGATAAAAAGGTAGACCAAACTCTGTGGTAGGCTTACGAAACAGGCTTATGAGCGCTAAGCATAGTAGCCACCACACCAGAAAAAAAACCCTTCTTCTTCAAAGCCAGATGATGAATTTCTTCCTTCCAGAGGTAACCTTGCAGAAGAAAATCCAGACTGGAGGGAAGTCGAAGAGGTTCTGCCACTGAGAGGTCCAGAAGCGCCGGAAACCAAGCTTGTCAAGGCCAGTACGAAGCAATCAAAATGTCTGGACAGCGTTAGTGTCTCAGGAGAGGCTCTGCTCCACGTAAAGATGGAGAGATAGGGATTGTTCCGGGAGATCCGGTTGACCCTTGCATGCCAGGATTAGAAACCTCTGAAGTTCCCTTGTATGAGCCATGGTGAATGGGACCTCCTCTATGGTGGAAATGAACTGGTACTGGATCCTGGTACTGGACAGGACAGCCTGGACCTTTACTGCTATCTGATGAACTACTTAGTCCGTGAGGAACACCATCCCCCTCTGAGTGTTGAAGAGGATGCCCAGAAAGACCATCCTCTGGGAAGGGAAAGGTCTGCCTTGTCCAGACTGATGATCCAGCCGTGATGGAAGAGAGCATGAAAGCAGTCCTGCACCTGCTGATGAAGGAGGTCTGGAGAAGAGGCCTTCAGAAAGAGGTCATCCATGTATGGAGTAACTCTGATGCAGTTCCGATGTAGGACGAAGATCAGCGCCTCCAGGACTCTGTTGAAGACTTGGGGAGCCTTGGTCAGGCCAAAGGGAAGGGCAGAAAACTGGAAATGCCCTCGGCCACAGGCAAAGCAGAGATACTGCTGACTCTCTGGATGAATGGTAATGTGCAAATAGGCATCTTGAAGATCCAGAGAGGCCAGAAATTCCCCCAGGGGACATGGCTGCTATCACTGTGTACAGTTACTCCAGGCAGTATTGGGACTGGACCACAAAGGAGTTGAGATCTTTCAGATCCAAAATGGGATGAAATCCGCTGTCCTTTTTGGAACCACAAAAAGGTTGGAGTAAAATACCAAGCCCCTCTCCTGAAGAGGAACTGATTCCACGACCACCTTGTCCAGAAGGGCTTGAATGGCCTCCTCAAAAAGGCGGTGATTTTCTGCTCCCAAGGGAGAATGAGAACAGAAGGTCCTGGAAGGAGGAAGGGAGGTGAAGGGAATCCTGTACCTTGTAGTCACCACCTGTAAAACCCACGGTTCCTCCACACAGGCCTAAGCCAAGAGGTAGTGGTGCAAGTGGTCACCTACCTGCGGGTGGAGACCTGGGTTCGGCGAGTCATGCAGAAGAAGGTTTGGAAGCCTTGAGCTTCGAGGAGGACTTGGGCCTCCATTGCTGCTTAGGCTTGGATGAGGAGTGTGGAGTCTGAGGGACCGTCTGAGTTGCCTGGTGCGAGTCTGTCTGAAAGGGTCGAAAAAGCCAATTCCTTTTGACAGGCACCTTCTTCCTCTGGACCACTGGCAGGTGAGTACTCTTTCCTCCAGTGGCTTCAGTGATCAGATCTTTAAGATCAGGCCTAAACAGTGAGGTGCCCTGAAAGGGCAAGGACAAGAGATCCCTCTTGGAGGCAGTCTTGGAGCCCGTCTTCCAACCACAGACATAGTTGATGCCCTGGCCACCATGCAGAAAGCATCAAACAGGGCAGCAGAAACATAATGCTGAGCCTCAGAGAAGTTAGCGAGATACTGCAAAATGTCAGCAGTAGAAGCTTCCTGACGGACATCTGTAGTGAGCTGTTCAGTCCAAACAGCCACAGCCCTATTCACCCACTCTGCAGCAAATGCAGGGCAGAGGGCAGAACCAGCCATCGCAAAAATAGCCTTGAGAGAGATCTCAAGCTTCTTGTTAGTCCAGTCTTTCAGAGAAGATGCGTCAGCCACAGGCAAGGCAGTAGACTTAGAAAGCCTAGAAACAGAGGCATCCACCTTGGGGGGATGGACCCATTGTGTAAGGGCCATTTCAGAGAAAGGGTAAAGTTTAGCAAACATTCTAGAGACAGATGGATTCCTGTCTGGAAACTTCACTCCTCTGGTCAAGGGTGTGGTTAGGTGGAAAACAGGTATGGAGTTTAACAGGCTCCTGGAACACATCAGAGGGGTCAGAAGAAACCTCCTGCACCAAGGGAATGTTCAGGTTGGTCAACACAGCCCAGATCAGGCCCTCATCCGACAAAATGGGGTCAGCCTCAAAGGGGTCCCCAAAAAACTGAGATGAAGGAACAGCTGAACAGTCATTATCATCAGAGTCCACCAATAATTCCTCCTCAGAGGAATCAGACACATCAGGTACACCCGTCGGTTTAGGCAGGGAAGATCTGATAGGTGCGGGGTCTGCCACGAGTGGAAGACCCCTAAAGAGTGGGTGGAAGGAGCTGTAAGGCGGACCTGAGGTCCCTAGTAGTAGTAGTCTTAAACTCTTGCATCCAAACTGGCTCTAGTGCATGGCTGGAGGTCCCTGCAGGGGATTCAGGGGCAGCAGCGTATGCTGGGCAAACATGACCTGAGTATTCTCTAGGTAACCTTGAGTGACATGAGGAGCAATGAGCAATGGGGGACACAGACGCCCCAGTGTCCTTAGTCTTAGGTTTAGCCCCAAGGTCTAACAGAGTAGACATTCTGACAGAGTCAAACAGTCAAAGTATCAAAACATCCACAACACAGTGTGTATGATCATAAAAGTCACCCTAGAAATGCTAAATTAGACTTATCTGGTAGGTGAAGGGTTAAACCGCGGAGGAGAGAAGGAGAGTCCAAGCCCTGCATAGGATACTCGATCTGAGAAGACACAAAATGGCTGCCGCAAAGGAAGCCAATCAGAGACGAACGTGCAAAGCAATTGCTCATGGGAATCTTAGTTTTGCTGAAGGAGTACCCCCAACAGTGCCCGAAGCCCCCTAATGCCCCCAACAGACCCAGAATGTTGACCGGCTAACAGAGTAAGGGCAAACCAACAAAATGAGCCCTCTCTGACCTCGCTATTTGTAGTGGTTACAGAGACATGTCCCAAACTGTAACGTCCCATAGAAGTGAATGGAGCAATGGCGTCTATGCGGTAAACGCGCGCCTTAAGACGTGGAGCACAAAGTTAACAAGGTGAATACCAAAAAGTAAAACCACTCAAAAGCCCACTAGAAGAAGTCAGTAGACCCAATAAACACTAGTCCCAGTAGGGAAAGTGTCCACAACACCCAAAAAGGATGCTAACCAGCAGCAAAGAGGTTAAGTTTCCACAGAAACTTGCTCCATACACCACACAGACATACAGATAAACCCAATGAGTGCATGAGTATGTAATAGGAACTCCAATTGAGACCCCTGTGCGGAGGGGAAACATGGGGCATGTGGACCTCAGCACTCAAAGAGTGCTCACCTTTTTCAGCAGATTTTCTGTCTTCAGATTACCATAGATTAAGAAGAAGCCTCAGTGGGCAACTCCCAGGGAAATAATTTGCAG
Organism: Rhinophrynus dorsalis; assembly: GCA_037306005.1. Taxonomy (NCBI): domain Eukaryota; kingdom Metazoa; phylum Chordata; class Amphibia; order Anura; family Rhinophrynidae; genus Rhinophrynus; species Rhinophrynus dorsalis. Next base: position 431,244,111 of record CM074719.1, on the reverse strand, counting down.
CGAATATTTTCCCTCCAGGGCTTAGGTCCACAAAAGCACCTGGTAAACTGAGCTATCCACATTTCGGTGATGGGACTTGTCAGTGATGGTAATCCGCCTAATGGTGGTATCCCATATCTAACAGAAAAATAATAAAAAAGCTAAAACTATAGCAGAACTGTTCTCTTGCTTGTATCTTGACCAAGAAACAAATCTTACTAGTTGGGGATTGATTAGATGCAACCTAAGGAGAGGAGGTAGGCTCCATCCAGCAGTCACTTCTCAGAATTGTTTCTGTCTATTTAAAGGGGCTGATCGCCTACCCAAAGTTACCAGTAACCTGTATTAGACGACAGACAAAAAGGACTTAAGATCAATGGGAACTATATACATCATTTTCGTTTTGCAGCCAATATACTCTTTGCCAGTAGTCCTGAAGACCTGCAAGAAGTCAATGAGAAGCTACAACAGGAAAGCAAAAATATTGGTCTGAAGATGAATATCACCAAAACTTAAGTCATGTTTAACAAATTTACCATACCAAGGAAAATCACAGCAGAGAACAGGGATGGGCAAAAGTTTTTGCCTCAAGTGAGAAACAGGAGGAAAATGGCACTTTTTGCCAAATGGGAAATGTTTTGTGAAAAGTGCAGTTTTCCTATTTTTTAACTTAGCTCTTTTCATTGAAATCATTGGAAAAAAAGCATTTCTTCCCAACTCATGACAATTTTTTTTTCTTTTCCCAAAGGCATATAAAAGGGTGTCAGACTCACACAGCATGCCATCCTGTGTATGAGGAGAAAGCAGCACATGTTTGAGCTAGAGAAGACAATCTAATAAAGTGAAGCTGAAGCTTAGTTTAGGAAACCTTGTATGCAGGAAATCTGTTCTTTGTATTAGGGGAGTCTGGGGGACTCTGTGGTACAGGAAGGGAGAAGGGAGTTTGACCACAAATACCCCAAAAATCAGTGTGACTGAAGGGGATGACACAGGCAGCCGTGTTCCAAGTTTCTTCCTGATCTGGCTGTTATCTCTTTCTTATGGGAGTCTAGGGGTGTGAGAAGGGAGCAAAGGTGTTTTTTGCCAAATACCCCCAAATTTTGTGAGATCCAGTAAACACAGGCAGCAGTAATCCAAGATCCTTTTTGATCTGGTTGTTATCTCTGCCACGGGAGTCTAGGGGTGATTCCTCTGAAGGGAGCAAAGGAAAAATACCCCAAACACACCAAAATTATGCTGACTGGGAAGACGCAAGCAACTGTGATCTAAGTTTCTTCCTGATCTGGCTGTTACCTCTGTCCTAGAGGAGTCAGGGGAAAGAAGCAGTTGAACAGGGAGTGCGTTTTTGTTTTTTTGCGGACAGTGATAGGAATAGAGGGAACAGTTAATTAAAATAAATAAATTTAAAAACAAAATTGATAGGTGACAGAGGTGGGGACCCTGATGTGATATGTGACTGAGGCAGACTGATAGTAAAGGAGATATTGTATTTTGTAGAGATTCAAGGCAAGACATTTGTCATGGTTTCCCAGGAACAAACCAGGTGTCAGTACGGTATAGTAAAATGCAATTTATTGAATAACAACAAAGTAGCACACAGTAGTAAGGTAGCAGGAAAAAGCAGAGGGTCAAAAGCCAGCAAGCGCTACCATCAGAAATATTAAACTGCCCAGATTGACCACACTGCTAGAGACTAAGCCGAAGCCACTGGTAGTCTCTGCAGGAACCAGAAACAGGAACTGGAATGGAACAGGAGCAGGAACACGATGTCTAGGTACAGAACCACGGGAAGGATACCTGGCTAACTCCTGCAGTCAGTAATAAGAAGCAGATATCTGACTCACGCCTGTAGTCAATAATAGGAAGCGGATATCTGACTCACGTCTGCAGTCAGTATAAGCTAGTCTACCAGAGCCCCAGGTCCGCATCGGATTGGGTGTCTGCTAGGTACAGTGGACAAATAAGAGAATAGTCAGACTGAGCCACATGTCAGCACCATAGAAGGTAGTCAGACAAGCCAGGTCATATACAGTTCAGGTAGTCAGCCAGAGCCACAGGTCTGCACCTGATTGGGTGTCCACTATCTAAGGAAATGGCAGGAGAATAGTCAGAAAGAGCCACAGGTCAGTACCAGACTGGATGGTCAGACAAGTCAGGTCATACACAGAGCCCAAGGAAATAGAACTGTATTGTACAACAACACAAAGGGCAACTGAGTCAGTGCCCTTTAAACCCCTCCTCAGGAAGTAGATAGGAGGGGCAGGCTCAGAGGAAGGAAGTAGGTAGGAGGAGACAACAGGAAGCATGGCATAAAACAGAGGTCTGCTTCACTCTGAAGCCTTGCACCTGCAGATGAAGCGTGGAATGACACAGAGCGTTGCTGAAGCGGTGGCGCTGGAACCAAGGTAAGCTGTGGCAATATTACACACAATCAGTTCTATTGTTCATTTACAGTAAAAAAACACATAGTAGTTGAATCATATCCAGCAAACACAGAATAGGTAGGGGGATGAAAGTGTTAAGAGCAGTGCAGGGATGTGTGAGTTAAATGGTATTACAAATACTGACTGCAGCCATGGATGCTGCAGCGTGTGCAATAAATAATGGTGAAGGGTGATCCTTCTTCTCCCAAGGAAGATGTAGTTTGTCAAAGTCCCACCAAACGTTCTACCACCACCAGTATATTATTAATAAACCATCTAAAAGCATTGAAGGTGACATTGACAGTGAGTCACATTCCAGTGTTGATGGCATAATGCAAGAAGGTGTAGAAGCTCAACCAACTGCTGCATTTAACAGTGAGACAAAGTGTCATGAAAGTAGTAGCGAACCTTGTGAAAATCCTTCCAAGGGGAAAAGTAAAAAGAAATTGTTTGAGACCTCTAAAAGCCTAGATGAATATAAAAGTAGTGAGAAAGAAGAGGCTGGTAATGCTGAGGACGACCTAATAACTGATGATGATGATGTAGGTCTAGAATATATTCCTCCAGCATCCTCCACTTCCTCAGATACAGATGAAGTTTATATTGTGAGAGATGATGACATGGCTAGGAAGTTAGCAGAAAGGCAAAGGCTCAATAATCCACCACTGAAAAGGAGTGCTGTGCCTGCCTGTAAACCGTTTGAGAAAACAATTGAAAGTCTGACAAGTATGGCAAAAAGTACAGAGGTATCCTGTCAGTCCAACTCAGCTACAAACTACTAGTGTTGAGTAACCAGTAACAGCACAGGTTATCAGCACCTACAGTCTTAGCTTTAGAGTGCCTCTATTGCCTGTTGGAAGTGCAACACCTGTGACTAGGAGTGGGCGAAAAATTTCAATGAAATGAACTAGGCGAAAAAAGTGGAAAAACTGCACTTTTCACAGAAATTATTCACCAAAAGGGAAGTGCCATTATTTGCCGATTTTTGTTTTGAGGTGAACATTTTCGCCCATCTCACATATAGCAATGTGGTGGAGACCAATAGATTGCAGAAGATAAGGGAGTATCTGCATATTGACCATCCTGTTATTAAATAACTCAAGGGAAATGTTATTCACCACCCCACCTCCACCAGTCAGTGTTAATTGTTTTTTTTTTGGTACAGACAAGGGACAAGGTGACTAAAATGACAGTAATTCTTGGTGGATGGTTTAATATTATCACCATGGTTAATTAGAGCAGACGTGCCAACCAATGTGATCCAAGTCCTTCCAACTCTTCAAAAACTTTTTGCACACTGTGCATATTCTAGTTGTTGACAAATGCATAGTTCCTGCATGCTCCCATGGAAAAATACTTCAACACCCATGATTTTACAAGAGGTGGAGGAAGAGAAGGATTATGGGGACTATACAACTTCTCCCCAGGTGTGCCTAAATTGAGGGTGGTTTGTTGTGGTGCCATTGTTGCTTCAGCAACAGGTCTAACCAGCAGTCTCATGTCACCACTCGTACTGCTGGTTCTGCCACCACAGCCTGTGGGTGCATGATCCCAGTTCCATCCCCACCACAATTATTAATACCCATGGAAGATACAGTAGCCTGATCTTGTGACATCTGATGTAAACTCAACTCTGCAGCTAAAAAAACAACAACAACACCATAAGATTACTGGTGGCATAATATGTCATCCAGGTAGTGGTGTTCCTTTCCATATGCATGCTAATATTTTTTTCAAGGCTTGCCTTGATGTAAACCCACTAGCAGTTTTTTTCAAGGCTTACCTTGTCACAATAAGATATGCTAGTAATTTCTCTAATGGTTTTATGTTTAATCATAATTATTTTTTACAAAGGATAAAAAGCGTACTCCACTGTTATAGTTTGTTTCATGGTTTACATAGTCTGTAAATGCCTTTCTGAAGCTGCAGTTTTTTTTTATAAAGGGGCATAGCTTGGTTACGGTTACTGTCTACAATACACCTGTCCTCACTCCACTACCATGCTGCTGAAGTAGATCTGTTAATTGTTGTAAAGGCATATCTTCTGAATGTATATTTCATATGAATGAGACTATTATGTATTGTTATCTTAAACCTTTTACTGACAAAGAGAAATCCAATGCATTGATTGCCTCTCTGGCACTCAAAGGGTTAATCAAAATATGTAACACTACTACTCTTGAAAGAACAGTACATTGTTCAACTATTTTTGCTTTTCTGACAAGATGGGGTTCGAGCAACACTCCTCCTTCTCGAAACACCTAGCTGAAGTCCTGATAAAGCAATTTAAAAAACATATGAAAAAAGTATAGGCAATTTGACTTTATATATTATGTCCTTAAAGAATATGTAAAGTGATAAAGGGGGGATGGCTGTTTCTTTAAATGGGGGTATTACCTTTGAATATTAGAGAGGCCTACTGGTCATTGTAAAACAAGTGGTTAAAAGCCTGATTTAAATCAATGAGAATTCCTTTTTGTTCTCTATTGTGCACAATTCCCTCATATTCACTTAAAATGCCCCTCTGAGCTCTAAAGACTTCTTTGAAGCATCTCCCTTTAGTGAAGAATTCTTACAACATACAGTACTGTGCAAAAGCTTTAGGCAGGTGTGAAAAAATGCTGTAAAGTTTAATTTTTAACAAAATGCAAAGTGAGTGAACAGAAGAAAAATCTAAATCAAATAAATATTTGGTGTGACCACCCTTCTAAATAATATCAATTCTTCTAGGTACACTTGCACAGAGTCAGGGATTTTGTAGCCATATAGTCAGGTGTGTGATTAAACAATTATTCCAAACAGGTGCTAATGATCATCAATTTAATATGTAGGTTGAAACACTATCATTAACTGAAACAGAAACAGCTGTGTGGGAGGAATAAAACTGGTTGAAGAATGGCCAAACTCAGATAATAAGGTGATGTTGCTGAAGACAGTTTAATGTCAAAAGTCATACACCATGGCAAGACTGAGCACAGCAACAAGACAAATGGTAGTTATACTGCATCTGCAAGGTCACTCCCATACAGAAATTTCAAGGCAGACAGGGGTTTCCAGATGAGCTGTACACGCTCTTTTGCAGAAGCACAAAGAAATGGGCAACGTTGAGGACTGTAGATGCAGTGGCCGACCATGTAAACTTAGTGCAGCAGATGAAAGACACATCATGATTACTTCCTTTCGCAATCAGAACATGTCAAGCTGTGCCACCAGCTCAGAACTGGCAGAAAACAGTGGGACACCCATCTACTGTCCTGAGATGTCTGTTAAGAAGTGGTCTTCATGGAAGACTTGCGGCCAAAAAGCCATACGTCTGACATGGAAACAAGGCCAAGCGACTCAACTATGCACAACAACAACATAGGAACTGGGGTACAGAAAAATGGCAGCAAGTGCTCTGGACTGGTGAGTCGAAATTTGAAATATTTGGCTGTAGCAGAAGGCAGTTTGTTCACTGAAGGGCTGGAGAACGGTACAAGAATGAGTGTCTGCAGGCAACAGTGAAGCATGATGGAGGTTCCTTGCAAGTTTGGGGCTGCATTTCTGTAAATGGAGTTGGGGATCTGGTCAGAATTAAGGGTATCCTCAATGCTTAGAAGTACAGGCAGATACTTATCCATCATGCAGTACCATCAGGGAGGCATCTGATTACCCCACATTTATTCTGCAGTATGGCAATGACCCCAAATATACAGCCAAAGTCATTAATCTTCAACGTAAAGAAGAACAAGGAGTCCTGGAAGTGATGGTGTGGCCCCCACAGAGACCTGATCTCAACATCATCAGGTCTGTCTGGGATTACAAGAAGAGAGAGAAGCAACTGAGACTGCCTAAATCCACAGAAGAACTGTGGTTCGTTCTCCAAGATGACTGGAACAACCTCTCTGCTGAGTTCCTTAAAAAACTGTGTGCAAGTTTACCTTGAAGAATTGATGCTGTTTTGAAGGCAAAGGGAGGTCACACCAAATATTAATTTGATTTAGATTTTTCTTCTGTTCACTCACTATATATTTCATGAATTGATAAATATAAACTATTAGCATGTCTATTTTTGAAAGCATTCTTATTTTACAGCATTTTTTCACATTACGATATAAGATTTAATAATAAGCATCACAATCCATCTGTGAAAAATGTAGTTGATAAATGACTAACATTAAGTGGATTAAATATACATTTTAACACATAAGAAGTGATGTTCAGTCATTAAACATTTACACAATATTTATTGCTATAGTTGACAGTTCACACGTTTTTGTAGGCACATAATAGAAATATAATTTTACAAAGTTAAATGTCTTTTATTTTCTACTAGAAATGGATACAAAGAAAAATCACAGAATGAATGAAATCTGCACAAATGCTATGATTATGTATTGTATTTCTTACAGTTGGTTATCAAAAAACATACAGAAGCTGAAGATAAGACTGAATAATTTCATACCATATTAATTGTTTGATGACCAGAAGGACGTGCAATACATAGCTTTGCCTTTTCCTAAGATCCTCAGATTGTTCAAGGCTTCAGGCCTACCCCTGTATAGTAAAATGTTCTTCACCCACTTCCAGCAGTCCTCCTTGGTTCTACTATCTTTTTGCAACAGATGAGTTGAAACCTCAGATCTATGAGGATGGAGATCAGCAAAACAAAAGTATCCTAGCTGCTCAATATCCCCTTACAGAGATAGCAGGTGACACACAATTTTAACAATGTTTTCATTAAACCTTGGAGTGCCAAGGAGTAGACAAGAAAGCCTGGAGATGGACTATGCAGCCCCAGAAAGATTCCTATTAGGTGTTCTGGGGTAGAGGACAACATTGGGCAGGAAACAGGCCCCTAGACTGGAATGTATCTGGAAGTATCTGGCTCTTAGACACAAACTTTCCTCTTAATCCCAATAAAGTGGGCCCATGGAGACTGCATTGCACTGGACAAAAGATTGAATTACAAGACTTCAGTCTTTCAGTTCTACCTTCTTCTGACTCAAGTGAAGGAGCAGCAGAGTTTTGCATACACCCTCCCTGGCATTGGTCTGTGAATTATCCTAATGCAGCCCTGGATTCATAGAGCACTCTAAGTGATCACTGTCCTTTAATTCATTGCTTGCAGGTAAAATAAATAATCATTTTGTAAATAAGTAAAGAATACTGGTTGAATTTGCATCTCTGGTGTCCCTATAGCCACGCACTCATTTCATGAACCTACCTTAGACCTACCCAACAAAATGTGATAGAAACAGCCATTACAGAAGTCTGAAGTGTTCTCATTTAGTTGGGATATTCTGTGTGCTAGACCTGATTAATTATTAAGTAAAGTGCAAAATTCTGTCTTAAAGTAAATCTATTAAACACAAATAAATTAGACGGCACAAGGGTATGTAAACTGTTAAATATTTTAGGCAAATGAGTATATAAATAGCAATTTCTGAACAGATAAATAAACTGGCACCATACATAAACATCAATGTCTACAACAACAATACTGGGGTTGCACAAGTCACACCCTCAACTCAGTGTGGTGCATGTAGCTATCATGCTTGAGCCACAACTCAAAATTTGGCACCCTAAATTATTGCCTACTCTCCCTTATAAGAAGCACATTCCTGTTTATATAGAAAGATAGTACATAATGTACACGTCATTAACTCATTAACAACCTTGGGTTATGAAACTTTGTACAATTTCAATGAATGTAAAATTCTTATAACAGTCTGCTTTGTTTACATAAAATAATAATGAATTTAACTAAGTACACTGGTTTTTTTTGCTGTCTTCTATTTGGGGTGACAGCACAAATTCCTCTGCACTTGATATTGATGGACAGTGTAGCTTACTGGTATAACATGAATTTGCTAAAAAAAAAAAAAAAAGAAAAAAAACACATATAGCGCTTAGCAAAACGAGCATTTACGGGAAACTAGGCATACAGCTAATTTCTCCCTGAATTTGGTAAGCTGTACATCAGAGGTGTCCGACCTGAGGCCCACTAGCTGTTGTGTACTAAAACTTCCTTCATCCTCTGCCAGCTGGTGGCTGACAGGGGATGATGTGAGTTGTGGTCTGCAACAACTGGAGTGCATGAGGATGGACACCCCTGTTGTACCTGTTGATGGTATTGCTGCTGCACAGCTGGATATGTGAGATGAGTTTTAAAATGAAATAATCTGTAAACAAATATATATATCTCCTACTGTTTTACTTATCATAGGTGTATGTTTCTTTGAGAGAATTCAATAAGCTATTGCTCACTTTTCATACTTTTCAATGGGACATCCCATAGTCATTCAATGTTTTAGTGAGCCTTGGTTGTTTTGATTTACTCAAGTTGAAGGGGAAATATATAGCTGGTAAATTAGCTCTTAATTTGTTTAACTCTTTAAGGACCAGAGAGGTGTGTCATGAATAGCTTTTTTAATGAATTGCATATCCCCTCGGTCCTTAAAAGGTTAAAGGAAAAGTAACATTTCTTAGAATATATGTTACAGGGCTTTTCCTGCTGAGTAAAACCGAGATACTTCAACTGCTGGGAAATGCATTATAGTTATTATAACTTTATCTGTTGTTTTTTTACATAAATAGTGCCACGGGGGGGGGGGGGGAGATGCACTAAGGGGCGATGCTATAGCGAGCACATTACCTTGGTGATGGAGACACATTTCCATATGCAATAAGAAGCAGGTATGCTAGGGGAGGGGTGGATAATTTACTCATTAGCATGGAGGGTTGTTGAACTGCTGGTGATTTGAAGTGATGCCTCCCTTATACATAGCCATTAATATGGCAATGCTGAAGCCTGAGTGCATTCTCTCTGCTCCCCAACTTGCTCAGTGAAGAAGAGGAGAGTATCGGCTCTGACTTCAGCACCCCAAAGAGCATCCCTCCCTAACCCTTTCAGTGCCATAGTGATGTGCATTGCATACTCTTGTGGCACTGAAAGAAGTAAAAAGTTAAGGAAAAATATGTTTAGTATTTTATGACATTTAACCCCTTAACAACAGGGCGATCTGGGGGTGGGTGGCCCTAGAGGACACAGCAATGAATTCTGGTATCACAGATCAGTATGCAGCTGTGATGCAATCCCAGAAATCCATGATGTGCCAGGACTGTCACTGGACCTTAACATCCAGACCGCCACGACGGTCCTGGCACGTCATACATCATTAAGGTGTTACGGACCCGAAAAATGTAAAAGATTCCTTTTTTCCATTGGACCGATAGCAAAATCAACTGAGTAGATTGGCAGAAATTTTCATACATAAATATTATGGGTTACTAGGTTCTTCTATTTAATATGTAAAGAAAATCTTTTCATTCACAGGGAACAGCTCTATTCATGTTTGGAATGGTTTTGAGCAATGAAAAATGACTTATTTATAAGAATAACTGGCACACCTGGGAAGGTGCGCAGGGAGGACTCCGGTCTAAATTCGGAGTGCCTAGCTCCATATCAGCCGCGGAGTGGGCAGTCAGTACTGTGCATGACTGCAGCGCCGCCAGAGTTGGCCCGTGTACACGGGCTTTAAAACTAGTTAACATATAAACACCCACACATGAATAAACTGCATTTCCCTATGCAAATGAGCCATTGTCGATGTAGTGAATGCAAAATCATAAACCTGTCAAAGGCATGGTGGATTCATGGTGATGCTGACTGATTGTGGTGGCTTGTTGATGGATTTACAGGGATATGATGGTGAAGACACCTTGGTGCATGCTCTCAATATGTCATCACCACAAATTCACCACCATATCTCCTTCCTGGCCCTTATCACCTTTTAGTGCATTCCCCCCTGTTGTCCAGACGGTTCACCTTCCGTTCACTAGGTGTTCAGACAGTTATTCTATTGCTTTCTGTGTTGCCTACTGATGATGTGCCTTCAACACAGACACAACATCACCACCATGAGCCCTTATTGAACTTTAGAGCATCTTGGCCCAGATATCACAGAGCTTTCTCTGACAAAAATTACAGATATCAGACAAAATAAGGAAATACTAGACAATAAACTGGCATGGAAGTGGAGGAAGTGACCTATAAGAAATTGGGAAAGGAAACCTGACAGGTATGTAGGTAAGCTCAAAGTAACCTTAACAGGCCTGGATCCTAGCAGAGTGGCTTGTGAGGATTAATTGTCTTTATGAGATTTGTAACTGAAACTAACTACAGTAGTCTAAATAAATCAAATGCAAAAGAATAAAATATGTAGATTGAATTTGCTGCTGTAAACCTTTTTGTTAAAAAGGTAACTTTTAGGGTACAGTTTCCCTTTAAATAAAGAAAGGCCTGACTCATTTGATTCTTTTCTGATATGTGAGATGCTTGAACTTACTGCTAAATATAGAAAGCTGCATTTGGCACACCTGACTTTGCAGTACTTTGTGCACTTCTTTAATCCTAAAGGGGTTAAGAACAAAATCCAATCTTTAACAACATGCTTAGTCCAGTGTTTCTCAGCTCCTGTCCTCAGGACCCACTAACAGGCCAGAACTTAGGGATTTCTCTGCTAGAGTACAGGTGTGGTGATCAGAGGCTCATTCACATTTGATTAATTCACCTGTGCTCTAACAAGGAAATCATCAAATCCTGGCCTGTTAGTGGGTTCTGAGGTCAGGAGTTGAGAAACATTGGCTTAGAGGTTATTTATGGGTTTGCTTTGTTATATTCTTTATATTTTTATAGATGTTTCTTTGTGTACCTAGAGTTCAAACACAATGCAGGCAATCTAATGTTTGATTGTGGGAACAGTCAATACTAGGCAGATGCGGATCAGCTAACACACAAAGATTTATGTCTTTGTATCTGACATCTGTGTGACATATGTATTCCAGCACACCAGATAAATATATACAAATTGCTAACATATAGACCCTATGGAGGGAGACTTATAAAAATGGTGTTATAAAAAACTGTGAAGTTTTTTACTTAGGGAGAAGCTTACAACAGTTTTGGAAGCCATAACGCAATGTAGTTGTATTTCTGGAAAAAAAGACAGTACAGCTGGTGAAAATTCTTCTGCTGCTAATTTTTAAAGAAATACCCCTAACTGTGACAATTTTGTGACAGAATTTTCACCAGAGTCTTAATGCCAGATATAGTCTGGGGGAGATTTATAAAAAGTGTTCTAGTTTTTGTGAACGGATGCTTAAAATGTCCTTATTCCTTATTATTAGTGTTGGTATTTATAAGGTATTCTAATTACATTTATACTAATCCCCATATAGTATTTAAAAAGGAACTGAATTGTCCCCAGGTTCATCTCTCAAACCTTTATGGTTTGAGAGATAACCAAACACAAAGTTCCCCCCTCCCTCCCCCTTCCATGAAGGCAGTGTTGTACTGACTGCATGGATATCTGTTTTTTTTTTCATCAGGCGAGATTGCATAGAAGACTGTTTCAGTGAAATAATTTTTTTTTACCAACGCGATCTCGGCTCTGCTGCAGAGCCGCCTGATAAAAATAAAACCGGATATCCCTGCAGTCAGTACAACGCTGACTTCAGGGAAGGGGGAGGGGGGAACTTTGCTTACGGTTATCTCTTCTACCATAAGGGTTTGAGAGATGACACTGGGGGCAAATGAATTCTTCTTGAAATAGCTACACTATGGGGATTAGTAATATTAAAGTATTACTATCCCTCTAAGAAAAAGAACAGGTCAGACATGGCCTTAAATATTTGGTGAAAATTCTGTCTCTAAATTGTCGCAAATAGCAACATTTCTTTATAAATTCACTGATCCACTTTTTACAAGCTTCTTTACTCCATTTTATACAAAAATGTACCACACGGAGTTATGTCCTCCTAAATTGTCCTTAATACTTTTATAACTGCCAGAGACTTACAGCCATTTTAACACTTCTTTTCCATTAACTCCACTTTTATAAATCTGCCTCTCTGTTCTTAAGCATTCCACACATTAACATCAGATTACTAACGCCATATTTATAAGAATGCCCTTACTAATTTATAAATAAGACTTAATTTTATAGCCAGCTGCTATGACTTTAACTACTGTTCTTAAAAAAGTACAAAGAATGTTTTTTATAAATCTCTTCCTTTATCTTATGCCTCTAGTCAGCTATTATGATGCTTACTTTGATTGGTTCCTGAAAACCAATCAGAGCACACTTTCTGTTGGCTTGAGTTGCAGGTGTACATGTAGAGGCTAGTGTTTCTCTGTTTTTCAGAAGTCCTAGAGCAGCTGACTTGTTAATATAATTTTGATGAGCGAAAAGTACAAATCAATTGACAAGCATCTAACCCTACTAACCCTATTTAGACCTAAACAGATCTACATTGTTCACCCTTTTGAGCACAAGTGAACAATGATTTGAGAATCAATGTGGGTTAAGCACTAAGGCATGATAATTAGGTTATAAAGTTGAGGTTACTTTTCCAGTGATATCACTACTCAAGTTCCGCTGTCATTCTATGGAGCCTATGCACAAAGATCTCCAAAGTTGCAGAAATATTAGTTAATTGGCTACATAGAATAACATAGGACATCTCCAATTTATATTCACTTTATCACCTCTTTTTCATGCCTTAGGGCGAGATGTTGAGAAAGTGGTGGTAAGTGAAATTGTCTGTAATCAGAATAAAAGAGTTCTTACACCATGATCCGTCAATTCTCAATTCCGCCATCTCCGTCAAAGGGAAAAAGCCGTCTTAAAAGTGGGTGTGGTTTAATCTTCCGTCATAATTTTAGGTATTTTCAGTAAAAAATATTAGTTTGAACGTCATTTTGCTTGTCTGATTAATGTTATTTTTTTCCCGACATAATAAAAATGGTCTAAACTTGGAGAAGAACAATGTGTTTCTTTCTTTATTTCTTTGAAAATTTTCGTGTCAAAGACAAAATAAAAGACAGTTTTTAAGATCAGCATTTTTAACGGCAATGCTCAATGAGATCTTCTTACCGGCATTTTTAATTCTTTATATGAACTTTCAAACGTGACGGATTTATTTCTGAAAATATTGTCCTTTTACCACCAACTCATGATCCTACAACTGTTTCATTATGACAACTTTTTGAAAATCTCGCCCTTAGTGCATTTCCCTCATTGTGTTGTTTAACCCTCTGTATCTGGGATTCTAAAGAGGAACAATTCTGGTACAAACTTACTGCTTCATGGGTGTGGGGAAGAAAAATACAACACCCATTGAATTGGGGTTAAAGTAATTGAGTACTAGAGAGATCTTCAATTAATTGCAAACCAATGCACTGGAGACCGCACTAATATTGAAGTAGAAAAAAGTCTAATTAAAACCAATGGGAATGATTCCCAGGACCAGGATGGAGGACCATGCACAAGATACTATGAACCAAATGTATTGATACAAAATTGGAGCAGTTCTGTTACAGATTATCTGTCTCATAGTGAATAAATACACATTCTCCGAATTTCTATGAATTTAAAAGGACAGGTCTCCCAGACATAGATTAGCAATACATAGGAGATGTCCCTGTGTTCCAAGGGGTTAAATGCCCCATTTAGATTAATGGGAATATTTAATTATTTGGAACAAATATTTAATGGTGCAGAAGTTCAACCTCAGGATAAGTCACATTATATTGATCATATGGTGTAGATCAACAAAGAAATAACACTGTAAATTAATAAAATTTTCATCTGCTATTTATTATGATGTCCAGTTATGTTTTAATTGCTGTACTGTATCATTTAAAATACTCTTTTATTCAATGTTTACCATATGTACACCTACCTTTTTCAAGTATTAAAAACATTTTACAGCCAGAGAAAATACATACTTTTTCACATCATGCCACTACCCCCATCAACCCCACCACATTCTCAGGAATCTGGGGTTTGAATTAGAATTTCAGGGGACACTGATTTTATCCAAGATGTCAACAATGAGCTGCAGCTGTTTCACCCTGACCCTGAGTTTGCTGCTGGGAGTATGTCACCAGGTGCACCACCTCCTCTAAAGTCCCACTCACCATCACCAGCATCATCAGCAAGAGAAGAGGAAGAATCTGGTGGTAGTAGTGGGTCTCATGAAACCTTTCCTAGCTTAGATCAGCTGGGAGTGGGAAAGAAAGAAAATGCACTAGTACATTTGGATTATTGTTGTCCAGTATTTGATTTCATAGTAAGTGTGGTTCGGAAGCACATAGAAGAAGAAATATTAATTGCTTTGACAACAGGACTTTTACTAGTGGCGGTAGTGGTGGAGGTGGCAAGTCTGAAACTTGTTGGTACTCCTTGATAGGAATGGCCAAAAATGTTCGCCTCAAAATGAAATTGGAGAATAATGGCACTTTCCTCTTGGTGAATAATTTCGTGCGAAAAGTGCCAATTTTCCACTTTTTTCACCTAGCTCATTCTATTGAAATTAATGGGAACATTGAATTTACACACAACACATAGCAAATATTATTTTATTCCCCAAAGGCATAATATAAAAGGGGCATGAGGGTGCCTATTTTGGTGGAGTGTGGGGAAAAAATAAGTTGAACAGGTAAGTTTTTTTAGGGGGTTGTTTACTGGAATTGGGGCGCAGTTAATAAAAAATAAATCCTACATACAAATAAAAAAACCCATAAGACATTGTATAACATGGTCTGAGGAGGGTGCCTGTTTTAGTGGGTGGAGTCTACAGAAAAAATCAGTTCAACAGGGAATTTGATTTGGGAGGTTTCTTAACTGGTATTGGGGGACAGTTAATTAAAAAAAAAAAAGAAATTTGTATTTAAAGTGACAGAGACAGGAACCCCCTGACATAAGCTGCCACTGGGGTGAACTGATACCTGACTTGAAAGGGTATTTTGTAGAGGATGATTTGTTTGATTTGTTCTTAGAGGCCTTTGTAGGACTTAGACTTATAAGAGACCCAAGCCCTGTGGAAACATTGATTTGTAGGACTTAAACTTGTTTGGCACAAGCCCTAAGGAAACATTGATTTTTATGACTTAGGCTTGTTAGTAACAAACCCCAAAACATTTTTATGTGTTTTTTTTTATATATATTTTTTTTAAATCACAAGCCGTGAGAAAAAAAAATGCCCTGGCCGGTCATTGCCAAATGCCCTGGTGTAGATGTGGAATTTGCAATTGCTGTTCTTGCTGCTGCTGAGTTGTTTAAGGGCAGCTGAAAGGGAATGGGATCATCAACAAGAGTAACATGGTGGATGGTTGATGATGGTTCTGCTTGCCACAACTAGCTCCAGTTATGAGCCTGAGGCAGTAGCAGCACAATAAGTAGTCCCCAGTATATGTGGAGAAAAGAAAAAGTTGGCCAATAATTCTTCTCCACCTCCAAAATCATGGTGTGTTGTTATTAGAATAGAAATGTTTCCATTGCGAGCAGGGACTGTGCCTCTCATCAGCAGCTGCAATGTGCACAGTGTGTGTGGTAAATAACATCTGGGGGCACAACTGTATCCAGACACCATGACACCAGAACCCAAGTACTGCCACTGCCACTATAACCCTTGCCCACACCCCACTAAGGACACATGACAACTTGCTGACAGTTTAATAGTAATGATAAACCCTTCTTGCCAGCATCTTAGCATATTCTGAGGGACAGAATCTCCTCAGATGCCGCTTATTACCCTGCTTGCGATTCTCCTCCACCACACTGGCATGTGTTGTCAGTTTATCACACTGTGCAATGGGTGAAGATGAACTGCCACATCCTAACATCACCTGAGTGGCTATCATTTAGTGTGGAAGGTAAGGATGAATGAAGTGGATTGACAGAAAATGAAGTTGCCCTAGAGGAAGAATGTGATGACGAGCTAGTTGTTTTGCTCATCATGGAACTTCCGGTCTCTGCCTGTGTTTCTCTGTTCTTCCTCCTCTTTGATCTCCCCCTCACCTCTTGTTGCCTTTTTTTGGAGAGTCAGGGGGTACAGCAACAGCAGTGCTTGATTTCTGTGGTGGGTGTTTGGCTTTAACATGTTTGACATAAATGTCATGGTGTCTGTGCATTCCCTCCTTTCCCCTTCTCACTGACTTGTCACAAATTGTGCACAGTGCCATTGGTGATGACTGCACTGTGCCTGACTCAAGAGAACATATTCCCACACCCATGACTTCAGGGGATAAGAATAGGGAACAGGTGGAGAAGAATCGCCTCTTTCTTCTTCTCCACCACATTCCGCTTCACTGTCTGTGGCATCAGATGATGTTGCAGTATTGCAGCTAGGACCAGGAGTATTGCTGCTGTTGTTGCTAGCAAGTGGAACCTGTCCTAGTCCCTCATCACTTGTTGACCCCATTCCCACTGTGTCCATGGTGGTTTATGGCACACTAGCTTGCTCCTCAGCATCCTGCTGCCCTTGCAACTCAGCAGCAGCAGGAATTAGAGCATATTCCGAAAGCTCATTGCCAGTGGTGGTGGTGATGCCCATTCTCATCCCTGTCTCCCATTCCATCTCAATTTCTGCTAAAAAAGCCATCAATGTCTATTCCAACCAAGCTTCTCCAGCTTCATCATTACCACCACCATAGTCCCTACTTGCTGCTGCTGCTCTATTACAGACATCTCAATGCTGCTTGAAGGCGGTGACGAGTAATGTGATAGAGGGACCCCTAATGTCACACTTGTCATTTCTCGGTGAAGAAGGCAGACTGGCAGCAGTAACAGCAGGCACAGGCAGCTGATCTGTGCGCCTGGTGTTGGTGGTAGAATTATTATTTCTACACCTGCTATCCCCCAACAGTGCTGGCCTCTTCAGGATCATGTTCCACTTGGACACTTTAGTGAAGGGAAAGGGAGACCCAGGGTGAGAGGAATGGTGTGGGCTCCCTTGACCACTAGTCGGGATGCTCTCAAATTCTTCGCCTACCATCCTCTAACACTAGTCCCACCAGCTGCTTCACTATTACTGTTACTACTACTACTAACACCAGCCATATCAAGTTCAGCCCCAGAGTCTTCCTCCTCACAGCCACTAGTAATATGAGGATATTGATTACTCCCCTCCTTCACTCCTAACACTAACAAGCTGTTGGACCTTCTTAGTAGTAGTAGTAGCACTAGCACTGGCAGCACTGCTTGGGGATGGAAAGTGTGACTTAGGGTCCCCTACTTTCACACTTGGCATCATCTTCTCCTTCACCCCCTCCTGAGCATTACAAGACACACAAGCAGCAGCTTCAGCACTGGTGGCAGCAGGTTCAGCACTGGCAGCAGGCACAGCACTGTTGGCAGAAGAGGCAGCATGTTTGATAACAGGCACAGTGTTGATAGCAGCAGGTTCAGCACTGGCAGCAGCCACAGCACTGGTTGCAACAGGGGCAACACGTCTGACAGCAGGCACAGTATTGGTGGCAGCAAGTTCAGCACTGGCAGCTGGCACAGCACTGGTTGCAGCAGGAGCAGCATGTCTGACATGAGGCACAGCAATGGTGGTAGCTGTAGCAGGGGCTGACGTCTGACAGCAGGCACAGCACTAGTGGTAGCAGAGGCAGCATGTCTGGCAGCAGGTACAGCAATCGTGGCAGCAGGCAGCTGACCTGTCCTGCTCTCACTTCTACCCTCTTCTTCCTCTCTTCCCATAAAATTCCCCAAGATCCTAGGGGAGATTTAGGGGGACAGCATTGGTTCTGTAGTGCTCACTTCCTCCTCCTCCTCAGACTCAGTTGACACATAAGGGTCCTTCCCATTCCTCCTTTTACTATTTTTAAACTTTCTCATAGTGGTAGTCACTCTGAGCCTCTCCTGCCTCAGTGTTTCAAAAAGATCATAGCAGAACAGCACACCACATCTACCTTGCTCTATAGCTGCTTCTATTTTGTTTCATGTCCCCAAATACATCACGTTTTTATAGCAAAAAGGCGAAAAACAAGTAAATGAATGGGCAGAAACTTTCTAGCCATTGAAAAAATGGTGAGCAGTTTTGGACAATGGGGGAATGACATGACAGCAAAAAAGAAAAAGAGGTCCCAAGAACGTTCTAATGCGTTTCGCGCTAAAACTAGAGCTTAATTATAGACCTCTTTTTTTTTTTGCTGTCATGTCTAACCTCACTTTGCCTTTTTGAATTATGTGTTTTTTAAAGTATTCAATAAAGGAGATATTTTATTACATAACAATTTGATTTCATGAGTCTTTGGAGTGCAGCCGAGTTCCTTCAAGCATGAATTTCCTTCTACATACCGGAGGAGAAAACCGTTTTTTTCGGCCTCTGCACCCAAGCATACGGTGGTGAGTTTCTTTGCATGCTCATATATGTATATATCTGGATGTTATATTGGCTGTGTTTTTTTGTGATCGTATGAGCATTTACCACTGTTTTCCAGTGTGACACAGACCACAGTGGGCACAGTGGGAATGGGGTCCAGCAGCAGTGATGCGGGACTAGGACAGGTTCCACTTTCCAGCAGAAATACTCCTCCTGGTCCTAGTTGTAGTGCTGATTCTGAGGCAGCAGTAGCAGCATCAACATTAGCCTCTGTCCCATCCAGTGAAGGGGATTTTTGAGGAGATGAAGGAAGATGTCTTTCTTCTCTACCTTTATTGCCACCCTGAGGTCCTGGGTGTGGAACTATTTTTCTCTTGAGGCAGATACAATGCAGTCATCAATGATGGCACTGTGCAAAATTTGTGAGAAGTCAGTGAAAAAGAGAAAGGCGGTAACGCACCTTGGCACAAAACTGCCCTCATAACACATATGAAATTCAGACACCACACTATTTATGTGAAGCATGTTAAAGCCAAATCACCACCAAAGAAATCAGACACTACTGTTGCTGTACCCCTGTCTCTCCCCAAAGGCAACAAGAGGTGAGGTGGCATTCAAAGAGAAGGAAAAATAGAGAAACCCAGCCAGAGGTTGAAAGTGAAACTCTTGGCTTTCTATCACCTTCTGATTCTAGGGTCCGGGATTGGGAAGATGTAGCAACATCTTCTGGCAATCCAACTTGTTCATCATTAACTCCCCCACCAGCTGATAGTCATTCTGTAGATGTCAGGATATTGCAGTTTGTTCCTACCCATTCCACATTTCCTACACACTCTATGCACATTGAAGTTGCTGACAAGAGGAACAGTTCCTTCTTGCTCTCAAGGGAAACATTTATATTTCAACAAAACACCCATGATTTTGGTGGAGGGGCAGGAGGAGAAGCATTATTGGCCAACTTCTTTTCCCCATATATACCTGAAGTAATGGGGCTACTTGTGGTGCTGCTACTGCCTCAAGAGCATCACTGGAGCTAGAAGTGGCAAGTGGAACCATGATCATCATCACCACTCATATCACTGCTGTTGTTGATCCCATTCCTTAGAGCTACCTAATCATCCTGCTGCTTAAACAACTCAGCAGCAGCAGCAAAAACAATTTTGGGGGACTTGTTTCTATCAAGCCTAAGTCCTATTCATCACTGATTCCTTAGGGATTGTGATGTTAACAAGCTTGAGTGCAAACAATTATCACTGATTCCTCAAGGCTTGTGATTATAACAAGCCTAAGTGCAAAAAATTATCACTGATTCCTCAGGGCTTGTGCCTCTAATAAGAAAAACTCCTACAAATCAATGTTTCCTCAGCTCTTGGGCCCAAAAAGTACAAGTCATAGAAATCAATGTTTCCTCAGGTCTTGGGCCTAACACAAGTCTAAAGCCTACAACAAATCAATTTTTCTTTAGGGCTTGTAACAAACAAGTCTAAATCATATAAATCATTTTTTTGTGCAGGTCTTGGGCCAAAAAAGTCTAAGATCTGCAAATCAATTTTTCATCAGGGCTTGTGCCTAACAAGTGTAAGTCCTACAAAAATCAATGTTTCCTTAGGGTTTGTGCCAAACAAGTCTTAGTCCTACAAATCAATGTTTCTGCAGGGCTTGGGCCAAAAATCTCTAAGACCTGCAAATCAATGTTTCCTCAGGGCTTGTGCCTAACAAGTCTAAGTCTTACAAATCATCCTCTACAAAATACTCTATCCTATTAAGTATCAGTCTGCCACAGTCTTCCCATTGATTTCAATGCAGTGAGCTAGGTGAAAAAAGTGTATCCTCAACCTGAGTTATTTTGGAGTCCTACAGGATTCTTTGTTCCTCCTTAATTTAATTATTTTTGTTCTGTATTACAATTCCACCTCTGTCTGCTTCATTAATAATGAGTCTTTCAGTATTCATTAGGGATTCCAAACTCTTCTTTTTCCCTGTTCAATGGGACCCCAAACTATAGACCGAAACATAGACATATGATACAGTTCGCTCCCCATATTTTTTTGACTAACTATTGGAGACTGTATATAACACCATGAATACTAACACTGAACCTTTTTAACAGTTCCATTTATAATATTTCCATTCATTTCCATCTGCTGTCTGTCAACTGCATTCTTCCTTGACATCTAAAATATAAGTATTTTATAGATTACGAAGTACATTCTTCTGCAAACCAAAGACATTTGATGTTAAGTATAGACATATTAACCACTTTTGCACTCTCAAATGTGTTCAGATTCCAGTTGAACTCATTGGACATTATTATGTACACATATATTTTGGATTCTTATTTTTCTGTTCTTTCTATTTATATTATAGCCATGATTTCATGGTTTTAGTTTTAATGAACTAACTTATCATCGGCACTCTATATGCTATATCCAGAGTCATTGGTTTTAATTCGACTGCATATATTGCAGTCCAATGTTAATCAATAATGGTCTTTCCTATTATTCT
Organism: Rhinophrynus dorsalis; assembly: GCA_037306005.1. Classification (NCBI taxonomy): domain Eukaryota; kingdom Metazoa; phylum Chordata; class Amphibia; order Anura; family Rhinophrynidae; genus Rhinophrynus; species Rhinophrynus dorsalis. Next base: position 431,223,046 of record CM074719.1, on the reverse strand, counting down.
ATGAGCCAGTTGTTGTTATTTATGTGTTCATAAAATAATATTGCAAAGGCCAATGTATTCTTTTTTTCATTGTGAAGACTATCCTTCCCAGTATTATTTATGAGTGTTTCTCATATAGCCTTTTATTATATGAATTTGAAGAAAGCGTGGTATTATAGGTATACTGTGGGAGCTCTATTTTTATTCATTCTACAAGTCTAAACAGAAAAAAAAAGAAAAACAAAGAAAATGAAGATATATCAAAATCTGTATTCTTTGCAGTGATGACAATATTTTATCACTGTATCCAAGAAACAGAGTTAAAAATGTTTAACAGTATTACAATACTGGAGAAGTTACACCCAGAACTGGATTTACCATGGATGACAATTGTTATTGTACTTCTTTATAAATATTATTGTCCCAGTTCGTTTCCTGTATAACCTATAGTAACTGAATCCAAACCAAGAATGTATTGGTTGTCAGGACTTGGGGATTTGTTTGTGAGAGCAATGCTGGTAACAATTTACATGTGTATGTGACCTTATAGAATGTGTTACTAAACTGACTTCTTCTGAAGTGAATGTTACTTATTGCACAAATTATGGGATAAAAAGGATCTGGAAGAAATTGAGTTAACATGGAAATAATTTACAGTAATATTGTAGCTGCAGAATAATTATATACATCTGGTAAAGAAAAAAGAAATAGATTTTTTTTTTACTGCTGGAATCAATTGCTTGTCAAATTATAGTTATTCTGGATACCGATTAAGCAACGTATTACAACATCTAAATTAGCAATGGATTTACATTTAGAATAAGGAAAGTTTGGTGAGCTGAATTAATCAAGCTAAAGGAGGCAATTAAGGGGCAAATCAAATGCACTATGGGAGAGATGAAATGTCTCACTGACTTAAATGGAGCTTTCAACCCCATGAGTGCTGAAGATATAATGCTCAAGCATTCAAGGGGTAAACTCAGTCAAATCAAGAAGAATTGCAGAATTTTCAATCCAACCCTATGGTGAAGTTGGTTTGCTTTAGATTTTAACCTATTTATTGTGATGAATTAGGTCCTATATTCCCTCTGTACCTTTCAAGCACAATGGGGGAATGCACTACTGGAATTCAGCTCTATACTAGGAGCTGGAACCAGAATTTGTGAACTTGGACTGCATAGTCCCAAAAAGCCAGGCATGTCAAACTCAAATATAGTTTAAGGCTGCATACGCAACAATTCCCTCTGAGGAGGGCCACATGCTCAATGGTTCTCCCTAAAGATGGTGGCATACTCAACAATTTCCTCTAAAGAGGGCCTCATACTCAATGATTTTGTCTAAGGAGGACCATATACTCAATGATTATCTCTATGGAGGACCTCATACTCAACATTTCTCACTAAAGAGGGCCACAAAAATGACTGCTCATTTCTGCAGTATTATTTTGTTGGAGAGGTCTGGAAATGAAACGTTTCTCTGCTGTGGCTGTTCTGATCATGAGCCCAGTGTCTAGCATACCTCTAGAACAGAAGCATTCAACAGGAGCATGCAACCTGTTGGAAACTACAGATTCCATCACCACCAACCAGTCAACAACTACAGAATCAAAGGCTTTCTTCCTCTACTCTAGAATGTGACAGCAAACCAATCTGATCTTTATGGAATTAGCACCAGAAGGGCCGCACAGTAATTAAAATTAAGATTCTGCTGTGGGCCACATTTTATTCACTAGGGGGCTGGCCTCAAGTCAAGACCACTGTCATGGACTCAGAAACGAGACTTGGATCAGTACAATAGGTAACACAATCTCTATTGAGAATACGTGCAGGATAATAGTATTCAAGAGCAATACACAATAGGCAGATGTCCGGAAGGAAGGTTCTTCTAGAAAACTAACCTAGTCCCTAGTAATTAGGACAAAGCCAACTCAGGTCCGCACCTGAGCCCTTCTTACAGGTCTGCACCTACACAGGCAAAGTATCAGAGGTAACTACAGGTCTGCACCTGTACAGGCAAAGTACCAGAGGTAGGAACTGTGCTACAGGTCCGCACCTGAATGCCACAGTAAAGGAAGTCTGCCAGAGCCACCGAGATACCCTCCAAGTCTCCACTGGAGCGTTTGTATGCTGGGTGCGCAGCGGACGATCCCAGGTGTACCAAGGTGGGTGATCAGACAGGCAGGAATAGGGAAGTTCAATACGTAACGCACCTGGACTAAACCAGAACAGATAGTTAGTCAGGCCAAAGGTCATACACAGAGAGGGTAGTCTACCAGAGCCGCAGGTCCACACCAGAGGGAATAGTTGGACAAGCCGGGGTCATGCACAAGTGGGTAGTCGGACAAATCCAAGGTTGGCACCAGAATGGTTAGTCATACAGAGTCAGGTCAGCACTAATGCGGATAGTCAGCCAGGCCAAGATCATACATGGAGAGAGTAGTCTATCAGAGATGCAGGTCCACACCAGAAGGATTTGTCAGACAAGCCGAGGTCATACACAGAGCGGGTAGTCAGACAATCCAAGGTTGGCACCAGAACAGAATAATCAGACAATCTCAAGAAAACATCACTGGACACCACGAAAGGGCAACTGAGAGTGGTGTCCAGGAAGTTTAGGAGCAGAATGGCCAGGGAGAAAGGAGTCCCCAAACTGGTGCCTGTCTCTTAAAATTTGATGCACGTTGAACCTGGACGTGCGCCAAGACACAGTGTGGGACCTGCCGGAAGGGGCTGCGGCTGAGCTGCCGGGGACAGCAGAATGCTCGGGGGCCGCCACACCCGAGGGACACAGAGGCCAACTACCCGATGCACTGGGGGACTAGGTAAGTTAGCGGTCGGCACGGCAGCCGCCACTACTATGACAACCACATGTTGACAAGCCTGTATTAAGCTATCAACACCAATAATTTTCTTCTTTATGCTTCTTGCACTAAAGGTAGGGACGTGTAGAAGTGTATGCATAATTTTGTAGCATTCAAAAGCTCATTGCCTTGCTTATCACTAATTTGTACTAAAATGGTGAGAGGGAATTGGAGTAAGGTTAGTCCATTTTCCTGCTCTTTCTACAGAGGAGAAATTAAGACTTAACGGATTAGGATATTAATTATGACAATGTTTAACTAAAAAGAACACATGCTTGTGCATGATTTTTATGCTATTGTGTGATCAAAGAAAATGATACGCAATGGTGGATTAGTAAACCCACCCAATGCAGCTGAGAACCGAACTAAAGAGAACTGGAACAAACCAACAGTACCATAGGGAACAAATATAAATTCCATAATTTCCATAAATTTAAATGAGGTGTTTTAATTCCTTGAATGTTGGAGAGTTGGAGACCTCTCGAATATTAAAAAGGTTAAAAGTTCCATTTAAATCAATGGAGATTTTTATTTGTCCCTGTGAAGTACTTGATTCACCTCAGAATTGTTCCAATGTTTCTTAGTATGTCAGAGACATTGTGGGCTCAATTCTATTGCAGGTGATAAATGCTAACACCCGTTTTATCAAACATTTTCCTATTGAACTCTATGGGGAAAACTGGAGATAACAGCAGTGATAACATTAGCACCTGTAATAGAATCCAGCCCTGTGTATTTCTCTTAATTCATATACCTTAGAATACAAAATAGCAAGTGAACTAGCACTCGCCCAGTGTCAATCTGGACCATATACAGTTAAAGTACACACCGATAGCAATCTATAAATGAACTCTTGATCTGTGCCTATAGCACTGTATCAAGCTTATACTATCTTGTATTGCACAATCTGCCACTCTGGTATCCACATATATCATTTTTCTATATTATATTTTTCACTTTTTTATAGTCCTAGTACCATCTTGTTGGTTATATTTATTTCTTTTGGGTTTATTTTTTAAACCTCACACTACAGGCACCATCTCTTATCCATTAAGATCTATTTACCTCTACACTTAGTAGTTCTGATGCGCTGTCTTTTTGTCTTTTGTTTTTTCATATACCTTAGGCCTGTTTCATTTTAAAACTGAGAGAACTGGAAGGAGATGACCTAAGAATTCAGAAAGCTCTACACTGACCACAAATTATACATTTCCCTAGTTAGCATTATGAGCATGTTCTCAAAGAGATTTCTTGAGGTATTTACTAATTGTTGCTGATTCTATCCCCTCAAGGGTGCACGGAAAAATCAAAGTGAGACTTGTATTGAATAGGGAAAGATTGCTTAAAAAGTATCCATTGCTGCAGGATCAGGAGTACAAATCATTTATCTATTATAATGGGATTACACGCCTGGCTCAGAATCAACACAACCCTCTTTAGATTGCTAAAGCTAGGTGTGTAACATATTTAGGGAATAGGGCAAATAAGAAACCGAGCAATATTTTTATTAATTTATTTTAGGACAAGACCCCTAAGTAAATAAGACATTTTAGTAAATAATGATACTTGAAGAAAGGCTCATAGAAAAGATGTCAAAGACCTTTTTCTCTTCACCAAATAGGGGTTTATACATAAACATTTGCAGGTTTCTTTCTATTTTATTTTGTCTCCTTTTTCCCTTTAACCCTTTGAGTGCCAGATCAAAGGGTTAGTATATTAGTGCGTTTTTGGAGTGCAGTATATACAGAGTTGAATATCCGTGAATTGTGATGAATGTTGTTCTTAACTATTGCAAGTGAAATAAATGAAAATGACATTGAATTAATTTGTAAATTGATTATATTAAATGTTTGTACTCCTAAAACTTACCAAGTAGTATGTTGATTTTATCATTAAGTGTTATCAGATTACATTTACTTTTAACTCTGGACACTTCCAATATTGTCTTCTTCCAGGAAATGGAAATAGTACATTTGGCAGCCAGAGATATAAGTAAAATCAATTTCATAGGTACATCTTGGAATGCTTGCTGATTATTAGGATATTGCAACCCCAGAAGCATCTAGAATCCAAGTCTGGATATATTTTAGCCAGTCTGGTAGGAAACAGATACCAGAGGAATATGAAATTCCAGTAATTTAACATTAAGAGATGCTTTAACTGTATTGACAGAACTATAATTCCAGTCCGAACTATAATTCCAGTCAATGTCATCAAGCTTGAAGATATTAGAACATTAATATGTATTGAATACAATGCCCTGATCCTTGGAGTTTTAATATTACATGCTTTAAATAATGAACGGTGTGGACTTATTTGTAAGTACAAAATTAAGGTAAAGAGTCTCCTGAAAACATAAGTAGAGGGTGCCATGACCTGGGCCTGTGGTGGCCCAAGCAACTATAAGGAAGGCTTGGTTTATGCAAGATGAGATGTAGATGGGGTGGTCTCAGTCAGGAGGCCATAAGGGAAGGGGGATAATTCTCCCACTTGCTTTTCCTCCTGACTGGCGACCTGGCAAGCTGTTTTGGGTTAGTTACTTGTTCCCTCACTAATAGTGGGCCCATATTCATTCCCATTTCTCCCCTTCCATCGCAACTTTCCTTGTTAGGGAGTAATGGCAGTTGTCATGGGGAAGGGGCTAAAAACCTTCAGGACCAGATCCATCTGCATTGGAAGGAATTTGTTCTGTGCAGGCTCCCGGAAAATAATGCTGGTCATTGCCCTGCTGTTGTGGGCAAATTGTTTGGATTCCCCACAGAGTCTGGGCCCAGTAAGTCGGGTTCATGATGGAGTGTATTAAAGATAAAGTTAAATGCACACACTAATGTGAATTGGAATATCTCACCCCTACAGAAAATATAATAAATACAATTATTACACAAGGGAAGCTATGAAATACAACACTAACACTCCCACTATAAATGTTATAAATTGAACTAAAAGTAACCACATAAAATTAAACACAAAATCAAGGGCATAGACATGGAAAGTAAGACAGATGACTTGAAAATGTATCTTATATGAATCTGCCCTTATCTATCAAGCTTCCTTAGTTTTCCTGTATAAACAAAACAAATCAGATATTTGCTATATGTTAATCACGTATAAACAAAACAAATAAGACACTTGCTAAATGTTAATCACAAAGGATAAACAGAAGAAAAGGAATAATAAATTAAAATCTTTTAATAAAATCTTATATAACGCCATACCTCCACAATAATACATTACACTTATATAAATGTATTATGGATCAAAAAGTATAAGAAGTCAGAATACCTCAAAAAGCAAGTAAAAGGAGATTCACCAATAAGTTGTATCTATGGTAGAACTCCAAAAAAGATCACAATTAAAGGGATCTTTATTTTATTTTGTAGGCGTCAAAAAAAACACGAAGAACAATTTGTCTTATCTCTCAAACCTTTATAGTTTGAGAGATATTCACAAGCAAAGTTTCCCCCTCCCGCCCCTTTTACCTAGTGTAAACCATCTCTTCCCAGATGTGGAATCTGGTTGTAAGACCAGAAAGATAACAGAAGGGGACAATCTTCTTTGCATGAGAACAATGAAAGCCATGCCCCCCTTGACAAGTTTTTCAGGTTTTTCCCTTATCTTAATTGAAGATTGTCCCTCTCTGCAGTCTACCTGGGCACCTCCCTTCTGATCTGGCTTAACAGTGTTACATTATAAAAGGGGAGGGAGGGGGATACTTTATCATTGAATTACTCTTGTACTACAACTCTGACAGAATTGAAATAACAGTCTCCAAAGTCCAAATACTAGGATGATTAATTAGAGCTGCTTTTATTATGAAACATTACTATCCCTTTAAAGGTATCTGCACCTTCTGTTATGTAGGAAGTTCATCAACTAAGTACTGCTTTCAAGAAATAAATATAGCCAAGAAACCAAAAAGACACCCGCAATATCGGGTATCAATAATTAGGATGGAGTGCGTCTGTGGTCTGGCGTAGGCCTTTACTGGCCTCTCCACTGTGCATGCTGTGGAAGACAATGGGAGTGATGCATGCTAGGTTGTGCTCAATGTGCCCCATGCTAGGTGGCCCATGGGAGGCCATGGCATCAGTCTAGCCATTGGCATCCTGTGGGGGCTGACAGGGATGTCTCCAACAAAGAGCAGAGTCAGGCTGGTGAGATCTGATGCCTGCAATTATAGAGCACCTCTTGCAGCCATTTACATAGGAGTTTGGCAATAGTTATTCAAGGGCTTCCTTTATTTGTGAGTTAACTATGAAATATACAAAATCTGGATAACAACTGCTAATTAATTTAGGGGAACACTGATCAGAAAAATAAGTTTCTTGAAGGAAAAGAACATCTGTGTTTTTTTACAATTTAAAGGGATAGTAATGCCTGAGAATAACTTTATTTTATATTGTAGCCCTAAAAAAATCATGAAAAATGATATAAGTCTTATCTCCCAAACCTTTATGGTTTGGAAGATATTCACTTGTAAAATAAAGTATTGTTTACTTTTCCTTGCTGTTTCAGCCAAGTCTGCCATCTAGTGGACAGATTTGGAATTCGTCCACATAGCAACCGGCAGCTCTTTAGCAGTGCCGAGATCACAATCTTTTTGAAAAGAACTGCTTAACTGGAACGATCTACAAAGTGTGCCTGGCTTGAAAGCACACTTTGTAGACCATTCCAATTAAGAAATTCTTTTTAAAGATCATGATCTCAGCACTTCTGGAGAGGCACAGCCGGTCCGGGGACCAGATTCCAAATCTGAAGGGTGGAGCAATGATGTCACTCCAGGGGAAACTTTACTTCTGAATATCTCCCAAACCATAAAGGTTTGGGAGATAAGACTTATATCATTTTTCATGATTTTTTTAGGGCTACAATATAAAATAAAGTTATTCTCAGGCATTACTATCCCTTTAAATTGTAAAAAAACACAGATGTTCTTTTCCTTCAAGAAACTTATTTTTCTGATCAGTGTTCCCCTAAATTAATTAGCAGTTGTTATCCAGATTTTGTATATTTCATAGTTAACTCACAAATAAAGGAAGCCCTTGAATAACTATTGCCAAACTCCTATGTAAATGGCTGCAAGAGGTGCTCTACTATCCCTTTAAAGGCCTTAGATGTTTTGGTGGGGACGTCAAAGCCCTGTACATTGTGTGAAGCAAACTTATTAGGCAAAATTAATTAGCAAAAGGAAGAATCTCAGAAAGGGGTAATGGGATAGAGTCAAAGTATCTAAAGTAGTGTTCTATGAGGTCAGTTTCAACCAAGATATTTATATATGAGGTCTTTGGGTGGGGGTGTCATCATTATGCTGATGACACCTAGATCGATGTCTCATTCCAGGGAAGCCTTCTAGTAGATCCAGAAACAATTATATGTGCTGCGATACCAACTACAGCTGCCACCGCAAGATATAGAAGAATAAAATAGTACAATCAAAAAAAGAAAAAAATGAAAAAAATTGAATAGTGTCAATGATTCAAATATGCCCAATTCTAATAAAAAATAGCATTAACCCACATGGGTCCAGTACATATATCAGAGAACAAATACATATACAGACACAGGTCAGGTGATAGTTCGTGTGAATCAGTGAGACAAAAATATTAAGGTGCTATTAGGCCGTGAAGCTGGTAGGCCCTAATGGCGAGGCCCAAGAAGCACTCTCTACTGGAGAGTGTCAAAATAGCTACTATGCCCCCAGAGGTTGAGCGAGGCCCTGTAGGAATCACGGACTACCGGACAGTACTGTAACCAGAGGAACAGTGGAGCACCAAATGGAAACAGCATGAACTGCGACCCAAGGATAACGGCACCGGACAACAAGGGTAAACAGGCGATTCGGCTTGATGGGAACTGCCAGGTGGTAGAGACGACTGAGGTGCCCAGCAGACCAACCTCAGTAGGGAGCAGTAACAAGCCAAGCGTATGGTGTGCCAATGTGAATAGCTCCTACCCGGGAAAGCACCGGACAGCAAGGGGTAAATAACGCTCAGGCTTGATGGCGACTGCTAGGTGGAGGAAAACTAACTGAAGCGACCAGGAGACCAACCTCAGTGTAGTGCAGTAACAAGCCAAGTGTATAATGAGAAAACGAGATCAGCTTCACCCCTGGGGTATGGAGATACGAGACACAGAAGCGTAAATGGGTCGCAGTAGCTGAACGGTAAAGCAACAATCGAGGCAACCAACTGGGTCAGCAAGCTCAAGACAGAGCACCGGAAGGTACTCTCACTGGAATACCGGGCGCGGTAGTGAACCAGGCCAGATACACTCAGAGCAGGAACGGAAGCCAATCCGGGTCGGTGTTCAGAGCAGGAACGTCAGCCAGGCCGGGTCGGTACATGGAAGAGGAACGTCAGCCAATCCAAGTCGGTACACAGAGCAGGAACGTCAGCCAGTCTGGGTCGGTACACAGAGCAGGAACATCAGCCAATCCAAGTTGGTACATGGAGCAGGAACGTCAGCCAGGCCGGGTCGGTACACTTAGCAGGAACAGAATCAGAGAGAGTAGTCAGGCACTCCGGGTCATACACTGGAATTACACGATAACGACAGCAAGCACAAAGCAACGGGAACACCACGAAAGGGCCCTGAAGGAGTGACAGGTCTGAGTACTTAAATGCTACCACTGGGTGGAGCAATATCACGCTAGTCAATAAGAAGGCACCAGGAACACTGCTGTCAAAATGTCGCCAGCAATACATGGGCACCGTGATACTCTTGGGGGATATGAGCACCTATGTTAAGTTGGATAGGGACCCTACTAGTGAATAGTTTAAGCTACTAAAAAACTTGATTGAAGAATATAAATCTTGGGGAATAATAAATGAAGAGGAAAGTAAGTTTTTGGGGAAGGAGGATTGTAAGATCCCTATTTTTTATCACTTACCCAAAGTGCATACAGATCTGAGTATACCCCCAGGAAGACCTATAGTTTTTGGGATTGACTCTATGAGTTACAACTCGTCTCAATAATTCGATATTTATCTTTAGCCATTAGCATACCAGCTTCCATCTTTTCTCAAGGACGCTATTCATGTGCTAAATATAGTGGATGACATTGAGTGGAAGGATTCATGTATGTGGTTGAAGTGAGATGTGTCAGCTTTGTACACATGTATTCCCCCATGAGGGGGGAGTACGAGCAGTAAGAGATATGTTGGTGGAGGATGGGGTTTTACCAGGAGCCCAAATGGATTTCCTCATTCAGGGAGTACAGTTTGTGTTAACACACAATTACTTTCTGTTTGAGGATTCTTTTTATAATTGGATTCCTGGGACAGAAATGGGACGTGGGTTTGCCCCATCCTTCGCCAACATATATATGGAGAGATGAGAGAAACAACTCATATATTAGGACAATCAATTTAAGAGTCAATTAAAACTATATAAAAGATATATTGATGACATCCTAATAATTTGGGATGGGGAAGTAAGTGCTTTGAAGCTTTTTGTGGAGTATATAAATTATTTATCCAAAATGTACTGCTCATTATGATACAGCTTGTATGAATATTTTAGACATTGTTCTGTTCCATGCAGAGGGAAGGATATTAACCAAGAACTATCATAAAAAAGTAGATAGCAATGGATAAATTCATAACAAGAGTAACCACCTAAGAAGGTGGAAAGAGAACATCCAGTTTGGACAGCTTAACTGTAGCAAAACAGAGGATTTTGAAGAAGAAGCTGAGGAAATAGTTAAAAAGTTTTTGGAGAAGGGGTATGAACTGGAGGTTTGTAATAGAGCCCTAGAGAAGGTAGGAAGATTAGAATTTACAACTAGCTATAGTATGGGAGCAAATAGTTTCAAGCATGCCTTGGGGAAGCATTGGCATATTTTGCAGAATGATCCGATTTTGGAACCCTATGTGGGAGATAGGCCAAATGTTTCCTTTAGAAATAATAAAAATATAAAAATGTTGGTAGCCCCTAGTGATATAGGAGGTAAAGAAATTACAAAGAAAGATGGGCTTTTTGGTGCTAAAGGTATGTTTATCTGTAGCAGGAGGGGCTGTAAGGTATGTGAATTTGGAATCACAAAAAATAATTTTTTTGCTAGGGGGGATTGGGTAAAGAGTATAATATTAAGCAGTTGGTTAATTGCAAATCGAACTATGTGGTATATCTCCTCATCTGCTCTCGTTTCCTGCAATATGTGGGACTCACTGTGTGTAAGTTAAAGATAAGATTTATGGAACACTTACGGAACATTCGAATGGGGGTACTTACGCACAGTGTGTCAAAGCATTTTGCAGAGCATCACAATGGAAAATGGAATGGAGTTTCCATTATAGCTATCGAGCAAGTGAAATTGGATAGGAGAGGGGGTGATAGACTCTTAAAGCAGAAAAAAAGAGAGACCTTCTAGATTCATGAGTTAAAAACTCTGAGTGCAGGAGGTCTAAATATAGATATTGATATAGCAGCTTTTACTAGATAAGTTTTTGATTTGGTAAATATGTAGCAGAGTAGTTTTGGTCAAGGAGCTGTATATTGAGCTTTTAATGAATTAATTAATTGAAAAAATAGCATAAAACATATATGCACATTGGGTAATGTCCCTAATCTAATGAAGACACATATAAGGGTGTATAGGTGTATAGAGATATGAAGATTATGTGTTGTGTAGGGGGAATTTTTTTTTTTTTAGAAATGGTGGCTATTTTTATTTATATTTATTTATATTTTTTATTCTGTTTTTGCCTGGTTTTATTTATAGAATGTGCCTCCATGTGCTCATCAAGGATATGGGGAGTATGTGGAGGGTACTATCACGGTGCCCGTGATTGCTCACCCTTACTGTCAGTCAGATGTGTGTATTCCCCATTGGCCGCCTGTTTAATGCCCTCCTAGCACTGCCTATTTAAACCATCCTGAGGCACCCTTTGGTTGCCCTTTCGTGGTGTCGCTGTACCTGCAGTCACCTGTCTGATGTTTCCTTGGGCCTGTGTATCCGCTACCAGTGTCAGCGTTTCTCCACTGTCAGAGCTGCTGCTGCATGGTTCCTGTCCTTGTTCCAGTTTCGGTTGTCTATTGTTCCTGATCCTGCTTCCGTTCCTGATCTGGTTGGCCGTCCTGCCATTCCCGTGGTTGTCCAGCAGGGCAACCTGTTCCTGAGCTGTATCCTGATTCTCTGTTTCTGGCTGCCTGTCGCCTGGGCGACATTTTCATCATGGGGTTTACTCCAGATACCAGTTGCTGATCCCATTGTACTGAACCGGTTGGGCGTTCCGTTTTGCTCCAGTATGCGGTACTGGTTTACTCCATATACCGGTTGCTGATCCAGTTGCACTAGAACCGGTTGGGCGTTCCGTTTTGCTCCAGTATGTGGTACTAACAAAAAAACAACAGAATGAAAAATAGAAAATATACATAAATAGCTTAAATAATAAATCACTTATCTCCAGTAAAATGAAGATGAAGGGATATTATCACTTATTACCCGCTATATGTATATTAAAAGCAGCTCTGTCAACAGTGCCTCCAAACAAGGCTATTGTTCCTCTTACACTTGGATCGCGTGCTTGCTTCACAGGAGGCATAACCAGGAGGGACCAAGGCCGATATCTTCCTTCCTCTTTTTCCCACGAGTATCGTGAACTGTCACTGTCCACTTCCTCAGGGTATTACAGGACCTCAAAAAAGATCCTTCTTTTATACTCTAAACCCAACAATCAGGGCATCATTTACCATAAAAAAACATACTTAAAATCTATTGAAATAAATATTGAACCCAACATATATCAATCCTATCTCAATTATATATTAATAATGATAATAAAAAACAGAATTTCTTACCCAGAAATATACTTTCCTTTTGTACCCTACACACACTCCCCATATCCATGATGAGCACATGGAGGACACATTCTATAAATAAAAACAGGCAAAAACAGGAATAAAAAATATAAATAAATATAAATATAAATAAAAATAACCACCATTTCTAAAAAAAAAAAAAAAAAAAAAAAAAATCCCCCCTACACATAATCTTCATATCTCTGTACACTCTTGTATGTGTCTTCATTAGATTAGGGACATTACCCAAGGTGCATATAAGTTGTATCCTATTTTTTCAATTAACTATTTAATTAAAAGCTCAAAATACAGCTCCTTGACCAAAGTGCAGAGTGTGAGTGAGAATACTCAAAAGGAAGAACAAGCTCTTTTTTTAGGGTGCAGCCACTGGAGCCCTCAGAGGTTAAAAAGAGTGGTAGAAACCCCAATGCGAGGAAGAAAAAGAACAAAAGAACAACAGGGTGTAGAGGGGGAAAATATAAATGGATCAAAATGTGGCTAAAATGGCGAGGAAAGCTCAGGAGCAGGGATGTTTAGGGATGGGGTATTCAATTTGTCCAATAGGGAATTAACAAACTAAGATATGAGAGTATTGAAAAGGGGTCTCACTTTTGCACCAAGTACTGGGCCCAATAGATTTAAGACATACATCGATTTGCAGAGGTATGTCAGATCACTTACTGTGAAAAGACATTTTCTTTGCAAGGATCGAGGGATGGCTGAAGTTGATATTAAAGTGTCTCAACCCTTATTGATAAAAGGTCAATACACTGAACGAAGGTTGGTGATGTTAAATTTGGAAGAGGAAGGAATTGTTGACAGGATGGATGTTGCTACTGAATTTTAGAGACTGATTCATAGTGGCTTTAGAAATAAATCTACTTTTTATCCCCTGCAGAGTCAGGGGGAATATATTAAAATATTTGGAGAAATTGGTCACAAAAGATGTGGCAAAGTGTTGTGAACGTTTTGAAAATTTGAGATATCACAATCTGTGTAAATCAGAAAAATTGGCTATAGAAGGGTTAAAAAATGATAATGAAATGATCATAAGAGAGGCGGATAAGGGGGAGGCACTGTAATCCAGAATAGAAAAGATTATATTGGAGAGGCCCATAGACTCTTTGTAACGGTTTTCAGTACACTCAGAGGCAGGCAGTTTGGTAAAACACAGTTTTATTGAAACCAGACAGAATAAATAACCCTCGCGGGTCCAGCAATAGTAACACTTAATACTGACACAGGACAGGTTACAAAATAGCATTAACCCACATGGGTCCAGTACATATATCAGAGAACAAATACATATACAGACACAGGTCAGGTGATAGTTCGTGTGAATCAGTGAGACAAAAATATTAAGGTGCTATTAGGCCGTGAAGCTGGTAGGCCCTAATGGCGAGGCCCAAGAAGCACTCTCTACTGGAGAGTGTCAAAATAGCTACTATGCCCCCAGAGGTTGAGCGAGGCCCTGTAGGAATCACGGACTACCGGACAGTACTGTAACCAGAGGAACAGTGGAGCACCAAATGGAAACAGCATGAACTGCGACCCAAGGATAACGGCACCGGACAACAAGGGTAAACAGGCGATTCGGCTTGATGGGAACTGCCAGGTGGTAGAGACGACTGAGGTGCCCAGCAGACCAACCTCAGTAGGGAGCAGTAACAAGCCAAGCGTATGGTGTGCCAATGTGAATAGCTCCTACCCGGGAAAGCACCGGACAGCAAGGGGTAAATAACGCTCAGGCTTGATGGCGACTGCTAGGTGGAGGAAAACTAACTGAAGCGACCAGGAGACCAACCTCAGTGTAGTGCAGTAACAAGCCAAGTGTATAATGAGAAAACGAGATCAGCTTCACCCCTGGGGTATGGAGATACGAGACACAGAAGCGTAAATGGGTCGCAGTAGCTGAACGGTAAAGCAACAATCGAGGCAACCAACTGGGTCAGCAAGCTCAAGACAGAGCACCGGAAGGTACTCTCACTGGAATACCGGGCGCGGTAGTGAACCAGGCCAGATACACTCAGAGCAGGAACGGAAGCCAATCCGGGTCGGTGTTCAGAGCAGGAACGTCAGCCAGGCCGGGTCGGTACATGGAAGAGGAACGTCAGCCAATCCAAGTCGGTACACAGAGCAGGAACGTCAGCCAGTCTGGGTCGGTACACAGAGCAGGAACATCAGCCAATCCAAGTCGGTACATGGAGCAGGAACGTCAGCCAGGCCGGGTCGGTACACTTAGCAGGAACAGAATCAGAGAGAGTAGTCAGGCACTCCGGGTCATACACTGGAATTACACGATAACGACAGCAAGCACAAAGCAACGGGAACACCACGAAAGGGCCCTGAAGGAGTGACAGGTCTGAGTACTTAAATGCTACCACTGGGTGGAGCAATATCACGCTAGTCAATAAGAAGGCACCAGGAACACTGCTGTCAAAATGTCGCCAGCAATACATGGGCACCGTGATACTCTTGGGGGATATGAGCACCTATGTTAAGTTGGATAGGGACCCTACTAGTGAATAGTTTAAGCTACTAAAAAACTTGATTGAAGAATATAAATCTTGGGGAATAATAAATGAAGAGGAAAGTAAGTTTTTGGGGAAGGAGGATTGTAAGATCCCTATTTTTTATCACTTACCCAAAGTGCATACAGATCTGAGTATACCCCCAGGAAGACCTATAGTTTTTGGGATTGACTCTATGAGTTACAACTCGTCTCAATAATTCGATATTTATCTTTAGCCATTAGCATACCAGCTTCCATCTTTTCTCAAGGACGCTATTCATGTGCTAAATATAGTGGATGACATTGAGTGGAAGGATTCATGTATGTGGTTGAAGTGAGATGTGTCAGCTTTGTACACATGTATTCCCCCATGAGGGGGGAGTACGAGCAGTAAGAGATATGTTGGTGGAGGATGGGGTTTTACCAGGAGCCCAAATGGATTTCCTCATTCAGGGAGTACAGTTTGTGTTAACACACAATTACTTTCTGTTTGAGGATTCTTTTTATAATTGGATTCCTGGGACAGAAATGGGACGTGGGTTTGCCCCATCCTTCGCCAACATATATATGGAGAGATGAGAGAAACAACTCATATATTAGGACAATCAATTTAAGAGTCAATTAAAACTATATAAAAGATATATTGATGACATCCTAATAATTTGGGATGGGGAAGTAAGTGCTTTGAAGCTTTTTGTGGAGTATATAAATTATTTATCCAAAATGTACTGCTCATTATGATACAGCTTGTATGAATATTTTAGACATTGTTCTGTTCCATGCAGAGGGAAGGATATTAACCAAGAACTATCATAAAAAAGTAGATAGCAATGGATAAATTCATAACAAGAGTAACCACCTAAGAAGGTGGAAAGAGAACATCCAGTTTGGACAGCTTAACTGTAGCAAAACAGAGGATTTTGAAGAAGAAGCTGAGGAAATAGTTAAAAAGTTTTTGGAGAAGGGGTATGAACTGGAGGTTTGTAATAGAGCCCTAGAGAAGGTAGGAAGATTAGAAATTACAACTAGCTATAGTATGGGAGCAAATAGTTTCAAGCATGCCTTGGGGAAGCATTGGCATATTTTGCAGAATGATCCGATTTTGGAACCCTATGTGGGAGATAGGCCAAATGTTTCCTTTAGAAATAATAAAAATATAAAAATGTTGGTAGCCCCTAGTGATATAGGAGGTAAAGAAATTACAAAGAAAGATGGGCTTTTTGGTGCTAAAGGTATGTTTATCTGTAGCAGGAGGGGCTGTAAGGTATGTGAATTTGGAATCACAAAAAATAATTTTTTTGCTAGGGGGGATTGGGTAAAGAGTATAATATTAAGCAGTTGGTTAATTGCAAATCGAACTATGTGGTATATCTCCTCATCTGCTCTCGTTTCCTGCAATATGTGGGACTCACTGTGTGTAAGTTAAAGATAAGATTTATGGAACACTTACGGAACATTCGAATGGGGGTACTTACGCACAGTGTGTCAAAGCATTTTGCAGAGCATCACAATGGAAAATGGAATGGAGTTTCCATTATAGCTATCGAGCAAGTGAAATTGGATAGGAGAGGGGGTGATAGACTCTTAAAGCAGAAAAAAAGAGAGACCTTCTAGATTCATGAGTTAAAAACTCTGAGTGCAGGAGGTCTAAATATAGATATTGATATAGCAGCTTTTACTAGATAAGTTTTTGATTTGGTAAATATGTAGCAGAGTAGTTTTGGTCAAGGAGCTGTATATTGAGCTTTTAATGAATTAATTAATTGAAAAAATAGCATAAAACATATATGCACATTGGGTAATGTCCCTAATCTAATGAAGACACATATAAGGGTGTATAGGTGTATAGAGATATGAAGATTATGTGTTGTGTAGGGGGAATTTTTTTTTTTTTAGAAATGGTGGCTATTTTTATTTATATTTATTTATATTTTTTATTCTGTTTTTGCCTGGTTTTATTTATAGAATGTGCCTCCATGTGCTCATCAAGGATATGGGGAGTATGTGGAGGGTACTATCACGGTGCCCGTGATTGCTCACCCTTACTGTCAGTCAGATGTGTGTATTCCCCATTGGCCGCCTGTTTAATGCCCTCCTAGCACTGCCTATTTAAACCATCCTGAGGCACCCTTTGGTTGCCCTTTCGTGGTGTCGCTGTACCTGCAGTCACCTGTCTGATGTTTCCTTGGGCCTGTGTATCCGCTACCAGTGTCAGCGTTTCTCCACTGTCAGAGCTGCTGCTGCATGGTTCCTGTCCTTGTTCCAGTTTCGGTTGTCTATTGTTCCTGATCCTGCTTCCGTTCCTGATCTGGTTGGCCGTCCTGCCATTCCCGTGGTTGTCCAGCAGGGCAACCTGTTCCTGAGCTGTATCCTGATTCTCTGTTTCTGGCTGCCTGTCGCCTGGGCGACATTTTCATCATGGGGTTTACTCCAGATACCAGTTGCTGATCCCATTGTACTGAACCGGTTGGGCGTTCCGTTTTGCTCCAGTATGCGGTACTGGTTTACTCCATATACCGGTTGCTGATCCAGTTGCACTAGAACCGGTTGGGCGTTCCGTTTTGCTCCAGTATGTGGTACTAACAAAAAAACAACAGAATGAAAAATAGAAAATATACATAAATAGCTTAAATAATAAATCACTTATCTCCAGTAAAATGAAGATGAAGGGATATTATCACTTATTACCCGCTATATGTATATTAAAAGCAGCTCTGTCAACAGTGCCTCCAAACAAGGCTATTGTTCCTCTTACACTTGGATCGCGTGCTTGCTTCACAGGAGGCATAACCAGGAGGGACCAAGGCCGATATCTTCCTTCCTCTTTTTCCCACGAGTATCGTGAACTGTCACTGTCCACTTCCTCAGGGTATTACAGGACCTCAAAAAAGATCCTTCTTTTATACTCTAAACCCAACAATCAGGGCATCATTTACCATAAAAAAACATACTTAAAATCTATTGAAATAAATATTGAACCCAACATATATCAATCCTATCTCAATTATATATTAATAATGATAATAAAAAACAGAATTTCTTACCCAGAAATATACTTTCCTTTTGTACCCTACACACACTCCCCATATCCATGATGAGCACATGGAGGACACATTCTATAAATAAAAACAGGCAAAAACAGGAATAAAAAATATAAATAAATATAAATATAAATAAAAATAACCACCATTTCTAAAAAAAAAAAAAAAAAAAAAAAAAATCCCCCCTACACATAATCTTCATATCTCTGTACACTCTTGTATGTGTCTTCATTAGATTAGGGACATTACCCAAGGTGCATATAAGTTGTATCCTATTTTTTCAATTAACTATTTAATTAAAAGCTCAAAATACAGCTCCTTGACCAAAGTGCAGAGTGTGAGTGAGAATACTCAAAAGGAAGAACAAGCTCTTTTTTTAGGGTGCAGCCACTGGAGCCCTCAGAGGTTAAAAAGAGTGGTAGAAACCCCAATGCGAGGAAGAAAAAGAACAAAAGAACAACAGGGTGTAGAGGGGGAAAATATAAATGGATCAAAATGTGGCTAAAATGGCGAGGAAAGCTCAGGAGCAGGGATGTTTAGGGATGGGGTATTCAATTTGTCCAATAGGGAATTAACAAACTAAGATATGAGAGTATTGAAAAGGGGTCTCACTTTTGCACCAAGTACTGGGCCCAATAGATTTAAGACATACATCGATTTGCAGAGGTATGTCAGATCACTTACTGTGAAAAGACATTTTCTTTGCAAGGATCGAGGGATGGCTGAAGTTGATATTAAAGTGTCTCAACCCTTATTGATAAAAGGTCAATACACTGAACGAAGGTTGGTGATGTTAAATTTGGAAGAGGAAGGAATTGTTGACAGGATGGATGTTGCTACTGAATTTTAGAGACTGATTCATAGTGGCTTTAGAAATAAATCTACTTTTTATCCCCTGCAGAGTCAGGGGGAATATATTAAAATATTTGGAGAAATTGGTCACAAAAGATGTGGCAAAGTGTTGTGAACGTTTTGAAAATTTGAGATATCACAATCTGTGTAAATCAGAAAAATTGGCTATAGAAGGGTTAAAAAATGATAATGAAATGATCATAAGAGAGGCGGATAAGGGGGAGGCACTGTAATCCAGAATAGAAAAGATTATATTGGAGAGGCCCATAGACTCTTTGTAACGGTTTTCAGTACACTCAGAGGCAGGCAGTTTGGTAAAACACAGTTTTATTGAAACCAGACAGAATAAATAACCCTCGCGGGTCCAGCAATAGTAACACTTAATACTGACACAGGACAGGTTACAAAATAGCATTAACCCACATGGGTCCAGTACATATATCAGAGAACAAATACATATACAGACACAGGTCAGGTGATAGTTCGTGTGAATCAGTGAGACAAAAATATTAAGGTGCTATTAGGCCGTGAAGCTGGTAGGCCCTAATGGCGAGGCCCAAGAAGCACTCTCTACTGGAGAGTGTCAAAATAGCTACTATGCCCCCAGAGGTTGAGCGAGGCCCTGTAGGAATCACGGACTACCGGACAGTACTGTAACCAGAGGAACAGTGGAGCACCAAATGGAAACAGCATGAACTGCGACCCAAGGATAACGGCACCGGACAACAAGGGTAAACAGGCGATTCGGCTTGATGGGAACTGCCAGGTGGTAGAGACGACTGAGGTGCCCAGCAGACCAACCTCAGTAGGGAGCAGTAACAAGCCAAGCGTATGGTGTGCCAATGTGAATAGCTCCTACCCGGGGAAGCACCGGACAGCAAGGGGTAAATAACGCTCAGGCTTGATGGCGACTGCTAGGTGGAGGAAAACTAACTGAAGCGACCAGGAGACCAACCTCAGTGTAGTGCAGTAACAAGCCAAGTGTATAATGAGAAAACGAGATCAGCTTCACCCCTGGGGTATGGAGATACGAGACACAGAAGCGTAAATGGGTCGCAGTAGCTGAACGGTAAAGCAACAATCGAGGCAACCAACTGGGTCAGCAAGCTCAAGACAGAGCACCGGAAGGTACTCTCACTGGAATACCGGGCGCGGTAGTGAACCAGGCCAGATACACTCAGAGCAGGAACGGAAGCCAATCCGGGTCGGTGTTCAGAGCAGGAACGTCAGCCAGGCCGGGTCGGTACATGGAAGAGGAACGTCAGCCAATCCAAGTCGGTACACAGAGCAGGAATGTCAGCCAGTCTGGGTCGGTACACAGAGCAGGAACATCAGCCAATCCAAGTCGGTACATGGAGCAGGAACGTCAGCCAGGCCGGGTCGGTACACTTAGCAGGAACAGAATCAGAGAGAGTAGTCAGGCACTCCGGGTCATACACTGGAATTACACGATAATGACAGCAAGCACAAAGCAACGGGAACACCACGAAAGGGCCCTGAAGGAGTGACAGGTCTGAGTACTTAAATGCTACCACTGGGTGGAGCAATATCACGCTAGTCAATAAGAAGGCACCAGGAACACTGCTGTCAAAATGTCGCCAGCAATACATGGGCACCGTGATACTCTTGGGGGATATGAGCACCTATGTTAAGTTGGATAGGGACCCTACTAGTGAATAGTTTAAGCTACTAAAAAACTTGATTGAAGAATATAAATCTTGGGGAATAATAAATGAAGAGGAAAGTAAGTTTTTGGGGAAGGAGGATTGTAAGATCCCTATTTTTTATCACTTACCCAAAGTGCATACAGATCTGAGTATACCCCCAGGAAGACCTATAGTTTTTGGGATTGACTCTATGAGTTACAACTCGTCTCAATAATTCGATATTTATCTTTAGCCATTAGCATACCAGCTTCCATCTTTTCTCAAGGACGCTATTCATGTGCTAAATATAGTGGATGACATTGAGTGGAAGGATTCATGTATGTGGTTGAAGTGAGATGTGTCAGCTTTGTACACATGTATTCCCCCATGAGGGGGGAGTACGAGCAGTAAGAGATATGTTGGTGGAGGATGGAGTTTTACCAGGAGCCCAAATGGATTTCCTCATTCAGGGAGTACAGTTTGTGTTAACACACAATTACTTTCTGTTTGAGGATTCTTTTTATAATTGGATTCCTGGGACAGAAATGGGACGTGGGTTTGCCCCATCCTTCGCCAACATATATATGGAGAGATGAGAGAAACAACTCATATATTAGGACAATCAATTTAAGAGTCAATTAAAACTATATAAAAGATATATTGATGACATCCTAATAATTTGGGATGGGGAAGTAAGTGCTTTGAAGCTTTTTGTGGAGTATATAAATTATTTATCCAAAATGTACTGCTCATTATGATACAGCTTGTATGAATATTTTAGACATTGTTCTGTTCCATGCAGAGGGAAGGATATTAACCAAGAACTATCATAAAAAAGTAGATAGCAATGGATAAATTCATAACAAGAGTAACCACCTAAGAAGGTGGAAAGAGAACATCCAGTTTGGACAGCTTAACTGTAGCAAAACAGAGGATTTTGAAGAAGAAGCTGAGGAAATAGTTAAAAAGTTTTTGGAGAAGGGGTATGAACTGGAGGTTTGTAATAGAGCCCTAGAGAAGGTAGGAAGATTAGAATTTACAACTAGCTATAGTATGGGAGCAAATAGTTTCAAGCATGCCTTGGGGAAGCATTGGCATATTTTGCAGAATGATCCGATTTTGGAACCCTATGTGGGAGATAGGCCAAATGTTTCCTTTAGAAATAATAAAAATATAAAAATGTTGGTAGCCCCTAGTGATATAGGAGGTAAAGAAATTACAAAGAAAGATGGGCTTTTTGGTGCTAAAGGTATGTTTATCTGTAGCAGGAGGGGCTGTAAGGTATGTGAATTTGGAATCACAAAAAATAATTTTTTTGCTAGGGGGGATTGGGTAAAGAGTATAATATTAAGCAGTTGGTTAATTGCAAATCGAACTATGTGGTATATCTCCTCATCTGCTCTCGTTTCCTGCAATATGTGGGACTCACTGTGTGTAAGTTAAAAATAAGATTTATGGAACACTTACGGAACATTCGAATGGGGGTACTTATGCACAGTGTGTCAAAGCATTTTGCAGAGCATCACAATGGAAAATGGAATGGAGTTTCCATTATAGCTATCGAGCAAGTGAAATTGGATAGGGGAGGGGGTGATAGACTCTTAAAGCAGAAAAAAAGAGAGACCTTCTAGATTCATGAGTTAAAAACTCTGGGTGCACGAGGTCTAAATATAGATATTGATATAGCAGCTTTTACTAGATAAGTTTTTGATTTGGTAAATATGTAGCAGAGTAGTTTTGGTCAAGGAGCTGTATATTGAGCTTTTAATGAATTAATTAATTGAAAAAATAGCATAAAACATATATGCACCTTGGGTAATGTCCCTAATCTAATGAAGACACATATAAGGGTGTATAGGTGTATAGAGATATGAAGATTATGTGTTGTGTAGGGGGAATTTTTTTTTTTTTAGAAATGGTGGCTATTTTTATTTATATTTATTTATATTTTTTATTCTGTTTTTGCCTGGTTTTATTTATAGAATGTGCCTCCATGTGCTCATCAAGGATATGGGGAGTATGTGGAGGGTACTATCACGGTGCCCGTGATTGCTCACCCTTACTGTCAGTCAGATGTGTGTATTCCCCATTGGCCGCCTGTTTAATGCCCTCCTAGCACTGCCTATTTAAACCATCCTGAGGCACCCTTTGGTTGCCCTTTCGTGGTGTCTCTGTACCTGCAGTCACCTGTCTGATGTTTCCTTGGGCCTGTGTATCCGCTACCAGTGTCAGCGTTTCTCCACTGTCAGAGCTGCTGCTGCATGGTTCCTGTCCTTGTTCCAGTTTCGGTTGTCTATTGTTCCTGATCCTGCTTCCGTTCCTGATCTGGTTGGCCGTCCTGCCATTCCCGTGGTTGTCCAGCAGGGCAACCTGTTCCTGAGCTGTATCCTGATTCTCTGTTTCTGGCTGCCTGTCGCCTGGGCGACATTTTCATCATGGGGTTTACTCCAGATACCAGTTGCTGATCCCATTGTACTGAACCGGTTGGGCGTTCCGTTTTGCTCCAGTATGCGGTACTGGTTTACTCCATATACCGGTTGCTGATCCAGTTGCACTAGAACCGGTTGGGCGTTCCGTTTTGCTCCAGTATGTGGTACTAACAAAAAAACAACAGAATGAAAAATAGAAAATATACATAAATAGCTTAAATAATAAATCACTTATCTCCAGTAAAATGAAGATGAAGGGATATTATCTCTTATTACCCGCTATATGTATATTAAAAGCAGCTCTGTCAACAGTGTCTCCAAACAAGGCTATTGTTCCTCTTACACTTGGATCGCGTGCTTGCTTCACAGGAGGCATAACCAGGAGGGACCAAGGCCGATATCTTCCTTCCTCTTTTTCCCACGAGTATCGTGAACTGTCACTGTCCACTTCCTCAGGGTATTACAGGACCTCAAAAAAGATCCTTCTTTTATACTCTAAACCCAACAATCAGGGCATCATTTACCATAAAAAACATACTTAAAATCTATTGAAATAAATATTGAACCCAACATATATCAATCCTATCTCAATTATATATTAATAATGATAATAAAAAACAGAA